>CM046389.1:36050000-37372500 GCA_025413875.1 Rhododendron molle | reverse complement strand
AGATGATGATGGCGGTAGAGGGTGGCAGCTAGGGTTTTGTATATTTAAGGTGGATGGTGAACCTGCTTTGATACCATGTTGTTTAGGAAGGAAAGTGTGTAGGGTCGTGATAACCCTAACACATAACAATCTTATTTATATAGACGACTCACATATTAAATAAGTAAACTAAGCAATGTGGGACTACTACTAATACTATATTCTAACAAAAGTTGAAAACTATTGTCCACAGTCCATTCAACTGGAGTTTTTTGCATTCCTAATTTCTATTTTTAAGTACTGCTAACAAAGAAAACATACCAAACTTTTAGACTGTAAGAAAGCACAAAGAAGAAGTAAAGTAGCATATCTAGACCAGTTACTCTTTCTTCATTACCATCAGGTACTATCTCCCTCTCCTTCTCCAATAAACAACGCCTTAACTGCCAACAGACGCAGCTCATCAATGGAAGGCCTATCACAATCATATGTACACGCGCCATCTTTGGTCCATGATGACTGGACCACGTGATGTAGAGGTTTGGCTACAGCACGTGGCAGGACCCCATGGTTGACGGCCTGTGGCACGCCCACATGAGGTGCAGTATTTCATGATTGCATCACACTTTTGGTGCTCCACCTGTCATGTGGTGTTGCCACGTGGCACCAAGACTGTTGTTCGGCACATGGCAGAACATGGCTGATCAATCAATAACCAATTAAATGGCCCCACCATGTCAGCCAAACAAGGTGGTGCCTGCATGCCATGCAGAACACCACCATCCTCTTGAGAATCAAGACATCAACAGCTAAGCGAATGCAGACTAATTCTCAGAAGTCCGAACACCACCATCCTCTTGAGGATCTCTTCAACAGCTAAGCGCATAGAGACTAATTCCCAGCCTGGACCTTGCAAATAGGGCCTTTGGAGATGCTTCAACAAGGTTTTAGGCCAAGGGTATCTCCAAAGACGATGAAGATGTCGCCAACATATCCTTAACAAGGGATGCTCGATTGCATGGGCTTGACGAACAAATAGAAAAGATGACATCAGTACTTTGTCTGCGACCAGAACTTATGTACCTCGTTTGGGAGCATTGAAAGGCTTGTGGATAGGAAGCTTGAGCATATGCATTCGTCCGAGGGCTAGAAACTCCTGGATGGAGGACATTAGACCCCAGTCCTAGGGAAGGAGGGAGACATTTGACCAAAACACGATGGCTTGGAAGGCACATCATACCTAACCTCTTACTTCACTATAGCCTGGATTATGTTGACCTTCCATATCTATGCCCCGAGGCCCCTGGCATTGGGGCAACCCCTGAGGTTGTATGACACACATTCTACTGCATAACTGACTCGTTAAGGTTCAACCCGAAGCATCTTGTCAGCCAGCGAGGGCCAGCCACCACTCCCAAAAGGAGATTGACATCAGGTGTAATTCCTGTAAAGAACAGGCCATAGGGCAACCAAACCAAAGAACCGACTCTTAGCTCCAACCAACCACCACCACTGATACAAAGAAGCTTATCAACAAAGGTCAAGCAACAAGAATCCAGGAGCTTGCTTGAATTTGAGGTACTCCCTCTAATAAGTAACAACAAACACGATATAAGAGATACTCGCTAACAAACATTTTTCATTATTCAAAATTAACTACATATACCTACGGCTTAGAACCTAATTTACAGTACTGGAAATCCTAGTAAACCTGAGAGGAAAAAGGACAACATAATATTCAAAACTAAACTTCTTGTTGACCAAGTAGATATAAAAAAGGGAAATCAAACCAACCCAAATCAGGAAACTAAATACTCCAAACCACATATTCTGTAATTGCATGGTTCCTAACAAAATATTAAAGACATGATTATACCACTTCAAACATACGATACTATTTCCTTACTGCATAAACCACTCTCGCATATTATGATTGTCTTGGCTCTCTCCTCCACCTCAAGTTGAATAAGCTCTAAGTGACTCCAAATCGCAGAACACAACAACAGCTCCGCATGACTCAATCACCATAGTTGTCATGCTTAATTGGAGTATTAAGTTGCATTCCGTAAAACAAGAAAAATCCTACCCTCAAATTTTGTGTTTGAACTTCAAGGCACAATAAATTCTAAAGAGGAATAGAAAAGTCTAGCGAAAAGCAAGAGGACAACCTAAGAATGCTAGTACAACAAAAGGAATAAAACTCACCTGCTTGGGCAATGTCCTCAGGAAAGAGATCAATTCAAAAGGATGATCCTCTTTATCTCCACCAGCTCGAACTTTTCCAGGAGTTGCATCTAAAACCCAAACCTACAGAATGACAAGCAATTACTGAAAATAAGGTCAGGCAAAATATAAAGGACATAAGAAATACAGAAAATAAGGAGAAGACCAGAATAACATTAGGAAAGAAGATCCTAATGTTGTGAAAAAGGAGAAACACCTAGAGTGTATGGGTTTCCCGTTTGTGACCTTTGATTGTCTTGCCGTTTTAGTTGGTGCTTATTTGTTTATTGTGCTTATTATGTGTCTTGCTCATTGCTTGTTTTCAGCGAACAAGGAAGTGAACCTATTATACGCAAAAGTCATTTTCGTGATCAGAAAAACTTGAAGTCCTTTGGTATTCCTTTTCCTTTTGTTTTGTGCTTATGCCTCTGAGTCGATGTCCAAACTGTCATTAGCTTACATTGATAATATAGCCTTTAAGCACCTATTCACAACTAATGTTAAGCTATATATTATCTCATTAAGGGCATATGTATTTAGAACTTTCTGAATACATTTTGTAGAGACGAGGGAGAGAACTTAAGTTACTCTCCCTGTCAATTCTGCACATCATTTTTCTCTTCTTTTATTCTCTTACCAGAAAATATAATTTTGTATCAGCGCTTCCTTCCCTGTTGCTCATTATATTTTTCTACAAAGTTTCCAGATGTGATCTCCTTCTCTTTCGTTTCTACTTTTCTGAAAAGAATAACAATCTCAAAAAATCACATCATGATTGAGGATGGAAGGACTGATGTCCAAGAGAAATTTTTGCGTGCATACAACATTAATTTGTATAGTTTTCATAATCTAGTCTTTTGATGAAGTCCTTTCTCCAAATCGAGTTCTAAAGCAGTTTAAGGTGGTTCTGATGATTCTGAAGTAACCTGATGCTAGGGACATCTCCTTGGAGGGTTTTTTTTTGGGGTAAATTAACCACTTTTATAAAGCAAACAGCCTCAAACAAACAGAGTATACAATACAGACTCTGAAAAAGGGTTCAACAAGGAAGAAAACCAACAAAAACTAAGACCTAGACCTGCAAACAGCAGCAGGACAACAGGATACAAACAAAGAAAACGAAACAGCAAAACAAACTAGGATCTGAAAATCCTAAAACTTAAACCCCATACATCAACCAACAATCGGATCTCATCAGTACTTATTAGTGTAGCAAACCTCCCCGGAGGTTTGCTACACTAATAATTTAGGTCCAGGCAAAAATCTTTTAACTCTTCTAACATTTCCTTGAGTTGAGAGATGGATAGCTGATTGAGTTAGTTATGGCCTTATGGGACAGATCTGTTTGATGTGTGATTTGAGTCGGGTTATTCTTTTTGTTTAAGGTGTTCGACTCTCTGTCATTGACATGGAGGAAGATAGCAAGGCTTTCACAGGCAGTGGGGATACCTGGTCGAGTCAAGTTGGGACTATTCGACAAAGGTGGATGGCATAAACATTTCGACATCCCTACCACCAAGACTCTAAGGGGTCTGTTAGAGTTATAGTTTGTGGGGTTTGTCCCACATAGCTTATGTTGAGAATGTGTAATCCCTCTCATTAATATAAATAAAATCTTTATGTGTTAGGGTTGGTTAACACCCTACACTCTTCTCTCTCTCCTTTCTAAATAACATGGTATCAGAGCCAAACCCTAATCCACCTTAGATACACCTAAAATCCAGAAACTACTGATCACCTATCGTCAATCACTCTAAACCCAAATCAATCATTAATCAACCATCACCCAGATGATACGCTACTGTTACGAAACCCCAAAACCCCAAATCGAGTTTCAATCGAACCCTAACTGCTGAATCGACCATCACCAATCCTAAATAGACCACTGTAAACCCTAACCGAACCCTAATCGAACCAATACAACCTCAATTGAGACCCAATCCATTCTGTTCAACCCTAACCGAGACCCATTTGATCCTATTTAACTCCAATCGAGACCCAATCAGCCCAATCGATATCAATCAACCCTCGAAATCCCTTCCCAAGGCTCGAAATACCTGTTACACTAATCCAGTTCGACGGTAGCTCCTCTGTTTTTCACTTGACAGTGCTCAAAATTGACTATTCAGTAGTCGAAGGTGTTGCTCATCTCTCGCAGGACCTATTGATGCCTTGTCTGTGATTGCTTGGTTGCTGGTTGACCTTGATCTGTTTGCGAGCATTCGATCTTGATCTGCTTCTTGAAGTTTGGTAGCAACTCGACGGTGTTATGGTCAGTTAGTCACGACTTGTGTTTACCCCTGGTCTGGTATTAATTTCTTATTTCACACTATTGTCTACTCTATGTTGCCAGATTAGTTGGTTATAGTTGCTCGATTCTTTATTCGGTTGGATTTTCATTGGTTAGTGGTTGTTGATTAGTTGGTGATGGTTGTTTGGTTTTCTGTTGGTTGGTTGATTCAGCACTGGAGATTGGTTGACTGGTTGCAGTAGTGGTTGATTGTGTTGTCCAGTGATTGTTTCCATTGGTGGTTGGTGGTTATTGAGTTCATACGGTGGACAAGAGACGCAGTCGATTAGTTTGTTGATTGTTTGGTGGTTCTGATTGGTTGGCCCTGACTTGGTACTATTGGAGTTATTGGGCTTTCTTCTTTTGATGCTATTTGTTTGTTTCGGTGATTTGTTAGCTGCAGACTGTTTGGCTGATTTTTAGTTTATGGTGGTCGAGGTTGAGACCCAGTAGTTGTTCTGTCGGTTGTTTAGTTGATCAGTTGCTATATGGTTGGTTGATTGTTGATCTATCCAGTTCTACCTTGGCTATTTAGTGTGTTTACGATGGACCCCAGTTCTGGTTCCGAATCTATTTCTAGTTATGGTTGTTTTGCTGGTCCTTCATACAGCCATGGTTGTGATTGCGGCCGTGATTCTGAGTTTAGTGGTCGCGGTTTTGACCGAGTTTTTGGTGGTCGTGATTCTGGATTCCGGAGTCGTGGTTCTGTTTCTGGTCGGATGACAGGGAGAGGTGATTCTGGTTGTGGCCGTGGCACCCGCCTTTGCACTCATTGTGGGGGTACAAGTCATACAGTGGATTATTGCTATGACCTTTATGGTTTTCCCAAAACTCATCAGGTTGCTAATTCTAAGGATGCTGGACAGTTTGCTCAATCGTCTGCCAATAATGTGGTTATTTCAGCTGAGGAGTACCAGCGTCTCTTGTCATTTCAGTCTTTTGCGACAGGATCCTCCACTGCTACGTTTGCTCAGACAGG
The DNA here is from genome assembly GCA_025413875.1 of Rhododendron molle. Classification (NCBI taxonomy): domain Eukaryota; kingdom Viridiplantae; phylum Streptophyta; class Magnoliopsida; order Ericales; family Ericaceae; genus Rhododendron; species Rhododendron molle. The sequence continues at coordinate 37,367,029 of CM046389.1, read as the reverse complement.
TTCCTTTGTTGCTTGTGTTGCATCTTCCTCCACTTCTCCTTGAATTATTGACTCTGGTGCTACTGATCATTTTTCCGGTACATCTACTCACTTTTCTAGTCGTCAGTTCATTGGTAAGTCATCTCGTGTTACCTTAGCAGATGGTTCCACCTCCGAGGTTACTGGTTTGGGTTCTGTCCCTGTCACTTCATCCCTTACTTTAGACTCTGTGTTGCATGTTCCTCATTTTCCCTTTAATCTTATGTCTGTTAGTAAACTTACCAAGTCTTTAAACTGCTCCGTCACATTTCTTCCTCATGGTTGTGTCTTTCAGGATCTCAAGACGGGGAGGAAGATTGGTGCTGGTGTTGAACGGGATGGCCTATATTACCTGGCTGATAATGCTCCTTTTCAGTCTATTGCCCTTAAGTCATCTGAGTCACCATATCAACAGCATTGTCGACTTGGCCATCCATCCCTTCAGAATTTGAAACGTCTAGTGCCCTCATATCATCCACTTAAACATTTGCCATGTGAGGTTTGTGAGCTTAGTAAACATCATAGAGTGTCATTTCATCCTAGGGTTGAGAATCGTGTGTCCCGTCCTTTTCATTTAGTCCATTCTGATATTTGGGGCCCAATACATGTTCCTAATGTTTCTGGTTTTCAATACTATGTTATATTTGTTGACGATTTTTCTCGTGTTACATATCTTTACCTAATGAAAGAGAGATCCGAGTTGAAATCTATTTTCAAGTCATTTTATATGGAAATAAAAACTCAATTTGATACATGCATTCGTATATTTCGTTCTGATAATGCCCGTGAGTATTTTCATAGTACATTGTCTCAGTTTTTTGATGATCATGGCATTATTCATCAGTCATCTTGCTCTCGCACTCCACAACAAAATGGAGTTGTCGAACGCAAGATTCGACATTTATCAGAAGTTATGCGATGCATGCTCTTTCAAATGCATGTTCCTAAATCTTATTGGAGTGATGCAGTTCTTACTGCCTGTTATTTAATTAACCGTATGCCTTCCTCTGTTCTTGGTGGTCAGATTCCTTATACGGTATTGTTTCCTGGTCGTCCTCTTCACTCATTACCCCCTCGGATTTTTGGGTGCACGTGTTATGTTCATGCTCTTAATCCTGACCGGAGCAAACTCGACCCTCGATCCATTAGGTGCATTTTTCTTGGTTATTCCCGCACTCAGAAAGGGTATAAGTGTTACTCTCCATCGTTACGTCGTCATTTTGTGTGTGCTGATGTCACTTTTAATGAGTCGTTACCTTTTTACTCTGCGTCTGGTCCTACTAATGATTTTTCTGAGTCTGTGTTTCCTATGGCAGTCCCTTCTGGTATAGCTCCATCGCTTCCACCTACCAAACCTCTGCAGGTGTATGTCCGCCGACCTAAAGGTCCACCCGTATCCTCTCCGCCAGCAATATCTCAGCCCGAGCCATTTCCACCAGAACCATCTCAGCCAGCTGAGCCATCCCAGTCCACCGCTCCGTCTTCTCCTCCGTTGCAAGATCCACCTCCTCGCCGGTATCCTTCTCGTGATCATCGTCGTCCACCGGCAAAATATAGCCTTCTTAATACGTCTACCATTTCTCATCCTATTGCTCAGTTTGTCGCATATTCTCACCTATCTCCATCTCTCCGTGCTTTTACCACTGCTGTTTCCTCTGTTTTTGTTCCTAACACTATTCAGGAGGCCTTGTCTCTGTCTGAGTGGCGAAAAGCTATGGAGGATGAAATGTCTACTCTTCATAACAATTGTACATGGGAGTTGGTACCCCGTCCTGCTGGTAAGACCCCTGTTGGTTGTCGTTGGGTTTTTACTGTCAAGTATCTTCGTGATGGTACTGTTGAGCGCTATAAAGCCCGTCTTGTTGCCAAGGGCTATACTCAGACTTATGGTGTTGATTATTCAGAGACATTCTCTCCAGTTGCTAAATTTGGTTCAGTTCGAATTCTTATCTCCCTTGCAGCGAATCTTGGCTGGCCGCTGTTTCAGTTGGATGTCAAGAATGCCTTTCTTCATGGTGATCTTCAGGAGGAAGTCTATATGGAGCAACCCCCTGGGTTTGTTGCTCAGGGGGAGAGAAATCAGGTATGTCGCCTTCGTAAGGCACTCTATGGGCTTAAGCAGTCAAATTGTATGTGGATCCCAATGTCAAATTGTATGTGGACCAGGGGGAGCTGCTTCCTAATCCTGATCAGTATCGTCGTTTAGTGGGTAAGCTAAATTATCTCACGAATACACGTCCAGACATTTCTTTTGCAGTTAGTTTGGTGAGTCAGTTTATGTCTGCTCCTCGCCGTCCACATTGGGAGGCAGTTCTTCGGATTGTGAAGTATCTTAAATTACATCCAGGACGTGGTTTGCTTTATCGTGCTAGTGGACATTTACGTGTTGAGGAAATTACATCCAGGACGTGGTTTACCATCAGATAGGAGGTCTACTACTGGATATTGTGTTTTCCTTGGTGGAAATCTTGTCAATTGGAAAAGTAAGAAGCAAACAGTAGTTGCCCGTTCTAGTGCAGAAGCAGAGTATAGAGCAATGGCACATACGACTTGTGAACTTGTGTGGTTGCGGTCGTTTCTCGAGGAAATCGGATTCAACGTACAGTTGCCTATGCCATTATACTGTGACAACCAAGCAGCTATTCACATTGCATCTAATCTGGTGTTTCATGAGAGAACTAAACATATTAAAGTCGATTGTCATCTTGTACGTGAAAAGTTAATTGGTGGTGTGATTGCTACTCCATTCGTGTCTATGAGTGCTCAATTGGCTGATTTGTTTACTAAATCGTTATTTAAACCACGGTTAGAGTTGCTTTGTAACAAGCTGGGACTTTATGATATTTATTCTCCAGCTTGAGGGGGAGTGTTAGAGTTATAGTTTGTGGGGTTTGTCCCACATCGCTTATGTTGAGAATGTGTAATCCCTCTCATTAATATAAATAAAATCTTTATGTGTTAGGGTTGGTTAACACCCTACACTCTTCTCTCTCTCCTTTCTAAATAACAGGGTCTTCTTTCCTTTTACCTAGTCAGAATTAAGAGCATATGGAAGAGTCCGTCAAGAAGAAGAAGTAACAAGACCTTGGGGGATTATAGGATAAGACTAATTTGAAGACATATTCTCAGCACCCTAAGGATCAGACTACTTGTGTACTACCTTTCCAGACATCATCATTGCTCTGGTTTTAGACTACTCTGCTAATCCATCTTGATAAGAATCTCCACCTTTTATGCTTTGAAAATTCCAAAAAAATAAGATTTTTCTACTAATCTGAAAATACAAATTAGGAAGTCTGCTGAATGTCCTATAAAGCTCGCCTGGTTGCTAAAGGTTATACTCAGACATATGTTTTGATTATGTGGAGACTCTCTCCCATTCCCAAGCTTGGTTCTGTTTGTCTTTGTTGGAATTTGTCCCACATTGGTTAATTAACACCTCGAAAATTAGTATATGAATGAGCCTAGGTGGCCTCTCCTCTCATTGCCAATTGATTTTGAGATGGATATAAAGTTTTCACATGGTATCAGAGTGGGACCCATTCCACCCCACATTTTAAAAATAAAATGTCACAACCCACACCTGCAATGACAGACTAGCAAAAAGGCTGCACGTTGATAGACGCAAAAAAGAGGCTACACATGACAGACCTCAAACGCGGCTACACGTGAAGGGGGATGTTAAGGAAATAAAGTCCTACATTGCTTGGGAGTGGAATGAGTGATCAATTAATAACATTTGGGACCTCTCCACTCATTGTCAATTGGTTTTAGGTTAGAACCCTCCAAGAAATCTAACATGGTATCAGAGCTAGGTTTTGGTCTTAGGTGGCCTCACCTCACATGGTTGAGTCTCTGAAGCCCGAGTCAAATCTCCTGGTCTCCTCAATTTGTACCTCCACATGCATTTGGGCTACATGTGAGGGGGAGTGTTAGACTTTATCCCACGTCGATCATTTAAGCCACCAAAGATTGGTTAATAAAATCTAGAGGCTACTCCGCCTATTGGCAATTGATTTTGAGGTGGATGCTTTAACATGGTATCAAAGCAAGGTTTTCAGAGGCTTTTCCCCTTTATATGTGCCATAGTTGCACTTTGTTTTGTTGTGATCCAAATGTTCGGATCCTTTGGGCTTGGACGGCCTCTCCTCTCATTGCCAATTGGTTTTGAGATGGATATAAAATTTCCACAGTCCTCTTATCTCTCTCGCGGCCAATCTTGGTTGGCCATTATTTCATTTAGATGTTAAAAATGCCTTCTTTCGTGGGGATCTTTAGGAAGAAGTCTATATGGAGCAATCACCCAGATTTTTTGCTCAAAGGGGAGCGTAATCAAGTGTGTTGTCTTCACAAAGCACTGCACGGTCTTAAGCAGTCCCTTAAAGCTTGGTTTGGCAAGTTTAGTGATGTCGTTTTGCAATTTGGTAGGCATTGATGTCAGTCTTCGTTATGTATTCTCTCCCATGTCTAACCAGGGAAAGGTATTAGTAATTGTCTATGTTGATGATATCATCATTACAGGTGATGATTAGAAAGGCATTGATGAGTTGAAAGGTTTTTTACAGTGTCATTCTAATTCCAAGGACTTGGAAAATTTGCAGTACTTCTTGGATATAGCGGTGGCGCAATCCGAAGATAGTATTAGTTTATCTCGACGAAAGTATGTGTTGAATATTCTGGAGGAGATTGGTTTGTTGGGGACTAGACCTGTTGAGACCCCTATGGATCCCAACGTCTAACTTTGTATTGATCTCTAGTCCTAATTAGTGTCGTCGCTTGGTTGGTAAGCTAAATTATCTTACCATTGCACGTCTTTTGCAGTTAGCATTGTGAGTTTGCTTGTCTGCTTCTCCTCTTCCACATCAGGAGGTTCAAGAATTGTGGAGTATTCAAGACACATCTAGGACTTGGTTTGTTATACTGAGCTAGAGGAAACTTACATGTTGAGACTTTTATTGATTCCGATTGAGCAGGAGGACCATCTAGCAGGAGATACACACAGGATTACTGTGTTTTCCTAAGTGAAAATCTTGGCAATTGTAAAACTAAAAAGTAGACAATGGTGGCACGATCTAATGCAAAAGCAAAGTACAGAGCCACAGCTCACACAACATGAGAGATTGTATGAGTGCGCTCTTGAGGAGGTACGATTCAGTGTGCAATTGCCTATAAATCTACATTATGATAATCAAGCAACAATTCGCGTTGCATCCATCAGAGGACTAAGCATATTTAAGTTGAATGTCATCTTGCATGAGAGAATTTAACTAGTGGTGGGAAGCTACTGCCTTCGTGTGTAGTGCCTAGCTGGCTGACATATTTGCTACATCGGTTTTCAAGCCATGGCTAGAGTTGCTATGTAACAAATTGAGACTTAGTGATATTTATCTCCAGCTTGAGGGGGAGTGTTAGAAGATACAAGTTATGTATTAGTATTAGTGAGTGAGTGTTATTTAGACTTTGTGTAGCTTTGCACTCACACACTTCATAATAAATACTTGTGTTGGGTTAATTAACACCCTAAGCACTTCCTCTCAAACATCAATAACCTTTTGAGATTGCTTTCTTGGATTGTATGCCATCCTTATCACTTTGTATAAATGGCATTTTCGTAATGGTTATTTATGTTACACTCCAAAAATTCAGGGTTATTTAGACTAGCATATGAAGTTCAACAGTTCAAAAGGCTGCAACTCTTTGTTTTTACACAATGTCTAAGACCACCACATTTCGCCCCTACAAATTCAGAAAATATGCCTACCGATATTCGTTGGAGCTGATTTATGGATATTTTTCTGTATTTTTTTGGGCCCGGAGTGGGTCCCACATGGCATGCGATGGCCGTGCGGTGGAAAAAAGTGTGGTGGTCCTAGCACTTCTGTTTTTTCAAAATGTCTACAGCAAATCTGAAAAGGCCTTCCCTTCTCTCTCTCCTCCCTCTCCCTCCCATTCACTTAGATAGAAAACGAAGATAAAGTGCAAAGGGCCTCCCACCCCTTCTCTCTCTCTCCTCTTTTAAGTTTTTAACTATTTCTCATATGCTCGTATCCTCTCTCTGCAAAATACGAAGGAAACCAGGGTAAAGAAAAAGAAACAAGCATCAGAGATCTGAGTTTTATAGTTGATCTTCTCTCTCCTCCTTCATTCTTCTCCCTCCATCTTTGACCTGCTCCCATCTTCTTTCGGATCGCACTCCTATCTAGAGAGACTCGTGCTCCAGTCATGAATCTTCCTTGGGAGCGCAAATCTGCCCTCCTGTGTCGGGAGCGACCCCATTATGCACGATCCCTGCAACTAGGGGCAGGAATGGTTGTTGGGTTGCATTTGAGGACGAGAAAGGTGGCTGGGATGGGGATGAGCGTGGTGGTAGAGAACTTGGGAGTGGCTTCTTTTGCTGCAAATGGATGGGTGTGGAGATGGCGGCGGTGGCAACAAGGGGTGGGACACATGCGGCAGTCAGAGGAAACTGTGATGGTGGAAATGGGTGGATTTGAAGAGAAATGAGTTTCTATGGAATGTTGAGTTTTTGTCCGATGGGTAAGTTGTCTAAAGGGTAGATTTTAAATCCAACCAAAACCATTTTGATGTGTCTACTGAGATAGAAACCATGAGGAGATAAAAGGACAGATGAGGGAGAGAACACTAATTTACTGTCTCCTCTTTACAAGTCGTTTTCTTCCCTCTCTAATCTCTCACTACAAATCCAGTTGTTAACTATCTAAAGCAATTTGAAGTCTCAAAAGCTCTTTGTGGATTTGGAAGAAATCTGTGTACTTACTCGGACAGGTCGTGCCAGTGGCTTTGCAACTTGATCCACCATGCTCAAGGCAACTGCATAAAAAATAGGTTTAGATAAAGAACATGGCTTCTGTAAAAAAATATTATGTTGTAACCGAAATCTGTCATGCTCGTTGTTAACTACATAAAGAATGACCGTTAAAATACCTTTTCCTCCAAAGCTGTGACCAACTAACACTCGAGGTGTCAGTTTAAGCTTCCCAAGCTACTCCAGAGAAAAAACAATTTAGGAACTCGTCAATATACAATGAAGTCAATACTGCAAAAGGGGTGTGGTCAATTTTTTACATGTAATCATCCAGCAGGGATCTCTCTAACCCCACATCAGAGGGTTTTGTATTCTAGAGGAGCAAATATACATATGCATATTGCAGTGGAGATGTAAGAGAAACTACGTAAGAATTCAATGAATCTGCAGGTACAAGCATGTTTCCATGAAAACAACATGAACCTTCATAGTGGAAGACTAAAAGTAATAATGCTCTACTTCGTTCTACAATTTGTATTCATGGGATAATGCACCCACACTCAAAACTCTGAATACCTGTACTTTCAGGAAATTCCCCTGGAAATTGGGAATCCAGTTTTCCTGGGGCGGGATATTTAGTCCATAGACTTCAACTATATGCACGGATTCTTCTACACAAGGCTATCTAGCCACATGACTGGCTGTATTGTTGCCTGAGCAACGTGGATTATGCACTGCGCATAGTGAGAATATTAAAAATCAAGTTCAAAAATGATGACGATGAGAGTTGAACCTACAAGTATGGGATAAAAACATAGGCCTCTCCGCTGATCCAACTGAAATCATAATGTTTAAGCATTCCTAGTACTATTATTATTATTATTTTGAAAAAAATGAAATCTGAACACAGCAACACAAAAAGTATACAACTCCTATATATTAGGGAATATATTGTCACTCTCAAACGCTCATCCTAGGCAGTTTCCAATTGTCGCTATTGCGCTCCCACACTCACACCCCGTTGACAAACTTGTGACTTAGATGCTTTACATAGAGTCTCTTGAAAACCATGAGCACTTATCAATCGCCATAACTATACAGCATGATACTCCGTCACAGAACCTCAAGATATTACCTAATTAATAACTCAGCAAAATAATGTAGGTGCTACTCTCTATCTGAGTTAATCTAGGTAATTTAAAGCTATAACAGCCATAGTGTCCCCAATATGGCACAGCTTATCGTATTGGTTAACAAACGACTCAGTCACCAAATAATTGCAAACACACACAAAATTTCCACCACAATGATGACTTGATGAAACTCAACCATGATTACCTTTAAAAAAAAAAAAAAAACCTTTATGGAGGGAACAAATAGAAAAAGAGCAAGACTCAAAAAGAATATGATATGCCTAATCAGCTGATAGCCCATGGACATGGGATGCAAAGACTTGAGAGCGTGTTTTCTTTTAGATCCTGCTAATCCAGAACAAAGGGAGAATAAAACAATGCATATCTGCAGTAGCTGATGGCAAGAATTACGCACAAGCTTTAAGATGTCAAGAGCAGTTGATGCAACAGTATTGGGACCCCGCTTCTTGATTGCTGCTGAATCACCATGGCACCGCAGGTCTACCAAGAGAAACTGTGTAATCACAATCTGAGATCAAGAAGGTTGCGAACAAAGTAACAAACTAAAATAACCACTCATCAAATTTCAAAGCTAACATATGAAAGGCCTGCATAGTCTCTAGTATTTAACATATATTTTCAAGCATAGCTCAATAAGTGGCGACATGACTATGTTACTTTCAGATTGGGTCAATCTGTGGGCTTCCCGCCCTGGAGAGCGCTGCCTTTTTCTTTTTGAGAGGAAAAACGCAACGTCGCATTCGATTCGGAGTCGCCACCAGGGTTTTAGTGGTTTGCCACCCGAGGAACCAAACTTGAACGACATCCGTGCTTTTGTTTGGAAAAAGGTTTTGTTTCTTTTTTACCATCCCTCATAACCAGAGACAACGTTGGTTCGGGAGCTAGGTTACGAGAGGGGAAGGGTTTTAATGCACCCCTCCCGCCCGACACAGGGGTCGGTCTCTACTTAGTGCTTGTGGGACTTTAAAACCATTTTTGTCTTCCAACTTTAATCAAATAGGGAAGGGGAAACAATAAAGGGGGTTAAAAACTATAAACACATTATGTGTATGCATGTGAACAGTGTACAGTTATAATAGGCATGAGACTACAAAATATGAAACAAAAACAGAAGACTGTTACAGTCATTACTCTTGAGCGCTCAGGAATGGACCTGAGCGCTCAAGAATCAGGTCTGCCCGCAAGCAGGCTCTGAAACAACTAATCTGGGCTCTAGAGGGACTAGTGCACATCCAGAAACTATAATAATCTTGAAAATAATATTTCCAGTCAACAAAACAGGGGGTTGGTGTTGAAACCTTTTTGAGCGCTTACCTCCACTCCTGAGCACTCAAAGAACTGTTCTTAAGCGCTCAGGTGTGAGGCTCAGGACAGTTTTGAAAAGTGATTAGAAGATGCAAGTATTGAAATGAACTACTGATTTGAAAAGAGAGAGCAAATAACCATTGAAATTTGAGGAAATAGGAGGTTTTAGAATGTTTTCAGAAACTAAACAAAATGTTAAAAGTCATGAAACTAAACAGAATACACCCTGGGCTTATCTAGTATTGATCTGACCAGAAAGCCCAAGGATATGGACTTGAGCGCTCTGAAATGTTCTTGAGTGCTCAAGAATGTTTCTGAGTGTAGAGGTCTTGTCCTCTTTTTTTGATTTGCATGAAAGGCCGACTGAGCTCAAAGTCAGTATGAGGAACAAACTTGAGCCCAGTGGCACCACTCAGATTGAGAAAACAGTTACTTTAAAAGGTTTTCTACCTTTTGTTTTGCTTGAAACGATTGCTCCTTGGTGGATGGATGCTTCAAAAACAGTGGTTGATGGCTGTTTTGTTTGGGAAATCTGAGGTGTTTGAATTGGTGAAAGGTTTTTGGAGCATGGAAAGGCCTTTTGTGGTGTTTTGATTTGAAAACTTGACTTTGAAAGCTTGTTTTTCAACTCTCTCTCTCTCTAAAAACAAAGTTTTCTGCAGGAAAATGGTTTCTCTATCTTTTCACATAGAAAATCTCTTTCTTACAATGTGGCTCCCCCCTCTCCTTCAAATACAAGGTATGTATTTATAGGAGTTTTTTGAGGAATCTTCAACTTTGGTCAAGGCTTGGGAGACCCAAAACGTGGTCTGGAAGCAACAGAACGTGCCTGCTAAGCTGTTGCGCAGGATAGCATCCTGCAAAAAGATGCCTCACAGACCTGCCTGACAACTGCAGAGAATCTTTGACCTGAGAACTCAAGAGTGGTCCTAAGCGCTCAAGAGTGGACCTGGGCGCTCAAGTTTGGTTTGACCTGAGCGCTCAAGTTTGACTGCACAGCAGACTAAACTCCGTGGGGTTGCCCCGGGCACTTCCAAACTCCGTTTCGCACGTGGTTTAAGCATTGAAAAGCTAGTTGAGTTGACTTTCAAACCAAATTGATTTCATTTCATTATCATTTATACTTTAAAAGATGTGCCCATTCTACCTTCAACGCATCGGGAAACAAGTTATTTTGATAAAACGGACTTATCTCCCTCTTCTAAAATTGGACCGAGGCCCGCCTTATATTGATAAAAGGGGGTTTTAAAGTACTAAATGATAATGTATGCTAAGGTTGTTTTGAAGAGTCTTATTCCTTTGTTTTGTAAAGCAGGAGGAGCAATGTTTCTAGCTTTCAAGGATGTTTCATTCTATTTCATCATCGGGGAGTTTAAAGACACTTAGAAGGTCTAAATTGGGGTGTTTAAACAATCTTGAGTGGTAGCAATTTATACGTTAACATGGCCGAATGTGCCATTTTCCTCCCACCTATCACAAAGGACAAATAGCCACAGAAATTTCCAAGACGGAAAAAAGTCTAGTTACTTGGGATTTCAAAAAAGAAAGAGTTTCCACCTATGAAGTACCGACACCTCTAGAGGTTGACGTATCGCAGTGTCAGACACGGGAACACAGCGGGGACACGCGGGAATACGTATGGGACATGCCACGTGGCGTCCCATAATTTAATTTAAATTTTTTATGGGGACATGGCTGGCGACACAGGGGGACACTGATGGGGACATGAAGGGGCCAAACTGTAATTTTTTAAAAACTTTGGGGTCAAACTGCAATTTTAAAAAAATGGGGTCCAAATTGTAATTTTTAAAAAATTATGGAACAAACTATATTTATTTATTTATATATATAAACAAATAAATATACACATGGTGTGTCCCCCGCTGTGTCCCCCATTTTTTTGGAATTCCCGTGTCCGTGTCCATGCATCATAGGTTTCCACAATAGTACAATACAATGAAAGAACCTTCTGCATAAAAGCAGACTACCTTAAGTCACAGACAGAAGGATAAAGTCCAATGATGCTAATTCTTCAATTAGAAGAGCAGTGGTGCAAGAGGGGGCATATAACCTTAATTCTAGGCTTCTCCCTAATTTGTGCTTGCCAACTCATGATCATACAATAGCTTAGTTGTTATTTTCTTCTCTTTTATAAGTTACCAATATACTTCCTTGGTGACATATTCAGCTAAGGTGCCCAACTAACTTCATACTATACTCCCTTCGTCCATTTTTAAGTGTCCTGCTTGGTAACTCTAACTTATTAAGGAAATATCATCATTACACATTTCACATCAACTTTTATCTCTACTTTCTCTACTTACCCTCTATGGAGACATCATCATTACACTTTTACTCACTAACTTTTCAAAATGGAATCTACTTTTAGGGGCAAAATAGAAAATGCACCAAAATGCACCAATTTTTACCCACTAACTTTACAAATGGACACTTATTAAGGGACAACCCAAAATGGAATACTGGACTCTAAAAAAAGGACGGAGGGAGTATCACTTACTGGTTCTAGAAAACCCAAATCTTGTCTTTTATTGGAATTCAAAGATTTGCATGACAAAATTATCATAAAATTATGGTCCTCCTCACCAAATTGATTGTGTATTGTGTCCTCTTCACCAGATTGATTGTGTGTTGTGATGTACAGGGCATCACTTCAATTTCAAAAAATGAAGCATATGTTGCTCATACAACATGGTGACAACCAGAAAAAGAAAGCAACAAGTAGCCCCAAAGTGATAAGGTGACAACCAGGGAAGACTTGGCTACAAGATGCAATAAAAGCATATTATTTGTTGTCTTTTGGAGTAACAACATGTCAATCAAATCAATAAAAGTCGCCATAACTGTTCACGCAATAATAAATTTAACATCTGAAAATGTCAATTGCTTGTTTCACTTGATGTGTTCAATACGTACACCACAGAATTGAAATCAGTTCAAGGTAAATGAAGCTAGTAATATCATGCTCCAACTAAGAAACCACTAGAATATACATGAATGATTTTTAAGCACAACATAATGCAGGCAACGATAATTATTGTTATGGTGAATATCTCAGCTATCCCAATGAGCGTATGCGCCGGTAGAACTTTACTTCATCCAAGTTTTTCCAATAGTGTACATATACTAAGTCTGGAGGAAAAAGGAACAAAAACCCAGTGTTCACAGAAAATAGAAAGACAGCTGAAAATAACTATCCCCCAGAAAGGATTATGCTTATTCAACCAAGTAAGAAACAAAAAGTTTGTCTAATTAAGCGTAAGGAAATATCACCAAGGTTAAGCAGGATCAAAATCATGAATTGCTCAGAATTTCAGCAACTAGCTAACTGGAGTGGGCCTCGGGGAGGTATAGCATTTGAGTACCAGTTGAGAAACAAGTGCAATGGTAATGCTTGATAAAAGAAAAGGGGAAAAGGAAAGAAGAGGTTCACATCTGGTTTCAAAATACGAATTACCTACTTGGTCAAGAAATGGTGGAAGAAAGAATACAGGAGGGAAAATCGTGAGAGAGAGAGAGTGTGTGTGGTACACCTCAGTAGAACAGGAAGAATAACTGAGACTTCTCCCAGTAAAGACACAAAAACAAAAACACAGTATCGAACAAATGAAATCTCTTCACAGCCTTGAAATTTGAAGCATGAAAAATAAAAACTATACATATATTCACAGGAATGTACCTGCCATGTGGGAAATTCATGTGCCAGTCTTCGAGCAAAGGTTCCTGTTAGATTAAGAAGTTTAACATTACTTTATATTCATTCCTGAAAGTTGATATCATCAGAAACATCCAACATTTAGAACTTTTCAAACAATCTCTGCCAAAGAGGTTTTCTAATGCTCGAATTCAGGAAATAGATTTAGAATAGATCTCACAAGAGGGCAAGGAGCAAACTCATTCCCATCAAACATAAAAATGATGTAAATTAGTAAATATACCATAAATGACCAGTAAAACTAAAAACTACAAAGTTAAACTAACACTCATAAATTCAATTGCCATTAACAAGAGATCAATCCCTTTTTACTTCAAAAAAAACAAAGAACAAGACAGATTTGTGAGCATTGCGCTTGCACAACAGAAATAGTTGACAGTAGCTAATTTGAGGAATATCAGGAAGTTGAGAGTATGGTACACAGGGAAGGTGAACGTATTTATCATGGAATTTATCTTAAAAAGTTGGGGAGAGATATGAAATGAGGATTGCTTTTAAATAATCAAACAAGATAACATAGGAAAACATAGTACCCACCCCAGTTCTTCCTGCAACCTAGAATGCCATGAAGGAGAACAGCTGTTGGTGGTGGATCACATACTGACTTGTCCAAGATATAGCTCCATCTTACCTGCGCACCAATAGTTTGCTTGCATAAACGAGTCAAATCAAAATGGCCAACAAGAAAGTTTGCAACACTTTCCGCAGTAAAACATCTTTCTATGTCGCATGTTCTGCATATTGACCACAAGATTACACACATCCCACTTAGAAGTTCGATCAGGACACCTCCAAATTTCGAATGCACAAGTATGCTAAACCCAAAAATACCCAATGTGTCAGAGCACATACACATTTCTCTGCTTGCCTAATTTCTTCCTTCACAAAATTATTAACGCTCCTACCTTATGCATGATTTACAAAGTATTGAGCTATGCAGGTGAGAAAAAGCTTCTTTCCGACTTCCAAAGTCCCGTCGAGAAGTTTTTCACTTAACTTTTCCATGCTTTAATTTAATACGTAGGCTGATGACAAAAAAAAAAGTATGACCATACATCCCAAAAACAACATATGAAAACTGGGAATATTCTAATCCAACGGAAAGAGATGGAGTTCAACCATGCAGCAGTTCACATGTTTACCAACATCAACTGTCGCCCAATCATGATCAACTAATATATTTCCATCCTTTGTTGTTGCATACCAGAAACAGTACTAAAAGTAATCTAATCAAATCATATCAATAGTGAAATCAGTAAGCTTAAAGACATTTGCAGCTCGTTACATAGACCTTCCCCAGAAATATGACAGAATTAATAAGCAATCTGACACTTGAGTCTATGTAACTTCAATAAAGCAGTATTATAAAGTTGCGTGTCAAAAATATATTATACATTTGAAGGCATACCAGACAAGTCTGCAAAATTGTAACATCTGAACTTTCTAAAAGCATGTCAACAAGGAGAAAAATCTTTAAGAGAGAACTATATGCTGACAAGTATGCTGGAAACTGGTGAAATCACCACGTGAAAGCTACAAACCATGCAAGAAAGGCTATAGAAATCTGTAGAAATATGTTATGCCTCAGATATGTCAAGAAGAAAAGCTCTATGATATTGGCAGCAGAACTGTATTTCTCTTCAACAAGGAAAATGCAGAAGATGAGACTTAACTTTCCGAAGCACCGGGAAAAAAGGGAGAGAGATGAGACTTACATGTGCTCCCTGAACAAGATCATACGCCTGCATTAAGAAATAATTTAAGCAATGGATAGAGAAACTCAACTGATGGACGGAAATACAATTAAAATGAATCAAGCTTCCCCATGCCTATGCAGCTTGACAATTCTTTTTTCGAACTAGAATAACATAAACAAGAAGTTTCAATTACCAGGATATCAGAAGGCCTGACAAAATCTATTCCACGGGCAAGATTTTCATCTATTAAATTCATCCGGACTTTTGAGCACTTCGCAACCTTCCTTGAATAATTAAGAGAAGATGGGACAATGTAGTATATACCATCCTGCAGCAGATAAAAATAGAATAAAAAATCAGGACAGCAAGATCAACATGGGGTATTAACCAATTCATTCAATTAGTTTACACAAACTGGACTTTGTATCGTATTGTTTCTTAATCTCATGGTTAGACAAACCGTATCCGGCTGTTCGTACTTTCATTAGGAATAGCTGTTCTTAATGGATGCATTTTCGACAGACAATAACTTGATTCTCGCAACTTTGAAAGCATTCATGATCCCTAATAAAGTAAAGCAGAATTAGAACCAAAATATGACAAGAACTTGTTTGCATTAGGTTCTAGAGAGTGTTGTGGACTAAAGTTTGATGGTAATTCAACTTAGGGCTCTGCTTCAATTAAGTTCATTGGAGTTCGTATTCGAGGGAAAATGTAAAGTAAGTTTCAAGTAAAATATGTCAGCGTACAAGCTGAAGAAGCACAAAGTACAAGAGAGTGAAGCACGCAAAGCTGTACGGTTTGCACGGGTTTGTCTGGTTCTGCTCCTTTTTCGCAGATCGAAGGGAGAGCACCAATTATGGGTTTGCTGAAGAAGCACTATCTTACAAGATGTTACTCTGCAATGTCATGGGGTTTTTATATTCTGCTGCTTGCTGGAGGCCATTTTCTGGTTCCCAAGCTATGCTGCACAACTATAAATACAAGCCTGACGAAAACCAAAAGAAGCTCGGAGAAAAAAAGAAGATACTAATCCTACTGTTCTATCAATTTATCTATCTCTGTACTCTACGCATCAATCAGCTACATTACTAAAGATTTTCTTATCATCTTAACTGTATTAACACAATAGAAGATTGCGGTGAATTCAAGTACCATTGATTCAATACACAACCATCCATGAAAAACAGAGATTGCGGATACTGTCATACTAGCAGCACAAACGCTAAGTTTGTGAATTCGACAACTGGGGCATATATATTCGACCAGTGTTTGGGTTGTACGTTGCACTCCAATTTTACTCATGCTAATAGTTCACTGCTAATTGCCCACTTACACCTGGAGAAGGCCCCAGAACACATGCCAAACACAAGTCACAATTGTGGACTTACACGGTGATCCGAGTTCAAATCCAGGGTTGTGACTTATATGGTAAGGTTGGAAGTAGGATCCTTCCCCACTCTCAGGACTCTCATCCACCAACAAACCCATGGTACCCCTGCGGGTGGACATTCAGGCTCTGAAAGAACATACAAGAGAGTAGTGAGGTCCTTCTACGACAAAAAGATGGAACAGGGGTACAAAGTTGTGGCTGACTGTGAAATGTGGGCCAAAGAAACAAAACTGAAGTCTGAGACCATACCCATGCCTGGCTACTCCAACCCGTACCAATTCCTAATGGGATAAGGACTGATATATCAATGGACCTTATCGAAGGCCTACCTGGGCTACCCCTCTCCAACTAAGAATATGTTATTGTTGTTGTGGTGCACAGGATTTTCAAATATAGTCATTTCATGGCCTTACCCCACCACTATTCTAGTGTCAATGTCGCTTCAGTTTTCATGAACACAGTGCTCCAACTTCATGGAATGCCCTCCCCTAAAGCGTCTGATAGGGATGTTGTGGTTATCAATATCCTTTGCAAGGACTTTGAAGACTTCAAGGCACTACTTTGTGCTCAAGCTCACCATATCACCCCAAACTGATAGACAAACTGAGATTGTGAATAGGTTCTTGAAGGTGTATCTCAGGTGTATAACAGGGGACAAGCCTTAGGATTGGGTTATTTGCCTTCCTCTTGTTGAATGGTGGTTCAACACCACTTATCATTCCTCCACTCAGGTAACCTCTTATCAGGTTGTGTATCATCAACTGCCTCCTCCTTATATCAACCACATTCCTTGGTTTTCTGATGAGGCTGTTGTGGATCAATAGGGGGACATGATACAGGCTACTTCTTCTTAAAGAGCATCCCAAATTCTCAATCAAGCTTAGAATTGCATGAAGAAAATGGGTAAAAAGAAAAGGACACAAAGGGATTCCATGTTGGGGATTGGATTTATCTGAGCTACAATCATATAAACAGTTCTCTCCACAGTTCAGGCCTAATCAAAAGCTTTCACCTAGGTTCTATGGCCCATTTCCAGTTCTTAAAAGAATTGGGAACAGGGCCTACCATTTGGGTTTTCCACCACCTACCAAGATTCATCCAGTGTTCATGTCTCTTTGGTGAAAAGAACTTGGGAAGCCAAGTGGGGTCTCAGTTTTTGGTGAAGCGGTCTAATTCTTTTCTAGAAGACGTCACTTGGGAGTTCTACTATGATTTCCTTCGTTTGAGCCTTGTAGTCAAGGCTTAATTCCAGGGGATGGAAATGCACAGGAATACTTCTGTATGAGTTACCCTTGCAAAAAAAAAATTATTTCTTCTCGTTTCTTTTTTCAATTTTGGCTATCACACCCAACTTACCCACATCCCCACCTCCCCCACAAATCTCTCTACCAATTTCAACAAAACAGCAAAATCCTAGAAAATTAGGAATGAAAGTTTAGATGCTTGGGAAGTCTGCTGCATGGATTAGTGTATTTATTTGCTCTTTTATTGGTTGATGCGCAGGTTGTTGGGAATGGTCCACCCATGTGGAATATGTGGGGCCATTAATTTGGAAGCCTTTTTTGCATTGGAAATGATCTTTAGCAGAATCCTTAATAAGGAGGAATTCATTACGGGAATAAGAGTCCTTTCCTAAATGAAATTCTCAAGGAAAAGGAATTACAAGGCAATGGGAAGCCTTGGACATCAACGCTTGGTTTTTTCTCTCCGTGCAAACAAAGGCGGCAATCTACTCTATAAATACTGAGGTGTGTTCAGGATTTAAGGTGGGTGAGAGAGATAAAGAATTGGTGAGAGCAAGAGAGAAAAATATAGTGAGAGATAGGGAGACAAAAAATATTAGTGAGCGTGGGCTTGAGAATTAATATTTTTCTATCTCATTGTACTTGATCAATATACTGGAATTCTCTTTTGTTTGTGGAGTGGGTATTGAGACCGAATCACGTTATATTCTATGTTCTTTATCTTTTCTTTGTGATTGTTTAATTGTGTTTATCTTTTCTTTGTGATTGTTTAATTTTGTGGGGTGCTTCCGTTGTGGTGGGAAATCCCAACACGGGTAAGCTGGCCTGATTAGCTGAGTAACAAAAAGTAAAACAAAAAATTGCACTCGTTTTGGGTCTCTAGACCCACCCCTCTCCTTGCGCACGGTTTATCTCTCCAATTATTACTCTCATTTCTCTACCTATCTCTCTCCGGTCTCCACTCATTATCCCAAAACCCAAACCAAACAAACAGCCATGTCCTAACTTGCTTCTCCTACATGAGAAGTAGTGCAATTTTCGAATCCAAAAATAAAATACTTCAGTGCATAATTTCTTGAATCCAAAAATAAAATACTTCAGTGCATAATTTCTTGAATATTTTTAAAGAACGAAGTGCTTTAATTTAATCTAAAGAAATTTCAAATGCACAGAACTTGCACCATGTTTTCGTACAAGACAAGTAATTTGGGATGGAGGGACTATTGATAAATGACAGGACTAAAAATACATGAACAATGCTGCTAATCCGACATATCTTGCGAGTGTGTGTGTGTGTGTGATTCTTGAACTTTTGATATTTTACCTCAGACGGCCTGGAAACCTTCAAATTGCGATTGATCCTCGCAACGGAACCGAAGCCCAAACGCTTCTCTGCGCCGAAGGGAACCGATAATTGTCCACCAACTCGAGATGACCCAAAATTTGGGACCAACGACATTTCACCGGGGACAAAGATCGAGTCCCTTTCGACCTTTGTTTCTGTGATTTCTGACCCAATTGAACAAACAATGACGGTAAAAAAAAGAAGAAGGATTTTGAATGGCGAAAGCTAAACGGGGATCGTCGAGAAAATGCGGGACTCCCAGAGCGGCGACGAATTGCAGGAAAACGGGATTGGAGGTTTAGAGATGTTCGGAGAGAATTTGAGCGAGCAAGGGTGGCGGAAACAACGAAGCATGCCAATAGGTCCCCCCCTCTTCCACTCGTGTTGAGCGTTTTTTCTTGGAAAATTACCGGCAGAAGGGGTGGACCGGCCTTAATCACCAATTATGGTATGAACTCTCTATAAATTACCAACACATGGTACCTACAACCAATATCACCAATACATGGCATGAGATAATAAGTATGATAAGACTGGACAAATTTGCCCTTTGTTTAAGACGACACCGTTCAACGCCCTATTCCCTTTCCCTTTTTCCTTCTCTCCTTTTCCATTCTCCATAAATACGAACAATCTCATCCCCTCGGTTTGCTCCGGCCTTCCTCTCCTTTGTGCTCCCCACATTCTAAAGACTTGTGTCTATTCCCTCCTTGTGAGAGCCGACCTTATTCCCCAACTCCCTCCTTTGCATCTGTTGAATTGCCTACCCTGGAGATGTTGCCTTCAATTGTCCATGCTTCCAACATTTCTATCCCCTGCTCATCAGGTTAGTTGAATTGATTCCTAGTGTATATAGAACTCTCTCTCTCTCTCTATCGAATACGTTGGGGATTAGAAGCATGTCGGTAGCAGTAGTATTCATGAATGATTTAAGGTAAAAATGAAAATGGGCCTACGATTCAAAACAAAATTAGAGAGGGAATTTGTACACTTGGGTGTTTTAAAAACCATACCTGAGAAAAACCAACGTTACTGTTGAGTATTTGATTAGGAAGAACTAAGAAGACAAAAAATGTATGGCCATTGGTGGAGTGTGCATGGGTAAGCCAGCTCTAGATTTTTTGGGCAAAAACGGTGAGAAAGTACCTAAATAAGTTAAATCAATAAACAATTCTTTGGTTTCGTATGGAATATCAAGAAACAATTCTGATAAAAAAAGAAATAAAAGAAAGGAAAGTTTGAAATTATGCTACCAACTATTATGACATTTTATCAAATAAGTAATGTACTAAAATGTGGAGATGGAAAAAAATATATGCAATTTAAAAACACTCCAACATAGGATTGAAAACAGTAGATTTAGGAGAAAGAAATGGGTAATAGACGGAGCTTACCTTAGGGCTTGCGATGCTAGAGACATCGTTGGGATGATTTTGGGCGGGGAACACATCGAAGGGGTTTGACAGCAACAACAGTCGCCTCTCTCTATCTGTAGTTGTTGTAGCGTCGAGGCTAGAGCACAGTTGACCGTAATGGAGGCAGACAAGCAAGGTGGGGGGCGTGGTCTGCTTCCCAAAGGTTTTGCTGCAGGCTTGCGTCGTTTGTGTTTTTGTGTCTAGATTTGGAGAGAGAGAGAGAGGAGCTGCAGTTAATGTGTGAGGCAGTTTATTTTTTTTATTGGGTAAACAGGTGTGATTATTTGTGCATAGGTAATTATTGTGTTTTTGTTGTACGAATTTACCATTGAGAGTTGGGTTAAGAGTTATGCAATTGTAAGGATATTTGAGGAAAACAAAACAGGGCCACAAAATGAGGAGACACCAAACTAGTGCTCCCCCTTTATATATATATATTACATATAATATTTATATGTATATGCGTAATATATCTTCCCTCACGTTTTTATCCCTTTCCCTTGTTCAAGTTTTGGGCTAAGCTAAAGGATGAGTCTAAATTTTTTTTTATAGCCCATGACTCATGATCCTAATAGAGATTAGAGTAATTAGTCTTAAATAGTAAACTTACAAACCCTTTACCTTAGGGTTTACTACTGTTGTTGTTCGTCTGCTCTCTTTTCTCTTGAGAGTCTCAAGTGCGGCAATTACGAAGTTACAAACCAGTGAAACCATCAAGGCTCGTGGCTGAGTTAGCTCTCGCAATGAAGCAGATTCCGTCTCGCCGGTCACTAGATCAGGTCGGCATTCTCTCTCTTTTTTTAGTGGGTATTTTTTCGATGTATCGTCAATACGTTGTGCATGTGTAGGACTCAGTTGCATTTTGATTTCCATACACTTTTCACTTGATTGACTACTTGTGTTATGGATTTGAGATTTCTCTTTATATATTGTGTACAGAGTAATATATAGTAATGATTGACTGCTTGTGTTCCACAATTCAAAAAAAGATAGAGTGAAAGACTTTGGGGGAGTTTGTTGTGTTTATTGAGAAAATTTGGGATTGAACTTGTTGTAGTCTTTTTTTTCCAGAGGAATTGTTTCATTGTTGTATTTTTTGATGGAAAATTTTAAAAAAAAAAAGGACCGGGCGAGGTGGGTAAACCCATTACCTGATAGGGGTGGGGGCGGGGGAAATTTTTATTATCCAGTCGGGTTTTGGGGCGGGGTCGGGGGAGTTCGAAAATTTTAGGGTCAGGGTACATCAAAATCCGCCTCGTTGCCATTCCTACCCATAATTGATTTATCACACACATAATTATATGACCCTCCAATGTGTCAAAAAAAATGTATGCAGTCCTCAATTGGTTAAAGTTTGTTTAAATTTTTGTAATGAAGGTTGAACATAGGACAAAAGCGACCGCGAACTAGAAAAGGGACGAAAGCACCAATGGAAAGTATCAACACCAATCCTTATATGTTATTCTTGTACGTATGTTTACCACCGATGTAATTAAGTGGATAATGTGTTCAATTCCACCTTATATTGACCTTAACAAAATGTTGCATTTTTTGCGTTTCCAAATGCAGTGACGACTATATCAAAAAAGCAAGAAAGGCTGAAACTGGTTCGAGATTTTTTGCATCAAAGGTTAGAGTTAATGCGGTTCTAACTCGTATACTTTATGATATTTAAACTTCAGTGCTTGTTATTATAAAATTAAAAATATTTATTTCACGTTTTGGGTCTCAATCTTCATGTGAACTGTGTAGCATAGCAAAATAGCTACGGTAGCATGGAATAATATGTTTGATACCGAGAAAACGCCATTCATGAACATGGCCAGCCAAACAAAGTTCCGGAAGAATGTCCCCAACAAGAAAAGAACGAATGTGTTGGTATGGCTTCACACTTGTGGTTGTTCATACAGTTAATGATTACGTTTAAAATATTATTTTTGTTCGAATCATGGTCGCATTATATATCCTATTCTTTTATGTATGGTTTTATTATTCGTATGTGCAATTAGTATTTCGGACTAATGTTCACCCAAGAAATTGGTGAAACAAAATGCATCCTTATTCGAATATCAAAAAATTATTGTTTAAACACTTGGTTTTGGTTTAAGCTTACACTACAATGTAAATTGTTGAACCGTGAATTCATATCTCGATTAGTTAATCACTTTAACCCTGTGAAAAAGAAATTGGAATTTAGGAGGATCAGAGTCTATATAATCATTTCAGATGATGTTGAAAGGGCATTAGGGTTACCCCTTGGAATCATACCAGTTCCAACAGAGTGTGAAGACTTCCACTTTAAACACATCAAGAACATGTTTGCAGAAAAAGGATGAAGAATTAAAGGGGGGGGGGGGGGGGGTGACATTTGCGATGGTGCAAGGAGTTTTTCATTCGGGGGTAGCAGATGCAAAGTTCTAAACATTGTACGTTATGTTCGTGTTGTCTTGTTTATTGTGTCCAACCATAAAGGCTGTGGCCTCCACCAAGTTTTACCCAATGGTATATGATTTATCAAAAATTCCGTCATATGCATGACCACAATTTGTGTTAGATTGGTTGGTAAAGAAAATAATTAAGTTTAACAAGAGAGATTTGTTGATAATAAGAAGGATGCCACAGACGTGTCTGGCTGTGTGTTACTCCTAATGATAATTTACATGCCATATTCTTCTTCAAAATAAATTTGTATAAGCGTTCTAAAATTTGTTTGTATTGTAAAGTAATATTTTCCTTGCAGCTTATATACTTTGACAAAGAGCCAATAGGAATGAATGTTGGCAGTGTTGGTGTTCCGTTGATTCAATCTTGGACGACGAAACTTATAATCCAACGAATTGCGAAGGAGGAGAATTTGGACTTGGCAGATTTTATTTCAGGGCAATTCCTTGAGCCTCGTTTACGGCATTCGGTAAGAAAACTTGATTTTGTTACGTCAAACTAACCATTTATGTCATTTCAATTTATAACGTTTACGCTGGCTTGATGGGTGATGTTCTTAAAACATCAACCCGAAAGCCCTCGAAGAGGAAGGATGTGAATGAGATAGAGAGTCTAACGGACGATGATGCTTGTTCGTCCGATGAAGAGAATGATGATGAAATTCCTTCAACCTCCACTTCGACTCTGAAGAAGATTGAGAAAGGGATTGCCATGGATAAATGAATGAGGACGGGATTAGTGGTTTTCATAATGTTGGAAATGCTCGTGACATGCCGTTGTACACTCTAGAGCACATGATGGGGATGTTGTACACACCTCCATTATGCAAAATTAAGGAAGTCAAAGGTGTGCCATTTGACGAACACAGAGTTAACATGGAGGAAGAAGTAGAGGTGGAAGAAGAAGTCATTCTAGAAAAACAAGTTTAAGTAGAAGGTGAATAAGAAGTAGAAGGTAAACAAGTTAAAATTGAAGTAGAGGTGAATAAATAAGTTGTAAAA
Source organism: Rhododendron molle (assembly GCA_025413875.1). Classification (NCBI taxonomy): domain Eukaryota; kingdom Viridiplantae; phylum Streptophyta; class Magnoliopsida; order Ericales; family Ericaceae; genus Rhododendron; species Rhododendron molle. The sequence continues at coordinate 37,343,516 of CM046389.1, read as the reverse complement.
GAACTCTCTTTGACTCGACCATCGAAGAAATGAGGTAATAGGACAGTGAAAGTAAGTAAAACTAGAAGGACGTTGTACATGATAGAACCAGAGCTAAAAGAATTGAAGTACATAAAAGAAGAAAGTTAAGTGATTGTATATATTATGAAACCAATACAGAAATCAAAAGATATGTATAACCACTAACTTGTACATTGTAAAAGCAATCTCCCGTGTTTTCTATTCGGTCATAAAGGTTTAATTAAATAACTTGGTGCATTTTGAGACTTGAAGGGCGGGTCTTGTTAGTATGGATGACATGAGATTCATCTCATCGCAGATTGATTTACCTAATGTGTTCAAAGAAAGAGGTCGGATGTCGAATTTGTTAATTTACACTATAGTACTTTTAAAATTGTATACTTCAAAAGGGGTCACAAAGTTTGATTGAAATTGCATGCAATATCAATCAAATTTTTTTTTTTTTACACATTTAGTCTTCATTACATGTATTCATGTTCCATTTTGGCTTTGTTCGCATTCTTTATCAGGTCATGAAAAGGATGATTCATTGGTTGATGAAAGAGGAAAAAACGAAAGGCTCCAAAAAATTACGAAGTCCCCATTCCAACATGGCACATGTTCTTGTGCACATTTGTGGTATTTTAAAACAGATACCTTAGATCGAAGTTTCGAACTTGTTCATTGATTTTAATTTTGTGAAAATTTTTATTATGTTTACATCCATTGTAGGAAAATTTGTTGAAGATTAAAAAAATATAGATGCAGAATGTCTTGAATGACCAAGTTGATCCAAACATTCTGGGATATGATGTGGCGACGTGTAATTTGGCAAGTCTTCCATTTTATTTATTTTAATAGATTTCTAATGTATTTTTGTATGGTTGGGGATTTGATGTGATTTCAAAATAATTGTGGATGTAGCTGTTTCTGTCGATTTTGTTGCCCGAATTTGACCATTGGTTTTGTACTGTTATAAACTTGGTTGACAAGCGTATCGTCGTCCTTGATCCGATGAACTTTAAAATGTGAAGAAAAGATGTTAGCAATTGTGAATCTGGTAACCACATTGATCGTTTGTCGTGCAATGGTTTTATCTTTTATGCAGACATTTGAGTTTAAGTGTTACTTTGTAATGTACTTGTTTTGTTGGTGTCAGGTATCGGCATTGTTTAATGTTTTAAAGCGAATAAGGCTACTGTTTTACCCATGGAAGAATTAGATTATCCATCACCAAGATGTCCCACAGCAAAGTAACATGTGAGTGCTTATATCATCGCTATTTTCCATGAAATGCTTGCATGATTATGAATGAGACACACTTACGGGAGTGCAAACATGATTATGAATTTTATATCTTAAGGTTTATGGAGCATTGGACTAGGGAAAAAATGAATACATGCGAACTAGAGGTAAATACTACCCGAACACTTATTCATCAACCATATGCACAATAAAATTGTGTGTAAAACTTACACATGTTGTATGGTTCAAGTTAAAGTGGGTATTGATATGCGAAAGAGGTTACTTGTACGGTTTATATTATCCTCGTACAACAACAGGTGAGATGATGTACTACAAAAGTGTAGATAAAAATTATAGGGTACCCTTGCATTCGTCATGAAGGTTGGGAATGATTTTTCAAAACAGATCGAACTGTATTTGATAATTTGTAGTACTATTAACTTGTAGTAGTATTAACTTAGGAGAAATGCAGATCTTGGGAACGCATTGGCGCTGCACACAACATGTCAATTTACAATGTTATTGGTTTTGGTCACTTTAAAATTTGAACGAGAAGTAGTGCTCACTGAGAATAACTTTGAAATCTGACTGTTTTATAATGGTTTTTGATGTTGACAATGCTAACTTTATTCTCTATTTGAATTTATGTTGATTTATGACTTTGTTTTGATTGAAGATCATATTTTTTGACTTTTATGTTGCACCTAAATTATCCTTCTTTGAGGTAAGTCAGGTTTGAGGGAAAAAGGATTCACTTCTTTGGTCTTTAACTGCAATTGGCAAATTTTCAATTAAATTTGTTTGGCAGTGTTTTAGAAATCATGCTCCTAAAGTGTTCTGGCAGCACAAGTTGATTTAGTTTCCTAAGGGAGGCAGTGCCTAGATGGTCTGTTATTAAATGGTAGGCCATCAACCACGCAAACCAACATATAATATAAACAATTATTGTTTAAATACTTAAATGTGAACTTGTTCAACCCAGAAAATAGGATAACAGCCTTCTTAAACAGGTTAGGGTTGTCAAACACTTGCTCATCCCCAATTAGGATGTCTTCACCTTTCTATTCGGAGTACGACACCAAATCCATTTCATGGCAAACACTCAGGCTACCTTGACTAAGCGAACAGGGATGGAGCTAGAAATTTCACCACATAGGGGCGATTGTACATGTGAGGGAAAAAAAATTATAAATACACATGTATAATAATGTAAATACATAAATCGGTTTAACTAATGGGATCGATCTTGATGTATGTGTCTTATTTTTTTATTGTTCATCTTTTTTTTCATTCATCACAACTGGACGAATTCGATCTAAAGGCTTTCATGTTAGTTGATTTTACCAGTCAAAAAATAACGAATTAGAAGTCTATAACAACAATTGGAGAAAGACATAGCTACAACTTAGATTTTACCAAAATTAATGAGAATTTCCAAAATCCATTCTCCTCCGTTTCTATTTTCTCGAAATTGCCTTTAAAGTCTTAACTATTGGGGATGTTTGTGCCAAGAGAGAGGGAGGGAGTTTGGTGTGCTATTGAGGTTTTAGAGCAAAAAGAAATAAAACTGCAAAATACTAAACCCATCTAACGAAAGGTGGAAGTTTATTACTTGAATATTCACAATATTAACTCTCTAGTTTTTATTTTTTATTATATTTTAACCCTTAACCTTTAGTAATTAATGTTGGTATAATTGTATTTCAAAGGTTACTATTATATATATTTTTAAAATTCTACACATGGGTGAACCTATATACTTTCATAAGAATTTATTTATTTTTACATATAATAATAGTGTTTTTTTTCCCTTGCAGGGACGACCGCCCTACTGGCCCCTCCCTGGCTCCATCCCTAAGGTGAACAAATTCTTCCGCCGATTGTGGAGGGGCTGCTACTTAATAAGTTGGACTCCCTACACAGGAAAGCAAACAAAACACCTTTCAATAAAAGATAAAAATGTACATGTGAAAATCTTACTATATCTCTATATACTTATGAAATTTATAGCATACATACCTGCTGCTTATGTTGCAAGGCAAATGGTTAACAACAGTCTCTTCTTCTACATAAATGTCAACTTCATCGTCATTTAAATGGAACAATATAACAACAACATCTTCATCTTTAACACGCAAATGCTTAGACTTGTCCCTAGAAGTATTTTAAAATAATGTCTTTCCATAATGGCTAATATCCATACGAGAGCAAACTTTTTTTAACTAATTCGTCAAATGATAAGCCCTCCTCGATGATTAAGGCTTCAGAAATACCACCAAAATATTTTCCTAACACACCATCCACATTTACCCTGCGCTGACTTCCAGAATAACAAAAGCACATCAACTTCTGAGGAGTCATCGACATAGCTGCACAATCATATTTTCGATTTCATATATAACCAGTAAACAATTGATAGTTAATGAAATGATACAAAGTTATTTGTGGACGGAATGTTAATTTGACAAAAATATACCACATTAGAGGATAACTAAATGCAAATTTTACACTTCAATACTAATAGAGACATATTGAGAAAATTCATGTCCACACACATATTTAATGTTAATGTACCACTGACATAATACTTTCTGGATACCACAACAATAAAACATTAAACTTAGTTACAAACTATCTGCAAATATAATATGCCACAAACTAAATACATTGGAGTACTTAAAATTATCTTCACATATTATATATAAGAACCATCTTAATGTTAATTACATTCAACTCAAAGTATCAATTTTGATTACATATTCTTTTTATAAAAAGGAACCATCTACTAGTCCCGCTTTTCAGACTTCAAAAACCAAAGCATACGATCACTCCTTCAACGAGGCAATCCCAAATGTTTTTTTCCAAACCCATGACTAGTCCACATGATAGCAAAAACGAACACAATCAAAATGGAACATGCAACCCACACTTCTTACATCATTCCAGTGGTTTTTCACACCAATGCCTCAAAATCATTAATCATGTGAATAATCTAATTCTTAGAGTTCCAAACAATATTTCAATTCATTTTCAATATTATTATAAGAGTTAAATTATATAGGTAAAGCCAATAAATATGGCTTATTCATTCGATAGAGTAACAGTAATAAATAAATATACCCAGATAACCTACAAGTTTGCCAAAGTTAATCAAATATCTACCAGGTTTTTTAGTTGCAGGTCAAATGTGCAACCACATACCTGTTCTGTAAAGACAAAGTCACCAATCATAAAGATCAAAACTCTATACTGACCATGGAAACCATAAACTCTGTTCAAATCAAAACACTCAGATTACACCATATCTATATCAGTACAAACCCACATGCCAAACAACATGAAATAAATAGAGAGTACGAAATAACAAAACCAAACACAGTGACCTAAATATGGACATAATATAGCAAACTCACCAAAAATAGTTTCTATCAAACCTTCAATTAGGGTTCACACAACAATGTGGGTCAAAATCTGCGTAAAACGACCAATAATTTTTCTCAATGGCCGGATACTACGAGTCTGTGTGTGATAGAGAGAGAGGGTTTGGAGTGCGGTTTTCTTCGATTTTCAGAGGAAATGCACACACACAGCACAGACACACAGGGAGGAAAGAGAGATACCAGCTGTGCAGAGGCCCTTGTGCATGCAGAGATGTACAGAAAGAGTCGAAAGTGGATGAGAGCAGATAGAGACAGATTTGGGAAGGAATGAGGTATTAGGACTTTATGTGTGTGTGTATAAAAGGGAGAGTATAATTGTTAAATAAACTTGGCGTACCATGTCTTAGTCATTGCAATTGGTTGAAATATTCAATATCGCAATGTCATTTGGAATCCTTTCCTTAAGAATGAAGCAATATATGGACGGTGGAATTGCCGAAATATTGAGGTGGTGCATTTAATTGCACATCACACTTTAGTCCTTCTAACTTTTATATATTACAAATTAGCACTTGGGTCTTCATCTATAAATAGGGGTTTCAGTTCCTAGTAAGGTCTTAAGAAATATTTCAATAATATTCTGTTAGTTGTGAAGATTAATTCCTCCAACTCTATAATTTCTGAATCAACTATCTTTTCATATATATTGTATTCTCTTGTTCTTCATTTTTATGACAATAGCCCTATTTTGAAATTAAATCCAAAAGTAGTTTAAAATGCTTTTAAAAAAATGCGCTATATATCGCATTGTACAAATGTGCCATATTTCGAGTTTTGATGGGAATGCCAGGTAGGTGCCAACCTGTGAGTGTAGCACAGTACTTAAATGTGTTGACACTTTAGAGCATACCAAAAATAATAATGCTACGTATACTACAGAATGCCACTACATCCCTAAAATAACGTTGTTTTGGAGTAGTCTTAAAAAAATATATCTGCAAATCATCTCGATTTCTCCCCATGCATCAGTCATTATATGAGAACAGAAAGAAAGAAGAGGGGGACACCACACCCAACTTAACCCACCGCCAACCACCACCACCACCGACGACACCGACGAAGAAGACGCCTCCACGATTGCGACCACCACCACCGCTGTACGCCGAAGAGTTTCGAACCACAATCATATGCTTGCATTTTACAATACTAAATATTATAATATGTAAGAGTATCTCCAACCTTTGACTTCAAATTGAAGATGTCAATTTTTTTTTCCAGGCTTTTGTGGCATTTCAGCATCTCCAATTTGATATCAACGCCTCTTCTCTAACCCTTATGTCAAATTCTATTTATTTGATTACAAACTATCCCTCTCCAACCCTTATGTCAAATTGTATTATTTTTACATTTTAAATTTTTGTGAACTATATATATATATATATATATATATATATATATATATATATATATATATATATATATATATATATATATATATATATATATATATATATATATATATATATATATATATATATATATATATATATTGTACATGCAAACTTAACCATTATGCAAGTGTTTTATGTAAAAATTTAAAAATAAAAGAATTGCTAAAATAATTTTTTTATTACCTAAAAAATAAAATCTCACTACATCAAACATTAATTAATAAACAAAACATTATTTTCATTGAACATAATTAGCACAACTACCTAGTCCTTCTTTAAAGATTACTACTACTACCTAATGCAATTGAGCAATTAAAAAAAGAAAAAAAATACAACTCAATTACCACTACTACGTAGTCCTCCTCCCAAAATTTCCATTCTTTTACGAAAATAATATAGCCTTTGTTCATTCTCTATGTTAGACATATCTACACTCATGATTTTCATCTCCATCCCTATTCTTTTCAGTTGTTCCTTCCTTTTATTTTGCTCTATTTTTTGCCTCAAAAGCTCCATTTTCTGTTCATCTCTTTGCCTTTTTTCTTTTATAATTTTTTGATGTCTTATTTCAACTTTCTCTTCTCAGCCTTTCACCCTGGTGGTCTTATTGTCTGATCGTGTATGCTATTGTTAAGGTATTCTTCATCGATATTTTATGGAAGAGTTTGGAGTAGAAGACAAGTAGCCAGCTGAAGTTTTGGAGTTCTTTGCATGTGTTTTTGTAGAAGTGTTTTCTTGCATTTCCACCCAGGGGCAGATCCATGTTAGGCTCACAAGGGTCACGTGACCCCCCTGACTTTTCCAATCTTGCAATTATACTCCTACCTATCAATGATAGGTTTCATAACCCCTTAAAAATTGAACTAATGACCTATTGACATGTAGAAATTATCAAATCTATCACATTCAAAAACTAAGAAAATAACCCCTTAATAAATATGTGTTCAACTCTCTATAAAAAATAACTCTATCTTGGTCATGAATCTATGGCTAATCGTTTGGTTGCTCTATTTTATATAATATTTATTGTCTATATTGTGTTTTTGAGTGATTTAAAACTTTGATTTCTAATTTAATTACTAGGCATTTCATTGTACTGTTATGATATCTTCAAATTTGTGCATTGATAGCATGTGAAATTTTTGATTTTCAATATTTCTCAGAAAACTCATCTCTAAAGCTTGTAAAATTTGGATTTGAATTAATTTTATGCTTGAGTGGGAAGAAATATTTTCAAGCCTATGATCAATAGTGCCCCTCTTGTCTCCATTTTTGGGGTTCTTCTGGGCCGGTTATATGTGAGTGGATTATGTCCCATCAGGTCCTTGTGCACAAATGCGCAAAAGTATTTTTCCCATAGAGTCCTATTGCACGCGCCCAATCTTCCACTCTCTCTCTCCTCTTCTGTGCGCGCACCATTTTACTGCATTATTTTTCTCCTCACTTTCTCCTCTCTCTTACGAATTCCTCTGCCTCTCTCCTTTCTCTTCCATCTCTCACTCTCTCTTTCTACTCTGTCCTCTAGTTCTTCTCTAATTTTAAAGCTTAAAATTTTATAATATTTATAAATTTTTTTACACATTTATTCTTTATAAAATTTACATTTTTTAAATTTACACATAGAGACCTAATTAATGAGACCAATATTGGATATAAAATTATAAAAATGTAATTTTTTAATTTTATTGATGTTCAATTTTTTGTCTAAGTTTCTAATTAATAGTTTAAATTCAAAGTTAACAATGGTAATTAACAGTTAATAATGTTCAATTAATAATGATAATTAACAATTAATGAAGTTCAAATTAAAAAATGGTAATTAACAGTTAATAATGTTCAATTAACAATGATAATTAATAAGTAATAATGTTTAAATTAAAAAATGATAATTAACAGTTAATAATGTTCAATTAATAATTAATGGTGTAAATTTGCAATAATGGTGAAAATTCTCAATTAACAATCAATAGTTTAGAACACCAAAAAAAAAGAACCTAAACTTACAAATTATTTTTTTACACATAATTTCACACTCAATATTAGTCTTGTTTGATATATATCGCTGAGGAGATTTCAAAATATAAATTTTATAAAAATAGATATTACAAAAAAAAGTTACAAATATTATAAAATTATAATGAGCGAGAGAGGGGGAATGGGGATGACGCACGAGAGAGAGGGAGAGAGAGAGAGAAAGAGAGAGAGAAAGAGAGTTGTCAGTACTTATGCGTAGTGGACACATGGTAGCGAGAGAAAAGAGAGGGAAAAAGGGTAGGCGGGTGGGAGGTTTTTACAAGGGACCTAGGGAAAAACATGCACTTATTTATCAAAGATCTGCCCATCCATAAACTAAAAAAGTAGGGCCGTCCATAGACTAAAAAAGTAGGACCGTCCGGGCATTATCTCCCCATTTTTTTTTGGCTCCGCTATGGTTTCCACCCACTTTTGGTTGATCTCACAACAATAACCAAGCGTGGTCTAGTTTAAAGGTTAGGCCATATGTTCGTTTGTATAACTCTTTCATGTCTCCAATCTGAAACTATAAACATGTAAAAAGATCAAAGAATTAATAAAAATAGCTAATCTATATGTTTACCGTATGTATTTAATATTACCTTAGTTTGTTCAGTTTTGCCACTTTCGCTTCTTGGATTTATGGTAGCAAGTCATCCACAGAATTTGTTGACAGCCTTTGGATTTTCTGCCATCGTTGACCCAACATTTTTTTAGAACGATCGCTCTAAATATCATTTTTATTCTCGTGGTAGAATTCTCCAACCAGTTTTCAAAAAAGATCCACTTTTTTGCTCGTTTCCATGAATGGCATTCAAACTTGTGTTAAGCCCCACATTCAGGAGAAGATGGGTCCTATTCCAAACTAAAGCTGGTACCTCAAACCGTAGTAGGTTTCGTAATTAGAGTTTCATCACTTTCAAGTTGTAATATTTCAATGGAATATTGAGATTGTTGTGTGGAAAAGAACAAAGATTTAGAGTATGCAGAATCTATAGTGTCAATGAGAAAATATTTTTTATTCAAATCTACATTTATAGAAAAAAAAAATAGAGCTCAAATGTTTAAAGGAAAAAAATTCAAACGGACACATTTCAAAATCCTAACAGTCAATTTTGATATTTGGCATGGAAGGAGGTGATTGTCAAAATTGGCAGGCTGGACTTCCCTTCAAAACCACGTAAGTTTTGACATGATAAAAGGCAGCTAGGTTGGACTGAAAGTTGTTGCCAAAATGGACTGTTTGCCATCCACGTCACTTTTGGCACGGGTTGGAATTGCTCTAACACCACTGAAATTGTGTCATGTCATTTCATTTTTTGGTATATAATGGTGGTGTAACCTATTGTTTTGGTTAGGGATGGGCATCGTGTTGTGTTCATGTCATGTCATTTTGGATTTTGTATCTTTTCGTGTTCATATCAAAAACATCTGTTAACATTAACGTGTCAAATATCTTGACATTAACCCAACTTGCTTAAAATCATGCTGTGTTTGGGTTGACACTTTTATTTCTTTTAATATTTACATAAAATTATATACTTTCCAATGTTTTAAACGAACTACTTATTTAATTCAATAAAAAAAATTGAAGACATTTTAATACCATCATGATCATAGGAACTATAAAACCAGCCAAATCATTATATTGTAAAGTATTGTCTTAAGTCACAACTAGGCATAGGTCTCAAAATTACATAATTTTGTACGACTTTCAACTAAAATAATACAAAAGCACCAACAACTATAGAATAAGTCTATACAAATTTTAAAGTAAAATACTATGCCTAAATAGTAAAAAAAATTCCAATATACATATTCAATTAGTTTGATTTTTTAAAAAAAAATTTGTAATGAGCCCTAATAATAGACATGTCTTGTCTTTCTATAATTATACTGATATTTTCATATACACGTTAACCAAGTATGATTTTTTAGAAATCTAATCTCCCACTCCCACAAGTGTTTTGTTGTCACGCTCTCAATTTTAAACATAAAAATAATAACTTTCTCATAATTAAAATGTCAACATCTTATATAATTACCCATAATTGTCATGCCCGGCCATGTCATTTACAAAAGCCAACATCTTTCAAACTAATAGTCCACTCAATTACAACCCAACCTTTCATAGTAATGCCAAAGAGAAAATTATAAAATCCATCACATTTGCCAAAGTAAGAAGATTTACAATTAAAGTTATATTTTCATCTACCAAAATATAATTTACATGGGATATGAGATGATAGAGTAACTCTTCTAAGTAAGTGTCTGTCACATTCTCGATTTTCAACATAAATAAATAATACATTTTAATAAAAGAACTTCGCTTACCATATATATTACCCAAAAGAGTTTCCCACATGTTTCAGTTACAAACAAGTCCCCATTCTTAAAGAAATACAACATTGGCACCGCGGCTTGAATTAACTTAAATATAAATACAACATGTTCAGAATGTTACAAACTTTCTAGTCAAAAGGAATTCATGAATAATTAGTTACAAAGCCATCTTTGATCAAAAGTAAGTCTATTACAAGATGAGTAAGTAAAAGATGTTAGCTTCCAAAAATATCTTCATGTCCAAGCACACCATTGCATGCAATCTATTGCCCAGCATTAGAACTTGAAAAGAAGGATTTTGTTGAGCTACTACACTAGCCCAATAGAAAAATATTACCAATTATGTATGCAAATATGTGGATAAGTGCAAACGAAAGAGGATAAGGATATGCAGTTCGATAGATAGTAATCAATCAACTTGTAAATGAACCTCTATATAGATTAAGTGCGTAAGTCATGTGACACAAACGACTTAGACAATCCCAACTCGACTCGCTAAACCAAACTCCCACCATCGGTATTTCCAGCCCTTGCTTTACCGTATAACATCACAAGGATTACCGTGTCACCACCCCATGCGCCACGGTGATTCTTAACGACTCGAGTTATCGTATTACCACCCCTTGCATTATGGGACTCCCTAAACCAACTTCCGACCCAAACAACTATTATCTCGTATGACATGCAAGCTAAGGCTCCCCCATGATCACATTAATAGATAACACATCATACATTATGCCAATGTCATCATAAATGCACCGTGAACGATCACAAATACCAGCAATCTATAGAATGCACGTTAATGATGTTTTAACTAAGTAACTCTTTATTCGGTTCTTACTAACGGAAGACCAACGGAACGAGGATAGCATCGAATGGTCAAAGGAAGTCAATTAGAAAAGCTTAAGATAGGTTAGGAGGTGTCCAAGAGGATTTAGAAGTGATTGGGGATCAAAACAATCGACGGAAGAGCAGCAGGAGCAAAACTGGAGTTAAGCTCCTGGTATCAATACGCATAAAATCCGTATCGATACAATATCAACTGTCCAAAAAGATAAGCTTACTATATCGATACGCCTCAAAATCCGTATCGATACCATGAGGCTTTGGGTAACGATTTTGATAGATTTTCAAGGTACGTTCAACAACCAAAATTAAACAACCCAAGGCACAAATCTACACCAAATCAACATATAAACATACAAAAGAGGTAAAGAAGTTCCTACCACGCAACAATGGCTGCGATTCAAGCATTTTTGAACGAGCCCTAACCTTTCGAACTCCGAAACTTCGATTCAAGCTTGGCCCACGGATCTCCGAGCTCAAGAACGCGAATGGAAGGCTTGAGGGAGGTTGATCCTTGAAAATTTTGGGAGATGAGGTGGAGTTTTGAGTGAGAGAGGAGGGGAGAGAGAGAGATAGCTGGATGAGAGAGGGAGGGGGGCGGATGGGAGAGCGACAATGGAGATAAAAAAAAAGGGTGATTTACCTATACACCCCTCCAACTTTATCCATTTTTCGTGGTCACCCCCTCCCTCGAATTTCGCTACGGTGAGACCCCCTCAGTAAAGTTTGCTTTTTTTAGCCCTAACGCCGTTAACAGAATGAACAAAAAGACTATTTTGCCCTTACTAGTTCATCCCACACTTCTTCTCTTTGAAAATAGAAAACCCTAATTTTTTCTCCAAATCCCAAATTTGATTCTCGACCTTCATCACGATTTTTTTTTCTGCAAATCCAAAATTTCAACCACTGCCGGCGCCGGCGACCACCACCAAAGCCACCTCTCTCTCTTGTGTTCCTTCTCGCCATAAATAGGTGACTGAATGATGCCAGAAACAGAGAGAATAAATCCTCTCTCCCATTCATTTCCTCCTTCCCATCATCTATTTCCCCAAATTCTCTCTCGCAACTCTCCAGAACCAAACACCAAAGGAACAAAACATGAGCGTGATTCTATTTTGAGTCAACGTCATCTGCAAGATTTTATTTTATTTATAAGTCATCTACAAGAGATTTGACAAGTACGATGTCAACAAGTAGCGGGAACTCAACGCCTCCTCCGACGATGCCCACCTGGGTCGGTGTTGAGTGTGACTCGAATCAGATCTCCGTCAACTCCCTTTGCCTCCCTGGCGTCGGCCTCGTGGGCCCGATCCCGCTTAACACTCGCGGCTTGCTCACCCAGCTCCACATCCTCTCCCTCCGGTCCAACTGCCTCTCCGGCCCCCTGTCCTCTGATTTCTCCAACCTCACCCTCCTCACTGTTGCCACGAGGGAACCCAATTAAACCCATTTCTTGAATTCAAACCCCTAAAACCATCCAATTTCGAATTTCAGAACACCAATGTTAAAAATTCCTAAATTCAAAATTAAAGCCCTCACTCAAAATTAAATCCCTAACTTCAAAAAACCAAAGTCCCGCTCTGATTGTGGGTTTGAACTTTGAGATGGGTTTTTCGATTGTGGAGAGAGAGAGAGGGAACTGGAAATTCAGATCTTAGGGCGTTGTTGCAGTGGGTGTTCCATTTTCTAGGAAATTCAGAGCAAATTTTTTGGTGGTTGTTGGTGGTGGTGATTGTGGTGGTGCTGGTGATTTGGGTTTAGGGTTTTTGTTTTGGTTTTGGTTTGAGATTGTGGTGTTCGGTGGTGGTGTTTGCTTGTGGCGAAGCTAGGTGTTTGGCTGTGGCGAGGGCAGCACCAGGAGTGATGGGGTGAGACGACGATGGTGGGGCCCAGCTTGTTACGCTGGTGGTGGTCAGGTGGAGGCTGAGAGGCGGTGATGGTGGTTTCGCAGAAACGGCGGCATTTGGGCTTGGAGGTGTTGGGACGGGTTTGGATTTTGAGAGAGAAAGGGAGGGACAATGAGGGAGACGTGAATTGCAGTAGAGGTCGGTGGTGATCTGTGGTGGTTAGTGCTAAGAGGAAGGAAGGATTGAAGGAAGAGAGGAAACATGGTTGGTTGAGGGTTGAGGGTAATATTGGAACATTTTATTACTTTTGAAATAATTTTAGTAAAAAAATTAACAGAACTGGATGGAACTCTAACGGAAGGGGTGTATGAGACAAAAAAACATTAATAAGGGGGTCTGACCGTAGCAAAATTCGAGGGAGGGGGTGACCGTGAAAAATGGATAAAGTTGGAGGGGTGTATAGGTAAATCACCCTAAAAAAAATGTTCTCCTACTCCTCACACACGCCCTATATATACTCATGTATCTTTTTATTACACCACACTCCCTCAATTCTCTATTTCTTCACTTTGGTCCTTGATTCAATTAATCTCCCAATTGGTCATTAATAATCATTTTCAAAATTAAAATTATTCGGGTCTCTACAGTGTCACTACCCTAGCCCGCCCCTAAAGGATCTAGCCACAACAAAGCCCTAGTGATCTAATCACTAAGGCCATATCAAAGTATAACATCCAAGTAGCAAATGACTAAAATGGACACAAATATGAATAGCGGAAGCAAAACCCCATTTTATTACATACGCCAAAACTATAAATCTTTACAAGGATCTCTATATTGCAAACCACCCAAAGCTGTGCATATTTACATGTCAAAAGTTTCATCAAGAGCAACTCCCTATCTACAAGTCCACGTCCACATCTACATAGCATGTCCAAAAGAAGGGCTGCACGCCCCCACTCTACTTCCCGTTGCCTGAAAGGTGGGAAAATTCATAAGCCAAAACTCGTATGAATGATTAATACGCAATTCACATGCTTTCCATGGACAATGATAAAACTATTTAAAAAGGAATCCCATTTCATAGCAACATAATATAATAATGCACATCCTCTATTCATTTCATGTCTACCAAGCGTCCCCAGTAGTGGATAAGTTAAGACGTCTTTTGTTATCCGATATAATAGCCATGTCTTGCTAGCCTTTTAGCACGTGTCCCCTAGCAAGATGGGACGTGGGAGGATGTCATTAATAGATATAAAACATGTCCACCTTTCATTGATATTCCATGGAGTTCATATCAAAGTACAAAACATCATTGAAGCGAAAAACTTATAACAAACCATGTGTTTTGGGTATTAATCACTCACCTCGTATCCATGTGTCAACTGAACCTCCTAAGACAGTTAAGCAATGAAAATATGATTAGTCAATGCCGAATGTGTATTCATACCTAAAATAAAGTCCTAGAAGTGTATAAGATAAAACATGGAAGTTGCAAAGTTTTCACATTTTTACCCAGTTACTACCCATAGACCAAAAAGGTCCTACCCGTAGCTACACCAAAACTTCAATTTTGATCTGTGGCTACCCATAGCACAAAAACTGTTGAAATAATTATTGTAAATAAGGAATGGATTATCTTAAGAATCTGTAATCGAAAACAAATTACCAAACAAAGAACTACTGCTGGGTTGAGTCGCAGACTAGGTCGCTCTCTTTAAGACGTTTCGCGGCTCTGCCCAGATTGTGCAAGTAGTTCATTGAGTACCATGCCGTCCCCAGAATAAAATAGCCCAAAATACACCTCCTCTGCTCGGCCTTCTCTACACAGAAGAAAACCGAAAACAAAACACACAATCGACCTATTGCTCAAACTCAGAAAATATTTTTAGGGGAAAAAAGAGAGAGTTATTTTTCTGTGTTGAAACCAATTCTGAAACACTGAATTTATAAGTGCAGAAGGAGCGGGCTGTGGCGTTTGTTTTTGAAAACAAATCAGATCCCACTAATTATGCACACGTTTTAAACACGATTTTCTTAATCAGCAATTAAGTCACATTCCTTTGATTTAGCACACGTTTTTTATGCGTTCTTAATTAGCAAGAATTTTCCATTTTGAAAAAGATTTGATTGACTGAAAAATTCTGTAACTAAAAAAACGTTTCAGAATTTTAGCAAAACGTGGGCTTTACCATGGTATGGGCGCGAGGCTCAAATCCTGAATTTGCACCCCCCTACACGCGAATAACTCGAGATGCGCACCTGGTTAACTAGTTTCTGAATCAGTTTTCCAAATTGCCGCCCATTTTTCTGAGCGTGTGAGACCTCTCATTGGATCCTCATTCACAAACTCACTAGTGTGCAAAGTCATTTAAAGTGGATAGAAGTTTTGTGACAAGGCAATGTGGGACTAGAGAAAAACACAATGTTTTACAAAGACACACCAAAGTTCCAACAATCCCCCACTTGTATTTTTAAAACAAAATATTCGAGCAAAGGTATAAAGCTGTGCATAAGTATAGGTGTCTTTCGACTTGAACCATTACATAGTGATAATGCTTCAGATAGTAACTACAGTGACTTGTGATCTTGAACTCTAAGTCTGAGAGCACTACACACACAACTCTACTAATGTGTAATGTTTAAAGCCAACACTTTACGACCATGTGCTTATCCCAGTTTCATGAATGACCTAGAGAATTTGCCCAAATTCTCTCGAGCAGCGGCCACACTTCAACATTCATATAGGTGAGTCTATCAAGAGTACTCATGTAGTTTGGGTACTCCACTCCACATAGAGCTATAGAGCTCATTAAGTGTTAAAAATAACACAACCTCTTTCGCTACAGGATGTCCTGCTTCTTAGAGATGGATTTGGAGTGTAACTCCTTAAAGCATGATTCTTACCATATCACCATGTGACTCGTTTTCCCCTTTGAACCTATTTCTTGGGATCTCCAGTCTATAGGTTAGGAATCCATCACAAGTGACTCATTTCTCAATAGGCTTTAGCCCCATCCCTTTCGAGGTGTTCCACACCTTCTCCCGAGCTAATCCTTTCATCAAAGGATCAGCCAGGTTGTCAGCTGACCATACGTAATCCACTCTGACAGCCCCTTTAGTAAGCAACTCTCTAACTGTGCTGTGCTTATGATGTATTTGTCGTTTCTTACTGTTGAAAAAACGGTTCTAAACTTTTGCAATAGCCGCGGTACTATCGCAATGGATTAGTATGGCCGGTATCGGTTTTTCCCATAAGGCAATCTCTGATAGGTGGTTTCTCAACCAAGCTGCCTCCTCACTAGCCACAGCTAGCGCTATCATCTCAGACTCCATAGCGGATTGCACCAAAATTGTTTGTTTCTTGGACTTCGAAGAGACTGCACCTCCTGCTATGTTGAACATATACCCACTAGTTGCTTTGGAGTCATCCTAAAGGGTGTTCCAATCAGCATCCATGTATCCCTCTAGAACAGTGGGAAACTTCTGATAGTGTAGTCCAAGGTTCATGGTTCTTTTCAGATACCGCATGAGCCTCTCAATAGCAAACCAATGCTCCATTCTTGGCTTGCTAGTAAACCTGCATAATACCCGCACTGCACAAGCAATATTTGGTCACAGCATAACAAAGGCTACCAATGATGCTAGCATACTCAGATTGTCTAACACTATCTCCAGTGTTCTTAAACAATTTAATACTAGGATAAAAAAGAGTGCAAGCAGGTTTACAGTCAAAATAATTGTATTTCTTCAAGATCTTTTCAATATAATGTGATTGATCAAGAGAAATTTCATTTGTAGATTTAGCAACTTTAACTCTGAGGATTACACTAGCCTTACCCAAATCCTTCATGTCAAAAATTTGGCTAAGCAATAATTTGGTTTCATTCATGATAGATAAGCTTGAGCAAAATATTAGAAGGTCATCCACATACAAACAGATAATAGTGCAAGCATAATTATCAGACTTGTAATATATGCATTTATCACTCTCATTGACCTTGAAACCATTAGAAACAACTAGAATGTCAAACTTTTCATGCCACTACTTTGGAGCTTGTTTAAGGCCATAAAGAGATTTCACTAATCTACACACCTTGTGTTCTTGACCATGGACAACAAATCCCTCGAGTTGATCCATATAAATCTCTTCTTCTAAGTCTTCATCTAAAAAAGGAGTTTTAACGTCCATTTGATGCACAACTAAATTATGAACAACAGCTATGGCAATCAAGACTCGGATAGAAGTAATCTTTGTCACATGAGAGTAGGTATCGAAAAAATCTATGTTCTCTCTTTGCCTATATCCCTTAGCTATGAGTCTAGCTTTATATTTATCCACAGAACCATCAGGTTTCAATTTCTTTTTAAGCACCCATTTGCAACCTATTGTTTTGCAAACCTGTGGTAGGTCTACTAATTTCCAAGTTCTATTGGATTCCAACGAGTCCATTCATCATTTATGGCTTCTTGCCAAAAATCAGCGTCTGGGGAAGTCAAGGCCTCATTAACAGTAGTGGGGTCCTCTTCTAAAGAGAATGCAAAGTCAGGACCAAAGTCCTTAGCGATTCGAGCTCTCTTGCTCCTCCTCGGTTCAATCTCAGTGTCCCTAGAGTTCTCGTTTCTAGGTTCTTCTAATCTAGGCACACTATTACTAGATTCAACACCCCCACTATTTCTGGATTGAAAAGGGAATTTTTCTTCGCAAAAATCAGCATCTATAGATTCTACGATCATCGTATTGTCAATATCAAAGAATTTATATGCTTTATTATTCACAGCATAACCAATGAAAATGCATTCATAAGCTCTACTCGCAAGTTTTGACCTTTTCGGGTCAGGAATACGAACATATGCCAAACAGCCCAAAACTTTAAAATATGACACATTGGGCTTCTTGTTTTTCCACAATTCATAAGGTGAAATTAAAGACTTAGAATTAGGAATTCTATTAAGCACATAACATACAGTCAATAAAATTTCACCCCACCAATGTGAAGCTGCACCCGAACTAAGCATAATTGCAACTACAAGTTCACATAAGGTTCGATTCTTGCGTTCTGCTTTTCCATTCATTTCGGGTGAGTATGGAGCAATTTTCTTATGTATTATACCAGTAGAGTTGTAAAAAGCAATGAACTCATTTGAATCATACTCAGTGCCTCTATCACTACGAAGTCTCTTAATCTTTCTATTAAATTGGTTCTCAACCTCATTAAGAAAGATTTTAACCATATCAAATGCTTCACTCTTATGTTTCATCAAATAAACTGAGGTATAATTTGAGTGATCATCAATAAACGTGATAAAGTATCCATGTGCATTTCTAGTGAGAACTCCATCTAACTCACACATATCGGTATGAATCAAATCTAGCAATTCGGTTTCCTTAAAAGTTGATTTATGAGGTTTCTTTGTGATCTCAGCCTTGCTACATGATTCACATTTTTCAAAATCATTTAAGGAAATATTAGGGATAAAACCTAAGTTGCTCATATTCTTCATCAGTTTCTTGTTAACATGACAAAGTCTAGCATGCCACATATTAACAGAACAAACAATGTAAGAAGAAGATGCACTTTTATTCATATCAATAGTAAGCTTAAACATGCCATCAGATGCATAACCCTTTCCAACAAACATGCCATTTTTAGTAAGAGTATACTGATCTGCTCTTATAGTCTGGGTAAATCTGGCCTTATTGAGGAGGTAGCCGGACACAAGATTCTTCCTCATTTCTGGAGTGTGCAGGACTTCCTTCAGAGTGACAGTCCTTCCAGAAGTGAACTTGAGATCAACCTCACCAGTACCAAGAACCTTAGTGGTTTGGGAGTCTCCCAACAACACTTTCTTATCATCAGCCTCAGAATATTTTTTGAACAAGGAGCGATCATAACAGACATGGCAAGAGGCGCCATTGTTTATCCACCACCCTTCTGAACCACTAATCAAATTAACCGCTGATATCATAGCCACTAGTGGTTCTCCATCCATCAGGTTCGCCTGAGGAGCGCGACGCCTGGGGTTCTTTCAATTTCTTGCCATATGGTCAGGCTTGTTACAATTGTAACACACAAATTGGACAGAGTCTGTGTTTCGAGCCTGGCCTCCAGAAGGGGGTAACTTCTTGTTCTGATTCAGTTTTTCGTTCCAGTCCTGGTTCTGATTTGGCTTCATGATTCCTCCTTTCGGCTTGAGCATAGCCGAACTGTAGTTCTTTTTGTTTGCAACAAAGAGAACCTCAATACGGAGCCAAACAATCAAGCTTTCCATAGAAAAATCTTTTGACTTGTGATGGAGATCCTTTTTAAAGTCTTTCCAATTAGGAGGCAGTTGATCAATAAGAACAACAACCTGAAATTGTTCACAAATAGACATGCCCTTAGAAACTATTTCATGTACAATTTTCTGTAAATCGTGTGCCTGGAAAACCACGGATTTTTCATCAACCATAGAAAACTTCAAGTAATGACTAACAGCATATTTCTTAGTCCCAGCCTCTTCGGTATCATACTTTTTTGGAGGGCATCCCAAAGTTCTTAAGTAGTGTCAAAATTGGAATAGTAATCATATAGATCATCAGTCAAAGCATTCAGAATGTAGTTCTTGCACAAAAAATCATCATTCGTCCATTTTGCTCTCTCCTTAGTGTTTTCAATAGTAGGAGGATTAGCAGCAACAGGTTTCACAGAATCACAACAACCAGCATTTTTGAGTAGTCTGAAAGAACAACATCTTTCGCTTCCAACGTTTAAAGTGCAACCCCTCAAAGTGAAAAGGTTTGTTGATATCAGTGGTGGTAACAGAAATCTTGTTTTTAGAATCCATGGCAGATTGATATCGTCTTAAAATTGTTGAAATAACTACTGTAAATAAGAAACAGATTACCTCAAGAATCTGTAATCGAAAACAGACTACCAAACGAAGAACTACTGCTGGGTTGAGTGGCGGACTAGGTCGCTCTCTTTAAAACGTTTCGCGGCTCTGCCCAGATTGTGCAAGTAGTTCGTTGAGTACCACGCTGTCCCCAGGATAAAATAGCCCCGAATACACCTCCTCTGCTCGGCCTTCTCTGCACAGAAGAAAACCGAAAACAAAACACATAACTGACCTATTGCTCGAACTCAGACAATATTTTTAGGGGAGGAAGAGAGCGTTGTTTTTTTTTTTTTGGTTGAAACCGATTCTGAAATGCTGAATTTATAGGTGCAGGAGGAGCGGGCTATGGCATTGGTTTTTGAAAACAAACCAGATCTCACTAATTATGCACACGTTTTTAACATGGTTTTCTTAATCAGCAATCAAATCACATTCCTTTGATTTAGCACCCATTTTCTACACGTTCTTAATCAGCAAGAATTTTCCATTTTGAAAAAGATTTGATTGACTGAAAAATTCTGTAACCAAAAAAACATTTCGAAATTTTAGCAAAACTTGGGTTTTACCATAGTACGAATAACTCGTGATGCGCACCCGATTTCTGAATCAGTTTTCCAAATTGCCACCCATTTTCCTAAGCGCGCGAGACCTCTCCTTCAGTCCTCATTCATAAACTCACTAGTATGCAAAGTCATTTAAAGTGGATAGAAGTTTTGTGACTAGGCAATGTGGGACTAGAGAAAAACACAATGTTTTACAAATACACACCAAAGTTCCAACAAAAACGTTCTACCCGTAGCAAACACAAATTTTCTAGAAAATTACACCTCGTTCTTCCTTCAATTTTCCAACCTCAAAACCATTCAATACACCTTCAAACTTATACCAAAACTTCACTAATCATGCTCAAACTTATAGATATAGAAGAGCTACTCTACAAACATCACACTCATGCATCAAAACAAGTTTTAATCATCAAATTCAAAGGATTCAAGTAGAGTTGTTGAGTTCTTTAAGAGTTTAACCCCAAAACCCAAATTCAACTTAAACCAAACATCTAGAGCATGAATTCAACCCCTACGATATGAAATTTAACATACAAATCATGGAATCAAGTAAAGAAACATGGATTACCAAGTTAAGGCTTCAATACGAGTCAAGCAAGATCAAACCCTAGGTTTTCCCCTAATTTTTCCTTCCTCTTCTTCTCTTCACCAGCTCCCCCTCTCCCACTCTCTCTCTCTCTCTCTCTCTAAGTAGAAGATAGAAACAAGAAGAGAAGTACATAGAAGCTCTCTGTTTTGCTAGGCTAACAAAAAAGTTATTAGATGCAAGTGTGACATATGCTAACTTATGTTCCAAATACATGTAACTAGCAAGTTAAGCCAATAACCACATAGTTAACTCAAAACTCAACACATAATTAAATTTTTAAGCACAATTAAAGACTAGGGGTATTATAATAAGCTTTCAAACTAGAGAGAATACATTATTATTAAAGTATTTCTTTAGATTGACAAAAGATGCTCAAATACAAGATTTTAATCATCCAAGTGTAATAAAAGTCCAAGTGTATGATAGGAGAGTGGGATGAAGATTTCGGACATATATATTTGATATTAAGGTATAGTCCTAAATTGACAAAAAGATGATCAAACAATGAACTAAAATCATCTTAAATGCATAAGGAATCACATGTATATAAGAGGAAATCTCTCTCCTTCTCTCTAAAAGTGGGTTTATGCAAAGTTCTATCCTAAATGGGAGAAAAATATGTATTTATATCTGCAAGTACGATGACTTAAGCCCGACCAATAGGAAGGCTTGTGGGCACAAGCCCCTAAAAATCCCATTTTTAGTTCATGAAAATTTCGGGTTGTGCCCTTTTTGCTTTGGAAAGCATGACGAAATGTTGTTCTGAGAGAGTCGCCACTCGGGTTTTGCGGAAAACACCCAAGAAACAGGTTTTGAAAACGTTTTTGTCACGTTTGTTCGATTTGAAAAAGGCTTGTAGACTGGACCGTCGTCACCTTCGATATCTGAGGTTCGGGAGCCAGGTTACAAGAGGGGAAGGGTCTTATGGCACCCCTCTCGCCCAATCCGGAGATCGGTCTCTACTCAGGCATTTTGTAAAACGTTTGCATTTTTCTCTCTTTGATCATCTTTTAGCCAGTTAGGGCGGGGAAACAGTTAATGGGGATTAGCATAATGACAAATTGCGTTTATATATGGCAAAATAAGATGTATGATTTATGAACAATATATAATAGATTGAGAACAAACACTTCTGTGAGCGTTTTGTCAAACTGGAGTGCGCTGCTCAGGAGTGACATAAGCAAGCTACGCATCAGCATGCACTGGATCAACCAACGCATGCTAACACGACTGGCGCATGCCACATGCTGACTGGCGCACCTCAGTGAGCCCAAACTCACAGCTTCTATGCTCAACCCTCTGGGCTTTGGAAAGGACCAGTGCACACCCAGAACAAACCACGCAGTTTATATACAGTTACAGAATACAGCAACAAATCAAATAGAAACAAATAGACTGGAAATCCTATAAACAGTGTGGGGATCAAACAGAGGCCAGGGCTGAGCTAAGAAGCAAGGCCAGCCATTGGATTCTTGGTACAGGTGGCGCACGCCAGTCAATGAAGGCCGTGCGCCACTTGTTCCATTTATCCAATGCTTGGCTTTGCTTCATCTGGGTTCTGGAATACGACCAGAAGGATCCCAGGGGCCTTACTGAACAGTTATAATAGATATCTAGCCATACAGTTCTAAAATATGGAAAAGCCGTAAACTGGTTTTAACATGCTGCAGGATGATCAGATCAAAAGTAAAGCAGAAAAGAGTGATCTGTGATCTCCACACCAGTCTTGCCATGCAGCCACAACTGGCGCATGGCACACAGGGACTGGCGTGTGCCACATATCACTGAGAACAATCATTGAATCTTTGCTAGCTTTGGGCTAGGACTGGTATTGATTACCAGCCTTGACCCAGCCAGCGCCCCTCAGGGGTCTGAACAGTTTACAGAAACAAAGGTGGTATACCTTTGGAATGAGTTTTGAATGATGGTTTGAGCTTTGAACTTGAGATGGAGGGATGAATGGAAGATGGAGGTAGCAATGTAGTGGGAGGGACTGATCTTCCTTGCTTTGTCTTTCAATGGATGAAAGAAAAAGCAAGAAAACTAGATAGAGAAAGGGAGAGAAAGCTTGGAAGCTATTGATGGAGGTTAACCCCTTGCAAATAAATGCAAGGGGGTATATGTAGGCCAGTGGGCTTGTTTGGGTGGCAAGGAAGGAGGAGCCTCCCATGCATTTAATGCATGGGACTTGCCTTGAGGGACTTTGTGGGGGAGCAGGGAACAGTCCTGGACGAAGCAATCATCAGGAGAGCTGTAGACGACGCTAGGGTGGCACAAAAGTCTCAGGCAAGTGGTTGCCAAAAAAGTGATTTGATTGGGATTGACTGGCGTGCGCCAGTGGACGATTGGCGTGTGCCACTAGAACGTGGTTTTATGCTCGATGACTGACACGTGGCAATGCACCAGTGTGCGTCAGTTGATCACCAGCGTGCAGAAGCAGGATTTTGCTGTGGCCATTTGGTTTTGGCTCGAAGGGTTTAAAAAAAAGGCTTTGAAAGGGTTTGGACGAGGTTCGGAACGATCAAAGCTCAAACACACCATCGATCTCGGATGTTTTTTACTTTTAATCATCATCAGGGAATCAAAGACCGTATATAAACTAATCTGGACAGTTCAGAATAGGATGTCTACAAGGTTGAAAAAGCAAGCGCTCGATCATTTTGCAGGCGTGTGTTGGGGCTAGATCTCTCCTTGTGAGTGCCATTCAACTAGATACTTAAAATTAATTCTAAATTCAAGAACACTTTGAATGGCGCTTGGAGAGAACTTGATCCTGATGCAAGTGCGTCTCCATGCATTGGCTCCCTTTGCAAGCGCCTTTGAAACGCTAGGCTACTTGACACTTTTGCCTTGGAAAAATTTGCACTTTCGCACAAGGGCCAACCAATGCATTCTCATGCCTTCGAAAAAATTCTCCTACTACTCTCAAAGGCAAGCTAAAAGACTAATGTCTAAGCATCCTAACATCCTAAATAAAGATTAATCTCTAAATGATAAGACATTAAAAACCGTATGATGCATGGAAAAATATTAGTCTAGATATAACAGGAAATACAAATACCTTTTCGAGATGCATTTAAGAAGATTTGCATGGCGAACACTTTATCAACGAATCTTCAACTATCGGGCGAAGTATCTAGACTCAACAAACTACACTCCACCTCCCAAACCCAAAAAAGAAATACAGACTCTAATGGTTTGTTAGTATCCGAAAATTGCTAATAACATTACAGATACGATATTGTTGTGATTGTTGATTTAATCACTGTTAATTTTTTGGGTCTTTTAGGTATAGGAAGATCTTTCATTGGGAAGCAAATTCATTATTGTAATATTATTTTACGTTCAATCAAGTGTCGATCGATACACGATAGACCATTTCTTGGTCAGAATGATGTTATGCAAAAGGTACACGATTCCGATTGCAAAAGAATACCTCAAGCGGGGCTCGAGTGGTGCAATATAAGACTTAAAATGCCTCTGGAAGCATCGAATTTGTTCAAATCATATGGTTGCTGAGATCCGGTTATCACCGATTTGGCGACATTTATAGAATCGATAAGATGTGAAATCTTAACAATTCAGATCAATCATTAGAAAAAATGACTCGGCAACTTCCTTTAAAATCTATACGTTCAACCTCATTGTCTCTAAACTAAGGTCTTGTCACATGGCCACATTACAATCATGACAATCAAGACCATTTATTTTGATGTGCTTGTTAATTCTTGATCAGAATGATGTTATTGATATTATGCAAACGGTAGACGGTTTTGATTGCGGAAAAACATCCTCAAGCTTGGTGCACTATAAGACTTATATGTTTCTGAAAGAATCGAATGGGTTCCGATCATGTGGTTGTCGACATCCGATTATCACCGATTTTGGAAACAATTATAGAATCGGTAAGTTTTGAAATCTTAACGGTTCAAATCAATCATTAGAAAAAATGACTCGGCAACTACCTTTAAAATCTAACATTCAACCTCATTGTCTCTGAACTAAGGTCTTGTGCTTTAGTGTAATGTACGGTAGTCACATGACCGCAAAACAATCACGACGATCAAGACCGTTCATTTTATTGTTCTTGCTATTCTAGTCATTCTTGTAATTTTTTTTGTGTTTATTGGGTTTAGGAAGCCCATTCATCAGGATGTAAATTTATTATTAGAATGTTATTTTAAATCCGATCAAGTGTCTATCGCTATGTAGTAGACGTCATTCTTGGTCAGAATGATGTTATTGATATTATGCAAAAGGTAGACGGTTCCGATTGCAAAAGAATACCTAATGCAGGGCTTGAGTGGTGCATTATAAGATTTAAATGCCCTTGGAAGCATCAAATGAGTTTCGATCATGTATTTGTCGACATCCGATTCTCACCAATTATGGCGACATTTATAGAATTGAAAAGATGTAAACTCTTAATGGTTCAGATCGATCATTAGAAAAAATGACTCAACAACTATCTTTAAAATCTAACATTCAACCTAATAGTCTCTAAACTAAGGTTTTGTACTTCAGTGTAATGTACGGTAGTCACATGATCATCACACAATCATGACAATCGAGACCATTTCTTTTGTTGTGCTTGTTGTTTTAATCATTCTCACATTCTTTTTGGGTCTATTGGGTTTATGAAGCTCCATTTTGGGGACATAAATTCATTATTAGAATGTTATTTTACGTCTAATCAATATGTCTATCAATATTCGATAGATTTTATTTTTGGCAGGAACAATCTAATCCATCATATGTAAAAGATACATTTAGAAGGTTTCGATCGCCGAAAAAAAAAACTCACATAGGGCACAGGTTGTGCACTATAAGACTTTAATTTTTCCAGACGCATTAAATATCTTTTGATTATTAGATTATTTAATATTCCATGATCTTTGTTTTTGGTGACGATGATGGAATTGATGAGGAGTGAAATTCTTATGGTTCAGATCGAGTACATTATAGCACTAGAAATTGTCCGTGCTTGAAGGCACGACGCAATGCATTTTGATCAAGAAGATAGAATGGTGTCGCACATCATCCTGCCCGACAACTTAATCCCACTCTTGAAGGACGACATGAGAGGAGTAACTTTCGAGAGAATTTAGTTGTTTTTTTAATTTTCTGGTGTACCAAAAAAAAAATCCATAGACGAATTACTTACAAAAACAAAAGCAAGAAAATTGATGCGGAATAAAATTAGAAAAACCATTGCTATATCAAAATCACATTCTTCATTGCCTTATAGAATATTATCTTCTTGACCGGAACGATTAAAATCCATAACCTGTAAAGATAGAAGGTCCGATTGCCAAAAACAAAAAAACCTCACGCGAGAATCAGGTGGTGCACTACTTTAATTTCTCTCGATGCGGTAAATATCCCATGATCTCTATGATGAAATTGGTGAAGCGTGAAATTCTAATGCCTAGTTCGGTTGTCAATTTGTTTAACTGAAAAATAATCAATAATCATACTTTTAATTATTATTTTCAATTCATTATTTCTATCTCTAATTATTATTCTACATTTTCCTTTCTATCTCTAGCTCTCCATTCATTACTGTTACTTTCTTCTTCTTTTTTTGAGAAATCATTATTTTAATAAAAATTTTTTAAAAACTCGTCCAAACAAAGAATTAGAGCTCAGATCGAGTACAATACATGTGGAGCGATGAAGTTTATAATTCGTATTCGTACGCAATGGCTGGCGCAACTTGAACATCGACCAAAATTATCCCCAAACTCTTATCTCCTCCATTCTCCACTCTCCCCACCAACGAACTCCATCGCCATCCCCACCACCGACCTCCATCAACCTCCATCTGCACTACCCACCGGCCACCGCCACCACACTCAGTCACCTCTATGATCTCATCTTTCAACCCATGCAGAAACCCTAGTTTATCTCCCAAGGTAAGCTTTTTTTCCTCGGCTAAGACGTTAGAAAGTTGAAAGGGCAATTTGGAAAGAGTTGAATACTTCGAGAAAATAGCACCCGACAAGAATGATTATTCTGTTTATTCTCCAAGAAGAAGATAGCTCTTATGCTCTTACTGCACGTATGCCAAAATGAAGTTTTGAGTAGTGTTTTGTATTATACTACTTGGCTCTATTTTGTTGCTTGTTCCATGCCTGTTTTAGTGGTTCTGTTTTCTTTCTTGATTTTTAGCTCATGAATAAGAATGCATGGGCTTACTTGACTGTCATTGACTATCTTGTATGGGTGAAAAATCGAGAAGGGGCGACAATCCTTCTCTGATCGATGAGAAGGGTGGAAAATTCTAGCTTGAAACTTTCACAATTGTTGCATCACTTGTCTTTCCCTTTGCAACTTAATTGACGAAAACCCAATGGATGGGCTAACCAGTTTCACTCCCCTTCCTGCTAAAACTCGCTTCAAACCCCCTCCACCTCTCCTCCATCTTCACTCCTTCCCTACAAATTCTCCCCAAACACCCAACAAATACCATTACAACAACAAGAAAAAACAGTACAAGTTTCCACCCATAAGAGAAAACAAACCCACATTCAAGGAATCAGATGCATTCCCATCGTCCCTACCACTCCACGCCAGAAATCCAACTGCCATATACAGAGACCTTAAAAGACTAGCAGAGGAAAACAAGCTGAATCACGCCCTGTCAATCTTGAAATACTTGGACAGTAAAGGCGTGCCCGTTAACCCCACCACGTTCTCTTCCCTCATCGCCGCTTGTGTCCGTTCCAAGTCTTTAACCTTTGGTAGAATGATTCACACGTATATCAGGATTAATGGGCTTGAAAAGAACGAGTTTTTATGCACCAAGCTTGTTAACATGTACACGTCTTGTGGGTCTGTTGAGGATGCGAACAAGGTGTTTGATGAAATGCCTAGCTCGAGCGTGTACCCATGGAATGCATTGCTTAGGGGTACTGTGGTTCATGGGAAGAGGCAGTATGGTGAGGTACTGCATACGTTTTCGAAGATGCGGGAGTTGGGTATTGAGTTGAATGTGTATAGCTTTTCTTGTTTGATGAAGAGTTTCGCGGGTGCTTCTGCGGTCGGGCAAGGTTTAAAGGCTCATGCCCTTTTGGTAAAGAATGGGTTGTTGGAGAGTTCCATCCTTCAGACTTGTTTGATTGATGTGTACTTTAAGTGTGGGAAGATAAAGCTTGCGCGGCGCATGTTTGAGGAGATTGTGGAAAGGGATATTGTTGTGTGGGGGACAATGATTGCGGGTTTCGCTCATAATAGGCTGCAGAGGGAAGCGATAGAGTATGTGAGGTGGATGTGTCTGGAAGGTTTGGATCCGAATTCGGTTATACTGACTACAATTCTTCCTGTGATTGGGGAAGTGGGGGCTTGGGAACTTGGCAGGGAAGTTCATGCTTATGTTTTCAAGACTAAGAGCTATTCGAAGCAGTTGTTTATTCAATCTGCTTTGATTGACATGTACTGCAAGTGTGGGGACTTGGTTTCGGGGAGGAAGGTTTTCTATGGCTCAATGGAGAGGAATGCTGTTTCATGGACTGCATTGATGGCCGGTTACGCCTCAAATGGGAGGCTTGAACAGGCATTGAGGTCCATTGTCTGGATGCAGCAAGAAGGATTCAAGCCTGATATTGTCACATTTGCGACTGTACTTCCTGTTTGTGCAAAATTGAAGGCTTTGAGGCAAGGGAAGGAGATTCATAGTTTTGTTTTGAAGAATGGTTTTCTCCCCTATATATCCGTGGTTACTTCCCTTATGATGATGTACTCAAAATGCGGTGTCTTGGAATATTCTTCTAGACTATTTCAAGGCATGGAGAAGAAAAACGTGATTGCCTGGACTGCCATGATCGATTCCCATGTAGAAAGTGGGCACCCGGAGGAAGCACTCAATGTGTTTCGGTCTATGCAGTTGTCAAAGCACCGCCCTGACTCTGTTGCAATTGCAAGGATGTTGAGTGTTTGTGGGAAACTTAAAGTACTGAAACTAGGGAAGGAAATTCATGGACAGGTGTTGAAGAAAGATTTAGCCTCAATCCCATTTGTATCTTCTGAAATTGTGAAGATGTATGGTGTTTGTGGAGCAAATGACAAAGCAAAATTGTTTTTTGATGCAATCCCTGTCAAGGGAGTAATGACATGGACATCCCTTATAGAGGCTTATGGATATAACTACCATTTCGAAGAGGCAATGAGAGTTTTTAGAGCGATGAGGTCCGGTGGTTTCTCTCCGAATCATCATACTTTCAAAGCACTTCTATGTATTTGTGAGAGAGCTGGATTTGCAGACGAAGCTTGCCACATCTTCAAGTTAATGACTCAAAGATATGATGTTAAACCATCTGAAGATCATTACTCAAGCATCATCGGACTGCTCAACCGTGTGGGTCGCATTGAGGAAGCTCAAAGATATGCTCAGTTGAGATCATCAATGTCATCGTGAAAAGAAGGGATTCTGGTCATTGTCCATTGAACTTGAGCACTCGGTCATTGCTCTGGTGATGTATAGGGACAATCTAAGCCATAAGTCCTTTTTCTGTGAAGGATCTTCTCTTTGTAGAAAATACTAGGATGATTCTGAAAATTTTCTGAGAAATGTTGTATGAAACTATCATTAACTCAGTTGGATACGATACGAATTATGCAGCCAACTAGAAGATATGTTGAAACCAAGTGTCCACATTCAGTTAGAAAAAACTGATTTTTTTTTTTTGGTCCCTTTCTTTGATGAAATACGACCCATTACGGTCCACTATAAGTTAGAAAAAAACAAAACGGTCTACTAGGCTAGGAAAGGAATGGTCAATGCATTTCTTTTTGTGGCTATGCTTATGTTCCGATAAAAATAGAGGAAAGTCTACTTTCACCCCATGTGGTTATCGTCTTGTGCGGATACTCCCCTTATGGTTCAAAACTGACCACATAATCTACCTGTGGTTTTGAAAATGTGCGGATAGATCCCCTATCGTCATGTTTTCCATCCATATTAACGTACACAACATTAAAAGACCGTTATACCCCCATCACGTCCCTTGATTCTTCTTCTTTAATCTAACCACACCATCCTGTATACCAAAAATTGAATCCAAACCGTTGATATTGTAAATTTTGACAAGTACTACGTCTATGCTAAAATTCAAGTCAATCAAAAAATGAAAAGCTCATGATCAAATCGATTTTGTTATGAAATTAAAATTTTAAATTGGAATTTACTAAAAATTAGATCACTGGGTTATTGATGCCTAATCGAGATGATTTTTTACAGAGATACTCTATTCTTTATTTAATACGTTATGAACGACTCAGATTACATTCTAGAGGTGTGTGAGATACACTTCCGTTAATATGGATGGAAAACATGACGGCAGGGGGTTTGTCCGCACATTTTCAAAATCACAGGTAGGTTATGTGGTCAGTTTTGAACCATAAGGGGGGTATCCGTACATGGCGATAACCACATGGGGTGAAAGTGGACTTTCCAAATAGCTTTATCAAATAGATAATGAAATGATTTGGTATTCACTTACATCTCTTCATCACATTGAGGGGAGTGTTCGATATACATTGCTGGACTCATTTCCTATTAGTGCAATTAGTGATCAAACTTTTACAACAAATTGCACAGTCTTCCTTACAAGATGCATTCTATTTCTTTCCTCTCATTTCAGAGCTCTATGCATTATCCAATGAAACAAATTCTTTGCCTTCATGCTCTCATGTTTCCATATCAATTAGCTATCTAATTTTGCTGAAATTTACCATTTCAAAAGAAGTCAGAGCATAAGAGTGTGAATGGTATTAGCATTATCACGACACTGTTACTAGAGGTGCTGGTCAATGACTCTGAGATTTCATGACGCATTCAAGTATTATCTTGTAATTTATTCTAGGAAATCCTAATTTGATATTGGCTTTGGTGGCAAACAAGTCTGAATTGGAAGCAGAAAGAGGTGGATTCTGAGGTATGTTCAAGGTCCCATATCAATTTTTTTCTATTTTGTATTTATCCACTTTTCTTTGTTGATCTGCATTCCTAAAAATCAGTTATAAGCATGATATCAGAAGTGCTTCAAGGAAAAAAAGGAAACAATACTGTTAGTTGGGAACTTACTAGGTGTGAGCTCCACATTAACCATGATCCATTAGCATTGGTAGGTTATGTATTCGTACTGCCTATGTTGTTAGTTCTGATAGGTTTGTAGCAAGGCAAAAAAACTAGTATAACCGTACAGAGTCACACTTTGGAGGCATAAAGAAATAAAAAAGTGGAAATAAGCAAGTCAAACGTTCTATGCCAGTCAATGCACTTCATTATAAGGTAGAGTTTTAAAGGTGAGTGTTAGATTCTTATTTCAATTCATTATCCCTCCTGCAGGTAAGGGGTTGCATCACATGAGATTAAGTCATTACTTTAGACAATAGCAAAAAAATTCATCTTGAGAATGATGCAGATCTTGTGGTACACAGGTTAAGACATAGAAGTAAACTCCCCACTCGACATTCTTTTTTGTTGATATGTGCTATTTTTGCTTGGGAGATGCTTTCATTGGTATCCCTCACTGTAAGTGACCTGCTTGGCACTTCTTTATGGTTCTTCTTTGATACCTTCTTGTCCTTGTGGGGATGGATGCGCGACAAAATGCCTATTTCACAAATCTTTTACAGGATGGTGCAATCCTTGAAGATCATCTTTTGAAGGATTGGGTGTAAAATGATAGTAAAATATTAGTTTGCAGCTTGGTGTTCTTGTAAATTTGGTTTATTACTTGGATTTCTCTTCTCAACTTGGCAGAGAATAATGGATGTGCATTTATAGGAGTGAATTTCCACTTTTTAATGCTGCAATGGAGGTGTTTCAATATCAAAAGTAGGCCACTTCTGTCCATGTCCAATTTTGTGCCTTCGCCTTCGCCTTTTTTTTTTTTTTTTTTTTTTTAGCGAAATGCAAATTTTATTAATACCCAAAGACCAGTACAAAAATGGGAGAGGGAAAGCGGCATCACAATGTGCGGATGACATCCCAACTACGATCGACAATCATATGCCAGTCCAACACCCAAAAGAACATACACCCATATACGGTTGGCAAGGTTCCAACCATATAGATCATACACCACAACAAATTACAAGGGAAATTAGTTATACCATTACAGATCAAAAATACCAATACAAGACAACAGCAGAATAATTGCACAGGTGCGTTACTGTGATGCCATTGGTGATTTGTGACTCAAAAACTGAAAGCTCTGCATTTATCAACCATCAGCATTCAATTCCCTCTGAGAAGATGTGAACCAGGAAAAGAAGGTGGCTAGTATTCCTTCAAATGTGGCAGCAAAAACTGGAAGCAGCAGAATTCCAGGAAAAGGAGGCCAAAAGACTGTGTTTCCTCCAAGAAAAGGCAGCAGCAGATCCCAAATGCATTTGAAGACCAAGGTGAATTCCTTCATAAGTGGACCTGGAATATCTGAAAGGCCCAGAAGTGAGCCTCAACTATGAAAGAAACAGCCCAAAAAGCTGAAATGAACCCAGAGTATAGGCATCATGACAGCAACAATACCGATATGCAGCAGACCACCCAACAAGGTGCAGGTACAGACTCAATCCCAAACCCAGCCAGACCCCATTAAAGAGGGAGACAACAGAATTGTCCATTGGCAGAATCGGCAATATTTTACAAGGATGCTTTGGCAGCTCTTGTTTCTCTGTCAGAATTCATGTTTTTGTACTTTCCTTGCTTTTATGAGACTATGAGAGTGATTGGAGTGGTTTGATTCAGTTTGACATCAGATTGGTTTGATTCAGTTTGATGTCAGATTGGTTTGATTCAATTTGAATTGTCCAATGGCAGAATTGTTCTACCCTATCTCTCTCTCTCTCTCTCTCTCTCTCTCTCTCTCGTATCGTTTGGGAATCAGTAGAGAAATTACAAGAGACATTTTTAGGAAAAGTAAAAACAGGTTTTAGAAATTCTTTTTTTTTTATTTTTGAAAACAGGCTGACAGAAACATATTTTCTGCTTTCACTTTTGTTTTTTTTTAAGGAAAAGTAGAAATTGATTTTAGCAAATAGAAAACAGAAAATAAAAAAGTGACAGTGTTACTTAGCTGTTGGAAGTGTCAAAGAAGTTGTTGAAGAAAATAACTGTTGGAGGAAGCAGGTTACCGCCTTTTTTTTTTTTTTGCATCAAGCCGTTACTATTTTTCCCTTGGCCTAATGCCTAGTCTGTTGGGGACATAAACAATCGGTGGCTAGCTAAACCAATATCTGACATTTCCTAGCCATTTGGCTAGTATCTGCTGGAGATGCTCTAAATGATCATTTCGTGACCAAATTTGGTAACTATATTTTGGATGCCGTACGAGTTTTTTAAGAATACAAAAGGAACTGGTCATATAGTCTCTATTCCGTGCATCAACAACAAATGTGGTTTTTCGATCAAAATTTTGCATCCCAAAGAGAATAGTCAGGTATTTCATCCCACTCACCCATCTCAACATCATTCGAAAAAATCGCACGCTCTTCCAGCATTAGCGTGCCAGCCAACTCCATCCACGTCTTTGGCGAATCCAACGGGGCGTCGTTAATGGCCTGGATTTGGCTCGGGGAGAGTCCAATAGTTGCCGGAGCCGGATTAGAGCTCGAGCTGCCTGGCTCGGGCTCTCTGGGTGGCTTTTTGAAGAGTAGAGCGGCCTCCTGAGCAGCCGAGCGTATGTCCTCACCAGCGGAGCTTACCGGACGAGGAAGATTGTGAGCCAGCTCAGGGAAGTTTAATCGGGCCCCTTGACCCCTTAGGTGCAATGTGGCCACATCGTACGCTGCCGCTGCCATCTCAGGAGTCTCAAAACTTCCCAGCCATATCCGAGTTTTCTTCCCGGGCTCCCGTATCTCCGACACCCATTTCCCCCATTTTCGCCTGCGGACTCCCCTGTAATTCAAAGTTGCATCCCCAGTACCATTGTTACTTGTCTCTTCCATATATGAATGTGCGTAGGTAATAGGTATATGTATGCAAGTTTTTGAAAAGTGAGGCAAAGACTAGTCAGGGAGGTGATCAATGTTCCATCAGCTATGCATGTCTATATATAGTGTCTGATACAGTATAATATTGTTACCATCGCTATCATAAATAGTAGAAGGATGGCATACACACTGCGTGTGGGGACACCAAACGCAAATATTGAGGTGGAGCAAATACATATACTGTCCATTTGGATGGAGGATTTGATTTTGAGTGAATATTTAATGAGAGCGTATATGTAAGAAAGGTGGATTTGTAATCAAGTGTTTTGATGATTTTTAAAGAATGGGAATTTGGAGGGTGGATATGATGGGATAAAATGTCAAGAGACTAAGGCTCCGTTTGGAACTTACGGAAAAGAAAGTAAAGGAAAAGAAAATAAAGAAATTTTCCCTTTCATTGTTTGGTTGAGAGAGAAAGAGAAGAGAAAATAAAAATTTTAAGTTCAGTGAACAGTAGATTTTTCCTTCTATTTTCCTCTAATTTTCCTCCCCTTTTCTTTTTTTTTTCCTTTCTTTTCTTTTCCATGAGTTCCAAACAGAGCCTAAATTACCCCACTTTGATTTTTTTTTTAATGCTCAAAATTGGTTTATTTTAAATTAGAATAAATTGATATTTGTCACTAATTTTAGGATAAAATAATTTCATTCTAGAATGTTTTTTATTAGAGATAAATATTATTTTCCGGAAAAATTAAAAAACGTAATTTAAAAGTGAAAAAATGGCAAGCTGTGTATATGTAAGAAATGTATATCAGTATATGTGTACAGTTCCCCATTTCCAAATACAGTTCTCCATTACCCAAGAACAGTTCACCGCCATAGTTCTCCATTCCAAAGAACCCCTCCCGTAGATCCAAGCGACCTCTGCAACCCCCTTGTCTTCTCTGTTTGCCGCCACCAATCATCCATCGGCTGAGTTTTCCGGCCGCAAGGCCCCCCCCCCCCCCTCGCTCTCTCTCTCCGTCAATCATCTTCGGTCTCATTTTTCACAAATCATCTTTCGGTCTGGTTTCTGTCACTACTCCACACGCATGTTGGAGTTCAAAAAGCAAGGACGAAAATGGTCATTGCACAGCCCCGCATAACCAACGACAGGGTACCCCAGTCGTTAGCAAATCCGACCTCAGGTGGATTACGAATATGAAGTTCCCAAATTAGGGGGCAAATCCGGGTTGGTTTTTTCACAGCCAAAGACTGTATTAGAGGAGGGGAGGGAGTTGAAGTCCGACCGCATAGCAAATTGGGGCCAAATCCGGCATTCAAACAGGCCGATAGTGTCTGGTTTTCTACTGTTTGTTTACTTTTTCAGGAGCTTTTAGCTTCAAACATATAGCTTCAAAACAAAGAGTAATTATTCAATAGTCCGAAAATACCGTCACACAATACTCTGGATTACTTTAAAATCACACATTTTTGTAGGGTCTGTACACTTAGTGATAGACCCTACATGAATGTGTGGTTGTAAAGCGGTTCGAAACGTCACGTGACGGTACACCCAGACTATTGTGTAATTTCACCAAAACAAGAGTGACATAACTTGGGTTCTCCCTCTATATATTAAAACAACTTGTGTTCATAAAACAATGAGAACAAAAATGTACCTTCTTTCAAAACAAAACCAAAAATAAAAATAAAAATCTCAAGTTACTCAAACATCAATGGATTTTTTTTTTAAATCTGCGAAAGAATTTGAAATTTCTCCAAAAAATTTAGAGTGTGTTCCAGAACATAAAGAAGCTCTTCTTTTTTGTCCAATAATAAGCATTGTTCCACAAAAATAAGAAGTTGCCAATTATTTCCCCAAGAATTTTATAGGTTCCAATTGGCGCCGGGGAGGAAAATCGTACCGGCGGCCGCGCCGGGCAGTCTCCGGTCACCGGAAGGCCGATCCGAGCTGTCCAAAAATTTTAAAAAAAAAAAACCGAGGGGGCCTTCGCGCGAATCAACGGCATCCGAGGTGTGTAGGATGCTTGATCCGAGCACCCATTTTTCGTGTACGTATGATATTTGATAAGTACACAAAAAAAGAGTGCTCGGATCAAGCATCCTACACACCTCGGATGCCATTGATTCCCACGCGGGCCCCCTTGGTTTTTTTTTTTTAGAATTTTTGGACGGCTCGGATCGGCCGTTCGGTAGCCGGAGATGGCCCGGCTCGGCGCCAATTATATAGGTTCCAGTCTTATTTTTTGTATAGGTAACTTCAAGCTCAAAAATCATGTGTTTACGCAAATAATTTTTCTATCACTATGGATCTTGTTTGATAGATCTCATTGAGATATTTAATACGGTGCAAAAAAATTTTTTTTTTTTCTTTTATGTTATATTTGAGTTTGAAAATGTGAAAGAAACTTTTTGTTTGGAAAAAATAAGAAGGTGAAATAAGAAGTTTGAGAAATAAATACTTATTTTTTAAGAAGGTTTCCGGAACGGATCCTTATTCCTTCTAATGTTGTTATTTTGCATGCCGGTCAATCTTTTTTGTGTGAAGAGGACTTGTACAAGTCACCGGGCGGGAGTCGTAAAAGTCATTGACAAACATTGAAAGTGACGAGGTATCGACGGAGGGAGGTTCTAAGTAGTTTCAATGTGAGGTGATGGGGCCAAACAAATCTATGTTTGGGATTTTTGATAGACTGGATGATCTTTTAAGGCGGTGGAGGGGGCTTGTGTGCGTTACAGCTTCCAGTAGTACTGCAGCAGCGGACCAATGAGAGTTCATCATCTGTACATTTTCTTGAATTAAAAATTCATAGTAGGTATTGGTCCCACGTTTTCAAATCATGGCCGTGAACAAGTGTTGCAATTTGAATACACCTAGCAGGCCAAATTAAGGGGGGTGGTGTTTCCTGTTTATGAACGCGGTTTTGCCTTTGGGGACTATATGTTGGTTGATTGATGCATTTACAACTAATTCATTCCACGTGCAGGAATGCTACGTACACCCCCCATCAATCATATTTCTCTCAAATATGTGTACATTCAACTATACGTATGGAGTGGCAGATTCAGGATTTGCCTCACGTAGGGGACAAATTATACTAATAACCTTAAGTAAAAATCAAAATTAAGCGCACAAATTATGAAATATTGAATAGTAAATTCCTTCATTGGGTAAAAACCAAGTAAAGAAATGAAGGCCTAATTTTTCCAAACAATCAAGATATATATTACGAATCTTAAAAGAAAAGAATAAAAAGTCTTAAATTATGTAGCTCCAAATTAAAAGTCTTTTCAAAAAAATGTTACTTTAATTTGCCGTGTTGTCACAAATTTAATTGATAATTGGTGAGGAAAACTGTGAGATGACGGGCGACCACCACAGAGACTAGTGACCGGCAACGACAAAGTAAATTAAGCGTCAAACGAGTTCTTCCTGTCGAGTTTTCTGTATGGGTTTCTCATTCTCCCACTCATTTGCCCAAAAAAACACTCATTTTTTGCATAAAAAATAAACTATAAATTAAATTAAAAAAAAAGGGGCGGGGGATGGGGTGGGGTGGGGGCATGTGCCCCTTAATCTATCCGCCCCTGTGCGAATGCATCTCTAAAATATGTGTGGACTCAACGTATATGATTGTGGGACCCATACATAATAGAGTCCACACAAATTTCAAGGGTGTGGTTGGTGAGTCTTTACCTATCGTTTTTTATACAATTAATCAACTTTGGTAAAGTCTCTTTCAGATTGACTTCGAACTTAGAAATGCTAAAAAAAATTTAATTAAAAACTAATGTGGCATTTTGGCAACAGAATCCTTTCTCTCCAATCATGGTGAGAAATTTGAAGTTATTATTATTATTATTTTTTTTGAAAATGGACCTCTCAGGATCTAGATAAACTTTAAAAAAAAAAAAAAAACTAATTTTTGAGTTACTTTTGTATTTGGCGTTTACCATGAGATGTGAAGACAATTGCGCGTTCCCTGCCAATTTCACGTAGGATTTGGCCTTATATCCAACAACAAGATTAGAGGAGCATCCTGATGCCAAACACGATTACTGTTGGGAAATCTATGGAAATTTGACTCCCTCCGTTCCATTGGAGTTGCTCTTACATGCAGATGTCTTTTTCTTCAATCCAAATTGACTAGTTGGACCGGCGAATTCATAGTTTTTAATATTCTAAAATCTTCGATTGATCGGAGCTTGAATTGAAATTGAGTGTGTAGCCTTTTACTTACTTTCCCAAGCTCTAACGAATATCCTCGCTTTGACTACTACATTACTAGTTATATTTGGCACATGGAAATAGCAAAAGCTGTATCCCAAACAAAACATCGGAGGAAGGAAAGAGGAAATGGCCCCCCCAAAAAAGAGAGGATGTTTTGATGAACCAAACAAACAACGAGCCAATTGTTTTGGTGTTTGGGGTGTACACATCGGTTGTTCCCTGTGAAAACAAGTAACCTTTATCTGCATGTGTATTGTCTTAAGCCTTATTATGGGCCACGTGTATTACTATTCAATAGTTTTTTTTAATGCTTTAAGAAAACAGCTGGATATAGCTATGTTCCACTGCATGCGTAATATTTCCACACGAACACACGTACAATAGTTTCATCATATATTTCATTTTGAGAGCGACCTATGACCAGTAGTGGAGAAATTTTTCAGTGTCGGGTGGACACGGGGCCACGTGGTGCCCTTGCACCAATCTCGGCCGTCCAATGAAGTCTTGGACGGCGCTGTTCGGCTGTCGAGGGGTATTTTAGTCATTTCACACTTTAAAATTAGCCGAACAGATCTGGACCATCCAAAACTTCATTGGACGGCCGAGATGGTGCCGTGGCCGTGCCCGGCCGACACTGAAAAATTTCTGCCAGTAGCGGCTTAAAGTATTTATCAATGTCATGATTTGATTGATTTTATTGTTTCTATAATTATGATGGTATTGAAAATGTCTTTAATTTTGTTATTGAATTAAATAAGTAGTTCATGCACAACATTGACAAATACATAATTTTATGTACATATACTGAAAAAGGGTGGTGCTAATGCCACAAATGTTTTTTATTGTGCCACGACAATTTTGGATTTTTGACAATAATAACCTTAAGCTTTGTCATTTCTCTTATTCAATTCCAGTCTCTCCCTCCACTTTCAGCTCGATCGAGAAATCATCCGCATCACCGAATTGAAGACTTTTCTTTCTCGGCCCATCTCTCCTTGTCTAAATCGGTGCAAATCTCTTCAATATAGTAGATTGCAGGAACAAGCTTTTGTTTATACAGCATTTTTAAGAAATGATGATAAAGCATCTCCATGCCAACAGGAAGTGGAACCATCATCAAGTCATCAACTAAACCCATTTGACCAATTTTACACACACACACACACTCTCTCTCTCTCTCTCTTATAATTTGTTTGCAGTAGAAAAGAATAGAAATTTCAATAGAGGAGTTTGAGTGATGGGTTCGAGCAACGGCATTGTGCTTATATAATTCAAGATCACCAACGCGATGACAAGAAGGGCAACAAGAATTTGTAAGATAGAAAAAATGTATCTTCTTCTGTCACCTCTTGAAATTTAAACTGGTCAAATACTCCAGATTTTTCACGTGATTAATCAAAATCGAAGGAACTGACGTGGGGAACGATGCATTCGTGGGCATCGTAACGGGATTTGGAACACATTGTCCATTGGGGTTCTTGTTGCCCCATTCAGGCTTGTAGAAAAGGGTTATTTACCGAGACTCCCCTCAACGTTTACCCATTTTTCACAGACACTTTCTCTACGAATTTTCGCTACGGCCAGACCCCCTCATTAAAGTTTTCGTTGGAGGGACCTAACACCATTGGACGGAATGGCTGAAAAGACCATTTTGCCCTCATCTATTTCTGCCTCACTAGTCACCACTCCCACTCTTTCCTCTCTCTCTCTCTTTTTGGCTGAAATTCAAACCAAACTCATTTCTCCTCCACCTCACCACACACCAGCACCCACCGCTACTACGGACTGCTGACCATGGCCGGGGAGAATTATAGCTCCGACGATCGCACCACGCATCACTCCCTCTCTCTCTCTCTCTCTCTCTCTCTCTCTCTCTCTCATACGGAGTATTTCAACAAACAAATTTGATCCAATAGGATTAGATGAAAGACTTCGATTGTGGCTTCGTTTCAGGGTTTCGAAAGCTGGGCGAGGGATGATTTAGTCAATTAGGGCTTCGATTTCAGGTTCGCAGGTTCATTTGGGGTTCATCTGAGTTAGAGATTCAAGTTAGGGTGGGTCGCTGGAGGATGGGTGTGTCCGACAAGGGTCGCTGGTGGATGGGTGTCGCCGACAAGGGTTGCTGGTGGACTGGGTGTCGCCGCAACATCGCCTTCTTCCCGCCGTCGCCAGATCTGAAGAACCGTGACGAAAGGAAGATTTTCGGTGGACTGGGTGTCACCGCAACAGCATTAGCAGAGGATGGCGAGGAGGCGGCGGGTGTGGCCGTTGCCGAGGAAGGTTGGGAAGCCCACGACCACGCTAGCCCAGCCGTCTTCCTCTCCTACGCCGTCTCCTGCCTCTCCACCCTCCTCTCCGTCTTCTTGTAACGACCCAGATTTTCAACCCAATTTTTTTTCGAATAAAGAAATTATTATTTTAATCAAATAGTTCATAGTAACGGATTAATTATAAAAATATAATTCGATTGAAACCTAGATTTATTTTTGGTGATTAAAATTTGTTTAAATGTTACATTAATTAACTTGTAACCGTATAAGTGTTGTAGCAGCCCGAAAATCTTCATTATCATTAGTAATAATAAAATCCTTTCCGTTAAGAGATTTATACAAAAAATAATAATAATTATCTAATCCTATTTTACCTCTCTTTTATTTTTTTTTAAAATTACATGCATGCATACAACTCCTCCCATCTCTCCCTCTCCTATTCCTACTCCATCTTTACTCCTTCCCAGACTGTATTTTCGTCCATATTCAATCCGTATCAAAACCCAACGAATCGAAATCCTTTTCGAATTCGAACTCGTCATCCTCTTCCGAAATTCTCTATAAATATCCCATAACTTTAACCCTAGGGTTCACTACGAAATTTCCTACACCCTACCAGTCCAGAAGAGAGAGAGAATTCGAAGAAAATCGAATTCCAATCCATGGAGTTCTAGAGAGAGAAAGAAAGAGAGAGAAAAGTGGGTTTCGTACCAAGACCCAACCAGAATCCAAATTGATCATCCCAATCACTTCCCTCGACCCCAAGCATCTCCAAACATCATCCAATTCGGTCCCAAGGTCTCCCGATTGAAGAATCCGAAGTTTTCTTCTCCAAAATTCAAGTTTTGGTTCGAAAATCAATCCGAACCAATTCGAGGTATTATAATTCGATCCGAATCCTCCTCTAAGTATATATAATATTTTTAGACATAACCCAATGGTCCCCGTAGTCCCATGCATCGAGAACCATGCTAAAAACCCAAAAAAACAAAACCTGGAAGCAAGGTTGTGGCCGCAACCTTCGGGATTTCAGCCGTGTGA
Source organism: Rhododendron molle (assembly GCA_025413875.1). Lineage (NCBI taxonomy): Eukaryota > Viridiplantae > Streptophyta > Magnoliopsida > Ericales > Ericaceae > Rhododendron > Rhododendron molle. Next base: position 37,301,873 of record CM046389.1, on the reverse strand, counting down.
ACCAGCGAGAGGAGTTTGCGGGCCGCAAGGTTGACCCGGTCAGACCTTGCAGCAGGAATTGTTTTGCTTTGAATTGATTTTGCAACCTTTTGAACATCGTTTTCGACCCCCGATCTATTTTTTCTAGACTTCTAACACTTCAAAGATCATAACTTGTTAATTTCATATTTTTTTATTTTATTATCTATTTATTAAATTTTTATTTGGTTTCAATCAAAGTTTACAACAAAAAATCTTTGCGATCTTCCGAATAATGTTTCTAACACTCAAAGTATTTTTCCTAGACTCCTTGCACTTCAAAGATGATATGTTGTTAAAATAATATTTTTTTATTTAATTAACTATTTATTATTATTTACACATTGTTTCTAAACAAAAATACTTTACGATATTATAAAATATGTTATTAATGCCCGAATAATTTTATTTAGACTCCTTACATCCCTAAGATGGAACGATGTTAACCTCAACATATTTTTATTTATTTTATTATTTATTATCTATTTATCCTTCTTTCGGCCATCACTTAATATCTTTATTCCAAATTAATCCCACAACTCTCTAAACCCAACTTTTAATATTCGAACTTGTTATTTAGGACCTTTAAGACTCTTATTGAAGTTAGGATAATTATTTCAGGAAGCTGATTTTGGGGCTCCCTTTTTTTATGCCGGCACTCCAAAATTTAATGAAGTCCCCACACTACCCTTTTCAAGATACAAAAATTACTAGAGGCACTCCACCCCCAAATTATCTCTTCATTTTACTAAGGCACTCCAAACAGAACCAAACGGAAATTTGGCCAAAAAATCTTTTAAGGTCAATGGAAATCTGGTAGCAAGGGTTCACCTCTTTGACCAAACGGAATCTGGACAGAAAATCTTCATACATGGCTAGAATTCTCCAAAAAAAAACATTGCTAGAATAGTAGCCACTCATTACTATGAAAATAAACATTGCTAGAATCCTCCACAAAAAAAAAAAAAAAAAAACAGCCTTTCAAATGTTGTTGCTGCTACAGCCTTTCAAAACAGCACACAACTGCCTTTCAAAAACAAAAAACAGCACACAATTGAAAATATTGTTGCTGCAAAATCTTCATAACGGCTGCGACACAAGATCTTCATACTTTCGTACTCATCATCTAGCATTTTTCCTCAAAATCTTCATAACGGCCGCAAATCTACAGAGTATAAACAACCAAATCTACTTCAAATTCATAGTGCCAAAAATTGATATATGTGACGACTGCTCAAATGATTGCTCCAGTCTAATTTTTTAAACATTTTTCCTAGTATGCACATCTTTAAACATTGAAAAAATTCTTTAAACATCTTTAAACATTCCTTGTGGACTGCTCCAGTCTAACTTCACCAATGTCTTGTGTTTTCTTATGCAGGAGACCACGAGGAAAAATGTCTTGTGTTTTCTTATGTGGGCATTGAGCAGTACACAAGGAAAAATGTTTAAAGAGGTACTATGTGTGGGCATTGAGCAGTACACAAGGAAAAGGCGATTCTCCTACAGATCACACAATTCCCAAATCTGACTTCAAGAACAAAACACACATATCTGTGTATTGCATACTACCATATCTCTTCTACACAATCTACTGAACAGTACAAAACATGAGGTTATCAACTAAAATAGCAGCGCACTAACTACATCAAGTAAGAGCAAAATAGTTGAACCAAAACATTACAACATACCTCTTTCCAATAACTACGTACATCAAGTAAGAACACCTCGATCAACCAAACTTTTCACTGCAAAAAATAGTTGGGAGAAAATATCAATAAAAAAGAATAGTTGAAACCATAAATGTAGAGTGAGAAAAAGTTGTTACTACAAAAATATCTTACATCGTTGGCAAGTGCTTCTATTATGTCCAACATGGTGGCAAACACTACATTTTCGTGCCTTTTTCATAATCTCAAAAGCTGAAGGATCACGGGTGGTAGAGCTATCTCCCTTTCATTTTTTGGAACCTGATGGTCGGCCTTTGTGGGGTTGAATGGTTGGTTCCAGAGTCAATGGAATTTCAGCATTGATAAGTTGAGCAATTTGCTTTTGACTATCTTCTCTTTGACCAAGAGGCATACACTTGTATTTATCATGAAATTTCTTGAGAAGACTTTCAATGTCACTTCCATTTGTACTCACTCCACCGTCCATATTGAATGACCTTATATCAATTCTCTATTGTGGATGGATATCGCTAAGTAGCAAGGGTTCACCTCTCATATTTTGCATAAAGTGTGCACAAGGTAGACCCATTGTGTTTGAAAATTGACTTCTACAAGGATCCAATAAAGAAGATGCCGCCAACTCATATTGTTTCAAAAGCTCACTAAGTGCGAAGATGGAAACGTGAGTAACAAGTTCCTTGAACATGGGAATTCGAAATTTATGAATAACTAGAAGCTTTTCGGAAGCAATCTTCGTCTTAATCTCATTGTGTTGATTCTCAATCGCAAGACAAATCTTTTCTCTCACCTCATGGAAATTTCCCGTGGAAACGCTAAGGTATCTCTTGAGCATTGCATGTGCACCTTCAGCCCTAGAAGTGACACGATTCCCAAAGTGTAGATGATTTCCAGTCCATGCCTTGACAAATTTCTCTTTGAAAGGGAGCCAAGTATTCTGAATGTAATTACAAACATATTCTTTGTCCTTGTAATCAACTTGAAGACGTTGCCAAGCTTCATTAAAGCAACTCTCATCTGGAGATTCAACCAAATTAGTCCAATCCGATAAAAAAGTCTCCCAATCTTGTTCTCTTTCAAATTTAGGCTTACATTTTGAGAGAACATTTTTCTCAATGTGCCACATACATAAGATGTTTGTTGTTCCCGAAAAAATAACTTCAATGGCATTCATCAATGCTAATTCCCTATCCGATAAAATCACGGAAGGTTGTTGATCAGGGCCTAAAATTGTTTTGAATCTTTCCAATGCCCACACATAGTCTCCTTCTTCCTCTTTTTGCATGAAAGCAAAACAAGAATAAAATGATCCATTGAAACTTGAAACTCCCACTATATCAAGCAATGGCATCTTATATTTGTTCGTCTTATAAGTACAATCCATCACAAAGACATATGGATAACTTTTGGTTAACGCAATAGAAGAAGGATGTGCAAAGAACAAATGAGTCAAATGGCCATTTCCATCCCGTTTTATATCAAAAGTGAAGTCCCCTTGACATAATTCATCAAATAATGCTTGAATCATTGTACGACCCGCTAACACTTTTTTCTTAATGGCAGCTTTTGCATTATAAACTGTCCTTGCTATTGCTTTGCAATTAGAATTACTTTGCCGCAATGAAGTAAGAATCTGTCGAGGTGGTATACCGGCCATGGTCATTTGCTTAATACTTAGCACCTCTTCTTTTGAAAAACGACGACAAAAAGGATGTCCGGACATATCACTTGACGGTTCATGATTATAAGAGACATCTTTTATTTCTACTTTCCAAGGCTTACCAACTTTCTTTTTCCCCAATATCTGAAAAGGACAATTCACAAGGCGAGATCCCGACATCCTTTTCCCTTCACTCAATGGAACACTGGTGCCTCGATATTTCCCACCTCTATCGCAACCAATAATAACATAACAGCCCGGTTTTGATTTTTTAATTGTAGTGACATAACCTTCTTTCAATGCCATGTTACGAATCCTATCGAGGAGCTCATCTCGAGTTGAAAAATTTTCCTCTAACAATGATGCACATTCAGCCTCATTAAGCATTTTTTTCTCTACACTACCTGTTATGTATCAACCCACAAAATGATTACGGCATATTAATTGTTTTACTTTACCAATAATAATAAACAATAAAAAAGAACCTAGATTTACAATCCCAAGCATGAGAGGAAGGAAGCTTACCAGAATCTCTAGCATTGTCAGCATAATTCACGTCCTCACTTGATTCGTAGAACTCTGATATTTCTTCAAAGTTACTTGTAGCTGCAAGTTTTATTATGGCATTTATCTCTGCAAAATCTTCATCTGTAAAGTCCGGTTCGAAGCCACCAACATCTTGAGTCTCACCCTCCATCAGAGCCTGCCAAAATGGAGCTATTTGTTTAATGGCAGCTAACCCCAATTTCAAAGTAAGTTCCGTTTGTTTAATCCATGAAAGAGATTATAGGTTATAGTTGTTTAATCCAAATTCGTTAGTATTTTATTGCGGTGATTGACAAAATCCACTGACTGGCACACGTAGCAAGTCTGATTTTGTTCTTTTCACATATGTGAATTGGTTTTCGAATTGGGGAAGAGCCCGTTAAAAGTGGTGAATCGCACTACAGAACAAATCACATATGAGGGCCCAAACAAAATTATCTCCTCCTATAACACATGTGACGAGTGAGTTCCCACAGCTTCACTAAAAGTGGTGAATCGATACTGCTGTGTCTGTCTTTTTTCCTATATTTTCTTTAACTGCCGTAGGCCTATTTTTCTTTCTTTTCTGAGTTACGATTTTGCTTCTCTTATGAAATTCCGAAAAGACCTCATTGTGGGATGATCTTAGAGCCTTCGCTTCCCCTCCCATCGCCCATGCAGAGACGAAAGGGAATCGGTCAGGCTTCTTTTTTTCGGTATGCCGCTCCGCGAGCAAGGAGTGCCACGCACGAGCGGAACGAAAACAAAGCAGGGGGAATTCTTCGTTGGGGCTCTCCTGTTGATTTGTACAAGGAGTTGGTCATAGTCATTGAAGCATCAGATGTAAATGCTCGAGATCCGCTTGGTACCCGCTGTGTCGATATGTAAAGCCAAGCAAAAATAGAGAATAAAGCCAAGCAATAATACCTCAAATAGAGAATGAAGGGAGTAGCAAAACGCCGATGAAAAGGAGCAGCTACCGGCGACGATCGGAGCAGAGCAAACCCAAAACCAGGGAGCAGCAAACGGCTAGGGTTTGGTGGCCGTCTTCCTCTTTTTTCTTCCGTTCCGTTAACGAGGAGGCAGAGGAGAAAGAGTAAAGTAAATCAGGAGCGCCTGAAGTAATTTTGGGAGTGCCTGAAGTAATTTTGTAACTTGAAAAATGGTAGTTTTGAAAAAACACTGTAGCTTGGAGCGCCTGAAGTAATTTTTGGAGCGCGATTATCAATCTAATTTCATAAAATAATTAAATAAAGTCTAGAAAAATTATTTTAAAAGCTTTTATAAAAGTTCTTATCTTATTAATGATTTTGTGGCCATACAAGATTAAAGGCAACGGCCCAGTCATAAAAAGTTGTGTGATTGCATCTGCTTATTATTTGTTTTGATCCGCTTGTTATTCGTTTTTATTTATTATTATGATTAAAATTGTGTCGATACTTGATTTGAATGCTAGATTGGACCTTAGAGACATGGGGTGGTATGCGAAATAAAAATCACTTAGACGATACTAAGAAATGGATGAATTAGAAAGTTTTTATTTTAGATTGCCTGCAGGCGGGAATATGAGATGTTGATGATATGATTGTGATGATTTGAAACTGGCAAAGTAAGCCCAGTGATGAATGAGGAATTGAAACTGGCGGGAGTCCAGTGGTGATTGTGTTGATTGTGAAGTGGTGACTAAGATAGGCGAACCCTAGCGATGTAACGACATGATAAGCTTACCCTTTGTTATAGTTATTGGGATGCACACTCGGTGCATAACTTAGGTGTATCTGCGACAGCAAAAGGAAGTAATCTCATGGGACGGGATATGGCTAGTGGTTGAGGAGGAAAGATCTCGCAGTGAGATCTTAGATCACACGTCAGGTTAATGGATAGTAATAAACTGTTTATGTGAAAAATCTTCGTTTTACTTATTCGTCATTATTATCCTGTTTGCTTGCTAACTGTAAAGTAAGAGGGGTGGTTGGGTTGGATTATTCTACTGGGTGATTTATCACTCACGGATACGTTCGTATCTTGGCAAATCGGTTGCTTCGGCGATCAATTTGCTAGACGGCGCAGGATTCAATGGAGGAGATTCAATGATGATGCAGTTCGACACGGAAGGAATATCAATAACGAAGATTAAGTGTGCGTGGGATTCGTATCAAATCTAGAGTCAGCTCTGAAGTTAATGTATTTTGAATCAGTAAATTTCTTGAGATTGTAATAATTAAACCTTTATTTTGAAAAATTATATTTATCTAGCAATATTCTCTTAAAAATTATTTTATTTTGCTCCTAAAAAGTCGGGGCGTTACACTTCTGCTACGCCGAGTTCACTGGCGGGTCCTTTTCGTACCTCCGTATCGAGCTCGGTGACTTCCTCATTTTTGTAGCCGCCAGGAATATCCTCCTCGAGGCCGTCGGACTCAGTCGGTGGATGTTTTGTGATTTCAATTTTGTTATTTATTTGATTTCACCGCATTTAGAGTATATCTCCATCTCCAGCGACTCAAAATTTTCTCAATTTGTGGACTATGGACAGAGACGATGAAGTGAAATCAATTTGTGTCAGTTTTCAATTTGTGGGTTTGAACTTTGATGTTTGATTTGGAAGTTGGGTTTTCTGATTGTGGAGAGAGAGAGATGGGAATTGCAGTGAGAGAAAGGTGGTGTGGTGGTCGCAGTGAGAGAAGGGTGGCGTGGGTGGTGGTTGCCGGCATGGTCAGTGGTGGTCTATGATGCTGCTATGGTTTGCTGGAGGAAGGAAGGATTGAGAGGAGTGGAAACATGGTTGAGGGTAATATTGGAACATTTTATTACTTTTGAAATAATTTCAGTAAAAAAAATTAACATAACTTGACGGAACTCTAACGGAAGGGGTGTACAGGATAAAAAAAACTTTAATATAGGGGCCTCATCATAGCGAGAATTCGTGGAGGGGGTGTCCGTGAAAAACGGGTAAACGTGAAGAGATGTCGAGGTAAATAACCCTTTAGAAAAACAGTACGCTGGACGGTACAGCATTGACAACTTTGGGTTCAACCGGAATGCGCGTTGGGCTTAACAGCCCAGTTCGAACTGCTCAACTCAAGACCAATCCTGAACAAGCCCCAGGTTCAAGGCCGATTGTCTAACAGTCAAAATTAAAAGAGAAAGGGTTCTAGCCTCTAGGCCCTAAGCCCAAACACGTGTGATAGATGGGCCAAAGCCCACAAATCCTAAGTTCCTCCCCTTGGGTAATTTGGATACCCCCTACGGGCCTAAGTTGTTATACAAATTTGAGGATAATATAGTAATATATACCACCAAGCTTTATTTCCTCAAGCAATGTCCCGCTGATGTATAAAGGTGTAAAAAAAAACACATAATCCACTTTGAAAGTAGCCCATGTTTCACTCAATTTGCAAAGAATTTGGTTTAAACTTTTCATGCTTAGTCCAAGTAAACACAATTCATCTTGCGATTTCCTTCCTAGATAACCTTACAATTTACAAGCATCTTCACTCACTGCCTACGCATTTCGCAACCGTCACAAAACTTTCTACACATTCTACTCTCATTGCATAATAGAACCTTAAACAGCATACAACATACGCATTCTCTTCAACATTAATGATCAGAAGATACTTAGATTCTACTGCTTACAAATCAGTCCTATGAGAGTTCAACAATCTTTGGTTGCTTTTTTGGTATCCCGTTTCTGGAAGGATTGGTAGAACCATCATCTTCAGGAGGATTCGATCTTTTTGTTTTCGTAGGTGAGCATGGCAAGTGGTCACCATCACCACCATCGTCATCATCGGTGTCAGCATCAGTGCTCTCATCATCACTACTATCATCACTGCTACTGATAGTTGACAAAGAAATTACTGGTTGATAACCCCGAATTGCAGACTCGGCAGCAGCAAGAGCCTCAGGTGTATGGAGATCAGCAATGCCCAACATCAAATCCTAAATCCGATTAATACAACACAATGCCGTTATATTTGCTGCCATTTAGTAAACAAAGGAGAAAATTTTCAATTACCATTTCAATATACTCAGATTCGTTCCCGGTAAGTGCTTCAATATCGTAGTCGTTAGCATTGTCCTGCATTTCCATGAAGTGCACGTTATCTTAGGATGAAAGAAAGAATTGGTAAATTTTTGAGAGGCAATTTGGGTAAGTTAAAAATAGTGATATGCATGCCTTTGCCTCAACCTCTAGCCTTTTATTTGCTTCCGAAAAGACTCCTAGGAAGTCCTTTGCTTTTCCAAGAACTGTCACAAAGACCATAGATGAAGAGTCGGTTGAAACATTATTTCATCTTTTCTGGTTGTATCTATATTGCATCACAGTAGAAGCCATAGTATTCACCGGGATATCTAGTATTACATAAAGTGGTTCTAATGACATCATATTCAGCAAATGAAGATCTGCAGAAAGTGGTAAAACTGTGAGAAAGTTAATTTTCAGATTAGCTAGCTCAGCTGCATTCTACCATATTTGGAGGGAAGGAAACAGGAGAACCTTTCAGAATAAGAGCTTGGAGGCGGTAGGGGTGATAGGAAAGGTGATCTAAGACACCAGAGCCTGCATGCATGTCTGCCGGGAGGAATGTTGCTGGTTTAGATGATAACTGGTTATTGGATAGAGAATGGGAGGTTTCTCATAGGATATCTAGCCCTTAAGTGTCTGTTTTTCATTGTCTGGGTGATTAGCTCAATGTAGTTGCTCTAGGGGCTTAGTTTCTAGTTGGGTGAGGTCTCCCACTTGTTGCTTCTGGGGTTGTTTTCTGTTCCTTTATGGGATGGATTTGTTTTGTTTGTTGGTCAGCTCTGTTGAGCTTGCTGTATCTGTCTGTTTTCAGGGGCATACCCTACATGGCTACATCCTTTCTCTTGTGGTTCGTTTGGTTCTTAATGAATTAACTTACCCGGAAAATGGAAAAAAAGATATGCAGAAACCAACATAGAAATTGCTGAGTTGTAAATAATGAACTTAATTATTTTCAACATGTTATAATATTAAAATAAACAACATATTCGATGAGAAATCACATCCCAATTAAGGATGCAGTAGCATTCTTTCTTTTAATTACGAGAAGGCTCATCTGTTATGAAATGATCAACAATTCTTTTCGCCAACCAGCATCTGATCATTTACAAGAAACGATGAATTCTACCTCGAACTAGACATCCAACTATCCAAGAAGTTCAACACTTGGCAACTAAGAAACACAGATATGGACACAGAAAACAAACACGACACAAAACGGACATGCCATTCCTCGGAAAATTAGGATACGGACATGTTGGGAATATGCTGAAAAAGATTTATCTTATGCATTTTATTAGAACGGTGTATACTATATACTTAAAATTTTGTTTATCATAGATTCATAGAACAAATGTTAAAAATTAAATTCTAAAAAAGTTTAAACAATGTCTTTATAGCCCATTAATAAACGAAACGCAAAGCTTAAAGTAAGCTTTGGTCGAAGGCTATGCAATAGGGAATAACAGCGGGGAGTTGAAAACGAACCTGCGAATGTTACAGGTGCTAAGGGGCATACCCCGGAAGCAAGGCATAAAACAAACCAAAACAAAGAGGGCTTACTTAGTCACTCCTTAAACTGAAAGGACCAAAAAACAGTCAGCCCTCAATACACTAAGCTAATGCTGTGGTCCAAAAACCTTTCGAAGTTGAAGTTGCAAATTCAGAAGATGAACTTGAACCAAAACCAAGTTCACCTTCTAAAGTTGTAAATTCACATAACAAATCGAAGTATAGAATAGCATTATCAACTCCTTTTTCAATGTGATTCACAAATAGGTGGACTATTCAGAACTATCCCACAATTTTCCAACCAAAATTTATAGCAACAGGTCAACCAGTGCACTCCTACCAAAATCCCCAATTAGTATTTATGTTTACTTAATATAATTCTATCAATTTCCTAAAGTGAGTTTCACCCTCAATTACACCAATGCAGTATCCTTAAAAATAGCAAAGATTCTACCCGTGCCATGGTCATATCGACGTACATGCGCAAATGAAATACATACACAGAAACGCATGGATTACGGAGAAAAAGATTGGAACAAAAAATGGGGGTACCTTGGCTTTTGGGAACAGAGGAAGTAAAGGGCATTCCATCAGGGGGTTTTGGGTTTGAGTTTTGGGTCTGTACAAAGTCGTTTTTGCAAACAATAAGCTTTGATTCTGCACAAAATACACATAGGAACCGAGTTAACCATATATGTACAAGAACAAAAACCAGCACGCAAAAAGATACGTAAAAGAGAGAGAGAGGAGAGAGAGAGAGAGAGAGGGAGAGAAAGAGAAACCTATGGTTGAAGAAGACGAACTCTTCCTCTCCAGGTTGAGAAGATCTTTGCTGCTCTCACCCATCTCTCTCTCTCCCACACATACACACCGAAACAACTGCTTATTTAGAGCATATGAGCGCATGTAGGTTCTGTATAATTAGCACTCCACACGGACGGGGGTGGTTGCGAGCAACTCAAGACTCGGTTTGGAAATGAGTAGCGCTGGTCGAGCTCGAGCCTGAATTTTAAGCTCATTTTAATAAATGAGAGAGCTTGACCGTTTGTAATTTAGCTCATTTATCAAAATTCGACTTGTTCATGCAAGAACAACTCGTTTATACCGGCCTGCTTAAAGAATGACTCATTTATATATACCCGCTTAATAAGCCAAACAAACTTTAACTCTTCAAGACCATACTAGCTCGATCGAGCTCAATTATATTGCCTTGGTTCGAACTTGACTAGGTTTAAAAGAGCCAAGCCCGAACAAGTCAAAACTCGGCATGACTCGATCTTGTGTAGTCGTATATATTATTATCAGTAGATACTTAGAAAAAAACTTAGACTTCGACCTAACCCACAACAAAAATTCCAACTTTTTTTTTAGAGCAAGTTCGTTTAGCCTCGCTTTGTTCATCATCAACGAGAGTATGCTCATTTTGCGTCTCATTTTGATAAGCAAAACCATTTATTTTGTTTAGATTTATTTGTTAGAAGACTATGCCATATTTCAGGCCATCGGATATTGTCAAGTGTTTCATCCGAAGTTTATATAGAGAATTTGAAAGGACATCAATAGATTAATGCACTGCCAATACAAGTTAAAAAATGAACTGCTCATTTCTTCTTCTCAAGTGTGTTCCCATGATATGCCGAACGATGTCCAATTAACCTAATTTTTTTCGCGGATGATATTCTCTGCCAGTCTAACAAGTAGCCAATTTCAGTTAACGTATCGAGCATGCCTAAAGTGGGCCCAAAATAGCCCTACCAGCAGGTCCGGTCCTATTGGTGTCGGAGAAGGACAAAACCAAACTCAATTAACATAGTAACATGGATGAAAATATCGCTGCCAAAACAAACAAAAGAAATACACTATATCATGGTTTTTACTGCATCACAGAAAAAGAAAATGATATTTAATTTTTGCAGAAACGAAAGCCCTTTACGTAAGGCCAGTACGACTACTTCTCAGCTTAGAGCTTTCTAAGATCTCAGTACAACATTTTACGTCGATCAGAATCGGCCATTCGTATACCTGATCAAGGTCTAGCAATACCACAACTCCGTTTAATGACAGTTATAGATGGATGAAATTGATAAAGAGATGGGATTAGAATTGAAATTGATAATGAGTATGTTTGTTTGGGATGTGATTAGATGATGAAATTATTAATATCATGTTTGTTTGAGATGAGATTAGACGATGTGATTGGATTGATAGAAGAAATTAGTAATGAGAAAGAATTGGTAATGAGTTGGAATTGGACTATTAATACCAAGTCCCACAGGGTATTGCTAATACCCCCTAAAGGCCAGATTGTTTATCCCATGGGACTACTAATCCGGACCAATTTTGGAAACTAAACAAAGAATTACTAATACCATCACCTTCGTAATCCAATCCCAACCTCCAATCCGTTTATCAAACGGGGCCTGAACAACTCAAACCACAAAATAGGCGATCAGCAATTATGATAACTGGACCATCAAAAGGTTGCAAATCCACAACCTTCTATGTAAAAATACTGCTCCAAGGGGTTACTGGGGAACCCTAGGCGTGTTTTGAAGGAGAAAATTGGCAAGGGTGGTCCAGTTTGGGGGCTATTGCCGGAGATGCCTGCATGAGAAAGTAAGAGGGATGAAGGGACAAAGGAGATCAAGGAAACCATTCATCCACTTTCTGTGATGTTTTTAGAACAATGGAATTGGGAGAGAGAAAATGGGGGGAGAGTTCACATGAAGGGTATATATGTCCCACAAATGTAGAAATCGTGGGCCTAACAAAAATTATCCTGGGCAATAACGCCATATGGACAAATTTGTCCCAATTATTACAGCTATCGTGTCGCACGATAGATAAATCCAAACAATTGATACATAACCTGCACCAGTCAACAATATCTGAATCTGTGTAAAGCAAAACAAGCATATACTGAAACCATGAGTAATCGAGTATTGCCAATGTTCTAAGGGAGCCTTTCCCTTTACCATTCCATTCTCAAACTCGAATACAAACTATTTTCACGCAATGAACTACTGAAGCTCGAAACTTTTCCAAAGAGCATCAAACTCCAAGAATACGAACTTCTTGTCTCTTCAGCGTACAATCTAATGTTGTAACTGTGTACTCTGATCATGGAACTTAAATGTCTGTCAACTCAGAGATAAATTGAACAGAAATGCTTGTTACAAAAGGCACACAATAAGACTTCAGATGCCAATTCTTGCTGAAGACCTAGAATTCGCAACTTCAATGCATGAAAAGAATATGTTTGTGTTAACTTTCTTCATCGACCAGAACGGTAGAGTCATTGCCAACACCGACGTCAATCAAGGTTGCCATATCATCATCAAGCACAGTTGGCAATGGGGAACCCTGCAATTGCCAAAAAACACTCATTACCTCCCTAGTGTTAGTTATTGCTTCTGTTAAGTTCATCTAGATTGGCCCAGTAAAGCATTCTCGGAACCACATTAATATTTGAACTCTTCGTTTGTAAGTAATGCTTAGCAAATATTTACTCGGCTGAATTAGTTCAAGAACTAGAAAATTTGTCAAATAAGCTCTACAACAGCACAGTGAAACCTTAGTGTCACAAAGCAGAGAAGAAATGGGGAGCGGGGCTGCGGGAGTGGGGATTGGGTTCCAGCAAGCGAAAGGTTATCGAAGAATTATAAGGTTGAGAGCTTCAATAAAAGCCTATATGTGCATATACATATACATACATATACATGCATTTAAAGGGTGTGAACCGTAGTATGAATTTACGTCGCATTTTGACTTTCCCAAACTACCGCTTTAACTGCCAAGAAAAGAAAAAAACTGTAACCCTAATTTTCTTCTGCTCCCTTTTATATTCTTACATCCTAGATTTCATTAGAGATTAAATCTCGATTGAATCATCTTTCCCTCTTTTGCATAACACAATTGGTTGCATAACACGATTTGCACATGCGATGCGTGTGCCTGGGTGTCGAGCATATATAAGCAAGGTTGTCAAATTGTGAACAAATCGAGAATGAAATGGCCCTTTTCCAAATTGTGAATAGACTCGAATCATGAATCACTCCAATTCGGTCACATACAATATTACATTTATGGATTGGGTGACGAAAATTTAGTATAAATGAAAAACCATTAAATCAATAAAAAGCTTGTTTAAATTGAAGAACTGATAATCATGTACCTTGCTTCTATTGCAACTTGCAAGAGATGAAGATACATGAATCCTACTTATTGTCTTTGTTGTGAAGAAGAGTTAAAAAGTACGAAACAAATCCTTGGAAGGTGTTTAGGGTGGTTGTATACCCACTTTTTCTTCGCTGTTTTCAATTCACCCTCAAAATAAAATCTCTCCTCCAATAATACTTGACAAGAGAGAAACTCATTTTTGGGACTTCAGGGTTTTTTGATAACCCAATTCAGCACTTAAAACTGAATGTATGAAGTGATATGTAATTACATAGGTTTGATGACACTATTTCACATAAATTGAATTTTTAAGAGCCTCTTAGAAGTGAAGGCTAAAAAACTCATAGAAATTACCTAGCCTGGTACTTAATTCTGCCAAATTTATCAGTACTTGTATACCACCCATGTCCTCCTCCCTCACCATCACCTTCCACCACCACTATGACTACTACCACCACCACTCCATCGGTGTCACCACTACCACTACCACTACCACTACCACTACCACCAATGTCACCACTACCACCACTTCACCGCCGTCACCACTATCACCACTGCTGCAATAACTACTACTACTACTAATACCACCACTACCTCAACTACCACAACCACCACTCTGCCATCGCTACGTGACCACCACCACCACTCCACTATTTCCCCTACCCTACCACTACACCATCACAGCACTGCACCCATCTCCAATCACTTGAGCCATTGACAATTTTTTGACAATGAATAAATACATTTTGCCCAAAAAAATGGTGCAATGCCAAAATGACTTGAGCCACTGCCATTTTTTTTTGGCAATGATGACTAATGACATTTTGCCCAAAAAAAAAAAAAAAAATGGCATTATTGGTGCAATGCCATTTTTTGCAAAAATTCCCTATGTATCCATTTTTCAACTAACTTTCATCAACTAACATTCTCTATCTTCCATTCATTGTTCTCCATTCAACACTACCATCATTTCACATCTATCATTCTCCACTAACCATTCCTCATCTTCGTCATTATAAATAAAGAACAAAAAAATTGATAATGTACAACACACATTTCTTTTCTTCTCAATACACTATCATTATGCTCATTTGGTCCACATTGAACAAGTTTAAATTATCTATTCTCGTTGAAATTTCCAAATCTTCAATGGATTAAAACATGATACAACGATGGTCAAATAATGGCACTAGATATCACAACCAGATGCAACAAAATGACCAGCAAACTAAGCACATTCGTTCCACTAGTGGGCAGCAGACGACACTACCATCAAAATAGAGTCTGTGGCGACATGCAATTAACCAAGGATTACTTTGCTGGCCCCCTATTTCCATTGCCAAAAATTTGGTCCATCTTGAGCAACTGCCAAAAAATAGTTTGATCGATCAAAATTTCAATGGTGCAAAAATGGCTTGAGACATTGCCAAAAAACTGGTGTCGCAATGGCCCTCCATTTCTGCTGCCAAAATGAAACGGTTCGTGAGGTAGTAGGTGTAGCACCTATAGAGGAGAAGTTGAGAGAAAATAGGCTAAGGTGGTTTGGACATATCTACCGTAGAGATGTAGTAGTTAAGAGAGCGGATAGGATAACTTTGGGTAGTAACGCTATGGGGAGAGGAAGACCTAAATTGACATGAAATGCTGTTGTGCGCAAAGATATGAGTCTAATAGGTTTGAGTGAACAAGTAGCCCTTGACAGGGCTCAATGGAGAAAAAAGATTCACGTAGCCGACCCCAATTGATTGGAACTTAAGGCTTAGTTTGGTTATTTGTCGCTTTAGCCATTTCCTCCCAAAAATGGTAGCAAGAATAGCTTAGCCATTGGTGCCACATAACCCAACAACCAATTCCTTCCCTACCTCTTTGTTCCCGGAAAAACCAGGTGCATGTGTGTGAGAGCGAAAGAGTACTTGTTGATCTGAGCATTGGAAGTACCGCAGAGCACCCGATCTTTGCCGTTACCGAGGCCACTGTACCGGGGAGGAGAAAAGAGAGAGAGAGAGAGAGATTTGGGGTTTCAGATTCTGCTCGATTAAGGGCTATGGAACCCCATTTTTTTTGTCTCCTACGCTGGTGATCTCAGATCTAGTCATGGAGAGAGAGAGAGAGTGGTGAATATTGGGTAGGAAAATGATTTTACAATGAATTGTAATTGGATCCAAAGGTAGGAAATTGGTTTTTGTGTGTATTGACAATTGGCCCAACGATAGAAATTTGCATTACCAATTTGCAATGGCAGGAATTTTTCTATCCCAATGGTAGGAATTTTTCAACAGCAAGAATTTCCTAGCTTAAGACTCCCATCTCCTATAAATTGCACACTTGATTTGCACACTACCAATTTCTCACTTTCAAAACTTCTGGCAAAATCATACAAGGGGAAAAACTTGCACTTCTGATTTAGACTTTTGTCAAAACAATTGCAAGGGTTAAACTCGCGTCAAGATAATGAGAAACAAAGGGCAATTCATTGGAAACCTCTACGAAAGACGTCGGCTAGCCAAGTGGCATCGTCAGCAAAGTATCATTGATTAATTGCTAGTTGCCGCCAACTCTATTTTGATTGTAGTATCGTTAGCCACTAGTGGAACTAACATGATTAGTTTGATGGTCATTTTGTTGCATGGTATTGTGATACTCCACTGCCATCATTTGTATTGTACCATCGTCGTCTTATCTTCATGATGAAGATGAAGATTTGAAAATTCTTCCGCAAGAATAGATTTTTTGAACCTGTCCATCGTAGTAGACAAGAAGAGAATAACGACAATGTGTTGAGAAGATAGGACATGTGGGTTATACATATAGAATATTTTTGTTCTTTAATTACCCATATGAAGATGAGGAATGGTTAGTTTTTGATGGAGAATAGCAGATGTGAATGGAGATGGTACAAGGTAGCGTACAATGGAGAATAAGGATGGTATATGGGGAATGGAAGTTAATGTTAGTTGATAGAAATTAGTTGAAAAAGGGACACAAGGAATTTTACAAAAAAATATGACAATACACCATTGCACCAACAAGGCCATTTTTTTGGGGCAAAATATAACTATTCATTGCCCAAAAAAACCATTGAACTTTCTATTACTTGTAAGAAATGGGGGCCTAATTTTGGGCTGGTGGGCCTATGCCTACGGCCAAATCTGCATCTTCAATGATTATTGCGGGTTGGCTGTAGGCACCCACCATTGGTTCTTAGTAGCAATAGTTGAATGCCTGAAGGCAATGACTTAGCCGTATGTGTTACACGGTCTTGTATTGTAGAGACCCATAATTTCATCATTTAATTCTTGGTATTTATAATGCAAATGGTCTATTAAAAAAAATATAGATATATATGAATTTATGTTTTGAACGAAACGTTGTTAATGTGTGAGGGTATATGAGTTGGGGGTTATAATGTGATGCTTGTGGAATAGAGGGGTGTTAGTGCATTAGAGCTATATATATCAACACACCAGGAGAACATTTCACTTTCCCCTTCTTTTTTTAACGTGAGCTCTCTCTCTCCCTCCTCTCCCATTCTCTCGGTCATCCCTCTCTCACTCCCACAACCAAATTCTTGCTACTCCACCATCAATCCTTGAAAAAAACCCACGCACATTTCATCATCCTCGGCCTTGGATCGCGTGGGAAGAGTTCGGTGGAGGCATATTTCGGATTTGGAGGCTAGGGTTTGATTTGAGCTCAAAGCTTGGTCTTGATACTTGAGGTAGGGATCTCCTACCTTCTTTACATGTTTAAGTGTTAGTTTGATGTACAAGAATCAAGTTATTATCTATTCTGAGTCTTGAATAAATCTAGTGTATGCTGAAAATTCCGTGGGTCCTGGTTATCTGTCTTTTTGGGGCTCTTCTGCTAGGAATCGATTTTTGGTGTCTTCATAACTGTTAAAGTACGTTTCAATACGAAGATTTCGGTACCAAAATCATGCAAAACCGATAATCACACAATTAGTTATGAATTTTTGAATACCGGCTGTTCCTGAATGTGCGAATCTGTGCGTGGCTGCCTTCTGTTAACGTTTTGGGCATGTTGAACACCTTGGGTGACTTTGGGTCTTTTACAGGAGCTATATGTTTAAGTTACGAAGGGATTGGAGTTGGAATCAAGTAATTTGGTTAAGTATACAATTTTTGGTGAATTTCTAAAGGAGGGTTGGTTGACTGGTGCGAAAATGGTTGCGAAACTGTTTTTCTTTTGATTGTTGGGTTAATTTCCTCTCATTCCTAAACCTGGGATTTTTACTGAGTGTAGGACTTGTCGTGGTGCAACTTTTGGCGTTGATTTCACTATTTTTGGGTTTAAGGTGAAAGAGTTATGATTTTTCAATAAATTCTACTTATTCTCGCGTAGAATCTGACAGCACCGGTGGACTTTGGTAAAATGGCCATAACTCCTAGCTCGGGACTCGAAATGACGCACCGTTTGTTTTGTTATAAACTAGACACATAGAGCTTTCCAACGGTACATCCCATGTATCATGGGTATGTCTGAGCGATAACAGATTTGCATCCAAAGTTGACCCAAATTCTGCCTTGCACCAGTTTCACTGTTACGTTGAGCTATAATCGCTAAGCCGTAGTAAGGCTACTTGAACTCCGTTTTGATGCATGACCTATGGACGGAAGAAAAAGAAGTATACTTTTCAATGGTTTAAGTGTCGCCCTTGAATTCACGTTGTTTAATTGGATATAGTCTAATGTAAATGATTAACTTCGCCAATTTGACATGTGGGGATACGATGGATTGTTCTAGATGACTAGGTGTTGGATTAAAGAGGATTTGTGGTGTATAAGGGGTATGCATTGTTGGTGTATTGACATTGAAATTGTTTGATACTTAGAGAAAAATAAACGGTTTTTCTTCTTTATGTGTTGTATCCATGGGTTGGTTTAGTATGCGTGTTTTGGTATGTGAGTGTTGCCCTCTTAATGATTTTAGTATATTAGACCCTGTTATGAATCATTCTGCACCAAGACTTTAAGTTTTAAAGTGTATGGCAATATGTGAATTCTTGTCTGAACGCGAATTGAAATGTGAATGACAAACGGACACAACGAGAACTTATGATATGTCATGAACAGCGAACGATTGAAATGGTACATGAGGATACTTGATACGATACGAAGACACATACTAGACCCACCGACGGGTGAGGTGTTAGGCAGGGGTCCACGGTAGCCCATCAAATGACCGGCAGGGGTCCACGGTAGCCCATCAAATGACCGGCAGGGGTCCACGGTAGCCCATTGAATGACCGGCAGGGGTCCACGGTAGCCCATCGAATGACCGGCAGGGGTCCACGGTAGCCCATCGAATGACCGGCAGGGGTCCATGGTAGCCCATCAAATGACCGGCAGGGGTCCACGGTGGCCCATTGAATGACCGGCAGGGGTCCACGGTAGCCCATCAAATGACCGGAGGGGTTCACGGTAGCCCATCGAATGACCGGCGGGAGCAATCGCTCATTGAATGATTTTGAGGTGAACTAAATTCTCAACGATTAAGAGTACTCGCTCATGACACTTGATGTGGACACGTGAATGAGATTCGAGAATGTGATAAAGATTTATAAGTCGACATCGTGGGATTAAAGGATAGTGGTATGGATACAAGTATTTTAAATTGGCTTCTTTCCTTCGAGTTTGGATAATATCATCTTGTTATTTTTTTTGTTACCAATATCTTGTTTTCATCATCGTCATGTCTTGCATCCGTTACTTATGTATTTGGGCACAAATCAACGGACTCCGGTATTTAAGCACGAATCAACAAAGCTTTACCGGTACTAGTTTGGTGTTCGTCCACATAAGCTTACAATCAAAATGGAAAGCTTTGCTTGAAATTGGTTTTGATAACTAATAATGTGAATTTGAGACAAATGGAATATGCGTATGGGAAACACAGAACTTGAACTTGAGTTGCCACCTTGGACCGTCTAGTATGCTAACACATGTTTTTATATTTCTTCCTTTAGACCTCTAAATCATTGTGGCTTGTTCTCTTGATATGCGGTGGACAACTTGTTCTGTGCGAGTGTATGGTTGGTACCTTGTGGTGTGATGCATTGTGGGAGTTACATATAGGTTATTTGCACGTTAGACTTATAAAGGAAATCTTAAGGTGTAGGGTTTTGGATTGAAGTTAACTTGAGATTTGGAATTTGATTTGGGGTTGACGGGTGAGTTTCTTTGTTGTCGAGGTGCGGTATTGTTCAATGTGTTATTGCTTACTTTATGTTCTAACTCTACATGCGTAGTGTGTATATTTTTGGTGAGAGGTGGCTAGGAAAGAAAGAGAAAACATGTTGTTAAAGAACTTAGGTTAATCTTTGGGTCTTTGAAATGGAAACGAAAAAGCAAGGATTGATTTAAGTAATGGTAAGCTGAGATTTTACGTACATTGGTGAGTGTGGGTGAGAGCGTCAGTATTTGATAAATGGAGTCAAATATTTTCCAACATGAGTATGGTATTTTGAGTTACACTTTTTGGCAAAACAAATAATCTTTTGGAAAATGTTTTCTCTTGGGATCTGTCTTCACTTTTGCATGTAATTTAGGTAAGGATATCTCTACGAGCTAGTGTAGCTCACCCTATCCTTTCAGGTACCCGTCATGGCATTTAGCTTGGATTGCATGGATTGCACGTTGAGACGTCTCTTGAGAGCTACATTGGAACCATTAAGGAGGTGTCTATCATCTAGTTTAATTCACGTTGTGTACTTTACTCGCATTTGAAAGTTGTACCTTTTGATTAGATCTTATGTAAGGCTATGTATAAACTCCTCTCTTTGATTATTGTGATGCCCCTTTTTTATGGAAGACGTTTGGGAGACTTTATCTAAAAAAAAAAAAAAAATTCAGAGAGAAGAAGAAGAAGAGACTTTGATTGGATTGGCATGACATTTAAGGGTAAATATAGCTGAGAGAAAGACTTTTGTTTGTTGAAAATGTATTATTATTTTAGTTAAAAATCGAGGGCGTGACATGTATACTTTATATTACTTGGGTACGAAGCGATGTCGGACTTTGTTTCACACCCTCTCTCACACGCAGCGTGCTCACTCAGCAGCACCTGAGGATGCCCTTACGCTTATATGCTTCATATTACTTTGGTAACTAGTATACACGATGTTCAAGCATCCAACTAAAAAACTAATTGGCAATGAGCAAAGAGGCTGCCCCAGGCTCATATACAACTTTTGGAGGTTATATTAACAAATATAAGACAAGCTCCAACACTCCCCCGCACGTGCGATGCAGATGCCTAACTTGCACATGGACAGGTAAACTAAGTACCCATAACAAAGGGATCACAATGAAAGAAGGTTCACTTAAGGCACAAACTACGGGACAATCAATCAAGAGAGTCTTGTCCAAAAACCTACCTCTAATAGTTAAAGCATTCAACTCAAAACCAATTGGCAATGGTGGAGAGACAGACCAACCTCATATACTAGTTTTAGAGGTTATATACTTAACCAATGTGGGAGAAGCTCTAACACACGATGATTGGATTTATTTGATTTTGTTGGAAAACTCATTGCTATTTCAAGCATCGGCTCAATATCCTCCTTAAAACTAGGACTAATAAATTCAGGTATTCTACATAATTGTAAGAAGTTACATGTATGTCTTATAATTTATTCTATAAATTTAAATTATTTAATCATATATATGAACGCTCCTATAAGCGCTCCCAACTTAGACTCTTTTACAACCGCTCCCAACTTAGACACTCCCGCTTCGTTCAATTAAGGTTGCTGCATTTATCCTCTTGTTCAATAGCGGTTCTTTTGGTTCTTATATGCTTGAGAGGGTCTAACATAGTCGGGAATGCGCTCCTTTCTCAATGGGATCAAGGTCCACGGGAGCTTTGTCTTGGGGAGCGTGAGACCGAGGTTTTGTGGTAGATTCCTCCCTCACCTTGAAAGAGGATCCTGCAACTAAGATCCAACCACAAAACGGCATCCAGATAATCAGAGTGGTCACTAGGGTTCACACTATCTAATATCACACTCACCTTATCAGAAGTTCGATATGGAGTACTAGTAACCACTTGACAGGCACAATGAGGTGCATAACTAAAAATAGAACAGTGGTAGGCATAAAATACAGACCTCTTCTTCAAGAAACAATACTGGCTTTACAGATTTTAGCTTGAAAAAGCTCTCACAGAGAATCTTTAGCTTGCCAACCTAAACGAAAACAAACATTTATATGCATCGCACTGGTAGGTAAAAGTCAGATACCCTAATAACAATATGTAAACGACAAAATTACCGTGGTGGGTGCTGGCAGCTTTTTCGTCAATGGGGGCTTTTCACCCATTGATGCCCCAACACATTTCAGAGTGATAGCTGCCAAGAGAAGACGTAAGAAAATCATAGGAAATTCATGACCACCGGTCTATACAACAGCAAATTATTATGAAGTTAGCTTCATACAAATAAGCCCTGAAGCCATCTTCTGGGGGCCAGCTGCTCCAGTGGAAGGCTTTTCATCCTCAATACCATGAAATTCTTTGAGCTCGAGAAACCTGCAATAGGCCCATGCTATCAAGATAATAGGTATTCAATATCCTCTCTGTGCTAACGAGTTGAGATTTGTTAACTAGCAGAGTTATCAAGAATGGCTACTCCAATTCTAATGGAACCTCAGACCAACTAATGATCAGGCTTAAGTTGCAAGTTTCCGAGAGCTTCAATATTCATTCCAACCTTAATAAGTGACCATGCACGCTACATCTTTTCTACTTGAAATCATTAGCAAGATGCAGGAAGACCAAATTATTACATTTAGTAACTATACTAAGCAGGCTACTAATAAGATGCCATTATGTTAACACTTTTATAGGTCATGGCACGGATCAGATCTCAGACCCCATTTGCAATTCAAGGTACAAGTAGAAATGGAATGAAAAAAGGTAAGTTTAAATCCCCTCGTTTGAAGCTATTTTTTTCTCTTAGTTTGAAACCATCTATTTTTTTCAAACATTAGGCACTCTTCCTTGATATAAAATTATACTCACTCCGTCCTTTCTTTATAGTCTAGTATTCCACTGTGGGTTGTCCCTTAATAATAAGTGTCCATTTGAAAAAGTAAGTGGGTAAAGTTTGATAAATTTTACCTTTTGACTAGATTCCTTTTTGAAAAATAAGTGGGAAAAAGTGTAATTATGATGTCTCATACAAGGCAATTGTGGAAAGTTAGAATGTTTGAAGTGTAATGATGATGTCTCCATAAAAAGTTTGATTTACGAAGTTGGACACTTAAAAAAGGACGGAGGGAGTAATTGAATATCGTAAAATTGGGCCCCTTTTTTCTTTCTTCTTTGATTGAACACCGAATCCGCTGAAAATTGATTTTTACCTTTTGTTCTTTGATCCTTCTTCTTTTTTGACTTTTTCCAGTTAGACAATTCAGCATTATGGTGAAAACCTAGTCAATTAACTTGACATGTCAGAACGACCATGGTCTGTGGACTACAGGTGATTCAAATACTTATTTTAGAATCTTAGAGCATCCACAATGCAATAATCAAAACCAAAGGGTTGGTAGAGTTAGCAATGTTTGCTCAAACAAGTGTTCACATTGGTAACCTCTTAGCAACTCATCAAATTTTGGCCTTTGGATAACGAAAACTATCAATCTTTTACCAATAACCAAATTTAATGGCCCCCACATTTTCTCAATCAATCAAGTACAACCATCATGAAAAAGTGAAACTCACTCTCCACTTTGGCAAGTGGTTGTGCATTTAACAATATTGATCACTTTATGAATTTTAACAAATGCTCCCTACTTTCACTTATTTTACTAGAATACCATTCAATGTAGACCATTAGATTGAGAATAAAAAACTGACAATTAGATTTGACTTTTTGGCAACTTTTGATTATGGATAAAAAATAAACAATGTGGGACATGACATTGCTAACTTCAACAACTTCTAAATAGATAATCAAAATCTGATGGGACAAGTTTTAATTATTCACTTTTGAAAATTACATTGACGATGCTCTTAAAGCCACATTAACTTTTCTTTTACTGGAAAAAGCACAAATTATATCTTTTAACCCTATCATGCGCCATAATAAAAGACCGATTACTACCATTATCTTCTTCAACAATTAAGTGAACAACTTTTACCAATTAGCTAAATGGTGGCTTCTCTCACTTGTGGTTGTTTTTCATTTTTTTTTAGTTTTCTTCCTGGCTCCTGGCTATTTCTCCCGACTCCAAGCTTCTCGTGATTCTCGCTCCAGGCTCTAATTCCTGGCTACTCCTGGCTTTTTCAAACTCAAGTTAGTAGACCTACTTGAGTTTGAGGGGGGATGTTAGCATAATATTAGGATAAATTTGTTAGCATGTAATCTAGATTTTATTATGCTTCCTGTTTATTCTTGGCAATTATTCATGTTCCCTAATTAGTCTTGATTTCTTAGTTACCACGTCTTGTAGCCTATATAAAGGCATGTTAGTTATGTTCAGGTGTGAAGTCACTAGGTGGCCGGTATCCAGAGAATATCCCAAATCTAGTGCAAAAGGGCAAGCCATTCAGATGGTTGATGAGAAAGAGCGGCTCGCCTATACAGATTTCTCTCTTGAGCATCTTTGCAACGTGATTCTTCGGGCCAACAGTTAATTCTAGAATTTTTAGGAGCGCGAGATCACAATTTAAGTCAATAGCTAACACCTTGGCCTTCACGGGCTTATGATCTTTAAAGTTAGCTTTGAAGGTACAAGTTGGCCAATCACCGACATGAGTTCCATCGGTTTGATGCAGAGATAGCGAACCGCAACAGCATGCACACAAGTATATGAGGCCATTATCATGAGGAAGGAAGCCCGTACTCTCGTACGAGCCTAACAGCAACTCCTCATGCACTAACATGGACCCCAAGAAGAGGGTTCCACTTGTAACCCACTCCAATAGTTCAATGATGTTTGACCCAATTTGTGTTGAGTCGGTGATTATAGATTCAAACACTCACAGACCGCCTTAGTAGTTGCATTTCTGGAGAGCACCACCAATTGGAGTTAGGGAGAACGACCTAGGAGGTGCAGAGAAAATAGACCTGGGAGAATGGCTCCAGGCATTTTCTGGGAGAATCTTGGACATTGGTGAGTTGACTATGCCTCTCATAACGAGTCCCCTTTTCACTTTATCTCTCATCTTTTCACCGACAGCTCTAATGGATCTCGTTATCGGCGGCATAGTCAACTCACCAATGTCCAAGATTCTCCCAAAGAATGCCCGAAGCCATTCTCCTATTTCCATTTTTTCTGTAGCTCCTAGGTTGTTCTCCCCAGCTCTAGGGGTGGTGCTCTCTAGAAATGTAACTACTCAAGGCGGTCTATGAGTGTTGAATCTATTATCATTGGCTCAACACAAATTGGGTCAAACATCACTGAAATATTGGAGAGGGTCGCACGTGGAACCCTCTTCTCGAGGTCCATGTTAGTGCATGAGGAGTTGCTGTTAGGGTCGTAAACGAACTACCTTCTTCATGACAATGGCCTCAAATTGACTTGTGGTCATGCTGTCGTGGTTCGTTATCTCCGCATCAAAGCTGATGGAACTCATGTTGATGATTGGCCAACTTGTACCTTCAAAGCTAAATTGCGATCTCGCGCTCCTAAAAATTCCAGAATCAACTGTTGACCTGAAGAATCACGTTGCAAAGATGCTCAAGAGAGAAGTTTGTTTAGGTGAGCCACTCTTTCTCATTGACCATTCGAATGGCTTGCCCTTTTGCACTAGATTTGGGATGTTCTCCAGATATCGGCCACCCAGTGACTTAACACCTGAACAATGTTGTTATGGAGGAGAGAGAAAGTAGATAGGGTTTCAATTAACCTTAACGCACATAATCTTTTTTTATATTAAACGATAACAGTTACAAGGCTTAGCTAACCAAAGTAGAACAATCAGGAGACAGGGAAGCAGGGCTAGAATCAAAGATAGAAGACTGACGAAGACGGCTAAACATTTCACTCAAAGGAACTTCCCCCCCCACCCCCCGCGCGCAGCTGTCGACAAATAGGATCGAATTATTTAGGCCAACCCAACAAGAAGCGAGCCACATTCAAAATTTCAAGCTAGCGACGCATAACTTGAATATTGGTAGAAAGGGGTTGACAAATGTTAAGCTCCTCACAAACACCACTGAACTTAGCATAATATTTTTCTGAAGTAAAATCACCAAGACCAATAGAGAGATATGTTCGATACAGGTCAAAAGTCAAACGAAGATTATTAACCCTTGATATAACTCCTTAGCCCGTTACCAAACCTGTTGAGTAGTATCACAAACATAAATGCGTCAGCAATCGCGAGCTCCATACTATTCCATAATCGAAGATGAATATGTGCATCCTCAACCACCCAACTCACATGAGTGGACTCAGTTGGCTTTGGAGGATCATCTATTAGATAAGTATACTGTTTAGAACCCATAAAATATGTCTCCACAGATTTAGCCCAAGTAATATTAGTAATTCTTTCCATTCAAATGAATCGCAGTAATTGACATCATTTCAGGAGACCAAAGGTTAGAAAAGCTGGCAGCAACAGCAGAACAAGAACTAGATGCAGAAGTAGACCCCATCACAGAAATCACAACCACCAACACGGACAATCAACAATCCGCCTGAGCAACCAAGAGAAACAACCAAACTAGCCAAACAATAATCAACTTGTCATTGCTAGAACCAGCAGCTATATGGTAAATCACTCAAACGGATCAAAAGGGGACATCACCAATCCAGATTGCAAACAAAACCAACAACCAACAGAACTAGCTTATGCGAATGAAACCATAGAAAACCAGCTACCAGAAAAGAACCATACCACACATCAACAGATCCAGAAATACAGCAAAGCCAGACAATCGAGAAATACAGCAAACATGAACAAGAGTCTCGAGTAGAGGGTTGACTACAGAAGTCGACTATGGCAGATCGCCAAAAGAGGATTATACGAGCATGGGTGAGCTAGGTTAGGGTTTTCGAGTGTTGTCAGCACCTGGGTTAGGGATTTCGAGGGTTGTCGGCGACTGTAAGAGGGTTTTCTAGGGTCGTCAACGTCTGTACATGGGTTTTAAGGGTCGTCGGTGTCTAGAGTGGTGATTGCAAGGGTTGTCGGGGTTCGATGGGTTTCGAGTACTGGATAGGGGAGCCAGGGTCAATTTAGGGACAAATTAGTGGTCGATTAGGGGTTTCAGGGTCGATTACGGGTCGATTTGGAGATTTCAAACCATATTAGGGTTCTAGAAGTGAGGGCAATGAGGGATGACAACGGTGGTCGGCGATAGCAACAGCGAAGGTGGTAGTGATGGGCGGCGGCTACGGTGGTGATGACAGGATTAGGGTTAGGTTAAGGGAGGCTCTGATACCATGTTGTCAAGGAGAAGAGAGAAAGTGTATAGGGTGTTAATTAATCCTAACACACATAATCCTTATTTATATTAAATGAGATAACTGTTACAAGGCTTAGCTAACCAATTTGGGACAACAACAAAGACTAATAATATTCTAACAGGGGTTGTTAAATGTTTAATCCGATTATGTGTCACCTAGTAAAAGCCTCGCGCTATAAATTATGGGCTGTGCAATTAGATTCAATCACTCCATTGTAAAAGTCTAATTTGAAATTTGAGGAATTCTCACTTTGACCCTGGTACTTTCAGCAAAAATCACTTAGACCCCTTCAACTTCAAAAACCAATATTTGCACCTCCTCAACTTCGGATTAAAGCAAATGGAGTGGAGTGTAATTGGTGCCTCCCTTATACTCCCATGTGTATGGGCAGAGTTCAATTCCTGTAAGCACCCATCCCCTCCCCAAGTCCCCTTGGATAGATTAGGATTAACGAATGGCAAAAAAAAAAAAAAACTTCGGATTAAATTGTAAAACACTTATGGAGTTAACAAATTTAGTACAAAGTCAAGACTACCCAATCAAATCTACTAAATTTAACACCACTAGGGCAAAACTTACCGGGGGTGAAGCAGAGTTATCTCTTTTGGATGGTCATGCAATTTTGACATGACTAAGCGCACATACCTGCAAAAAGATCCAGTCAAGCACCATCTACAGTCAATTGACAAAATTTGTATCTGTTTAGGTGGTTAAGCTTCAGTTTTGAGACATTGGCTGGCATCTTCTCTCCCAAAATAGCATATCATTGAAGGTTCAAAAATTTTAAAACCAGTTTCTAGTTTCTGGAATAAAATTATCCAACAAAACTAGTGTCTCGAATTTTAGTGACCTCAAAGACCCAAAGGATTCATGTAGCACACACATATAGAGAGGACTAGGCCAGTAAAGCACTGACGCCGATTAGTCTCCGTTTGACTTGGAGATTACAAAAGTCGGAAATCATGCACATAAACTGCTAGAACAGCTATAGCTATAGATCATTCAATGGTGAAGCAAATCATTTAAATTAGTGTTAGCAACATCTTTCGGCAAGAGCTGGTTCGAGATTACCATAAAAATCAATCTCATGTTGTAATGTCCCCTATTAGTGCATTTCAAAAATCCTTGTAGCTCGTCTCCAACCTTTCTTATCCTCTCTAATCAGGCCTAACCAATCAGCTTTAATCAAAGGGCGATCTATAGTCGATAATGTGTTACTTATGCAATAGCTGGTTCGAGATTACCATAAAAATCAAGGTTCTCCAAGGCGTGCTCTGAAAATAGACCTTATGAAAGCCTATGATTCCGTTGGTTGGGGTTTTTTATTCGAAGTTTTGAAGGTTATGGAGTTCCCTCAGTTTCTTAAATGGATCAAGGCTTGTGTATCCACTGCTATGTTCTCTGTAAGCATCAATGGGGAACTGGTGGATTATTTTCCTGGAAAAGGGGGATTGAGGCAGGGGGATCCTCTATCCCCTTACCTATTCCTTTTAGTTATGGAAGGGTTTTCTTCCATTTTGCAGCACAGAATCTGTCATGTATATTCTTTTCATCCTAGGTGCAGGGCCTTGCATCTTTCTCACCTTATTTTTGCGGATGATCTCTTCATCATGTGTGGTGCTGATCCTTTGTCCTTTCAGCTTATAAATGGTATGTTGCAAGATTTCCATTCTATGTCTGGGCTTAAGCCAAATCTCCAAAAGAGTTGTGTCTATTTTGCTGGTGTTTCTGCTGAGAAGAAAGGAGTTTTGCGGCAAATCATAGCCATCCCAGAAGGTATGCTTCCTGTTCGGTATTTGGGTGAACCCCTCATCACAACTAGGCTACATGCTTTAGATTATCAAATGTTGTTGGATAAAATTCTTGGTAGAATACAGTCTTGGACCAACAAGTTATAGTCATATGGAGGCAGGGCTGAACTCATTAAATCTGTCTTGTTTAGTACTCAAATATTCTGGAGTTCCATCTTCATTTTGCCCCAAAAGGTGCTTAAGGGTATTGAGAAACTGCTTCGATCCTTTTTCTGGTCTGGGACTGAGTTGAAGAGTACTGGTGCAAAGGTTTCTTGGGCTGATGTGTGTGCTCCTAAAGAAGGAGGCCTTGGTTTTAGGGTTCTCAAGGACTGGAATAGGCTTCTATGACAAAGCACTTGTGGGCTATTGCTCTTAAGGCTGACACTTTATGGGTAAAATGGATTCACACATACATTATCAAAGATCATTGCTTATGGTCTATGGCTATCCCAGGTTCTGCCTCTTGGACAATTCGAAAATTATTCAATCTTCGATCTCTTGTACAGCCTTGGATCACTTATGTAATTGGAAATGGTAGCAAGACTTTTCTCTGGTTGGACAACTGGCATCCATTAGGCCCTCTTTATACTAAGTTTGGTACCCGAATTGTGTATAACTTGGGCAGGAATTTGTATGCCAAAGTAGTGTCTAT
This sequence comes from Rhododendron molle, assembly GCA_025413875.1. Taxonomy (NCBI): domain Eukaryota; kingdom Viridiplantae; phylum Streptophyta; class Magnoliopsida; order Ericales; family Ericaceae; genus Rhododendron; species Rhododendron molle. The sequence continues at coordinate 37,272,383 of CM046389.1, read as the reverse complement.
AGTTGCCAATCATGATTGGAAGTGGCCCAGATGTAGAAACTCTGTTACTAGGGAAATTATTCAGCACACCCCTGCTTCTCTCATCCCCCATATAGATCAAGACGACACTGTACGATGGAATCTCAGTGCCAATGGTCAGTTTTCAATTCAATCTGCATGGAATGCTATTAGGAGGCAGCGTCCTCATGTTAGTTGGGCAAAGGTGGTGTGGTTTAAACATGGTGTTCCAAGATGGGATATCATCCAGTGGTTGGCAATTCTGGGCAGGCTCTCCGCTTTGGATAGGCTTCAGAAATGGGGAATTGTAGCGAGTGCTCAGTGTGTTCTCTGTTCAACTACTTTGGAAACCTGTGAGCATCTCTTCTTCAAATGTTCTTACTCTTCTCAGCTTTGGCAGAATATTCAAAGGAGGAACAGGTTTCTTTATCCTCTTCTTGATATGGCTCACATCATTGATTGGTTGGAAAATCATGCTTCTGGATCCTTGTTTGGAGGTTTATTGTCTAAACTCTCTTTTGCTGCTTTACTATACTATGTGTGGGGAGAGAGAAACAGAAGGATCTTTCAACACCATAGTAGTAGTTTGCTGCAGTTGGAAGGCCAAATTTCTACTGACATTAGAGCTTGTGCTAGTTCATGGAGAGGCATTAAGTAGACTGATGTGAATTTGGCTTTATGTGCTGTTTGGAATATTCCTCACAGGGTCTTTGATAGGGCCTGACTTGTTACTACATCTAGTTTCTTTTCCTATTTGTCCCAAGGGTGTTTTCTAAGCTAGAGTTGCTTCTGTTCTTTTGTTGTTAGGGTGGGAGCATGTTCCTTACCCTTTTCCCTTTTCTTGTTTGTATGCCTTGTTTCAGGGGTAGCTCCTCTGTTTGGTTATAAATTTCAACTTACCCAAAAAAAAAAAACATCTTTCAGCCTACAGTATTCTCATCCTAGCTATTCTTACTTATACAAGCTCTGAACTTTGCTGGAAGGTTGTCAATGGCAAATGGCAATGACATGTGTTTTTGACCTCTTTCGAACCATAAATTGTGCAAGCCATCCATGAAGGATGAGGCCATGATGACTACTTCAGAAGATGCAGAACAGATGGAGTATGACCACTCTGTGTATGTCCACACAATACTCTGTATAGAAAGTCCACAAGAATGGGATGAAGAACTCTTGTAAACCTCCTTAAACTAAAACATCCCGCACAACGTGGTAATCACTCAGTCTGATACCAACATTACACTGAAGCATCAAATTTCAAAATTCCTAGCCTTTCATTAGGAGATCCTATTTTACATTACTAGAAGTAATTTGAAAAATGGTGTTCCAAAAGGCCATCAGAGTATTAAAAGATTCATAGGTGATTTTTGGTGGGATTTTAGGTCCCCACCTCATGTGACGGAAGCGCCTAATAGAGTAACGGGCACACCAAAAAAATAGAAATGAAATGAGAAAGATATTTTACGTGGTTCAGCCCCATGCCTACATTCACGGCCCAATGAGAATTTCCCTATATTGAAAGACTTAAAAATGAGAAAAAGAAATACCCAATCCCAAGCCCTTGGTCAAAATGTTATGTTTTTCTCTCCTTTACATTCTCTCAATATTTCTCTCTACCCTCTTTTTGAGAACTCTCTGTTCTGTGAGAGCCTCCCTTGCTCTACCTTGATCCAATAGCCCCTTGTCTATTTTGTAGGAGAGTCATTATACTACAACAAGTATGAACAGAATCTTGCACTGTCAATATTGGCAGCCAACTTGTTAGCTTTGATTCCAATGCAACTTATCAAGAATCTCATTTGGATGGCTGTCACTGATTAGGGACTTGATGGCCTTTTCACACAACCACTATTTTATCCCACATGGGATGATTACTTCACAATTTGATCTTGCTTCTAATAACCTATACGCATTATGATATAGAGAAAGTCATCGAATAATGTTTCCATGCCCTAGCAACAATATCTTGTCCAGTCTGCCTATGTCCTACACCAAAGCGAAAGTGAAATCCTTTGGTTAAACCTAAGATTTTGAGAGGATAAAATTAACCTACAAAGAGCCAAGAAATAATATTTTCGGATGGAAGGATGCATATAGGGTAGTATATTCTCATGCACAGACACACATAAGAAAGACCAAAAAAACAGGCGGTCTCTTGAAATCAAGATCAAGGCACTTCCCACCATGAATAAAACTGTTTAATACACCTACAAGATACAAGTGCCTGCATCAAAGCATGTAAAGAAAGTCCAGTTTGGAATTGAACTAACATAGATGATTAGAAAAGAAAAACATACCGAATCTCAGAGTCCTTCCGCTCTCGACAACTAACCTGAAATTTTTTAAAAGACAAGGTTGCATCAGGTTTCAGACATCTTCAGAAAGCAACAAACGTGGGACGTACAACATCTAGCATTTACCTCACTCCCATTCAACATGTCGACTTGCGCTAAACGAGCAATTAAAACAAATCTTGGCAGACCACCTTTGCCTGGATCAGCAATTTGATTCTCAGAAAGCCTTATATCCTGCTTGTAACAAAAGAACGAGTTACTTCAGAGACCCCAAGGAAATAAAAAGGTTGTCCATTTTAAATATAGGATCCAGATAACAGCCATGCGAGTCTAGCATCAGTAAAACTATATGATCACTTGGCCAAAAAAAAAAAAGTAATACTAATTGTTCGTTTTTAATTATGCTAGTGCAATCTCTACTTAAGGGATTGAACTGTCTACGAACAGTGCTTTAGATGTTAATACAACTTGCTATGACATGCCTTAGTTCATAAATTTTAAGAAGCCTATTCCTATTACACCAATCCGAAATAGATTTCAGTCAAATCGGATCACTGACTATAAGTTTAAGAACAAGTCAACAAGACTCGTCTTGCAAAACCTTACCTTCAAGTTCGGAAACGAATTTAGCGAGTCAACAGAAGCCAGGTCCTCGATGTTATTACCCCCTGGTTGAGGTGATAAGAAACCAACCCATTAGGACACCCAAAATCATCAATTGTGGCAATCATAAAAAAAAATCTGATATTTACCGAGAAGAAGGCAGCGCAAATTCTGGAAAGGTCTACCGCTAGTCTCAACTGATTCACAACCGAGTTGGTCATGTACGGTATCATATTCAGGATACCATAGGCGGTTTATACTGTTCTTGTTCAAATGAAGCTGCTCCAAACTACATGAAAAAAGTTTGTCATAGCCCATATACTACTGGGAAAATTCGCCGCAAGAAAAACTAATCAGAGGGACTTCCTTTTTAGATACCTTTTCAGCTGAGAGAGTTTCAAGATTTCATTCCAATCAGCAATACAGTTATCCTCCAAATTCAGAAGGCGTAGAGAATCAAATCCTTGGACAATGTCAGAAGATGGAGGCTGGCAAGAGAAGATGGAAAAAAGAACAATTTATCAAACTTGATATTAATGTATGCATCCAGTCCAGTTCTTCAAGAATACAATGTCCATTGTCCGTCCCAATTTTCAATTCATTAATATTGTTTAAGGTATAAAACAAGTATAATCTAGAATACTAAACAGCATAAAATTGGTGTAATGTGCTTTTCTCTAGGATAAGTACAAAATCTCCAAATAGGGAATGATCCATGCAAAACACTTGTATAAGAAGATATCAACAAAAGAAAATAAGAGACATGAAAAGAAACTTCCAACCAAACATAATGCATCCTTAAAATGGAATCCTAAACTTGCTAATTTCAGGCCCCTCACCTTAAAAGAACTACTAGTTTTCTTATCCTATACGCAGCAGCAAAAAACACTCATTGGGTGAGCGCTTCCCAATTCCTCATGCACCTGCACGGCAGCTCCTATGCGAAACTCTGTCCCTTAACTGCATCAGTCAAGCCACCCCAAACATTGGAAGAAAGGGTGTTATGCCTAGCTATGTGAGAATGCAAAAGTAAATGGTATAGCACTTCAGCCTCAAATTTCATTTCCCTCAAACAAAATTGTATTAGGAAAAGTGTAAAAAATTCCTTCTGCTAAAAGAATGAAATGCAGAGTTGAGCAAGTTTTTCCAAATGTCTTTCCACAGAAAGCGCCCTCAACACCACCCCATAGCCATCTTTTAAAGAGACATCACCAAGAGTCTCCCATTTCTCGACTCTTTCCAATCAACCATATCATCCAGCACCCCATAATCTGACAATTCTTTTGTTCGCTGTAATTGTAAATAAATCTTGAAGGACTAGAGATGGCAATATATACCGAACCGATGGGTGCCCGAACCGAACCGAACTGAAATAACCAAACCATAACCGAATTTTTCCCCGTGGGTATGGGTATGGTTGAGGCATCGGACAACCGAACGGGTATCGGTTCGGTTATGGTTTAACTATTACCCGAACCGATCCGAAATAACAAAATTACAAAAGTACCCTTCAAATATAAGTATAGCAGTAGGTGTAAGGGGCGTGTAGGGTTCACAGATCTTCCCAAGTCAGCCGCACATCCATCCTCCCTCTCTCTCTCTCTCTCTCCTGGTTTTGATCTCACACCCCTCCTTCTCTCACTCTTCTCCAGTCTCCACTACATAAACCCACTTCTTCCTCTCCAGCAACAAACCCACTTCCTCCACTCGACTGCGAAGAGGAGAGCGGTGTCTCCACTTCACTGTGACTAAAGCCGTCGCCGTCGAATCGTCGATCCAATATGCCAACTGCCGTCTTTCACACCCAGAGAACGACGATCTTCCTCCATCTTCTCCGTGAGTCTCTCTCTGTGTTTCGAAATGGGTTCATTTTGAAATGTGTCTTAGGACTTCTCATCAACAGATCTGAGAGTGGTCTGTGAAGTTTAATTTGCTTCCTAAATCTCATCATTCAAATGACCAACCTGATACATTTCTGTATATATATGTGGTAATCATTCATTTAATTTTATGGACTATAGATTTTTTTTTTTTTTATCGAAACAGAGTGTAGATGAAATGTTTTTGCTGCTTGGTTCTCTCTTCTGGTTTTGCTGCTTCTGATATCTGCTTTTGGTTACCCATTCGGTTCGGGGAATACCCGAACCCCGTTTGGTTCGGTTATGGGTAAATTCCTCTCTCCCCATTCGGGTATCGGGGCGGATATGGGTAGCCTTTCGGTTTCAGGGATCGGGTACAGAAATCCCCATATCAGCCCCAAATGCCCCGATTGCCATCCCTATGAAGGACAGTCCTAAAGGGGGAATATCCACACTACAACATACCAAACATAATCCTTTGACCATTTTGGTGTTGAATTTGAAGCATTGGCAATAATCCCTCAAACCCTTAATAATACCTTCCCAAAGATTTAGCCCTATGGCCCCCAACCCATTGTCATTGTCACCTATCTGCACAAGAGATCCAACATTTGCTCTTCCATGCCAATATCCACTCCCCAAAGCCATTTTCCAAGAAGAGTTTCCTCAATTTCCCTCCACAACAAAGAAACGGAGCAGAAAAAGGCTCGCCAGAGGCTAGGATTGTTCCTTTACATCCACAGAATGATATTTTAACTCCTAAATTCCTACTAAAACATCCATACAAGAAGAAACCTCTAAATCTTAAGGCAGTAGATGCCTTAAGGCCATGTTTGGTTGAACGGCATCGATGTCACAATGGAATGGAATGGAACAGAATAAGGTTAGGATGACAATTATTCTTGCTACGTTTTGGTTGTGTGTAGGTATCAGTTCAAGGAATGGAATTCTGATTCCAATTCGTATGTTTTACCAATAGGTATACTAGGATGATGCCTCAAAGGAATATAATTTGGAGTCCAATGACCAAATTACCCATGCCAAAAAGATTACTCGAACAAGATTTTTTGGGCAAAATATTGCATGTTTTAGGCTGTCCAGAACAGGATTCAGCACCGGTAATGTTACAGAACAGATTTCACTAGCTTTGATAGAAACCAAGTCCAAAACCACTGCAGAAAGTAAAGAAATTTCAGCACCAGTATTGGTTAATAAAACTGATACCATAGACTAACAAACGACAAGCCTATGGAGCAACTTTGGCACCCTTTGGGCCCTATACATAAGGTGTGGAGAGTCTGTTGTGTTTCTCTTAGGCATGTCTCTGAAGGCTTTAAGTATGTTCTATCATTTCCCATGGGAGATGGAAATGGCCAAGACCAAGGGATAGAGTTACTCAGCAGATTCTAGCAAATACCACTCCTGACTTTCTGCCATATACTGATAGGGATGATGAAGTGATTTGGCTTCCTTCTCCTATAGGCAGTTTTCTACAAGGGCAATATGGCAAGCTCTAAGACAACCTGGAGGGAAAGTCGTCTTCAGTAGTTTGGTTTCATAGGAATGTCCGAAAATGGTCTTTCATCTGCTGGTTATGAAGCTTGGGAAAATTAACAACCAAAGCCAGAGTTCTGATTCCTGAAATGGGGTTTAGCAGTTCATACATTTTTTGTATTTTGTTGTACGCATTCTGCATCAAACCAGCACCTTCTTTAACTGTGGCTTTGTAAAAGGAAATGGAGTAACATGTTGCAGAAATTTATGGCTTATAGGAATCCTACTTCTTGGAACTTGGAGCTGAATTGGGATGTCAATTTCTGCAAGCATATGTCTTCTAAACTGATCTGTATAAAGTTGCTTTTGCAGCTTCCTTTATTACATCTGGCTTGAACACGATGCTAGAGTGTTTGCAAGGGCTGTGCTGGATGAGCAGGGTGTGATCGCTGCTGTGGAATCAAATGTGAAAGCTAGAGTAAGCTCTTGGAGGACTATGCCTAATTCTCTGGAGAATAGAAGGTTGTGTGGTCTGCGGAATATTTCACCAGTATTTTAGAGAGGGCCAGGGGGTGATAGCTATAGTAGGGATTGCTTTGATTGTTCCGTTTTCTTTTTCAGGAGTGGAGATGTAACTCTTGTTTCCTGTTGTGTCTGATGACTCTGATTGTTTGGACCTGTTTAGGGGGGATACCCGAGGTTCTGTTTTTTTTTTTTTGGCAAGTACATTTATTTCACCATAAAAGTGTGAAGCTACAGAAATCACAGGGGCATACCCCTGGCAAACCTATACATCAATGAAAACATAACTGCCCCAACACCTCTTCAAATAAACAACAAAGAAAAGCTATCTACAGTTGTTTATCCCAAAAATACAAGAACCAAGAAGCCAATCCTCATACAACTTCCTATTATGGGCTGTGAACCTCACAGTAGACCAAGAACTAAGCTAAGCACAATGGCATCAAACAACTGTAGGTAGCTACAGTTGTTTCCAGAGGTTCTGTATTCTTCGTTTGGTTTGTGTGCTTTGGCAATAAAATGTCATTTTCCAAAAAAAGTCCTCACCACTCGATGTATAGATGCGTCATTACCTGATAGAATAAGCATGATTGAATACACATATATGACAATAACCAATATCTACACAATACTTAGTGTGCAAATAATAACCACATTAGTTAATATCGAAAATTGGAATTGAACACTCACGTATAACAGTTTCTCCAATCAAAACAAGAAAAACAAAACACTAATGTAGCAGTGCATTTCGTACCGTTATCGCATTTAACTTGTTTCCCATCAGATGTAGCTCCTCAATGACTGGTAGTGAACATTTAAGCATTTCAACCTATCGTATCAATCAGATAACAACTTAATTTTCAGAATGAAGTTAATAAAATAAAGTGACAGAAGAGAATGCAGAAGGTTGAGGAGAACTGGGTGGCTTTTTTGAACAGAAGAGAACTTGGGGGTTGTGGAAGTATTGTAGCGTAGGCATCGAAATGGCAAGAGACCACTAGAGGTGGCCCGCAGAGAGAGAGAGAGTCAGAATGACTATGAGGGTGTCCTGCATTCATGTAGTCAAAGCACAAACAGAGAGTTTTTCTAGGTAGAAGAGCGCAAAGGCCATGGAGTCGAGCACATCTGGTCACGTGCCTGAATGAGAAGAAAGGGGACGCTTAGCCCAAGCTATAGGCTATGTTACAAGGACTTGGATATGGGCGTCAGCTAAGCAGAAAAACGAGACACGAATACAATGCCACATGGACAACTCTACACGACATCTGCAAAACAAAATACGACAGAACGTGGCAGGGACATATCCATAAACATATGTATTCTTATACATACTAAATACTTTCTTTTTCCCACCAAGTTTCTATTCGTATTTCATCAAAATAGCGAGAAATCATTTCCCATATATTAGAAACCCTTAGCTAACAAAATGCCCTACCTCTTCTTTAGAACTTCTTTTCATGAACGATATGGTACTTGTTCAGACTCAAAATTAATAGACTGAATAGGTCTAATAAGTAAGTGTGTCATTTGAATATTAAGTAAAAATTCTCTAAAAAAGTTGTTTTCCTTTCATGGCCCACTAAGTGATCAACAGGTGTGTCCCCTATTACGTTACCAATTGTCCCAAACGTTTAGGTTGTTAGGAAACGGGCCCAACAAATCATATCAAGCTAGTTAACACCCTCCCTCACATGCACCCCGTCTTGCACGTGGAGTTGCAAATATTCATAGATAAGTGAAACAGAATGCAGAAAGGAGAAGCAGAATGTGAGAACGGACCAAAGGCAGATGGAGAGACTTGAACCCAAGACCTCTCCCAACCTAAGCTCTGCTGCCATCTCACAACGGCAATAGATTGATCTTCTATTTTGTAATCTATCATCCCCAAGCATCTGAAGAGTGTCGGGTTCTAAAAACGAGAAAAACTATGGGACTTGCTCAGAGAAGTGTCCACATATCTCAGGGAGTGTCCATGATTTCCGGCAGCACACTACTTTCTTATAAGTCATCGTACTTAGGTTTGCACGGCTATTGTCTAAGTTAGTTCCAATGTCCAGGACATGACTAAATATTCATATATTTTCAATACCATTGTTTGCCTTCACTATAAGATGGTGTTTACAAGATCAACAAAACACTCCATACAAACAAAAGGAGTTACAACTAAATACATCCATTGGGTAAGATTCCAATAACACGTGCCTAACACATAGCTCGTACCATTTGCTTAGCTGGGGACACGACATGGGTACTTGATCCATTAAAAGAGTCCAAGTACCAGAGCCTAGAGGAAAACCACCACTATGTGTAGAGGCAATGAAATATTCTTAAGGTTGCATCATCGTGGTTATTCGCTACAATAGTGGTCGAGCAGACTCTCCAATTGCGCGAAGGTGTGGAGTTTATTGTGGGTCTTTTAACCAGGTTTATGATAAGTCATCATGGAGAACTTCCTTTCGATGACCAGTCAAGCCTCAAGTTTCTCGAGGGAGAGCGGGACGAGAGTCACAAGAGACTTCAGTGAATCCTCAACCCTTGCCAGTGCCACCACTGCAAACCCGTAGAGATAACATGCAGACTTCATGGGGTCACTCGAGCACCCCATGACAGCTAGACATACCCAAGGGTGTTCCTCCACCCTAGTCTTTTTGAAGAGCATTCTAGGCCTTACTCTTGACTTAAGCAGGATTAAGAGGGTCAGAATACCTTTGGAGAAGTATAGATCATACAATCAATTTTCTCGGGTGAAGAACGCTAAGCCTTTCCAAAGGGATAGAGAGCAAATGTATAATAGGTGGATATTGACACACTTGAATCATCTTGACTAAGAGCAGGAGAATTGGGTGTCTGCTGGGGTTCCTCAAAGATTGCCTCCTAGTACCTTGGTTCAATTAATAAGACACCATGTTCGGTAGCCTAAGCCAATATCTCTTGGTTCCACGAGAATAAAATTCAAGATAGGATAGGACTAAAGCAAGGAGATTGTGATGAAATCAACAAGAAGTGATCAATGGCCTTTTGATCATTTGAAATGTTCTGGTCATAGGGTGTATGGATCGCTCAAGGATAACTATATGGATCTTAGTTGCATAAATTTGTTATTAGGTTTGTTAACAGCATATCTTATTCTATGTATGTATGGTAATCTGGTTCATTCATTCAGATGACTAACTTAATTTATACATCCATTATTAGCATCATCGAAACACATTTAGGTCCATTCTACCAAGACATAGTAGGTAATAAAAGAGGCTTTCGCATAGCTTACCATAATTATCGATATACTCTTGTTATTTTAATTATAGTGTCAATTATTAAATTTGAATTAACAAAACTGCAGTCATCGTGTCTGGGCCTTGACGCTACGGTCTTTGCAGAAATTGCCTAACCTTGCAAGGGTGAAGTACTACTTGCTCTCTGTTCTTCTCCTTCTTCTCTTCTTCTTCTTTGCTCATAACCCAAGTATTATCCTTGTTCCCTCACCAAACCGACCACGATTCCAACAATAGAACGCGATACCTAAAGATTCCTAAATTTGTCCTACATCGAATTATATGTCTACATCATGGCCAAGCGACACGGCAGATGGACCATGTACCTACAGGCTACAAAGAACAATATGATGGCTCACCTGTATCCATTTTATGCCTGTATTGTTGAGAACTAAAACCCGGATATTCCTTAGTTGAGGCAACCCCAATATATCATGAGCCATTAAATTGTTGGTCAGATTGAGAGCTACAAGAGCTGGTAACCCTTCACATATGGCTCCCACATCCTGCAAAAGAAGAAGGCAGAGAAGAGAAAGTCATTACTAAGCTTCAAGCAGCAGCTGTTGCAGAGCAAAAAACTTTGCAAATAACAATAACATGAATTCATCCATCTCAAACCCAACCATGTTGACCGGCACATGTTTTTTGAGCTTGAATAGGAAAAAGAAAAAAGAAATTTGATCGTCGTGATATATCTCATCAAAACTCAGGTAGGACACAATCTGATGTCAAAGTGTAAAGAAGAAATAGCTTGTGGCGTGATGGGAGCAGAGAGAGAGAGAGGAACTAATTATTTGCAATGTTTTCTTTGTTAGAGGAAACAAGCACCCCAACAACAAAGGAAACATTGCAAATAATTAGTTCTTAAGAGACAATATTTCCTCGATTGAAAGATGTATGCCAGTTTTGAGCATATTTTAAGTAACCTGTGAAGAAAATATAACATGCAAAATCAACTATTCCACCAAACAGGTGCCCCACTTTTTTACAACTACAAGAGCTCCAAATTTCATAATGGAATTTGCAGAGTACACGCTAAAGGCGGTTTGAAACTTGCTTGTATTAAGTTAATGAACTGCAATAGGGACTTATTTAAGCACATCCACATATGAGTACTAAGCTAGCAACACAACGTGATTTGTTTGCCGCAAAGAAACATACCTTCCAATCTGAAAGCAGATTTCCAGTCAAGTCAAGCTCCTTTAAATCTGCGCTATAAGGAATAAATATTTTAATAGCAATGCTGCAGACATATAACCACTAAAGAAATGTGCAAAGGAGACATGAGGTCTATTTGGTTAAGCCACAATGGCATACCATGCGAGAAGAACATAGCACTAGCTTTTTGGGTATTTATGGAAACAAAAACATACTGTACTTGTATTAAACATACTAGAGACAGTGATAGTTTCAGAAACATAGAGGACAGAGTCTCAAATCCCAATCAGTATCTCAAACACCTCATCCTGAGCTAGCTATAGGCCCATAGCTGTGTCTTGATTATTAACGCACATCCCACAAAAAGTCAAGAACAAGACATCCAAACATCAAGAAGCCTTTCTCTGTCAAACCACAATGGACCATAATAATGCTTAGGGTTAGTGGATTTTATAGAGTATAATGCAGCTAGACAGTTTTAAGTGTTTGTTAACTAATTCCCATAACTACGAGTACTTTTCTAATTTTTCCAATTATTGGTTGGCGTCAAAGTTTCGTTACTTCTTACCTATGGAATGAGTCTCTATTGGAATGGAAAAGGACTAGAGTAATCTGCTCTTCAATTGGAAAGTTGCAAGAATTTAAGATCGTGTTCGTGTGATCATTCACCACTTCCAAGGTTGAAGTCTCTCCTACCATCTCCTTTGCTTCTCTTTCCTCTTTTACTAAAGATAGTACAAGTCCTGTCTACACCCATCGAACAGCCCCTTCTTCTTTTTTTGGTCAAACGGAAATTCAAACAGCCCCTTCTTCAGCCACTAAAACCTAGCCAATTGAAATATACTCTGCAAGAAAACATATGGGGGTTGATTTGCAATTTTATTTTAGCCATAGGGCTATTGTAGTGACTTTACACTTTAGGGACAAAACAAAAGCCGTTCAATTGAGAAAGGCCAAGCTGTGGGAAACTCTAAGTTGGTTGGAGGCTCCATGTATTGCGACTATTATCTTTTGTCAGAGTTTGGGTTGTGCGACATTAATTGGGATGAAATAGCATTGTGGACAAGCTTCATTCATATGAACCTTGGCTTGACTACTGTCACATGCTATTCACATAAAAAAAAGAAAAGTGATCAGTGATCAGTGCTAACTGCTAACTTACCACAGAGAACAAAACATGTCAAAGAAAATAAGATGACCACGAATGATAACATTATCCAATACAAAATCACTTTTGCTTCCATGACATTATCAAACCGTGCTCAAAATAGATAGATACCAACCAAACTGAGCCTTGTGTCCCAATCAAATGGGATCGGCTACTTGAATCCTATTTTTTCATTGAGCTCTGTCCAGAGCTAACTTACCGGGAAGTGCTTGTTTTGAGCAGTTTTTAATTGAACCGTTCAATAAAAAAACTGTTCGGACCCTTAAAATCACGTTCTGATTACATTGAGCGGCTCGGATTATTAAAATTTGATCGGGAATTATGAAGTGTTTTTTTAGATGTCCCCGGAACCGCCCCGTGTATGTATATATATATATATAGATAGATAGAGAGAGAGAGAGAGAAACTAATCATATAGAGAATATAGAATTTCACTACATACCAAATAAATATCCTTAAGAGTCAACAAACAATAGAAATAAGTAGAGTGAAATAGGCAACTAACTTACTTGGGATAGTTGCACTGATTTGGCATGGGGGTCCAGATGAGCTAACTCCTAAGTAAAATAGGGATGCATTTGCCAACTCTTCAAAGCGGCTTAGCTTGTCCTGAATTTTATCTTTACCCAGAAGCTGAACAGACACCCGCCTATTGCTTGCAGAGAACACATACATTTCATCTGCAATTGCACCCTGCTATTAACACTTCACAATTCATGTCCAAGCCCAGCAAAACATACACAGCTGGAGAGGAAGACTGTAGCAACGCAAGACAGAAGAAAAGATCACTAAAAACTAGCTCGGTTCAATTATATACTATCACTCTAGAGCGGCCAGATGAGCCTTGAGGTAAGGACCAGGACTCTTTTGCAAACATTGAAGTTACTGAACCTTGGACGCTATTTTTGTCATTAAACACAGTTGTGTCTAAAGCCGACCACATAAATAGCTCAAACACGCACAGATGTTTACAAAAACAATACATATGTGAAAGTATAGTTCTCTTATTCTTGTATGTATATTTAGCATTAAGGGAAGTATAGTCTTTATGTTCTATTAGCAGTTGATCAACAGTATTAGGGGTGCCTATATAACCCAAGCTTAGTCTTGCAACAATTCATCTTTTAGTAACACAAGATAGCTTTTGTTTCTCTCACAACATTCTAATATGGTATCAGAGCTTAGGACCTCAGGTTGTGAAAAGTATTGGGTTAAAGGCTCTATATTTGCATTTGTTCTCAATTTGTAGTATGTTTCTCGCCTTTTCATTCTATTGGAATATGTATGCATATTTGAATCTCCATATACAAGACGGACTGGGCTTCTTTTGTTAGGTCCATTTCCTGAGTCCTAACAGATTAAACGCACTGGGCTTCTTTTACTGAGTGAAACAATGCAAACATTGGCTTTTCTGATTAAGCCCAATCCGAATACAAAACTAAGGGATGACATTGCAGTTATTGAGAAGTTGCAACTTTGCAAAAAGACTACTATAACTTCTCTCAGTGCCGTCAATGCACAGTAACTTCAGGTGTAGAGGTTGAATGGAACCAGATGTATGACATAGACAAAGTGCATACAAAAAGAATAATAACAATTGTTTTAAGTGGCTCATATTGGTTACAAAGTATTAAACCAAACCTCTTTCTCCTACAAGTCAATTTGCCCAGTGAATCTTCTATCACTACCTATATCTACATGCCAAAAGAACAAGACAATTCAAAGCATCAACCTACTCTAGAACCCAAAAAAGGAGACCTTGGTCCCCCGAATCTCTCTCGCAATGTTCGTTAGAAGACATGAAATACCAAGTGAATCAACACAAATTCAAAGATAACAAAACACAAACTAGTCCAGGACACAAGTGGCTGTATCCTTTCGTATGTTCGAGTCACGAACTAAATATTAAATAACTGGCTAACATTCCATGTCTGGCAAAATAATGCTACAGTAGACCGGGACAGTTGATTCGACGACTGTGCAACTTAATTTCAGTGTGCCTATAGGTCCAACTCCTATAAAAGCAATGTTGATTACCTTGATTGATAGATTGAGTAGGGAAAAATTCTTCTGGCATACTACCGGCTCCATTCTTTCTAACTTTTTTGTCTGAAACTTTTTTCGGTAAATGTTACTTTCCGTATCTTTTTGTTTAGTTTTTCCAGTAATTTTTGGGTTAATCATTTGTCTCAACGACGAGACGAAGGTATAATAAAGTGCACCGATGTTGAAAAAAGCGCATATAAGACACTTTTGAAAAAAAGATAACAGGTATTTTTTTCGTCTTTAATGAACCTTTTTTGCTTTTCCTTGAAATTTTTAAATTTTTAGACTCCTTTCATCTCATCGATAAACCAAAAATATATATCGCAAATCTAATAAAATTCAGAAAAACGAGCAATACACGCAATCCAAAGAAGACAGAAAAGTTAAGGAGGATGGAGCCTACAATTTAGAAAAAGAGAGACCGAGAGAGAGAGAAACATTTCAATGGATACCCTCTTCTTCTTGGGTTGAAATGGACTTGTATCTGATCTCCAAAGCCTTTAACAACGTAATCCCAGCACTCAAGTTGTGAGGCCGAACAAAGGAACCTGATTTCTCAGATTCAGCGTGGAAGTAGCGAACCCCGTTGAGGGAGCCGTCGTGCTTGCCGCCATCGGCATTGTCCCAGTCGACGCCGACCCACTTCCCCGAGTAGCCTTCCACTGGCCCCACGTACTTCACCGTCCCGATCCTACGGGAGTCGCCAGCCGAGTGGGCTCGCTGGCCGATTCTGAACTCGGGCGGGTCTGACATATCTGCCAGAAATCAGCCGAGCCTTGCGTTGCAGGGGAGTGTATTGTGGTTAGCGAGCAAGGCACGAGATCTTCATCCCAGCAACGACGGCGTTGTTTCGGGAGAAGGCTCTGTTAGGAACTTACGAAAATCTTATGAAAAGGAAAAAGAAAGGGAGTTTATAAATGCAACTGCGAATTTACTGCACGTAGCCTTTTGCTAACTTAAACCACAAATCTTATAAAAATTTGCTACCATACAATCTCAAAATAACCATGAACTTCCAAAATTGTCCTTCTCCCCTTCCACCAAGCAATTCGGCCAAATTTTTTTTCAAAACCCTCCATTCAGTGTCCTCTTTTTTCTGAAACCAAAACCCTCAACTCGAATCTGAAAACCCTCCATCCTCCATTCCCCTAGCTCCAGTTCTGAAACCCACCCACATCTGTGCCATGGTCAAGAACAACTGCAGCATCCATTGCATAGCAAGGTCATGAGCTGGCAGTTCCTCGAAAGTGCCACCTTCACGATGCATTAAACACCGAGGTGCAGCCATACGAAGAGACAGGTCAAATGATGCATTCAGAAACAAATTCCGCAACCCCTTCTCAAATGGAACAAGAGCTCTGGCAACAAGGATAGCTCCTTAGGGAACCTATAAAGCTTCGACTTGGGCATTTGAGAACCAAATTTTGAAGCAAGGATAAATCTCAAACACTAGAGTATGAAATTGTACCAACATTTCACATTCTAGAAATTGAATCCAACACAAGTCTTTATGACATCAACTTCATACATTAGAATGTGATAATTCATGTACATTTCGAACTCTAGAGTATGAAGTTGTACCAACATTTCAGATTCTACAAATCGAACCCAACCCAAGTCTTTATAACATCAACTTCATACATTAGAATGTGATAATCCTTGTAAATTTCGAACTCTAGAGTATGAAATTGTACCAACATTTCAGATTCTACAAATCGAACCCCCACTCAGTCTTTACCAACACAACTTTAATTTCTAGAATATGATATTGTTTTCAATTTTCAAACTCTAGAGTTTGAAATTGTGGCGTAATTTCAAGTTTTAAAATATGACAATGTCGGGACAGAACCAGCCTAAAAATGCAGGAGTGATGAGTTATCTCTTGCTGTGATCTCGGCTCTGAAACTACAACATCCATGGCTCCCTCTTCCTTGTCAACTTTCATTTCCATTGCATAACCTTCCAATCCCCAATCAAAATGCACATTGCTCTCATATGTTGGGTTAAAGACTTCTTCTCTACCAATGGAAGGAGAGGAATCAATGGAAGTTTCCATTGAGAGTTAGGAGGTGTGAGGTGAGAGTTCGGATGCAGATGTCGACTGAGTTTATGATGGGAGGTGGGAGGTCAACAATGGTGGTAACCTGGAATGAAACCAGAAGAAGAAGAACCAGAAGAAGATGGAGGGAACGTGGAAGGAGGGAAAAAATGGAGGGAACGTGGGTGGGTTATGGGGTGTGTTATTTTGGATGTAGTTATATGTTTGTGGTTGTATGTAATAAAAATAGGGATATTTTTGTCCATTTTTATAAGGGTATTTTTGTCCGAATATCATTTACTTAAAAACACGTTACATGCAGTAAATTTGCAGATGTATTTAGCTCGTCCCAAAAGAAAAGAGAAAGGAAAAAAAAATACTCAGTAGACAGAAAATGTGCCTTTCAAAAAAAAAAAAAAAAGGACAGAAAATGTGAAAGAATGTGGATTATTTTCGTGTTTGGTTGTAAAACATCTCCACTCCTCACTCAAATTTGAATAAAATCACCAAAAATACCATTTCACTCATTACTCAAATTCATACCAAATTTGAGTTTTACTGAAATTTCTTCCCAAATTTGGTTTGAATCAAATTTTTACTCAAATTTTGAAGTTTATTTTCTCCCCCTAAAATTTATAACTATGCCATTAATGAAATTTTTACTTATATATTTATACCTAGATTTGTATTTGCCCATTGGATTGCTTCATACCAAATTTAAAAAAAAAAAAAAAAGGTAAAATTTTAACCGCCTTCTTCCTCTAGGGCTCGATTGGGTGGTGTTTTCATTGGGTGTATTCCACAATACACCTGGATGAAGGGTTGATGGGACTAATTTTGCTGGATTTGGCATTCCTATTTCTACATGTATTAGATCATCCATATTCTTCACGTATCCAGGCCAATCGATGGAAGAGGTGTTAAACAATTGCTACCTCTGGAGCGAGCAATAGCTAATCCGGCTTAATACAGGTGCGATTTTGACCTTTCTACCCTCCTTAATCTCCCCTCTTCATCTTATCTTCGCTTTACAGAAAGGCAAAAACCCCTGGGTTCTGTGGTGCGATTTTTGTGCGATCTGTTACATGAATCCTTGAGCGATTCTAGAATGATTTACACATGGTCTTGATTTCGATTTACACTAGCATTTGGTGCGATCTGTTATTTGTAATTTCTGGTTATGATTTTGATCTCGATTT
The DNA here is from genome assembly GCA_025413875.1 of Rhododendron molle. Taxonomy (NCBI): domain Eukaryota; kingdom Viridiplantae; phylum Streptophyta; class Magnoliopsida; order Ericales; family Ericaceae; genus Rhododendron; species Rhododendron molle. The sequence goes on along the minus strand of CM046389.1, from coordinate 37,254,733 downwards.
TGATTTGTGGTTAGGGTTTCGATTTGAGTTCGATATATTGCTTATGGACTGAATTATGGTTTCATTTTAGTTGATTTGAGTTCGATTCGTTGGTAATCTTCTATTAAACCCAGAAAACAGCAACTGTAAACCCAGAAAAGAGCAACGGTAACCTAGAAAACAACATGCAAACTAGAAAACAAAAGATTAATGTCGTTTTTTCGGTTAAGATTTCCCGATATATGGTTAGGGTTTTGATATTATGCTTATGGATTGTATTTGTAAAAGAAATGGTGAAATTATCCCTAAGAAATTATCTTGAATACAATATTAATTCGATAGGTTGTTAGAAATGGAAAAAATGGTTAACGTAGTTGAATGCGAAGTAAATTTGTAACATAGTATTAACGTATTTGAATGCGGAGTAATTTTCTAACATAGCAGTAGTTGAAGACTTGAAGTTTAATTGTTTTAGGATTAATAGGCTAGCAAGATTAAACAGAACCCAAATAAGGAGAAGAAGAATGGAAGAGGCAGTACGTCATGGCGTTATACGCCTTTGTTACTTCTGCATTGGCTATGTTTCACCGCTACTTCTTCATTACCTCCACAACACGACATCCTTGTCCACACTTGTCTTCGAATCTGAACTTTTACCAGACCCAAGTAGATAGGATCAATAGGCTTGTGAGGGGTAATGAAGTTGATTGCCACAATCAGTTGGGGGTGAATAAGCATACATTATTGAGGTTGTGCTTTTTAGTCTGAGGTGTTGGATTAGGGGACTCACGCTATGTATGTCTTGAGAAAAGGGTTGCCATTTTCTTGTGGATCGTTGCACACCATACAAAGCAGAAGCGTACGAAATTTGAGTTTTGGAAATCAAGTGAAACAGTAAGCAAGCATTTCAATGCCGTGCTCCAAGCCATTTTGCGGCTTTACAACATGCTCCTAGAAAAGTCCGAGCCTATTCCTTCTAACTACCATGACAGTAGATGGAGTTGGTTTCAGGTACACTCGAGTTTAATTAATGCTATTTCTTTCATTTCTTATCATAAACTCTCTCCCATAAGTACTCACTCCATTTGTTTCTTAAATTTTTCTAGAATTGTCTTGGGGCTTTGGATGGGACATACATGCCATTTAATCTCCTGGCAGCTAACAAGCCACGGTATAGGTCAAGGAAGGGTGAGATCTCTACTAATGTGTTAGGTGTTTGTACTCGAGATCTAAAATTTTCCTATGTTTCGTCTGGATGGGAAGGGTCAGCCATAGACTTAGAATTCTTCACAATGCCATTACAAGACCTAATGGCTTGAAAGTTCCCCATGGTACATTTCAAATCCTAAGTTTCATGTTTCCTTTGAGTCCATTACATTTTCCGTAGTCAATGTCATAACTTCCATTGATTATAGGACATTACTACCTTGTGGATGTTGGTTACACAAATGGGGATGGTTTTTTAGCACTGTACCACTGCCAACGGTATCACATTAACATTTCGAGGCAAGGTGGCATTCCAGCTACCAAAACGGAGTACTTCAACATGAAGCACTCCCAAGCAAAGAATGTCATTGAGAGAAGCTTTGATCGTCTTAAGATGCGGTTTGCAATCTTGAAGTGTGCCTCCTATTACCCCATAAGGACTCAATGACGTATTGTCATAGCTTGTTGCCTTCTTCATAACCTCATTAAAAGAGAGATGTCCAACGATCCTAATGAGGCCCAGTATACACAATGGGAACAAGACAACCTACATAATGTGGAGGTTGATGAAAGCATTGCTGCGATCAAGCCTTCCAATGAATGGACCGCGGGGAGGGATGCATTTTGCTGCCTTCATGTTTAACCATGGTTAGGCAATGGTGGGGGACTAGTGGGAAATATTTGAGGCATTTTGTATTAATAAGTGTTCAACGTACTTATAATTGAATTTAGTAATTCTTGTGTGGTTGAACTTGCAATTCTAAGTTATGAAACATAACTTTCAATGCTTTAGTATTGTTACATCCCACTTTCCTAGTTAATTGAAGTCATTATTCAATGTGAGGTCCCGCTCATGATAATATTAGACATACTTCTTTATATACCTTGTACTACTTCAATGCACTTGCAGCAATGACTATCAAAAAACTTGAACCCGAACTTACTTCCAAAAAGGCCCGTAAGTCGTGGAGGCAAGTGGAAGAGGATGCTCTGATCAAGATTATGGTCAATGAATATTGTGCAAAGTGGGCCAGCAAAAATGGGTTCAGACCCGGGCACTTCACACACTATGAGGCCGAGTTGGCGAAGGTGTTGCCGGATGCTAATATAAAGGCCAATCCCTACATCGACTCAAAAGTAAGGTATTAGAAACAAACGTACCATAAGATAATTGACATAACAAGTCTTAGTGGGATGAGTTGGGACCATACCAACAAACACATTGTGGTCGATGACCCATCAGTATGAGCAGAGTACGAAAAGGTAACTTTCAATGCTTTAATTGAAAGTTATGCATGAGATTTCGTACTAATATTTTCCAATGTTTATGTAGGCCCACCCTCTTAAGGCCAAAGGCATGAACATGAAGTCATTCCCAATGTTTGATGATTGGGTTGTCCTATTTGGAAAGGATAGGGCAACGAGGGAGGGTGTGAAGGATTCGGCGCAAATGGCTATGCCGGATGTGGTTGCACCGATGGATGTTTACATGCCCTACTTCGATGAAGATTTTGATGTTTCCTTCTCAATTGAAACCCCTATGCCCCTCACTCCCACTCCCATACGTCCGACCCTCCAACCTCTACATTGCATAGGTCACCCTCGACATCCACTCCCCGGCCGACCCCGACCTCGGCCAATACTGCACCTAAGAAGGGGAGGAAGAGGACAAGAATGGGTACGGAGGTCAAATCCATTCATGCAAGTATGAACAATTTTATGAAGGATACCTCGAGCCACATAGGAGAAATGGCAAACTCAAAAGGGTATGACAAAGACCTATCCAAATGCCGCCAGAACCTTCAAACCAAGCTAGCAAAGCTTAATATTATAATGACACAAAAATTCAAGTTAAGTGCTGTTATTTGCCAAGAGGGTAGACAACTTCTATAAGTGAGATCTATGGACCGATTTGAAGTGGTCAATAGTGGGAATATTAGTACCTATGTTTGGAAGTGGCCGATATTCGACGTGATATAAATTTGGTGGGATATTTTTTTGTGTAACTAAGTACTTTTATGACTAGTGGTACCAATTTTTTGTGTAACTAACAAGTTTGTGATATTTGAGTTCTAAGAACTATGGGGTTATGTTTGTGTAACTAAGAAGTATTGTCCAATATTTGTGTAACTGACAACTATGTAGTAATGTTGTAAGTAAGAACTTTGTAATGGTTGATGATGACACTGCCATGTATTCATACTTTTGTTCACACCAATTTATGGCAAATTAAGTAATTGCAATTATGTTCAATGATAGGTTATGGGTGATTCGGTACCCCTAATAGGGCGATGATGAAACAATTACAATGTTAATGAAGGTAGTGCCTTAGCGGGGTAACTTTTGTTGTAGCCATGAGTACCATTGTGTTTATCCTAATACTTTTCTGAGCCCACTATGATGGTCATATGGACTAAAGTGCATGTGTGTGTGTGTGTGTGTTGGACTTTTGGCTGTGACCAAACTGCAATTTTTGACTTGGTTTTATGTGCAGCTTTGCTGCAATTTGAATGAATGGACTGCTACTGTATTTGGGTGTGTTTAAGTGTAGCCTACAATTCTAAACTGCAGTTTTAGTGTAATGTGGGCAACCTGCTGTATTTGGTGCAGTTTTAGTGCAGTGTGTGCTGCTAATGTGTGTCCAAACTATATTTTTTGTGCAGTGTGTGCTGTTGTGTTCCCCTAATCTATGTGTGGTTAAGTTACACAGGTTTTGCTGCCCTCTGGATAGCATATTAAACCGCATAAAATAACATGTCAAGCAGCAAGTTTCACAGGTTTTGGTGGTATGGAAAAGCATGAACGTGTGTGTTATCTTATTTGTGGGCAATGATGAATCAATTCAATTCATAATTAGGGTGGATACCTTGGCGGGGTTCATTAGTTGCAGCCACGAGTGCCCTTCTTGTAACGACCCTAATTTTTTTTCAATAAAATTATAAGTTAAATAAAATTTCTTTTACTCGATTGCTTTTTTATTTATTTATTTGAGTGTTGATTTTATTAAACAAATCTTAATTTATTAAATTTAGATTTGGAGGCCTTAATAAATATACATACACATATATGGAGAGAGAGGGAGCCGAATGGGATTATATCCCAAAGAACCAATTCATATCTACACAACCTCATCCTATTTATAGCTACCTTAATTGGGGAGGGGGAAATTGTCGAGAGGAGAGAAGGAGAGGAGTTTGGATTGCTCTACACTCAACCTCATCACATGCACCCTATATTATCTCTTATACCACCTCATGGAAAGCAATGATATAAATCGCATGTCTGTCAACGGTTTACCGGAGCAAAGCCAAATTACCCTAACCGGGTCCTCATGGCCAAACAAATCCGAACGCGACTTGGATGACGTCCCACTATTCATAATGTTTTCTTACATCTAAAAAAAAAAAAGGCAAAATCATGGGAAAATAATTTATATGCACACTAACACAATCATCTCAAAATGAGAAGATTATTTAGATCTGATAATGATAGAATTAAAAATTCTGAATTAATAGAATATGCCAATGTGCAAGAACAATTAAATCATTGGACAATTCCTCCAGTTCGTTGATCAACAATTTATGGATATGGTACTTTTCAATTTAGAAGTACCTTGGCTATAAAAACCAAGGAAAAAACAGAGAGCATAGAGCTCAATGATAAGATAATTAATCTTATGGAAAGAAATGATTTTCTTGCTCATATGCGCAATTATAATTATATCCATATTGGTTTAGTGCAAATTGCTCTTAAACCATTAACTTTGTTAGGAATGGATACCTGTGTTACTTTGCGTGATGGTAGGTGTAATAATTGGAGATCCTCAAGAATGGGGGCTATAGAGACCAGTCTGTGTCATGGTCCAGTTTATTTTAATGCTTATCCTAATCTTACACTATCTTTAACAGATAGGAATATTGGTGAAGTCCTAAATTGTAGGATTCAAACTAGAGGTTATGACTATTTACCTCGATCTGAGGTTATAGCCGTAATTTATAGAATTTACTATAAAGTTATGAATACTGTAAATCCTAGGGTCTGTCAATTAAGATCCCCGGGACCAAACTGTCTTAATAGAGACTAATATGTTGACATCCAACATTGCAACCAATAGGTTGATAAATTGGGGGGAAATTACATTTTCTGAAAATTGGACCATCACTAATGTTGTCCCTCCGAGGCCAATAATTAATCAAATTGAACAAATAGTTCAAAATAATGAAGGAACTGTTTCACTAAATTTTAGAAATTCCCAATCAGGAAGATTTCTAAGAAGTAGTAGTTCCAGAATGAGTACTACTCAAATACCATATAGAGTTAGTGTCCCTCCAACTATTAGACACTCAACCCCTGAAGTTCCAGAATCAATGAACTCAAATCCAATTGAGGATATCAATTTAGTAGGAATTTTTCTTTCATCAAAATCCTTCTCATAGGGAAGTGAAACTATATAATTCTTCCATTCTGGGTTAGCAACTGCTAAGCAAGGTAAATGTTTTGCTTTCAACTTAATTTTTTGAACTGCCTTAGTATGGCGTTCTGTCCATGGAGGAGGATTCTTTTTAAGCCTTTCATACAGGGGTGTAGAATTCTAGGCTAATTCTTTGTAATAGTCTCCTATGTAGTTGAGACTTCCAAGGAATCTTTGCAATTGGGTTTTTTGTTCTTTTGTTCTAATCAATTGATCTCCAATGGTATTAAGGTGGAGATTGGTATAGTTATTCTGCTTATGCAGTTTACCATTCATATCGGCGTTTGTTGGTTTAATAAACGCGATCGTTTCTAAACTTCCTTCTAAAGATAAAGGAATGGTAGGAGGGTGAACTGCCCTCATTATAGTTCCTGCCATAGAAGGAGAGGAGTTTGGATTGCTCTACACTCAACCTCATCACATGCACCATATATTATCTCTTATACCACCTCATGGAAAGCAATGACGGACCTAGAAAGAGAGAGAGAGAGAGAGGCGAAAAGTGAAAGAAGTGGGGATAAGGGATTTTATCTTTTGCATGTCTTACCACATTTATATTGATCTGACCAGTGACATATACCCATATAAGAGAGAGAGAGAGAGAGAGAGAGAGAGAGAGAGAGAGAGAGAGATTTGCCGAGAGAAGAGAGGGAGAAAGAGATAAGTTGCCATCATATTTCTTCCCACTTGCACCAACACATCTACCTATATAGAATAGCTTTGCAGGCTAAGAAAATAAAAAAAAATGGATTGAGAAAGAGAGGGTGTATGGCGTGAAGAGAGAGGGAGAAGTGGGGTTCTTATCTAAACTTCCCATCAATCTAACTAATAGCCCATGGCAACTTATATATAGACTACCTTATTTTAATAAAATGAGGACCTCCTTTTTCCGATCGAAGTTCGATGATCGAAGCCGCTCAATGTGTTTAGAACGTGATTTTAAGAGTACCCCCGAGAAATCAGCAAAAAAAAAGGTCGGGAAGGTCTTCATCCGAGCAGTTTTTGTTTATTTTTTATCGAACGGTTCAAATAAAAACTGCTCAAATCAGGCCCTTTCCGGTCATTTTTTTTGCCGATTTCTCGCGAGTACCCTTAAAATCACGTTCTGAACATATTGAGCGGCTCGGATCATCAAAATTCAATCGAAAAATGGGAGAAATGGGAAGGTCCTTATTTTAACTAAAATAAGGACCTCCTTATTTAAAGGAGATTGTGTGTATATATATATATATATATATATATATATATATAGCTCATCATTCCAACCTTTAAGCCTTATGGGTCTAGTAGTCTAGGGGAGAGAGAGAGGGAGACCGGATGAGAGGGAAGAGTGAAAAGTCAAACATTTATAAATACCCCTTCTTTCCATTTAAAGGACCACCAACTCTCTTCATACTTTTCCTCTTTTAGAAACAAAACTATGAGGAATAGAAAGAAAGAGAGAGCTGAGACCCACTTTTTCAGTTAGTCTACTTTTTTTTTCATTTGCCTTCCATTTTCCTAAGAAGAAAAAAAAAGCTAGGTGTTCAGTCAAACCAAGGCCTAAAGAAGACGTACCGTTTGCGACCCGATCTGACGCTATCATAGTCAACCCACTACTGCCAAGAAGTAAGGTATAAACCTCCTACCTACTCACCTAAATATAGTAGTGCTACGTGTTCGTTGATTTCAAAGAAATATTGATCTAGGGAATTTCATAAAATTACCCACATGATTAGTTTGTTGAAAAAATTAAGATGTTAACGCCGTTAAAATTTTCGTTGAATTAAGGAAACTAGTTTTCCATTACAACTGCTTGTAAGAAAAGAAGCATAGTTCTTGGAACCTAAACAGAAAATGGGTTTTGCTTGCATGAAGGACAAGTCTTCATAGTGCCAAGTGTACTGACTTTTGTTTTGGTTTAGAAAAGAAGCATACTGTTATTTTTTTTTTTTTTGTTTATTAGACAAGCTTGACTTAGGAATTTGACTGAAGGAAATAGAATAGTTGTTAGAGCGTGACATAGGCTACCACTACTGGAATTAGTTTCCAATTGACTTCGCATGATTAAGTAAGACATGTTTATCAATGAAGTGTTAATAATGTTATTTCTTGATCATGTATAGTTATAATGTTTGATCGACAAATTAGAAGAGCATGAAAGTAGGATTTATTTTTACATAATTCTAGCAAGCCTTGAAAGTATAATGTGTTCGCGAGGAAATGATGCTTGTGTGCGAGAAACGAGAAAACGATATTTGAAAACGAAAAGAGAAAAAGAGAAATTTTGACATGTGTAAACTTGGGAGACCGGAACGGCAGAACCAGTGTTTGAGAATGTGTGAATAAATCTGGGAGACCAGAACGGCAAAACCAGAGTTTGTAATTGCAAGGTCGATCGTCATTCTGAAAGAGGGAGTAAACGGAACCAGTGTTAAAGGAAAAGAGTTGATAATAAGAGAAATTGACATTTTTGACACGAGATACAATACACTATTATGAACTCGACACTTGACACTTTTACTCGTACGATATCTTTAATAGTTGATTTTGTTAAAGTTCTGGTTGATGCCTTGTAAAGTACTTGTTATTTTTGCTAAAGTATGGGACATAGGGGTAGGAGTTAGCTACTGAGTTTAAAAGCTCACGGTGTTACTTTTGTGGCCTGGCATTTTATGCCAGACTTAGAAAGCGAACAGGAGTCGTACTATAATCTGGAGCAGTATGGAGCTGAGCAGAATATCGCTGAAGAAGACAACCAACCTGAAGAGTAGAAATTCCCATAGTACCCTTCCCTATCCTTAAATAAATGTAATATTGATTTGAGAATAATTTGGGATGTAATGACTTATTATTCCACTTATATTTATTAAATCTTAAGTTTGAATAAAATAGTTATAATTAATGTTCCCTAAATTTAGGGCATTGCACTTCTGATTTCCAAAATATATTTTCTGACACCAATTATGTTTTCATTACTACCTTGATGTCATGCCTATGTTTGGTTTAGCATGTTGTTTTCTATGTTTGCAAGCTATTTTCTGTAGTTTTGATGTTGTTTTCTGGGTTTGCATGTTGTTCTCTGGGTTTAGAAGGCTGTTTTATGGGTCTGTATGTTGTTTTCTGCAATTTAGAAGGGTGTTTTATGGGTTTGACTGTGATGATATTTGATCTGAGCCTAAAGACAGGTTGCTTTGACATATATTGGTGGATATGGTCTGGCTCTGATAATCTGTGTAGGTGTGCTGCTGCTGTTGGTGTTTCAAACTATTGAGTGTGTGTAGCAGCAGCTGTGTGCAAGTCTGTGTATATTCATTTGACAGAAATATTATACCTTCTGTTTATATTGCATCTAATTGGGCTCTTAGCATTCTGTTTATATTCGTAATACTTTTCTGACCCGACAATGATGGTCATATGGAGAGAGATGGAGTGTGTGTGTGTGTCGCGCATCCAATCGAGGCCTTATTACGTTCCAGTAGTTTCAATTAGCAATGATGACAAAATTTTAAAAACAAACTTACGGGACTTAGGTGGGGCAACATTAGACAGTCAATTGGCAACTAATGTTGCCGCCTTAGCGCCTTAAAAAAATAGATGATATATTTTATCTGAGCCGAAACTGCATTCAACTGTTTTCAGCTATTATTGGACTGCTATGTGTGTATGTGTTGTTTGCTGTTGCTATTTGAACAACTCTGTGTGTGTGTGTGTGTTGAATTCAATCCAATTTGTGGAACTTTCCTAAAATTACAGATTTTACTTCCACTAAAACTGTAGGTTTTACTTCCCATTTAGTTCCAGTTTCGTGCTTTTTATGATTGCAGTTTTTAGTAAAAGTTTGAATGCAGTTTTCATGCAGGTTATGAATAAGCTATATTTTTTACTATGATATTAACTAATATGAGCCAAAAGTCACAAAAAAAATATAGTTAGGACCAATTTTCAACTGTGTTGACTAATATATGTGAGGCGTATTGTGGCATATGTTGTCCACCTCTTAATCCTGGCTTCAATATGGTATTCCTCAATAGGAGTGTCAGAAAATTCCACGGCCATGAGACCTTGTAGACAATTCAAGCAATCGGGAAGAAAGGTTCCCGCTTCAGTATTCCACATCGTCAATGGTACAATGCCCGTAAGGGCTCAAAGCAACAAAGTCTCCTCCGCCTCACTCCAAATTTTTCGAGCCATAGAACAAATAAGAAAACTTATAAAATTTATGTAACAAACCAGACTCCTAATTACCTTAATTTATTTAAGTAGCATTTTATGAGCATATTAATGTTGGAATTAATTTAATTAAGTTATTTTAAATAGAATGATTATTGTTGTTGATTAGTTACATATATTAATAGAGTGACTTGATATGATTGGGCAAAGTTTTGATATGGTGAGATATAGGGTAAAGATGCTTAGTTATGCACTCTAGTATATGGACTTAGCCACATGAGATAATTTTCCTAGAAAAGCTGTACGTTTTTTCTTTGACGTTATCCCCATCGCTTGCCCTTCTGTCGATACAAAAGAACAAAGAGAGAGAGAGAGAGAGAGAGAGAGAGAGAGAGAGAGAAGTCGAAGAGGAGGAAGAAGGAGGAAGGAAAATTTGGGGAAAACTTGCTCCATGTCAAAATGAAGCTTTGCTAGGTAATCTGAACAACCCTTCATCTTAGGTTTCATATTTTACAAGTTTAACTCCTTGATTTAGTAGGTTAATTTCAGGGTTTAAACTATAGAGTTCTGAAATCCTTGTTCATGGAGGTTTAATAGGGTTCTTGATGCTCTCTCATGATATTCTTCAAAACCTAGGCTTGATTTTCCTTAAATGTTCCAAAATCTAGTTGAATCATGAGTCTTGATTTTTATTCTTATATATGGAGAATTGTTTGTGAAGTTTAAGATTGTTTTAAGAGTGTTGGGTGAATTCTTGGTTGAAAACAAGTTCTAGGTCAATGAAAATCAATGAACCAGGACAGATTATAGTCTCAAATTTGGATGAGCATATCTTTGTCGTCTGGACTCCGATTTGGGCAAAATTTACATCGAAATTGATGCCCCGAAAGTCTACTTTTCAATGATAGCAGTCACAACACCTAATTCCAATCCTATCAAATATTACAACTTAAATACCACAGGCTGGTTCTAGGACTCGTACCAATTTTGGAGTTTTATTAGGTTCTGACTCTGTACTAAATAGAACCTTTAGTTAAGCTACTGGGGAGATCTGATAAGAGTATTTAGAAGTTTAAATGTGCTTCATTGAATCTTAATTGTCTTATATGTTTATGTAAGGAACGTGGTTTAGAAGCTCGGATTTGAGGTGAGTGACTAAATTACATAAATTTTATAAAGGAAATTTCTAAAATCAGCCCAAAGTAGGTGTGTGAATGTGTATTAAAGGGTGTAAAAAATAAACAGAAATATATATTTTTCTTGCCTTCTAGTGTCCTTATCATTAGTCCAATGGGCTGGCAATAGTAAGACCGTTTTATAAAAGGTTTCAGTTCAAGGCTTTATTGAGCATGTTTGTACAATGATATGGTCTCCATAGAAATCAATGAAAGGTGAAAATGTTTTTCTATCTATCAAAGACATTCCTACAAAGTGACACAAAACGCTAGGGGTAATGCTAAGAAGTCGAAATTTATCCACTACTGGGGACACATGGTAAATCCACTAACAATGGGGAATGTGCTTTATATATATATATATATATATATATATATATATATATATATATATATATATATATATATATATATATAATGGGAATGGTTCAATGAACATCCTAATAAAACACCCAACGGGGACACCCAAAATCTCAATCTGATAGTTCCCGATTGAATTTTTATGATCCGAACCGCTCAATGTATGCAGAATGTGATTTTAAGGGTGTCCGCGAGAAATTAGCAAAAAATGACCAGAAATGCTTGATTTGAGCAGTTTTATTTGAACCGCTCAATAAATAATTGTTCAAAACTGCTCGGATCAAGCCCTTCCTAGTCATTTTTTGTTGATTTTTAGCGTGTACCCTTAAAATCACATTCGATCACATTGAGCGGCTCGGATCATCAAAATTTGCTCGAAAAGGGGAGTCTTATAAAATGAACATATAATATATATATATATATATATATATATATATATATATATATATATATATATATATATATATATATATATATATATATATATATATATATATATAACAGTTATGTCTATGAACCCCTGATAATTGTATTGCCTCTCATCTTTCATCTATAAAAGGATAGAGTTGGCTCTGGTTAAGACATCCCGAATTAGACCAGGATCTAATTCTCTCTCTTCTCTCTCTCTTCTCTCTAAATGTTAAACTTCTGAATTGAAGTACTCTCTCTCTCTCCCCTCAGTCTCCTCCCCCTGTTAAACCAGTAAGTATGTTACTGGTAATGTTCACTGATGAGTTGATCCTCTCTGATCTTTATCTATTAAACTGATGTTTTGATATTTTGTTCATAATTCTCCATGGTTGGCTCAGCCACCTAATTTATGTTTTGATTGTTCATGGTCGGCTCTGCCGCCTTTACTAACTGTTTTACTTACTGTTAATGGTCGGCCCAGCCGCCTGATTTACTCTGATTATGTCTTGTTCACTTGTTATGTCTTCCTTCCGCCCCCAAATGGTATCAGAGCCACTTCGGGAGTAGTGAGCTAGGGGTGGTGGATGGGTTGTGTCTGAAGGAGTCGGAGATGCGTGGATGAGTAATTACTGGGTAGTTTATTCCTGTTTGTAAAAGAAAATGGAAATGTTTCTTATATCTTCGTTAATCTATTTATTTTCTAAGTTTTGAAAAACAAATGGAACGACTGTAGATGATCTAGGTTTTAAACTAAAGCCTGACTTTCACCAATTTGATGTTGGTAGTATGCCATCTGTAGATGATCTAGGTTTACAAACCAAAGCCTGATTTTTGTTATCAAACTGTTGTTTTGAAAGTACGACCCTAATGGTCAGATCCAGCCATGGTAAGTCCCGCTTTAGCCAGGGAGGCGTCTAGGGCAGAAGAGTGTTGGAAGCAGCCAAAACGGGTAGTAAAATAGAAACAGCAGCAAGGTAGTGAAGATTTTAGGATCCGTTTGTTTAAACAAGATATAGGTCTATACAGGTGATAGATGAACAACATTTAAGAAGTGGATTTATGAGGATCCGTTTTTAACAAGTTATGGGTCTATACACAAGTGAAAAATGAATTTCAAAATTAAGTTTAATAGAAAGATTAATTTATATATAAGTCTCGGATCAGTTTCTTTTAGGAAAAGGAATAGACTATCCAGGTATCATTCATCCACCGGTCTCTCTCTTATTCAGGTATAAGTTCATCCACCAGTCCCTCGATTCACTCCAAAGGCTCTAATTATTAATCTATGGATTATTATTCTGATTATCGTGTTGTTACTTATGATGAATTTGATTATGATAATCAACCTATTTATGATAATGACCATGAGTCATTTGACAATTCTGACATAATAAACTTTGATGAACAAGATCATGAATTTGATCATAATCATGAAGATGATTATAATGATTATGATACTAAGTCTATTTCTTCTGGTAAATCTATTTTTGAAAGTAATAAATACAGATATTTTTATGATAATTATGCTGAAAGTTCTTATTCATATAATAAATATAATAATTACTCACTTCCTTCCCCAAGGGAAATAGGATCAGTAAAATCACCTGGTAAACAGATTGATAAAAAAGCCATATTAAAACAATTAATAATGGAAGTAAGGAATATTGATAAAAAGAAAGAGGTTAAGAAAACTAGTAAAAAAGATTCTTCTAACAAAGTTTTGTCAGATGAAGAATTAATTATTAAATGGAAACAGTTTATGAAAGAAAAGGATGTTGACCTTCCTTTCTCTAGTTATTTAAAGTTTCATAAACCTAGTAAAAAGATTAGTAAAACAATTGATCAAACTGAATTAAAAGTTATTACTAAATCCAAATGGGAAAAATCTGATGATACTGTTGTAAGTCATCCACCCCTAGAACCAATTATTATTGATTATAAAAGATCAAGCATAACTGCTCCTCCTTTAAAGTTACCTACTGATAAATCTGACTGTAAGCAGATTGTTGAACAGGTCAATTACACTAACTAGTGTTTAAAGACCATTAGTAAACAACTTGAGACTAAATTAGAAGGTGGAATAGCTAGCTGCATCCCTCCTCCTAGTAAAGAGCTCGAGAAACCTCTTATTAATCTACCAGATCATAGATCACCTATTAGTCTTGACAATCGTCAAGATGATCTTAAAATTGAAAATTATCAAAACAAATTAATTGTTAAACCTGAGCCTAGTACACCACAGCTCGTTGTAGTAACATACAGAGAATCATCTAGTCTGATGACCTCCTCTGATGATAAAATTACCGAACTACAGAAACAGTTCACTGACCAACCTGTACGTCAGGATGTTCAAAGATCAACTACTGGTTCTGTTGGTCATACCAGAAAATGGTACTCCAAGCCTTCACCTGTTGACTTGCACTATGAAGAAAATAATTTGTTAAATCAATTTTTTGTTTCTTCTGCTAAACTGTATGAGTGGAATATTGATGAATATCAAATTCTTGAAAAACTGAATTATATGGCTGCTAATAGTTATTTGGCCAATACTAATCCAAACCAACCACAGATTGTTGGATCGATAGCCTCTGATTTTACTAGTATTTTGGAAGCCTGGTGGGATAAGTATCTTGATCATGATTCAAGAAAACATATCACACATGCTGTTCAAACTGATGAAAATGGTATCCCTATTTTTGAAAATAAGCATGATGGAGTCAATACTCTAATCCATACCATTATTAAACATTTTATTAGTAAACCCACTGGTATTATTGAATATGATAAACTAACTTATGGAGACATAGTTAGTACTATTCAAAAAAAAAGGTCTTCGTATGTATATTGATATGAAGATTAATGCTAAAAATAATAAAAAAGCTAAGTATGAGCTTGATAACTTCTGCGAACAATATGGTCTACCACCTGTAGCACCATCTCGCAAAAAGAAAAAGATTGAAAAGATTGCTGAGAAACCAGATTTCTCCACTGTTACTTGTTTTAATTATGGTAAAAAGAGACATTACAAGTCTCAATGCAAGTTTAAACAAAAAATTAGTCAGCTTAAGTTATCTGACTCTGATAAAAAACAAATATTAGCTATTTTCAGTTCTGATGATTCTGGTGATGATGTTGCATCTGATTATCACTCTCCTAGTTCTACTGATAATCTTGTTAAAATAGGATGCACTGATACTTGTTGCAAAGAGATAAATGTTCTGACTCAGGAGCTTCCTGAAGAAGATTTGTTAATTGATGATGTTGCTTCAAAACAACATTATACTAAAAAATTAAAACAGGTTCTTATACAGGGGAAAACACCCCAGTATAATAAACCTACTATTAATCTGCACAATACTATTGAAAGGTTTAGTAAAACCACTAACGAAATTACCTTGCAAGATTTGCAAAATAATATTGACATTGTTTTGTTAAAAAATAGGTTTTCTAAAAAAAAAATCTTGGATTACTCTTCCTATGAATTCTCTAATAATAGTAAGGATACTGCCAAAACCGAAGCACTCGTCTTCACTAATAGAAGGTTAAATCTAGTAAGATCTATTAACCTCCAGAAATGGCATGCTAAAATCAATTTAATTATTGATGATTTGGAGATTCAAGTCACTGCTCTTATTGATACAATTGCTGATCTAAATTGTATTCAAGAAAACTTGATACCTACTCAATATTACCATAAAACTGATGAAAAACTCAGTTCTGCTAATGGTAGTAGAATGATTATTAAAAATGGTTTACCTAATGTTAAGATTTGTCAAAATGAAGTCTGTTCTCAAATTTTGTTTGTCCTGGTAAAAAACCTGACTGATAAAGTAATTTTGGGAATGCCTTTTATATATTTACTTTATCCATTCATAGTGAATTTTGATAAAATCACTACTATTTATTCTGGTAAAATACATTTCCTGATCAAAATGATTTACAAAATTGATCTATTTACTCTACTAATGATTCTGCTATTCTTACAGATGACTCACAGAAGCATCACCCTGGGAACAACAATGTTGCCAGTACTTCCTGAAGGCTCTAGCCTTTGTTTTAAAAAATTAAACCATTTACAAAATGTTGACGAAACCCAACAATGTCTTCTAGATGCTCTCTGGAACTTGTGTGGGGATTATCGTTATAATAAAAAATTTGTTGATTGCTTGCATAGTTTAAACCACTATTTTTGTGAGCAAAATGAAATTATTAAAAATAATGATGAAGCTTATAAAGCGTCTGCTGCTGAGCTTAATCATCTGAATAATAAATACTCTAGATTATTTCAACAAAATGTTCAACTGCAAGCAAAAAATTGCATACTGCATCATGATGTTAAAAATGTTAAAAAACAATTTTCCATGCATTCTGCATTGGGGGAGCAACCCACTACTAAACTAGATACACTGCATGCAGAAGTTACCATTCCTGGTAACATGACCAATGACCTAGAAGCTAGCTCCAGTAGTAGCATGCATCCTGATAAAAACATGCATGTAGATAAGCATCCTAAGAAAAATAGGCATCTTAGGACTAGGAATTTGCATCCTAGAAATAGGAAAGTGCATCTTGATAAATTGCAAAAATACTTTGCTACTTTGTTGCAAAGTCTGCCTTCAATACCTATTTCACTAAAAAATCAGGTTATTTTCCCTACTGATTTTCCTACTGACCTGATTAAAAATATTCAAAATTTGGCCAAGAAGGATGGTCACTGTTTCCAAGAGTTTCTTTTCCAAACTCTTACTGATTTATCTACTAAACAAATTCCTGGTTTAAAAATCACTTGGGAATCTCTTTATAATGATGACCAAGACCGGGTTGATTGCCCAAAAACAAATCCTGTTTGTTCCAATTATCCTTTGGATAAAATGGATTGCCAATGTAATTTAATATATAGTGTTCCAAAAGCCTGTATTGATTTACAACTATTCAAAACTATTAATGTTGAATATAATCAAAAAATAGTTGAAATCACTCCTTTGACCCTATTGGATCATGGATTGTTAAGACAACTTATTTTCACTGATCCGGAGCAGACTGATATTTTTACCAGAAAATTGGCTGTCTCCATTTTAAACCTTTTTGCTAAATATGGATGCTTGAAAGCTCAAGTCCTGATAAAAAGCAAAATGCCTGAATGGACAGGGACTGGGAATATCATTCCTGCTCAGCATGTCATGCAAATCTCTGCTCAATGGCCGTTCAGCAGGATTCATCTTCCTATCCAACTCATTGAAGATGAAATCCCTTACCCCTGTTCAAAGCCCATCAGAAGCCAAATCCGGCATCATAGGGCCTGGTCAATCGCCAGCAATCTTGGTGAAAACAATCATAACACTGATCACTACCTTGATAATCTCAACTACTTAATTTGTGAAGATCATTTACAGAAGATTCGGTCTACTGAACCAATTCATGAAGTACCGTTTATCTTCCATACTCAACTCACAAATTTGGTAACACAGTATGAAGAGCAACTAGCCAAACCTTGCTCTTCCAGTTCCTCTTCAGATAAAGACTATTGTCCTACTCCTGAGGCGGAAGAATGTTACAACAATTGGTCCTCTACGGAACTGTTAAATCTTCCTGAGGATTAGCACACGCCACTAATCAACCAGCTTAACAGCTGCTACCCACTGCTCAACCAGCTTAATAACTGCTACCCGAATGAACTCAAGGTCCATGGTTGAAGACTCATTTGACCCAACACCCCAAATGACTGTATTGGAGATTCATGACAGCTGACACCTGCCTACTACCATGAATAATAAAAACCACCATTCAGCTAAACTACTGACCCCACCCAACGTCGGTCCAATAATTTATTGCAAACCTTACCCAACGTCAGCCCAAACTGTTCAACAACTGGCCTCCTCAACGCCAGTCCCAGTCACAAACTTGCTCAAACAGCTGGCACCTCCTGTCAACCAGCCTATTAAAATCATGAATAGTAAAACCACTGTTCACTTTTTACTGTTCATCCAGCCGACAACGGTACTATTCATCCACATGCTAACACTGTTTATTCACCTGCTGATGTCCTGTTTACTTTTTCACCGAAAGTAGAAGGTCCAAAAGGTTCACAATGAACCCCTGATAATTGTATTGCCTCTCATCCTTCATCTATAAAAGGATAGAGTTGGCTCTGGTTAAGACATCCCGAATTAGACCAGGATCTAATTCTCTCTCTTCTCTCTCTCTTCTCTCTAAATGTTAAACTTCTGAATTGAAGTACTCTCTCTCTCTCCCCTCAGTCACGGAGGTTCTCCTCCTCCCCCTGTTAAACATTAAGTATGTTCTGGTAATGTTCAACGATGAGTTGATCCTCTACGATCTTTATATATATATATATATATATATATATATATATATATATATATATATATATATATATATATATATATATATATATATATATATATATATATATATATATATATATATATATATATATATATATATATATATATATATATATATATATATATATATATATATATATATATATATATATATATATACTGGCGAGCAACCACCCTTAAAAAAACCTGTAAAAAAATCCTTCAAATTTTAATCTCACAGTTTCCAATCGAATTTTGATGGTCCGAGACGCTCAATGTGTTCAGAACGTGATTTTAAGGATACCCGCGAGAAATTGGCAAAAAAAATGACCGGAAATGGCTTGATTTGAACAGTTTTTTATTGAACCGTTTATTAAAGTTCAATAAAAAAAATTTCGGATGAACCCCTCCTCGGTCATTTTTTTTGCTGATTTCTCGCGGATACCCTTAAAATCATGTTCTGATTACATTGAACGGCTCGAATAATCAAAATTCGATCTGCAACTTGTGGTGGTTTTTATAGAGGTTTTTTTAAGGGTATCAAGGCTATATTTCTATGATTCGTAACTCTATGAAATGTTTGTTTTATCAATGTCCATGGAGAGCATGTAAATTATGTATTGGTCACTCATATTGTCACGCTCTGCCCCGCAAACAGCACCCAAAGTGGGCCCGAGTATCACCCAGAAATAAACACCCTGTCAGAAATAAACACCCAGCGGAAGACTTATCACCTCAAAATAAAAATGGGTCAACGTATTAACCAACCAACTACAACCTCAATTACAATATTCTATAAAATTTCATACTTCAACATGTCCACCGACAACTTAACTACAACTTAAATAAATGAATTACTTCATCAACCACCTATAACATCTTGCTCATCCACATCATCCAACGCTAGCCCAAAACACTTCTCAACATGATGACCGGTAGTGGACCCACTCTAAGCAACCTGCTACCTGACAGACCAAAAAGGAAAGTCAGAGTGTGTACGATATCGAAACGCTCAATATAATATCACAACACCCGAAGCAATATCAATAAGAATACACATCACCAGCGAAATTAAAATACTCGAATGTATACAACAATTATAACCAACCTGTCCACCCAACAGAGCAGTAACATTCAATGCACAACAACATGAATATAATCACATCACATGCAGTGACACGTCTGCCACTTCGCATGTACCCAAGATGAGGTGTCCCACATACCATGCTCCCATCCACCGACAATTAGCCAGCATGGCATACGACATGGTATGCCTCACACGCTAACCTTTGGCGATTCAATCAACACCCATCAACATGCATATTCATCTAACATGCATATCATAACCAAATCTGTCTCACACACCATGCTCCCAATCATCGTCCATTGAACGATATGGCTTATGACATGGTGTGCCTCACATGCACACACTCACAACATATCAAAGCTAAAATCACAATACTATGATTTACAACTCACCATTATAGCAATATCTCATTAAAGATAATCATATCGAACGCTAATCACGATTGGTAAGATATATACCCACCACCATAACAGTATTATATGGAGAAGAACCATAGCAAACACACTCACCTTTATATCGACCAAGGTACGCCAAACTTAAGGTTTCGGAACCTCCCCAATTGACGGGCTTGTTACCTAGCCACAAGCTAACCATATCAATTTATTGAACGCTTAAACGTTACAACCAACTCCTGAAAATAATCTATAACACCAACAATAGATTAATGATACTTAATGCATACTAGCATGTCTATCTAAAAGGTTTAGAAGTGTCCCAAGACAAGCACAAAGTACAAACATGACTTAACTCTTAAAATCGGTTTGTAAGCTTATGACTAGCTGTCATATTTTGGCCATAACTTCTTATTGATTTAGAACCAGGTCATGAGACCACCACCATTAGAAAGTAGACTTTCAGTACATGAATTTTGATATAAAATTTGTTAAAAATAAAGTCCGGACGACAAAGTTATGCTCGTCCGAAATTACACAATAACTTGTCCAAAATCACAGATTCTGCACGTCTATCAACTTCAAATCAAAAACTGATTTAACCTGCTATAAACTAAGTCACAAACCTCACATATTTCAAAATACAAACGAGTCTAGTTTTAGAATAAAAAACCCGAGCGCAAACCCGATACCCGAGCTAAGAGATATGACCATTTTTCCAAAATGTGTCAGTGTAGCAAATACAAAAATCAGCAGAGACACACCAACTTGTAAAATCCGTCAAACTTAGACCAGACAACAAAATGACCTGAAATTTGGTAGATCATAACATCTCAAAGTTTATCTCTGATTTTTCACAATAAAGAAATCTAGTCAAAATCACCCCCAAACTCAGAAATTATGTGCAGCAAAGCACAATTTCAAGCAGAACAGTCTGTGTTCGAAAATTCATTAAAAATTGAATACTTAATACTTTTTAGTAATTATAATGCCAAAACATCCCCAACTTATCAATCTTTAAAACTCATAAGGACCCATAATTAGAAGAATAGTTTAACTAAAAAAAATGTGACGGAAACCGCAGCTCAACAAGCTGTCTGCTCAAAAATAGGAATCCGATCACAGCTAGATTTATGATTTTTATCTTTTTTCACACTTCTCAGAAAATTCTTAAAATTTAACACGATACAATAGACACACTAATGAACCTTCATTAAAAATACCAAAAATTTGAAAGCTTTCTAGGTACCTTGAATAATTTCATAAAGAACAAACCAGAGTCTCCGACCTCCTCTTCTTTCTCTTCTGCCACCTCTCTCTCTCTCTACGTAAAAACAAGATACGTATGAAGAAAGATAAATATCCCAAGGATATTTCTCTCTCTCTCTCTCTCTACGTAGAAACAAGATACGTATGGAGAAAGATAAATATCCCCAGGACATTTTGCTATATAAGGGCACCAGGAAATTTATCACATGCAAGCGAAATCGCGTCCTAACTTATGCTCCAATCACAAATCACACACAGGACCCTCGCAAGTTCTATTGTTTACGATATAAACTCCTAAAACATATAGTTCAATTAAAAGTAATTGAAATACCGAAATATCCGGGGTGGGTATTACACATACGAGCGTTAGCTTATGTGTTTTCTCTACCGTCTAGGATGTGAAGTGAAGAATAGATTGATATGGTTTCCTTTGTATGGACTTGAAGCTTATGTGAGGAGCTATATCAATGTTTATAGGGATGTTATGTTTAAGATTATTACGCCCTCGATTTCAAACATAAATAATAATAACATTTGGTAGTTAAAATCCTCACCTGAGTTACAATTAATAACCCAAAATATAGTTCAGTCCCCAAATCCACAAAACTGCCCAATAATTACAGAGTTCCACAATAGAAAATACAATACAATACAATGCAGTTTGTTTTACAAAGATAAACAAGTGCTTCCGAAAATAGCTTTAAACATTGAAATCAGCATGCACTCCAAATACTCCATAACAGTAACCTGTAATGTACTTGAAAATGATAGGATTGAGCAGACATGTGCCAAATAGAGAAATCTATACATAAGTTATAAGAAAATATAATGAGTTATGCTTCTAGAGGGAGTGAATATTGACAGATATGCCCAAGATACATATGACCATCAACGGGCAACACATTACGGCCAAGAGGTTCTAGATACCATATATGCAATACCTATCAACTCATATGCCAAACTAGAACCAATAACATTCCCACATCAATTATAATAAACCAATATCTAGTCTCTCAATTGTTTCACCACATCACACATGATTCTAGAATCATTTCTCACTTCTTTACCACTTGTCATCAAAATCTGTTTCATCCATCATCATAATCCTTCTTCCGAAATTCCTTTGCTTTCAAATAGATGTAATGTAGAGAAATACAAGACTTTTAATGGTTAAGCTCCGTTGATTTGAGTTTGAATAGTCTGTTGATTCTGTACACGAATACCGAAAATCATTGATTTGCTCAAGAATAGCCAGAGGATTTTTAATAAAAATCCTTTTTCCTTTTAAAATAAGTCAATTTGGTAAAAACCAATCTTTCTTCCTTTTTTCGATAATCTCATATTATAACAAACAAGGTTTTCGCATGTATCGCTCGTGGTCTGGTCATCTCACTGAATGTCCATGGTGATACTCGTTCATTTGCGTGGTCCGATCGTTTCACTGAATGTCCATGGTGATACCCATAGTGTCAAGTCCGGTCATCTCACCACCGAGTGGTGATATCCGTAGTGTCAAGTTTTTGTTGTGTCCACAATCTTATCAATCAATCATACCCCATTTTATTACAAATAAACAACCATATCGTATATCAACAAGTACATAGTTCACACCATTTCCCCAAGTATAACACCGCACCCTACACAACATTCTAACCATAAGCATCCTTACAACATCTACCCACTAGTACCAATACTTTAAACCTTAGATGATGACGCCATTGGAAGATTGATTACTGTTCAACTAATCTAGAGGATAAGAGATCCTTTTACCACTCGTGTCACTAGACATGCTCACACCTACCCATAAAACTCACTACAATGCCTCGTACAGCCTACGATACTCCTAAACAACCTTACGACACATATTCCATTTATAACGACACTAAGATCATGCTTAACGGGTATCAAAGGAATTGGAACGATCAACAAGTCGTTGGGACCTGAGTAATCAAGTTTAGGGATGGTTTGAAGGAGTTTAAGTGGTGGTAGAAGTGGTCGGGGTTCAAAACAATCGAAGGGGATTTCACGTTCTCAAAACTGTTTTCTGAGCACTGGGTACTGATACCACAAAACATAGGTATCGGTACCAAACCAATCCAGAGAGCAACCTAGAGACAAGGTATCGGTACCTCAAAAAGTAGGTATCGGTACCTCAAAAAATAGATATTGGTACCAATGCATTACAGCGCGCGATTTGCAGAAAATCAAGAACGAGCACAACTATGAAATCCAACGAACTACAACATGATCCAGGTACATAAATATCATATAAACTCATAACTAAAGTAAGAAATCTCTACCTCAGGTGTCGAATCCGAAATCAAGAGATTACCCGAGCCCTAGAACTTCAAAAGCGGAATCGAGCGGAATACACCTCCTTCAAACTCAATCCGATGAGCCACAAGCTTGAAATCACGAGTAGATGATGGAATGGGGGTTGGACTTCGCGGGTTTTGAGTTTGGGGATGAGATTTAGGGTGATGGGATGACAGAGGGATAAGAGCCGAGAGGGAGGGAGAGTAAAGAGAGAGATGAGAACTTTGTTCTCGTACACACACACACTCTCTCTTATATACTAGCACCCACACAAATCACACTTGCACTCCCTCAAATAGCAATCCTAACACATTAATCCCAAAACAAATAAACTTAATAAATTTCACATTTTTCTCAATTTCTAATATTTATAAAACTTTTAAATAATATCTGAAAAATACGGGTCCTTATGAAGATACTCTCTTTTGTCATTCTTGTTATAACTAGGGACATTTGTGTTAGAATAGTGGTGTTATGACATTATTAATGTTTAGTTGCAAGGGTATTATTGTCCTTTCATATAATAGGTTTACTTAGGGTTTCTATGTTTTCCCTATATAATGATGTGATGGCCTCTTGTAACAAATATACTGAATAATAGAATTTCTCTTTTCTAGTTTCACTACATGGTATCAGAGCATAAAATCTAGGCTTGTGGAATATTCGCTTTCCGGCGGACAGCTTATGCCTCACCGCTGTCCGCCGGGCACTCATATATTCTATAACAAACCACAGAATCTGCACAGTAGTCGTATCTTCTTCTTCCTCTTTTAGTTTTCTCTCTTCTAGTTTTATTATTTCTTCTTTTGCTCATTTTGTGCACACTGTTCATCACGCATGTTCACTAGTTTCATCGTACTGTTCACTCCTTTATCCAGTCTTTAGGGTTTTAAAGAGCCAAGTTTTTTTTTTTTTTTTACACTTCAATTTCTCATGTTTGTTTTATTACAGTTTGGTCCCTGAACTTTACAGTATTTATTTTGGTCCCTGCTTTTGTAGCAGTGTGACAGTTTGGTCCCTGTGTTTTGTAGCAGTGTGACAGTTTGATCCCTTGTGGATATTTCTCGTCTTTTGGTGAATTTATGGGCAAGTTTTTGTCTCGTTATTTAGTTGTTAAATCCCCATTTGTTGTGCCACCGGCACCTTGTATTGTTGTGATCCGTGTTGGATCCTTTGTTTATCTCTCCTCGTGCGATTTAGGGTTCGCACATGAGGGGGAGTGTTGGAACTTGTCTCATATTTCTCCATTAGCAATTTCGTTCATTGTTCCACTGCATTTGTTCGGGTATCGAAGTATTAGTGATTCTTCATTTTGGATTGGATCGAAGTTGCATTACCGTGTGGATTTGGCTTTGCTTTATGGATTGTTTCAGTTGAAGATATCAGTCAGAGCATCTCATTTTCATCTTGGCAAACTCACGATGCTCTCCGTGCTCTCATCATGTGTTTGAGGGGGAGTGTTAGAATAATGGTGTCATGACATTATTAATGTTTAGTTGCAAGGGTATTATTGTCCTTTCATATAATAGGGTTTACTTAGGGCTTCTATGTTTTTCCTATATAATGATGTGATGGCCTCTTATAACAAATATACTGAATAACAAAATTTCTCTCTTCTAGTTTCACTACAATTTGTATAGTTTTAGGTTATGCACAGCTCTGAGGTGTAACTAGGAGTTATAATTCTTGTGTAAATATAAGTTGTCGCTACATTATACTTTATGGGTTATGCTTCCGTTGGTTGTACTATTGCTCCTTTTAGTTATATGATTATGAGATCATATATGTTTGAAATGGCCTTGGTGAAGGTTTCACAGTGTTTTGTGGTGACTAAGACCTACAGGGATGGGTCAGGGTCGTTACAATTTAACCATTTTTTTAAGGAGTAATTTGGACTTGGGGTGAATGAAGAATGGAACAATGCCTCCTATTTTTAAGAAAATTGGAAACTGAACATTCAACAAATAAAATTAAATAGGCCAACAATTCAACAGAAGAAATGCTTACTAACCATTCATACAAGAAAAAGGGTATACCAACTATTCAACAAAAAAAATAAACTTACCAACCATTCAAAAGAGAAAATTGGATACTCATCATTCAACAAAGAAAATAAGCTATAAAATAAATTAAAAATTAAAGTTAACATTTTTAAATTTCATAATTAAAAAAATTAACAAAAATATAATAAAGCACTTAAAAAATAAATTTTTAATATTTTAATTAATTATTATATTAGTTAACTAAATTATTATCAATTATTTGTGAACAAAATTAATCAAAGTTGGAGGCCAAGTAATTGTATAGTTAATCTAATGAATAATCTAATTTAACACTGCACAAGGGCAAAATAGTCAATTAACTACTTTTTACCTCATACACCTTCCTTATACACCCAATTTATCCTTCATCCAAATCAAGTATTATTTTATCCCCCCTCTCTAATACCTCATCCAAACCATCTACTTTTTAATCCCCCTCCATAAATGTCACATCAATTTGGGCACTCCCTTCTTAACTAATATCCCCGTCTATCTTATCCCCCTCTATAAATAATACATCAAAAACTCATACCGTATCCAATCGAGCCCCTATCTTTTTCTTCAGCCGTTTCCTGTTTCTAGAGTTTTTTCTCAATAGTTTCCTTCTTAATCTATTCTCCCTCTCCTTTAACCAGGAACCAAACAACCATTGAAGAAAATTATTTTTTCTCATTTACTTTCCTTCATTTTCCCTATGTTCCAAATAGAGGGAAAAAGTTTTTTTATTATGGACTAAAAATAAACATTGTAGGACTTTACATTGTCAATTTTAGCAACTCCTTAAAAAGATAACCAAAAGATGAGGTAAGAAGTCTTGATTATCGAATTTTGGTTATGCCAGTGGATATACCCTTAAGACATTAAAACGTCCTCGTTTGCAGGTGGAATAACTCAACCCTTAGCGGCTCGCTTGGCGGGGTGATAAGGAAGAATGGTGGATATGTTATAAGCGAAGATCAGTTAAGAATGAGAAATTAAGTAAGACAATTGAAATTGATAGATAATAGTAGGTGGATAAATATTAATGTGAGAGGTTACTTGCCCCTGTAATGATAATATGAAAGGGATTTTGAGAAGTTGAGGGGCAACTTGTAATTTATCCCACCCAATAAACTAATGATGGTGGGTGGTGGGTGCGTTGGTTTTGCAGGAGTCTTATCTTATCTATCGGATTAATAGTTTGGGGGCAAAGGGAAGACCAAACACCTAGATGAGAGTGTACCAGAATTAGTTTATCCCAAAACCCTTATCCCCTTTCTTCTCCGCCTATCAAACAGGTCGTTACTCCTTTAGGTATGGTGGGCACTTGTAGAATAGAAGAGCCTTTCCTATTGATTGGCTTGAGAGGAAAATAGAGAGAAAATAGAAAAATCTAGTGTCGAGCACAAGTAAAAGTTCTAATATATACTTATCGACTTGCATTCTTATGCCTTGTTCTCTTTGCAATTCAAAAAGAATTTTCAAAAAATTCCCCCTAAATTCCATCTACTTCCAACATTTCTCTCTCTATCTCTCTCCACTCATTACCCCTACTATTTTTCAATAAAAAATTCAAAATCAATCCAAACACAGCATTAATTATTTTCTCTTCTCTTCCATAAGTTCCAAAGTTACCTCTCCTTTCCATTTCCATTTCCCTTTCTCTTTCCCCAACGATCAAGTCCTTGCTCACATAATCCTTCAGTAGAGTCCTCCACTCTTGCTCGCGATCCTCGCTTTGTGTTGAGTTCTCAATAATATTAGTAGTAAAGAAAGTTTTGAAAGATGTTTTTATACTCGTGCACGCGCATTATATGACTTAGATCAAGTCACACCCTTCCTTCTCTCTCCCCTCCATGGCCTGCACATTAAATCAAGGAAATCATAACCCTCACGAGGACACCAATGTATAATGGAAAATGAAAATTGCCCAAATTAGGGAAGCAATCGTATAGATAGGCGATTAGGCTATCCACAATGGCATAATCCAAGTAATAGGTTTCTAAAGTTAACAATGTTGTGCAAAATATTGTTCACAATGGAATAATCAAACTTATCAATCTCCTTAGAAATAATCAAATTTTGGGCTTTGAATAATCAAAACTAGCAACCTTTTGCCAAAAAACAAATTTAGTGAACCCCACATATTCTCAATTAATGCATCCATCATTACACAAAAATCTTCTCTCTATTTCTTTTTCAACAATCTATATTACAAATCGCGACGGTGTGGTGCCCCACAGATTTTTTCTGCATAAATCTTGACCGTTGGATTTAGTAGACATTTCTCTACATAAATCCTCGCCCTTGATTCAACTCTGACATTTTGGTAAATACTTTGCATTTTTTGGACAAATGGTAGAGTAATAATTTCTTCAGTTTTGGCAATAAATGTGGTGGCCCGATACTAATTTGTGATATCCCCGATATTTGTGATTTCCCAAAAAAGAAGAAGACCGAACGTGATTTCCCCTCTCTCTCTCTCTCTCTCTCTCTCTCTCTCTCTCTCTCTCTCTCTCTCTCTCTCTCTCTCCGTCAGATGGTTACCCACATTGTTAACAAACCCTAAACCTTCTTTCTCTCTTCAAGTCCTCTTTCCAGTTCTCCCTGGCTCTCGCCCTCTCTCCAGTTCTCTCTTTAGAGTTATGTTTCTTTGTTCTCTTTTTTTTAAACGATTGTGACAGCTGTGAATCGGAAAATTGGTTGTTTATAAAATTAGTTCTTTGTTTTGATTCCTTTTTGTTTTTAAGTTTTGATCAGTTGATTAGAAGAAAAGGGTTTCCGTTTTTTATCAGTTGATTGGGAAAAAAAAAATTTTTGATCAGTTGATTGGAAAAAAAGGGTTTCCGATATGGGTTTGATTATCATAATCTATACTTTGATCAGTTGATTGGAAAATACATAATCTATACTGATGATGGGTTTCCGATATGGGTTTGATTGGAAATTTTTTTTTTTGATCAGTTGATTGGAAAATACATAATCTATACTTTCACATATGGGTTTGATTATCATGTGCTGCTTAGATATTACCACTATGATCACCAGTACGTGTTCAAACATGCCGGTGCTTTAGAAAAGCTTAAACCGAAGTGTTCGAACATGCCGGTGCTTTAGAAAAGCTTAAACAAACCCATTACATGTCACGGAATTATTTTTGTATGATACTTTATATTCCTCTTTTTTAGAGTTTTTTTTTTCAGTTGGTTAGTAGCACGGCTTTCGTTCAATCATTATATTCAGTTGGTTAGTAGCTCGGTTTTCGTTCAGTCATTATAGATGACTGATTATGGACTAATACAATTGTCGATTGTTGATTATGGACTAATACAATTGTCGATAGTAGTAATCGATGTAGTCGATGGCATAACGAGCAATTGGTTTTTGGTGGTGATAAAATTGCATTGGTATGTGACTTTAGACACAATCAGTTTGCTCACACCTGGCTAAGGTCATTCGATTATCATATTGAATTATGAATTCTTTGATTTGGGGCAATGATATAAGCAGAAGTGGAATTACATTTTTATAGTGGATGACTTTGAATCGAACTGCGGTCTCTATTTAGAGAGAATCACGTAAAAATCAGTATGTCATGGTTTGCTGTTGTTTACTTCTTTTTTTGACAGGTTGTATGACATTAAATTTTTTGCTAGATAATTGAAATGGTATATGAACTGAAGCACCAAATATTTTTTGACAGGTTGCATTGGCTAACAAGTAACAGATATAAAGTTGGTTGGAGCTTGAAAATTAGAAAGTCTACAATTTTTTTTAATGATTCAGGAGAAGTGGAATTACATTTTTATATTCAATTGAAGAACTGATTATGTTTTGTCTTTTCTTCTTGATTTTAGAAAACTTGATGACTAAAAGCTAGATGTTACTGGTTTTGAAGAGCTCATTAAGTATAATTATTGGTTTTGTATTCTTACATTTTGAAGCTTGATTTTTTTTTAAGCACATAAAATGAATTTATTGATTACAGTTGGGTTTTGCCAGTTGTGATATATAGTTTGTACTGTGGTCAAACTGGTTGTGAATTTAAATTGCTGGCGATAAGTGCCTTCATGTACGGGTGCTATAACTATTAGTTTGTTAGTTTGTTTATGTGTTGATTCAAGTTAACCAGTGGATATACTTGAGCTATTGTTTTTTATTTTTTGCTTAGTTAGAATGTTGCAAATGGGGCCTTAGCCTTCAAAATTGAATATGAATTGAATACCAATTTCAAGCCGTGCCTTCAGGCACGGGCAATATCTAGTGTTTTAATATTTTACTAAAAACTATTTTTTTTTAAAATAACTACTTTACTCAAAAATTATTTTCTTAACTATTTTTCAAAAAGAATTTATATATATATATATATATATATATATATATATATATATATATGTATGTATGTATGTATGTATAAAAGGCTACTGTTTACCAAAAAAACAGGTCTCTGCAGTTTTCTTATATAAAAATTATTTTTTCAAAAATTGTAGTTACACAATAACTGTTTAAAAAAATTGTTTTTTTTCCAAAAACTATTTAATATTTCTAATAAATAGTTTTTATTAGTTTCAAAAATATTTTTATAAAAACTATTTTCTATATAATTTGAAAAGGTGATAGGGCAAGTTTTAGTTATCCAATTTTGATTATGCTATTGTGGACCTCTATATTGCTAACCTTAACAATCTCTTAAATGGATAATCAAAAATTGATGTGACAACTTTTGATTATTCATTTGATTATGCCATTGTGGATAGCCTTAGTAGTAGGTACTAGTATTAATCAATACTTCATACAAATCTGTTGAACCCCCAACAACCTCTAACCTCCCAATCCTAAAGTTCTAGAATTGTTTATTTTTCTTATTTTTAAAATTTCAGAGAGAGAGAGAGAGAGGAGTTGGGTTTTCTTATTTTTCATATTTTGTAATTAACTAGATATTGCCCGTGCCTGAAGGCACGGCTTGAAATTGGTATTCAATTCATATTCAATTTTGAAGGCTAAGGCCCCATTTGCAACATTCTAACTACGCAAAAAATAAAAAACAATAGCTCAATTATATCCACCGGTTAACTTGAATCAACACATAAACAAACTAACAAACTAATAACTTGAATCAACACATAAACAAACTAACAAACTAATAGTTATAGCACCCGTACATGAAGGCACTTATCGCCAGCAATTTAAATTCACAACCAGTTTGACCACAGTACAAACTATATATCACAACTGGCAAAACCCAACTGTAATCAATAAATTCATTTTATGTGCTTAAAAAAAATCAAGCTTCAAAATGTAAGAATACAAAACCAATAATTATACTTAATGAGCCCTTCAAGTAAGAATACAAAACCAGTAACATCTAGCTTTTAGTCATCAAGTTTTCTAAAATCAAGAAGAAAAGACAAAACATAATCAGTTCTTCAATTGAATATAAAAATGTAATTCCACTTCCACTGAATCATTAAAAAAAAATTGTAGACTTTCTAATTTTCAACCTCCAACCAACTTTATATCTGTTACTTGTTAGCCAATGCAACCTGTCAAAAAATATTTGGCGCTTCAGTTCATATACCATTTCAATTATCTAGCAAAAAATTTAATGTCATACAACCAGTCAAAAAAAGAAGTAAACAACAGCAAACCATGACATACTGATTTTTACGTGATTCTCTCTAAATAGAGACCGCAGTTCGATTCAAAGTCATCCACTATAAAAATGTAATTCCACTTCTGCTTATATCATTGCCCCAAATCAAAGAATTCATAATTCAATATGATAATCGAATGACCATAGCCAGGTGTGAGCAAACTGATTGTGCCTAAAGTCACATACCAATGCAATTTTATCACCACCAAAAACCAATTGCTCGTTATGCCATCGACTACATCGATTACTACTATCGACAATTGTATTAGTCCATAATCAACAATCGACAATTGTATTAGTCCATAATCAGTCATCTATAATGACTGAACGAAAACCGAGCTACTAAACAACTGAATATAATGATTGAACGAAAGCCGTGCTACTAACCAACTGAAAAAAAAAACTCTAAAAAAGAGGAATATAAAGTATCATACAAAAATAATTCCGTGACATGTAATGGGTTTGTTTAAGCTTTTCTAAAGCACCGGCATGTTCGAACACTTCGGTTTAAGCTTTTCTAAAGCACCGGCTTGTTTGAACACGTACTGGTGATCATAGTGGTAATATCTAAGCAGCACATGATAATCAAACCCATATGTGAAAGTATAGATTATGTATTTTCCAATCAACTGATCAAAAAAAAAAATTCCAATCAAACCATATCGGAAACCCATCATCAGTATAGATTATGTATTTTCCAATCAACTGATCAAAGTATAGATTATGATAATCAAACCCATATCGGAAACCCTTTTTCCAATCAACTGATCAAAAAAATTTTTTTCCCCAATCAACTGATAAAAAACGGAAACCCTTTTCTTCTAATCAACTGATCAAAAATTAAAAACAAAAAGGAATCAAAACAAAGAACTAATTTTATAAACAACCAATTTTCCGATTCACAGCTGTCACAATCGTTTAAAAAAAAGAGACAAAGAAACATACCTCTAAAGAGAGAACTGGAAAGAGGGCGAGAGCCAGGGAGAACTGGAAAGAGGACTTGAAGAGAGAAAGAAGGTTTAGGGTTTGTTAACAATGTGGGTAACCATCTGACGGAGAGAGAGAGAGAGAGAGAGAGAGAGAGAGAGATGAATCACGTTTGGTCTCCTGGTTTCACGCAAAGAGAGAGAGAGAGAGGAAATCACGTTTGGTCTTCTTCTTTTTTGGGAAATCACAAATATCGGGGATATCACAAATTAGTATCGGGCCACCACATTTATTGCCAAAACTGAAGAAATTATTACTCTACCATTTGTCCAAAAAATGCAAAGTATTTACCAAAATGTCAGAGTTGAATCAAGGGCTAGGATTTATGTAGAGAAATGTCTACTAAATCCAACGGTCAAGATTTATGCAGAAAAAATGTGTGGGGCACCACACCGTCGCGATTTGTAATATAGATGTGAGTAGACTTTATTCACGCATCAACATTTTTATCCCCGTGCATAGAACGTGAACAACACTATTTAAATGTATATGGATGTGGGGTTGTGCTCATGTAAAGATAGTTCGACCTAGTGGGAGATGCTAAATTACACAAAAAAAAGAAAAAAGACAACAGGTCATTATTGAGTATTTACCATCAACACACAAGTTGTTGGCTTTTATCCCACCAAGTAAAAACACAGTTAAGGGAGAAAACAATCCTAATAGAGCAGAAGTTTAATTTTCCTTTAATGAGTCCTGCCTCAGGAAGTGAATGTTTTTTCTTTCCTCTTAATTACATTATTACAAAACAAGCATGATGCATTAACTTCATCTATTTTCCCGCGAAGTACAACTATTTTCAGACATATGAATCATATGATGCAGACGGCACATCATGCAGCGGATGGCCTTTTCTGTTCCTTTCGATAATCCTTCGTGCAAGCGAGACTTGTTTGCCAACCACAAATATGAAGGCCTTTCCCTTTCCTCCAGCTCCTCTGGCAGTTCTTCCAACACGGCGCACATACTCACTGGGATCACGGGGAAAATCAAAGAGCACAACATGATCAACACCGCCATCAAAGTCGATTCCCCTTGATGCTCTGCAACAAAAACAAGTATTGACTCATAAGAGGATGCGAAATAACAACTAAGTGTATACCCACAACACCAAGCATAGCTCAAGATCCATAATACAAAGTAACAAACGGGATTGAACTTTGAAGAAAGGAACATTTACCTATCCGTGCAAACTAAAAACAGAGATTGGTCTTCTGGTTGGGAGCTGCAGAACTCCTCCATATTTGCTAACCGTGATTCTTGTGCCAAAGCAGCATGAAATGGAAAGACTCTCGTACGGGTCCCTTTTCTATCAAGTCGGTTCAACACATTCTCAACCTTTCTGCAGGTCTCAATCTGTACTAAGCAAATGCCAACACAAATTCAGAGCGGTAATTACAAAAGATGAAAGACAGGTACTAAAGACATTCTCAGTATACTCTGTGCACAATTACCTTGTTACAGAAGATTATCGTTTTTGTCACTGCACTTCCCTCAACAAGTCGCACAAGAGCAGATTTCTTATTGGAGAATGCTGTCTCTGGAGTCTTTTCTGCTCCATCATCTCCACTGCAATCTACAAGAACCTGATAAAAAAGAACTGTTTGTAAACTCAACCACATCCAAGGTTTCCTTACCTTCATTCCTTTCCAATGTCTTTCGGGAAACAATAATATTTCCAAATGCATCACCTTATTGGACCACATCATCACCTGATTTTAACTGTTGGAAGCCAACTCCGCATACAGATGTCAAGTACCAAACAAAAAAGCATTATCTTTATGGGCAAAATGCAATTTACTTCCCGTTAGGTTGCCTCTTTGGCACACACCTCCCTATCATTCGAAAATGACCAATTTACCTCGTGGTTTTGGACATTTTTGCAACTCTAACTCCATTAAGAGTGAATGTCAAATTGCTTTAATGCTCTTGTATGTTTCTTTCCTTTCTTTCTTTCTTTCTTTCTTATTTTTTTCCCCCCTTTTTTTGGTTTCTGCGGTGCACAAGGAGGGTTTTTTTTTTAATGTTTTTTTCCTCAACAACGAAAGTCTACCGAGCATAGAAGACCATGTCAGCGTACACCTTCCATTTAAAAGTCGACAACTTAAGCAAAAAAAGAAGTTTGTCCCACCTATATTCATCAATCTTAGCCGGTTTTTCAGTGAACATTTCATCTGGAATTTTCCAGTTCCATATGGAATAAAGCTTTTCATTCAGCAAACTGTCCTAATTGCCTTCCTCTAAGGGAAGATCATTGTGAAGTTTCTTCTCAAAGAGGCTGGCAGGTCAATCCAGTTTGTCCCTAGCATAATAGAAGCACAGAGAACTCCAGTCATCGTTTGTGTAGCTAGCTAGGCATAGGTGGTCTTAGGCCGCCATCTTCATCCTCCTCGATCTCAGTGGTTAGGCTAACGGCAGGAAATCTTTCAAAATTTCATCTCTTTCTCTGTGGTTAGGCTAACAGCAGGGAATCTTTCCAAATCTCAGAGTAACCAAGAAATCATGTTCTTTAAACTTAAAGCAATCATTTTTTCTTTGGAACCTTTGATTATTAGGAGCAAGGTCATCGTCACAGATTTCTTCGAGAGACATGAAATAGCTTTAGAAAAAGAAACGCAAGACAAAAAGAAAGAAAAAGGATAATCACATTCGCAAACTAACCTCCACAAGTTCAGAGCTGGTGCGGTGCATACCAGGTCCCATGATTACTTCACAGTCAGGAAAAACCTCAACTAGCTTGTTGTATATGACCGTTGGTAAAGTGGCAGTGACAAAGAGATATTGAGTGGAAACAGGTGCACTGCTGATTAAACTTTGCAATGCTGGCTCGTAGTCCTCGTTAGTAAAAAGTATATCTACCTCGTCCAGCACAGCACTGTTATACGAGGTTTAATCAATCTTGGCAACAAAGATTCCCAGAGATCATGTCTATTACTGAAACTTAAAAGTTGAAGAGCTGTAGTCGAGAGTGGAGTAATTGAGGGCATCATTCTGTGCATCATAATAGGGAATTTGGAAACCAAAACATGATCCTCAGGAAAATCATGATCATGAAGTTAAATTCTAGTTCTCCTTCCATTCCATAAATATTGTCGACTACACAAAACGAGAACTGAAGGAAAAAGATTTTGGTCAAAAGAAATTCCAACTTTATCCGCCAGTAAAAAGAACTCATCGATATCCAGCAACTTTCACAAAAAAGTGAATTTATTTTTGACCAAATTAATTCTTTTCAATTTCTTCTTTTTGCATAGTGGACAATCTTTACAAATGGAGGTAGTATATACCACAAGAAAACTGGCATGCCCTAAAGTATTTCCCGAAAACCTCAAGGGAGGTCAGTACAATATACCACAAGAAAACTGGCAAGTTAATGCAGTCCATATGATGCTCAAGGAAAAGGACCAAAAGGTATTTCAAAGATGTGAGTAATTATAAAAGTTGGCTCACATTCAAGACTAAAATCCAAATAGGAGTTGAACAATCTGACTTGGAGTCTTTTTTTTTTTTTTTAATCATGTTTATGTTTTGGTGTTGTAATTCTTAGATTTGAACACTTCTTAGCAGTCAGTTCTGTTTTTTTTTTTTTTGTTTCAGTAATTGCTGAGATTGGTCATAGTCTAAGAATCCTACTATACGATTGCTTTAGGCAGACAGATATTAATTTCTAAGAAGTCAAATAATTATAGTAGATTGACTAGCTTCCTTTTTAGAAATCCTTGTCTTAGTTGGTTTAGGAAGGCTCCAACATTATATATAGCCATGTAAGGTTTCTAAATTATTGGAGTTGAATGTTGAGAGAAATTTCAGAGCTTCCACGCTTTTTGTGAATTGTGTGATGCAATTCCAGCCTTGGATGTGTCACCTTGGGAATCTAGGCATGATGCCGAGGGGTGATTTCAAGAATGCTTTTTTCCCGATCTCGAGTTTCTGCTTAAAATCAGCATATTTGCTGTTCTGAATAACTGTTTAAAATATCAGAAGAGCCCCATAACAGTCCCCAAAAGCCTGGTTTCTCGTCTTAAGAAACTATACCCTATTGTGCACCTTTTGAAAAAACTAAAAACATACACTTGTCCAACATCATAGATCTCATCTATAAAAACAAAAGAGGTCATGCTTGCAAATGAATTTGTTGCCTCATGCTTGATAACCCCCATAATGCATGCGACCCAATTTGAGCATATCGTTAAGGCCTATACAAGAAAGCAAGTACATGTACAAATTCAAGGCAAAATAGTTACCATCTAAGGTTTGTCAACTGCAATATGCCTTCCTTGATAAGGAACAAAAGACGACCAGGTGTAGCTATTAGTACATCTAAGTTCTGTAGGAGACTTTCCAGTTGAGTTTTCTGTCGAAAACCACCAGTGGCAACCACAGAACGAAAAGGAACCCCAGACCTTGAAATGGCTCTGCAATTCCTCAACACCTGCAAAAGTTGCATTCAAGTCTAAAAGAACATGCCAAAAAGGAATAGAGACAGAGAATCAACTACGGGAGAAGCCACAAAGATCCTATTCTGGTGGCAGTGGCAGGTGTAAATTGCTAACAATGATTCTCATGTGGCTTTCATACCAAACCAAGCCAAACTGAGCTTTTCAGTCTCAATCAAGTGGGGACGGCTACATGAATCCGTTTTTTCCATTGAGTTCTGTCAAGGGCATAGTGCTCCATGATGTACAAAAAACATAGATTGTTTCGCACTTCTGCCTCTAATGTCAATTTTGGTCTACCCCTCCACTTAGTGTTACCCTCTAGTGTAACCACATCACTCCTAAACTTGCCTTCTCTGTACCTTCAAAGACATAAGCACACATCCCGGAAAAGCCCAAAAACAGAAGCAGAAGAGGAAATACTGGTAGATGGTGTAATAGTTAATGTCACATCTATTCTTCAGAAACTACCAGACGCTATCACAGATTTGATGCATCCAGAGACAAAGTCAAATATAAGGGAGGAGTGGAATTCAATTGGTAAATGCCTCAGAAATAATAAGGAAGACACAAGATAACTACCATAGCAACTATACCATGATAGAATCATGCCAATGTAGCTCCTAAATAAATATCAAAAAACAAAAAGAAATGAGATAACATTATGTCCACACCTGACAAGCCAACTCGGCAGTTGGTACCAATATGACAACTCGAGGGCTTTTAGGTAAAGATTTGCTAAGCCCTTGAAGCTCTTCTTGCCTGAGACGCTGAATTACTGGAAGAAGATACGCCAAAGTTTTTCCAGAACCACTTTGATCCGCTATAATGCAGCACTTTCCCCCAGTAACAGGTGCAAATGCCAAGGCCTGAAGTTGTTAAAGATGGTTCATATAATCATTGTTTTCAAAGAAAATCAAGTGAAGATATGAGCTTTACACCATAAAGTTTCATTTTGAAGTTATTCCCTCCACCAATAAACTCATCGTGAGATTACATGTGGAAGAGGATGGCTGGTTCATCCGAGTGAGATGGAACCCCGAGGAGGGAGGGGGAAGATATTCACTCATCCTGCTGAAAAGAGGGGCGGAGTGGAGTAACGAAGCTCAAAATACAGAGAGCATAGAAATCGCAAGTCTGAAGACCTATCGTGTAAGACGGTTCCACCATCAATGTACAGGTCAATCATGCCACCACAACAAGCATTCCCTCAAAACGTGTGGACACATGATCAACCAACTAGGATCCTCTTTTGAGTTGTTAGATTTGCATCTAGCCCTGCATCTAGTTTCAGTGGACTGTACACGCTGGTTGCAGCACTAGGGAATGACATAGGACTATTGCCATCATACAAACCATATGTGGTAAAAGAACTAAGCCCCTTCACTAATAAGAAATCTACTAGTGATGTCACTTAACATTTTTGGTGTACTTGGGAGAAAAAAAACAAGAAGGGAAAATGAAGGTTTCTACTGGTAGTGGTCCTAAAGAACCATTGGGGAACAAAATAATGTTCAGTCTATATTGCGTGTGAATTCACTTAGGCAAGTTAGATTTCAAGATTCGCAAACATTGTCCAAATAACATACATCCCAAGGGGCCAATGTCTGTCAATATACATTTGGTTAACAAAATGATAAGCAAACCGCTCTATGCCTCGACAGAGTAATAAAAAAATATTGGTGGTAACAGTGGCGATAATTATCCGTAAAACACTGTGGTAACATACCTGAATACATGAAGGGCGTATGATGGACTGATTCCGAAGAGATTCGATGATTGTATCGTCGCATCTCAAATCTCCAAAGGACTTTTTACTGAAAAAACCGCTATCAGAAGGCAAGTTCCCCCATTCTTTTACTTTGTCCCTGGCATTAAATTGGATGTTACGAGCGGACCCTCCATCACCCCACCGTCTTAAGGATGAAAGAGAACCTCTTGAAACTGAAGCATCCTGCCGTTTGGAGGGCAGTTTAACGCCAGACATAACAGCCACCTCTGATTCGGACATGTCCCCTTTTGTCCATTTATGCCTAGTATTTTTAGTTTCTGGGGATTGGGAGCCTCTCGAAACACATCTACATCTCAGAAGGTCTAATCTCTTTTTACCCTCCGCAAATTCCAATTCGGACTGTGAACTACTAAGTACACTAAGAGGTTCATCTTCTACAATTAGGTCATCGTAGTCGCAGCAATCTTGCTTCTTTCTGGAAAATTTTCGCCCGAAGAGCCTCACTCTCTGAGATTTCAATCTCCCAAAATTTACTAATGATAAACTATTACATGCTGACAGAAAATCAGTGCACATAACTGCTGGCAATGTATACATGCCTGCACAAGCCAAAAAAAAAAACACCAAATGACCAATGGAGTGGTATTATGGAGTAGAACCTTGAATCAAATAACTGACATGAGCAAGAAAAGAACCGCGAACAAAGAATCTGAGAGAAGATTACAAGATTGTTAAAGAAAAACACAAACCGAATGATACAAACTAATGAAATTTAAGAAAATATATACAGCTTGGGAATGAATGGAAACCTGGGAGAAGAAGGGTAGTCGGGGAACAATCAAGAGGCAAGCATGTGAACCCTATCGATGACATTAATGAAACTTTGGCTTTGTAGTGTAGCGGTGTAGCCTGTACAAGGCCTGCTGAGTGCTGCTATGGAGTGTGGAGTATCTTTTTCCATATTCGTTTCCATTTGCAGTTCCAGTTTTCTTTTTTCCGGTAAATTTGCCTTATCTTCCCGGAGGTTTCTGACAACGACACAAGCCTCTCCGAGATTTCTCAAAATTGCACTAGCCTCCCAAATAAGTAGGGCTGTCGATTTTTAACCAGACCCATGTACCCATCTATATCCCCCCACTTATAACCCGTCCAAATCTGCCCATATTTTACTAGGAAGCATATCCCCCCACTTATAACCCGTCCAAATCTGCCCATATTTTACTAGGGCTTCCTGACTGGCCCTAAGTTAGGAACTTTGGGTTTCTATTGGTTTCATATTTGATTGCAAATTGCGAAACTCTTTATTGTACGTCGATAAATGTTGACATTTCGAATTTGACTTTCTAGCCTTTGCTTTTACACGTCGTAATTTGTTGGAATTCGTAAATTGGCTTGTAAATCAACCCGAAGTAGGCCTTTTCTTTATGGCTTCTTTGTTTTAAAAAAAAAAAGATTTAATGAAATTCCAAATCAAAACCCTACTCACAAACAGAATGAATCAGTTAGATACTTAGATATTAGGGAAATTTTCAAAGTGAAACTCTACTTGCAAACAGAATGAATCGGTTAGATTTTAGGGAAATTTTCAAAAACTTGTGAACGAAGTTGGTTACTTTTCCCTGAAATCAAAAGTCCATTACCAAGAGGAATTTACATGTTATAAAAAAGTTCACATTTTTTTGATCTTTGTCTGATTATATTTTTGGGGTGCGAGGCCTTCGGATTTGACCCATTTTGACATTTAGTACCACATGGCCTTAAGGGCCCGATTGGATACGGGAAGAAAATTGGGGGTATTATTTATGAAGGAGGGTGATGCAAATCTTGTAAATATGTACATATTAGGGGTATTTGTTAAGGTTCTTTAGTGAGGGCCATTTGATTGAAATTCTTTTTAGTCTAACTGGT
Source organism: Rhododendron molle (assembly GCA_025413875.1). NCBI lineage: Eukaryota > Viridiplantae > Streptophyta > Magnoliopsida > Ericales > Ericaceae > Rhododendron > Rhododendron molle. The sequence continues at coordinate 37,214,834 of CM046389.1, read as the reverse complement.
CCTTTAATGAGTTTTTGGAAGTTTTGGGATATTTTTGAAATAAATGTAATATTTTGGAATATGAGAAGTATACTTTGTCTTTTGGGGCGTTAAAGTGCAAATTTTACTTTGCATCTTACAGTTTCATAGAGAAGCATCTTGATTTTCTATTGGGGGCCGACTATTCGCATCCCGTATTTTCTCCTTAACCCACTATATTTCGGTAAATAATGGTTGAAAATTATACATAATATTTCGGTAAATAGCTGTTGAAAACAAGATTATATTTCAGTAACTACATGTCGAAAATATATTCAATCTTCGGTAAACAACTGTCGAATATACATTTTCGGTAAATAGCTGTTGAAAAAAAGATTATATTTCGATAATTGGATGCTGAAAATGTATCTAAATTTTGGTAACTAACTGTCGAGTCGAGTATAGTTGAAAATTTTTAACGAACTAAGGGAGAAAATATGGGGCTATGAATAACCGCTCCTTTTCTAGAAAGGGGGTAAAATAAACCAACGTAGAGCTGAAAGCTCAAAGAATTGGAGGCTTTGGTCTTGAGGATTCGATCCCGCAGTGCGTACTGTTCCCTCTTCACTGTTGTATGCGCGAAGAGGCTAGCTAAAACTGTTGTTTTCTTTCTGTTCATACTTGAATAGTGTTCAGATTCAGGTACTTCTCTTGGATACGTCGTAGGAGCTCACTTTGGTGGGTTAAACTTGTTCATATTTGCTGTATTTTCAATAGAAGACAGTGTGTTTTTTGGTCCTAGCTCTTCCTATCTTCTTCTAGCAGCTATATATGTCGTTCTAGTCTTAGGTTCCGATTCCTAGTGCTAAATACTTCGATTTTTTTGGGTTGATTCTCCTGGTGTTACTTACTTGCATGTTTCGTCGATATTTAGGATAGTCCTATGGTACACACCTTAATTTTAAACCATTGGATTTAAACGTAAATAATCCGGACCACTCATTTATTAGGTCAATTAACAAAATGAAAAATTGGCTTAACAGGAAAACGGTGTCTCTCCCTCCCTCCCTTACTCTCTCTCTCGCTCTCCATATCTCCTCTCTGGCACTCTCTCCTTCCCACTGACTACCCTTCGAAGACCTCACTCCGACGATTTCCTCCACCATCCTCCCCCATCTCAATCCGTTGTGATTTCACAGGACTATCATCTCTGTCCCTCTGTCCCTCCCACTGCTCGTTCTGGTTCGACGACCACACTCGGGCGACCACTCACTCCGACGTCCTTGCTAGCGTGACAATAGGTCTCTCTTCCTTTCTCTTCGGGCCTGGTAACGGTGATTTCTCACCCGACACATGACGATAGGGGAGCAACCGCAGGCTCCTTCCATCTTGTTCGTTTTAATTTAATCCTTTCATGGGTTAAGAAATTAGAACTGAAATTTTGATTGTCTAAACATTTTGATTGTGTAAACCTTTCATGGGTTTACGATAGGTGATCAACCCTTTTGATTGTGTAAGAATCAAGAACTTAAATTTTAATGTCACCGCTTCATCATCCGCCGCAAGCAAGAATCAAGAACTGAAATTTTTTGGAGGGTATTCTTATATTTGAATGCTTGTGGTTTTTGTCCCCATTTTTGGTCAAGCTGATCAAAAAATATATATTCAATTTTTAAAAATACTCACGCTGTCAATTTAGAGGTTTGATGAACTGTTTTTAAGCATTTGGTGAATATCATAAATCTTTAGTTCTCAAAGCTTGTTGTGATTGCTCATGGTTAAACCCAATCATCACTTGGGTATAGCTATCCATTTTATATGTTCCTATTTAATTGTTTTAACTACAGCCCTTTACTTTTCTTGGTATGTAGATATTATGGATTAGTCCGATGGTAGTCAGGGTGGTCATGCAAATGCCTACAATGATAAATTTAATTCTAGCAGTTATAGTAAGAATGACATTCTCGAGCAGAAATTTGATTCAGAGGATGATGCACATGCCTTCTACAACGCATATGCTAAGGAAATGGGGTTTAGCATACGGAAAGATAGGTTGATAGTTGACGAAGCCAATGTGCCTCGTAAGAGGAAATGGGTATGTTCAAAGCAAGGTCGAAGAGCAAAAAAACATTTGGACAGAAAGGATCGGAAAAGAACCCCCAGGGATGAAACTAGAATTGGATGTCGAGCAACTTTCAACATCCGGTATGATAAAGGAGTTGAAAAATATGTGGTGACTCACTTTGACGATGAACACAACCATCCATTCATAGAGAAACGTTGTGTGCCTTTCCTCCTCTCACATAGGCGTGTGAGTGATGCGGTTAAAGCTCAAACAAAAGCTATGCACAATGTCGGTGTGAAGACAGGTCAGATCATGGATTTGAAGGTCAATGAATTTGGGGGATACGAGGATGTGGGCTTCACTCTCAAAGATCTGCAGAACAAAATTGAAGTTGAGCGCAGAGTAGAACTCAAAGACGGGATGCAGAGGGTGCTTCGGGTTACTTATCTGCGAGAGCCGATGCCGACCCATTATTTTTCTTCAAGTATACCGTGGATGAGGACAACCGGCTAGGTAAATTATTTTGGGCAGACTCGAAGTCTCGAATGGACTACGCTGCTTTCGGTGATGTACTGATATTCGACACAACCTATCGAACAAATGCATATAAGAAACCGTTTGTGATTTTAGCCGGTGTGAGTAACCATTTTCTTACGACTATTTTTGGTTGTGCCTTGTTGGTTGATGAGACGTTTGCAACATACACATGGGTGCTGGAAACCTTAATGGAGGCCATGGATAACAAATGACTTGTGTCCGTAGTGACAGATGGTGATAGGGCAATGCGTCAGGCAATTCAAAAAGTCATTCTGGATTGTAGGCATCGTCTTTGTTCGTGGCATCTGTCGCGAAATGCCGCGACAAATATCCACAAACCTGAGTTTCAAGAAGATTTCAAGCGGTATATGCAAATAGATTGTGAAATAGATGAGTTCGAAAGGGCTTGGGATCAGGTGGTGAAACGGTATAATATTGAGCAAAAACCTTGGGTGTTGGAGACTTATAGCAAACGTTCTTTATAGGCTCAGGCATACCTTCCTGGCTATATGTTTGCTGGGGCATCAAGTACACAACGGGTAGAACGCATGAATGCCTATTTCAACTAGTTCCTAAAACAGAGACTAAGGCTATTTGAATTTATGGTACATTATGATAGGGCTCTTGGGCCATGCGATCGTGACACAATAATGACGATCAATTCCATTGAATTTTGTATGTTTGTTGATTAAGTCACCTACGTAAATTTTTGCCTCGATCTGATTTAGGAAGCTCCATCATCGGCATGCAAATTTAATAATATAATGATATTTTTCATCCAATTAAGTGTCTACCTATAAGCCATCAACTTCATTCTTGGTACGAATGACCTAATTGATATTATGTAAAAGATAGACGATTTTGATAAAATAATTTTAAAAAAAACACCTTACGTGGGGCTCAGATGGTGTATTATTAGATTTTATTGTTATATTGAAATTAAACGACTAGATTTGTCGAAGTATGAAACTACAAGGACTAACTATGTAATTTAACCTTAAAAAACAACATTCTTAAAAAAAAAAAAAAAAAGGAATGAAGGGTGCAAGACTTGAACCCCTGATCTTTTAGATAAATGTCCAAACTCCAACACCTTATCATTGTGGTACACAATTGAGAATTTGAAATTTTGAAGACTATTAATTATATAGTACTTTCTTGAAAATAGGGGCCTTATTTTCGGCTGAAAATTGAGAAGGCAGTGGCCTCAAATTCACTTGTAAGTCATATTATGGCTCATGTCATTGGTGTAAATCAGTATGTTGACTATAATAATTTTTTTTAAAAGAAAGTACAATGACAATAAATTTACAAAATTATTTAGATTGTACTTCCATGACCTAGTTCCAAGGACCACAATTAAATTTGGATTTGTATGTATAGGGTGAAGGTTTGGCACCAATCTGCCTGTCAAATATATAGTGCCCATTGTTAAATGCACCGCCCTGAATATCCGTATCTTGAGACAGTTGGATAATTATTTGTTTTAGTGACCTCTCATTTTTCCACGAAAATTTGAAGGAATTTTGATTTTTTTAATTAAATTTTGTACGGAAAGAACTTAATTTAGACTAATATTTTGGGTATAGTACTTACTTTTTGGTGAATTTCTTGGATGAAAATTTTGAGCGAGAATTTCATTTTTAGTTTAAATTATTGAGGTATTGTGTAGGGATAAATAAGAATTTGAAAAAATAGTGTAGAGGGAATTGAAAATTAAGATAATATAGTGAAAATTTTAAAATTTGAAAAAAAAATGTGGCAGGAATTAAAAATAATTAGTAGTATGGTATTTTGCTGATTATAACTATCGTTTACTGAACATTCCGATTGATTTTTTTTTATACGACACGTTGTGGGTATGAAAACGTCAATTTATGGTGTTGTCATAACAAATTTGGTCATAATACTGAATTTGTGGTATGGTATTTTGTTGATTATAACTATCGTTAATTGAACATTTGAATTGAATTTTTTTTATACGACACGTTGTTGGTATAAAAACGTCAATTTATGGTGTTGTTATAACAAATTTGGTTATATTACTGAATTTGTGAAATGGTATTTTGCTGATTATAACTATCGTCTGAACATTCTGATTGAATTTTTTTTATACGACACGATGTGGGTATGAAAACGTCAATTTATAGTATTGTCATAACAAATTTGGTTATATTACTCAATTTGTGATATGATATTTTGCTGATTATAACTATCGCTAATTGAACTGTCTGATTGAAATTTTTTATACGACACGTTGTGGGTATGAAAACGTCAATTTATGGTATTGTTATAACAAATTTGGTTATATTACTGAATTTGTGGTATTTTAGACATGTGTTATTACGAAATATTTTAATTAATTTCCTTTGGTATGACATATTGTGATAAGAAAACGTCAATTTATGATATTGTCATAACAATTGTGGTTTGTTATATAATTTGTGGTATTTAAATATGTTTTCTTTTGATACGACACATTGTGTTAAGAAAACGACAATTTTAGGTGTTGTCATAACAATTGTGGTTATTTTATAAAATTTGTGGCATTCTACAAATATTTTTGGCTTGGGTATAACAATTGATAATTCTGATACGACATATTTTGATTTTGTTACGGAATATCATACGAGTCAAAGAATTTTTGGTACGACGCATTGTGATAAAATAATGCTAATTTATGGTATTGTTATAACATTTGTGGGTAGCATTATTTAATTTTTGATATTGTACGCATATATCTGGTTAGGGTACAAGTATTATGAATTCCGGTACGAATAATTATGGTTATATCATAACAATATTTTTCGTCACCAATATTCATTTTTCTTGTAGTGCAAATTAAATAATTTCTTTGCGAAAATTTTGCTAAATAAATATAATTTTTCAAAACAATGGTTTAACCATTACAATTTCAAGATAGATCTACTAAATCAAAATACACTAATTTCAGAGCTTACTCTAATCTTGATACGAATCCTAAGCATCCTCGATCTTCATTACTGATATTCTTTCGTGTCGAATCGCATCATCGTTGAATCTCCTCCATTGAATCTTGCGCCTCTAGCAAATTGATCGCCAAGCAATCGATTTGCCAGGATACAGACGTATCCGTGAGTGATAAATCACCCAAGAAATAATCCAACCCAACCACCCTCTTACTTTACAGCTAGCAGGCAAACAGAATATATATGGTGCGAAAAAGTAAAACAGAGATAATTCACATAACTTGATTCATTGCTATCCATTAACTTAATCTGAAATCTAAGATCTCTCCACGAGATCTTTCCTCCCCAACCACTAGCCATGCTCAGTCCCATGAGATCACTTCCCTTTGTTGTCGCAGGAACACCTAAGTTATGTACCGAGTGTGCACCCCCAATAACTACAACAAGGGGTAAGCTTATCATGCCGGTATCACGACTAGGGTTCGCCTATCTTATAAACCACATCACAATTCTTTTCACAATCATCACTGGACACCCGCCAGTCTTATCAATTCATCACTGGACACCCGCCAGTATCAATTCTCATCACAATCTCATCATATCACAACATCACGCCTGCAGGCAACCTCTAAACAGAAATAACTTCACAATTTATCCATTACTTAACATCGTCTACGTGATTTCTAATTCGCATACCACCCCATGTCCCTAGGGTCCAATCTAACAGTCCACTGAAATATCGATACAATATCAATCACAATAATAGTTGGAAACGAATAACAGACGGATCGAAACAGTTAATAAGCAATGCAATCACATAACTTTTTATGATTGGGCCGTTGCCCTTAATCTCGTATGGTCACAAAGTCATTAAGAATGTAAGAATTATTTAATTAAGATTTAAAAATAATTTTCTATGCTTCTATTAATTATTTATAAGTAATTAAGCTAATTAAATGCATTAATTAGGTAAAAATATTAAAATAAATATCGTAACCTTAATAAAGGTCCTAACAGTCCCCTATGATAAGTTTGAGTGCTAAAAGATGGGTTTGGATGCTCACGGAATTAATTTAAATAAACAGATTAAATTAATAGGCAAGACAAGATTAAATAGACAAGTAAATAGTTAATTAATTAAAAATATATTTTTATTTACAGAATATCATCTTAGGACTGTAAGAAGTCTAAATAAAATTATTTGTAATTTTAAACCTCTTGAATAATATTTTATGATATTATCATTAAGAAACAATGCTTAAATAATAATAAATAGTAAATTAAATAAATAAAATTTTATTTTAACAACATATCACCTTTGAACTGTCAGAAGTCTAGGAAAAATATTTTCGATGTTAAAAATATTTTTTATAAGGTCGTTATTAATTTTCGTTTATATCTTTAATTAAAAATAAAATAAATAGCAAATAACATTAAAAAGTTATGAAATCAACAACTTATGATCTTTAATAAGTTAGGAATCTAAGAAAAATAGTTTGGGGATTTATAGAGTAATTTAAAGGGTCGTAACGAATTTTAGTTTACAAACGATCTCACGATTACGAATAAAATTTAAATAAATAGTAGATTAAATAAAAAAAATATGAAACTAACAAGTTATGAACTTTAGAATGTGGGTAACCTAGGATAAAAATTTCGGAGTCAAAATCTATTTTTAAAAGGTCGCAAAACCAATTCGACACGAAGCAAACAAAACCGCACGGCTGGGGGAAACGGAGTTCGCGGCCGCGAACTCCGCGTGTCTGGTTCTAGCGGCTGGGCCGCCCGAACCTTGCGGCCGCGAGGTCGCAGGCTGCCTTGATTTTTTTTATTTTTCTCGCTTGTTTTCGATGCATGGGACTACGGGGGTCATTGGGTTATGTCTATAAACACTTAATATACTTAGAGGAGGGTTCGGATTGAATTATAGTACCTCGGTTCGGATTAATTTCGTTTTCGATCGAAAACGTGATTTTGGGGAAGACGACTTCAATTCCTTCGATCGGGGGACCTTGGGCTCGAATTGGATGATCATTGGAGATGCTTGAGGTCGAGGGAAGTAATTGGAATGATCAATTCGGATCTTGGTCGGGTCTAGGACACAAACCCACTTTTCTCTCTCTTTCTTTCTCTCTCTAAAACTCCATGGATTGGAATTCGATTTTCTTCGAATTCTCTCTCTCTTCTGGACTTGTAGGGTGTAAGAATTTCGTAGGGAACCCTAGGATCGACGTAATGAAGTATTTATAGAGAATTGAGAAGGGTTTCGATTAAAAACGGGTTTAAAGAAGTTGTATCCTTCTAGGACTCGAATTGAGACGCGATACGAACGAAGATACGATCACGGAGGAGGCATAAACGAATTAGGAGGGTGAGGGACGAGAGAAATGCGCATGCATGCAATTACTTGTTTGTAAAGTAAGAAAGAAAGAAAATAAAATTAAATAGGATAAGATAGATAATTAGTTTAGGAAAAGAATTTAATTATCGCTAATTATACTTTTTAATGATATTAAAAAAAAAATTTTATGGAAATAAGATTTGTAAAAAAATTTGTTCGGAAATTCCGGGTCGTTACACTTAGGACTACACTTATGTGGTCCTCGAAATTAAAGCGTACTCTCTGGGGTATGAAATTTATCAGTAGTTGGCACGAATCGTGTCTTCTCGTTCCCCAATTGATTCCTCCAATCTTCGGTATCTCCACAAGATCTTGACTAATTTGATTCTTCATCCTCGGGTAACTTTTCCTCTATGGTCCTAAATTCTCACCGGTTGTTCTTCGAAGATTGTATCCTCATCTAGAATGACTTCCTCCAAATCGAGCACGTGGTGGAATGGGCCAAATCTTTCCTTAGCATGGAATCGTAAAGACAACGTGAATTTTGGTGATTTGTGGTTACAACGTTTAGGCGATAGGCAACTTCTCCAATTTGCTCCAAGATCTCTAACGTACCAATGTGGCGAGGCGATAAATTTCCTTTCTTGACAAATCGAGTGATCCTAAGGCGCGTTTTGAACAAAATGTATGTTGAAAGTCTATGGTCTCATCCTCTTGTCGGCGTAGCTCTTTCATTGGCTTCAAGTGATTGAGAGTTATCAACTTATCTCCTTCCTTGGTCAGTTCTTGAAAGTTTGGTTCTTATCTCTTACTTGATGGATGGATTGTACTTTTCTCTCAAAAGAAACGAGAAGGCGAGAATTTCCAAGAGATTTCAAACATGACTCAAATACTCGAAGGTCATAGAACCTAATAGAAAGTACACACAGATCCTCCTTTACGAGTTCGAGGTATGAGTTGCTTAGAATTGAGTTGGAACACCAGAACAACGAGAATCAAGTTAACTGAAGTCAAACTTAATGATTTGGATTTGAAGAATTTCATCGTTGGAATAGTGCTGATCAGAAAATTTATATGCGAGTGATACAAGCAAGTACTTGGTCTACCAAACATTGCACTGAAATAATTTAACAAGGGTTCTCATAAGAAATATCGATCTATTGATAGGTTTGAAAGATTACACGATTCAATCGATGAAACAGAACTAGTCAACTAGATATTTATTTTGCACCACGTTGGCCAAACGTATTTCAAAACAAACATCTAACTCTAGTTATTTAAAAGAAAGAAAGATAATGGGCACAAGTGAAGAGTAAACAATGACTCTTGAATCCAAAAATAGAAAAAGTCATCAATAGAACAATGATTGGATCTGATTAGCTCGAAACAGGATACAAAGTTTAAGGAAAGTGAAGCACAATGATATCGGTGTTCAATGACTAAATAACTCCAATATTGAAACTCGAACTAGGTTCGTGAATTTAGAGTTTTGAAAGGTTGGAGGAATATTTTGATATTATATCAAAAGAATTCAAGGTTGTGGATAACTAATAGTGAGCTGATCAAAATAAACGAGGATTGCTCCAAACATGAAGTATTCAATGGATCAGAGAAGTTAGACTCATAATTGAGCACACTGTTGACTTCAAATCAAATCAAATTAAGAGAGATTGGAACAAAATGATTTGTTAAGAATACCCAACTCAAAAGAAACTGTCACGAGAGTTAGATGCTTAGAATAGACAAGAGTTCAACGATTTGAGATTTAGTTGAAGTTGCAACTCTAACAATGGAGAGTCATAATGAATGTGATTTTAAGCAGAGTCATAAGAGATGCAAACAGCGGAAGGTTAGAATACAATCAATCGAATGAAAAAGAGGATCAGGATGAATGATTGTCACTTCGAAAGTAGTACAAGCCATAGTTATTTCAAAGATTGAACTCCGTCAATCAAGAGTGATCACACAACTCAAAAGGGAAGGGGCATCACCAAAATATATAAATATTCAGATAATTGAAAAACTCCAACGAATGAAATTGGTTTGGGCTTACAAAGTAATGGTTTTGAATGGCAGAGAGATATTTAAAGGTGATGGCTTGCAAGAGAGTCAAGAGGAATGGAGGAAAAAAAAATGAGTGGTCTTATACAGACACTTAATTGAGCAAACAAGGATCACTAAAATCGGTGCTAGTATTATAAATCATCGAAGAATTATGAATTATGCAAACATACGAATGATCAGGAATGTTGTTAACATGCCCAAGTGGGCCAATAAGATCGTCACCATGTAATCTTATCTACAACAGAAAATTTGAAACATGAAAATTGTGAGGGATACCTAAAGAGACGTGTCACCTAAAGAGACGTGTCATAAAGAATTTAATATTTGAAAATTATATAAGAATCTTAATAATTTACGCTCTAGTTGGATTCGTAGCTCTAGAAATGAAGGGTCACTACGAAGATGATTGCGAAGGAAGAAGATTTTGAGAATGGAAGCCTAATATAGTGATCAGTTAGAATATGATTGATCAGTTGAGAATGGAAACTATATGTTCGATTGTCAGTAGTCTCTTCTATCCCCCTTAAAAGAATAGAACCTTCTTGCGAGAAAATTATCACCACCTTCTTGTACGTTCATGACTTCAAGTAGCTTCTCGATTTGGTTGACCAATGAGGGTGCCGTTGTCGGAAGCTTTTGACGTAGGTAATGTTGTTGTTGGCATCAATGCTACGAGTATTGTCCTTGTTTGGTGGGGTTGACAAAATGACCGTAGGATGTGGCGTCGCTGACCCTGGGTACCAAATCTTGTAATGACTACTCCACGAGGTTCAGGGTCTTGAGGGTTTCTAAATACCTGGTTCTCGAAATGAAATGCGTGCAACAACGATCTCCTACTAGTCCTATCTTATTCGACCCATTGTAGATCATTATCTTCCTAGGAAAGGGAGAATTCTTCTTCGACAGGTACTCTTCCTCTATTGTCGAGATTTGTCTCTTCGTCTTCTTCAGACTGGTGTTCTTCGCTTCGTTCGATCGGACAATCAATTATAAGAGGAATGATTCTTCTATCGCTTCCTTCCGATCAGAATCAATGTTGATTTCGTAACTCCTCGGAGTCTGAGTCGCAACAGGTCAATAAATATTTATATGATATATTTAGACAGGTTATATCGTAGTTTAGAAGAGTCATAGATACGGTAAACGTTTAGCTAATTAACGATAGGTTTTGGTATACTACGGATAACGTTATCTTATTAGTGTAAGGATATACTAAATTCTACGTGAATTTATCTAATCTACCCAATCTACCCAAGGCCGATGGTTGAACCTATGCTCTGATACCACTTGTAACGCCCCGACTTTTCGGGTGCAAATTAAATAATTTCTTTGCGAAAATTTTGCTAAATAAATATAATTTTTCAAAACAATGGTTTAACCATTACAATTTCAAGATAGATCTACTAAATCAAAATACACTAATTTCAGAGCTTACTCTAATCTTGATACGAATCCTAAGCATCCTCGATCTTCATTACTGATATTCTTTTCGTATCGAACTGCATCATCGTTGAATCTCCTCCATTGAATCCTGCGCCCTCTAGCAAATTGATCGCCGAAGCAATCGATTTGCCAGGATACAGACGTATCCGTGAGTGATAAATCACCCAGTAAAATAATCCAACCCAACCACCCCTCTTACTTTACAGCTAGCAGGCAAACAGAATATATATGGTGCGAAAAAGTAAAACAGAGATAATTCACATAACTTGATTCATTGCTATCCATTAACTTAATCTGAAATCTAAGATCTCTCCACGAGATCTTTCCTCCCCAACCACTAGCCATGCTCAGTCCCATGAGATCACTTCCCTTTGTTGTCGCAGGAACACCTAAGTTATGTACCGAGTGTGCACCCCCAATAACTACAACAAGGGGTAAGCTTATCATGCCGGTATCACGACTAGGGTTCGCCTATCTTATAAACCACATCACAATTCTTTTCACAATCATCACTGGACACCCGCCAGTCTATCAATTCATCACTGGACACCCGCCAGTATCAATTCTCATCACAATCTCATCATATCACAACATCACGCCTGCAGGCAACCTCTAAACAGAAATAACTTCACAATTTATCCATTACTTAACATCGTCTACGTGATTTCTAATTCGCATACCACCCCATGTCCCTAGGGTCCAATCTAACAGTCCACTGAAATATCGATACAATATCAATCACAATAATAGTTGAAAACGAATAACAGACGGATCGAAACAGTTAATAAGCAATGCAATCACATAACTTTTTATGATTGGGCCGTTGCCCTTAATCTCGTATGGTCACAAAGTCATTAAGAATGTAAGAATTATTTAATTAAGATTTAAAAATAATTTTCTATGCTTCTATTAATTATTTATAAGTAATTAAGCTAATTAAATGCATTAATTAGGTAAAAATATTAAAATAAATATCGTAACCTTAATAAAGGTCCTAACAGTCCCCTATGATAAGTTTGAGTGCTAAAAGATGGGTTTGGATGCTCACGGAATTAATTTAAATAAACAGATTAAATTAATAGGCAAGACAAGATTAAATAGACAAGTAAATAGTTAATTAATTAAAAATATATTTTTATTTACAGAATATCATCTTAGGACTGTAAGAAGTCTAAATAAAATTATTTGTAATTTTAAACCTCTTGAATAATATTTTACGATATTATCATTAAGAAACAATGCTTAAATAATAATAAATAGTAAATTAAATAAATAAAATTTTATTTTAACAACATATCACCTTTGAACTGTCAGAAGTCTAGGAAAAATATTTTCGATGTTAAAAATATTTTTTATAAGGTCGTTATTAATTTTCGTTTATATCTTTAATTAAAAATAAAATAAATAGCAAATAACATTAAAAAGTTATGAAATCAACAACTTATGATCTTTAATAAGTTAGGAATCTAAGAAAAATAGTTTGGGGATTTATAGAGTAATTTAAAGGGTCGTAACGAATTTTAGTTTACAAACGATCTCACGATTACGAATAAAATTTAAATAAATAGTAGATTAAATAAAAAAAATATGAAACTAACAAGTTATGAACTTTAGAATGTGGGTAACCTAGGATAAAAATTTCGGAGTCAAAATCTATTTTTAAAAGGTCGCAAAACCAATTCGACACGAAACAAACAAAACCGCACGGCTGGGGGAAACGGAGTTCGCGGCCGCGAACCCCGCGTGTCTGGTTCTAGCGGCTGGGCCGCCCGAACCTTGCGGCCGCGAGGTCGCAGGCTGCCTTGATTTTTTTTGTTTTTCTCGCTTGTTTTCGATGCATGGGACTACGGGGGTCATTGGGTTATGTCTATAAACACTTAATATACTTAGAGGAGGTTTCGGATTGAATTATAATACCTCGGTTCGGATTTAATTCGTTTTCGATCGAAAACTTGAATTTGGAGAAGACGACTTCAATTCCGTCGATCGGGGGACTTCGGGGCCGAATTGGTTGATGCATTGGAGATGCTTGAGGTCGAGGGAAGTAATTGGAATGATCAATTCGGATCTTGGTCGGGTCTAGGACACAAACCCACTTTTCTCTCTCTTTCTTTCTCTCTCTAAAACTCCATGGATTGGAATTCGATTTTCTTCGAATTCTCTCTCTCTTCACTTGTAGGGTGTAAGAAATTTCGTAGGGAACCCTAGGATCGACGTAATGAAGTATTTATAGAGAATTGAGAAGGGTTTCGATTAAAAACGGGTTTAAAGAAGTTGTATCCTTCTAGGACTCGAATTGAGACGCGATACGAACGAAGATACGATCACGGAGGAGGCATAAACGAATTAGGAGGGTGAGGGACGAGAGAAATGCGCATGCATGCAATTACTTGTTTGTAAAGTAAGAAAGAAAGAAAATAAAATTAAATAGGATAAGATAGATAATTAGTTTAGGAAAAGAATTTAATTATCGCTAATTATACTTTTTAATGATATTATTAAAAAAAAATTTATGGAAATAAGATTTGTAAAAAAAATTTGTTCGGAAATTCCGGGTCGTTACAGGTAACCTGCTAGTGACCTGTTCAACAGGTAAATTTTACAAGTCGTAACTGAAGTTATAAATATGCATTACAAAACCAAAAATCGGCATAATGAAAATCACAAATTGTCATAATTTAAACATACGGTATACCCTGTGTACCATAGCTTCCTCTCGATATTTATTTGCATCAAATTGATATCTGAGCAAGTTCCCTCCCTGAGATTCCTCATTAACATCTTGGTTGCTATAAACATGGCTGCAAGAGGTGGTAGAGGAAATCGGGGTTGCAGAGGTCGATATGCTACAGTTGAAATGTTTGAAGCACTGCATGAACAAATTCAAAACCTTACTCAGGTTGTTATGCAAGCAAATAATAGTCGAAATAGCAGGAATGATAGTGACCAACGATAAGATCGTGGTCGAGACCTTGAGAATGACTTTGAATCAACGATTTGGGGATGAAAGTGATGGCTCGACTAATGAAAGAAGGGCAGAAGGAGAGGGGGCTGTGCAAAACAATGAAAGACCTCAGCTATGGAAAGAGGGCATTGTACGTACTTTAATATATATGCAATAAAATTTTTTTTATAATTATTTATTAAAAATTATTTTAACCCTTTTTTTTACTATTTAAAAAAAAACTTTAACCCCGATTTTTTACTTTCAAATTATACCTCTCTCTCTCTCTCATTGATGATGTGGGATCGAATTTCTAAAAACAATAGGGAGAGGGGGAAATGTAAAATTCGAAAGTAATTTATTTGGGGAAACTTTCAAAAAAAAAAAACTCTTGAACTTACACTCCAATATCCCATAAACACCCAAGGCCCCGATTGGATGCTGTATGAGTTTTGAATGTATTATTTAGTTAAAAGTAATTTTGGAAGTAAAAAGTTTTAAAAAAATGAGGATAAAAGTAATTTCAAATTTCTGAATTTGGCCTTTGGTTGTAGGGTTAATTGGTGGTGTGAGTTTGAATTTCTAAAAAAAAAAAAAAAAGGGAAAGAGAGAGGGGAGGAAAGTAACCGACTTCGTTCACGGGCTTTTTTTATGAGTTTGAGCATTTCCAACCCCACTCTTTACTTTACCTAGCAAAAAAGACAATCTCTATTTTACCTATTCACTTTTTCATCTTTACAAGATGAAGTGGCATTTTTCAATCTGTCATATTTTTCCAACAGCTTTTTTTCTTTATCGGAAAAGAAAAATTTTCTTTTCTTTTCAATTTATTTGATGTATTAATTTTTTTTTGGAACGGCAAATTTTTTATTAATAAACGGGTACATTGAGGAAGAGAGAAGGGGGAGAGAAGAGAAAGAGCGACCACATGACAGATGTGTAGCCATCACAATGCAAAGGAGAAAAATAAAAACTTCCAACGAGAAGTTGAGAAGGAAAATAAAAACAAGAATTACATCCTTGAAGAGCATATCAATCCAAAATACTAGCTTATCATCCATCTTCAGTCATTCCATTCTAAGCATGATTCAGTTCATTTCAGATAGCGACATCAAAAAGTAATCCATTCCAAGTATAAACACTTGCCGTTTAAAAAAAAAGAAGTATGAACACTTGACCTCATCAACCCCTTCATGGAAATGGCTAAAAGAATAAAGCAAGGAATGTGATCACATTGCCATGGAGAGTGACATTTCCGCGAAGAGGCACCAGATTGATGCAGCACCAGGGTTCCATTGCCTTGAGATAGAGCACCATCTGTAGTATAAAATTCTTCCTAGAACAAAAATGCAGCATCAAGTAGGTCCAAAGCATTCATTCACAGCACCAAAGCCAACATATTAGTGTAGAATTTGCTCCTACACTCTTGTAAGGCTTTTGCTTGGTTGTGCTTCTTTATCTTTAACATTTAGCACATCAATTTCTATCTAAATTGGGATCAGGACATCAAAAACCAAACAGAGAAAACCACCAGCAGCAACATTAGGAGATATACCAGCAACATAATAGTCAGCACTCTCCTCAAAAAATAAAGGTCCATCAGCAGCACCAAAGGATAGAGAGCCAGCATAATAGCAGCCAGCTCACACCAGAGAACAGGACTCAAAGGACAAAACTCAAAGACAGGACACAAAAGACACAAGACCCAGCCTATACTACACTAAAACCAGAGAAAGGAGTCTTCACCTGGACATCAAAAAACAAAAAAAAAACAAAAGCAAAGAAACAAGACAAGAACATAAATCATAAACAGTTGCCTGTAAACAAAAATACAAATAAGATTCTCCATGTAGTTTCCCCAAGTGCTCCACTAGGTCTGCTTGGAGTCGTGAATGAGTTTCTCTATCTCTAATGCGACAATGAACTTTGAAGAATTCATAAAGCTCAGTTGTATGCTCATGTGACACTGATGGCTCGGGGGGACTTTTTTCGGTTTATTTCGTAATCGAATTCTATCCCATGGACCTCTCTCTCATCTTCAATGATCATGGTGTGCAATATTACGTTCATTTTTTACTCATTCTTCTTCAGTAGCAATTGTCGCCGACATTTCCAACTGATCGTCAGAGTTGGAGTCATCTAAGATCATGTTGAGTAGCCTATTGCTCGTCATCACACCATTCACCGACATCGTGACTTAGGAAGCAGATGAATAAATACAGTAAGAAGATCAACCATTCAATATACAAACAATTCAATTCAAATTTATGGTAATGAGGGAAATACCTAGCCCCTTTGAGCACTAGAAATTGGTTTTGGGTAGCTATAATAGCCAAGGGGGCTCATGTAGAGAGCCCCTTGGAGATGCTCTTACGGCTCCGGTTCTTTTACGTTAGTTTCATTACATCCAGAACTTTGTTATTTCTTACTCTCTTCTCATACCCTCGTCTGGATGTGAAATATTCTCTCTATCTTTTCTTCATAACCTCCTTAACACTACGTAACTCTTTTTGATCCCTCTGTAGTATTAATATTTACTTGTTACTGCTTTTAGCATCGCAATTGGACCTAGAGTTTCTTTCCCGGGCGTATAAATGAGAATTTTTGCTACTGTATTGGTACCCAAGCTTGAGGTTCAATTCATCACACCAGAAACAAAACCGAACTGCTTCAATGCACAAGGTTTTGGTTTAGTTGATTGGCAGCGGATCAGTTTCGATCCATAGAACTACAAACCGATATGATTGGTTTGGTGCGAAGTTATCTTGAAGGCTGACGAAACTGAACTGCACGAATCCGTAATTGATCCTCGTTCGATTGCGCAACTCGTCTTTCACGAATTTTAGAGCAACCGAATGGGACTACATTGGGGAATTTGAGTACTTGGGGTAGGATAACAACTCTTTGGCATGGTCCAATTTGTAAAATAAACTCAGGAGTCAGGCCCAGCCTTGAGGGGAAGCGGGCATAATATTGGCCACCCAAACTTTGGCCGAAGAAGGGGCCCATTTGAATTCGAAGTTGTGTATATATATTAGAAAACTAATTCACTGATATAGCTAGTGTTTTGGCGGCGAAAGATTCACCAGTACAAAGCAGAACTTTGAGCTTTATTTTCTTGAGACTCAATTATTGTAATTGACAAATGTCGGATGGAGTTAAGATGAACAAGGCTGCAATCTCAATGAGCTAAATCTATGATACTGCTTAGTCTTACTATGAAGTGGATACGGGTTCAAATTTTGTTTTTTTTCGTGCTAAGGGAAGAGTTTACTCCACATAGATTATGGCCTGCAGTTAGCATCTTTTGGTGATATCATTTATGGAGGACTAGGGGCGGACACAAGGGGGTGCTCGAGCCCCTTCTTAACTCCAATTATTCTCTCGAGCCTCTGTTTAACTCCAATTATTCTCTTAATTGTAGGAGTATTTAGTTTTTCAGGTTGATGTGAAAATATTCTGAGATTGTATTGTCATTATCATAGTTGAGGTAGAATTTTGTTAATTTCGGACTCTTCACAAAATCAACTCAGTTAAACCTAAAATACTTTCCAGTTTTCCCTCCTCATAATGCATTGCTTTTCGACTATTCAATCTTGAATTGATGTCTACCAATAACTCAAAGGGCTTACTATAAAAAATAAACAAACGATTCAAAGGGCATAATGGACAGTCAATGCTTGAAGAAAATCGAAGTACAAAGATCATATTATTAATTTACAGCCACACTATAAATGAACCATTCGAATTCAAACTCATGTTCAGACAAGCTTGTACATATTTGTGAGGCTCGTTAGGTGTTAAAGAAAGCCTGAACAATCCACTGTATATCTCGTTCAGATTAGCCCTACCCAAAGTGGCAGGTTCTTCTTTTCTTTTCTTTCGAGAACCAGGCAATGCAGTTATATTGAAACCAGAAAAACGACTACATGGCCAAAAAAAGCCTAATAGAAATATATTACAACTAAAAAACAGAACACAACTAAAATTACAAAAATTAACAAAAGCCACCAACAGTAGTGAAAAACCGACAAAGTCCACTCAAGACCAGGTTTTGAAAACCCCATAACCAAAGTGCCAGGTTCTAGAATTTACCAGGTAATTCCTCAACCTATTAGAGAACAGGTTACCGTTAATGTGACTATTAGTTGACAAAAAAACAAAAGAAAATTTGATACCAAAGCCATAAACCGAAGATGTAGGCATCCTATATTGACAAAGATTCCTGGCTTCGAGGTAATTTTTCAGATGCTGGTTTAGGCTTCCTTTGTTATGGATAGAAGGGTTGGAAGAAAATGATACTATGATGATGACATCAGATAAGGGTTCCCTATTGACAAAATTGCCCCTGAATGAGCTTAATCCCTAAACCAAGAAAATCTCTTAAGTTATATGTCATATATTGTTTTGTTTGCAACCAGAAAAAGGTTCACTACTATGACTTAATACTGCTCATGAAGCCTTCTAAAATGCTAGAAAACATTACTGGCAGACTAGCTGTTTTATCCTGGTTAGTGGAAAGGTATGAACTATAATTTGTTTTGCAATTTCACTAAAGCATGTGAATGTCAATTCAGTAGGGCCAATACAGATCTTGCCAACCCACCAAAACAATAGAGCATATACAAGTATTTTGTCAGTTGCGCCTACTTTTGCAACATAGTTGTCAAGATTCAAGACATCATTCATAGACATCTACACGTGCTTTAGTTTCTATTTCTCTCAAACTCAAAGCTACAAAAAAAAAAAAAAAT
Source organism: Rhododendron molle (assembly GCA_025413875.1). Lineage (NCBI taxonomy): Eukaryota > Viridiplantae > Streptophyta > Magnoliopsida > Ericales > Ericaceae > Rhododendron > Rhododendron molle. The sequence goes on along the minus strand of CM046389.1, from coordinate 37,195,780 downwards.
CAGAATCAAACTAGCTTCACTTAAGAATTTCAGCAGAAAATTCATTAAACGACTCAGAACACAAGTAGCTGATTCTAACCAGTGCTCTGCACGAGAAGATGGCCACAGAAGCTGAAATTCCTGATCCCATATCTTGACTGGTGGGCTACAATTCCACATAAAAAAACCATGAGTGTTTTTGAAATTTGACATACATGGTTGACTTAAAAGACTCAAAGTTTGCTTCTGGAGAGACAAATCCCAAATCTGCAATGTATACGAATGAGCTGATGTCTTAGACAGAGATACCTATAATCAATCAGACAATCACATAGGTTTGCAGCATCAAGAAGTTCAAACACGAAATTCTACCTTAAACTACATTAAGATTTCATTCTAATAGAATTCACCTTTATTCATACTTCGAATTAAAATTCAGTTATTGGACTCCACGTATAAAACATGTGGGCTTTTATGATCTCTTATCCAACTAGAACACTTTCAGGTGTTTATTTTTATGACCTATTCATGTCACATTTGCTGGTAGGTAATAGGGTCAGTCCCAGTATCACCTAAATGTTTACATACAGTACCTTCTAGATTCTTAGAAACTTGTTATCAGTCTCGAATTTCCAAGACCAAACTAATCAAATAAAGGTTTACAGTCTCTTTTACTCTCAGAACAACCACCAGGAGATACCTTGTACAGCATCAATCAGCAAAATTATTGACATGAGTGTATTGGAGTTGGTGTTTTCACGACAATCTCACACATAAATTCTTGTGCATGTCGATACATCCAACCTTCTTACAGGAACGAATACGGGAGACATACACGTAATTACATATCACCCTTCCTCCACATCATTGACATATACAAAGAAAAATGAGAAGAACAAAACAAAGGATCGTGCTAAGTTATAGACGTATATGAAGATTTTACTCAATAAGTTTCAGTCTATGTTATGCTTCATTATATTTTGAAAGTGTTCACTACAATACTTCTAACGTTTCTGACCTAGTTAACTTTCTAAGATAAGTCTAAAGCTAAATACAACTCCAATGCTTCCCTTTCTAGTATCAGTCATTTATCTGGATACTGTTTCAAAGTTCCTCTGGAAACAAAATTCATCCCATTCTGGCCCTTAACATCTCACTAATTGTTCTATTTTTAAATGTCTGCAGAAAGAAGAAGTGGAAGGCAAAGAGTTGTCATGTGTGAACTTTCCGATATTATTCTCAGTGAAAATGATATGGTGATCCCAACATAACGTAAAAATGGAGAACATGGAGTAGTAGCTAAGAAAGAGCCTGAAGAGAAGAATGGAACTCATTGCACAATTTCTAACAGAAGATCAACCAGCAAGTGACACTGTTGTTTGTGAGAAAACAAGTGAGGCTCAGGAGCAATAACGGACTGTATGTTAGCGGAAAAAAACTCCATATGTTGCAAAGACAACAGAATAGAGAACAGAAATGGAGGATGATTTGGTTAGTGCAAAAAGCATGGAGTCCGCAGGAACTGAAAAGGAAAGTGCAAATAACGATGCTCTGGAGCAAGAAATGAACACACCTTGTTAGACGAACAACGAAAAATGGTATGTCAAATACCAGCGAATTGGAGAACTGCAGGAAATTGGAGACATCCAAGGATGAAAATTCATCAGATATAGCAACAGAGAAGGACAAATCTAAATATGAAATGATTGCTAACGAGGCACAAAGAAAATCCAAAGCACAAAGAAAACTCAAAAAACACTTACTGAAATGAAAAACGATCAAGGGGCTGCAGGGAGCTGCTGTGGGTTTCCATCTGCACGTTTCGCAGGCGCTAGCAGTTCAGCTACCTCACCCGTTTTCGCCAGTCCATCAATGAACACTTTCCATGGTCCATACACAACATCAGCGTGCCTATCCATAACTTGAGCATCCATTGCCTGAGCTGCTTCCTTCGTCGATTCATCAAAATAGATAGCAAGAGCCAATAATTCAATTAACAAAATACTAATTAAAATTAGTCAACAAACCCAATTGAAATTGAAATAATGGGAACAACAAATGCATGAATAAATTAACTTATTTTTGAAGGGTATTTGTGTCAATTAAGATCTAAATTTAATGACGGGGACGGATTTTGATGGGACATTTAGAGTGTGTTCCACAACTGAAAAAAGAGCTTATTTTTTGTCCAATAAGAAGGCCCGTTCCACAACTTCAGCCTTCTTATTTTTCAACAAAGAATTTGGATCCAGCATCCCACGGCCGGAAATCAACCGGCAGCCACGCCGGGCCGTCTCCGGCCACTAGACGGCCGATCCGAACCGTCCAAAAATTCTAAAAAAAAAAAACAAGGGGGCTAATGCGAGAATCAATGGCTTCCGAGGTGCGTAGGGTGATTGATCTGAGCAATCCTTATTCGTGTATGTATCAAAACATATTATTACTCATATATACATGGAAAAAGATTGCTCAATCTGAGCACCTTACATACCTCGGATGCCATTGATTCTTACGTAGGCCCCCTTGTTTTTAATTTTTAGAATTTTTGGACGGTTCGGATCGGCCGTCCAGCGGCCGGAGACGGCCCGGCGCGGCTGCCGGTCGGTTTCCGTCCGCCAGCCCCCTTGTAGTGTACCAACAGTGCTGTGTTTGTATAGGGCAACTTCCCGGTCAAAAAAAATAAGATTACGCAAAAAAATTTCCTACCACTATGGATCTTGTTTGATAGATCTTATTGAGATCTTTAATACGGTGCAAAAAAAAATTTTTTTTTTCTTTTATGTTATATTTGAGTTTGAAAATGTGAAAAAAACTTTTTGTTTGGGAAAAATAAGAAGGTGGAATAAGAAGTTTGAGAAATAAGTACTTATTTTTTAAGAAAGTTTCCGGAACGGACCCTAAGAAAGTTTTGAGTATTTGGAAATGAGACTTGTTGTTGCAGTTACAAAAATAACCCTCTGACAACTGTTCTAGCAAATGCCCCTCCTCTTGTGGCCACCCTTCTCTTCATTTGACCAACTCCTTCTGTAACCCTCTCGTCCACTCCCATTTCACCTTTGGTTATCCATGCCTGCGCGACGTCTTCCAGCTACTCCCTCTCATCTTTGGCAATCACCCCCTCTTGATGTAAATTTGCACCCACTCCCCCTTGCTCCTCCAGTAACCTCTGCCGCCTTCTCAAACATCCCTGCCTACCCTCTTCAGATAACTCACAGTACTTGTTTTCATGTTTTGTTATTTTGGTGACATGTATGTTGATGTACCAAGCATGTTATTTCTGTGCTCACAAAATGAACGTAAAATAGAAGCATGTTTCGTGTTTTATGTAAACAAAAAGCAAATGTTTGAGAACTTTTACTAATCACTGCTTTGTTTTTGTTTCTTTGGTTGCATGGCATGAATGCCTTAATCTATGTTGAGGAATTGTAGGCGCCTCTCGCCTCATCTTCGCTATATGTGTGTAATCCCAAAGGTAGCTCAACCATGGTTTGAGTTGGTTCACTAATCTTCCAAAAACATTTATCAAACATTTAAATCTCTCCTCTCTCTCTTTTTTTTTTTTCCCTTTTTTTTGTTGAGGAGATTGTTGGCACTAACCTAAATTAAATGAATTTGGACTTATCTAGATGAATGATCAGTTGTTAATTCATTCTTTAGTTCTCAGAAAAATGATTTTGGCACTCCACATTTTGATAAATGCACCCCAAAATTTGTCTTTTTACTGTTTCAAAATCACGTAGCACATTTTCAAAGCACACTAAAGGACAAATTTTGGAGTGCAATTATCAAAAAGTGGAGTGCCAAAATTATTTCCCCAATGTAAATGGAAAATGTCAAGAGCAATAAAATTGCTTATTTCCATGTTCATTTTGATTGGTATTCTGTTTTGTGTATCAATAAAATGTGGTCCATTTATTGTATGAAGGGAGAAGCGTGATTGGTGTTTATTCATTTTTTAAGCTTCCTAACTCTTTTTTGTTTACCAAAATGGTCACCTAATGATATTATTTTTACCCTCTGAATGTCTTTATCACATATAATCGTCAGGGCTAAAATGGCAAATCAACAAGTGGTACAATCTGTAACTGCTTCTACATGTCCGATTCTCTCCTCCCACTCATGTAGTGACTAATGAGTGCCATTGGCAACCCTCTAGGCAATGGATCAAAGTTATCTTTAACTTATTCAGAGGTTTATTTAAAGATGTTAAAGTGTGATGTTTGTTAAACTGAACTATGTTTTTTGCATGCACCACTGTTATTTCTAGAGCTGCCCGCATCTCCCTTGAAAGTTTGCATCGGGATATTTTGGATATACATATGGACAACAATGTCAATTGCCATTCACAAACTCATTGATCTTAATCGGGAGCATTGCCCATACTTACATACCTAAGATTCCTGAATGCAAATTTCTGATGTCGGACGGGGTGGTTAGCTGCTCCTTCCATGTCCTTGCGTTTTTTCGAGCATCCCATATACGGATAGGTTTTAATAGGATAAGTATTAACCATGGGATAGATATCCCAAAAAGAAATTAACCATGGGATCTCACCCAAAGGACTAACCAATGGGATGACGAATTGGTTGGTCGCTTCTATAGAGATCAATTTAGTAATTGTGTCCAAAAAATTCAAAAAGATATATCAAGGTTTTCCAAGATTTTAATTATGTCCCTTAATTTGGATTTTTTTAATAGGTTGGGGCTAAAAGACAAAATCCAGAAGGTGGGGATCCAAGGAAGATATTTGTTGGTGGCATCCCACTTGGCAGTTACTGAAGGTCTGGTAACTTCATTGATTTCATTGTTGTTTGTTGTCGTTTAACTTCACCCCTGCCCCTCCTTTTTGTAGACAAGTTTGTGGAGTGTTTTTCCTTGTTTGGGAGGGTGTCAGAGCATGAAATTATACGGGATCCTTTTGGGCGCTCCAGGGGCTTTGGATTTATTGTCTTTGACGGTGCTGGGGTGGTTGATACCATCCTGGACCGAGGCAATAAAATTGATATGGAAGGCACACAGGTGAGTTCAATCCCATGGAATTTTATAAAATTTGCTGGTCGAAATCTTAGGTTAACTTTGTTCTTTATTGTAGGTTGAGATTAAGAGGGCTCAACCAAAGAAAAAACAAGTCCCTGCAACTTTTCCTGCCCCTTTTCCTTCTCTTTATGCTACTTTTCCATATTATGGTGGCTTCAGCAGTGACTCTGCGAATAGAGAAGGAGGCATGTGGTGGCGTCAGTATTCTTGAGGCGCTTTACAGTAGATACTCTTTTTTAGTTGGCCTGAGTCTCCTTTTCCTGCTCCTGTTGAATGCATGTTTTCATGTTCATGTGCTAGCACTCAGCAGTTGAATGATGTTTTTGCCAGAAATCAGAATTGCCATCTGACTCTTAGATATGTTCCATTAAGTGCCAAGTCTTTTACTTTCACTTGATAGCTCTTAGAGTGCTCTGTTAAGTCAATTTGCTTGGGCTTGATATGAAGCTAACACGTTAACGTTGAGGTCTTGTTTCAATTATCTTTTCCTCTACAAAGATAACTCATGAGGACAATCTTCCTCATATGTTCTGTGTTGAAAAAACCTCAAAAAGGATATTTTTCACATACTAGTTGTTTGTTTTGACGCCTCAACCTTAAAGAATCACGATGGTGATGTCTATCATCTAATCATCAATGTTATAGTAGCAATGATTTCTTCTTCAATTTATTTGCTAAACAAAGTCCCTAAATCCTCGGTCAATCTCTGTTTCGTGGTTGACCGTTTCTTCAAGGTTGAAATAGGAGCACGAGCTTCTTGTGAGAGTGTGGGCAACAAGCCCTTAAAATTCCGTTCTAAAAGGCCGGATCGAGGGAGCGCTAGCGGGAGAAGCGCTCGAATTCAGAGTTGCCACTTGGGTTTGAAGGTCCGACACTCAAGGAACCGAACTTGAAACGCTTTCTACGTTGTTTGATTTGAAAAAATGAAGGTCTAAGTCCGTCAAAATCATATCTGGGTTCGAAAGCCAGGTTACAAGAGTGGAAGGGTTTTAAGGCACCTCTTTCGCCCAATCCGGAGATCGGTCTTTACTTAGGCATTTTGTGAAAAGATTTGATATTCTTCTTTATTAATCAATTTTTTAGACAATTAGGGCGGGGGAACAGTTAAAATATTTGCAGGATGTGATAATATAACATGAATGGCATATTATGATAAGCAATAAACAAGATAAAGGCCAAATACTGCTCGAAAAAGCCAACATAGTGCATTACTGGAAGTTGGCATGAACAGGGGAAGCTTGCATGCACTGACCCGTTTCACGTTTCACGTGGATCATTGCATGCAACCAAACCTGTGCACGCGAACCCCAGACCAGCGCCCGTGTAATAGGCTTTGGTTTTTATCCTCCTCTGGGCTCTAGAAAGACCAGTGCACACCCAGGGCAAAACCAAACAGTTTATATTGTTTACACTACACAGGTTTAAAGCTGAAAAGCCCAACAAATGAATAAAACACCCCATAAACAGTGTGGGGACAAAATAGTGGCCTGAGGCCAAGTCACCCATGCAAGAGCAACCCAATGGAAAGCCACTGGATCAAGAACACCTGCCCACGGGTTGGTAACTTACGCGTGCCCATCCAGACTGTTTCCAGTACTTGTTCTCACATGATTGGGGCTCTGGGACATGCCCAAATATACCCTAGTTGGTGTTCCAACAGAACAATAATAAGTATTGAAAGCCAAGCTAGCAGTTTTGACATATGAAGAAGTAAATTGGTTATTAAGCATGCTCATAGTGACGAATAAACAAGAAATAAATCATAAAACAGGGATCCTAACCTCACTCTGGATCTGCGCGCTCGTCCAAAAGTGGAGCGCGCGTGTTCAAACCCGCGCAGGTTTATAAACTCGCGCACGCAGGTCCCAAATCTGTGCGTGCAAGTTCCAAGCCCCAGACATGTCTGAGTCCCCACGCAAGATCTACGCACGCAGCCACAGAGTGGTGCGCGCGTACTAATGACTAGCGCGCGGGGGTTTTTTGTCCGCACGATTTTGAAATCTGCTAGCCTTAGGGCAGAACTGGTATTGATTACCATACTTGACCTTGTCAGGCCCCCTCAAAGATCAGAACAGAATGCAGTACAAAGATGTTATACCTTTGGTTTTTGGGTTTGAATGGATGACTGAGCTTTGATGTTTGAGGTTTGGATGTTGGGTGGATATATGATGCTAGGTAGGAAACTAAGTGTTTTACTTGCTAATGTCTTTCTTTGGTGAAGAAGAGATAAACAAGAGGCTAGGGTTAGAACTTTTGTGCTTGAAATTTTTGTAACCCTTTGGAAGAACAATGGAGGGGTGTATATATAGAGGGAGAGGGTGAGAGGGGGTTAAAACCAATCAAAGGGGCTGGCGTCTTAGCCCTTAAGCCTTCCCTCTCATTGAATGAAAGGTAAAAAGGTGTTTATATGGGGATGTGGACACCTTTTGTCCGGATACTGCTTTTCAGGCAAAATAGAAGCTTCTAATGTGTTGTACTCCACTGATAATGACTTCTGCATGCTGAATAAAGCAAGTTTGACCAGACGCTAACTAGTGCGCGCGAGTCAACGCCATAGGTTGACCAACGCGCACCAGTTGTGGACTAACGCGCACGAGCCCAAGCCACCCTGAGCTGGTCCATGGTCAAACCTAACCATTTGACCAATACCTAACACTTTGACCCACGCACACTGGGTCTTAACCAACGTGTGGTAGTAGGGTTTTGGTAGGTTTAAGGGTTAGGTTAGGTTCAAAAGCGGTGTTAAACACTTAAAGCTCAAACATGCTATCATTCCTGGGGTGTTCTTGATCTATTTCATCATCGGAGAATCAAAAATCGAAAGTAAACTAATCTGGTAAGCCCAAATTGAGGTGTCTACAGAAAGAAAGAAGGAAAAGTGTATAGGGTGTTGTGTTAATTCATTCTCACACAATAAACTCTTATTTATATAATGAAAAATCATAACATAAGACTACATTAACCAATATGGGACTAATTCCAAAACTATATTCTAAGAGCATCCACAGTGGTATAATCAAAATTAAAATGTTGTTAAGATTAGCAACATTTGCTCAAAAAAGAGCTCATAGTGGAATAATCAAACTTAACAACCTCTAGCAACTTATCAAATTTTGACCATTGGATAATCAAAACTAGCAACTTTTTGCCAATAATAAAATTTAGTTGTCCCCACATTTTCTCAATCAAGTATACCATCATAACACAAAAACCTCATCTCTCTTCCATTTTCAACATATTTCTAAAAAAAATACTTTTAAAAAAAGTTTCTATTTTTTTTTTTTTGCAAAAACTATTCTTTTTTCGCGAAAACTATTTTTTCATTAAAACTGCTTTTCCCAAAACTTTTTTTTTTTTTTTTGCAAAAACAGTTTTTTTATTAGTTTTTTTTCAAAAACTGTTCTTTAAAAAAAATTCAAAGACTATTTTTTATTCGAAAACTGTTTATTTTTTTTTAACCTTTTCCCGAAAACTTTTTTTTAAATCAAAGTTTTCAAAAAAACAATTTTCTCTTTTTCTAATAACCTATTTTATTAGTTTGAAACCTATTTTAAAAAAATTATTTTCTATTTTCACAATTTTTAAATTTTTATAAATTGAAAAGGTGATGTGGCAAGTTTTGGTTATTTAAATTTGATTGTACTATTGTGGACCTCTACATTGCTAACCTTAATAACCTCTTAAATGCATAACCAAAAGATGATGTGACAACTTTTGATTATTGACTTTTGATTATTCCACTGTGGATGCTCTAACACTCTTCCTCAAGCTGAAGACTCTCCAGCTTGTTACATATCAACCAATGAAACAATTACCTAAACTACTAACAACAATAACGAAAATTTGGGATTTCTTTTGGGTATTATTTACGATATGCAATGATCTTTTGTTAAAATGGAATATTTACTTGTGTTGAAAATCGAGGGCGTGACATTCACTAAATACTATGTATATCGAAAGTAATGACCGCAGAGAAATTCTTAAATCACACAACAATAAATCATTGCGAATAAATCTCCAATATAACACCAATCATCCCAAGGTTAAATTAAAGTACTTCAACCGTCTGACAACCAAGGATCAGAAGTATGACCACAAAGAAATCACCGCAAATTTGAATATAAACCTTACCATAAGAAACTAAACTCACAATAATTCTATTACAGCAAATCAACCCAACAATAAGAGGCAAATTTTAAATGAAAAACTAATAATTGAAAAAAGAAAAGTCAGTGTGGAAAATCCTTCCCCACTTAAAATAAATTTTGTCCTCAAAATTGGACACTAACCTCACGCGTTAAAAGATGGGTATGCTCACGCATCTCCTTTCTAGGCTCCCAAGTAGCTTCTCCCACCAAGCGATTGTGCCACAATACTTCAACCAATCAAATGCTTTTTTTTTTTTGGCCAAATACATTTTCCTTTGCGTATCAAAAAATCTCAACAGATTGTCCTTAGGTTAAGTCACGACGAAAATAAAGCGTCTTGTAATCAAAATAGGAAAGGACTATGCAAATATTTCCACAACATCGATATATGAAAACTTTTATGAACTCTAGCCAAACTAGGCACCAACACCAAAAGATATGCCACCCCACCAATGTTGTCCAAAACCCTAAAAGGCCCAACATACCGATGACTCTATTTTCCCTTCTACGAAATCGAATCACACCTTACCAATCTTAAGAAATACCATATCTCATATTCTAAACTCCAATTCCTTCTACAATTAATATCCGCATAACTCTTTTTTTCATCTAATTCAGTTTCTATGGCATCAATAATCTTATCAACTAAGATGATCACCGTAACTTATGGTATCAAGTCGCCTAAGAAATTCCGAACCTCTAGAACTTATTTGTTGTCCATCGTTGTATGAAATTAAACATGTAACTAACCTCGAACGCAAATGTCCCAACACTAACTAATATATCAATTCCCTTGAGATATACGAAAATCCAAATATATCAAACCAACCCAGTGCACATCCCTCTCTTGAACCAAAGCACCAACAAACTACCACATTGATATCTCTTCTCAAGCAAAAGAAATTTGTTTTTCCCCAACGTCTTATCATAAATACGCTTTCCTATCCTATAACGGAATTCAAAAGTCAACGTTCCAAAAACTCACCCTTGTCTTCACAAACTCGTATTTCCAACGTTCTATTAAGAATACTCCCTCACTTCAATGATCCCTGCACAAGGACTATTTATTTCAACACCAAACTAGTACTCCAACAGAAATGGTCAAACGAGACAGATGCATATCTCAAAAGAATGCATTTATTCATCAACTCCAAAGGATTTAGAAACGAGGCTCCATGGACAATGAAAAGACGATTATACATTGACTACGAACAATCTGATAGCCGTATGTTCACTAAATACTATGTATATCGAAAGTAATGACCACAAAAAAATCCTCAAATCACACAACAAATCACAGCAAATAAATCACCAATCTAACACCAATCATCCCAAGGTTAAATAAAAGTACTTTTACCAATTGACAACCAAGGATCAGAAGTATGACCACAAAGAAATCACTGCGAATATGAATATACATCTTACCATAAGGAACTTAAATCACAATAAATCATTTACAGCAAATCACCCCAACAATAAAAGCAAAATTTTAAATGAAAAACTAATAATTGAAGAAAGAAAAGTCAATGTGTAACATCCTTCCCCCCTTAAAATAAATTTCGTCCTTGAAATTGGATACTAGCCCCATGCACAAAAAGATGGGTATGCTCACGCATCTCCTTTCTAGGCTCCCAAGTAGCATCTCCCACCACGTGATTGTGCCACAATACTTCAACTAATCAAATCCTTCTTTTTTTTGACCAAGTACACTCTCCCTTGTTTATCAGAAAATCTCAACAGGTTAAGTCATGACGAAAATAAAGCGTCTTGTAATCAAAATAGGAAAGGACTATGCATATATTTCCATGACACCGATATATGAAAAAATTTATGAACTCTAGCCAAACTAGGAAGCAACACCAGAAGATATGCCACCCCACCAACGTTGTCCAAAACCCTAAAAGGCCCAACATAATGTTGACTCTATTTTCTCTTTTACCAAGTCGAATCACACCTTACCAATCTGAAGAAATACCATATCTCCTATTCTAAACTCCAATTCCTTGTACAATTAATATCCGCATAACTCTTTTTTTCATCTAATTCAATTTCTATGGCATCAATAATCTTATCAACTAAGATGATCACTGTAACTCATGGTATCAAGTCACCTAAGAAATTTCGAACCTCTATAACTTATTTGTCGTCCATCGTTGTATGAAATTAAACATGTAACTAACCTCGAACGCAAATGTCCCAACACTAACCAATATATCAATTCCCTCTCTCGAACAAACCCAGTGCCCATCCCTCCCTTAAACCAAAGCACCAACAAACTACCACATTGATATCTCTTCTTCAGCAAAAGAAATTTTTTTTTTCCCAGTCTTCTTATCACATATGCTTTTCTATCCTATAACGGAATTCAAAAGTCAACGTTCCACAAACTCACCCTTGTCATCACAAACTCGTATTTCCAACATCCTATTCAGAATACTCCCTAACTTCAAAGATCACTACACAAGGACTACTTATTTCAACACCAAACTAGTACTCCAACAGAAATGGCCAAACGAGACAGATGCATAATGGATTTATTAATCAACTCCTAATGATTTAGAAACGAGGCTCCATGGACAATGAAAAAACGATTATACATTGACTACTAACAATCTGATAGCTCTATGTTCACTAAATACTATGTATATCAAAAGTAATGACCACAAAGAAATCCTCAAATCACACAACAATAAATCCCTGCGAATAAATCTCCAATATAACACCAATCATCCCAAGGTAAATTAAAGTACTTCAACCGTCTGACAACCAAGGATCAGAAGTATGACCACAAAGAAATCACCGTGAATTTGAATATAAACCTTACCATAAGAAACTCAACTCACAATAATTCTATTACGGCAAATCAACCCAACAAGAAGAGCCAAATTTTAAATGAAAAACTAATAATTGAAAAAAGAAAAGTCAGTGTGGAAAATCCTTCCCCACTTAAAATAAATTTTGTCCTTAAAATTGGATACTAACCTCACACATTAAAAGATGGGTATGCTCACGCATCTCCTTTCTAGGCTCCCAAGTAGCTTCTCCCACCACGTGATTGTGCCACAATACTTCAACCAATCAAATCCTCTCTTTTTTTTTGTCCAAGTACATCCCCCTTTGTGTTTCAAAAAATCTCAACAGATTGTCCATAGGTTAAGTCACGGCAAAAATAAAGCGTCTTGTAATCAAAACAGGGAAGGACTATGCATATATTTCCACAACACCGATATATGAAAAATTTTATGAACTCTAGCCAAACTAGACAGCAACACCAAAAGATATGCCACCCCACCAACGTTGTCCAAAACCCTAAAAGACCCAACATAGCGATGCCTCTATTTTCCCTTTTATGAAGTCGAATCACACCTTACCAATCTTAAGAAATACCATATCTCCTATTCTAAACTCCAATTCCTTCTACAATTAATATCCGCATAAGGAACTCAACGAAGTGTATAAACCAAATTTGTAATAACGAAACGGCCCCAAAAGAATCCTAGCCTACAAGCAACCAAAGCTTTGATGATTAGACAACAATAAATACTATCGGCCCAAATTTGGAAACCCAATCTGTACAGTTAATCTTCTCACACTTCGGGGCTATTGATATTTCTTTTAGTTCCAAGAGTCTAGTAACCAATAAATCATGCCTTTAATTTTTTTTTCTTTTCTTATCACATCCACCAGCCTTACAACACAAGCAATTTAAGTGAACTCTCACATCCATTACCCTCATTACCATAAACAAATGTCCGCTCCAATTTAGGACTTGATATTTAGAATAAGGTTCCCAAATCCAAGCTCTACCAGTGTCATGCAAAAAGAGTAGCGAGCCACAATTCTTGAAGTCAAATTACTTTACTCCATCCTAATATGTCAAAGTCCAATATCTAGGTTCTAGCCATTAGGTTCTCTCTTTCACATCCAACTCCGTAAAAGTCCAATTCAAGAAGTCATATAAGTCCCCCTCCCATAGTGATTTTTTTTTCCCCCCGAACCATTCTACCATCCACAAGAATAAACCAATAGCAAAACCACAAAAATATAAACTACTAACTGGAACAATACATAATACATTCAACCTCAAAACCCTAAACCTGTATTATTTAACTCCTTGAACCTCAAGATATCATGATGTTCGTTTCGGTGCCACAAGTCCTATGGAACAGTAAATATCGTTTTGTTATTGATCGATTTTACTAATCAACTACACAAATTTACACCACACCATTCAAACAATTTTGTTGAATCATCCTCAAATCCAATCTTCACCAAAATCCAAACACATGATCAAATCCAGGTTGAGTTAACAAGTAACAATTGAGCCTCCTAAATTTCATTTTTCACTTCCACATATCAAACAAGGATCATAAGACTACAGTCTCATTTAGTGCGAGTTATTCTAACCACCTCAACCAAAGCCGTAGAGACACCAATGATACTGCCAAAAGCATACACGCTATGGTGACACATTCAAGGAAAATTTGACTCGATTTAACCACCTGCAAGAAAAACCGTGCATTGCTATATGTGTATCTGCAATCTTATCAATCACAAAAATCTAGAGCCTTTAACTTAATGGATCAACATATTTAGTTCTCAATATCTCTTCTCAAATAATAGTGACCTATATTCCACAAGACCACCTCCAAACACCTAGCATCTCGAGGTCTAATTCCTTGTACTAAACCAATACACATTTAACTCAGTCGAATGCTCCAGACTCCAGTAAAAATTCTTCTAGTGAATACACAATGACCAAAAGTGAAAACTTTTCCTTTTGCACTAAAGAAGTTAAGACTCCCAAAATTAACCACGATAATAATCCATTATCACTTCGAAATTACTGATTCATAATATATATAGCAAGTCTAATCTCGTAAATTTACCTCCACAAAATCTTCTAGTTCCCAATATCTCCACAACCACAAGCCAGTCACAACCATATAGTAGACTTCAAAATCACCACGATAACATTACAGGCTGCCCTATCACCAAAATGCAACCCTAAAATAATCCACTCCTATATTCAAGCAACACAAGCACTCACATCCTAACACACCATGGCCATTGCCCACCAATCGATCCAGCCCTACGTGTAATACAAAAACTTATTCATCTACTGCCAAGATGTCAAAATTCATGAAACAAAATGACAAGAAAATCTGCCAATTTCAACAATAAAACCACTCCATTTATATAATTACCTCAATGCGGGAGTCCTATCAATACTTGCTACTATCCATCTCCAATAAACATTTTTCATCTAGTATTTCCTTTCATTGTGTATGGGTATTGATGGCATCTAAAAGGACATAACTCCATTAGGGTACCAAAGGAGAGAGAGCCAACCAATCGTACAAGCAAATCAAGAATCTCGACAATCTAAAGAAAGTTCCAAACGAAAAAACCTAAGTAAACACTCAACCAAGTAAACTAGGTCCAAAGCTCAATAACTAACTGAAGTAATCCCCTAGATCTCATTCTTAAATCAATCTCTGAAACATACTGTCAAAGTTCTCTATGTAAGCAGTGAAGTTACTATGCTCTTTCGGCAAGGAAAAAAGGCATGATGTCCCCAACTCTCACCCCTCTAAACGGTTTCAAACTTTCCAAATTATGGAAACACAAACCATGTTAGGTGAAAAATTTTGGACTACATAAAATCAGCTCAAATTTAACCTCAGATGCTACAGAACGGTACTTCAAGATATACCAAAGTTAGAGATAAGGAAACCATACCAAAACTTCAAAAATCCATGACGCCGGAAATGGAGAGCTATAAATGACTCCTCCAACAACGTTTGAATGAACCTTTGCGCAGTGAGCATGATAAGACAACTTGGCTCAATCAGGGTCTTGCATTTGTGAGCAAGAGGACCACCTGGCTGCATCACCAAATCTTGCTCCATATCTGCAAAGACATCTCCAATCGCGATACATTGTCATTAGACGATAGCTGCATCAGAGTCATGCCACAAATTGATAACTGCATCACTGCCACAAGTTGCAAGCATTTCTGTCTTCTTCCCGGCAGCCAAGGCCCAAACCTGCAGACTACGCAGTAAGCAAGACTGACCTAAAAGCAAGCACTAAACAAGGAATAAAACCATCGTGCGGTAGACCTTCACGAAAAAAATACCTTCAAAAACTCAATTACAAGATCGATATGCACCTGTTATAAGAATTGATAAGGAAATGCCATAAATTTCTAACCGGGAAAATTAAGAAAAATAATAAGAAAGGAAAAGCAGTTAGAGTTAAATGTTCCAGATACAACATAAAAATCAAATTTAATGGCATGGGTGCATGCACAAGCAGTTCGGTCCTGATCGTTGAGAGTATTTGAGACAAAGAGAATGTATTTGAGCAACTTTGGGGAAGAGGCCCGAAGAAAACCCATGTCCTTAAATCTTAGCCTTCATCCAATAAACAAAGTAAACTCACTAAGAACTGCGATGTTTAAAGTGGTGCCTCATGGATCAACTAAACTGGTAAACCCACTGGCCACTGCAAACAAAACTATCATTCGGTACAATGGCCAAAGATTTTACATCCTTATCATGTGCTGCTACAATATCTTTTACTTTTGAATTGGCAGATCATTCCTTCTCACCTGCAGACCATCCAAACTCCAGACCTTCAGAGTTCGATCACTAAACAAGAGGATAAAAGGAATCAAAACCATGAAAACTGAATTAATATTTTCTCAAAATAAAGCTTAAGGGAGGAGAAAGGTTAATATACTCGAATCCCAGCACCACATTATGGCATTGGGAGTAATGATCCAACTTAAAATCTGTAAGGTCCTAAATATCACTAGGTCAAGTTTTGTGTTAAAAGGTAAGAAGGTATTTCTTTTAACACAAAGCTAACTATAAAAAGGAGAAATATAAGTACAAAAACCCTCAGAAAGAATCCTTGGTTGTTCAAACCAAACTTGTTATAATTGAGTTTCCCATTCAGCTCAACTGCCAAAAACAAATGCCTTTTATAGGGCAAGACAGAGTCAAACAAGTGCTCAGGTGGACACTCTTTCAAGTTCAAGAAAACAACTTCAAAATAAGAGCCAAGGAAGGTCCATACAGCTTTGAAACTTCGCATAAGTGTAGGCTTGTCCACATAAAATGAGAGATAAATAGTCAACATCAACAGCAACAAGACCATAATTTCCTTGAGCACCTAGATCAAGAATATACCCCATAATAAGCAACAACAATCGGGACACATAACAGAATGAAGACCTAGAACATAAAAATATTATCCTAATGGATCGGCAGGTTTCACCACAAGTAAAGCCAACTGAAGAGTAGGCTGATGGAAAAAGTAACAAACATACCCATGATGAGAAGAAAAAAAAATCGAGAAAATTGACTATGAATTATGTAAGGAAACGTTTTTTTTTGTTTTGAAAAGTGTAAGGAAACATTCAATAATACAATTATACTGCAAGTCGACTGTTACTACTAGCATGGTAGGAGTGGCAGGCAATTTAGAATTCACTTTTTACTAGATGCTAGCTGATAGAATTTCAAACCAAACTCACTTCCTTTGTCTGCAGCAGCAACCTAAAACTGCGTGTCTCGTCTTCTAACCATAATACAGCACAGTCAGCTTCAATGACAAAACGCAGTTTCAATTCCGTCTAGGTGGTCATCTGTCAGGAATAGTTAGTTCCTGGCTTGAATTTTGAAGCCTTGTGTCTAGCCAATTCAGAGGGCACGGGACTTTTACTTTGAATAAGCATCTGCCTGAGATCATAGAAGACAAGTCAAGAATGTTGTTGCAACACCGGTCTTTCCTGCACGACCAGTTCGTCCAATGCGATGGGTGTACTTCTCAATCTTGTCAGGCATATCATAATTGATTACGTGGGCCACATCAGGAATATCAATCCCACGTCCTGCTACATCTGTTGCGACCAACACATTATATCTCTTGGCCCTGAAACCTTCAAGACTAAGTTCTCTCTGCTCCTGTGATTTATCACCATGGAAAGTAGTCAGGCGATAGCCAGCCTTGTCCAAAGCTCTGGAAAGTGTATCAGCGCATCTCTTAGTATTTACAAACACAATCGCCATCTTATCTCCTCCGAGTTGATCCAGCAATTTCTCCAACCGATGCAATTTCTCCGATGAATTCATCATGATTACGTGTTGGGTGATTAGGTTTCCTGCACTACCAACGGTGACAACCACGGGATTCCTAAGGTACTTTCTAGCAAGTTGCTCCACAGCCGGAGGCATCGTAGCACTGAACATATAAGTTGTTCTGTAAATCTTCTTCTCGTCAAGCTCTTTGTCTTGGTCCTCGGGTTTCAAATTGGTTGAAGGCATTGCATCCAAGACACCCAAAATTTGCGGCTCAAAACCCTCACCTGTCATGCGATCAGCCTCATCAAGAACAACGTAGTTGCACCTATTCAAAACAATGTAACGTCGGTGCAAGCAATCAATAAGACGTCCGGGCGTGGCAATCACAACATCACACCCTTGTCTAATCCTAAACCCTTGCTCCTCGATTGACTGCCCTCCAACAATTGAGACTACTTTGATGCCGCTCAGATAATGGGACAACTTGATGGTCTCGTCCTCAATCTGCTGGGCAAGTTCTCGAGTGGGGACCATCACCACAGCATAAGGCCCTTCCTCCGCCTCCGCCTCATCGTTCTCTAATTCCCTCGTGTTTTTTATAAACCCTCTACTCGCAACAATGTAATTCAACATAGGGAGAATGAAGGCAGCGGTTTTACCTGAACCAGTGTGGGCTATACCGATGACATCCCGCTGTTGGAGGCCGAGCGGGATGGCTGCAATCTGGATGGGGGTGGGGTTGTGGTGTCCCGCCCTCTCCACAGCCCTCAACAGTTGAGGAGTCAGCCCGCTCTCGGCCCAACTCCGCATAGGCCTAGAAATCTTGGATCCTCCTCCCTTGTAGGAGATGTTGAAATCCTCTCTGAAGATTCTCCCGTCCCGTTCCTTCATCTCTTCCACCTTCTTCTCGGACCAGTGGCGGAGATCAAAATCAAAGAGCTTCTTCCTCTTCCTCTGCTCAGGGCGGTCGATGCCTGCCCGATAACTCCGTCCGAAGAGGAGGGGAGCCTCCTCGAGGTGGTCGACACGGGAGGAGGTGTCGTCAGTGTTGTCCCAGTCGAAAGAGAAGCGGCCTTGCTTCGCCATGACCCGTTTCTTCGGTGGAATAATAATCTGCTGCTGCTGCCCTTCGATGGGTGGCATGTGTTCTATTCGTGATCTATCTCGCTCCGCCACAAGCTTCTCCTCCACCCGTTCTCTCCGCTCTCCATCCTTCTGATCCCGCTCTCCGTGTTTCCGCCGCCGCCTCGTCCTCCTCTTGGAATCACGGTGGTCGTCCCGGGTTGCGAATTCTTCTTGCTTTCTCTGCCTTGTACTTATAGTGACGAACACTGGCTTCATGGCGGAAGAAGGCTATCTCTCTAGGGACGAACCCTGGCTTTACGGCGTAAGAAGCTAGATAGTAGGGTGAATTACATTTAACCCCCCTTAACTAACACCCGTTAGCACTTTACCCTCTTTAACTATAAAACTCAACACTTAACCCCCTCCAACTATGTAAATCTCAAATGCTTTAGACACCGTTAACGGAAAACATTAAATTCCCATTTTGCCCTCTAAGAATAGGACACCATTGTCCAAGGCTCAAACCAAACCCAAACCACCGTCTACTGCCATCACTGCAAACCCAAAAGATCGCCGACATTCGACGCCGACGGACGCACGCAGCGACGGCAAATTCAATTTGTCCCTACCAATTAATTACAACTCCATATCAATATGTTAACTACCAACTAACTCCCACTTGAGGAGGCTTCTCCAACAGAGTCAAAATAAATTCAAATCCAATCAAGATCTCCCGAATGGTTCCAAATCCTTGTCATCGTCGTCTCAGAATCTCCCATCTCCTAGGATCTAATAAAAAATTTACGCAGACATCTTTTGCAGCATCTTATCCAGAGTTCCTTTCAAGAAAATACCTATGTTTTTTCGGAGAGACAGGATTCGACGTTGATTTTTGATTTCTGCACCTTATTCCTCACGACCCTCTGACTGTTACATTCATCTCATCCATCAGACGTCTCTTCTGCACTCCAACACACTCCTTACATGTAAATCGAAAACCAAAGAATGAATCGATCAAAGTGATGGAGTACTGGCAGAGGGCGAAAACCTTCGCCAAAGAAGCCGCGAAGAAGACCCAAACCCAGACGTCTCCGGCGAGGATCGCCGACATCGTTTCTGAAATAGCCAAGCAGTCAAAGGAGTTCGTGGCCGAGGCGTCGACGAAGGTCGACCAGATCAAGTCCCTCACCGATCGGGGCATCAAGTCCCTCACTGATCAGATTCCGTCTTCTTTCTCTCTCCTCGACTCTCCCCCACCTCCACAGTAGGAGCACTAGCCGTCGAAGCTCGAGAAGTTCGGCCTGTTGGTCTGTTCGTCCTCCATGAAAGAGAGAAAGAGAGATGTATGTGACTGTGAGAGAGAACCATGGATGGGTTTGTTCCAGACTTCCAGCCAGATGGGTTTTCTTTTATCAAAAAGAGAGGGGGATGGGGTGATAGAGGTGGGGAAAGGGCAATAATGTCTCTACACTTCAAATAATTGAGCATGTGACTTACATGTGCTGATTTCCATCCAAATTCTAACAGAATGATAACGGAAGTGAATTGGGAATGGATTTTCAATAGTTAGAGGGGTTTAAGTGTTCAATTTTATAGTTAGAGGAGGTTAAGTGTCTCCGAGTGTTAGTTAAAGGGGGTTAACTGTAATTTACCCTAGATAGTATCGTAGTAGCCACCTAGAGTATTTATTAGTTGGATCCCGTTGACCGAATCTCTCCTTGGCGCACAAGGAAAAGACAAACCCTATTTTTGGTATCGGTAAAACAAAAGTTCGTAGTAATTTCTTGCCCGAGTTTTCTGTTTTTATATTTTTCAATAGGGAATTGATTTCGACGTTCCAAAAAAAAATTATAGGGAATTGATTGCTACACGCAAAATTTAGGGTGTAGAAATCAATTCTTTTTCCTAAATTGTATGCTATGTTCCCCATCATCATTTCCTATAATCCCATTCCATCAATATCAAGATTCAAATAATTCCATCATAACATTCTGTCCAATTTGCTATTAGAGTCCCCGGCCATTTGCTTGTGCTATTTCACCGGTTGTCTTTTGTCGGTTTTATGTTTAGATTACAATGGAAATTTTTTGATACAGAATTGTTTGCCTCAGAAGACATCTTGTAATACACATAGAATCTTATCCATAACTAAGCCGCCATTTTGGTCCGGTTTAGTTTGGTTTCAGTTTTATTACCCTATTAGTATCCGAAATTCCAAATATGAAACTGCAAAATGGAGTCGCAAGATTGTTCATAAAAATAACTCACAACTTCATTTATACTTCAAGTCTTGAACCAAAATTAGTAGTACAAAATATTTCAGACTTTCATATCTAAGCTTTAAAACTAAAAACGTTGAAGCGGCTTGCCATTTTTGTGCAATTTTTCCAATTGTGCCCCTCAATTGGGGAGCCACTGGTTTAGGCACCGAGGGCGTTTTTGTCTGTTCGCGTCATGTGAAGGACGTGGGCTAGATGAAGCCCTCCACTTTCGCCTTTTCCTTCCCTTCGTCTGTTTGGAGCAGAGAGAGAGAGAGAGAGAGCAGACTGTTGGACACCGACAGAAGAACGGAAGAAGAAGAAGCCTAGGCGACGGACGCTGAGGCGTTATTGGGGGGTTCAAGCCACGTCTCCGCTTTATCCTTTTCCTTTCCTTTGTCTGGTTTGGAGCAGATAGCAGAGAGAGAGAGGCGACAGTGTTGGACACCGACCAAAGAACGAAAGAAGAAGAAGCCTAGGCGACGGACGGTGAGGCGTTATTGGGGGGGGTTTCTTCGCGGTAGACTTCGTGATTTTCTGATGTTCCTTTCGTTCATCCGGTGGTGAAATCAGCGGTTGTTACTCGTTCCTTCAGGTTCGGTTCTTGTTTCTTGGATTTCTATTTTGTATGTCGATTTATGGACGTGTGTTTCTGTAGTTGCGTGTTTTTCTGGCATGTTTTTTCGTAAGGTTGATTTCGGTGTGCAGTTGCGTGTTTAGGGCTTTTTCGTTGGTGATCGAGGGTTTTGATGTTGGATTTTCGTCGTCGATTAATCACGTTCGTTTTCTTTTTCTTTTCTTTTTTTTTTTGGCTGTTTTGAAGGTTTGTGCGTTTAAATTATTTTGTGTGGGTTTTATTGGATGGAAAACAGTTCTAATTTCATAGCTTGTCAACCACGACTGTTATTTTTTAATGGTGGGTATATGAAAGATATTAGAAGATCAAAGTTTGAAAATGGAAAAGATAAGTATGAACTGCTGGAGTTTGTGTGGCTGGCTGGAGTCTTTGCAAATTAGATCAAGTCTTGTAGAAAGGGAAAAATCCATCAGTAGCTATTGGAGGGGAAAAAAAATGTGAAAGCATCCCCTCCATGTTTTGCATCCACATAGCCCAAAAAAATCTCCTTAGCTGACCAAGTTCTCAAATGAAACCACGAAAAAACTGCCAAAGTGTCTCATTTCTTTGAACTTTCCCCTCATGAGCGATTGATGATTGGTCCAGTGGTTAATTTCAGGGCCAAGTGTTAAAGTAGGTGTTAAATTACTGCAGCTACGCAAGAAAATTCTAATCATTCTCAGTTGGATTACCAAAACTTCTCTTTCCCATGGAAGCAAAAGTGGCAATGGATATTGCTCAAGTGGATGGCACTTCTGAGTTTACATTGGCCAGTATCAACTCTAAGAATATGGTTGGTGCCCAGAGGATAACCATGGACTTGAATGATACACCTTTCAAGATCAAGATGAACATCTCAATAGGATAAGGGCACTCTCCAAAACTTGTATGGATACTTCATAATTATGTTTTTCGCCATTGATGGACATATACACATATTGCTTATTAGAATTTGATTCTATATCCTAATACTGAATGAGGAAGAAGTTGTTCTTACATGGGGCATAAACTAATGACATGGGATTAGTTAATTTAATACTGGGAGATCCACATTTTTTTTTCTATCCCAGTCGGATAAAGGGTAGGTTTTGAGTATTAATATTGGTTGTTGGATGAATTTGTAAGATAATCTAAAGGTTGGCTTAGGTCTTGGGATTAATCCAAAGGCTGGGGAGGTGAGGTACAATGGTCTTCCATATGGGGGGGGGGGGGGGAACTGTTTACCCCATTAGTCCCAAACATATATCAATCCGACACCTGTTGTTTGTTTAGCCATGGGATTAGAGGAGAACACCTCACAAGGTGGACCCCCATTTGTTTTTCCCAATCAAATAGGCCAAAATAGTGCTCATTTGGAGAGTTTGATGTCCAAATGTGCAGTTGTATGTTAGAATCTAGAGAATATTTCTCCAATAATTTGACTTTATGGATGCTATCAGACAAATATGGGAAAAGTCCTGGTTTTGAGATGAACTTCCATTCCTTGCTGACTATGCTATGTTGATACCCTGCCCTTTGTAGGATTGGTCAAATCTCTATTTGTCGCTTCATAATTGATTAGTATCGAGAACCATCCAGATTTGCTATTGTTTGAGTCATTTCTCATGTGACGTAACTTATGGTTATGGTGAACTATTAGTCTAGATTACTCTGAAGACTCTGAACATCTGCCCCATTGGTGGTGTTATAGATTTCACTGTGGATAAACTTATCAGGGAGGTTGAATTCTAGCTACATAAAGCTTTTGATATATAACCCAACGCAGGACAAATAATTTTCATGGGGTAATTTTGGTGATTGTTGAAACCTAGCAGGTTCTAGACCTAGCTGCCTCTTTGTAACTATTATTTCTAATTCAGAACATTGAGAAAAGTGAAACTGGCGAGAGTTGTGGAGAGCTTTTCTTTGCGTCGTTCTTTCTTTGTGTGTTTGCTTGATTCTTCTCCGTGCTCTTGTGTGATTGTCTTCTGTTTGTTCCTCCACTGTCATGGCTTATAACTCTATGCGTGCAAAAATAGGAATGCCAATTTCAATAACTACCTGCTAATGTTGCAGAACTAAGTTCGTATTGTGAGTAGTACGACTTCTCTAAGAATCTGCATCCCGAGTTAATAAAGCTTTGGTTTTCTCTCTGTGATGTTGATGATATCAATCCCGTATTAGAGGGGGAGAACAGATTAATTATAAAAGGCCCATATGTTTGATTGTAAAGATCCCAAGACCCATATGTTGGATTTTCAAGTGTAAAAGGCTTTGACGGGACTTTGGTGTCCCAGCAGAGTGCTAATGTTTTCTCGGCTAATCCCTTTGCAGTGCTAACTCATTGGGTGGGTTTAATGCTAATGTTGGAGTGTTCGATATCAAAAAAGTTCCGAGTGCAGGTAAAGTTGTTTGTTTTTTGATTAAAATATTCATTAAGTAGGAGAATACAGATATTTGTGAGAAGTTTAAACATAGATATTTGTGTTGCATACTTTTGCGTATAATCAATCCTTTATGAAAGCTGTCAATCCCTTGCAAAGATGCAATATACCTGGTAGATGTATCATACAATTTACTTGTTTTGGATTCCTCATTGTTTTTAAGATCTCATCATAGAATAACTATTCTGCTAAATGTGTATACATTCATGAAAAAAGCCTCACTTGTAAACTGAATTTGATGATAACAAGCTAGATCGGAACGGAATGTCAACTTACACTTATTTCAAGTTCCCTAGGCTACTGTTGCAGTTCCCATCAAGTCTTATGACTTGTTCGTATGAATTTTGTAGGATGGTTTACCAGCAAAGCTCAACCCGAATCAATTTATCATGTAATGGTAGCTCAAAACTCTTACCTTCACGGATTATTTTCTGATATGTATATCTAATACAATTTATATTGCTGTGAATAGATGTTAGAATTAAGTACACGAACAAAGTTCTCATAAGGAACTTTTTGGGGGTCTTATTTTTGCAAAGTTACTCGGCATTGCTAGGTTATAGTTTGTTGAAGTTGGGCTGCATTCATATCGATGACGTTCTCTTTAATCCAAAAGAAAAAATTAAAAATAGTCTTCTCTGTTTGAGCTGCTTCTGGTTGAATTAATCTCCTTGAATGCCTCCACAAATAAAGACATCCACACTGAATCATTCGAAGTTTTTTGAAATGTGAATGAGTCAACTTAATTTTGTTTACCTACTTGGAATAATGTAAAGCTTAGTTGCCAAAGTGATAATCAGCTAATACTTTAGGTGTGCAAAGTTTAAGCAGTAATACAAATGGTGGGAAGCAAAACAAATCTATTGTCTGTCATGTTGGGCGAAGTACCTACCAGTCATGCATTTTTAGATCCAAAACAAAACTTGGTTAGCTTTGTTGTTCTTTTTTCACAGCTTGTTTTTTATCTCATAAAATGTAAATCTCACAAGTTGAAGGATTGTGCAAACTTTTGAAACATAACAGAAAAACATTAAAGGCTTTGTTCGGTTCATAGTTTAGTTTTAGTTTTAGTTTTGTTTTCAATCATTACCCTATTTTTTCAATTATTACTTCTTCATCTCTCTCTATCTCTCTCCAATCATTACCCCTATTTTCAATCATTACTCTATTTCTCTCTCTACCCACTACCAAAACAAACTCTCAACCAAACACAACCAAAATCACTTGAATTTGTCCATTGCAAGCTTTCTTCAACTATTGCGGATACAATTTGTGATTCTCTATACTTGAAGGATGTTCATACTCATGCAGTAGAACACTTCTCAATCAAGACATCAAGCTTTCTTCAAACCAATGAGTTTCCATTGCCGGTTGGACTATCATCTTTTTTATCATCAGCAAAGTATTGTCTTCTCATTTCAAGCTCCTGGCTATCTAGACTTCTGGTTGTATACTTGTTTTGTTCATGGTCAAATTTGGAGTCATGCTCTAGCTAAATGATAATTCACATTCAGGTTGTTTGCTTCTCTTTCCATTGGAATACTTCTCTTCTTTAGACAAGAATTCAAGATAACATAAGACTTAGTGGCTATTTACATGCCATGGTGATAAAACAAGGTTCCATGATACCGTAGGCTATATAAAACGTTTGCTGATGTATATTCCATGGTCGACATGTTTTCATCATACCTGAACGTTAGTGCACACTATGTCTATGACATCAAGTTCCTTTTATATCATCTGAAATCTTGAGGCCCTAAGCATGGCCCCAACTATTCTTTTATCAGTATCATTTCAAGATTGTGTTGCAGCAACGTCTCGTTTCTGAATTTTCAGGAATCCAATTCAGCTGCTTAACTTGTTATAATATTGGCAAGATGCAATCATTTTAAGATCTGGGAGGGTATATTAACATAATGTGAAAAAGGGTGGAATATCTACTGTTGGATATAGCTAACTTGGAAGATTATTTATTAGATAACTTTGTATTGTGGCTTATTTTTTAGTAGTTCGTGTTATACTGCTGCTGTTTGAGAACTTGGGAGGTCAGGGTTTGTAACAATGCGTGGTTGGTGCTTTTTGGAGTTAGAATGTTTGATAGTTGGAACATGCATAGCATAAAGCCAGTAGGTAGCAGGGCTTGTGGGCATGAAGAACAAGTTGTAAAAGGTGAAGGCTAAACAAGGTTTCTGTAATTTTTTGCTATCGTGAGGTTTGAAGTTTGAATCTGACAATTAGAATATGTTTGCATTACCTGACAACAAAGATCATCTTGACCATCCGTATTCCAGGAAGCATACCTTCTACTTTTCTTCATATTACGCTTTACCTTTTCAAAGTGCTTTATTGAGTGCAGTTCTTCTTAGCTGAGCCCTTTATCATGTATGCACTCTGGCCAGAGTTTCAAATTACTGATAAAAGACTCAATTTTTTCGGATATTGGAAGTTGCCTCTATATATTTCACACTCTTGTTTAAATGGAGCTAGATGGATTGATGGTCAGAGTGGGGGGGAAAAGGTGGAGCTAGATCCCATCCTATGTGCATGAAAGTATGGCTCTCTGTCACTATTTGTTGGGTTTATTTTGTGGTGGACCAAGCTTTGAACTGCCTTCATGACTAGCACACTTAAAGTTTACTAATTCGTAGTCAAACATAATTACTGTAATTTAACTTCTTTTACAGAGAGCGGAATTTATTCTTTTGGGTGTATATTATTCATTTGAAATGTTTGATTTCTTCTGTTTCTTACTAAAAAATACCTTGGCCTGTTTTGTGAAAACTTGGAAGTACCATCTGTGTGTATGCTTCTTTGACCGCGTGTCCTCATGGACATCAGTTTGCATGCACTAAGTCCGAGAGATTATTTTTTCAACATCAGATATGACTAGCAAAGCTCACCATCATTTTCCTACCAGGTCCTTGTCTTCGCTAAGACTCTCAGACCACCATCTGGGGCAGAATTTTTGCGAAAATGATTTTTGGTACTCTCATCGATGCTGCATCCTTGATATCTATCTGCGACCTTTCAGAAAACAATGTGAGTGATGCAGTTTGTTTTATAATCTGATGACTATTGAGTTACCAAAATAAACAAACATAAACTTCACTGCGAACTGCAGGTTTCTGGCTGGCTTTCTTTTTTTAGATGGAGATCCTCAAGTTGTTCCTAGATGTCTTCAGGAATAGGAAACTCATTGCAATCATTACGTTTGCTGAATCTAAGGTATCCCAAATTGATGCATGATCTGTGTGTCTTATTGCACAATCATCTGATGGAATTACTGTGAAGACGCGTATGAACACCAGGCGTCCATAATAAAGTGATAGGCTGATAGCATTAATAAGCTTAATATGACGGGAATAGTCTTCTTCTTGTGCTCTTGATTAATGCTCATCATTCAGCTCTGAAATTTGTGTGATTATTGTTTTCTAGAGAAAGGAACTTCTTGTATGCAAACGTTCTTTTGATTTCGGGGACTTATTCTTCTGTTACGAACAGTATGTTAGTGCATGACTATGTTACTTCTTTTATTACAAGGGAAATATCTATGCAAAGATGATGCAGACTGTCTTAAAAATGCTCTGGTTCATATGCCTAAATTGGAGATTCTTGATATAAGTGACAACCCTCTTGAGGATGATGCAATCATGTTAGTTTGATTTTCCACACCACATTTATTTTGACGAAAATAGTGATATGTTCTTATCTGCTGCTGAGTTGGGGCAATGTTCTGCTCAGTTGGTCTTACAGTTCCATGGACATTTCAAGAGTTTAATTCCATATTTTCTTGAGATGTCTGAAAAGCACTCCCCTTTCAAGGATCTGAAAGTGGAAAGTTGCGAGCTTTCATGTGATGAAGTGAGGCAACTTCTGTCTGTTCTTTCATCCTTAATTGAACCCCTGAATTCTCTTTCTATTGGAGGAAATGACCTTGGCAGGTTAGTCTGGCTTATGTTGTTTGAGGTTAGACTTTCCTTTTTGTAACTTCATTTCTCATGTATAGCTTTTGATAAACTTTCCTTCAACAAAGTTGGAGCACCTTTAGGGAAATTTCTAGGCACAGGTGTGCTTGAATTATGAACGTTCTTATTAATGTTGTATAGCAAACACCGTGGAAGGAATGAAGCTGCAAAGTTCTTGACAACACTCATTCCACGGGCTCCCGAACTAATTTTATGAGGTCATAATAAAAGGCATATGACCGACTATTTTTATGAACTCTGCTGTCGATGCAAATAAGTCGATTAGTGTGGTCTATTCATTAGATGTTTAACACAACTCGTTGGTTATTTAAGTATGCTTTTGCTTTGATTGTTATAGCTTCACTATCCTGAAACTTTAAAAACAAATCTTTTGGTTTGCTCGAACCTCTGAACTTGTTATTTGTTGGTAGCATTGCTGTTGTTAACCTATGAGTTGAGAAATTGATGACCAATTCCTTTACTTGGATGCTTATTTTCTTGTAGCTACAGATTCATGAAGCCTGGACTTGGAATCACTAATTTATTACTCCCTCCGTCCCTTTTTTATTGTCCAGTATTCTATTTTGGGTTGTTCCTTAATAAGTGTCCATTTTGTAAAGTTAGTAGGTAAAAGTTTGTGTATTGTCTATTTTGTCCCTAAAAGTAGATTCCTTTTTGAAAAGTAAGTGAGCAAAAGAGTAATGATGATTGGTAAGTAGGGAAAGTGGGGAAAAAAGTTGATGTGAAAGGTATAATGATGATATCTTTTTAATAAGTTGGAGTTACGAAGCAGGACACTTAAAAAGGGACGGAGGGAATAGTTTTTTTTATTGTGTTTAGTGTCAAAACTTGGGGTTGCATCCCAGGTGAACAAGATAGCACATGGCTAGAAAGTGAGCTTCGAGAGATCACGACACTGCGGCATTCATCAAATTAGTATATTGTTTAGAATGATTTGTGTCGATACTAAATTGCCAATAGTTATGCAAAAAGCTCATGTGTTGTTAGTTGTACCCAGTTGATAGATATAAAGAATCCTTCCGTGTGGTACCTCTTATAGGATTTCTTGGTTAGGTTCATGATTATTATTTTTCAGTTGTCTCTTCTGAGACTGGATTTTTTCTCATGTAACTATTCAACTGGTTGTGGAATACTCGTGTACGTACCAGTAATGTTTTAAGCCACCATTTCATCCACATTTGTTTAGTTATGGAACAAGGTAAATACTACCAACCATATTATACTATGAACTGAATTTACGAAAAAAAGAACGACAGGCATGACAATCTCATGCTATCAGGAGCCAATAATTCATTATTATTTTACCTCAATTTACACCGAAAAATTCTTAATAAAACATACTGCCACATCACGGGCACAAAATTCACAGGTACGACACATTATAGACACAAAATTCACAGGCATGAGACTTTGCTTGCTAGCACGCGGAGTTCACCTAGTCATAGACTATCACCATTGAAATGGTTCGTCAGAGTGATTACAATAAACCGACAAAATAAGGAAATAGGACAGGGAAAAAGTCTGAAACTATGAAACATGACCCCTAAATCCAGCAATTAACAGCCCACAAAAAGTCTAGAAAGAAAATAATTCATAAAGGACAAAAAAATAGAGAAACAACAACATCAAAATACATTCCACCAGCACAATCAAAACAGTTTTCAGCAGCGGCATCAATAAGTCTTCCCAGCAGAACCTCTAGATCGACAAAATTCAATAGCAGCATGAGAGAGAGAGAGAGAGAGAGAGAGAATTAAAACAGATTTTTGTTGTCTTGGGGGAGAGAGAAGGTGGAAGGGTTTTGGTGGGAAGTTGAACATGGAAGGAATAGCTTCACTCTCTATGGGAAGTGGAAAGAATTGCGGTGGGGAAAGCAAATTGGCTACTGGAACAAATTCAAGTACGTACGACACATTTGGTTTTTATTTGGCATGTATATATAGCCATAATAATTTGGTTCCAGTTTGGTTCGAACCGCAATCTCTTATATAAAAATCGACCAATCCGTATGTACCAGTTCCAAATTTTTTAGGACCAAAACCTACCCATTAAAAAGTAGGACCAATCCAAAAGACACAGTTTGATCCGATTGAATCTGGCTTACCGTTTTTTGGATTTTTTGGACACCCTCCTAGTGACGAGCTTCCATCAGATCACGTAAAAGTTTTAAAAGTTTAATTTGTGTAGGTTTATGAAGCCCGAGCAATAACAACCAGTAATTATCCACAAGTCATGCAGTCAGTCATTGGTTGGAAATAGGTTTTCTTTCGGGTATTGCCTTTTCCACCGAAAATTGGATTCAAAGAGGAAAAATGATTTTTACATTTCTCAATTTAACAAATTAAAATACATCTATAAAATATGGAGAAAATCATTTACTACTTTTAAAAACGGTGTTACGATTTTTGAAATTAACACTCCTGGCTTGCATTTAGTCCTTCCTCTGCTATGAAATTTTCCAGTTGTGAGGACATCCCCATTCCCTTACCCAATTTTCTACCAAAAGTTGTTATATTGTTATATGTAGCGTACTTTGTTTCTAAAAAATAAAAAACCTGGAACAAATATTCAAACATTCCACGGAGAGATTCCTGCCTCAAATGGTATGTTCTCTGTTAAAACTGCTTGGAAGACTCTTAGAACTCCTCTCCCTAAAGTTCTCTAGACTCCGGTTGTTTGGTTCAAGCACGGTATTTCTAAATGGGCTTTCATTATGTGGCTTGTTTGTTGGGGCCGCCTTTCAACAAATGATAGGCTTCTTTCTTGGGGTATGATGGTGGATCCTTTATGTGTCCTATGTTCTAATGTGCATGAGTCTTATAAGCATCTTTTTTTTTATTATTGTTCTTTCTTAGCATGCATTTGGGGTAAAGTTCTTCATGTGTTTAGCATTTCTAGAAGACCAACTGATTGGGGGCAAGAAATTGGTTGGGCTATTCAGCACCTCAAAAAACAATGTTTTTTATCTGCCCTCTACAAGTTAGCAATGGCGGGTACAGTGTACTACATTTGGAAGGCAAGGAATGACATTGTTTTTTGCAACAAGCAGTACACTTTGGATGTCATTTATGTATTATTGTTAAGGATGTGCGGGATAGAGCATCTTCTTAGCGGGATTATGGTCGTAGCATTGTTAATAGATATTTGTGTAGAGTTTGGAATATTTCAGAACATATTTTGTAACTAGCAAGTAGTTAGGCACTTATTTTAGGTTGGTGCTCCTGTATTGTTTTTTTCCAATAGGTTGCTGGTTTGGGTATACCCCTTATTTCTTGTATTCTTGTCTCTTTTGGTAATAAAATATCTCTTTACCAAAAAAAAAAAAAAAACATTCCACGGAGAGAGAAAAGTATAGGAACACAACAACATGATCCGGCAATAAATTTTAAAATATTTGTTCAAGGGCACGTCATTTCACCAGCAAGAAAATGTAAGCACCGGGTTGTATATCGAGAGGGTTATATTGGTGTCCTGGTCACGATGAATTATTCTTGATCGTCCGTTTGCCTTCATTCATTACCTAAGCTATTCTAGATTAGGGGACTTGGAAGGAGGATTGCTTACGGGAATCGAACCATACTCATGTACATATGAGTATAACGGAGGCATCAACTGCACTCCATTCTACTTGTCATAGAGAGTACATAGCACATTTTGAAAATGCGTTATCTATCTATCTATCTATAGGAAAATAGTGCGGAAAATAATAATGAAATTCACTAATTTTTGGAAATTACAAATTTAGGGAATTACAATTTGAACATAAAATTACACTAAATAGAACATGAATTGTACAGGATCAATAATTTGCAAATCGAGACCCATTTTGTACAACAGTGCCCTTAAATTCGCTACCTCACCGATGCTGGAGGTTTGTGTCGGTGTTCGTCTCCCAGGGTTGACTCAGTTACCACTCAGCCGCTGAAGCACCGCTGTAGACTGCCCGTTGAACCAACTTGTGTCTGTACTCTCTCTCTCTCTCAAAAAGAACAATTGTATTGCAGAAGAAGTAGTAGAGATGCATTGGATTATTTTCGGTGTGTTGAAACCAAAAGTAGAGGTCCCCTTTTATACCCGAAGGAGGACTCTCTGCCATCAATACGATAATAAATACAAATATTCATGGAGGAGCCTACACAATCAATAGGGGAATTGAATCCGCAATTCAATTATGGAATAAAACTGATATAGTTATTATTCCTGAAATTGAATACAATATCGTGGGTAATAACTCTAGTTAATCAACCACGACCAGTCAACTGTGCATTATTGTTGGTCCGAAACCCATTTTGAGAGACAATTTCTCATTCATTTCTCAATGAAATTTGTTCGTTCTTTCACCGGTTTAAACTCCTTAGCAATGAGTATTTAAAACCCACTTAAGCCCACCTCGTGCGGTGTGGGTTCCACCAAATTCTCTTTAGGTAAAATTCCATTTTTCCAACACTATCTATATTTATGCTTTTTACAAAAGGTTGAGATGTTTGTCTACATTACAGAAAAGACAAAAATAACACACTTGCTCTTAAATTCCTACTGCTCTTGGATTAGCATATCTCTCTCTCTCTCTCTCTCTCATCGGCACTTCTTCTCTCTCATCGGCACTTCTTCAAGCTCCATATCGGATTCTTAAAGTATTCTCTTGCGCGGAGCTATGTTGGGCAGGGTTTGGGCGCCAGCTCTCCGAGCATTCGAGTTTTAAAAATTTTATTTTGTACATATTAGATTTTGATAATTATTCATGTATAGCTATTTATAATTTTAATAATTTTGGTCCGATTTGATAAAAAATTAATTATTTTAAATTCTAATTCCTCAATTTCTTTCATAATAAAAAACAAGCACTTGACAGTTGAATTAGCCTAAAGAATCATTTTAATGTACAAATGTAGTGAATCGAAAAGCAAAAACCTTATGATATAATAATTATATGTTTCGATAAAAAATATATGTCTTTTAAGCCGGCCTTCCCTGAGTCAAAATTCTGGCTCCGTCACTGCTCTTGTACTCTCTTTCCTTCTTTATTCCTCCTGTAAAAAAGTTTTAGCGCTGCAAATAGTCGAATGGAGTCAAGTTTTACATTGTTTAGGTTCATACGTTAAGCAAAAAAACAAACTTGAGTTCGAGCTCAATAAAACTTCAGCTCGAGCTCAATAAAACTTCAATGAGCGAGCTCTCGTAGGCAAAGCCATGATTTCGTACATTAAAGTGGTCCCCAAGAAAATAAATATAATATATTCCATCCGTCTCAAAAAGAATGTCCAATCCGTGAAGTTAAAAAGTTATATTTTTTGTTCGAACAAATTTAAAACGAACTCATTGATATTTAGTAGCCTGTAGACTTTTTTTGAAATTTGTTGAACCAAAATGTACGTTTTTAAGTTCTCGTTTTGCAGGTGAAGACAATCTTTTGGGGATGAAATGAGTATTTAATATCAGAAAAAGTTTGCATGTTATAAAATTCAGACATAATACGCTAAAGAATACAAGTTTTTATAGGTTAATCATCCCATCAGCTATAGTAAAACAATAGCGATTAAAATTCGTGGGGATTGCAAAACTAAGCAGCCATTCTATGGTAAAAAGATTTAGCTAATTTATTAAACGAGCCTAAAATTGAGGTTCATGTTAGCTTCGTTTGATAGACAAATCAAATACGAACGAGCTTTTACCGAGTTGAACCTTGAACAATTCACGAACGAGACGGTTCGTTTGGAGTGATACGAGCATAGACATAGATATTGTATACATGGGGCTGACGAAGGAGATTTGTGGCAAAAGTGAAAGAAAAATAGAAAGATGGAGCTACAATATAATTAGAAGCGTCCGCAACACTCCTTTTAGCTTACAAACGGCTCCCTCCAGCTCTCGAGCCCTAGCTTCTTCAAAAAAAAGAGTCTCGCAAGCGCTTCCACCGCCATCGGCTAGATACGGTGAGCTTCGCCTTTTCCTTTATGCATACCAACTGTTTGATTTGATTCCTTTACATTTGAAATACTCCTTCAGCACTGTCAATATGGTGTAGCAGTTTTTTGTTGGTGAGGGTAGCACCGTTTCTTGTTTATCGAAGGATACGTCGACCGATAATAGCTTACAATAGTTTATCCTAAGTCGGAACTTCCTCGTTGTGATAGTGATTTATTTGTGTATAAGATTAGCAATGGTGAGAAATAGGTTTCTTCAAGTGCTGAACAATCTCTTTTGGATGACTTTGTTATTTGGAACCTATGGAAAAGGAAAGAAAGGAAAGGAAAATAAATTTTTTTTCAACTCCCCTTGTTTGGTTTAGAAAGAAAGTGAGAGGAAAATAAGAAACTAAGTTTTGTGAACAGTATATCTTCCTCACACTTTCCTCCTTAACCATTTTCCTTTCTTTTCCTTTTCTTTCCACAAGTTCCAAACAGACCCGGGCTTTGTTTGGAACATGAGGGAAAGAAAGGAAAAAAAAAAAAAAAAAAACTGTTTGCCTTGTTTGATTTGGAAAGAAAGTGAGAAGAAAATAAGAAATGAAGTTACAAGCACAGTACATTTTCCTTTACCTTTTCTTTACATTTTCCTTCCATTTTCTTTTCTTTCTTTTCCTTTCCTTTCTCTAAGTTCCAAACAGACCCTAATATTCATTGACGGAAACATTGCCAAAAACATGAAAGTAGTTCCTGATCATGTTTCTTGGCTTTTGTATATTCTACAATCCGATTGGACTTAAAGCCAATTGGTAGTATTTCTACATTGGAATTTGTCATACATGCTTCCAGATAAGGAGGTATTTATATGATAGAATTAGAAGCGACTGATGTAGCACTAAAAGATTACCTTCCGTTCACTGTTTCTTGGTGCCCGCTTGGCATTGATTAGAAGGTGTAAATTCAAACAAATTCACACTATTAGGACACACTTTAAAGGCCAGTATTGGTATAACAGAATAATATTGGGGTTTTTTTTTTCATCCAATGCTCTTCATATAGGTAGCTTTTGTTTGCTCATGAGGAGACACAAACACACTATAATGTGAGTCTACAACTAGCTATCGAATTTGAATTTAAGGATTAGCCTACTTCCGCAATGAACGTCTTGTTTGGCGCCCTAAATGACATACGTTGATCGGGAAAAAAAGGTTCACAAGACAGATTTCTCAACTTTGAAACCCTCTATTTAGACTCGATCTGAGAAAATATGAAGTACTAACTATTTTTTTTCCTATTCTTCTTTTGCAAGATTTGCTGGCTTAAATTATTGCCTGATGGCTTCTCTTAGGATGATTGTTGGCAAGTGGCAACTCAGGTTCTCTCCTTTTTCCTTTCTCATTTCTCTTTCCACTTACTGATTGGAGTCATGATTGGTACTGAACAAATTGTGGCACTAAGAGGCCATTTTTTGTGTGCTCAGTGCTCTTTTTCTTGGTTTACGTTGCATCTTAAACAATGTATGAGTTGGTTAAGTTTCTCATTATGTGGAATTTCAATCAAAGTTTATGATTTTTGGTTGTTTTGTAGTGAGAAAATGCTATAAAAAGTTAAAATGATATATTTATCTACGATATGAAGTTCTTTGTTCGAAAATTTTATGGTACTTTCATATTTGCGTGCTTATGTTTCTCTTAGTATATTCCGCTACATCAAAGTGTGAGTTATGTTATATGAACATGTTGTACATGCAACTGAACTTCATTTTTTTTACGAAAATCGAAATTGATAGAATAGTTAGATTAACACCTTTGTACGATTTCCAACATCGTATACCATAATAATATAGAGATATGTCAAATTCTGAGATCTTTGTTAATCACACGTTAGCAAGGGTCCAAGAAGTTTCAACTACATATTTGTTTCTTTGTTATAGACACCAACGAAGTGTTGAACACGTCACAGAAAGAGTGTCGGACACGTGTAGTGGTAACGAATTGGAAGAAAAGAGTGTAGTTTGATGGTTTTTCCTTTTTTATTTTATTTTTGAGTGGTGGGTAAAAGGAAAGAAGCTTAAGTTTGTTTTTTTCAATCAAAATTTGGGAGAGTAATGTTGACAAATGGGAAAGAATTCAACGAGAGGATGACCTTTAACCTACACGAGTATCAGTGGCATTTGTTATCAGGTAAAAATGGGAACCAGTCGAAGTTAAATGGGAATATCTCACTTCGTGTCTCTTGATTGTTGGAAGTGAAATGTAATTCATTTGAGAATCTAAAAGTGTATTCCCAATATGTTACTAGTGTAGTTGGGGATATGATCATTGATTTGTCACATATGTGAGTGACGGATTCATATTTTAAAGAAGCAGAAAAATGGGAATTTCAAGTCCTCCCTTTCTACTAATGTTGGTACCCATTTGAATTTTGTCCTATTTGTCTCAGCTTAAGGTATTATTCAATTTGTTCTACTGCTTCTTTTCAGTGTTCTATAAGTCCCTGCCTAGGGCCGATTAGTGCCTGCCTAGGCGCTAGGCGGGAGTCCAATGCCTAGGCAATTAGTCGATTAAGCGGCCGACTAGTCCCCCGCCTAGATGCTAGGCGGCCGATTAGTACCCGCCTAGGTGCTAGGCGGTACCCGGCCGATTAGAACCTTGCTTCTTTTACTCAATTGGTAAAAGTCACAGATTGGTAGGATCTAGGCGTAGATTTGGATATAGCATATTTTTTATTGGTAAGTTGCAGACCCTAGCTTTAGTAGTTTACTATATGCATTTGCACACTGTGTGTGTCTGTGTTTTCTATACTATATTTTTACTGTGAATGGTACTTCGAATGGAGTAGAAGGATTTTTTATACCTTGTTGACGATTCAGTAAGGAGGATGTTTTGTTTATTTATTGATCCTTGTCTTTTACTATAGAAATTGATGTTTATGATATTCTCTAATGCAGTCATCAAGTGTATTTCAATGGTATGCTTGATACTGTGCCACGTCATGGGCACTTATCATTATCTGATGTAAAAGTAGTGACAGATTTTGAAATAGTTAAACGGGGTTGTTAACAAGCAGCCTACTGATGGAGAACACAGTATTAAGTCAGTGAATACATTAAATTAGGCCATACTGAGATCTTTGATCGCATCCTACAACAGGCTTTGAAGTTTAGTATTGAATTCCTTTTCAACACAGGAATCAATTGTCTAAAAGAAATTCATTGGCGAAAGATGTGGGAGAGGCTTTTTCATCACATGATGGGATGTTCCGGGTGGGCATTTCAACTGCTACAGAAGCTTTTTCCGCTCAAGGTATTCACGTTTCCGTCTCTCTCTCTCTCTCTCTCTCTCTCTCTCTCTTACACACACACACACACCATCTGTAGCAGTTTAATTGTTAGTCTAATATTTATAACCTTCTTTGAGGTTTCAGGAAAATTTGCTGGCGGAATAGTTGCACCTTATACAGTTTACAAGGGCAAAGCTGCACTTTCTGCTGCCCCTGTTCTCCCAACATTCAGTAAACTGGATGTAAGATTGTGTTTTCTTTCCACAAGTAAATTGTGTGGACATGTGTATTATCTATGTACAGAGAGACTGTGGGAATACCTAGGCAATTGGATGACAGTTCATACTCATAATTTGCAAAGTTGAGTTATGCTTTCCCTCATCTGTTATTTCTGTTTGATCTTGCGTAGTCTGGAGGTCTTAAAGTTCATCGCCGTGGCAGTATTATGTTGACGTTTTGGCCTGCTAGTGGAGAACGCAAGTATGACTGGGAAAAGAGGCAGGTAAAGTTTTTTTTTTGTTCCTTTACTGCATCCTTAAGAACTCGGTATTGTGGGGTTGAGCAATGTTACTGTTGATTCAAATGTGGATCTTTTTAAGAGGCTAAGTTTGTTATTCTCAATATCAATCATTAAATAAATTTGTTCAATGATTATTGTGGGATTTAAACATACCAAATAAAATCTAAATTAACTTGTGTTAATAGATGGAGAAGTTTAGGGCTCAAATCCACTGCGAAGGCTACAACCCCAACAGTCTCGTCTAGAAGAATCGTATGATTGGGAATCAGCATTGCCTATCTTCCGTGAGCACGGGTTGTCTTCACAGAGTTGACTACAACCCGTCTTGTCTTCACTTAGTTTCAAATACATAGTTATACAATTACCATCAATGTGGTTGTAGTAAGAATTGAAGACAACCATATTCATAGTTGCAAGTATAATTGCATTAAAGGTAGAGTCAAATGCTAAAATAAGTTGGGCTTCCCATCAACAGTCAACCTCTACTCCGGCAGATGGCATGGCTGCTTGGGTGGATTTGGGCAGTGAGCCTGCGATCTTCCACTGTGTGCTCCACTTGTAAGATGTGAGGGCCTGCTTGGGCAGCATTTTTTAGGATGTTGTGATCTCTTTCACAATGCATTCGGCTTGCACAGTCTCAATTCAGTCACTCCTTTAGGCTTATACGGTTCCAATTTAACACCACATTGCATTCCAATGGCTCAAGTGAGTTGCAATTATGAAAACCTTATATTACGCTTCAAGAAACAAAGGTAGAAGGCACGACATAAGCATGTTAGAGGGCCTATTCAATAGGCTAAGAAAAACAATAAAGCATGTTAGAGGGCCTATTCAATAGTCTAAAAAAAAAAACAAATTAAGCCAAGAACATTGAAATCTTCTTGTCATCTTTCTGTACAATCCCCTCCCACTAATACTATGCTTTTTTATATCTCCCTCCCTCTCTCTCTCTCTCTCTCTCTCGTTGATCAATGGCCATTTTTTCTATCTTTTTAAGGATTTAATTAGGTAGCCTTAGATCCCTTTACTTGTTCGCTTTCTTCTTTTTAATCTATCTATTTGTTGGTACTTGTATTTCTTTTTCTTTCTGTCTTTAAAGTTCTGCTCTCCTCTGCCGCTACAGAGTGCAAATACTATGCATAGGGTTGAAGCACTCACTTTATTTTGGTTCTTCTTTTCTTTTCAGTTTTGTTTATATTTCCCAATCGAACTCTATTAGAATCAGTTACCAAAGAAAACACCTATCTACAAAGTTTTCCCTTTTTTCCTAAAGTCGCCACCTTTCGTTTTACGGATTGCAAAGCTTTTGCTACCGGGTTATTTTGTGTAATCTGTACATTAACACAGTTCATGTTGTTAACTTGTTATCACTTCTGTTTAGTATAGTTGTGGCTCATCGTGCCTTTTTTAGTTACTTTTCAGTCATGTCAATATTGTTGTACTCATACATTTTTGCTCTTTTAGGTACAATCTTACGATCGTTTCTCTTAGCCCACCCCCTCCCCCAGTTATCCAATGTAGGATCACAATTTTGGCAACCTAGTTGAGCCATGTTTTGTACATTTCAGCTGCCTCTAAGTTATCATATTCTCATATATGAAAACTGTCTGGTTGTCATATCCTATAGGCGCTTATGGATTTGTTTAAGCCAAATTTTAGTTAAATGGTCATTCTTACTGGATATGTGCTGATTTGCACTAGTGGTTAAAAGACACTTTAGTGAGGTGATTTATATTTTCCACCCCAAAAGATCTGAAATTTATTTGCCTACTCCATTTACATTCTGCAGAGGTTTGCCTTGTCTGCGACGGAAGTTGGGTCTTTGATAAGTTTGGCTTCTAAAGATTCTTGTGAATTCTTTCACGACCCGTCGATGTTATCAAGGTAATTGTTGACAATTATGTGGATATAGATCTAATATATGGATCTGCATTTTTGTTTGCATTGCAAAAAGAATCAAATAGGGCTAAAGTCCTGTGTGTCTGACATATTCTTTCTTTTCTAGTCGTGCAAACGTTTTTACTTGTTTTCTAATACAAATTTGACTTAACTGGTGATTTTATGATACAGTAATGCAGGACAGGTTAGGAAGACCTTATCAGTTAAGCCTAATGATAGTGGGTACTTTATTTCTCTGAGTAAGTGTTTCAATCAAATGATGCACATGTAGATTAACATATACTTGTGAGTAGTGTATTCTATCTACATCTTTAGTAGTGTATTCTATCTACATCGTGTAGGGGCTCACCTTTTTTTTGGCTCCCTGCGTTTTTGTTGCGGGGGTGGATACCCGCCAGTTGGTCAGCTCTTCCCAAGATTGTGAAGAAAAAGTGAAAGATAATCGCTCAATTCAATTCTTGAAGAGGAGGATAAACATGAGTGCAAAACAACTCAAGGCTGAAAGATGTCCCCTATTAGGAGAGTAGATCTGCCCAAATGCAAGTACATATTTATGTAGCTGCATTCATACACTGGACTCACCAAGAAAATACTTTTCAAATCTTTTCATATACACTAAAAGGAAAGAATTAGAGAAAACAAAATCCCCAAGGACACCAGACACTCTCAACGACACAATATCCGAAGGCAAAAGTGAAACGCAGAAATTATGGAAATTCTGCTTATAGAGTAAGCTTTTGCATCCTACTAATTAAATGACAACTACTGTTCCCCAACTGGACAGTTCTTTGTCATTGTTGGCTTCTTGCCAACCTTGGTGTGTTATTCTCTCCCTTCGGGTCCTTGCGGCATATGATTGTTGGAGTTTGATGTTGCCTCTTTGTGGTTTTGCTCTACTCCGGCTTGATGCCTTGTGCTTTGGATCCTTTTAATCTTTGTAATTTGTTTTCAAAAGTTTTTTTTTTTTTTAATTTACCTTTCAAAAAAAAAAAACTGGACAGTACTTTTGCATGATTGCAAATGAAGAATTAAACCACACGGTGCATCAACCATTGGAACTTTATTTTACATATATGCAAAATCTCAAGTTCTCCTGCTGTCTAAACTCAAATAAATCCCCTTGCAGAGATTTAGAAAAGCAGCCCCCTTAGTAAGTTGAAATAATAATCAAAGAGCCAATTGGTCTGAACACACTTATCATACGAAAAGCATGTCAATTCCTAAAACTATCAAAAAAAGGATGATGCTATTTTCGTTGTCGTTTTTATCTTCCAGTAGATGTAAGTTAAGCATTAGAAATATATATTTTACTTATTCCTAACTTTCATTAAAAAACTTGGGAACTAAGTAGTTTTGATAGATCTAAAAGATCCAAGAGCCACAATTGTTAATTTCATATACATAGAAGTTCAGATACAAAACCTGGTGCATCCAAAGAGTATCTGATGCGAATATCTGATCTGATACACCAAAAATAAAGAATAACAACACTTAAATTATGGATATGTTTCAGAGACGCACCCACGAGCATTCGAGGAGTATCTGTATCCCATACGAATACTATACAGACACGAATACCATCCAAAATTATCAGTGTGCTTCATAGTTCGGGGTTTAACTACCAATAGTTGTGAAGTTCCTGCATGTCACAACGTTTCCCTCCCCAGCCACTTCTCCACAGTAAAATTGTTCTCCTACTAGATTCGGATGCTCAAATGTTACAAGGCTCTAATCACCTTTGAGCTCACTATTATATCACCACGATCGAATGGATGTGTGCAGCTTCCTTGAGATCATACCAAAGGCATGTAGATAGTCAAATTTCTCAGAAACCATATTCTAGTTCGGGGTGGTGAATTATGGTTCATTCTTTTCTTCCATGACAAGTATGTTGGCAATACAGGACAGTAAGGAGGAGGAATATGAACAAAAATATGCTTTGTGGAATATTCTGGAGAATGAATTGCAGTCGATTCACTTCCCTATTGGTACACCTTTCTAATGAAATAAACTTGTGAACAATTGA
This sequence comes from Rhododendron molle, assembly GCA_025413875.1. Lineage (NCBI taxonomy): Eukaryota > Viridiplantae > Streptophyta > Magnoliopsida > Ericales > Ericaceae > Rhododendron > Rhododendron molle. The sequence continues at coordinate 37,154,542 of CM046389.1, read as the reverse complement.
GTTATGGATGTCAGATTCAAACAAAAATTTCTTCCGCATGTAGATGTTGTAATTCAACTCACAAGATGCTCAAGAAGATTCAAAGATGCAAGGAATAAGGCAATTTGGCTTGAATTCAGGACTTAACCAACATAGGTGATGGGACCATTCATTCTAATTTGGACTGATTTCTAATCCAATTGATTACCTTGTCCAGTTTTGTCTAGATTTTTAAATTTTTTTTCAAATCATGGGGGGTAGACCGTAGTTGTCGGAACCTCCTATTGGGGTGGCGAATCCCCCCTCAGAACCTCGCTCCCGCACTCCCAACTCCCAAGTCAGTCTCTCCTATGAACCTCGTTCCCATTGAGAATGGAACCCACCACCTCTAAGGTATATAAATCCCAAAAGACACAAAAGTACAAGATATAAAGCAAAAGCAAATATGAAGTAATGATAAAGTACAAGAAAAATATTAACTCAAATTTGATCAGGTTCGTAGTATAAACATTCTATTTACTCATATAGGCTCGATCTTTATTCGCAGTTGACACGAATTAACGAGTTGTAACATTTTTTTGTTATTTTTTGTTATATATTCGTTTGTATAAATTACCTAAATGCTCACCCAGTACTTCCAAACGTGGAGCTTCTATGATCCCTGCCCCTGACTCAAAGAAAGTGGCATCGTGATGTAGGACGATTATTAAAGGACAATAAAGAGATAAACCTTACAATCCACACCTAAAAAACCCTAGGAATTCACGAGTGGGGTTGTAACGGCATCCACACCATACTCAAAAGAAAACAATTCCATTTTTTAGACTCATTCGAACAATAACCCTAAAGTCCCTTAAATAGACTCCTCTAAAAGATACCAATAAGATAAAGATAAAATAAGATAAAGATAAAAACTAACCTAGAAATACCTCCTAATAGATAAATCAACCAAATCCCTAAATCCTAGATATATGCCAGTTACACAAATTATATATGCCCCTCGATCAAATACAAACAACTCGTCCCATTCCCAATCACATCAGTGCTCACAGAGCCTCGAGGCACCTGTTCTAGTGTTTGCCAGACTCTATAAAGTCTTTGAAGTGGATTGTAATATTTCTAGAGTTAGAATTGGGTCTGTTTTGAGTCAAGAAGGTAAGCCAATTGCATTCTACAACAAAAAGCTTCATGAAACTCGGTTGAAGGTATTCTATGTACGATTCTGAATTCAATGCAATCATTGAAGCTTTGCGGGAATGGAACAGTATGTGTTGCTAAAGGAATTCTTTCTATACACTGTCCTACAATAGTGGAGTTATCTTCCTTTTTGTGTCCTATTAGGAGAGTAGATCTGCCCAAATGCTATTGACCACACATAAGTCTTTTTTTTTTTTTTGCAGGTGTGGTCAATAATATTCAAAAAACAAATGATCGCTTTTCAGTTCCTGTCACTTCTGCCGAATTTGCAGTGATGCGGACAGCTTTCAGTGTATGGCAAACTGTTCTCTTGCCTTATTTATCAGAAAGTTGGAATACTGCTTGGGTGTTTTACTTATTATGCATGTACACATTGGGAATATATCTTCATGTGGTGAATGTGGATATCTCCTATTGTTTGATCTGGATGAACAGTACAAATCAGATTATCTTGTTGCTTTTTGGCAAGGAAGAGATATTGGTTCTCCAGGGCTTAAAATGAAGGGTTTTGCTAAAAGATAGGATATGTATGAATAGTTGGTTGTTGGTAAAGTGGAATACCTATGCTACCAGAAACAGAAAATGCTAACTACGTGTTGGAATTCTTTACTTCAAGTAATATTTTATGTCCTTCACTTTTGGTAATTCTCTCATGTATGGAATATTTTTCTTCTTTGCTTCTTTGATAATAACTATTTGGACTAAGGAGGAGTTATGTTCCAGTTTTTCGTTTCCATGTCCCCAGAAGACATGGGCACTGATTAGGTTATCTGGACAAAAATCATGGCACCGACTAGTGCTCTACAGTGATTCTACTGTTTTTTATTAGTAAAGGAATGAAAGAAAGACAACAATAGATGGCACCATGAATATCCCTCTTTATTGATGGGGCCTGGTTGCTTTTCTCATACAGAAAACCATTCTAATATGGCCGTTCCCTGTTGTTTAGAGTTGAAAGGGGGCAATGCAATGGAAATGTGGCTCGGAAGTTGCAAATGTATTCTTAACAACATACTTTTATGTCAGTTATCTACAGTATTCTAAAACTCGCTACTCGGTAGTCGCTCGGCTAGGCACCTTGGAGCGAGTACTCGGCATTAGTCGGCGAGTAATGCCCACCGAGTAGGGATTAGTCGCTTCAGCCAGACACCTTGGAGCGAGTACTCGGCAAGGAATACTGTAAACTGAGTGGTAGAATTAGGAACCCAAAAAACTAGGGTTATTTCTCATTACGTTAGAGTTATATATGACTAAGAGAATAATTACACTGAGATCCTTATCTCCTAATCTAATTACACAAGGGCTCAATTACACACTAATTACACATACACCCATAACTTAACACTCCCCCTCAAGTTGGTGCGAAGATATCAATCAAGCCCAACTTGAACACAGCGGGGTGGAAACTCTTGCTACCAAGCCCTTTTGTGAATATGTCAGCTAATTGATCCCCCAATCTCACAAAAGGCATACATATGAACCCATGACTCAGCTTCTCTTTGATGAAGTGCCTGTCAATCTCTATGTGCTTCGTTCTGTCATGTTGGGTAGGATTATGAGCTATGTTAATGGCAGCTTTATTGTCACAGTAGAGTTTCATAGGACCACTATCAGAAATTCCCAAATCACGTAACAAGATTTGGAGCCACAAGAGCTCACAAACACCATGAGGCATAGCTCTATACTTGATCTGGTAACCACTGATTGTTTCTTACTTTGCCAGGTAACCAAATTCCCTCCAAGGAAAGTACAGTAACCCGAAGTAGAGCGTCTATCATCCACAGATCCAGCCCAGTCAGCATCAGTAAAAACCTCCAACCGCAGGTGACCATGATTAGAGAACAGAATTCATTTCCCTAGAGCTGACTTGAGATACCTCAAGATACGGTAAACAACATCTAGATGTGGAGTACGAGGATCATGCATAAACTGACTAACAACACCAACTGCATAAGTAACATCCGGTCGAGTGTGAGCTAAATATATCAGTCGACCCACCAGTCGTTGATACCTTTCCTTATTAGTGTGCTCCCCCATATCTCCACTAAGATGATGATTCGCCTCGATAGGAGAATTCGCAGGTCTACAACCCAACATACCTGTTTCATCCAAAAGATCAAGTATATACTTCCGTTGGGAGATAAAAATACCTCGGTCAGACCTCGCTACCTCCATCCCTAGAAAATATCTCAGTGATCCCAAATCCTTAATCTCAAACTCTTGAGCTAGATTAGACTTAAGATTAAGAATTTCGTCCACATTATTGCCTGTCATTATTATATTATCAACATAGACAATAAGGACAACAATCTTACCAGCAGCGCCTTGATGAACATAATATGATCTGCATGACTCTGTTTGTATCCAAACCTCAACATTGCCTTCGAAAATCTGCCAAACCAAGCTCTAGGTGACTGCTTCAACCCATAGAGAGCCTTCTTCAACCTACAGACCTTTCCTTCAATCTCAGCGGAAGAAAAACCTGGAGGTATATCCATGTACACCTCCTCCTCTAATTCACCATGAAGGAATGCATTTTTCACATCAAACTGTTGTAGGGGCCAATTCAAATTTGCAGCACAAGATAGTAGGGCTAGTACAGTGTTCATCTTTGCTATCGGAGCAAACGTCTCCTCGTAATCAATACCATAAGTTTGAGTAAAACCCTTGGCAAAAAGTCTCGCCTTGTACCTCTCAACGGTACCATCAGCATTCTGCTTAACAGTGAAAACCCACTTGCATCCCACTGATTTCTTCCCTTCTGGAAGTGATAGCTCCCAAGTGCCATTCTTTTTCAAAGCTGTCATCTCCTCTCCCATAGGTCCTTTCCACTTAGGTATCACCAGTGCATCCTGCCAATTCTGTGGAATAGATATAGAAGAAAGAGATGAAACAAAGGCATGGTACAAAGGAGATAAACGATCATAAGAAACAAACTAGGAGATAAGATGTAGGGTGCATGACCTGACACCTTTCCGAAGAGCAACAGGAAGACTATTAGAATCAATAACAGGAGGTTCAATGGGAGAAGATTCATTACTAGATGAGTCGGCTGAGGAATCCAGAACTGGGACAGGCGATTGTGATTGACAATGTGGCATCACACAGGAGAGCTTTCCATTTTTTCGTCTAGTTCTAGTATAGACCTGCAAGTCAGGCCTTTGCCACCGTTGTGATCTGTTCTCGACATCACCCCCGATGTCATGTGTTGCTCTTTCGGCATATACTGGTTCCTCTTTAGATTTTCCCTTCTCCCCCTCAACATGATTAAAAAATAATTCCTCCACCTGACCATGACTATAAACCTCCCTCATCTCTTCCTGGCTATGCTCCCCCTGAAGAGATGGAGCGAAGAGAGAGTTTCCCAAAAAGTGACATCTATGGAGACAAAAAATTTCCTAGAGTGAGGATCATAGCACTTATAGTCCTTCTTAGTAGGAGAGTACCCAATGAAAACACATTTATGGGCTTTAGGACCCAACTTGCCACCAGAGGGGTGATGAGCATGAACAAAACAGACACAACCAAAGACTCTCGGAGGAAGAGTCATGACACGAAAACCACCAGGAAGACACTCAATGGGAGTTTTGAAGTGGAGAACACTGGATGGCATACGGTTAATAAGGTAAGTTGCAGTCAAAATTGTTTCGCCCCATAAATATTTGGGAACATTCATGGTAAATAAAAGGGAGCGAGCAATCTCAGCAAGATGACGATTGTTGCATTTGTTGTTCAGAGAGGGTCAACACAAGTCGTCTGAAAAAGAATGCCATGTTCATCCAGAAAGGTCCTAAAAGTCCTATAGATATATTCAGTGCCATTGTCACTACGGAGAATTTTTATACTCGCATCAAATTGGGTGTGCACCATTGCATGAAAAGACTTCACTCTTTGATTTAAGTAAATACACCAAAGTAACACGAGAATAACAGTCAATAAAAGTGACAAACCACCGAAAACCTTTAAGAGAGGTAACAGGGGAAGGACCCCAAACATCAGAATGAATAACCACAAAAGGAAAGGCACTCCGTTTATTAATAGGTACATAAAATAAACGTTTATGTTTTTCAAGCTCACAAGCTTCACAAAAAAACTGACTCCTAGAACAATGTTTAATTAAAGTAGGAAAAAGTTTCTCTAAAATCCCAATAGAGGGATGACCCAATCTATGGTGCCACTGATGTAACAAAGAAAGAGCTGAACCCGTATTTGCTTGGAGAGCACGACCGGATGACATAGGAGAACGAGGTGCAGACTCCAAAAAATAGAGGCCATCCTGTGCTCTACCACTGCCAATCACTTTACCCGTGTCTAGTTCCTGAAATACACAATGAGTAGGAAAAAAGGTTACTGAACAATTTGCAGAACGAGTAAGACTACTAACGGACAGAAGGTTAGTGACAAAATTTGGAATATGTAGAACTGAAGAGAGGGAAATAGAGGGAGAATAGTGAACGGAACCTTTCCCTGAAATAGCAGAGAATGATCCATCTGCTATCTTGACCTTATCCTTACCAGAACAAGTAGAGTAAGAATCAAATACAGAGGAATAACCTATCATATGATCTGAAGCACCGGAATCTATAATTCAAGGAATAGCAGAAGAGGCAGTAAATGCACTAGCCGGAATACCTGTGTGAGCAAAATAGGATGAAATGGGACTGGCTGTAGGAGTAGGAGCTGTAATAGATGGAGAATTAGCCCGAGCCATTAGGCGCCTGAGAGCGTGCATCTCCCCCTGAGAAAAACCACCAACAGGATCAGAAGACGCCTGAACTCCAGTACTGAACCCAGAATCAGGCACGGTAGCAACCCATGTAGATTCCGAAACATGAGCCTGGGCTTGAGAACGCATGGGACCTCGACCACCGCGTCCACCCCCTCGCCCACGAGAGGGACGACTATGTAACTTCCAACAGAAATCCCTGGTGTGGCCGGTGTTGTGGCAATGATCACATCGGAGGGACTCTCGATCAATAGGCCCACTGATAGCATCGGACTGTGATTTGCCACTCTGTAAAACACTCCCACCTTGAGGAATGGCAACTAAGGCAGAACACTCAGGACTAGGAGAGTCCAACATAGCACCCCTCCGACTCTCCTCCTGCTGAACAATGGCATAAGCCTCTCCCAATGACGGAAACGGAATACGACCCAACACCTACACTCTAATCGGATCATATTCTATATCAAGTCCAACTAAAAAATCATAAACACGTTCCTTTTCCAACCACTTTAATCAAGCAGCAGCATCAACAGCACAAACAGCCTGAAATCCCTGATAATAATCAAATTCCTGCCATGCTCTATTCAAGTCAGCAAAATACACAGCAACAAAACGATGATTCTGTTCCAACGTAGGAGCCTCTTCCTCAACTCAAAATATTGTGCATCATTACCCTGCTGAGAATAGGTTTGGGCTGCAGTAGTCCAAATCTTGTGTGGAGTATCAAGAAGTAGAAAAGTATGATGAATATCAGCTCTCATTGAATTAAACAACCAGGTCATAACTAACGATTTCCGAGATTTAAACTTTTTAAGTTCGACCGCCTCAACAGGTGGAGTAACAGGGCCCTCGATAAACTCTGACATCCCTTTGGCCTCAATAGCCAAGGTAAAAGTACGAGACCAAATCAAATAGTTGGTACCATCCAACTTAATATGGCAAATATCCAGAAAAAAATTATCTAGAGTCCCTACACGACTCAACTCATCATTTGTACAAGCGGAAGCTTTTTGTTTATCCTCAGACATTGCAACAAAACAATAGCAATTCCAAAGAAACAAGACCCAGTCAAAAAAGAGTCAAACAATACTGGAAGCTACAAAATAGATCTCAAACTTGCCAACCCAGTAGGTTCGAACACCGAACTGTGTAGAAACTAAACGATAGGTGCTGAAATATCTTACCAGCCTTGACTCCGTGATTTCCAAGACCAAAAAAAAACTTTGAGAGAGTACCTAGTGCTGTACGTGGTTGGAGCAGTGGACGTGGAACAAGATCCTGGCCTGTTGGACGTCGAGCAGCGTCACGAAAGGAACCTGGTCAGAGATCGACGACGTCGGAATGACTGGTCAAAGGGTCGTCGAAGTCTGGTGATCCTCGTCGACATCAGGGAGACCAGTTGGAGAACCAACGATGATCAGCAAGGGGTGACGATGTTACCCAGGTAAATCGAATGCTTTGATACCATGTAAACTGAGCGGTAGAATTAGGAACCCAAAAAACTAGGGTTATTTCTCATTACGTTTATATATGACTAAGAGAATAATTACACTGAGATCCTTATCTCCTTATCTAATTACACAAGGACTCAATTACACACTAATTACACTTACACCCATAACAAATACCTTGTTTTAGAACACTGGTTATTTGATTTCTGTCTAGTGCCTAAAGAGAACAAACGTTTGTTATATGCTTGCATATGCAGCCTACATGATTTTCTATTCTGTGTACTTTTTTAATACATGCAGCCTACTTGAAATGGATGTGGAATGCTATTCATTCTTGTTTGTGAAAATTGTTGGATATAACTATGCTTCTCTGTATTTATATGTGGTCAATTGCATTGATACTCAGCCGACATGCCTAATTGGAATGCGTGACATGCCTGAAACAGAAACACGGCTGGACACGTCAGGTGACGTGTCCAATTAATTTCATTAATTTTTACCTGACTTGTCCAATTAATTCGATTAATTTTTAAGCATGGAGACAACAGGGATGCGCTTGGAGATACACGCACGTCTTAAAGTTACTATTCCAAGTTTCTTATCCACACACATGCAGGTTAACTCTAAAGTACAGACGTACTCTCCATTTCGCTTGCTCACGCTCCGAAGAGAGCTATAGAAGGGTAACAAGTAGTTAATTCAACTGTTTTTGGACGACTGTTGTGTCTTGAAGTAGTGTATCAATTTTGGATGAGTGTTGTCTTGAAGTATTGGATGAGGAAGTATTCGGAGTCTGTCTTTCAATCGTAATTTTGCTTGCCTCATTAATTTACATTTACCCTTTTCTTCTGCAGTTTGCTTTACCCCACCTCATGGGCTGGGACCGGTACACCAGCCTGCTGCCAAAAAACATGTCTGAAAGTCCATTGAAGGTTTCCTCTCCGCTTTTGATGGATTCGGAATGGGACAGATGAAGTTGTTCTCAGTAAATCTGTCGTTGATGGTGTCTTCATGATCATTTAGGAGATTCTGTGGGAATGTGTTAGTCAAAAATCCTCTTGTTTGTAAGTATTCTAGAAGATGGATATCCTGCTTTGTTCAACTAATGACCCTTGAGGAACATGTAAACGAAATTCTTGTTCTTTTCTGTTGCTTTTGTGGGTTGGGCTGCCCTAAAAGAACTCTGGATGTAGAAGTCACTTGTTTCGTCTCAAAGATTTTATGATCTTAAATCCACCCCTGCTTCAAGTTTCAGGCATGTTGGAAATATATACTAGTAGTATTGTTTGTTGTCACAGGACGGTAGATGTGATATACCCTCTCGTAGAGCATCTTCAACCCATGTCTCTCAAATAGAGATTCAGAAGTGTATATAGAGTTTTTTTCCAAAAAAAAGAAGTGTATATAGAGAATACTACTATTCAATGCAACTTGAACCAAAATTTATCAATATTTTCCACTTAAGCCCGTGGTAGCAACAGAACCGGGGAAAGTAAACATAAAAGACATTTCTATTAGTATTTTCTATTAGATTAGTATTTGTTAGTGATCCCAACTTGGTGAATTTTTTCTTGCGTGATGAACTGTTTGTATCAGCCCTATATTTTGTCTCTGTGGACCGACTCCTCAAAAATTCAAATGTATAGCATGGATCTTATTTAAAAGTTTCATGTATCTTCCTGTCTAATATGATTTTTCGATGAGCGATTCTGTAAATGTATCAGTACAGAATGAAACAGTAGAAAGTGCAAATAGAAACTAGTCTATTTTTTAGTCAGTCTCTAGATATAGAGATTCATATTCAAGTCTATTTGGGAGGTTCATTTTTAAAACTCGGATAGAGTGGGGTGACATTCTTTATTTAAAGGTATAGAGTGTAATTGGAGATGCTATCAAGCCCACTAGGTGTAGCTATATTTCATGTAGTTACCTACTGAGTTTTGTTTCGATAGTATGACTCGGATGATTCTCAGTACTATTCAGATTAGTGTCAGTTGCTGCACTAGTGTTTGAAGTATTGTGTATAATAAGGGTGAAGTAAAATAAAAATAAAGTTAAGAGTAGCAAAGTTATGTCGCTTTACTTTCAGTCATAGTTGCAGAGAATAAAGAAGTTTAGTCGTCGGTTTGTAAAGTAAAGTCAGTGGTCTGCAAACTCATTGTAAGGAATCTATGTATCACTGTATTCATGCGAGTATTCCTAATTGTATCATTTCCGTATAAAAATAATTAATAAAACGAAACAATTATTACTACTCAAACGAACAGTGATAAGTATTCCAAGTATCGCTCAAGGATTATAAGGATGAGTTACAGTAATTCTAATTAATTTCTATATTAATCCGATAAATAGTTTGATTAATTGTTGGTTTCCTAAAATTGTTAAACAGTAATTAAAGCTATTAAAAACGTAGAAAAGAGTTTATGGGAAAAAGTTCTAGGGTTTCGAATCCACTCATCCCTCTTGTAACCTAAGTATGTTTCGATTATAGGTGAACTATTCGAATAAATCCGGATATTGCAAACCCTAGCGATATCTTTTAAAGATAATTTATGAATACCAATCAGCATGGACTATCTCCGCCTCTTTGTCTGGCACGAATAGTCTTTCTAGCAAGAACTGTCTCGAATCAAGTACGGATCGTCTCATCGGCACGATGCGTCTTACGTAGTATAATCCATCCAACCAATTATCACAAAATAATTAAAATCCGTTATATGAATGTGCAAACCTAGCGATGGGAAGAATAATAGTAATAAAATCCTTAAAATTTATACAACCATGATTCGAATAATAAAACTTAAATTAAAACATAGATAGTGTTACTCAGAGTTCGAGTTTCATCTACACCCTAAAGACGAATTTAGCTGATCATTGAAAGAAGTGAATCAGATGAATTTTCCTCTCCAAGCCGCTGCTTCATCGCTCGTCCAATTTCAAAACCCTCTTCACGTTCCAAAACCGACTCCGAAGTCAGTATGCAATTTTGCTAATATAGATAGGGTTTTATGGTTTAATTACATAGAGGGCCCTTTGGACTTCGTATAATAATAAATCGGCAATTCAACTTTGAAGCATTCTACGCTTTAACCCCAAACTTCCATTGAATCTTCTTTTTATTCAATATTTCAACCTATAAACAAAATAAAAGCAAAATAAATATTGAATAACAGATATAAATGACGAATAAGTATAGTTTGGAGGGCCAAAATATCAATATTTCGGCACTTATCAATTCTTGTAGCCATTTGGTCATGTAGTTTGCTTTATGCTTTTCCAGAGGCTTCTCCTTCACCTATAAAAGCTACCCGCAGTTGTAACTTAGACTTGTGCAATAAGAGAATAAATTCTTTACACCGCCAGTGTAAATATTTGTATCCTCCAAATCAATTATATTGCGCCACGTCGCAAAATAGTGGTCTCAATCAATAAAACGTGACGACGTGGTGCAATATAATTGATTTAGAGGAAACAAATGTTTACACCGACGATGTAAAAAATTTAATCTCGTGCAATAATAGTCTCCTGTGTATTTTGTGATCCTCTCCCTTCGCCTAATCAATGAAGGGCACATAATAAAACATATTGACTCCTTTTAATTTATATTAATAAAGCAAATTAATTTATATTACTCCATTTTGATGGAAAATGTGAAGACCAAAGTAGAGTAATACTCCTACTCCACTTCGTATTTTTGAGAAGATAAAGTTTTTGATTAATGGACGAAAATAACCCCAGCTTTGTCGGTTTCAAGTTGAAGAAGCACCCAGCAAACCAAAATAACAAGATGCAGATCAATCCCGATAATGCCAAAATTGTTTTTGTTGGTGCCAAAACTTCAGTACATAAGTCTTGTACAATGAATATGGTATAAGCCTTTTGTGCACTAGAGTTTTGGCATTAGCATTTCCCAAAGAAATTTCTTTCCCTGTATATGTTCTCCATGAGTTTCTGCACATAACTTCAGCAAAATTAATTATCAAACAGAAAAGACCAAAAAAAAAGAGGGCTATCGTGTGAGATGCAAACCCGAACCGATACTAAAGGGGATACCATAAGCAAACCATACGAGACTCGGTTTTACATGAGCCGCACTATACTCCCAACATTAGACTACTGAACTGATTAAAAAGGCAAAACTAGTTATGTGCCAAAACTCATCAAAAGTGTGAGGCCAAATTCCGGAGTTTGCTTGTAATGGTAATTCCGAATGACAAAACACATATCGTTGTCGAGTTGTACTTTATTTTTAGGTTAGCGCTAATGCCACGAGTAAATTCTTTAGTGCCACGACAAATGGACTGGATTGGCTATTATGCCCTTGATAGAGAGAGCAGGCATGAGTCTTGTTGCTTTTCGTTTTCCTTTTTCAATTTGTCTTCTACTTTTTCAGAGCAAAACCCAATCGGCCAAACACAAATATTCTCTCTCTCTCTCTCTCTCTCTCCACTTTTTCCATTTCTTTCATTCTCCACTTATTCGTTTCTCCCACTATAAATCCCTTCGATTCTATCCCTAATTGGGAACCCATATTGATAATATTCTCTCTCTCATCCATCAATTGATTCATGGATACATATATAGGGAGGGAGAAAATAACAAATTTACTTCGATTTAGACAAAAGCAAGATGAATTTCCGATGTATCAAAAAAACAAAACAAAAGGAAGACAACACAACCCATTTTCCTCTCTCTCTCTCTCTCTCTCTCTCTCTCTCTCTCCATGTTGATTTGAATAAATGGATCCATGTGAATAGAGACAGAGATTGATAGCTATAGTGGGTTCAATCGATTTGGATACTAATGGCAACGATCACTGAAAATATCGAATAAAGAAGATGGTTGTTATTTGTTCGTATGCGAAGGCGGAGAGATTTGGTTGGTATTCAATATGGTCGTGAATCATATCCAGATTATCCACTGGCCTACTCCTAGAAAGACTTGGAATCAGGGGGAGAAAGAAGAGCACATGAGAGAGAGAGAGAGAGAGATGGGTTTTGCTTATAATAAAAAAGGGCAAATTTCCGTAGTCGTCCTTGTAGTTTTACGGTTGTCTCATTTTTGTCCCTCTAGTTTCAAAGTGCTCCAATTTCGTCCTTGTAGTTTGTTTTACGCTCCAAATTGGTAAAATCGTTAACACCGTTAACGAAACTAATAGAAAGATATGATTAAAACATTAAGTGCTCCAATTTTCAATCATGTTGAACCGGTGCGAAGATTTTATTTTTTTAATTATTTTATCCTAAATGTTCGTAATGAATTTTTGGCTCTAAGACCTTTCAACGAGCACCTGAAAACTCCTTCTTTAGTTTCAGGACTCTCTTAGAGTATTCATTGAAAGGCTTTAGAGCCAAAAATCTATTATGACCATTTAAGATAAAATGATCAAAAAAATAAGATATTCGCATCGGTTCAAACAGATTGAAAATTGAAACACTTATTTTTTTTCAGTCCTGCTAACAGCAGGAACAAATTGTAGAGACCCGTGCAGAGACAATCGCGTTTGGCCCCATTTTGGGTCCCAAAAAAATCTAGAAAAATATTCATAAATTTTTGAATATTATTTTATAGGGCCCTGTAAAAAATCAGCTCCTACGGATATCGGTAAGTATTACTTTTGGATTCGTAGGGGCAAACTACTCCGTTCGCCCCTACGAATCCAAAAGTAATATTTACCGATATCCGCATGAGCTAATTTTTTACAGGGCTCTATAAAATAATATTCAAAAATTTATGGATATTTTTCTAGATTTTTTTGGGACCTGAAATGAGGACAAGCGCGATTGTCTCTGCACGGATCCCTGCAACTTGTCCCTGCTCTTAGTATTTTTGATTTTTTTTACACCGTTTATATATTAAAAAATATAGTTAAAAAATTCAGTATTCCAATTTTCAATCCGTTTGAACCGGTGCGAAGATCTTATCTTTCTGATCATTTTATCTTAAATGGTCATAATGGATTTTTGGCTCTAAAGCCTTTCAATGAACACCCTAAGAGAGCCCTGAAACTAAATAAGGAGTTTTCGGGTGCTCGTTGAAAGGCCTTATAGCCAAAAATTCATTACGACCATTTAGGATAAAATAATCAAAAAAATAAGATCTTTGCACCGGTTCAACCGGATTGAAAATTGGAGCACTTAATTTTTTAATCATATTTTTTTGTTCGTTTCGTTAATAGTGTTAACGTTTTTACCAATTTGGAGCGTAAATCAAACTACAGGGACGAAATTGGAGCACTTTGAAACTGAGGGACAAAAGTGAGAACCGTAAAACTGCAGGGACGACTATGAAAATTTGCCCTAAAAAAAAGGACGGGTATTGCAGAGAGATGGAGAGAGGCAAGGTTAAAATGGTAAGACCACAGGAAACTGTCGTGGCACTAAAGTAAAGTATCGTGGCATTAGGCGTGTCCTATTTTTATTACTATTTTGTAGCGTGTCTATTTTAGGAAGTGAAATGGAATCAATGTGTAATGAAAAGAGCGCACGGGAGTTAGGTGTTGGTGAAGTGATTCGACAAGCATAGGCAAGTGTGCTAGTTTTCAGCAAGTGGCTCGAGCCACTGTCTAGCCCATGTCCAGCCCACGGTTCTGGATCACAAGTGGCTCAACGATTGGCTCAAGCCATTGTTGTGCGGTTCTGCAGCCCTATTTAAAGAACAATTAGGTTAGAACATTGTGGGACTTTTAGAGAAGCCGCATAAGCTTTGTTTGGAGCAAGAAAACATTGAGAAGATCTTTTTAGTACTTTGTTTCTTGTAGACTGTAGTACCCCTGAGGTCTAACGATCTTTGAGCAACAACTACAACTCTAAGACCTACGAACATTGATTTTGATTTGCTTTCGGCAGATTTCTAGAAGAGTATTGGAAGGCTTGAGGATTCAAGGTGGCAACAGTCAATCATTGAGTGCAATGCAGGTGATACTTAGAACGTTGTGAAGATGTACTTAGTTTGAATACTTTGAACGTTGTAACTTGTGAGGATTTATTTAGTTTGGATAAGTATATCGGTAACTAATCTTTCGAAAGTTTTTCTAAATATTTAACAAAAACCCCATGACATTTGTCCCTATTCTTGTGGATTGGATGACCAACCTTATCTACCAATGTCAGTTAGTTTGGTTTGTATTTTATATAGCATTTCTCCCTATTCAACGACTAAGCGTTTTTTCTGTACTTTCACATGAAAGAAATTCTGGAGGATATGAGAGAACATAAATTATACTTCAATCGAAAACAATACAATATGAGAAATTTAAACTTGCTTTCTACCAAATAAAAACGTTAGTCAAAAAAAAAAAACAAAAAATCAAACGGATGTGGTAATTTACACATTATACCACATAGTACGTTCCAACCAACTGTGATACAGATAGACGAATGCCTGCTATTACAAACAAACGAAAATCAAATCTTATTGAAACCGAAAGAAGCACGTACATAGAAAATGTAAAAGATTAGTACATCACCTATTCTAATTAGCCATGAAGTGAAGACCAAGTGGATGACGCACAAATTGGGGTGGCATCATAGATGAAGCAAGTCGAATGATTTGGTATATTTGATAAACAAAACGTGTCGAACAAGAAGCGAATTCAAGCAATCGTATGAATCAACATGAAAAGCAATATAAACAAGACAATATGGGAGTTGCTCATTTCATCTTGTATTATTGTATCTCAGGCCCATTCACGGACTGTTCTCAATAAAGAATACAATTTTCACAGGTAAACCTCCTCAATTTCTTGGTAAAAAAAAAAAACAAAAAAAGTCCTTAATTTCCCATTAAAAAAAAAAAATCAGAAACCAAAACAAGCAAAGCAAAGAAATGAAACTCAGAAAAACCAAAACCAAGACAAAATAACACGTGTTAATAATGACTTGCTATCATATCATACAACAAAGATATACAAAGAAAAAGCTACAAACACCCTTGCCAACGAGAGAGAGAGAGAGAGATGCAGGTGCAATTGTGTATGGGGCATATGCGGCACAAGGTGCAGGCTGAGATCGACAATGACTAATCCCATCTTCCCCTGTTTGGAAATGACCTCTTCTTTGTATGAATGACCACCCCCTGGTTGCCCGTCACAGCAAATCCAAAAGTGGTGGCTGCTCAGTGTGCCTTATCCCATCCTGATTTCCTCTCCCTCTTCCTCTTCCTCGTCCTCTGCCGACAGCAGTTGGTGGGGGAGGAGCAAGTCTTGGTGCACTACCAGTCTGCTCATTCTTGGTAGATGATAATGATGGTGACGCAACGAATATGGATCTAAGATCACTAGTTGTTTTCTTATCATCGGTGTACGCACTAGCAGCTGAAATGCCCTGATTCGGCTGTTTCAATAACCTGATCGAATTCTGGTTGACGAGGAGCCCACTGTTGCTTAAACTACCAGTACTATAACTAATGCTCCTCCCCTGATGATTATTTTGTCTCAATGGCGCGATAGGGTTTTGTGTGTTGGGAATGGAACCTGCCCAAAAACTGCGGTCGCCGGAAGTCCGTAAAGTTAAACTATCATTCATACTGCTGCTACTAGTACTCATCAGACTGGTACCATATTTGTCTGAGGCGGCTAATTTGCCATTGTCGAAATTTCCAGAAGCATTACGGTCCCCACTGGGAGGAGGTGGCCGAGGGGGCCAATCGGCAAAGGGATCAAAATCATCCACATTCGCAGAGGTGCTTTGACTTTTTTGCTCGTCAATAACACTGCCAAATTGAGAAGAGGAGGACCGAGGAGGCCACTCTAGGTCAACTGATGGACACGACAATGCAGTTTGCTGGATAGATGACACTGATGAAGCTTGCAAGTTTGCAAAAGCAGCTACTTGATGATCATTATTATTAATATTGGCCGTAATAATAGCAGGCTGACGAGCGGATGGCATATTATTATTACCACTCGTTAAGGAAGATTGTTTCCAGGTTGTGGCAGATCCCCCGTTGTTGGTGGTTGGAACCCAATTATCATCATCATCCCATGAACGATTATTATTGTGTGAAGTAGATGTTACTACTGCTTCTGATTTATGCCCATCAACAGGTTTTACTACCTCTGGAAATCCAGAATCAGCCACAGTTACTCCCCGTTTTTCTTCTATCTTCCTATTGTGTGAAACAAAGAGGGTGAGCCACCAACAAAGAGAACTAAGAAATTCTGGACAAGGAAATAGAGTACACGTGTGTGTGTGTGTGTGTGTGTGAGAGAGAGAGAGAGAGAGAGAGACAACGTGCCGATAATACCTGAGAATATCCTTAACAAAGAGCATATACTTGGCAAACTGCTGGACATTCAGTTGTTGACATATGAGAAGCGGTGCGAGTAGCGGAAGGACATGCTCTGCAGTAAATTCTAATCCATACTGAACAAGACAAATTAAACCAAAAGCAACATGTCATCCCAAAATACAACTGTTCAATGGGTTACTAGAATCAATTTTGAAAAGCTGAGATCACTCTTTAATGGAAGCTATTACCTGCTTCAGAATAGAGTTTGCAACCCCAAGAGTACACATAAGAGTCGGAGCAGAACGGTCAACAGCCGTGCACCGTTGGATTGTTTTCAAGATATCTAACACAGAGTGCTTATCGAGCAAGTGAACCATATCCGCTAAACATAACAGAGCATTTACTCTCACCTGGCAACAGAACCAAATCACAGTTCAGCTCAAAGGTTTTTACTCAAAATGGCATCCATCAAAACATTAGAAACAAAGCACCGAATCTCCATCCTTTAAGAGGCATCTTGCCACCTATGATACATCTCGGAATAGCACAAAATGTTAGGGATAGTTCAACACTAAGATTTTTTGCATCATCGTGCAAGTCATTCTTAACAGTAAACATATAAACATGAATACATGTATAGAAACGAGTACAAGGCAACTCAGAGAGCTGCAAGAACTGAGGCAACTCAGAGAGCTTCTTGATAAAAGTTTCATTCCCTCCAAGGCCCTTTATAGTGCATGGATTTTATTTCAGAAGCAGCAGGACAGGAGCCTTTGGCTATCCATCGATTATTGGGCACTCAATAAGTTCACCATCAAAAAGTATCTCCTCCCTCTCAGAGAGCTTCATTTGATCAATTAAGCAAGAAAAGGTATTTGACTAATTTTTTATTTGGGTTCTGGCTACTACCACGAAAGAATTGCTCAGGAGGATGAGCCCAAGACCTCATGCATTACACAATATGGCTCCTGTGACGACCTTCTGCAGTATGATGCATTAAGTCTTTAAGGAGTATCTACAAAAATTTGTGGTGGTCTATTCAACATCTTCTTGATCTATTCATTGTGGAGGAGCATGTAGAGCATCCAAGAAGATCTTCCCTAAGCTGGGGAAGCACAAGCTTTAAGTGAAAAATGTTCATCTGCCCAAGACAGGATCAAATCCTTGAGGCATGTCATTAAGCGATGGCACATCAAGATGGATCAAGAGAAGCTATAAGGTATCCAATAGTGGCAGTCACCCACCAATGTGCCTAAGTTGCAATCTTTCCCCGGGTTGGCCATTTACTATCAATGATTGGAGGGAAGGATACTCAAGGATAGCTTCTCCACTGACATAGCTGTTGAGAAAGTGCAAAGCTTAAAGCATCTCCAACCCATCCTCTATTACTCCCTTTCTTCATCTATTATTCTATTCTGGAGAAGAGTCTTACTCCAATCCATCCTCTATCTCCTTCTCTATTTTGGAGGATAAAATTTGATACTCAAAACATACAGGACGAGAAAAATAAACTGAGGATCCTCCAAATTCACTTTTTGTATAAAATGCAAACAAATGGAGGAACAGTGAGGAAGTATTTGAAATAGAGGGACATCTTGTGATTGGAGTTTGTACGAATAGGAAAATTCTCAATATTCACTTCTTGATTAAAATCAAATGGAGAAACAGAGGACATTGGGTTGTAGCCAAAAGGCTTTCACTTAGTTAAAAAGAGCTATAACTAAAGACCCTGTGCTTTTTTGCCTGGTATCAGTACGCCATTTGAGCTCCAAATTGATGCACTTACTTTCCTTTGGGTGGTGTCACACTGCAGGATGGGCACCCCATTGCATCTCAGAGCCGTAAATTTAACAATGCTGAGAGGAAGTGTGCGACTCTTGAGGAGTTGCTCGCGATAGTACATTGTCTGAGGACATGGAAGCACTATATCTTGGGCTTGCATTTTGTAGTCCAAACTGACAATAAGGAGATAAGCCATTTGTTGAGGCTGCTCAAGCTTAATATATGAAAGGCGTGGTGGCGTTGCAAGTAGACCGAATTTGATATTGCTCTGAATGTAAACCTGGCACAACTAATCATGTTGATGCCCTGAGTAGCTTCTTGTGTGCTGATAAAGCATCCAACTCAAAATCAATTGACAATGAGTGGAGAGGCTGCGCAAGCATGTACTAGTTTTGGAGGCTGTAATTAACCAATGCGGGACAAGCTCTAACATTCCCCCACACGTGCAAACCCCTGACCCGCACGTGGAGAGGTAAACAATGGATCCATAAGATCTGATCACAAAAAACAACAAAACAAGGTGCGCTTAAAGCACAAACAACGGAGCAATCAATCAAAAAAGTCTTGTCCAAAAACCTCCGAAAGCCTAGCTCTGATACCATGTATAGCATCCAACTCCAAATCAATTGGCAATGATTGGAGAGGCCGGTCTAGCTTATATACTAGTTTTGGAGGCTATAATTAATCAACGTGGGACAAGCTCTAACGTGTGCCATCAAGTTGGTTCTCTAATTTCCACCTCCAACTCCTGAAAGAGTAAATCCAGGCCCATATCTACAAGGATGTTGTGGTCGAGAATCTTACGAGCCTAGTCAAGAAAGCAAAGACATGATATTCATGGGTAACAGGTTGCTAATGCCAAAGAACAATTGCATCTTCGTTCCATAGGCTGGTGATTTGAGGACACTTCTTTGTGAACTTCGAGACACTTAGGGCAGGGTCAGTATTGGCCCCAAATGCATGATGACGCAGAGGAATATGTGCGCACCTGTTATCCAACCAGACAAGCTTGAGCACAAGAAGCAAGTTGGGTTGCTCAAGCCATTGCTACGCCTCAATGACCATGGGGGAGTGTTTTGCTTGACTTAATTGCTAACCTTCCTAAAGAGAGGGTAAGACCGCCACAATTCTGACCATCACGGATAGATCCTTCAACTATGCAATGCTTGTGGCAGCTGCTAAATACATATCAGCAAACGAAGCGGCCCAACTTGTCTCAAGCATATTGTCAAGTACTGGGGAGTGTCCAAAAGCTAGGTTAGTGACCGTGATAGTAGACTTGTCAGAAGCTTATGGACTGAATCACTGAACACTTTAAGATGGCCAAACTGAACAATTCAACTGTATGGTCAATGAGCATTTGCGCCACTTTGTACATGCCAATTACAATACTCGAGTGCAACTTCTTGACGTGCTTTTAAAATTCTGTACGGAGTCCGGACTAATGTTCTGAATACCGTACTGGCCAGGGTACCGGTTTTCCTACTAGTACGGTACGTACCGGTACCGGTCAAATACCGGGTACCATTTCAAATTTACCGCAACTACAATATATATAATAATTATCTATAATTATAATTCAAAAAAATCCCCCATACCATGCAATTCATCATAAAATACCTATGTGTTTGTCTCTTGTCCCACATTGCCTAGTTACAAAACTCTTTTCCATTTTAAATGGTTTTGCACACCAGTGGGCTTGTGAATGAGAACCCAAGAAGAGGTCTCGCGCGCTCGGGAAAATGGGCCGTGGCCGAAGGCAATTTGGAAAAACTGATTCAGAAACAAGTTAACCAGGTGCGTATCACGGGTTATTCGCGTGCAGGGAGTGCAAATCCGGGATTTGAGCTTTGCGCACTTATTATATATAGCATAGCATCCTGGAAACAAAAACTGAGTTTGAGAAACACAAAGGCTGTGTTCGGTTGCAATTTCCGGCAATTTCCGGAAAACATTTCCGGAAAAAGTGTAATCATTACCCCTATTCACTTTTCTCTCATTCCAATCATTACTCTTTCATCCAATCATTACCTCTATTCTCTTCCAATAATTACCCATATTTCTCTCTCTATCTTTCTCCAATCATTACCCTATTTCCAATCATTATCCCTATTTTTCTATCAAATCATTACTTCAACAACCATTTCTAAAAACCAAACCAATCATTAACTCAAAATTTTTTTTCCGGATCATTACCCAGAAATTGCAACCGAACTTAGCCTTATTTTTTTGGACCCAGATCTGCCAAAAAAAAAAAACATGTTCAAAATTTCGGGCGAAATTGCCGGTAAGCTCGTCTCATTCGGTATTCTCCGGAACGGCCGGTAAGGACCAGTATTGCGTCCGGAATGGAATTGGGAGGTTAGGGTACCGGTTATTGTTAAAAACGGTACGTACCGGCCGGTACGGAACGGTATTAATAACATTGGTCCGGACAACCACTGTAAACCCGACCGTGGAGGGAGTAAATGGAACTTCTTGAATGAAGTTACAAAAAAAACTCAAACTTGATGAGATGACAATAAATAGAGTAAAGTTCAACTACTATAAACTGGATGAGCATGATAACTAATCTACAAAATGTAGATCTTGGCTAAAAAATTAACTCATTCCTTCTTTAAGGAAAATCGCCCAGGGCATTCCAATTTGTCAAGGGTTGCAAAGGAAACCATGACCTCATTCGTGCTAAATCTTGAGAAATCAGCATGCAGGATAAAGAAATGGGCTGATGCGAAGAGAACTTGGATGATCAAGCACTTATTAAACTCCTCCCTAAGGAGCGTAGGTTTACAAGGGAAACAGATCGAAGGTTGGTAAAAAAACATCAAGGGCCAATGACCAGGTTAAAGAAAGAGGCTAAGGAGTATAAATCTTGTAATTTTTTGGAGGGTCAAATGTGTACTTTTGAGTCTTCGAATCATTAATGTAAGCATTCTTGGTTCAAAGCTACAACGGAATCGGGGATTAAGTCTTGCAATTATTTGATTTACGTTGAATTTGCAGAAATTGATTTGACACCTAAGCATATACCCTATGTTTCTTCTTGTTGGATTTGACATGTGTAGGAAAGCTCGATTAAGAGGACAACATAAGTTTAGTCTTTTTACCACGGGCAAGGTATGTGAAATCTACCAACCCAACTGGGTACCACAAAGGTACTTGAGCAGTCTTGTTCAAAACTAGTGCTGCATTCATTTGGTTAAGGAAAGAGCTTTTATTACCCAAATATAGTGCATTGTTGTTCATACATTTTTAACTTTCCTTTACACTTGTTGGTTGCACTTTGTGGCTTGAATTCAACTTTGTGGCCCACTTAATAACTAAATCTTCTTGTTGCCTAGCAAACACACTTGAGTGAGCTTGGAGGGCTAGCAAAGGTGTCTGATCTAGCGCCACACACGTCGTGCACACACGTTGTGCATGTGCCTTCCTAAATGGTCCATCAATGCAACAATGCTGAGAACGCAATTTCTCATGAGCTTCAATTGTTTTGATGTCCTCTCACAAAGATATCCACAAATGTAACTGAAGTTGCAATGAAGTAAAACCTCTATTAACATATGACAATCATATTATTCACTAATCCTACGTTATTGTCTCCAAATTAAAGGTGCATTCGCACAAGATAAGTGTTTTAGATTGACTCCGACAATTAAACTACTCTTGACTGAACAAAAGGAAAAAAATGATAGGGAAAACAAACACACGTACCGCTGCAACTGTTGTTTTAAGAGCTAATCCATGAACACGGGGTAAGATTTCTTGTTTGACTAGCTGTAAAAAGTGGAAATAGATAAGAACAAGCGAGTTTAGAATTGTCAGATGAAGCAAAATATTTAAAAGCAATGTTTAGATTAATGTTTACATTCTTAGTTCAAATGTGTACTTTAAGGCAAGCATTGTAGACAGTTCATAAATTTTGGCAGCATATGCTATAATCTCACCATAACCTCAGAATCAAGAGTCCCCAAAATACCAACAACTCAAACAAATCCAAAGTGTGTCCAGGAAACCAGCTTTACAGTGAACACTCCAAAACAGCATCCAAGGAGTGCAGCATTAATTACCAGCATCATTATCCTGAACACGTGAAAGGGCATGACATGGTTTCTATAGTCCTATTACTCCCAATACTAGTAAGATTGAAAACTCTAAGAATCTTTCCTACCCAGCTTTTGACTACACTTCATGCAATCCTTTTGCACAGTTTACATCATTGTTGCACTTTCCATTTTTGTTCATGAGAAGAACTCTCTGAAGAGTCATGGTTTTTGGTCCAAGAAAAAGGTTTCTCTCTTTGTATCACTGCCAATAAAGAAGGAGCTAAAGTTGATCTGCCAAACAAGCTGTACCATACCATAAGTTGTGGAATGATGTCATCTTGACCAACTTCACCACTTTGAGTTGTAACCCAAAGAAGGCGCAACTGGATGGTATGTGGCTATAGAGAAGGTTTTGATACCACGTTGTACTGAATTCTACAGCACCAGAACCTCCACTTTAAACACACCCAACACAAAGACTTCAGAAAAGTGGAAGAGCTACCAGAATAAGAGCAGAAAGAAAAGGCATGTTGCCTGTAGGAGGGAATTTGGGGTTAAGCAATCAATTTTAGACCTCAACACTTGTAGGGTTTTACATCTATTCCTCAAAACCTTGAAATTATGCAAGACTTTTAAGGTGAAAATACAGCAAATCTCACGACATTGACAATGGCCACAAACAAACTGGTTTGAAGGTGAAGTGCTTAATTAATTAACTTCCTGAAACTTGAAAAGCCTAACAAGGGGTGGCTTTTTGAAAAGCATGATAACTTAACAAAGCTGGTCCTGGTTTGATCCCTTTCCGAAATTTCACAAACAGTAAAATGAATAATCAAAACTTGCTACATCAGATTTTGATTATCCATTTAGAGGTTGTTAAATTTAGCAATGTCAAGTCCCACATTGTTTATTTTTTGCCCATAATCAAAATGAGTAGGCAAAAATTCAATCTAACGGTCAGTTTTTCTCTTCTCAATCTAATGGTCTACATTGAATGACATTCTAGTAAAATATGTGAAAGTAGAGAGCATTTGTTAAAATCCATAAAGTGATTAATATTGTTAAATGCACAACCACTTACCAAAGTGGAAAGTGAGTTTCACCCACCAATAAAGCATTTGTTTTATAGAGAGTGAGTTTCTTTCCCATGATGGTTATACTTGATTGAGAAGATGTGGGGTCCCATAAATTTGGTTATTGGCAAAAGGTTGCTAGTTTTGATTATCCAAATGCCCAAATATGTTTATTGGTTAAGAGGTTGCTAAGTTTGATTATTACAATGTGAGCACTTTTTTGAGCACACATTGCTAACTTTAGCAACCTTTTGGTTTTGATTATTACATTGTGGATGCTCTTAGTAGATGAAAAATAAGCTGGAATTCTTTCAGGTATGAAGCATGCAGGACAATTGACACTTAAGGGTTTCGAACTGTGTCTAATCTAATGTGTAGTTTGGCATTAAAAAAGCAAGCATCCCAGTAATTTGAGCATAGCATATTCACATGTACACTCTCTTACGATGCATGAAATACTATCAGTCACCCACACAATTTCACTCAAAAGCCAAAACTAAGAGAACTAAAAAAATGATTGTTTTATGGTGTCTGTCTTCGGACATGGGTATGGTAACATGCCTAGATAGGTGAACCATGTAAACTCATATGTCCTAGTCCACATACATAGGCAATCAAAAACGAGGCAATGAAAAACAAACTGCAGTCTTGGTAGGAGAGTCGATTAAACCATGCCAAAATGTCTCAAAATGTGCCCTTTCTACTCATTATTTCTTTCTCTCGAATCTACCCCATTGCATAAGCGCTCAAAAGTCAAAAGGAGAAGTATGCTAATCATTTGAACATGCATGTGAAACATCTGGAGTCTTGGCTTTATGTTAGATAGAACATACATCTTTTGGGGACGATGTGACATATCAAGGCTTGCCACAAATTTGAAAAAACATACAAGTTGGGAAAACTTCAATTGAGAAAAATCGGGAGAGGAGAGAGAGACTAAAAAAAACGCCAATAAATATGCTACAGGCCCACAAGGCAGACCAAATGGCAGAAAAGAGGACAGAAAAGGAAGATAATAGCAAAAAGGATCGCTACAACCCCACAAGGAGACACTCCAATGATTGTGCTAATATATGTGGAAACATGCTTTCTAACCCCCCTTTACTTTCTCCCAATTTTATGATCCATCTTATACCTTGTCCTTTCCTTGCTGTAAAGCTATATCTACAAATGATTTCCTTCAGGTCTATAAACACCAATATATATTCGTAACCTAAATTTAGTGAATTCTAAATCCTCAAAAAAATTTGCTAACTTCTTGTTTATCAAAAAAGTGTTGGTTAACTATTACGATGTGGATACGGGCTCTCTTTTTCCACTACTACAATCATCTATGTTACATGGGCTCTTCGAATGCACTCGTGACATACCTATTCATATAGTTTCAGCTACAGTAGCTGGGTCCCAGTATGTGTCAAGTGTTGGATCCATCTATTTTTCAAGTCAAGGAAGCAGGAAGCAGGACTTAGAACAATATTCACATTGCATAATATACGGACAATTCTAAAATAGCGTAGCAAAGGTGTCAGACAGTTGATAGCCAATACTGTATAAGAAAAGCGGGGTTTCCTTCAACCACTCTTTTTTTCTCCTACATATTTCTGCCAGTTAGTTCCTTCTCTCATAATATTTCTTCCTCTCTTTCTAACCTTATCACTAGGATATCAAAAGTCAAAAGGAAAAATGTGTCCCAATCACTTGGACATTCATATCAACATCTGGAATCTTGCCTCATGAACTTAGAACATAAACACATCTTCTAGAGATTCATGTAACATATAAGGCATGTAAGAGGTTTGGAAAAATCTATAACTTGGGGCAAGTTTTAATTAAAGAAGCCCCCTCCTCCCCCATATTGTGCTATGGGCCCACAAAATTGAGGTAGAGAGAAGAAAGTCATTTCAATCAATCTATTCTTGCGGTCAAGTAAATAATAGGGTTGCTTTTAAGCAGTCGCTTGCTGGCGAAAAGGTTGAGGAGCCCAAGTTTCCGAATAAGAAGGGTGTCAGTCCAAAAACAGACGGAGATTGCCTTTCACTAGTGTCATTACTAAGCTGATGACTGACCAAAATGCATGAGGTACACATCAGATTGAAACTTTTCCAAGTCATCAGATTGAAATTTCTCCTTACTTGGATACAACAAAAAAAGATGCGGTTTCAGTGTTCTATGCATAGCTAACAAGTATCAAAGTATGACTGGTATCATGCAACTGCTCCCTAAATGGAGAACAATAAGCACAAGGGAAATAAGAATGACAAGTGACAATCACCTGAGCATCAAGTTGCTTTGCAAGCGAACTAGTTCTTTTCAAACCTTCCTCTTGCATGCGAGCATCATTATCATCATAAGCTCGAACAAGTAAGGGCAGGACATGCAAAACCAAGTGCTCCTGACTAGCCTGCATTACTTACACGATAAACAATTTTGGTGACCAACTAGGAATTGCAATAGCAGACATGACAAAAGTAAACAATTACAAAAGAAAAAAAATAACAAAACAAAAGAAAGTAGACAAAATAAGACAATGATAACAAACCAAACAAATGAAGCAGAAAAAAGATGGAAAGCAGGGAACTGATGTGCATGATCTTAAAGCATCCGCCTAAAAAGCAACTGACAATGAGCGGAGAGGCCGCCCAGGTTAATATATAACATAGAGATCGCCATTAAAAGTGCACATATTGATAAAAATAGGGTATCAATTATGAGAATCTTGTCCATAATCCTCCGAAATCCAAGTTTTGATGCCATGTAAAGCATTCAGCTTAAAACCAATTGACAAGGAGTGGAGAGACCACCAAGGTTCATCTAATAGCTCCTTAAAAATGTCTATGAGCCCTAGCTTGAGCTTTATACTGGAGCTCACAGTTGAAGCAAGCCGAGTTTTAGTAAACCCGGCTTGGCTTGCCCATGTTTGCAAACATAAGTGACTTTGTATGTATAGAGTAATTAGGCGACTTCATGCTAACTGCGAAATATCCAACAAAGTCCAAAATATCCAACAAAGTCAAGGAAGGAAACTAAGTAATTTACATTGTTCATGCAAACCATATTCTTTTCTTTATTCTATTTAAATTGGTTTAATATTTTCTATAACAATGTTTCTAAACACAACTTTTCGGTTTATATTTATTTCTTAATGTTTCTCATATGCTTTTAACGAGTAATTGTTTTTGTGACTAATACCAGTAACCATAAAGTCGAACAGGATGTTAGATTTGGCAAGAAAATCACAAGCCACAATGACTTTGTTAATTTTGTGGGAAATTCCAGCGCAAAATGGGTACAAAGGAAAAGTTTAGGAAAAGATGGAAAGACAAGTTTTCCAACTCATTTAGGACACTTGAACTCAGATTGCAAAAGTAACTCCTGTGTTAATCCAGTATAGCTCCATAATACAAAAGGAGTACTTGGGCAAGGTTTAGTCTTGTTCTTTTGAACCAGTTTTAGTCTTGTATTTTTTAACCTCAAGACTCTTTTACCAAACACAAATATGGATTCAAATTAAAAAAAAAGAAGAAGCAAATAACCTATTTATTATATTCCGAAGTACCACCAAAAAAAAAACCTATTTATTGATGTTGACTGCGTAGACGCCACTCTCAATGCTTCTTTGGGGGCTTTGGCCAGAGATTCCTCCACCTCTGTTCATTCAACAACCACCCAAACCCACTCCCACAACACATAGTAAATAAAGAACTACATAAACAAAGTAATAAACCCTTCCACGAATGTAAGAGCAACCTTCCATCCACCCACATTGTCGCACGTGCATGCATCAACTACACACACACATGCTGTTAATAAAAACTACACACGTTCTGACACTACCAAGAAAAACCAAAAACATGAAACAAGCTTTAAAAACAAGAAGAAATAACTGAATAAGAAAAAATGCCACAACAAGCCCTCAGTTGTTTCTAGTTGTAAATAACTGAGTTTGTACGGTTGTACCGCTGAACTACATCAGTTATTTCTATTTTTTGTACTAGCATATTTCCAAAATTGGTTAGTAAACAAAAGAGATATTAACGGGAATGAAGTTCTATCCAGATACCAATAGACGTAAAATGGAAAAGCAGCACGGATATTCTGAAAGGAATGTTGTATGGATATGAGATACGTGTCTGATACTAATACACACCCAATATGCCCCTATATGTATCAAACGGTACAGCTGAGGAAACCGACCCATGGTACCGACCATGGGAATCGACGGGCATGCAGGGCCCAGCACGATGATCCGAGCCGTTCAATAATTTTAAAATAAAAAACCGAGTGGGCCAGTATAAATCAGCTCAATCCGATATGTGTAGGTGCTCGATCAAATCCTCCATTTTATCATTTCGATTTCGGATTCATGAAAAAAAATGAAAGATTGGATCGAGCACCTACACATATACACATATCAGATTGAGATGATTTTTCGCAGGGCCACTCGGGTTTTTTTCTTTAAATTATTGAATGGATCGGATTATCCGCGTGGGGCCCGGAGTGGACCCCGCGTGGTCGTTGGTGGCCATGGTCGGTGTGTAAAAAGCAGAGTCCTGTATCAAATAAGGCAAACAACTTCCGGTGTATATTTAAAATGTTTCCGATTTCAGAGATGCATTGGATAGGCATGGGACACTTTCGGGACACGTCGAGATACTTTCGGGTTAAGACAAGGTTAAAACAACAGTTTCACAATTATTCATTGGGGTCAAAAATATTATCAGCGTATCCGTGCCAATATTCAGTATTTTCCCATATCACCATATCCGTATGTGTAACGTATCGTATCACATCCATATACCGTATCTGTGCTTCATACCAAACATGAGAAGGGAAACAGGGCAACTATATTAATTACCTTATTCATAATAAGATCTGCATGCTTCACAAGCAGCAACAATGTCTCGCCTGCAGCTGTTGTAAAGACAGAAACTAGAGCCGGCAGTGTTGATAGCTCAAAATCACTTTTGTCCTGCAATGCAGTAAAAACAGCATCACCCACCTACCGACAAGCAGCATGCTCATAAATGTAAACCATGGGATGAATCCATTATGAGTCATAATGCCCTCTTCTAACCAAAAAAAGAGAGGTCATAGCATCATCTTTATAACATCAAAAGAGTGTATGCGTAGACACCCATGTCTAATCTAGTTTCTGCGTTATTTTATAATAATGTGGTCATGCATAATTATGACTATTAATTGAAAGGGCCATGCAAATTTCGTATGCATGTGTAAATGCGTAGATGTGAGTTTGGTTCACCAAGCCTCATCAAATCATCAAAATAAAAATGAATCAGGGCAACGAGCAATGACACGAAATGCATGTCATGGTGGAACTGTCCATATCCAGTTCATCTTTTGCAACCATATCGGCCCAAGTTTGTATGCCGTGGACTGAGTATGTTGGGACCCACATATGTAGTAGGGGTGGGTTGCTAGCTTTTAGTTTTGATTATTGATCTTTTTTTAGCATTAGCGGTTTTAGTGTAATGAGTTATCACATGATTGTTTTTATAAGAAATAAGTTATAACATGCTTGGAGGTTGGAAACTGGTTACTTGAAGGGGCCCGAGTGCGCATCACTAGAAGACCCATAAGCATCGTTACACGAAACTCATGACTTAGAGCTTGCAGCGGTGACCTTTTCCATGAAAAATTTGGAGATATTGTTGATATGGTAAGAGGTTTGAGGTATTCTTAGATCACAAGAGCCTTAAGTACCTTTTTGAACAAAAAAGACTTCAATTTGCAGCAGCAACAATGGATGGAGTGTACAGAGGACTATACTTCGACTTGCACTACCACCAGAGAAAGCAAATGTTGTGGCTGATGTGGCTGATACCCTAACAAGGAACCTCTAGCTCAGCTAGTGTAGCTTTCCAAAAGTGGCAAATGCTTGAAATGATAAGTGAGTTTGATTTGCACCTTAAAAGAGACCTAGGAGCGAAACACCTTATTTCCATCTTTGCACAATCTACACTTCTCAACAGAGAGTGAATGAAGCTCAAGAAGAGGATGTCGAGGCGCAAAGTGTTTATTCGAGAGTCATGTCGTGACGACGTGCTTTGTGAGGTTCATCATTCTCGTCTTCCAGCACACCTTGGAGGCACAAAAATGTATCATGATTTGCCACGCCAAATTTGGTAGAAGGGCATGAATCTCTTGCTATAAAATAAAATCCGCGTGACAGACACGATGGACATGCTTAGTAGATTATACATTCAAGAGATTACACAAACTCACAGATTTCCTACTATATTGTTCCAAATCGTGATCCTCGTTTTATAGCTAGTTTTGTAGAGCCGTCAGTTAGCTCTTGGAACTCAATCTTTAGCACCCCCTTTCATACTTAACTAAGCATGCAGTCAAAGGGTACGCAGTCAAAGGGTACGATACTGATCATAAAAGTTACGCTACAAGCTTGTCATTAGATCTTCGAGGTTCTTCAAAGATCACTTTGTCATGGGCCAAGTTCGTTTATAATAACAATTACTAGTTGAGCATCAGGCTCGTAACATTTCGGGACTCGTAAGGTAGGTCATGCAGTTCACCAGATTGTTGGAATGACGTGGGGAGACAACCCTCCAAGGACAGGACATGGAACGGAGGACCACAAAGAAGATTGTCTAGAATTCGGTAGTGATTACTTACTACCCAAAGTCTGCGAAAGAGCTACACCGATCAAAGGAGAGGACCCTTGATGTTTGAGACTGAGGACTATGTATTATAGAAAGCTACGAGGTTTGGCCGGAGCAGCAAGCTATCAACACGATTCATTGGGCTATTTGAGATCCTTGAGAGAATTGGGGGAGGTAGCATATTGCCTTACATTACCACCACAATTGTCGGGGGTATACCACGTATTCCATGTATCCATAGTTCCACACTGTGGGAAGGACTTGATTGGACCAAGCTCGAGATCGATGAAGAGAGTTCTTACAAAGAGCGACCGCTAAAAATTATTAGACTCTAAAGTTTAAGTGTAGTAATCATGTGCTAACTCCAAGTGCATCTGTGACCAAGATCAAGTGAGCCAAAATCCTAAATACTAAAAGTGTAACCCTAGGGCACCCTATAAAAGTGCCTAAATTTCAGGGTACCCTATAAAAAGCCTAAACCTTAGGGCACCTATGAAAGTGCCTAAACCGCTAAAACCCTATAATAGGAAAGTGCACCCTAAAACTCTTATGAAAGTGCCTAAATCTAAACCCTAGCGCTCTATGAAAGTGACTAAACCTAAACCCTAAGGTACCTTAAACCCTAGAGTATTTTAAAACCTAAAATCTTAAGGTACCCTAAAACCCTAGGGTACCCTAAAATCCTAAAATCCTAGGGTACCCTAAGATTTTAGGGTACCCAAGGGTACCCATTAGAGTACCATAAAACCCTAGCATGTCCTAAAATCCCTGCCAGTCCCAAGCCCGGATAAAGGAGGAGGGTTGTGCGTTAGGTAGCTGACAGCCAGCACATAAAAAAAAAACCCGTCAGATCTTTATGACATGAATCCAAATATGAAAACGCGACATGCTAGGGCGTTCCCTTTAAGCGACGCGTTGTGCCTGCCTTCGGGTGCTTCGAAAAATGAGCAAGGGGCGCCACACCGGCGCCCGGGTGTGGTGATAAGTGAGCAAGGGTTCTCGCGCGTGCCTGGACGAGCGCGGGTAAAGAAGCTAGCCCAGGACTATAGGATTCGTTTAGCAACTTGGAATATAGGGACATTAACGGGAAAGACTAGGGAGCTAGTTGACACCATGCTTAGGAGGAGGATTAGTATAGCTTGCCTTCAGGAGACTAAATGGGTAGGGGAGAAAGCTAGGGAGATAGATGACACAGGTTTTAAGCTTTACTATACGGGTAAGGATAGATATAGAAATGGAGTAGGTATCGTAGTAGATAAACACCTGAAAGATTCGGTAGTTACAATTACGAGGAGAAGAGATTGAATTATTTTAATTAAGCTTGTTATTGGAGGGAGCATAGTTAATATTATTAGTGCGTAAAGAGTCTTGGATGATCTTACTAAAGAGCAATTCTGGGAGCAGATGGATGATGTAGTTCAAGAGATTCCTTTTGAGGAGAAACTATTTATAGGAGCCGGTTTCAATGGTCATGTGGAAGTGCATAAGCATGTGTATGAGAAGGTGCATAGTGGCTTTGGATTTGGTGACCTTAACGAAGGTGATCGGAAGATTTTAGATTTTGCAATAGCTTTTGACCTTATAGTGGGGAATACTCTCTATAGGAAGCAAGAAGAGCATTTAATTACATTTAAGAGCGGAGCCAATAGAAGTCAAATCGATTATTTTCTTGCCAGAGGTGCAGACCGCTTGACATGTAGGGATTGTAAGGTTATTCCCGGAGAGTGTCTAGTGACACAACATAGACTTTTGGTGTTAGATATTTGTCTCAAGGGGAATATTAGAAGGAGAAAAGAAACCAGTTGCCTAAGGACTAAATGGTGGGGCCTAAGAGGGGATAAATTAAAGATATTTAAGGAAAGAACGTCTCAAGAAGTTCGGTGGAAAGTGGAAGGTGATAGTGACAGCATGTGGAATACCATAGCCGACGGTATTAGAAGAATATCGAAAGAAGTTCTTGGGGAGTCGAAGGGAAAAGGTCCAATTTCTAAGGAGACATGGTGGTGGTGTGACGAGGTTCAAACCATGGTAAAAGCTAAGAAGGAGTCCTTTAAAAAGTGGCAAAAGGATCGGAAGGAGGAAAATTTTCAGGGTTATAAGCAAGCTAGCAAGGAGGCTAAAAAAGCCGTTAGGGAGGCTAAGTTGAAAGCCTATGAGAATTTCTACAATAGACTCGATAGTAAAGATGGAGAAAAGATTATTTATAAACTTGCTAAGTCGCGAGAAAGGAGAACTAGAGACGTTTCTCAAGTTAAGTGTATAAAAGATAGTGATTCGGTGGTGTTGGTAAAAGACGAGGCGATCAGGGATAGATGGAAGTCGTATTTTGAGAAGTTGTTGAATGAGAAACATGAAGGAGGCTTTGATGGGGAGGAAGTGGATGCACTAGGTGAGAACATAGAATATGAATTCTATCGGAGAATACAAAAGTTCGAAGTGGTTAAAGTTTTGAAAAAGATGAAACCGAGTAAGGCCTTAGGACCAGATGGTATACCTATTGAAGTGTGGAAAAGTCTAGGTGACCTGGGGGTGACTTGGTTGACGAAATTGTTTAACAAGATCATTATGACTAGGAAGATGCCCGATGAATGGAGAAGGAGCACGCTAGTACCTATCTATAAGAATAAAGGGGATATTCAAAGCTGCAACAACTATAGAGGTATTAAATTGATGAGTCACACGATGAAGTTGTGGGAGAGAGTTATTGAGCATCGCTTGAGGATGGTGACTACGGTGACAGAGAAACAGTTTGGGTTCATGCCTGGGAGATCAACCATGGAAGCTATCTACCTATTAAGGAGAATGGTAGAAAAGTACAGAGCAAAGAAGAATGATCTTCATATGGTTTTCATAGACTTAGAAAAGGCATATGATAGGGTGCCTAGGGACATCATTTGGTGGGTTCTGGAGAGAAAGGGAGTGACCAAAGGGTATATCGAGGTGATTAGAGACATGTATGATGGTGCCGTCACTACCATTCGATCACCAGTAGGGGAAACGAGTGAATTTCCAATCACTGTCGGATTGCATCAAGGGTCAGCCTTGAGCCCGTATCTCTTTGCCTTAGTTATGGATGAATTGACCAAACAATTTCAGGAGGATATCCCTTGGTGTATGATGTTTGCAGATGACATTGTCCTCGTAGATGAAACCGCTAGAGGTGTTAATACAAAACTAGAACTTTGGAGGGAAGCATTGGAGTCAAAGGGTTTTCGAATAAGTAGGAACAAAACTGAGTATATGGTGTGCAAGTTTAGTGGCACCAACAGTAGCGCTTGAAGAAAGAGTGATGATTCAAGACCAAGAGATACCAAGAGTGATCATTTTAGGTACTTAGGCTCAATTATTAGTAGTGATGGAGAGATTGCGGCGATGATGTGACCCATAGGATCCAAGTGGGGTGGCTCAAGTGGAGGAGCGCTACGGGTTTTATGACAAGAGGGTACCCACAAAATTGAAGGAAAATTCTATAGAACTGCCATCGGACCAGGATGCTTTATGGGACAGAGTGTTGGCCTATTAAGAAACAACGTATGAGTAAGATGAGTGAAATGAAATGAGAATAATGAGGTGGATGTGTGGTAAGACTAGGCGAGACCGGGTTAGAAATGAAACGGTTCGCCAAACTAAGTAGGTGTAGCACCTATAGAAGAAAAGTTGAGGGAGAATAGGTTAAGGTGGTTTGGGCATGTCTACCGTAGACCAGGAGATGCAATAGTAAAGAGAGCGGATAGGATAGCTTGGGGTAGCAATGCTACGGGGAGGGGTAGACCTAAATTGACATTAGATGCTGTGGTGCGCAAAGATTTGAGTCTAATAGGTTTGTGCGAACAAGGGGCCCTCGACAGAGCTCAATGGGGAAAACGGATTCATGTAGCCGACCCCAAGTGATTGGGACATAAGGCTCGGATTGGTTTGGTTTGGTTTGGTAGAGGTAATTTTCTCAAATTATTAGACTCTAGAGTTTAAGTGTAGTAATCATGTGCTAACTCCAAGTGCATCTGTGACCAAGATCAAGTGAGCCAATTTAGCCTCGATTGCTTCACACGTGTATCAAATATGTTTCGAATAATCAGATCTTGAAAAAGTTACAAATAAGCACTTTCTATTTATATTATTCAACATATCGGCCAACCGACCCCAAGTGATTGGGACATTAGGCTCGGTTTGGTTTGGTTTGGATTCAACATATTGGCCATGGAGTATTGCCCTTAGCACCATATGGCCATCTACAGAGAATCCCCCCACACCTACGTCGGGGCTGAAGCTAAGGTCCCACCGTGTGCTACAAGCTCTACAGAGTATGTTTCATCCCCACCAAAACAACTATAGAGACTTGACAAGCATTGAGTGAGGCCTCACACATTGAACCAACTGCTTGGTGGTACAAATGAGCATGTCAAATGCATAGTTGAGACAACAAATTAATAACAGTACCTGAGACTCTGCAATAGTCAAAACCATGGGAAGAATCATTGGCTGCATTACCATATTTCGGAGTTCCGCACAAAGTGGTGGAAGAACCTGCATAGAACGTACCAAACCTCAGTTCACTGAAATTTTTTATTTTCTATATTTTGCTAAATATGTTGTGCATACCGATGCTCTAGACTATCAATGAAGGAAGCATGGTAATGTGCACATAAATTGATTTGGGTCTCTAGGTCTGCCCTCTATGATGCCATTTGGCTTTGATTTGTGGGCACGGTTCTACAACAAAACGTCCCCGTAGCTCCTCGGTTCTTGGAGGTTTAGGGGGGCCACTGTTTCAATGGTATTCTGAGAGCAACCACTTTGTGCATCCATTGCCAAAGGTTAGGTCTGTCTCCATTCATCCCCCGCCCATACCCCCAATGTTGGGGACTAGATGGGTTGTGTTATGTTGTTGTATATTTTGCTAAATATCAGTCAAACTTTATATGTACCTTAAACGAGATGAAGTTAGTTTCCACAAGGAAATGGTTGTGATTTATTTTGTTTTTTTGTTTTGGTAGGGTTCATGAATCAATCAAATGCAGGATTGAGCAACTAGCTGATAGAATTCTCGGGGTTCGGTTGCTTTTCAATTCCATAGACAACTTATATGAGATGGGGTTTGCAAATGAGATTCATTGGGATGAATATGATGGCTTGGTTCAGAGACTGAAAGTGAGCCTACTTCAGGACTGTAGGACATGGCCAGTAACCAAGAACTCGAATTTTATACACTGCCCATTAAAAAAAGATACACCTTGGCTAGAAGTAACCTTTCCAATGGCTATGCAAAATCAACGTCACTTCTTCTCTAACAGGTTATTCATTGGAAAGGAAAATAAACACAGGCCGCCTGAAGACTTCTAATTCAAATTTGGAGAATGGGAAAAGTGTGAAACTAAAGTTCGACTGCATTTAGAATATTCTAGATATAAACTAGACCACATAAGATTAACTTGACCTGTATTACCACCCTTGGACATAACCTAAGTAGCATGGACACTGAAATGCAAGACAAGGTGGATGCTACATGGACACACCATACACCGACCTCAAAAATATTGAAGGATGGCAAGACAAGGTGGATAACCTAAAAAGGTGTATCTTCTGTACTTTTAGGCCCACATCTGAGAATGTTTTATTCATACACAATGAAAAGTGAATCTAAACTAGTTAAAATTAAAAAGATTTGTCTTCAATAACCTAAAATAACCTCATAGCCTAAAAGAATGAACGTTTTATTTCATCATTGTAACCCCAATCAAGTTTTTCAAACGTCATGCATTCTTGTATGTCAAAGTGATGGAAATGTGCATTCCTAGGTGCCCTGAAGTGGCAGAAGGGTTTCATATCCACAAAAACAATGAAATAAAACCGCATGCTTAAACAAGCATATGTCCGAAGTGGTGGTGTTAGACGAATTGTCTGACACAACTCCTCACCTTCTTAAGGTTTTGTGCTTCTTAGAGGATAACTATGTGACCACGTCTAGATAAACATTTTTCAAAAAATATATATATATATATATATATATATATATATATATATATATATATATATATATATATATATATATATATATATATATATATAGAGTCCCCTTCTAATAAGAACTACCTTATTTTAACAAAATGCGGACCTCCCTTTCCCGATCGAATTTCAATGATCCGAGCCGCTCAATGTGTTCAGAACGTGATTTTAAGGGTACCCTTAAAAATCAACAAAAAAAAAGACCGGGAAGGGCTTCATCTGAGCAATTTTTGTTTATTTTTTATCGAACGGTTCAAATAAAAATTACTCAAATCAAGCTCTTCCCGGTCATTTTTTTTTGCCGATTTCTCACTAGTACCCTTAAAATAACGTTCTGAACATATTGAACGGCTCGGATCGTCAAAATTCAATCGAAAAATGGGAGAAATGGGGAGGTCCTTATTTTAGTTAAAATAAGGACCTCCTTATTTGAAGGAGATTATATATATATATATATAATCTCCTTTGCACTAAAACCTGATAAAAGTAAACTCAAAACTCCACAAGGTTCAAAAGAAAAAAATCCAAATTAAGACACTAGTTTAACCCTACCATATGATTCCACAATGCCAAAAGCGTTCCACATGTAAGTTTTCAAATTTTCCAGGGTTGGTGGCATGCACCTTATTCCATGATATATTCTATGGAATACATAACTAATCCTGACAGCAATACTTCATGATACTATAACAAATAAACAGCCATCCAAAATGAGAAATCTTATTCAACAACATAGGTTGATTAATCAAAATGATTTAAGTATCAAGAAGTACTCAAGTTTTCAACTTTCCCTTCGGCAAATAGTACTTTAAATCAGTACCTAATGTCAAGCTAAATTATTTGTTATGCATTTACAACAAATGAAGTATGAAAATCATATACAAGTATAGTCTGGGCATTGAGCAGACTTACAACATATGCCAACAATACTAGAAACTTATCACGAAAAAGACAAGAACTAACTCAAACCTTATACCGCAACACACGGGAGTCAAAATCTTTCCACATGTCTGATAACGCCTTCAGGAACTCAGACTTTTGCATGTTATCTCTCTCCTACAAGATTTTCAGCTTAGTCACTCAAAAGTGCAATGTATCAACCAGCACTCTAAAAATAAGCTTTTACAATTTAACTCGGGAAGCATATGTTGGGCCAAGCTAAAGTTTAACACGTACAAGCATGTGGTCTAGGAAGCGAAGAGCACGCAACCTAGTGTCATTCCGGAAAAAGGGAGAACCTACAACAACAAAAAAAACACATAACATGAAAAACGATAAGATTGTGACATAATCTTGATGATCTTTGAAATCAAACCGTTACAAAGGGATCTTTTCTTATCAGCTTTATTACCTTTTTTCTTTGAACTTTTCTGTTTTCATTTCTTAATTTGGAAAAGCTAACCAGAACCATATATGGTACAATTTTCATGCTGCTACTGGTAGACTTCATTTGGAAACGAATTAAAGTACACAAGAAAATCCATGAAACCAATAAATGTTAAAAGCCTACGAGTATAGAACTCAAATAAACAAACCAATGAGAGAGGTGGAGACTAATTATCCTCCCGGGAAGAGAGAGAGCAGTGTTGTTTCATGGACCTCTATCTAAATTGCCCTCCGCCCCTTTTATGCCCAGTTCTTTCATGACTCTACTCCAACTTCTCATTCCTCTTTCTCACTGAACCTCTATCATAACAAAGGTTCAAGAGCTGCTCCTTCCTGGAGCTCTGACAACCTTGATTCTGCTTCAATTCTCTATTATAGAGTACCAACGACACTGACCAATGCCAAAAGCAGTCAACAAGTGGTCCACAATATCCTTACCAACCATATGAATCAGAAGGTGGATTACAGCGTACGAGCAACTTCCCATGCGCTGATGCTATGTAGCACCAACACAGACACGGCACCGACAATCCGAAAAGTAAATTCTAAGAAAGTGTGCATGACATGTAGGGGGCAGATTTTACAAAATAATTATGCATACAATCATATGAATAGAAAACCGAAAATAAGGCTCATATTGTACATATTAACACCATACGTACCCTAAACCATATTTTAGGATATATTCACTGTGTTTGGTTAGCAGTTTTGAGATCTATTTTTGAGATAAAAAAAAGCACTATAAGTTTGCATATTTTTTCGTCTTTAGTAATTTTTTTTCACATTTTAACAAACTCTTTTACTTTTTGAATGGAGATACGCTATGTACATCCAAAATGTAAAAAATAAGTAAAAATTTTGACAAAAAATCACTAAAGACGAAAAAACACTGATGAAGAAACAGTCAAATTTTGGAGAGATTATTTCTGAAAGGAGAACCAAACAAAGTGTCATTCACAAAAGTATTTCCTCAAAAAGCATTTCATCATTCATGTATCTTTATAATCTATAAACCATCATTAGTCACACAAACACCAAGAAAAAAACATTTCTCAAAGTTTTAGTAAGAGCCTACTATTTTGTTTAACATACCAACTTGTTTTGTGAGTGTCCAGACTCCAGAGAGCGTTTTGAGCATTTTTTAGAATGTTGCCTGAGAATCCAAGCAAAAAACTTCAAGAAAAAATAGGACACTTTGGATAGAAGTGCCGGACACAAGTGCAGAGAGTGTTGGCATCCAAAACTAGTGTGCGCCTAGGTGCTAGACGGGGTCCAACGCCTACATTAATTTGGCCTGGTCGCTGCCTAGGGAGCTATTCGGCCTCTAGGCGCCCCTCTTTAGCCCGATTAGCACCTACCGACTTTTAGAACACTGGGTACATGACCTCTAACAAAGTGTACGTGCTACATAGCACTGATGCAAGACAAATATTCGCAGTAGTTACTTTTGTAGCTCATACAAAACATTTGCGGAGCTATTCCACAAACTGTCACATACTGGAATCTAATTGGGAGTGGAAAACAAGATTATGGGTAATTGGTGAAAACCGGTCTCTTATTCACTATGCAATTTTGTTTTCTTTGATTGTAATGGGTATGTATAGTAGGACAGGCTTCCAGCATTGACATGAGCAACTCATACTCGAAATAGTTCTAGTTAAAACTTGGAAAATATTTTGATATTCACATCCTTCATACAAGTCAAGTAGGAACCATGAAGATCTATCGACTGACTCACCCTCCAATGAGTCTGAGTCCAGGACATCTGAAACAGATGTTCTGTTTTGGGACTAGCTAGTTGGCAATCTACACAGCTCTAGTTGGTCCCCGACCTCCCATCTCAGATGAGAGAACTAAGCCTCTCGGCACAGAGAAGACTGTCCCAATGCGTGATAGGATATATTTATGTGCCAGCTTCCTGAAAAGAGCCGTATCAGTGGATGCTTTATCATTTTTGATATGCTCATCTAAAAGGACAAAATTTTGGTAAATTGTTCTCTACTGTTCTAAAGTGTGCCCCAAGTTACATCTCTCTGCACAGGCATCCCGATATCAATCAATAAACTATACAAGAAGGGGAGACCCTATGTTTAACTGCTTCCTAACTTCCATATTATGAGACCTACGATTGTGTAAAATTGCTGCAATTTGAAGGGCCACTAAATGCTATACAACGTTGCATACTTTATTCCATTTATTTTCCAATCGAACTTTAACCTTCCCCTTTTCCCAATTTTCCTACTGAATGAAAATAGGGAGACTACATATCCACAGAATACGTTCATCATCTAATATCACTAGGATATGTGGGAACATATGTTTATGTTCAGACCTGCACTACTTTTTCAATAATCATTTCCTCTACTATAATTCAGATCATTCATTGTTTAGTTTAATAAGTATCCTGGAAAGAAAAAAACATGACTAATTCTATTTTTTCATGTTATCTCAAATGATTACTTTTAGATGAAGAACCAATCATGACAACCTATGCAAAGCTTGAAGTGATGTAATTTGACAATAATTGTTTTCCTAATTAAAATACATGACATATCATAATCTCAAAGCGGAATCACCAAAAGAAACTGGAGATATTAGAAATGGGCATAATCAGATTCAGAAGTAATAATGAAAAGAATTATCAATTTATTATGTGTTGGTCCTTGTGTATACTTTATGATGATGGCAATCATCGATGATATTAGGCAAGAAGACAATGTTAATAACAATCAAAGAGAAACAATGGAAGCAATTGACGGTGATAACTGACATTATCGAAGCTATAGAGAAATAAAAAGAACCGTTTGAGGAGACGATGAACTAATTGTTGAGAAAAGTAACAGACAAACCAAATCAATAGCCCGGTTGGAACAGGGTAGTCAACTAGTTCCCATAAGAGTTTGGAACAAATTCTACTACATACCTGTGAAATCCAAGGCAGTTGGCCTAAAAGCCTCATTCGCAGACACCATTTTTTGTAAGTCGGGGACCAACTCTGGCGGGATGGACGAAAAAGCCTCACTGGATAAGTAAGTCAAAGTATTCATGTACTGCGGGCAAGCAACACAAGTGATGCAGACTATTAACCAACTTAAGTATAGCGATAAAAGAATGAACAATGGAAGAAAGGAATAACCTACATAAACAGTTCAGATAGATCCAGAGGAAATGAGCAAAATTTCTTGACTAGTGCCATTGCAATCCACCAACTTTGACATAAAATTATAAACAAAATGGTTATAAATGATTAATTTTCCCATCTGAGGAAGGCCAGTAATTTAAAAGATAAAAAACACAGAAAAATCGGGGATGTCTCCAACAGCTACTAATAGCTAATTTTGCATAAAAAAAAGTTGACAATTTGAAGATAATAACGATAAAAAATTGTCAAAAAGGGTGTTCTGCATAAAGGGGCAGAAATAATAGATTACACCAATCTCTTATAAGAACCACTAAAAAGGCTTATCCAACAGAAAAGGAAAGAAAAGCCTTAGATTCCCCCAAATCCAAGGAATCTGCAAAATCTACGTGATTGTCAAGATTAAAGAAACTTTCCTATGAGACCCCAAAAAGAAAAGAAAGAAAAAGTCATACTGAACATATTCCAGGTCAAACTTTTGACACAGCCCAACAAACTTTATAGATAATGTGCTACATCACACATTACAACACCTGTGGAATTGGGACTTCTGTATGCTATGGTGGTTTACAGCCGTCATTCTCTAGTGAGGGTCCCAATGGGAGTATGTGAATAATGAATAGAATAAAATTGAACAGCTTATGGTAAAACCATACCATCTTCACATTGTTGTTGCAGTCAAACAAAGGCTTGTGAGCAATCAAATGGTAGGCAAGGCACCCGAAACTGAAAATATCAGAAGAACATCCAACTGATGATGTCTTACTCCGAACCAGTTCGGGAGCAGTGTAATTGAGAGACGGTTGAACGGGCAGTAGAGAATCCTCAACATCATACTCCTGTTCAATCAAAATACACTCAATTCACCTATGAAACAAGAATCAATGAGCTAGAGCGAACAGCATACTTCCCATGAAACTGATAACTATCCATCACCATAGAAATAAAAAATAAAAAATAAAACCCAAAGAACCAGTTGTGGAGTATAAATGACAACGCTATAATCGTTGAAAATAACAACTACAATTCGGAACGTGGAAAAGAAAAAAACAAAGGTCAAAGTTCAGCGTGCGGCATGTATCCAGACTAGACGCATAAGTACATTATATACAACCAAACCGAAGCACTAAATCAATATCAAATGATCCAAGCAAACAAATCTCAAAAACGTCAGAAATAAACTAATCACATTTCCCAGTCCTAACTCACAGAATAATGGAAGGCCTGCGTGCCAGCGAAATCACCAGACTGATCTGTCGAAATAGCAAAACCAAATCCACCAAGCTTCCAAGCACCACTTAATGTAATGAGGACATTCTGCAAAGTAAATGAGCAACTACTTTGTCATTTCATTTACATGCGAGTTGATTAAACAACGAGAAGAACCAGCGAGTTGATTAAACAACGAGAAGAACCAGAAAGATAGGTTCTCAACTAGCCCAAAACAACACTCGTTCTAGTTTACTACTT
Organism: Rhododendron molle; assembly: GCA_025413875.1. Taxonomy (NCBI): domain Eukaryota; kingdom Viridiplantae; phylum Streptophyta; class Magnoliopsida; order Ericales; family Ericaceae; genus Rhododendron; species Rhododendron molle. Next base: position 37,112,424 of record CM046389.1, on the reverse strand, counting down.
AACTACTAAAATCATTTAGTGTTGATCACAAGACCAGTACTAAAGGTATAATAACAATTAACCTCAGGAGCTATCGCTCGATGAATAAGACGTGCATTGTTATGGAGGAAGTTCAAGGATTCTGCAATCTGAAGCAAGCCATGCTTCACTTCCACCAATCCCATTTCCTGCATCGAAGGAACTCTTCATGAAAAACTACAAATAGAAGTAAAGGTACGTCATAATAAATATTAAAGCCTAGTAATGGTTAACAAACACAATTGTACACCTCTTAAAGAAATTGGCATTGCTACATGTATTATTGATGGTAACTTCATAAAAATCTGGAAAATGGCATCTTGAATGACACTTGTTTCTGATCTTTATCGAGAATTCTTTGCGCACTATGATACTGTTGGCTAGCTTTAGACATTGTGGGGCCCATCTTCTAGCTCCTACCAGCTTAAGATTTTAGGATAAGTAGGGATCTACACATTGCTGGGCGCCTGGACCCAAGACTCGTTTTCAACTCGACAACGGTGCAGTAGGCAACCTAGATATTTTCTATGGACTATTGTTGATTTTGCCCAAAGAGCATAATGCCTTCGGCACATCCCTAGCATTTGTTCTGAAGATCAAAGTTGATTTAGCTATTGCTTAAATCACTCTTTCTTGTCTCCGCATTTGTTTATATAAAAAGAAATGAAGACAAGAAACAAAAAGAAATTAAAAATACACACAAGTAAACGTATCTAAGAAAATGAACATTGCTCTGTTATTTGATTCATAGCTGGAGATTAGTAGACTAGGGTATGTGGAAAAGATAACGGTATTATACCAAAAAAGAGGAAGAAGAGATTACAAGTATTCCAACAACCTTATTCACATGTCAACTATTCTATAACAATCATTCATTCTAAAATGTTTTCATACAAAAGAGAGGAAGATGATGCAATTGATCTATGCACATAGAAATAGGCCATCATAGCTGGACCGCATTAACCTTAAGTGTCCTTTCTCTATATTGAGCCTTCCATCATTGCCTTCTATATGTACAGCAAGAATAGAATACAAATGGGAACATGTGATTAAATATACCATGCCGCACTGAACTTTGTAGAAGTCAACCCAAAAGCCTTCACTTTTCGCACGAGATAACTCCTATGCAAAAGGCAATAAGTTCAGAAGGTGATTTCTTCGAAGGGAACTACATACATCCCACTTAAACACCCTTGTCACTGGACATTATCCCATACTCCATTATGTCTATAGCTTTATTTTGGAAGCTTCTCAAGATCTCCTACTAACATAAAATTCTTCCACTTAGAACAAATCTATGGCTTAATGAAGACGATACATCTTCAAAAGGGCAGTAACCTAGTAACATGTCGGACAAGCTCAAAATGAGTTTCAATTTACCATAATGACTATTGCGTATAGAGCTTGGACTCCTTTGTTCATAAGATCTTTTAGCACAGCGGGAACTCGACTTGGTTGTGAAGCTTTTGCTTTTCTCTCCAGTAATTCTTTACAGGCAAGGACAAATAATCATAAGGGTGGGATGGGCCCGAGAAGGGAATGTTTTCATTAGCGCATTTGCTTCTGGAGGGGATACTACTTACACATGGAAAGTGTTATGGTGTTCGAAGGCTCTTAATATGATTATCGAAGGAAAAGGGGCAAGTTCTTGATGGATTGGCGTTGTAATGCTTGTACATGCAAAAACAAGGGGGAATCACCCATCATCTTTTGATACACTTCCCGAAAACTTCACAGCTTTGGATTCGCTCACTGTTCCAAGGGCTACTTGGGTCATGTCGGGTTTCGTGCAGACCCTTCTTGACACTTCGTCAGCTCTTCTGCTATAGCATGTAGCTTATTTGAATCCTCATCCAAAGACATCTCCCAAGTGATGTATGTGTTACACTTTTGAAAAGAAAGGAAATCCAATAAAACCGGCTTCAACATATGAGCAATTTAGACCAATCCTTTGAAAAGGAAAAATTTAGCACACCAGCCATGATATTTGAGAAATTTAATCAAAACAAGCCACTAGTCTCAGACTAGGGCCCATTTCAGAACTGAATCCAGTATGGCAGGGATTACATCTTGATGGATTGAGCTCAAGCGGGGAAATTCTACTTTAGGCAAAATGGCACACATAGTCGTTAAGACTTAGGAAATGCACTTAAAAAAAGGTACCAGAATGGCATGCATAAATTTTGTGCAATTGAAATCGAAGTACCATGAAGCAAGGGAAAATAGAGGTTTTGGGTAAAAGTTCAACTATGCCTATGATGAGTTCCCTTGACACAATATGCCAGGCTGCTCAACCTATTGTAACAAGATCTGCATTACCTTTCCATACTGTCTAACATCTCAAGAGTCATACAGAGACTGCTTCCAAGAGACCATTGTCAATTGATACCTATGTCAGATGCCAAGCATTCTCACATTGCTATGCACATGCTCTAAAAGTTCAGCTCTGTACTAGACTTCACGGACAGATTCACAACACAAGAAACAGTTAGAACTAAAACAAATTACCAATTTCAATTTCTTTGGAGCAAGATCTGCTGCCCTATTTGGGGAGGGGTGTAGGAACACAGATTCCTATAGACTTGCAAACGTCCACATTTGCAGACAAATATGAATCCATAGTCCATAGTCAAATCCTATTTTTCACAAATTTCAAGACTCTACCCTATACTAAGCCCTAAGTAGCATAGTCACAGACACAGATGCAGACAAGCGACATCACAGGACACTGACATTGGACACATAAATTTCCAAAAAATGGACGAGCGAAAAATGGGTTTATGTATTTATTATTTTACTTTAAAAATGAATAAAACCAAAATAAGGTTCAAACTTCAAACTATACGAAAGGTGGTTAATGTTTCAAATGATGAATTTATGATCATGTGGAGTAATAAGTAAGCTGCTTTTATTGCAACTTGCAAAAGATGAGGATTTGTAAATCCTAAGTGGGGTCCTTTTTTGGAAAAAGTTAAAACACTACAAAATAAACCCCTTCGAAGGTACTTAGGGTGGTTCTATTCCACAGTATCCCATTACCCATAATACTTCACGAGAGAGAAATTATTTTTTTGAGACTAAATAATGAGAAACAAAGACAAAAGATGGAGTATAACAATACTGTAGACCTTAAAACATAATTAATAATTTAAACTCTTCTCCAACAGCAAAAAGGTAAAAAAAAAAAAAAAGTAAAATTTGAATTTAGCAAATCGAAAGTGAATTGAATGATCCACCATTTCACCTACGAATCACACCTATTTCTGATTCACATAACCTATACGTATTGATGACCCACTGAATTTGAATCTATGCTACAGTACGAATCGTGAATCGTATGATTCTAACAACTATGATTCGAAGAGTGTTGGTGTCCAATACCAGGTCGTCACCCCCAACAAGCTATCTCTTGTTAATAAGTACTCTCCAAAGATTTGTTCAGCGCCTATAACACCCTGCACACCATTGAGAGGCTATATCAACCCACAGATTGACGTTAATTAACCAATACCGTGGAAGCCAGAGATATAGCCACTAACTAATATCTTATGTAGTTTTTACTTACAAATGGTCAACTCACAACCCTTTATTGCCAATGACATCTCCAAGAAAATTAGATCACACTGAGTCTCTGTAAGAGACAAAAGGATGCTTTAATTGCTTTCCACAAACCAGTTTCAAATTTCGCCTCAATAGGTCAATAATATGAGAATTTCATAAATCAGCCAAGCTGGCCTTACTCATGGGATGTCCGAACACCTTTAAGCTTTAGACAATAATGCAATCAGAGGAGTGATTGGCACTAGGGTATCAAACTTCTTTTAGAGCAGTATCTTCTTTTTTCTTTTTCTTTTTTGATAAGTTTTAGAGCAGCATCTTCTAGATTTCATCATACCACGGAATCTTATACGGGCAGGTTACCACACCGACATCACCAAAATCTAAGCGGCCATGCAAATCCAGATCAAAAAATGTGAAGTTGAATGGCGGTTTTACAAAAGTCACCAAAGATTCCTTCAATCAGAATGCATATAAATCAGATGAGCATTCACCCAAAAAAAATTAAATTAAACAAAGCATGGAAAGTCAATTGGGTAATTAAGGAAATGGATGAAAGCCCAATATCAGAATGGCATCCCATATAAAGTAACATACAAGTACAACCGCACAAAAATCAAACAAATTTCGTCAATGTAAATGAAACCATTATATCACTAGTCTACCTACCATCCCCTTGAGCTCCTTGGGCACCTTTGCAACATTATCCAAGTTCCCGAGCGCATTCGCGACTGAAGCGAACAAGGGCTCAGTGACCATGGCCATGGCATTCTTGGTCTCATCCAAACCCTGGACCACATGAACCACCCCGGGGTGCCTCAACCTCACCAGCCTCGCCGCATCGGCCCTAATAACGTCGAAAAAGGAGTCCTCCGCCGCCTTGGACAGCCCAGCCCGCGATCGGGCCTCGGAGAGGGCCTTCTTGTCGAGGACCCAGACGCAGACGGTGGGGTACTGCTGGGAGGAGGATCCGCCGGCGCGGGCCTTGGCGGAGTAGAGCCGCCACGCGAGGCCCGGGCCAGCAGACCCGATCTGGTCGAGGAGGTCGTAGTCGTGGAGGGGTTTGGGTCCGGTGACTTCCTGTACGGTCGTGGAAACGGTTTTTTCAATCACTGCGGCTGTCTTGGCTAGGGCTTGGGTTAGGGTTTTCATGTTCAGAGACATGGTGTGTGTGTGTGTGAGGGGGATCGACGATCGATCCAGATAGTATTAAGTGTTCTAAATGTGGACTTGTTTGGGGTGGTAGTGGCGGAGGAGGAAATTGATGAATTACAGATCCCCTCCGCTCCAATTCAAGTCTCTGTCTCCTTTGGGCGGTGGAGGAGGAAACTGATGAATTTTAGATCCCTCGACTATCAATTCTCTCTCTCTCTCTCTCTCTCTCTCTCTCTCTCTCCCCTCCCCTGTCCTTTCTGTATGTGTTGCTCTCTATCTCTCTTTCCTCTGTCTCCCTCCTCCCCTGTCCTTTCTGTACGTGTTGCTCTCTATCTCTCTCTTTCCTCTGTCCGGGCAATGTGATTTGCTGTTTGTTCATGGGGAAGTGATAAGTGGTTTTGATTCAAAATAATATCTGAAAAAATCAATATTAAATATCAAATATCATATGCATCATAAAGATGACAATTTTATCAAAACTCCACGGGTATTTTCTTTTTAAAAATATTATGAATATAAAGTACATGATGTACATCATTCACCATACTTGCACACCAAATGCACATCAGCCTGAGGTGGCAGCTCAGTTGGCTGAAAACATTGCTAGCTTTGATTATTGAAGAGTCAAAATTTGATGAGTTGTTAAGAGATTGCTAGGTTTGGTTATTCCAATGTGAGCACTTTTTTGATCTAACATTGCTAACTTTAACAATTTTTTGTTTTGCTTATTCCACTATAGATGCTCTAAGTCCTAACCAGAACACCACCACCTTACTATGTTTTTGTCTCAGCGACCAAACCGACGCTACAACCACCCACCGAAATCAAAGTTGTAGGGAGGTTCTCCCGACCAAGTACAATTAATAGCTGAGCACGCGACACGTGAAGTCAATACTGTGAATACGTCGGACGATGCCACCGACCCAGTGGGTGATCGGCAATAAAGACGAACGGCATGAGAAGCCAATAGCTTACATGATTTATTCGACAACGAAATGCCCGAACAAATAGAAGTCTTGACCTATATTGCCTTAAGTGATAATGCAGTGGGAATGTTCTGAAAGAAATACATTGATCTACCCTATATTAAGTTGTTGTTTGGGGGTGAATTAGTTCAATCAAAGGAAAAGATTGTGTGCGGACGTGCCAGAAAAGAACTAACTTCACAAATGAAATTATTCTTTTCAATGTGATTTGAAACAACTAATTTATATCAGGCAACTGTGTTATCTGTTCAATTACCTCAACTAAGAGGATTTTTCCTTAAAAATGTCGAACCAAGACTACGGGCTGGCTTTTCTCAAATCAAAAAAGATGAATGAACACAAACGAACCTGAATCTAATCGAAGGTAAGTTTGTATACAAACACTCTTAAGACCTTACTGAAACCAATGGAACAAATATAAGCATACTGAATTTAATCAAAGAGAGCTTACAACCAATTGAGATGATCGAGCACAAACAAACCTGAATCGAATCGAAGGCAAATTTGTGCACAAACACTCTTGGAATTTTTCTAAGACTAAGCGGAAATATAAGCACACTGAATTTAATCGAAGAGGGCTTATAAGCGACTAATCTCTGGTAAGAGAAGACTGAAAGGAATAAGAAACTTGAATTTAATCGAAAGTAGTCTTACATGCAAACAAGTCTTCAACTTACAAAGTAAACTAAACTACGTCCTAAACTAAGATAAATCCTTGAGCAATCATATTGAGTATGAGTTGTCAGTGGATGAGTTTTTTTGTCGGGGCTTCTATCTTCAACTTCTTCTCTTATTTATAGACGCCGAGTGTGCCTTCGAACCCCACGTCTTCAATTGACGCACATGCCTTTTCGAACTGCCCATGATTCCTTGAAATTCGGCTGAGTGGAGTCTTCGAACGGTTGCTGAACTGGTTCCTCTAGAGTTCTTCTCTCTCCACGTTTGCTAATCTTGATCATGGCTGTTTTCTGGATCGTGGGCTTCCTCTTTTTATGCAACGTGAACATGATCACTCCTTCTGAATGATTCCCTGCTTGATTCCCCATGAGACGGAGATTCAATCACCGTTGGATGAGTTTTAATAAGTAATCCACGGCTAAACCTAATTACCGTCTTAATTACCCTTAATTGGGACTCAAACGCTGCTGTTTCCCATCAAAACGATACGGGATATGTTCTGATAGGCCAAAGCATTGTTTGATGCCACGTGTAATTTTCTTATTGGGTGGCGTATCTTAGGATGTAAACACACCCCCCGCATTAACATCTTATTTAAGATAATTAAATAAGTGTTAATGGTGCACGTATCTACCCACGTCTCCTAAGAACACGGATGCATGGAGTCATGGGAAGAGTCTGCTTTCATGCACGTCCCTTGAGCTTCTCAAAGAAAGCTGCATTAATTCTTCTATAAATAGTGATTCGAGTTAGGGTTTAACGAATCACAAAACTCCTTAAACCTCTTCGAAGCATAATCTCTTCTTGCTTAAGAGATCTTCCAGTCATGGACTCTCTCCCAGAAATCAACCTCGTTCTTGATAACCTCGACCAACAATCTCCTTCGTCTCACACATCTCCTCCAAACTCTCCTCAATTGTTGGCAGGAAAGATCCTCTTTGACCGAACCTTCAGCACTCCTGTCCCTTTGCTTACAGGTTGGGAATCTGCCCTGACCCGTTCGAATACGACCAATGGCTCTGGCTGGAGTGCATGGGAGGACACACCTACCCATACCCGTCCGGATTCCATCCTGGTCAAGTTCGATCAGCCTGACCCAACTCCTAACAGGTTTCACCACTTTCGAACCCTGTTCGCAAGTCAGTTCTTGCCTCTGACTAGCAATGACACCATTCACATGGGCATGCTAGAATCCATCTACTCCTCTCTCAAGTTTGCTCCTTACTTGAAACAAGAGGAGAACTACCTTGGGCCAGCTCCCTATTGTGACTTCAAACGCATGGCTCAATCTCAGAGAGCCCTCTGGCTTAATGAGGTGAAAACTCCTCACTTCCCTGCTGGCTTCGAAGAGTCAACCAAATTGGCTCCCAAGAAGAAATTGATTGGTTTAATGAGGTGTCTAACCTTGCTATCAACCCTCCTCATTTCCAATGGTGTTATGGCTTCTCTATCTATCCATCTGATAAGGGACGAGCCCTTTAACTCCTTGCTGCTTTATCCTTCCTGGATGTCTCCATCCTAGAAGAACAAGTCCCATTGACCAATTTTAAATGGGCTTGTGAAACAATCCTCATGTGCACTATCCCCTCCACAGTATCCTACCAAATTCACTGCTTCTTGGACTTCTTGCCAGTGATCAGAGCATGGCTCGAGGCAAATGCAGCAGCCTACTGCTTTGACCAAGACCTCCAGGATTATGCCCTGGTTAAGGACAGGATTGAGAAGCTCAACAACCAGATCCAAAGCTTCCAATCTGAATCATTCGAAGTGGTGCCTGCCCATGCGGACAAGAAGCTTCGAAGGTGCTTCAAACGAAGACAAATGAAGCGCCCAGCCAAAGAAGCCAAGCTCCAAAAGAAAGTCAAAGCCCTGGTGCTTAGCTTTACGCCACTTCTAGAGAAGAAATTGGAATCTGATGCCAAAGAAGACATGAGGAAGATGGAGCTGAAGTTCCTCCAATTTGCTTGGAACAAGTTCCACAGCCTCGTCACTTGGTCCTTCCCACATTACTTCGAGAACAAGAAGGCCGCTGCTCAGCACCCAGGCCCTTCGAAGGCCTAATTTGCTCTCGACCAACTGCCAGTAGGAATTAGTATTTTCCTTTTGTTGCTTTTTCTCTTTTTTTGCAAATTTCATTCATGTAATCCTGGCAGATGTAAATGAAATTTCTTTTCGTAACAATGTGTGCTTGGCTCGAGCTATGTTTTAATTCTGGGCTCTAAAAATAATAAACCCAAAGAATAAGCCACCTCACGACTTGGGCCTACCAGCAGTTTGGCCCAACATTGGGGGTATAAAGGCAGAGAATATTCAAACTACCCCCTACGCCTAGCACATTCAAGCTTTCTTAAACGGAAAAAACTTCTCTCATCTCTCCTCTCTGAGAAACCATTGAACCGGACCGAATCAATGGCCTCCTCCAGTCGACCAGTCGTCGTGGAACATCTGACCCCTTCGCTTGCCCTAAGACGGTTCATCGAAAAGAAGGATCAAGAATCAACAGAAGTTTCCTGTTTCGACGATCGAGTTCTCGTCCCAAACCCTAGAGAAAAAGGTACATGCATCCTGGGCCCTCAGTTTGTAGGGGAAATTCCTACTTCTCTCTCTCTATACTATCCTCGATTAGGGGATGCTGAGATTACAGCCTGTTCAGCCATAAACTGGCGCAATGTTCCCAAGAAATCTTTCCCCTGCTGGCCTACATAGACCGAGACTGGAAAATTTGGACTACTCGAATGCTGGCAGCAAAATCAGATGACCTTGAGAGAGTGGGTTTGAAGAATATCATCATTCTTCTTCGAAGGGGGATTACCCAGAATCCGCCCCTAATCCAGGCTGCCCTAGCCTTTTGGGACTCCTCCTTTAATTTCTTTCGATTTAACTGTGGTATGATGGCACCCACAGTTTTAGATGTATCTCAAATGTTGGGACTCCATCCTTACGGCTCCCAATTTGACCCTACCCAAGAGTATAACCCTCCTCAGGGTTTCACTCGCTTGACCGCTCACAATGGATCCTTTTCCCAATTCTATTCCAGAGAAGGGAAATTGCAAGGAGAGGTATCCGAGACAGAGTATTTTGCTTTCATACTTTACACTCTCTGCAAGCACATCCTTTGCCATTCTGGGAAAAGAGTAATGAATGAGTTCGTTCCGTTGGCCTTAGCACTATCCAGGGGTGAGGTATTTGACTTTGCCTCTTATTTCCTTGGCCATGTGTACAAAGCTGGCTCTGAATTCCGCCAAAAGGGGCCAAACAACTCCCAAGGGGGCCCTCAGTGGTTCATACAACTATGGCTCCACGCCTACTTTCCAGAGCTAGGTCCATTTAAAGCACCTATGTCAACTATTGGAATCCCTGAGGATCCCAATGTCCATGGTGACAATTACATTGAGCCACAGGATAGTGACACCCATTCTTTAGTACACTATCTCTGTTTCTTCTCTGGGCTTGCTTCAGACAGGGAATGGTACAATCCTTTCCAGGCTCTAATTGGACCACCATGGCTTTTGGACATTTTGTCAGATAAACAAGGGAAATCCTCTCGAGCCCTTCAAGCATGGGGTAACATACTTACGGGCAGAGAGATCTTCATATCGTCATCGAATATTGCCAGATCAGTGGCACATGCTGAAGTGTACTGCCCTGCTCAATTTGCTAGGCAGCTTGGTTTGGTTCAGGGCATTCCTATTCCCTATTGTGGTTTTATCAATGTCTCCATGCCTGAGCGTTCAAACACCTCCACAGAACACTTCAGAACGTGGTTCAACAAATCCAGGGATCTGATAAGACGAACAATTGTTCAAGATTTTCGAGATCCAGTGGTGTACACTACCCCTGAATTTGACGATTGGTGGCATGCTAACTGCTCTTTTCTTGTGGGACGCCCCCCCTTTCAAGAAATTCCTTGCACACATTGGTTATGAGCAATTTGCATTTGGGCATGCAACTCATGACGATTCCTCCCCTTTCTCCTCGGAGGGGTTTGGAGAAATTGGTGGGATTGAAGATACCACTGGGGATGAGGTTGACCAGAAAACAGTCCCCCTCGAAGCTTCTCCCATATCAATGGTCATCCCTTCTCCTCCTCCCAGGAGACAGTCCTCTAGAGTACCCCAGAAAAGAGGTAACTTCTTCGGCTATTTTTATTTCTGTTCTTTAAGAAACCCTTCTGATGTGGGTTATATATGAAGGTACTGTTTCTTCCCCTCCAACGACTTCGAAGAGGGGTAAGACGACTTCTCAACCTAAGGAAGTCTTCCATACCAAGCACTACATCGGATCCTCGAACACACCCTCAGGTTTGTTCCTCACAGATACCTGACTTTATCTTCGTGTTTCCCTATTCACGGAACCAACATATTGCATTCCTCTTGTCTGCAGCCCCACAAGGAACTAGAGCTGCCAAGCAGCTCGAACCCACGTCTTCTCCAGATGATGAGGAGACTGAAGATAACACAGGGGCTTTAGTTCCCAGGGGTATAATTCGTTCTTTCCATTTCGATAGCAGGAAACCCCTCAAGCAGGTTTTCTTAGTCTAACTTGTCATTTCTTTCAGGCCACGGAAAAGTCACGTCGAAGGCCCTGGTATATGAAAGAAAGGAAAAAACTGTGAAGGGGAGTAAAGCCTCAGCAGAGCTCACTTTCCCTGACAAGGTGTACTACAAGTATTCCTTGCATGTCTTTTAATTTGCAAGTGTATGACTTCTAATTCTTCTTACAGCTTCAAGGGCCACCAATTAAGTTGCCCCTCATTACTCACCAGGAGGATTCAGACTCCTTACCTGACATTCCTCATGGAGAGACTCTGGACAGCATGTCTATCACTCCTCTTCGAGAGACTCCAGTCAGCATGCCTACTCAAGAGATCTCTACTCATCAAGATTCTATCCAAGTGAGTTTTGATATAATAACTTTGCTGTTATCTCTTGCTGGATCCATCCCTCCCATTCCTACCCAGGCAAGAATGGACCTTTTCAATACTATCATACATTTAACCGCTACCTTTAGGCCTGACATTGGTATTGAATTCCCACAGGAATTTCCAATTACCACTGAGCTGCCTCCACCTAGGAACGTTGCGAGCAGCCAGTTGAAGGTTGCTGAATTATTAGAGGTTCAAGAAAAAGACCCCCTTCCAGATTCCTCAACGGTTTTGGAACAGGGCTCTTCCTCACTTTCCTCTACTCCTGTTTTGCCCATTTGCTTCGAGAAACCAGGTCCTGACGCCCCAACGTCTTCGAAGGATCAGGTACTTTAGCCTTAAGCACTCATTTAGATATTTCAATTGTTAGTTCTGTTTATCCTTACCTCCTATTGTGATTCAGGTGGATAACCCTACCGATGATATGGGAGCAGCTCTGTCCTTAGATTTAAGTTCATCCACAACTCCTGATGAAGCTCTTTCCCATTTGACAGATCTCCCCTTAGTGGCTTTTGATGTTTCACTGTATAAACATCAGCTGGGACTATTCTGTGATGGGATTGCTAACCCTATTCCTACCATTTCTGCTAACCCACTAGAAAGCCTCCAGCAACTCCTTAATACATCCACACTCCCCAGCTCTTCATCCTTTAAAATCAAGAGCATTCCTACGGGAGATGATGTTCTAACGTTAAAACATCATTTAGGAGCCTTGACCCGGCTAGGACTCCCATCTCTCCTTGAGCATGGTTTGGTTTACCATTTCGAAGTATGCCTTAAAGCCCTACTTCTCTCGAATAAGCTTCCTTCACCCATCAACTCTACTCTTCAAGAAAACTTTGGCCACTTTAGTGAATTGTTTGCTCACAATCAATTCCTATCCAAAAGCCTTGGGAAAACCACCCTTGAGGAGAAAACACTGGAAGCTAAGGCTTTAAAGATTGCTTCCCATCTTTCCTTGCACAATACTCAAACAAGCAAGCTCGAAGAGCTGCAAAGGCAAAAGAGCTGGCTCGAAGGAGAACTGCAAAGGGTCACGGGTGAGATTAATAAGGTTGTTGCTGAATCTTGTGCACTTAAGGATGTGGCCTCGAAAGGTGAGCAAACATTGCCACAGCTTATTCCCACGCTTCGAGCTGTGCGTCAGGAAAAGACTGCTCAAGTTTCATTATTAGATGCTAATCTCAATTCCCTTCGAGCAATACTGTCCAATATTGGTCATGTAATTGAGCAGTATTTGTAATATAATGCCCTCTTTTTTTATGCTTGATTACCGACGCACAGTAATACTTCAACCTAATTACTGGATAGTTATCAATGCATCAATAGATAAGTATCACAATGCATTAACTCGGGATAACTCGATAAGACTTCTTATCTACCTCCCCGAGATCATTGAATGATCAACTTCCCCATTTACCATTATAAATAGGGGCTTTTGAGAAGAGGAACTCACAAACCTTCTTAATTTCTGATGTCTTTTCTCTCGATCCCCAAAATTTCTCCAGCTTGATTTATTTGGTCGAGACCTCACCACTTCAATCCCAAGAATGGGAATCATGACACGCCCACCAGATCTAGTGAGATATGGCTTCGAAGTATAGCCACATTAGTTCTCATGACGCCTTCCTCTTGGGCGATGGCTCCTAGGTATAGACACATCAGCTTTCATGACGAAATCTCGTCGAGCTGTGACTTCGAAGACCAAAGAATCTAACGAGATGGTCTCGCAGTACGTCTACCTACCGATGGAGCTTTGCTCAAGTCTTTTGTATCTCAGCCTGTGGAGACCCACTCTGGGACGACTGGGGATACTTCTATGCTTAATTAGGGTTTTGTTTTCCATCTCTTAGGTGGAAATCATGAATGTAATTTTTCTCATGAATGTAATGATCAGAGAAAATTCTTATTATTGTAACCCTGTTCTAGCTTCATGGCATGGCCACTGGGCCATTCATGCATTTTTTGTTTTGTTGATCTCGAAGCCTGTATGTTCTCAAAACCAAATGCTATTAACTGAACCCATGACCGGTTGCAACAAACAAAAATCTTCCTAAAGGGTACTTTTTCCGTTGTTACATTTATTCTGATGCACCGATTGGCATTCTCGTCACAAATTCACCATTTTGAACAGGAAAGCTCCCTTAATGTACTTAGTGACTGGCCCTAAGAATCCAAACGACACTTCGAGACATCATAACTTCAGATTTCGTGTACGGTTTACCCTCAGGGGATCTCCAATAGTCTCCTTGTTAGCCGTAACACTTATTACTAAGACTGATGGCGGCTACCCCCCTTTGGACGTTTCGTTCCTCAAGGGCTTTACACCTGGCCTCGACTTAATATCCGTAATAATTACAGGGGGATACGTTGATGCCTTTGGGACTATAAATAATCAACCAGAGCTGGCAATATTCATCCCATTTTCTCTCTTTATCCCCCTTACTGACATCCTCGAATTTGCCATGGCTTCCAACCCACAAGCCCCTCAGCCTGCCGAACTTTTGGAGGAGCTTGCCAGAAGAATGACCAGACTCATCGACGAGCTTAAGGAGGACCAGCAAACGTTCGTGTTCGTGTCATTAGGCTACGCTGCATCAGTGGACGTGGAGACATCTTCACGTCTTTGCTTGGCCAGGACCTGGGACGATCTCACGGACGTCCTTACGGCTCATGAGGCCAAAAGTCCTCCGGAGGGTGGGTCCTCATAAGGACTCACCTTTGGGACTATGAGGGTTACCAAAAACCCTCATTCTGGGCCATGGACTGGCCGGTTTTTTTTTTTTAATTATTTTTTTTAGAGATCATAGTAGGTCTCTCTTTCTTTTGCTTCAGATCCACTTGGGTCTGTTCTTTTTCTTTTGTAACGGCACCTCTTTAGGTGCTTTTTATGAATAAATAAAACTTTTGCTATCAGGGTGTCGTGTTTTACTTATCCTAACTGTTAATCCATACTTCGAAGTAATCGTGAGTCGAGATCGAAATAAGTAACTATGGCGGAAATCTCTCCTCTTGACTTCCTCCCTTTTTATCGTGACCCATAGAAGGCTAACGGTTGCATCAAGTCAAATGCCTAGAGAAACTACCCCCCGAGCTGGGTTCATCTCTTCGAAGAGAGTTGTCTTCTATGAAACGACTCCCATATGGAAGGGACATAAGACTTTAAATGTTTCCCGTGTATCTTTCTTCGATGGACATAACCATTTAAATTTCTCAAATGATAGGCTCCTCCTTTCAAGACCCTGTGAATTTGGAAAGGTCCATCCCAAGTTGGAGCCCATTTGCCTAATTCATCCATCCTGACCCTTCGATCTCTGATGGGTAAGATTACTTTCCAGACCAGGTCACCCTCATCGAAGCTTCGAAAAGCTACTCTTTTATTGTAACTTCTGGCCACTCTTGCCTTTTGTAACATGATTTGATTTAAAGCCTGTACTCTGGCTTCATCAATGTCTTCGAGTTCCATATGCATGGCTTGGTGGTATGACTAGGTATCCAAATCATTTTGGAATGCTACCCTTTGAGATCTCACCGTGATCTCCATGGGTAGGACTGCATCATGCCCATAAGTTAAAGCAAATGGGGTAGTGCCAGTGCTAGTCCTTTTCGTATTCCTGTAAGCCCATAGTGTGTCCATTAACAACTCATGCCAAGTTTCTGGGTTTTTATCCACCATTCTTTGGATTCCCTTTTTGATAATCTTGTTGGTTGATTCTGCTTGGCCATTCGATTGGGCATAATATGTGCTAGTGTATATCAAAGAAATTCCATGGTTACTGGCAAAAGCTTTAACCAATTTCCCTTCGAATATGGAACCATTATCCACTGTTATTGTTTGAGGGCTGCCAAATCTATAAATGATCCCTTTTATAAACTCAATAACATGGGTTTGCTTAATTTCCTCATAAGCTTGAGCTTCCACCCACTTAGTGAAATAATCAGTTGCTACCAAAATGAATTTGTGATTTTCTGAAGAAGATGGATAAATCATCCCAATCATATCCATGGCCCATCCTCTAAAAGGCCATGGTTTTATGACATACTGCAAATCTGTAACTGGTAAATGCTTAAGTGGCCCTGTTCGTTGGCAGGCTTGACATCCCTTGGCATAATCGATGCAGTCTTTAAGAATCGTGGGCCAATAGTACCCATATCTCCTTATCAACCATCTCATCTTTATGCCAGCTTGGTGAGCCCCACAAATTCCTTCATGGACCTCGGCCATTACTTTAAAAGCATTTACCTTGTTCAAACATTTCAAAAGGAGACCATCCATCCCTCTTTTAAATAGCTCATTATTGTACATAATGTAATTCAGTGCTTTCAACCTAGTTGCTTTGTCTGTCTCAGCATCTGGTTTGGTTAAGTAATCGATGAGCACTTGCCTCCAATCCTCGTTCTGATTGGGAGGAAGATTTACCTCTAATACTTCGAAATCAGTCAACCTGTCGCTTAACATAGGTAAAGATTTCCTTAGAGTTAGCTGACAGAACTCTTTTTCACTTTCTGACACAATTTTATACCCTGATGCCCTTTGAGCCACCTCATCAGCTTCTTCATTGAAGAATCTAGGGATATAAGTAAAAGTGATCATGAAAAATCGATCCATCAGCACTTTAGCATGCTGATAATAAAACACTAGAGCTGGGCTGGTACATCGAAATTGCCCATTCAGCTGATTGATTACTAACTGAGAATCTCCAAAGAGCTCAACAGCATTTGCCCTTAATCTGAGTAGAATCTCTAACCCTATGATTAAAGCTTCGTATTCTGCTTGATTATTTGAATATTGCCACTCACTGAGTCGAAATCCATATTTGGTTTTCAGACCTTGAGGGGACTCTAGAATTATGCCTACTCCAGCCATTTGGGCAGTCTTCAATCCGTCAAACCATAGCTTCCATGGTTTGATATCAATCAGACTTGTTTCTAGCGTTTCAGGCACTTCGATTCCATTAGGGTGATCAGCCAAAAAGTTGGCCAACGCTTGTCCCTTTACTGATTTCTGGGGTAGGTACTCGAGACAAAACTCAATTAAAGATACTATCCATTTTTCAATCTTCCCGCTAAGCACTGGCTTCGAAAGCATGTGCTTAATTACATCAGTTTGAGAAATGACATAAGTCACTCTAGGCAACATATAATGCCTGAGCTTCTTGGAAGCATAAAATAAAGCTAAACATAGTTTTTCTACTGCAGCATATCTACATTCACAGGAATTTAGAAACCTACTAAGATAATAGACTGCTCTCTCCTTGCCATCCTCATTGTCTTGTGCCAGCAATGCTCCTATTGAATCATGAGTCGCTGCTAAGTACAACTTCACTTCAATAGGTGGCATCAACACTGGTGGGTTGGCTAGGTATCTCTTGATGGCTTCGAAGGCGTCATCATGCTCTCTATACCACTTGAATTCTTCTCCCTCCTTTAATTTCAATAAAGAAGAGAAGATTTTAGTCTTTCCTGCAGTATTAGATATAAATCTACGAAGGAAATTTAATTGACCAAGAAACCTTTGCAACTCCTTCTTGTTCGAAGGGGGTTTGGCCTCAATAATGGCCTTTGCTTTGTTCTTATTAACCTGTATTCCCCTTTTGTGAACTAAGTAACCCAGAAATTTTCCAGCTGATACTCCAAAAGCACATTTTTCTGGATTTAACTTCAGTTGGTATAGTATTAGTTGTTGAAATGTCCTTTCTAGATGTTGCAAGTGATCCTCATCAGAATCTGACTTCACAATGATATCATCTATGTAACATTCTAGAAAACCTCCTACCAAATCATGGAAAATGGTATTCATAGCCCTTTGGTAAGTGGCACCAGCATTTTTTAACCCAAATGGCATCTTGACCCATTCAAAAATGCCAATGTTACTAGGGGCATGCAAATGTTGTTTTGTGCACATCTTCTTCTCTGCTATGCAAATTTGGTTGTATCCTGAGCGCATCCAAGATGGATAACATCTTGTGTCCAACTGACCGTCCACAAGCATGTCTACATTAGGCATAGGATACTCATCCTTAGGAGTGGCAGTATTTAGATTTCGAAAATCAATACAGATCCTAATACTCCCATTCTTTTTAGGAACTGGAACTACATTAGACAACCATTCAACATACCTGGCTGTTCGAATGAAACCAGCATCTAGGAGTCTTTGAATTTCTTTCTTGACTCCTGCAATAGTTTCTGGACTCATCTTCCTGGTTGGCTGCTTCACAGGCTTAAATTGTGGCTTGATAGGCAACCTATGCTCCACCAATTTCCTGTCCAATCCAGGTAGTTCCTTGTAACTCCATGCAAAACATTCTTTATAGGCTTTCAGTAGTGCTATCAACTTAGCCCTCATTTCTGAGTCGAGCTGTTTGTTGATAAACACTGGGTTGGGATTTCTTTCATCTCCCAATTTTACTTCCTCCAGAAGATCTTGGTCTTCGAAATGTTCTTGAGACGTTGGACTGTCTTCCTCCTTGTGAGGCTTGTGATCCTGCAGAACGTCTTCCCACATGTTGTCCTCCTGTATTTTCTACTCAATCCCCAAAGCAACATATCTTATTAAAGCCAATGAGTTGGCCTCTCCTTCCACCTCTTCCTTGGATTCACATCCAAGCAGCATCATCTTTTGGGGTGTCTGATTCATAATCAACAGCATGTTTCAGCTTCGATTTTAGCTCTGCCAATTCTCCCAATTCCATCTCGTTGGCTGGGCAAGTGGCTGCTTGGAGTAGTTCACTTAGTGGAACTACGTCTGACTTGTACATTTCTGCTTCAGCAAAATTTGCTGTGGCACTAAATGGATGTGGATCAGCTTTAACTCCTTCAACACCCACTTCTTTGCCTTTGTCATACTTAACAATCATCAATTCCTGATGGAGAGAAGAAGGAATGCATCCATTAACATGAATCCAATCTCTTCCTAGTAAAGCATTATATTTAGCATATGTATCCACTACGAAGAAAGCAGTGTCTGTTTCTATTCCACCTACTGCCAATCTAATGGAAATTATACCCCTGGCATGTTGGCTTTCCCCTGTGAATCCTGCAATGGATGTGTTGGTTGGAATCAACTTTGCTTTTCCTTTACCCAACTTTTTAGGGTTTGGAAAGGCAAAATGTTCACTGCAGCCCCATTATCCACCAGAATTCTATTAAGTGGGATTCTATCAAAATGTGCAGTAATATATAGAGGACGTAAATGTTGTCGCATAGCATTGGTAGGTAATTTAAATGGATATGAAAGCTCCACATAATTTAAATCTATTACCAATGGGTATTCGATGTCTGACATGGAATCTGGTACAAAACAAGCACTTTCTTTGGAACTTACCTCCAAACTCTCCTGATTCTGCTCAACTTCACGTACCAGATTCTCATCCATCTCGATCTGGGCCACTTCCTCCAGATCACAGTCATTGCATATGATGTTCAGTTCTTCATCACTGTGTATCTCTTCAGAGGAGCTGGCTTTGACCAGCCAAGCATTGCTTTCATCTTTAGACGCCTGGCCAATTTTGAAGGAGTCCATCGAACACGGATAAACCATGTTAACTTGCACCTCTGGCTGGCTTCCAAACTGAATGCTTGCTGCTTCTTTGGTCTGGTTAATTGCCTCTGCTCTCACTTCCCCCTTGGATTCAGCCCCTTGTGCTGACACTTCCATGGGAGAAGAGCTTCCTTCTACCCCTTCTTGTTCCACCAACATGGCTTCTAGCAGCCCAGATGGTAACTAGCCAATGAGTTGGGGAAGGTGCATCGAAGTCCTCTTCAAGCATCGCCGAAGCTACTTTCCGCATAAAGCTTCTCCTACATCCGATTCGAAACTCCTGGGTCCCTGCGCCTGTCAGACCTTGGATCGAGCCTTGTTCCTTTCAGATTCCTCTCCAGTTGAGGAGTCTCCCATTTGAAAGAGTGAATACTTCCTTTGGAGCTTCCTTTTCTGTGTTCTTGATAGCAAGGGGACCATCTGTGGGATTTTGGACTTGGGATCCCTTATCAATACCCAATTTCCAGAGTTTGAGCTGGGTGGTTTGAAGGTCTTGGTCCCACCTTTGGCTGGACCCTTATATCCTTGAAACAGATCAGGCTTAACCTGTTTCAGAAACCAATCAGGGACGCTTTTTACCAAAGTAAACTCGTCTTGCTTGACTTCCTCTTGTACCCCTGAAGTCTGACCAATGTTGGCCTTCTTTAGAGGAGGTACTTCCCTTTTCTGAGCATAAGGGACCATATTTGAGGGCATATTCCTCTTCGAAGCCAACCAAGGCTTGCTCTCATTTGGTTTTGCTGGTGCTGGAGCAATTCGCTTCATCCCTTGCTCTTTAGGGAACAGGCTGACTCCCTTCCTGTCCAGATCCTTGAAAACCAAATAGTTGGCTCTGCAACCCACGCATAAGCACTCCAAAAACGAGGCTTCGAGCATAGGCAGATGGTTTGTTCCAGCATCTTGTGAAGATAAGCCAGCGTTGCTTGATTTGTAATGGCTCTGTCTTACTCCCATGCCTCGAGGATGACCGGCATATGGCTTCCACCTTGTGGGCTGGACTGAAGTCATATTCACTGGTGCTTCCTTGTCACGCCAATATTTTTTGACAGTTCGGGCCAACGAAGTGGGCACGTTGGTGTTTACTTCTTCGACCTTTGGAAAAGGAGTGGCATCGATTCCCATGGCCTTTTCAGGGAACTTGATCCTTCCTTTCTTGATTTGTTCCTGAATTCTGTCACGAAAAACATTGCAAGACTTAGTTGAATGAGACCAAGAATCATGCCATTTACAATATGTTTTCCCATGCTTTTCTTCTGCAGTTGGTAATTTAACTTATGAGGGCAGCTTGATGATCTTTTTCCTTAACAGGTAATCAAAAATTTCATCAGCCTTTGTTACATCGAAAGAATAAACTTTATTTATTTCTTTCTGTTTGAATTTCTGCCCTATAGTAACATTCTTCTGGACTAGAGGCTCACAAACACAAGGATCATGTTCAATGATTTCTGCAATATCTATCTCATAGTTGGGATCTCTATAATACGTGGAATAAGAAGAGTTATGCCTATCTATATCTTCTTCCAGCAACAATGACTCATATCTAGTGACTTTGTAGGTTAAATCTGCAAAGTCTCTAAACTCAGTGGAATCGAACCTCTTTCGAAGTTCTCTTTCCAACCCATCTTGGGCTAACCTCACAAACTCTGCCTCTGGCAGTTGGAGTTTGCACTTGGTCCTAGCCCTTTTGAACCTAGATATGAAGTCTGCTACCTTTTCATCTGGTTTTTGCCTTAATCTAGCCAAGTCTGCCATTGAGACTTCAGGCTCTGCATGGAAGAATTGTGCATGAAACACCTCCTCCATCTGAAACCAATTGGTTATTGATCCTGGTGGTAAATTGGTATACCAAGCAAAAGCTGGTCCAGACAAAGAATTTGGGAACAGCTTCAACTTCATGAAGCCATTTTGGGCCAAGTTCTTACATTGGGCAGAAAATCTAGCAATGTGTTCTACGGAAGACTGTCTTCCATCCCCATAGAACAAAGTAAAATCTGGGATTTTGAATTCCCTAGGGATTTGAAATGTGGTGTCTATCCATTCTGGATATGGCTTTCGATAGATCTGAGGTTGTACCCCCCGAGTTCGAGGTCCACAAACCTCTTGTATGAGACCCATAACTTGGTCTCTTAACACCGGGTTGTCTACGAGGAGATTCTGTCCTTGATTTGCCACAGGCTGATCTTGCCTTTCCAAATCATCTTCCTGAACTCCATTAAAATCCCCTTGGTTTTCCCTAGGGGGCCTCCCATATGGTGGTTGCTGCATCCTTTCAGGCGCAAGATGAGGCTGTGTATACTTAGGATTTTTCTCTTAAACAGTGGGGAAGGGACCCCTAGCCATTGGCAACTCCTGACGAAGGTCTCGTGGATTGACATCCCTCCTTTCTGGTCTATACCCTTGTTCTAACTCTACGTCATCCCCCCATCTTCCCAGAACAGGTTCGAAGAGAGGATTAACACTTTGTCTATTCCCAGTATTTCTTGGGACTCCAATGGTAATACCATGAGATTGCCTAGGAATCTCCAATGGCTTTGTTGGTTTCACTGGCTCATACCAAGATTGTGGTATGTCTTCAGGAAACATTTTTTCCTTTCCTGGTCTAGATTTTATCTTACCCTGTCCAACATCCTCTCCAAGCCTTCCTTCGAAGGGACTTTGGTGAGTGCTAGAGTTAGCTTGGTTGTTCAGTCCAATATTTGCTGGACTGTCCCTTGCTAACTCTGGATTGGGCAATCTAGTTTTTATGCTTTTGATCATGGCTCTTTGGGTTTGAGCCATCTCTCTGAAAGCTATCATCATTTCTCTAAACATGTCCTCCTTATCATAGTCTTTACCACTAGCCTGTCCCTCTTGGATATTTGAAAGGAAGCCTGTAGGCCCTTGATAAGGAGGCATTTCACAAGAAGGCTCC
This sequence comes from Rhododendron molle, assembly GCA_025413875.1. Lineage (NCBI taxonomy): Eukaryota > Viridiplantae > Streptophyta > Magnoliopsida > Ericales > Ericaceae > Rhododendron > Rhododendron molle. Next base: position 37,090,654 of record CM046389.1, on the reverse strand, counting down.
TCCTGTAAAGGCTCCTCCATTTCTAAAGCCAATGGCTGAAAAGCTAGGCTAGCAGGCGTACCTGGTTCTGCAACCTGCTCTGGCTCAATTTGTTCCCCTGGCTCCAAAGCACCAATAGGTGTACCTATTTGCTTCCTGAGCCTTGGCATTTCGGCACCTTTGGGTCCCACTGGGCGTGCCAAAAATTGTTTGGGGGTGAATTAGTTCAATCAAAGGAAAAGATTGTGTGCGGGCGTGCCAGAAAAGAACTAACTTCACAAATGAAATTATTCTTTTCAATGTGATTTGAAACAACTAATTTATATCAGGCAACTGTGTTATCTGTTCAATTACCTCAACTAAGAGGATTTTTCCTTAAAAATGTCGAACCAAGACTACGGGCTGGCTTTTCTCAAATCAAAAAAGATGAATGAACACAAACGAACCTGAATCTAATCGAAGGTAAGTTTGTATACAAACACTCTTAAGACCTTACTGAAACCAATGGAACAAATATAAGCATACTGAATTTAATCAAAGAGAGCTTACAACCAATTGAGATGATCGAGCACAAACAAACCTGAATCGAATCGAAGGCAAATTTGTGCACAAACACTCTTGGAATTTTTCTAAGACTAAGCAGAAATATAAGCACACTGAATTTAATCGAAGAGGGCTTATAAACGACTAGCCTCTGGTAAGAGAAAGACTGAAAGGAATAAGAAACTTGAATTTAATCGAAAGTAGTCATACATGCAAACAAGTCTTCAACTTACAAAGTAAACTAAACTACGTCCTAAACTAAGATAAATCCCTGAGCAATCATATTGAGTATGAGTTGTCAGTGGATGAGTTTTTTTGTCGGGGCTTTCTATCTTCAACTTCTTCTCTTATTTATAGACGCCGAGTGTGCCTTCGAACTCCACGTCTTCAATTGATGCACATGTTCCTTTTCGAACTGCCCATGATTCCTTGAAATTGGCCGAAGTGGAGTCTTGAACGGCTGTCGAATCAAGTTCCTCTAGAGTTCTTCTCTCTCCACGTTTGCTAATCTTGATCATGGCTGTTTTCTGGATCGTGGGCTTCCTCTTTTTATGCAACGTGAACATGATCACTCCTTCTGAATGATTCCCTGCTTGATTCCCCATGAGACGGAGATTCGATCATCGTTGGATGAGTTTTAATAAGTAATCCACGGCTAAACCTAATTACCGTCTTAATTACCCTTAATTGGGACTCAAACGCTGCCGTTTCCCATCAAAACGATACCGTTTAGTACTAAAATAATATCGCCATTAACCTTATGATTCCATGTATCTCGGGCCAAAATGGGATATGTTCTGATAGGCCAAAGCATTGTTTGATGCCACGTGTAATTTTCTTATTGGGTGGCGTATCTTAGGATGTAAACAGTTGTGTGCTCACCCTGTCTGTTTTGCAGCTAGGGTTCTAGTGAAGAGCTAATGTTCCGGTAAGGAAGCATATGAAGCTGTTCCATCAAAAAGCTATTACTAGCACTAAGAGGATTTATTCCCCTTGCAATTGGAGCTGTCTATGAGAAACGAACAATTCCATGAGAAGAATCAACCATGGTGGACAAAAACCCCAAAATCCCGCACGATCCAAAGAATCTACTCAACTCAGGAAGAGACTGCAACAAGTCCCCGCCAAAGGCTTCGAAATAGCTAATTAGTGACCAGCGAAAAGAGGCAGCGGGCAAAGGCCCCTCTTTGGCTCTGATCAAAAGTTCCAAGGATAAAGATGGCAAGACAAATTTGAGGTCCTCAAAAAAGGATAAGTCCCACCATAGGGACGAGTTCGATAGATAATCAAAAAGCGTTTGAGACGATGGTGATGTCCTCGATAGGAAGAGGCAAGAAATCGAGAAGTATGCACGCTTGATTAAAAAGTGTGAAAAAGAGACACGAGAGATCGAATATGACAGGGCTCACCCTGAGAAGTCTGGAGATTCACGAGACAAGTCTAGAAGGAGGAGCAGAACAACGGAAAAGCTTAAAAGGACTTCCCCACGAAGAAGGAGAAGTAGAAACCGTACTCATGAGCGAAAAAAGGCTTCTTCACGAAAAAGGAGTAGGAGTAGAAGCCTAACTCCAGAGGAGAAAAGGTCAAGGAAGCACCACAGAGACAGGTGTTGAAAACAAATTTCGAGTCTGCGAAAAACACGAAAAAATGTTGGACAAGAGTCAATTTTATTGATGTATGAAATTAGGGATTACAATCTTTTAAGTATTTTCTAGTCAAAGAAAATAAAGTCTTCTGATTCTTCTTTTCAGTTGTTGAAATGAGGGCTTGATGCTTGATCTCGAATTGAACGGTGGGATCTTCTCCGTGACTTGCGAAGAAGTTGATGACTTGGGTTGAAAGTTCTTCGAGGCTTTGAAGCTTCGATTCGAAGAACTTCTTGGTGGATGCAAACTGAAGAATTCTGAAGGGTTTGAGGGCTTTGATCTTCAGAACTCTGGAGCTTGTATGCTTCAATGTGTAGATAGGAAAAATATGAGAGAAAACACCTCTATTTATAAGGATGTGGGATGGAGACTCCAACCTTAACCTTCCTATTGATCCCTTTAATTATTTCCTTTATTGAATTTAAAAGGAATAATAATTATTTGATAATTACCTTTCCTTTCTTTTTATTTTAGAAAAATGTAATTATATATAAAGAGATATATTATTATTCACCAATTAGCTATATTATTATTCACCAATTAGCTTAATTTGATAGGCCAGACTAGATAAAATAATAATTGTGTCATTTTGACACGTGGCACCATTTGATTGGTCCATTTACATGTCTCTGACTTTTGAACACGGACACTTGGCATCACTTGATTGGGCCGTCCATGAAATTTTGACTTTGACTTATAGGCAATTGGCAACATTTGATTGGCCAGTTTGTATGCCCTAGCAACATGTGGCGATTGTGATAGGTTAAAATTTTTACATGCCTACAGATGCCCCCTCGAGACTTGCTCATGTACGAAAGTGAGTAGGTCTTGAAATGTTGATTTGACTTGATTTGATGCCAAAAATTTGTGTATGCGGCATTAATTTTTTTTTTGCTTGACATTTGGTATCAAGTTGAATTTCAAGAGTTGAACTCGTGAGCCAAACTTGCACTACTTGAATTTCTCTCGAGAGGCAACAATTAATATGTGAGAGCCCCAATTTATTTGTGGGCTAAAGTTTGACAGCCAAACAATGTACCCCACAAAAGACTTGTGATTCGGCTACGAGTTTTGTTTGAAATTGAGGTGGAACGAATTTTCCGATAATTCTAAGTCGTTGGTCGAGTCAAAATTTATCAATTAGCGTACTTGAATTTTACTTCAGGGAGAATGATTTGATTATCTATCAAATTGGAGTCTGATAATCTAATGAAGTTAAGCCCAGGTGAACCTTGAGATTGTACAAAACGACCCGACCGTCCAATGCATAACAGATTAAGGGTCTACCTTGCTTGTGCTTACTGCCCTAATTCTTTTGCTTAGAGAACAATTAATATAGATTTAGGGAACGCATGAATTAGTAGCAATCGTACGTGTAGATTCTTTTTGAGAAAAGTCCACTTTCACCCCATATGGTTATCGCCATGTGCGGATACACCCCCTGTGGTTTAAAAGTGTGCATATAACCCCCTGTGGTTTTCAAATTGTGCGGATAGACTCCCTGCCGTCATATTTTCCATCCATTTTAACGGAGGTGTATCTCACACACCTCTAGAATGTAATCTGAGTCATTCATAATATATTAAATAAAGAATAGAGTATCTCTGTAAAAAATCATCTCGATCAGGCATCAATAACCCAGTGATCTAACTTGTAGTAAATTCAAATTTGAAATTTTAATTTCATAACAAAATCGATTTGACCATAAGCCTTTCATTTTTTGATTGACTTGAATTTTGGCATAGACGCAGTACTCGTCAAAATTTATAATATCAACGGTTTGGATTTAATTTTTGGTATATGGGATGGTATGGTTAGATTTAAACAAGAAGAAGAATCAAGGGATGTGATGGGGGTATAACGGTCTTTTAATGTTGTTTCCGTTAAAATGGATGGAAAATACGACGGCAGGGGGTCTATCCGCACAATTTGAAAACCACAGGGGGTTATGTGCACACTTTTAAACCACAGAAGGTGTATCCGCACATGGCGATAACCACAGGGGGTGAAAGTGGACTTTTCTCATTCTTTTTCCTTAGAAGTTGTCTCCTTGCTCTATATATTAAGAGCAATATAAAGCCAATTCTCACAAATGATTGCTTAGTTCAAGAAAGCCTTATAAACAACGAAGTACGGCTTCGTCTTTTGTCTTATAGCTTCTCTATTTTGGTTGTCTTGTTCCTTTTGCTACTATTTACCGCACTGAGCACGCCCTGTACTGAATCTTTTTCCCAAGTACGACTTATAGCAAACAGCGTGGCTCCTCCTTTTGGATTTTTCCTTCTGCTTCTTATATTCCAGCGAAAAATTTACATAGCGTACTCTATCCCGCTTTTTGATTTTAAAGGCTTTGTTGATCAAAAGTATTAGAACCCATGGACCCCTTTTTTTTATACCTTGTCATGATCTTGTTTGCACAAATTTCGACTGCACATAATTAGGAGCCAAGGAATCAAACCCATAAAAATATCTTGTCCCCTTTTACGACACGATCAGAGACTTTGCGGAAATCAATCTGAATTTTTCCGAAATCCCTCTTACTTCGAGCATATTTTGTTTTGATTACTCATGAATTCCCTTCGCTTCTGGACAGATGAATGAACTGGTGACAAATCAAAAATTTTCCGTGATGTTGAAATTTTATAGTACCAGAAAGTTGTTCTGCGAAAACCAAAACTTTTTCATGCGAGACCGCATCCATGTAATAGCCTCACAATTTTCTTGTTTCTGGTCATGTGAAGTCAAAACAGTTAGACATGAGCTTGTGTAGTCAATAATTTTGCAATTGCAATAGAGTAGCTTGCAACTATTTTTCCCTGGCCTTTGTTTTATTTTGACAAAACTGTCTTCAGTATTCACACGAATCACACAAACCCCTCTGATTGTTTGAAATTTGCGAATATTGCCATCAACGAGTATTGGCGCTTTTTCAGTGACCGTGCCGCACTTGCAAAAATCTATACGTATCTGAACAATGCCCTTTCTGTTTCAACTTGGTATAGCTCATCGACAGAATTTTCTTTTCTTTGTTTTTGCAGATACAAAGAATTTGTAGCTTGATCTCAATTTTATGAATAATGACTTTTCTTTTATGTATCAATGCTCTGTTTTTTACTAATGCCCCGTCATCATTTTCTTTTGCATACTTGGATCTTCACAACTGCTTCTTCGAACTTTACGCTGCATAGCCGTCTCTTCGAGCTTTAAGGCTCCGTGGTAGTCCCTTCGAGCTTTTAGCTCTGTGGCCATCTCTTCGAGCTTTAAGGCTCTGCGACGTCTTCGAGCTCTGCTCCGCAGCATCTTCGAGCTCTAAGGCTCCGCTGCTGTTATTTCTTTGAGTTCTGCTCCGCCGTTTCTTCGAGCTTTGCTCCACAACTTCTTCGAGCTCTGCTCCACCGTTTCTTCGAGCTTTAAGGCTCCGCTACTGTTATTTCTTCAAGCTCTGCTTCGCAGCTTCCTCGAGTTTTAAGGTTTTGCGAAGAGATGGCCTTGTTCAACGTTCGTTCGATAAATGATCATCAAATTCTGTCCATTAGTTACAAAGGCGCAGCACCAGCAACTCAAGTTGACCTATGGGTTCACGATCCGGCCATTGGAGCTCTTGCCTTAGATTGGGATCTTTCTCCTAATTCACATCATCTCTCACAATGGTATACTGAATCATCTCGAGAACTATTCGACCATGGGAAGTCTACTTTTATCTCCGACAATGCATTATTACTGCAATCATCTCTACACAAGAAGTACAATGGTTCCGGGCACTTCCTTTTGTTAGGCGATCGAATCATCAATGGAGATGCTAAACGGCGTAACACGACTCCTCAGTTTGGGGAAATTTCTTTCATCGACGGATATTGGGAGTGGTTAAAAGATGTGCTTGCATGGAATAAAGACATGCTAACTAGTGCGAAGATATATGATGTTGTCTTTGAATCCTTATTTACTTATGTTGCAACACAAACCTTATTCACTCATTTTGTGAGCTTTGGTGTCCCTCAACAAATAGTCTACATGTACCAATCGAAGAAGTGTTTATTTCCCTATGGGACCTACGCCTAACTGGGAGACTTTCAATTGATGGAATCTTCAACGACGAGGTCATGCCTTCTGCTAGCGAACTCACTGGTGTTGACAAAAAGGATGTGCCACTTCTTCCTCCAAGTTGCAAGTACTTATTTTTGGCGTACCACAAAATTTATTGTGCAAGCGAGACTTCAAATGTTACTATCCATGACTGGGTAAAGTTATGGTTTAAAGAGGAACCCCATTACAAACAGTCGCCTGCTAGAGTTCAGAAGAAAAGGTTGAGCGAGCCCAGGACATCCAACAATCCAACTGGCTTTATTGGAGAGAAAAAGCCGCGCTCCAAAGATATAGAAAAGGTCTTTGACGACTTGGGTGTTGAGAAGGACGTGAAAGAATAAACCAATTTGGCTGCTCTTCTATCTTGTTGGCTATGTGTTTTTGTGCTCCCTAACAAGGAAGTTGATCAAATTCCTCCAGGTGTCTTCAAAGTAGCAAGTATGATGGCTCAAGGTTTTCTTTGGCAGTATCTGTCCTTGCGAGCATATACCATGATTTGAGAGAGATTGCATTTTCACCTAATCCAAGCAAATGTGGCGCAGCTTTTCCCATCCATTATGTTATGGGTGGCTCGGTCGTTATTATGATAGTTATTTCTTGTCTGCTTCCACAAAACTTAATTGTGGTGCCCGGATGGTGAGACTTGCTGGGGAAAAGAGGGCTAAACATTTTCGTTTTTAAGAAGCTTGTGATCTTTTGAAGAGCATCACGTCATCAACTCTGTCACTTTTAGCCTTGGGTAAACCACAACAAGGAATTGTCACCGATCATGGAAAGCATTCGGACTCTTGGAATGATTACGTCATCAATCTCAGATCTAGCTACTTGACTCTTCGCCGTGGTAATAAGCATATCATTGAGCCATACAACCCTCACCGATTTGGTAAACAATTTCGGTTTTGTCAAGACATTTCTGAAAAATTAAGAGAAGAACTCTCAACCGGCACTTTGGAAGCAATATACCAACTTTGGAGTCTTGCACAAAGATTAAACACAAGGGCTGAATTTATGATTCCGTCGCATTCATCTAAAGGCCTTACCACCAAAGAGTATGTCGAGTGGTGGGACAAATTTTTGAGCAACTTTTGCAAAGATAAGCTTGCATGTGATAAGCCAAATTCACCTTCCGTTGCCCCAGAAGGGAAGAATGTCATCATAATTCCTATTGTGAAGTCAAAATTGGCAACAGAGGTTACCCCACCTCTTTCAAAATCTAAAGAGAAAGAAGTGACCAAAGCAGTAGCCAAAGAAAGTGGGAAGGTTGCAGCAGTCAAGCCTAGAACTCCTTTGAGTATTCCAGCTTCTAAACCAAAACCTATTGTTCTCAAGGCTTCAGAATGAATAGGTGAAAATAAGAAGAGGACAGCCATAGTTCTTTTGGAAGAAAGTAGTTCCGACAAAGGTGACTGCCATTGGAAGCGTTTGAAAAAGAAAGCGACATATTTTGATTCGAGATTGAAAGAGAAAGTGATGGTTTTTGATTTGGCGAAATTGGACTTTAATTTGGATGGCATCCATAATGATTTGTCAGACACTTCAAACCATCTTGAGGTATTGGGTAAACAAGTAAGCTTTAACCATTGCCTTCTTTTTTTCTTTACTTTATTTACTCTTTAAAGAAGTTTGGAATTTTTTTTTCATCAATTTCTTAATGAGTTATTTCCCTCTACAGTTGGGAAACCAGTTTGCATTAGATGAGCATGAAGGTTCTGTTGATGGTCTAGACCCTTTTGATCTTGCATTGCGATGACAAAAGAATTCTGTGTTTGGGGCAAAGGAAATCCATCTCCATCTTCTTCCAAGCCTCTTATGTTGGGTCGAGCAACGTCATCACTGTTACTGCATTTGATACGAGGAGTATGATCAATTGCGATCGTCTTTTGATTGCAAAGATTTATGATAGCAATATTAAGAGTATCTTGGGAAAAACTCCTTTTGAGAAACTAACATCTGTAAGACCAAAACTGCAAGTGATTTACGCTGAATTTACGAAACTTGAATTGGATTATTCCCCACTCCAAACTCAGGTAGAGAAATATATATAGAATACCACCAACTATGTTTCCATGAGATCGAATTTTGCTAGCGGGATGACTTCAGAGGTGAAGGAGCGACGATTGGCAGATGTTGATACCAAGAGAGGTCAACTGATGGAGGAGCTAAAGCAATTGGACTTGAAGGCAAAAAAGCTCAGAGAATCGCTCGAAGGGATTGATGCACAAAGAGCTCAGAAACAACATGTTGTCTCAACTTTACAAGTAGAGCGAGCCATTATAGAAGCGATTGAGGTGATGGAGGCGGCGTACAAGGAAGTGGCTAACAATTTGGAGCAATTTCTGAAGTCCGAGATGGAAGAGATCCAAAATTTGGCTTGGCTGGACTAGTGCTTATTCTGCTTCCTTTGTCGTATTTCTTTCTTTTATTTAGGCTTATTTAGTTTACTAAATGGATGTTCCATTTTTTAGCAAACTATGCCTTTGCGTTTATGATGTTTTATCATAAGACAATCACTTTACTATTTAGATAAAAAATTTCTCATACTTTTAGCCATTCACAGTTTATTCTCTTGCGAGCCATGAATAGCATAGTTGTGGATGAATGTTTTTTATTTTTGATGGATTGACTGAACTTAAGAAAAATTCTCAAGTTGCCTACGTACCCTTTGAAGGGATCAAGTCAAAACGTAGTCCTAAGGTAAGACGATATTTTTTTTTTGAAAGACTGAGCTTGAAATTCAAGATGCCTATGCACCCAAAATGGGATCAAGTTAAACGTAGTTCATTGTTTTTTCAACAGATTTTTTTTGGGTCGTGCACAGTTTTAGTTCATGCGGGCCAGGAGCAACATGTAGTTTAGACTCATGCGTCATGGAGTAACGCTTGCTCTTCAAGGGTAGTAGCACTTCAAGAATTTGCCGTTTATGGGGCCCACTGTTAAGCCATCTTCAGCAACCAATTTGTAGGCACCACTTGAGTAAACTTCTTGCACCACATATGGTCCACCCCATTTGGAAATGAATTTGCCACCGATTTTATGGGGGGTATTAATGGGCCTTCTCACAGCAAGAACCAAGTCTCCTTTCTGAAAAGAACGAAGACGAACCTTCTTGTTGAATGATTTTGACATGCGGACTTGATAACACTCAAGACGTTGTTGTGCCTCAAGTCTCTTTTCATCAAGTGCTTCTAATTCTTCAAAGCGCAAGCGAGCATTGTCTTCATGAGTGACACCTTCTTGAACGGCCATCCTTAAAGATAGGATTTGACGTTCGAGTGGCAAAACAGCTTCCACGCCGTACACTAGGGCATATGGAGTGGCTTGAGTAGGTGTTCGATATGTAATTCGACACGCCCAGAGAGCTTCTTCCATTCTTTCATGCCAATATTTGCTTTAGCAACCATTTTCTTCAATAAGTTCCCAAGAGTCTTATTGAATGCTTCCGTAAGACCATTTACAGGTGGGTTGTACATAGTAGAGGTATGCTGCTTGAAGCCAAATTTCTGGCAAAGTCTGGTCATGGCACTATTACAAAAATTCTTTCTGTTGTCCGTGATGATGCAACGCGATACGCCATGTCTAAAGATGAGGTGAGTACGGATGAAATTGACGATGTTTTCCTTCTTTACCTCTTTCAGTGCGATTGCCTCTGCCCATTTGGAGAAGTAGTCAGTTGCAGCCAAGATGTATAAGTGACCATCAGAAAACTTCGGCAAGGGTCCCACGACATCCATTCCCCATGCATCAAAAGGCCAAGAAGTGACAGTTGGATGGAGCAGTTCTGGCGGTTGATGTATAAAATTGGCATGGATTTGACAAGCCTGACATCTCTTAGCATACTCCATGCAATCCTTGACCATGGTTAGCCAATAGTAGCCCATTCTTTTGATTCGAAAATGAAGTTTGGGGCCAGATTGATGAGCGTCGCATATTCCAAAATGAGCTTCTTCCAGAGCTTTCTTGATCTCATTTTCTTCAAAGCAACGAAGGAATAACCCTTCAAAAGATTGGCGGTAGAGCATGTCTTTATAGTAAATGAATTGAGGGGCTTGATGCTTCACATCCGCTCTCCTACGTTGATCAGCAGGCAGTTTTCCGTGTTGTATATAATCGATAAGGGGTTTGCGCCAATCCTTTGTTTTAATTTCAAGCACTGAGACAACATTCACTTCCCTTTCACCATTGTTTTCATCATCAAAGATTGGAGCTATGACTCAACTTCGACATATCGGAACATGTGTCTCTTGGTCAGGGAAAGCAAGTGTAGAGGCAAGCTCTGCAAGTGCATCTGCCTGCCTATTTTCGCCGCATGGTACATGCTCCAGAGTGACACCATCAAGCCATGCGATCAAGCAACGTGCGTAGTTGTTGAAAGGCATGAGTTCAGGCTTTCTCACTTCATAGATGTCGAGGAGTTGGTTAGTGATCAACATTGAATCTCCATATACCTTGAGTTACAAATGCTTTGCTTCAACTGCCATTTCCAGTCCAAGAATGAGAGCTTGGTACTCAGCTTCATTGTTTGAACAGTTTTGTGTGAGGGTGAAAGCATAAGGTAAGACATCTCCTTCTGGGGAAACAAACACTACGCCTGCGCCTGCGCCACTTCTATGTGACACGCCATCAAAGTACATTGTCCATGGGGGACGAACTTCTACCACCATGACGTCTTCATCTGGCAATTCTTCGGACAACTCCCACTCGGCTGGTATAGGATGATCCGCCAAGAAATCAGCTAGAACTTCCCCCTTAACGGCCTTTTGAGGTACATGGATGATCTCGTATTGTTGAATGAGAAGCAACCATCTTGCCAATCGATCAGTGAGGACCGACTTTGTCATGACGTAATTGATTGGGTTAGCCTTGGAGATGAGATGCATACTGTGAGCTTGAAAGTAGTGTCGCATCTTTTCAATCGTGAACACTAGAGCTAGGCACATCTTCTCAGTTGTAGAATAGTTCAATTCATGAGGCAGCATCATTCTACTCAAATAGTATAAGGTGCCTTTTTTCCTTTCATCATACTCTTGGGCAAGTAAGGCCCCCACTGAACGCTCTTGAGCTGCAACATACAAGATTAAAAGCCATCCAGATTTAGGGGCAGCGAGAACAAGAGGTCTCGTCAAATATGATTTAATGCTTTTGAAGGCATTGTTGCATGCTTCATCCCACTCAAACGAAGTCCCTTTCTTCATGAGGCGGTTGAATGGTTGACATTGCGCCGCCAAATTTGATATGAAGCGACGGAGGTAAGCCAATCGTCCTTGAAGACTCTTCAACTCGTGAAGATTCCGAGGTTCAGGCATTTTCGAGATAGCATCAATTTTAGCTTGCTCAATCTCTATGCCACGGTGGCACACAATGAACCCCAGAAACTTTCTAGATGTAACCCCAAAAGCGCACTTCAAGGGATTCATCCCAAGTTAGTACCTTCGTAGTCACTCAAACACTTGCCTCAGATCATGAAGATGGTTGGCTCGTTTCTTGGTCTTCACGACTAAGTCATCAACGTAACACTCCACATTCTTGTGAAGTATGTCTCAAAGATCTTTTGCATTGCCCTTTGGTATGTGGCACTTGTGTTCTTCAAGTCAAAAGGCATAACTTTGTAACGGTAGATGCCTTTTGGTGCACGAAAAGCTGTGAGCTCTTCGTCTTGCGGAGCCATGCGAATTTTATTGTATCTAGATGAACCATCCATGAATGATAGGACCTCATGTCCAGTAGTGGCATCAACCATGAACTCAGGTATATGGAGTGGAAAGTCATCTTTCGGACAAGCGTTGTTCAGATCGCGAAAGTCGACACACACTCGGATTTGCCCATTTTTCTTCTTCACTGGGACGACGCTTGAAATCCAAGTGGGGTACTTGACTTATCGAGCGAAACCAACTTCGATGAGTTTATTGATCTCTTCTTCAATTTTGAGGACCAAGTCTGGTCAGAAGCGTCTTTGAGATTGCTTGATAGGTCGGATGCCATGTTTTACCGCTAGGTGATGGACTGCAACTATTGGGTCTAATCCAGGTATCTCCTTATAACTCCAAGCGAAGATGTCCCTATACTCACGTAGAAGCTCAGTGTAGGCAATTTCTTTTTTAGGGGTGAGCAAAGCGATGATGTAAGTTAGTCGTGGGTCATCTTCAGTCCCTCAATTGATCTCTTTTAGATCGTCGATAGTGGACCTCACTCCTTCTTCTAACTCTGGTGGAGCATCTTCAACATCTTCTTCTACTTGAATTTCATTACAAGTTGTTGTGATGTGGAAAGAGGAAGTGAGAGACTCTTCATCGAGGCAACGATCCAATTCCTTAGAAGGGACTTTGGTCAGTACTACAGTTTGTCGCTTTACTCTTAGTAATGCATCATCAGTTGCCACAACGAGAGTAGTTTGGCGCTTCATGCGAGAAAGTATTTTACTCTCCAATTCTTTGTTATCTTCTGACAAAAGAGCAGCCACTCCATTTTGAAGCCTTCTCGATGGCACTACTTGAAACACCCAATCGACTTTGGACAGACTTTCGTGGCGTGTTTCTTGAAGATATCTCACTTGATAGACCCAATCTACTCTGGATAGACTTGCACGAGACAGAAGGTATAGAGCTCTTGATTTATGGCCCTAATCTGCCTTGAATGGGTCCTCTCGTATGGGTTGGTGAGACAACTTCTTCTTGAGGAGTCAATCTATCAAAGATTGACCTTTGTGATTTCGAAGCACACAAGTGATCGAAGACCGATGCCTTTGGTGATGAAGTATATTCCTCCGCCGTAATGTGGTTGTTGCTCGACTTCTTTATGAAGATGCGAGCAAAAGTAGGTGCGGTGTATCCAAGGCCTGCTTGGGACTCCTTGATAGCATATCCCTTCTGCTTGAGCATTTTCTGATTCGGGTTCAAGCCGTGTATCTTTTCGCTAATCACTTCAGAGAAGAGTCTCCCTAGAGTGGTTGACCCTTTTGGATTATGTATAGCCTTTATGAATAGCTTGTAGGCGACCAGGTGACTAAAAATAAGACGCGTCCCAAGCGTAGGACTCTCGACAGATGTAGCATAATATCCGGAAGTACCGGAGTCGAATCCACAGAGACGGACGAACGTGTGCAGGACTCAAAGATGACGGGTTCACAGTTTATCTTGGCTCTTAGGTAGCCACCCCTTGTTAATTGGTTGAGATTAACTAAACTTACGAAACCGAATTAACTAAGATCAATTTAAAACGGAGAATACAACCGTGGGAACTCCAGCGTCCGCAACTAGCCCTAACCAATGTTTACTCAGTCCACAATTATTCAATTTGTTGATTTTAGAATAGGAAAAAGTATCCCTAACAAATGCACACCACCTGTCAGCAGACTCCGTGCGCATTCGAATTCCGGCGATGCCTGGGTTTGTTTGTTAGAAGAGTTTTCGTGTCCTAAAATTGCTTAAACGTTCTGTTTTATTGAATCCGAGGTAAACATCAATTAGTCTAGCCATGAGGCGCCTTCGCCCCACGGTTGCACCCTATAAAACTACTCACTCATATTTAAGCAATAACCAAAGAAAATTCTAAATTGAAACATGCTTCTGAATACGAAATAAACAAAAGATACAACTATTTGAATATCAATGAACAACTTTAATAAAGAACGTAAATCAAAACAAATTACCAGACTGCGAGTAATTGAACAAAACTTGAACGGAAGAAAAACTCGGAAGAAAAAAACTATTGAACTAAAGAATTGTCACAGCAGCCCCCGTTCTCTCTTTTTTCCGTGGGAAGAAGTTGATTCCCCACGCCGCTGCTCCTATTCTCCGTTTTATATGTGTAAAAAGAGATCTCCTGGCAGCCCTATATTTCCTTTCTTTTTTAACTCCCAGCCGACCTATTTTAATTTTCCCATCCAACTTGGCCCACCATTTAACCATTGGGCCCACTATGACATGTGCAAATAGAATTGTTTTGCCACCTATAACCCATAGGTAGCGCTACATCATTTTCCCATAGCGCTACTGAACTCCTTTAAGGGCGTTGACTCCGTTGACCGATTTCTTTGGCCGTTTCTCCCTTATGTTCTAGGTAGAGCTACACCAAAAAGGGTGTAGCTCTAGCCAAGCCTCTAGTCACTTCTTTCCGAATTCTACTTCAACACTTAGTCTCCACGGCCTCTCATGCTCTCTAGCTCCATCTCGGCCTTCAAGTCTCTGTAATCCAATCTTGGCGCTAAAACAGCCTTATTTTCCTTAAAATTAACAAAAACACAAAAACATACCAAAGCAACGCATCAAGTGGAAAATAGGGAATGAATTAGATAACAACGTGTTAAAACTACCCTATTTAGGCACTTATATCTACGATACCGCGTGCCTATCAGGATCGAAGCCAATTGTCTGCTATGAAGGCAAGTAATCGTGCTCCACTTGAGGGCCATGTGCGGCTCGAACAAATCCTTTTAGGGGTGGAACAACCTTTGGTTCGTTAAGGTCAGCGACTGGGAATGTTAATCCTTTCAAGGCCGACTCTTCAGTCTTTTGAAACTTTGGTACATAACAAAGTATTGGCGTGCCTTTCTTTTTTGATGGATCTTCTACGTGATGCTTGCCACCTTGACTATTTTCCTCCTTCACCTTAGTAAGGATGTTGGTTTTACCAATTTGAAGGTTGTTGACCTCAGTGGGTTTATAACTTGATGAAGAGGCAGTTGGCACCAATTCTGTCAACACCATGTTTGCCAAGTAGAATTTAGCATCGGCAAAATGGGATTCAGCTTCGCTAAAGGGTTTTTCATCGGCTACCACCTTCTTTGTCACACCAGCTTTGCAGTACTTGAAACATTGATGGAGGGTTGATGGGACAATGCCATTCTCATGGAGCCACGACCGCCCTAGCAATACATTGTAAGAAGTTTTGGCATCAATGACATGGAGCAGTGCGCTTGAAGCCATATCATCAATGAGTAGGTCCAAACGAATGATGCCAACAGCTCTTTGCCCCTCTTGATTGAATCCTTGGATCATGAGACGACTAGGTGCAAGTTATTCCATAGAGATATCGAGTTCCTTAAGGGTACGAAGAGGCAAGATGTTGACCGCAGATCAGCCATCCAAAAGCATTCTATTGACTCTTTGTTCGCATATGTATCCAGAGACAAAAAACGGACGATTATGTGGAGTTGCGCCAAGCAATAAATCTTTATCAAAGAGCGTAATGGCTCCAACGCAAGCAAAGCAATCTTGACACAAATGGTAAAGCCAAGATGGATTGGAGAGTGCTTATATGCAAGAGGCGACTCTAGTTCCGTCTCTTCAGTTTCTTCACAACTCACAGTATTACATGAAGCTTCAAAAAGATTGGTGTTACGAATTGACTCGGGTAAGAAGTCCCATAAAGTAAATGGAGTGCGTAGTCGTCGGACAGGGATGTCTTTTGGCAAGTTTGAAGCTATTTTCTTCAGCTTCTTCTTTCTTTGTTGTCTTCTTGTATGCCTCCTTTTGGGACTAGGCTTTGGGGCCACGGATTGAGGATGCTTCGCACTTGGCTCGCGCTTCTTCTTTCTGTGAGTAACAAGGGTCCATCTTTCGTCATCCATGTCATCTACTTTTGCCTTAGCGCAGATGGTGCCCCCAAGCTGTTGAACAGAATGACATCGTACTACCTCAATTGGATCGAACGACCCAAATTGAATCTTCATACTATGTGGCACTTCAAGCTGTTGAGTTTAGTCTTGTAGAGGAGCCACAATTTGATTTATAGCTATGGTTTCTTTGTCTTCCTCCAAGGCAATCTTTCCTTAGCTAGCGAGCTCCACTACCTTCTCTTTGAAGACGAAGCCTCGTTGGGTTGGGTGACTAACCAAGCGATGGTAGTTGTAGTAGTTTGGATCATTAACTTTGTTAGCTTCCTCGGGTTGCTTCATCTCTAGGAGCTCAATGAGTTTCAGATCTAACGGTTGATCAAACATTGAAGGGACCTCTGAATAGGGGAAAAGATACACCTTTTCTAGCATCTTCTTCAATGTGAGTCTTTTCTTCTCCTTCATTTGCGGCGAAGTGGGCCTCTCTACTTGCTTTTCTTTGGGTTTAATGGAGATCTTGAATGGTGCAGCATTCACAGCCATGGACTCCTTCTTACCTTCATTGACTAGAAATTTGCCCCATTTGCGAATATCTAGCTTGCTTCCTATGGTGCGAGAATCTTATGCTCTGCGAGAGTCTTGCAGTGGTAGACCTTGCCTTCCGTTTGCCATGATGGTGAGCTCCATGTCATGGGCTCGAGTGGCCAATTCTTCGAAGGTTTTAGGCAGGATTCCTTGAAGAATGTATTGTAGGACCACTGCATGCCTTTGATGCATATCTCGATTCCAGAAGTTTCAGATAGCCTATCCTTGTAGTTTAGACTCAAGTGCCGCCATCTATTGATGTAATCAATGACAAGTTCATCTTTCCATTGGCAAACATCCGTAAGCTCGAACATACTAACAATATGACGAGTGCTGTAGAAATGATTAAGAAATTCTTGCTCCTGCTGCTCCCAACTGTCAATCGTTCCAGGCTCAAGGTCACAATACTAGTTGAAAGCATTGCCTTTGAGTGTTCGAACAAATTGCTTGACGAGGAGATCACCATCAGTTCTAGCATTGCTGCATGTTTCCACAAAGTGAGCAATGTGCTGCTTTGGATTGCCTTTGCCCTCGAATTGTTGAAACTTCGGTGGTTGATAACCAGCAGGCATCCTTAAAAGGTCGATCTTCCGAGTATAAGACTTAGCATAAGTAGAAGAAGATTTTGTCACTTCCTCGTACTTTTGCTTGATAATGCCTAGAATGAAATCCTTCAGTTGATAACGATGGCTTGACGCTTGATCTCGAATTGAATGGCGGAATCTTCTCCGTGATTTGCAAAGAAGTTGATGACTTGGGTTGAAAGTTCTTCGAGGCTTTGAAGATTCGATTCGAAGACCTTCTTGGTGGATGCAAACTAAAGAATTCTGTAGGGCTTTGATCTTCTGAACTCTGGAGCTTGTATGCTTCAATGTGCAGATGGGAAAAATATGAAGGGGAGCACCTCTATTTATAAGGATGTGGGATGGAGACTCCAACTACTCCAACAGGTATGAGCACCTTCCATATTGATCCCTTTAATTATTTCCTTCATTGAATTGAAAAGGAATAATAATTATTTGATAATTACCTTTCCTTTCTTTTTATTTTAGAAAAAAGTAATTATATATAAAGAGATATATTATTATTCACCAATTAGCCTAATTTGATTGGCCGGACTAGATAGAATAATAATTGTGTCATTTTGACACGTGGCACCATTTGATTGGTCCATTTACATGTCTCTGACTTTTGACCACGGATATTTGACATCACTTGATTGGCCCATCCATGAAATTTTGACTTTGACTTATAGGCACTTAGCGACATTTGATTGGCCAATTTATATGCCTTACCAACACATGGCGATTTGTGATAGGTTAGAATTTTTACATGCCTGCAACAGGTATGAGAGACCTGACTCTGATTGGGAGAAAGAGGGAGCACGAGAAGTAGCGGCATGAGAGGTTGGTCAGCATGAGGACAGAACCATGACTGCACGAGTAGCAGCACAGAAAGCCCTTAATAGTATTGTTTCTACCCCTTTCTCCAGGAGGTTGCAAGAGGCAAGGTTGCCAAGTAGGGTGAAGTATAGCCCGTTCATCCTCTATGAAATTGATGCGAACCCCGTGGCTCACATATAGCACAACCAACAGGCAATGTTTATGCATGTTGGCGATGATGCCATCATGTGCAAAATGTTCCCTTCGAGTCTGGGGAAAGTTGCTCTGGCTTGGTTCTTCAAGTTGGACCCACACTACATACAACGATGGAGGCAACTAGCCAAAGAGTTTACTTCTTGGTTCCAGATGAGCAGGAGAACACCAAAGACCTTTAAGACCTTTAAGTTTGCTACTCATATTCTTTTATCACTATGTAGAAATCTCTCATAGAAAAATAGTTTTTGAGCTTTGGAAAAATTGTCGACATGAGAGTGCTATGACTGATTGAAGCAATAGTTGTACAACAAGTAATAAGTAATTTTATTTATTCGATATTGTATGGCTTATTATAGCATGGTAATGTATAGATATGTATATACATGTTCATTGTTACTACAATATATAACCATTTGATTGATTTTTTGAGAATTTAGTTATTGTTTATCTGTCACAATAGGAAACTACTAGAGGCCGGGGCACATGCGATGTGCTTGTGTAAGTCAGATTTTCACAATATTTTTGAAAATTTAATCAAACAATAAATGAAAAATATTTTTACAAAAATGTTGTTGTAACGCCCCCAAAATCGGGTACGTTAAATAGACATTTTATTAATCAAACTAGGTCGAGTCTGGCTCAATATTACATCGCAAACCCCCAGAGGGTACTTATATTACACAAAAGGGAAGGACATCTAAGGTTATCTACAGCTTCGTCTCTTCTTCCATCCTAGCAAGCTCTTCAGCTCCAAATGCCCCCAAGGCGTACGGCTCTTCCAGCTTATCTATAAGGTCTGACACATTATACCAGCGTCGCCACCAGCATAATATGTCAGGGTCACACAAGATAACACCGTGAGCTTATAAAGCCCAATAGATTAACCCCCACTAACCCTTAACTTACAAGTCAAAGATAATATAGTAAACGACTTTCCAAACTTAACATGCTTCAATAAGAACACATAACAATTACACATGCGCATTCAATAACTTCGCATACAATAACACATGCACATTCATTATTCATCTAGCGTAAGTGTCATCAGAGTTTCTCCTACGCAGCGTTTCTTAGACCGTGTCATCATTTTACTTTTCATTAACATTTCAAAAGTCGTTTCTTTTACACACGCACACTACACACGATGGGCTACCATGTCCGGCCACTTCACGGTTTTTAAAACACACACACACAACCTCGGTTCCGCCGCTCCGGGTTCCCGAGTATTTGCACAATGGTTCCGCCGCTCCGGGTTCCCATTGGCACACCATTTGCATTGGCTCCTCTCCACGGATAACCAAGCCACACCTCACCATGGTTCCGCTGCTCTGGGTTCCCATGGGAGTACACATAATATCACAATGGTTCCGCCGCTCCGGGTTCCCATTGGACACACACACACACTCTCACAATGGTTCCGCCGCTTCGGGTTCCCATTGGACAAACACACACCCACATAATGATTATCACACTTGATCATTATGTAGTTTCAAAAGTATTTTTATCCATGTTAATCACACCCTAAGTGTCATGTTTCTATTTTTCGGATTCCGTGTCTTGTATCACGCATAGACTCCGCGGTAGGACTTCACAAGTAAGTACAACTCATTCATAGTAATCTAAGCTAGCAAGATCATCCAACTCTATGCTATCATGCTCGTTAATAACCACAAGTAAGGCGCAAACAACTATCACGAGATCAAACAATCAAGTAGTCATAAGATCAAAGTAAACTACGGACTCCTTAGCAAAATAGATCGACAAGCTTAATATCACATCTAACTTTACTTTTAGAGAAAATAGGTTCAGAGAACGAGATCATGCAATCAACTATTCAAGTACTACATATACTTAGAGATAGCGGGGTCAGAGTAATCTACCGTTCTTCTTGGCAGTAGAAAAGACTACGGAACGAAAGTCGAAAAGAAAGTTGGCGATCGAACGGAGTAACGGCTTACGGTAAGCTTCCGGTAGCTTCGAAAGAGAATGGTTTCTCTCGAAACTAGAACTTAACTATAACTATTACTACTTTTGGATCGAGGTGGTGGTCGAGTGGTGGTTTAGCGGCGGAGATGGAAAGCTTCTTGAAAAACTGGAAAGAAAGCTCAAGAACAAGCCAAGAACATCAAGAACAAGCTATGCTTTCTAGAGAGAAGTTGGAGGATGGAGAGGTGTGAATGAAATGAAGGGTTGGCTTGCTATTTATAGGCAAAGCATGGGCTCTCCCTCCCTCTCTTTGGCCGGCCCTCTCTCCTCTCTTTGTCCAATCGATAAAACTCCAAATCAAGTCATTTCATGGCTTGGAAGACTACCAAGGATTTTGCTTTCCTTGCACTCCAAGAACTAGGACAATTCTAGGTTATTTTAATGGGGTTTTGGTCTAGTCTTAGTACTTTAAATAATAGAAATCTAGATATGGTTGTCCTAGGATGGGATTATGGAAGATTAAATGGGAGAAAGGAGATTTGATCAAGTAATAACATGGGAAAATGTACAAGTTGTACATTGAAAGTATAGATTTTTGCTTGTAAAAGAGAATCCCATAGATTGCATGCTTTCAAAGTACAATGGAAGCACAAGAAATCAATCCAAGGTACTATCTCTCTCTCCTCCTCTCTCTCTCTCTCTCTCTCTCTCTCTCTCTCTCTCGCGGCCCAATCTCTCTCTCCCCTCTCTCGGCTTTCTCTCTCTCTCTCTCTCATGTACTATATATATATATACACACACATACTAGAAAGCAAACATATATAATAATGTAGATATGGGTACTACATAATCTAGGTTTTTATAAGTAATCTAGATTTTCCAAATAAAATATACAAACACACACATGTGTTTTTCAAATAAAATATACAAACACACACATGTGTACTTTCATTATAATATATATATATATATGTAAGTACTACATAATCTATACTAGATTTTATCAAATCTATTATCCTAATAAACTAAGTTATACTTTCAAAGTACAAGTACTTAAAATATTTATCCTAATGTACCAATTATAATTAAATCAATTAACACACATGGAAAATCGAATATTTTATTAACCTTAGTACTTGGTTGGCAAGTACAGCTATTATCCACTGGATAATAGTTTCTCTAGCGGTTAATAACCAATGGGTAATGAGGGCAAGTACTTTGACCTAATGTCCAATGGGTAATAATTCTCCTAGCGGTTAATATCCAACGGGTAATACTAGAAAGTATAATACTTTGTAATTAGGTACTAAACTAATCTAATCACGTACTTTAGAGGATTAACCTAGGTTATCCTATTATCCAAAGGGTAAAGATAACCCTAACGTTATCGTCCAATGGTCGATAGCTAAACGGTTCAAAGGTTTAATCTAGGGTTACCAAACTCAAGGGTTTCAAAGGGTTCACGCGGTTTAGGAACAATCGGTAATTAGGTTAAACGATTGCTGAAACGTCGGTTGGAAGCTAGCTAGGGTTGCTAGGTAAGATTTTCAGCCAAGCGGTGAGGTCTAAAGACTTAATCCTAGGAACAACGGGAAAACGACGATTAAAACCTTCCAAGCTTAATTAAAAGATTTTCGAATAAACGATTAGTCAGTAACGACCGATTTTTGGTTATGGAAATAAAAATCCAAGTAATAAAATTTAAATTTTTAACGAAATTTTTATTGACCAAATATCAGGGTCGTTACAGTTGTGAAAATTCGACTTGCACACGCATCACGTGTGCCCTGACTTCTAGTTCACATAAAATACTTCACATGTCCACTGAGAAGTTACAGGTTCAATTAATCATTTTGACTGAAGTTGCTGGAACTCTTGGAGGGCAAGCTGGTAGTATTCAGGATTCATGATGGGTGGCTTTGGTGGGGTTGATATCTTCATTTTTCTTAAAACAGAGAGCAATGAAGAAATCTGAATTTTTCCAAAGGGGATTGGGACATTTGGTAAGAAACTAGGAATGAGATTCAGCACAGGAGATTTGGATTATGGAATTTTTGATGGTGGAGAAATCTTCAAAGGAAAAAAGACTTGGCTGAGTGGTCTAGGGCAAAAGAGAATTTTTGTACTTCAACCCTTTCTTCAACCAGGTAACTTTTCTAAGAGTTTGGAGAATATCAAAACCTAGTAACAAATCTTTTTTAGAAAAATCTAAACCATAAACTTGGTGTTTTGTGGTACAACTTGGGAAAACTTAATGGAAATCGACTTACTGATCATAGTTATAACAGAAGTTTCTCCATTAGCTGTAGTGAAAGATCTGAAATAGGATTGCCAATAGGACCTTGGTAAGATAGCTGGGTTCAAGATAGAGGCTGTTGTACCAGTACCAAAAAAAGTGATTACTAATATGGGTCCTTCATATTTGTCAAGCAAAATTTGGACTTTGGCAAGGGGTTAGGTTAGGAGGATGTTTGAAAATTCAAAAGTTTGGATTTCATAGGGAAAGTATCAAATTCATCAGACTCAAAGGAATAGTCAAATTCAGAGTTAGAATCATCAATAGAGAAGGCCAAAACAATCTCTAGTGTTGCTTTATCATCAACAGAGAAGAGTGACTCAATGTCAGCATTGGCAAGATCGTCATCTATGAGAGCCAAAGAACTCACCATTTTATCTATTGTGGGCATTGTTTTGCATAATAATCATTTTTCTTACAAATGTAGCACCAATCAGATTTCCAATGACCTCAAAACTTCTTTTTCTTGAAATACCTCAATTTCTTTTAGCGAAAAAACTTGTTGGGTTTGGGAAACCAATGAATTTGAAAGAGGAAAATTTTCATTTTTGGTAGTGTTTGGTTTTTTGAGAGAACTGACAGAAAGTGCATTTTTGATCCTTGCAATTGATAGACAAATCTGGTCTATGACATACTTTACCAAGAAGTTTTCCTTGTTCTTCAAGAGCTCGAAGGAATTTCTGATGATTACACAATTTTTCCACGGCAATCAAAACATGTTGATAGATATTGCCAAGGGAAGTTGTATTCAGCATCATTTCTTTTGTTTGAAGCAATTGCGATGTCTCATTTTTCAATGGCTCGG
This sequence comes from Rhododendron molle, assembly GCA_025413875.1. Lineage (NCBI taxonomy): Eukaryota > Viridiplantae > Streptophyta > Magnoliopsida > Ericales > Ericaceae > Rhododendron > Rhododendron molle. Next base: position 37,067,643 of record CM046389.1, on the reverse strand, counting down.
GAAGAGAGTTAAGAAAGGCTTGCTTCAAATTGACATCATCTATTTTATTTAAAAGATAGAATCTTTGGGACATGCAATCATAATAAATTCCTAAATCTTTCCTTTTGAACGAGCAACACCTCATACTAAGATACTCTTCGCGAACGAATGCCTTATGAATACTGTGGGTTTCAAAGAACTTAGGGGTTGTTAAGCTAAAAAATTAAGCCAGACTTTCTCGCTAAATTCGGCTAAAAAAGCCACACTCGTCTGGCTAAATAAGCCAGGCTTTGTTACCTTCCTGAAAACGGAACACATGTAATCAACTTGGATCACTTTAGAAGGGCAAATTACAAAAATACCCCTCCAGAAGTTCTTATCCGGGCTCCCTCTGAACCCTATCCTTTATCGTAGCCGCAAAACACAAGGCACACTCTAAACGTTTTTCTCCTCCTCACCGACACTCCACAAACCCACATCTCCTCCACTCAATGATTCTTCCGTCCATCACCAATTTCCATCAACACACCGTAACTCCCCTCTGGCATCACCCGCTCTGATCGCGAACACTACACAGCAGCAAGAACTTCCACCTTCGCATTTTTTGGAGACAAATCATATTCGTCCAACCTACGCCCCCTCTCTTAATACACGATAATGAGTTCTCAAACCCTCATCCGATTTGATGTATGTAATATTTGTGTTTGTTTGTATTTTCGTGAGGATGACGCTATGTGAAACCTTCGTTTGTTACGCATAATTTCTGCTCATATGTTTGTTTCTAAGTCGCATAGTTTTTTTTCTTGTTTTTTTTTATAAGTTTCTTGGTGGCATTTTTTTTTAATATATGCTTGTCGATGGCAATGGAGGATTTTTTTATAAATTAGAGGAATTTGATCAAGTGAAAAGAAAATGGTAGAGAAATTAGCACTTTTGTAACAGTTTTATCTTTTCATTTCCTTTTCTGCTTTGGGTTATAAATCAATTTGAAAAGTAATGATGCCAACAGAATCTAAAGCTTTTGTTTAGGGAGTATCTCCAATCTTGGCTTAAGAAATGGGAATGTTAAATTTTGTCTGAAAGTTTATGTGATAATTTGGCTTGTGAAAATTCAATATTTTTCAGATGTAGGCTACAACTAGAATGTCAAACTTAGGTATATTTTAATTATTTTGTAATTTAACAAGTTTTAGCAAAGAATGAGGGTCTTACTCCAATAAAGTACTCAAAGAAAATAAATTTTACATCAGTTTACCAAAAAAAAATTTCTTGTGAGAGCAATGTTAAATGACACTTATAGCATTTGATGTGTATGTAGTTTCATCAAATGCAAAAGTGGTGGGGAGAGAAAAAAAAAATGAAGTATCCAAAAATTATATGAATTTGGTTTCTATATAAATGTTAGAGCCAACAGAAATCGGAATCAATGGCTTCAAACATGTCCTCATCCAATTCTGGTTCGATACAACGAGTGTGTGGTCAGTGTGGATCCGGACCTTGCGATGTCAGAACCTCGCGATCATCTACGAATCCTGGACGTCGTTACTTTAAATGTCCGAATAACTCAGTAAGCGTACATATAATATATTCAATCCTTAACTTGTCAAATTCAGCACAAATGTAGTTACTACAAATATTTTTTACTAAACCTAACATTGAGGAAAGGAACCAGGATTTTATCTTAGCAGTGGCGAAATGTATACTAAAAATATAAAAAGATGCATTACAATATTAAAAATCATCGACTCTAGAAAAAATTAACATAACATAATAAAAAGTATAATAAATGATGTATGTCGTTTGCACATGGAGTACAAAAAAAGACCAACTTTAATTTAAGCTATCTGCTAAAGTGAGGCATCTTGAATTGTGCCCGACGCTCTTTCATGTCATTAAAAGCATCAATAATAGAATCGATGTCAAAACTTCTAGCTATGTCCTTCTCAATGTATATGATCAATAAACTTGCCAGAAAATCATCCTCCATTCTATTGTGCAATCTAGTCTTCACAAGTTTCATAACTGAAAATGCACGCTCTATCGTTGTTGTTGAAACATATAAAGTCAATATAGACGAATCAATTTATCAATACGAGGATAAATTGCAGACTTTCTTGTCTTATTTAGCACTTGACATAACTCTGAAATGGTTGTTAGATTTTGAAACTCCGGATGCTTGAAAATATCGAGCTCATAATTTTGCAACTGAAATCTCAAGTGTAGTTTCTCTTGCTCTGTGAAATTAGAAGGATAATATTTCTCAGCAAGCTTGCAAATGTCTTCGACTTTGAATGATTTGTAGCCATCTCGAGGATCTAAAGCTGTGCTAAGAATGAGCAACTCTATTGTATCTTCTTTGAACCTAATATTTAATTCTTGCAATTGAGAATCAATCGTGCCCATAAAAATATCGACCTGCAAATGATGCCCAATAATGATGGAATCTTTTCGAACACGACATCGACCTCCTGTATGAGGAGAGCTCATATCCGGAATAGTTATCCCATGTTCTTCACAAAATAGAGTGACTTTCTCAAGCAAAAGAACTCGTCCTTCTTCCCTAAACTTTTGAATTAGCGCTTTGGTTGTGGTTACCAAATGCATTGCATTCAATATGTCTTGAGATTTACGCTGCAAAGCTTGACACGGTCATCAGTTATCTCCATTGTTTCCTTCATAAGATGTAAGATGAACACAAATTCAAAAGTCGTAATAGCATCATAAGATCCATCTACTTCTGCACGCTGAGCAAAGGTGCTATCTTTGTCATTGATGATCTCTTTTAACACTAAACAAGTTGAACTAAATAAACTCATTAAATTGGAAATAGAACCGAAATGAGAACCCCACCGACTATCTCCAGCTCGTTTCAACTTATGAATTTGATTATTTCCTTTACCTGTCTCAAGCTCGTCATCATCAACAGATAGTTTTTCAGCAATTTCTGCAGCTTGAATACCTCTAAATTGATCATTTTTTTTAGGAGATGAGTCAATGATATTGACTATGAGAGTCACATAAGAGAAGAAATTTTTGACAGATATAACTTCTTTAGATGCCGTAACCAATGTTAATTGAAGCCGATGAGCGAAGCAATGAACATAATATGCAAATGGACACTCGTTCAAGAATAAAGCTTGCAACCCTTTCCATCTTCCACGCATGTCACTAGCATCATCATATCCTTGACCATGAATGTTTTAAACACTAAGGCTATGACGAGCGAGAACAGTACATATATACTCTTTCAAAATTACTGACGCAGTGTTCAATACATGAACTATATCAAAAAATCGCTCTTGTATAAGACCATCCTTGTCAACAAACTTAAAACAATAGCCATTTGCTCTCTATTTGACTCGTCTTGAGACTCATCAACAATAATGCAAAATTTTCCACCATTAATCTCCTCACGGATGAATCTTTGTATTTTATCATAAAAAATACTAAGAATTTCTTTTTGAATCTAACCTGAATGATAAGATGCATTTTGAGGGGCATTGTGTAATACAACTTTTTGACCATCAGGATTATAAGAAGCCAATAACTCTATCAAGTCAATACAATTCCATCTATTGCTAGATGTAGAGCTTTCATCATGGCCTTTCAGAGCACAATTATGCAATGTGAGCCATTTCACTGCATCTATTGAGGTCTTCAATCTCAAACGATTTTTTGCAACTTGTTCAGAAGTTTGTTTCTCAACTACTTTCTCAATATGTTGTGCTTGATTCAATAAATCATGACATTTACCCAAAGCGCGTCTATGGCACGAGTTAAGGTCTTTTCCCACATGAATTGCGAAAGGGCACCTCATCCTGTTATTGACTTTCTTTCATTTTGAAAATCCATGATCAACAAAAGCATTATGTCCGAGGCGTCCAAATTCCTGAGCAAAAAGATAACACGGAAGGCAATAGGCACAATTTTTTGTTGGAGAATACTTCAACCACTCTAGATACAACTTATACCAAGAAGGTAGAAAGCGACGATCATTGTCATCTTTAGGATATTGGTCTTTTGGAAATTCTGGTTGATATGGTCCAAACGTTAGATAAGCTCGTCGAACCTCATCACGTTCGAAAGTTGGATAATCCTTTATTTGTCGTCTTAAACCCGGATCCCTTATTAAAGAAGATGAATCAAATTCTTTCACTTCAACTCTAGGAGTTTGGAGAGGACGAGTTTCTGGTTCAATTGTTGAAGTTTCAATTGCACTTTCTAAAAGTTCTGCAATTGTATTGTGCTCAACACTTTGTTCAACACTTCTTTTCTTAAAGAATGAGTCAATCATTTTCTTGACCATGATTACCTACCACATTAGTTTACACAAATTAATAAATTGTTATACTTTTTTCAGTGCAAATACCATCTATTGCTCAAGACAAACTCAAGGTATTCAAAACATTCAATAATTTCTCTACCATCAATTAAATATTAAAAAATTGAAGAAGACTAACCTTTTTCCAATGAAGTTTGTGAAATCCGCACGAAATGCCAAACAATAAATGGTTTTTTAATGTTTCGGAAATCGGAAGTCCACCGCTGCTCTAAACAAGAGAAATCAGAAGTCCACCACCGGCGTCGGAAATTCAGAACCAAGAATTGTAGGTAGAAAATGAATCCTACTATAGCACTGCTACCGTCTACGAGTAATCCTATTTAGTTTATAGCACTACTGCCGTCTACTCCTATTAATTTAGGTTAACTTATTTAATATTTTAGGTTGAGTAGTAAAGTTTTTTTTTTCTTAATTACACCTCATTTTTTATATTACTTTCACTTTGGCCCTTTGAATTTAGTTTTGGGATATTTTTTTGGTCTCTTTGCTTGAAAAAAAAAAAGATTTAGGACTAGTATATAACAAAAAATTAGGGAAAAAATCTAATGGTGGCGAGACTATATAAGGTGGGTATAAATTTTTTTTACATATAATAATTGCATTTTCTAAAAATCTTGTGGCGGCAGCCGCTAGACCCCCCTGGTCCCAGTAACATTCTACTACAATAACCGGCCTTGCAACAAATGAAATGGATGGTGTGACGAGTCTCCAAGCAATGCTTCTGTCCCACGTCCAAACGAGATACATGGTGTTCTTTTCGAACTTTCAACTGCCATCCCTTCGTTGACTGCTAACATCGCAAACCTCAGGGCTGAAAATAGGGAGATTCTCAACTCAATGAGGACACTTCAGACAATCATGATTGCCATAGGTGTCGTCCAAGTGCTGTTGCTGTCTTAAGTTTGCCTAGATGAACCTTACTTGTTAACGTAGTTCCATAGTTGGATCCGTAATCCTTTTGTTTTAATATTTGTAATCGACTTTTGACTTGTAATGTGCCTTACGTATGTAATTGACTTGTGACTTAAGGTGCATAGTATAAAAACGTTAATAGTTTTTGATGTTTTATGTCTCCTTCTATCTTCCGTAACTTTTAATTTTGTGGCCACATTGGATTTATACCACATGGTAAACTCTAAAATTGTTAGATTTTTTGCTTCATTTAATATATGTGAAGACATGGTGTCCCCTTGTAAGAGGTTAAACCTTGGCAAGAAGATAGCACCAACTAGCCCTTATTGCCTTGGGGTTGTGCCTCCCGGAACAGACAAACCCGGAAGAGCTAATTGAAATTCACATATGACAAGGCTATTCTTACAGCTAGCCATAAAGGAGATTGAACCTGAGGGTAGGGGAATGACACAACTTTCCAATAATTCGCTGCACAACATTGCTACAAAGATCAACGCTATGACTGGAGAAATGATCAATCTTAAGCAATGCAAGAATCGATATGGCGTCTTAAAGCTGGATTGGCATGCATGGATATTACTAGCTGATTCGAGAAGAGGTGCAACGAGCTTGGGTATGAATCCAATTACTGGTACTTTCATAGCACCTGACCATTTTTGGGCTAACCTAATTGCAGTAAACACTTTATCCAATTCAGAATTTTTTATTCAAATGTTTTTCTTACATAACATATGTGCATGACAATAGATTAGAACTTTTACTTGGTTAAATATTTTCTCCAATTCAGAAGCTTTTATTCATATGTTTTTCTTGCATAACATATGTGCATGACAACAGATTAGAACTTTTACTAGGTTAAATAACAATTAAGGTGAAGCAATGTAAGGAAAGACAAATCTCTCAATGATAAAATATTCATTTTGTAAGTTCTAGCTCCTTTCTTCCATAGTCTGGTGTATCTAAAATGAACATAGTTTCTTTGGTCTCTATGTTATAAAAAGATGTTCTATGTTTTCCCCTTTTTGGTTTCTCCAATTCTCTTCTTCTTTTGCTGATTAAAGTAATGGGGTCCCTTTTTCTATTTTGCCTTGCTGTAAACCATTAATTGCATGCTAATTTTGCCCCATCTTCACATGGCAATAATGAAGTCTACCATGCCTTACATATGTTTGACCAATACATGGTATTGAAGGATCAGAGCTCACATGCCAAACAGTGAAGTCTGCCATGCCATACATGTTTTGGACCAATAATGGCATTGAAGGATCAGAGTTCATATGCCAAATAGTGAACTCCGCCCCCCATTATTACTCCAGGACCATAATGTAAAAGGAGGAACAAGGCAATCGGACAACATATTTGTCTACTGTGTTGGCCTTAATTTTTTGTTTTCCATTTCACCTTTTACAGCCTTTTTAGGCTTTCAAGAGTGTCATTTACTTTCTTAACTCACCTGGGGTTATAAAAACTTGGTAAAATGCATGTAATATTATTCACTCACAAGTTGAAATCATTAACTAGGTCATACTCTATCCTAAACATTTTTATTTTGGCATAAAATTAGACTTCTCATATTACATTTTTTACTTAAGTTATTTGAATGTCTTATGTGAACTCTGTCATTATGGTACATTGGCATTATACTGAACTTTTTATTGCTTTATTTGCCAATGCATTAAAAAATTGTCATTGCATTATAGTGATGGTTTACATGTTTGCCACTGCATTATATTGAAAACAGAGATGTTTCCCATGTGTAACTTGTCTATGTCATGGCATATGTATTTCTGTTTTGGTGTGTGTCTCTAGCAAAATGAATTTGTGGCAAAGTTTCGCAACCGTTCGTTGGAGCACGAGGAGTTGATGTAAAGGGTATTCGAAGAAGTTATAGTTACTAGTTGCTGCAATGCACTCTGGGAGCGGATGGGGAGCTTGGTATGAGTGTAGATGGTCGTCGAGCTTTGGCCGCCGACAATGACAACCAGATTGATATGGATGGTGAGGGCAACACGGTTGGAATAGAAACCAGAGAGGAAATTGTAGTGAATATATAAGCACAGCCCATGAACATGGTAGGGGGACCCCCTTTTGCAGTCAACATGATACAACCAACCAGTTTTTCCCTCAATATGGTGGTACAACTAATCCATTTTCACCTCAACATGGCAACCATAGCAACCCTTTTATCCCTCACCATGGTGGCCCCCCCCCCCCTCCCCTCTCCTACCATGGTGGCACAAACATCCTCTATTTCCGTCAACATGTTAGAATAAGTCCCCCACCTTTTCCTTAACATATTAGAACAAGTCCCCTACCTTTCCCTCAAAATGAACATGGTACATCCACCACTCTTTTTTGGCACCGTGGTACAACAAGTATCCCATTTGCTCTCAACCCGAAATCAGATGCTCCCCCCTTTATCTGAACATGGTACAAGCACCCCTCTTTCCTGAGAGCTATGTCCTTATATCTCGATTGCAACTCAAGTGGAACAAAATGGAGAACCCCATCAAGCGGGATAGATGCTCTCTCACAGTCCATGACTAACATTTTGGAGACCATGATTTTGAGGCAGAATCAGTACATATCTGTGGTTAAGCATAGATGTAACATGGTAGACATAATGAAGATCCTTGGTCAAATGGAGTATTTCCAACAAGAATTTGTTCCCCCGGTCTACTGGTGGCTTATTGATTACTTATCCGTTGATCCCATGAAGTTGGATGTCTTCTATGGCTTGCGAAATGATGAACAGAGGATTGCTTTCGTTCAACAGGAACATACAAAGGCAATGTTAACACAATCACGTGGACAAGACAACCCAACTGAAAGCCTCCCTCCTTGGTACCTGCCCCTTCAGATTTAAATATTTCATTCCTGGAAACATTAGCACCTGTGTTTGTTTTTAATTTGAAGAGGCAGTATGTTTTATTTTTTTCCATATTGGTGTTTTTGGACTTGAAAAATTAAGATTGTGTGCCCTGTTATCCCATACTATCATGATTGAATTTTCATGTATGCTTGAATATGTGACAATCGTGGTTTGCTACATTCGATGGATCGTTATAAATTGTGTTTGGTAATATATTTTCAGAGGAGATTAGTCCACAGATCCACAGATATCGTCAACAGTAGAGGTCAAGATCGGAACTGGGCCTTTCAATTTCGTTCGACCCAGTATATATTTTTCTTGTTATGGTTAAAATATCACATGCTAATCGATTCCTTTATTTTCGTAATGAGCAATAGTCTAAAAAACTGTATGAAGATGTTAGGTCTCCAAACATAATGTAAAAAATCATATTATGTAGCCTATTCGAATTTGCATATTTGTAAAAGAAATCATCGTATTTCAAAAAAATTTAACATTGTATCATCATTTCATGACAACCGTATAATGAAATTTTATTCTTCAACAATGCATTGTATTTGTTCGTAGGGGTCATGGATAGTCCAGGTTGAGGGAACTCTAAGAGTGCAGATGACATTGGAAGGGGGACATTCAACCTAGGTAGTTTTATGACGTTATTGAAAACTGGAGTTTACTTGGAAAATTATCTCAACTTTAACTTTGGGAATGGAGGGAATGAACTTGGATTGCAAGATTTTTTTAATTATCCTAGAGCACATCAGCAATCGAACGAGCTATGCCAAAATGAGGCTTCGTATGCCAATCCGTATCATGGCGAGGGGTACGTAAACATGCCACGACGAACAAGTTTGCCACTACCGGGCAAGGCGATGCAGGACCGACTGACAATGTTCCACGTGGTCAACAATTTGTGGAGCAATACAATTTCCTCTCCCTCCTTTCTCTCTATCTAAAACTCTACAATTGGAAGCACACGAGTGAAATGGTGTGGTAAAATAGTAAAGGTTGGTAGGGTATTTATAGGCATGAACCCATGTCTCTTCTCTCTCTCAATCGGCTTTCTCTTTTTTTTCTTTCATTAAATTCCATGATACGAGGGAATCCAAATCTTAAGTTTTATCTAGGATTTTTATGGCTATGTTATCAAGAAGTACAAGGAAGATTTATAAGCAAAATCTTGCAAATCAAAACTGTCCCCATCTTTCCCTCTCTTTCTCTCTCACTCATAGATTTCCATATCTTAGGCGATTCTAAGCACATAAAAATCCTAGGATTTTATTGCTATAATTTTAGGATTTTAAGTCTAGAAGATCAAGAGTACAAGATTTGCAAAATCCACTCCTATCTCTCTTTCTCTATGTATCTCTACATATATATATATACACACACACACACATCATAACTAGATTTCCTAATATCATAGCTAGATTTTGTAAGATTTTCCTTGTAGACTTGAAGAATAAGAAAAAAAGATCATGGAAGTACAAGAAATCTTGGGTTTTAAATGAGGATAAGGTAAATCTTTGCTAGGCTTCTAGGATTAGTAGATGTGTGCATGTGTGTATATAATTATATAGTAGGATTTTAGTATTTTCTTTTTAGTAACCAATCAATTCGTTTATAAATAGAATACTAAATTTACAGTTAAAAAGACTTCTAATAAAATGTTTAATTCTATTTAAAAAATTGATCAAAAATTCAGGTTGTTACGTGGAATGATCATTTTGAGATGTTTAATGGGATTAATATGGAGTCAGCTCCAGTGTAGATGGTGTCAACTCCATCACGAGTTTTTGATTTGTTTACCATCATTCATTTGATTTAGCTAAAATCTCATCTCTTATAATTGTAAAACATCCAGGTTTTGGCATTTACTTTGATCTTTTAGAAAGTTCTCTAAATCAACGGCTCCTTTCAAATTTTTTATAAAATCGCACTTATTGGCACGATTTGAATTGGTTTTGTACTATTCAAAACCTAACCTTGCGGTATGGATATTCATTTCTTTATTTAATTAAAGATTTGTAACTTTTGCTCACGTGCTCAGGTCGTGCAAAATCGAGGCATGACAGAATGATATCAGAGCATTAGGTTTGAATACCTTAGGACCTTAGGATAGGCTTAACCTCATTGTGAGTGTTAGATAATGCTGGGGCATAAAATGTTTTATGTGATGTGTGTTTATGTGCTAAATGAATAACATGGATATAGTTATGTGATTATGTGCCAAGTGAATAACATGTGTATTTTAACTATGTGCTGAATGAAAATACATGTTAGGATGCTATGTGTTTACATATTGATTGACATGTTTGATAATTTTGATATCCAAAGTCCTAGTCCTCGCAATATTTTTTCTTCCTTGGATCAGTTGATTCTTGTCTCAATTGCGTGACTTGCGTCCTAATCTGCTTCCCACACTTCATTCCTTGAATTATTTGGTGTTATTTGACCTTTGCTATTGAGTATCAAGTGGTATACTTTTTACTTCTATTAGCGGCTCTCTAATGGCGTATACTTCTTTGTCCCTCAATCTAGTTCTGCTACACTTTGGTATCAGTTTTGTTCGTCAGTTTTAGTTTCTCTATAACTGCTATTGGTGTTTACTATTGGCAATTGTAATTTCACTCAAGTTTGGTGTCGGTGTTTCTAGTTATTGGAGTCAAATTTGATGGTGTCAGATTGTGTGGTATTCAATAATGTCAAATTTGTTTGTGCAATCATATTCTGATTCCATTGTGGTTGTTGCCTTCTTGGAGTTAAAATTTGATGTTGCTTTCTGCTTATGAGGTATATTGCTTGTCCTATATTGTCTAGATGCAAATTGGAGTCTTACCCATTTCTAGTTCTGGCCTAATTTTGGCCTTGTATCTTTTGATCTGCTTTGGCTCTATCTCATTATGTCGATCTTTCATCAATGTGCTCTTCCTCTATATTCCATATATTTCTTTTGCCAAGGAAAAAAAAAATTTATTTCCCTCAACTTGTGAAACTGTGGGAAAGGCATGGCTAATTTTTCCTATTGCAATGCTTTGGATTTTTAGGAGTCAGTATATTGAGTTCATTGTGTAATCCTTTTTGAACTTTCACTTGTTCATTCTAATTGCGGAATACTTTATAAACTCTCTTTTGATTTTTTGAACAGCCTTGTTGGGGTATTGAGCTTGAATGTTTGATTTGAAGTGCATTCAACCAGCACGACTTCAAGTCTGATATCTAGCTTAGTTCCCCACTTTCATTATTTGCCTTTGTTTGATTCTTTGATTCTAATGGTCCACTTTCACCCATGCAAATCTCGTTTGGTCTGAAACTTCCACATCATTTCAGCGTCACGCCGATGATTATGTCAAATTCTAGGTTAAAATTGCATTGTTTATTATGTGGCTTATGTACTATAAGCTTCTGTTATAGGGCCTCTTTTTTAAAAAAAGATTCTTGAGAGTCCCTTAATAGAGTTTGAATACGATAATAATTATCAATCGAGCATCAGGGAGGTAGTATCCATAGGGCTGGAGGCACTTGTGTGTTTAATCGATGTTTCGGGAACGACGATAAAGGCCCAGACTTATTACGGGAAACCACCATGAGAGAACTTCAATTCGACAATGACCAATTATTGTCCATGTCACCACAAGAATTATGCAAAATTGAAGGACACAACACTTAGCGTTTTCGGCTAGACACCATGTTTTCTTGCAAGTTACTACGTCATAAAGAAATTTGATGACCTTTGGCTAAAGTGGAAATTTGTAGAGACCAGTGATTTTTTTGTATTGTTTAAATTATTTTTAATAGTCTTATTAGTCACTTTTTTTTTAATGTATGCATACACATTCATTTTGACCGTGTACGGAATCATAGGCCTCTGATCGAGTGTGTTGGGAACCACATGTCTTGCGTAGTAGGCGTTGTTACAAACTTTTGTGATCAATTATTTATTTAGTGGTTAGTATCGGGGATATATGTGTAAGGACTGGTAACATACTAGTAGTAGAATGGTATCTAAATAGTTAGAGAGGTAAAGTGTAATATTTGGCCTTAAATTATGGCCGTAAACGAACCGAATATTAGAATTAGAATGTTCATATTCGTTCATTAAGTTTTTTTTAGTGAACTCGAGCTCGAGCCGAACACAATGAAAATTACGACAAGCTAAACTCGAACCGAGCTTACCTATGTTTGGGTCGAACTCAAGTTTGTTCACGAGTCTTAACAATCCAATAATATTATATATTTATGCTCTCATACAGGTAGAGGTGACAAACGGGCGGGTTGAAATGGATTATGGGCCAAAAAGTGGACGGGTTGAGACGGGTCGGGCCGAATATGGGTCGAGTCAAATCCAAATCCACCCCGCCCCGCCCCGTTTTCCTCTTCTTTTTTTCTTTTTTCTTTTTTTTTTTTTTGGGGGGGGGGGGGGGGGAGGGGCGGTTTCTTCCCCCCTCTTCCTCCCATCCCATTCAGAAAAGTAAAATTTTATGATTAAAACTCATTGTTTTTTTTTAAAAAAAATGAAGCAATTAGAGGCTAAAAAAACTTTTAAAAAATCAGGTTTTTACTTTTTTTTTTTTCATTTCCAAACAGTAACGTAACTTTGACGAGGAGTCAGAGACAGTATCAGAGACTTGTCTGGAAGGCGATGATTGCAATAAAAAGAAATTTAAAAATAAAATAGTTTGACCAAAACGTAAAAGGATTTATTACAACAAAATTTTATAAACCCTTTAACTTTTAATAGTAGAAATCACATAAAAAAATTAAATGAAAAAAAATAACAGTAGGAGGATTAAGCAAATTTTTTAAAAAATGTCCCATGGAAAGACAAAGATGAATCCAGAGCATTTGGTCCCAAAATTGGCCATTAGTTTAATACAAAAATCATGACCGGAGGAGAGTGCAAGAGAGAGAGAGAGAGAGAGAAGTGCGAAGCAGGGAAACATTTTCCTAAGTGGAAATTGTGGGTCCTAATGCAGGAAAAAGTAACACGTATCCCTTTAAAAAATAAGTTCAAAAATGAGAAAGGATAGGAAACGAACAGAGACAGACGGGTGAATCGGAGAAAGACGAGAGAGAGTGCGGGATGAGAGAGAGAAACAGTTGTTGGGCCATTTTTAATTATAACCCATAGTGAACCCATTCTCAACCCATCTAAACTCATATAAATATGGGTTAATATGGGTTCAATCCATATTAACCCATCACACAATATGGACGGATTGAGTTGGGTTATAAATGGGCGGGTTTGGACAGATTAAGAAATATAGGTTTGGATTGTCACCTCGACATACAGGTTTAAAGCTGCAAATAAATTTTTTAGTATGTGCATAAATATGTTCATATACGTACATAATAAAATGATAAAAACACATACATAATAGTACACTAAGGCTCCGTTCCAGAAACCTTTTTAAAAAATAAGTAGCTTATTTCACATTTTCAAACTAAAAAATAATGTAAACGAAAAATAATTTTTTTATTTTTTTTGCACCGTATTAAAGATCTTGATGAAATCTATCAAACAAGATTAATAGTGGTAGAAAAATTATTTGCGTAAACACATTATTTTTGAGCTTGAAATTGCCTTCTTAAAAAATAAGCAGCTTATTTGCGTTCCGGAACGGAGCCTATGTTCCAGAACTCTAAAAAGTGCCCCGTTCCACAAAATGCTTCCCTTCTTATTTTTTGAAAAACTAAGACAAAACGACGTCGTTACCCCCAGCCCAAGTGTGAAATGTCTTTCTTGCCCCTCCACCATTTTGTTTTGTCTGTGTTGAGGGTAAAACACCGCTTTCATTATACGAAACCCTACCCCTCTCATCCTTAGCTGCGCAGCCCTCCCATCGGCCCCTCTCCGCCGGCCCCCATATCTCTCTCTCTCTCTCTCTCTGCTGAACCAGAGCTGCTCACACAATCAAGAAGATCAGATCGACTTCCTCCGGTCCGATTCTGCCATTCTGGAAGAGTCCAAGCCCTACACTGGACAGTAAGTGTGTTTGCTATCAGAATCTTTGCTTTAATTTTGAAGAACAAAGTGTCTGGTAAAGGCACATAATTTCGTGTTTTTAAGTGTTGTAATGAACATAAACCAAACAAGAACCAAAGGAGTTTATTTTCATCTTGCGAGGTAGACGAAAGGCTGGGTTGGGTAAGCGGAGCCGGCGCTCCTCAGGTTTATCGAACGGGTCCGACGAAACACCCAATAACAACAAACAAAAAAAAAATTAAACAAAAAAAGAGGGCAACGTTGGACGCCTTTTTGCAGAAAAGCTACTTGCATCTTTCCCCATCCATGTAGGGGCATTTTGGCCAATACACAAGTGGACAAATAAGAACAGGCCCCTTTATGTGGGTGTTCAGGAACAAAGCTTCTTATTTTTGAAAAAAAAGAAAAGAAGTTGGAAAATAGGAACTTAAATAAGAACCGCTCCGGAACGGGGCCTAAGGATCAGGTGAGGGATCTCGCATAAACCAAAAAATGCGGGCTGCTGCTGTACTATCCAGCAGCTGGGATTTTAGAAAGGAACTCGTGGGTAAAATGGGAGAGATGGGTCGGGTTTCGCGGGCGAGTCCAGGTTAGGCTTATCAATAGACGTGATTCGATATGGATCTAATAAATTCGAATTTGATAAGACTCGAATCTGATAGTGGTAATTTAAATCCGAAAAATCGGATCCGATCTAAAAACTTTTTTACTTCAAAATTTTTAGCAAATTTTTTTCAAAAAAAATTATTTTTCAAAAAAAATTAAAATATAAATACAACTTCTTAAACATTTCTCATTTTCAAAATAAAAAATTTACAGTTATTTTTAAAAAAAATAAAAAAATTATAAAGTACGGATCGGATTGATAGCGGATTTAATCCGATCTGATCCGTATTTGGATTACCAGATTTAAATTATCACATTCGATTTTATCCGATTTAAAATTCGGATCTATTTTTCGGATTGAATCCGTCCAGGCCTAGTCCAGGTTATAACAAAACACGAACTTCCCCATTCGGCTTCCGTTCTACGCGTTACAGAGAGAGAAGGAAGAACGAAGAACGAAGAACGAAGAAGAAGAAGCAGCAGCAGCAGACGAACGAAGGAGAACAAACCACATCACCAAGGTGTCTCTCTCTCTCTCGATCATCTGGATTTTCTGCGATTTAGAGCTTCGAACCAGATTTAGGGCTTTGTTTGGTTCGAACTATAAAACCCTGTTCGTTCTCTCTCTCTCTCTCCCTCTCGAATCTGTATTTTTTTTGTCATCTCTGGTTCGATTCAGAAATTAGGGTTTTGGGTTTGTGACATTAGGGCTGTGTTCGGTTGCAATTTCCGACAATTTCCGAAAAACATTTCCGGAAAAAGTGTAATCATTACCCCTATTCACATTTCTCTCATTCCAATTATTACTCTTTCATCCAATCATTACCCCTATTCTCTTCCAATAATTACCCATATTTCTCTCTCTATCTCTCTCCAATCATTATCCTATTTCCAATCATTATCCCTATTTTTCTATCAAATCATTACTCCAACAACTATTTCTAAAAACCAAACCAATCACTAACTCAAAATTTTTTTCCCGGATCATTACCCAGAAATTGCAACCGAACTTAACCTAGGTCTCTCTCTGGTTCGATTTCAATTTGTGAAACCCAGCAAAAGGATTTCGAGGATTTCAATTTGGGTATAATACGTTGCATTGATATTTTCTTTCCTTGTTTGGAAATATGGTTCTGAGTATTATGGTGGTTCTACATTTTTGGTGCAAAAGGTCATTGGCGATGGTAAGATTGTTATGAAAAATTGCAGCGATGAAATCAAAATCGAAAGGAGGTCACTACTGTTGGAATTTGATTTACTACAACTACTTGTAATTTATTGCAGCGATGGAATTTATTGCTTATGTTTTTTGGGGTAAGGATTTATTGCTTATGTTGTTGAGACTTTTGGGACTATTTGTACTTGCTTAGTTGGAGAGAGATTACTTGCTCTTGGTTTTGGAATACGATGGTCCTTTTGTAATATGTCAACCTATCTCGTCAACCTTTTATGACCCTTTGGATAATGGTTAACTCACCTTTATTGTTGAAAGGTTATGTGTTAAAATGTGCATACTCATATGGTTGAACTAGCTTGTTACATGTTCTAGTTCCGTTGATTTTGTATTGTGAGTATCATTTGGATGTCTCATCTTATGTGCAGTTACTTTTGTGGTAGACTGACCGTATTAGGCGCTCAATAGGAGCATACAGAGACCCACAGGATCGCTCGATAGGAGCATACAGAGACCCACAGGATCGCACAAACACACACCGTACAGTCGTCACACATACAACAAGAATTTGGACCCCCAAAACAGGAACCATCGATGTTGGTCCCAAGATTGGTTGAAGGAGTCATAGAGGGAACACTAGAGGTAGGCGGTATGAGGCCGCACTTATACGTTGACAGCTGTGGGGACTTTAGAACCGTTGGCAGTGATATGGCCTTGCTATGTGATTTGACGTGAGAGTATTCTGAGCTAACATGAACTTATATGCCCTAGGTTTGTGCTTACATACATACAGGGGTGGACCCACCTTGGGGCACGTGGGGTCACGTGCCCCATGCCCTTTTTTTAAAAAAAATCCAGATTTTGTATATATGCATATATACATATGGGGCCGGTTCTACCCACACAAAATTTAACTCAAATTTTGACACAAGATCTCAACCATTGAAATCAATGGCTGAGATGAAATTCTACTCGCTTCCCTCTATCTCATTTACACCTAATCCCTCCCTCCCTCACACGATCTCCAACAACCACCTCTCCCATCTCCGGCACCTCCATGTCTGGCTGACCCCAAAACCGGCCAGCCACATCCGGCAACACCTTTTCTGGACTCCTTCCAAGCCCCATCGTCCCCACCGACATCCCACCCGCGACCGCCGTCGATTTTGGGTTTAATCGATTTTAGGGGCTGGGTAATCATCATATGAAATTGCACATTGAATGGTTGATTTTAGAAGTTGAGATATCGATAGTCCATGAATACTTTAAGGTAATCCCCAAGGAGGCCAGGTACAGTGGTAATCAAAAGTCCATGGATAGAGTTCACCGCTTCATATTGCATTGCTTCGTGTGTTCGCCTGCGGAAAAGTTTGATTTGAATTCGAGATGGTGTGGGCTGTGTGGCAGAAAACGGCCGGAGTAGCCGAAGTGGATTTCGGAAAAGATGATGGATAACGTTGTGGGAAATGGGAGAGGGAGGAATCCTATGAGGAGATGGAGAGTAAGGGAAGATATAGTGTTATAATCTCAGCCATTGATTCCAAAGGTTGAGATCTTGTGTCAAATTTTGTGTTAAATTGTGTGTGGGGGGAACCGACCCCAATATATATATATTGGGATGGTTTCAGGGACATTTAAAAAAACATCTAAAAAACACTCCAAATCTCAATCTCATAGTTCCCGATCAAATTTTGATGATCCGAACCGCTCAATGTGATTTTAAGGATACCAGTGAGAAATCGGCAAAAAAAAATTACCGGGAAGTGCTTGTTTTGAGCAGTTTTTAATTGAATCGTTCAATAAAAAACTGTTCAGAACTGTTCGGATCAAGCTCTTCCTGGTCATTTTTTTTTGCTGATTTCTTACGAGTACCCTTAAAATCACGTTCTGATCACATTGAGCGGCTCGGATCATTAAAATTTGATGGGGAATTATGAAGTGTTTTTTTAGATGTCTCCGGAACTGCCCCGTATATATATAATTATATATATATATATATTAATATATGTCCTACACGTGCAAGAAGTTAGTGTGTGGTAAGTGGGGCGTGGGTTCGAGCCCCCACTCTAAGTTTTTTTTCGTTTTTAGTCGTAATTTGTAGAGTTAATAATTTGTATAGTGGTAAGTGCCCCGTATATATATAATTAGATATATATATATATATATATATATATATATTATATATAATATATGTCCTACACGTGCAAGAAGTTAGTGTGTGGTGCAGTGGGGCGTGGATTCGAGCCCCCAGTCTAAGTTTTTTTTTTTTTTTAGTCGTAATTTGTAGAGTTAATAATTTGTATAGTGGTTAGTGGCACTATTTGGGAAAGAACTATTTCGTTTTGTTTTTAGTTAAATTCTACAACTTTTTCACAACCAATGTTTCTCCCGCTCCCCAATGTCTCCAATCATTTGTGTAGTACTTAATATGAACCTGCACATTGTACTTGTACATTTTGGTCCCCGAAACTTGTACTTGTAGAGTTATAATAGGAAAATAGATGATGAATATATGATAATTTTGTTTTAACTCCTAGTCGAGGTGCGCAATTTACCCAAGTAGCTTTTATTAAAACACATATATGCTTTAAAATTATTACATTATCATGAATGCTAAAATTATTTTGGTGTGAATCTGCTTAATTGTAATTCATATATTACGGCGTTACAAAGAAAATTAGTGCCTCCACTATGTCAATTCCTAGGTCCGCCACTGCATACATAGTGGGTTAATCTGATTGGGTTGCATTTTATTGGATTGAACTTTAGGGAATATGCCTATTGTTATGAATGTTTTGCTTATCTGTGTTTTGATTTTCTGTGAGTGCAATGGGATTATTGCATGATTGAATATCTCAAGTTACTTTATATGTTCATCCAGTGCTTCATCAAGTGATTGACTGTAGAATAATTACCCTTATATGATGGAAGGATGCGATTTTTTTTTCAAGTAACGGTTATCATTGTGGAACTATTTTTTTCCGAGATTTGGTTATTTAGATTGACATGTCATTAGACTAGTTGAATAAGGATACTCGATGTTGATCAAGTTAGATTGAGTTAATGCCAAGATTTTGAGAGTTTTGAGTTGATGAGTTTGCTCTTAAGACCGTGGGAATGAATTATGACCTAGAAGGCTTACGATTTTATTGGTCATGGCAAGGGCCCATCGATTTATTCGGGTGCAGTGTGAGCCCATTAATTTATAAGGGTATTTTGTGAGTCAATAATATATTCAGGTATTTTCTGAGCCCATTAGCGTCTGGATTCATTGTGAGACCCGTCGGTGTAAGATTTTTACTATGGTTTACAAAACAAGCAACTGAAATTGATGAAAAGCTTGTGATATCATTATGGGATCCAGATATCACTTAGGAGTGAGGATCCAAAGTCTGTTTCCTGCACGTGACAAATTTCGAAAATGAAATTTCTTAAGGTGGAGATGTTGTAGAGACCCGAGATTTTTTTGTATTGTTTAAATTATTTTTAATAGTCTTATTAGTCACTTTTTTTTTTTTTTTTAATGTTTGCATACCCATTCAATTTGATCGTGTACGGAAGTGATCGAGTGTGTTGGGACCCACATGTCCAGTGTAGATGGAGTCAACTCCATCTCAGGTTTTTGATTTGTATACCATCATTCATTTGATTTAGCTAAAATCTCCTCTCTTATAGTTGTAAAATGTCCATGTTTTGGCATCGACTTTGACCTTTTAGAAAGTTCTCTAAATCAACGGCTCCTTTAAATTTTTTTATAAAATCACATTAGTTATTGGCATGATTTGAATTGGTTTTGTATATTCAGAACCTGACCTTGCGGTTTGGATATTCATTTCTTTATTTAATTAAAGACTTGTAACTTTTGCTCACGTGCTTGGGTTGTACGAAATCAGGGCGTGACAGAGAATATCGGAGAGCAATGGACGAAAGGCCTTCTGCTAAGAGATGGCTTCCTCTTGAAGCTAACCCTGATGTCATGAACCAGGTACCTCTCTCTCTCTGTTTCGTTGTTTTGTACTTATTTCGTATTTGGTTTGGAGTTGAACTCCGTTTGCTTTCTTACGATATGAAACGAAGGGAACCCAACACTCCTAACAACCACCGCAACAACAACCTCTCTGATTCCACCTTGGACTTCACCGGCAACGACTCCAACAACCCTGACGACTCCTTCTCCTTTCGCCTCGTCGACGGCAAGCCCCCTCCCCGCCCCCACTTCGGCCTCAAATGGCGCTTCAACCCCATCACCATCACCACCACCGTAACCAAAACCAGCTCCCCCAGCGCCGCGGCGAGGAAGTTCAGGCTAAAAAGAGTGAGGCTAAAAAAGAACGCGCACGCCGCGACCTCCACTACCACCAGAACCACAGCTCCGGCGGCGCCCACCACCACCACCAGCGTTGTGAGGCCGCCTCGCTGAAATCCTCCATTGACATCCAGCCCGAGTGGAACATGCTTTGACCAGATCCCCTTCTCCAAGCTCTCCTTCTCCATCCCAGACCCTGAGGACCTACTCCTCTGCGGCGCCCTAGAGTTTACAACCAGTCCTATAGCTTATCAAAGAACTCCTGCCCCTAGAGCGCTTCAAAAACTGCAACTTAAGGTCACCACCACCGACGATCCAGTCATCTGTCGCCTTGCCAACAAGGATAAAGCCACCGTATTCGCCACTGACTCGATTTTATCAACCTTTATGTGCGCTCCCAGGTCTTTTTACTCATGGGATATTGTTATTCAGCGTTTTGGTATTAAGTTATTCTTCGATAAACACGATGGGTCCCAGCTGGACTTGCTTTCCATTCATGAGACCTCCCAGGAGCCCTTGCCCGAGTCAAAGGCGGATATTAACTTGGCGTCCTCGTTATCCGTTGAGGCGGCTTATAGAAACCAGAATTTCTCCCTGCAGGTTCTGATTAGGGATGGTAATAAGGTGGAGTTTGAAGAAGGAAACCCGTTTGCGAACAAGGGGGAGGAAGTGGTGTCAGTGGCGTATAGGTACAGGAGATGGAAGCTGGATATGATATGTATTTGGTGGCAAGGTGTGAGGTGCAGAGTGTGGCGGAGGTGAATAACAAAGAGTGTGAGAAATAGACTTGCGAAAACTAGTTCTTGCTATTGAATCAAAAGCAAATGAACTCAGGGGGCACCTATGAGAGTGAGACATTGTATTGTGTCTAATCTCTAAACAAAACTAGAAACAAAGAGTGATTAATCTTTTTAATCCCTAACTCAACCAAGTTTCGCCAAACTAATCGGATTTAATTGATGGAGGTTGTTCCATAGTCGGTTATGCAGTTTGATCAGCAGTTGAACATAGGGTTGGGGTTTTCTTGAACAATTAATGTAGAAATTCACTTTGTTGACTATTGGATTCACTTAAACTATGCAGAAGATCTTGATTCAGTTCAGCCGTGAATGTTGCCAATGGTAGGTAGTATAAAATGTAAGAGATTTTATTAAATTCCTTTGGAAATAGAACATGATATTTTTGTTTGGTAGATGAGAAATCGTATATATGTTCAAATTGGTTTTACTTTTACAGAAATTACGAAACAAAATAAAACTTCGAGTTGATGGCAAGAAATATGCTAGGTTTATGTCCGGCATGATTTACTTGATTTTGTCATGGAGCAGTTCCTTTGGGGCCTTGGGCTTCGTGAGAATGAGGCAGAGTGCTACGATGTATATGGATTGGATGAGGATCTCTTGGAAATGGTCCCGAAACCAGTTCTTGCTGTTGTGTTTCTTTATCCGTTGACGGCCAAGGTGCGTTGTTTTTGAAATCCATATTTGTGCTACTTATGCTTTTGAGATTTTGTGGACTTTAGCCCTTTGAGTGATGTGTTATTGACATGATTGCATGGGTTGACTTGAAAGAAGTGGTTTTTGGCTTTCAGACTGAAGAAGAGAGAATACTTCAAAATAGTGAGATGAAGGTAAAGATTCAGTGATATAATGTGTTCTACTATAAGGGTGAAACTTTAGTTTTGTCCAAGGTGCTGCCTTTTTGTTGATCATCTCTTCTCACTTGTTTGCAAGCAATTGGTATGGTAAATGATTGGAAATTGGAGTTTTAGCTCTCAAATTGAACACTGCATACCTCCGTTAGGTACTCAGGCTCTTGTTGCTGTGATAGAAAATTAGAAATTGATAATGGAATTTTGAGTTAAGAGAAAAAGATCAACATTGATGTTTGTTGACTTGATAATCGAATAGCTTTCCCAAATTTATTCTTCTTTCAGTTTCATTCTAACTTTCTCCAGATCCATTAATTTCATATTCTACCTTTTGTCGACAACTAGGCCCATTTTTTAAACATGTTTGCCCATTTTTCGTTATTTTATGCCATGACAAACATGTAGCCCTCTCAGGAAGTCTCCATTGTAATCGACATATCGTGGTTACAACTGTTTTGATGGACCCTTGTGATATAGGACAAGAGAGGTTTAGGGTTGTTGTGTTGAATGGAAGACACAGGGCTAGGGCTCAACAAAATAGGAGAAACAATCAAAATAGGGATGTGAACAGTACCCATGAACAGTAACAGGGCTGGTAGTAAAAACACAAGCAGAATAGAAGAGAAAAGAAGAAGAAGAAAGCTCTAGGAATCACTCCTAGAGAGTTGAGGCATCACACCTAGGGTTTGATTGCATCACAATCCAAAAAGAGGCTTCAAAAGCTCGGAAATTTCTCATAATATGCAACTCCCTTACGGCCCATTTGGATGGAGGATTTGATTTTGGGTGGATATAGAAGAAGGGTGAATTTGAGGGTGGATATGTAATGAGGGTGGATATGTAAGAAGAGTGGACCCACATCCTAAGAATGGTGGATTTGTAATCCAGTGTTTGGATGATTTTTTGAGAAGTGGGATTTGGAGGGTAGACATGATGGGATAAGATATCAAAAGACTTAATTGCCCCCAGTTTATTAATGTAATGAACAAAATGAGTTAAGTTTATTATAATTAGAATAAATAGATATTTATCATTACTTGTGGGATAAAATAAAATCCATTTTATCTTACAAATGTTTAAACCATATTTTTTATTAAAAAATTTATTCTTTTTTTAAAAAAATTAAGATAACTGAAGTTTTATAATGAATTTTCTTCCATACAAAAAAAGAAGAAATTTCTTAACAAATCAAATTTATCCACCTCGAAGATAACGGAAATTCATCCGCCACCAATTCAAACCCTTGTTCTATGCATCTGCTTCCATTCATCCCCTCCTTTCTCTCTCCTCCCCTATCTCTCTTTGCCTCCAAACCCAATACAACTCCCATAAAACAATAAAAGAAAAAGAAAATACACACACAGAAAACTACTCCGCAATAACCCAATTAAATCACTACATTATTATGCCATCAGAGGAGGCATTGTTCCCATCAATGCCGGGCATGTTCAAGATCAAGAGGGCCCAGTGTCGTACGTGAGCTTCGTCGACTCCGGTAACCGGTACTTCTCTGCCTCGTGGGCCGGCATCCACCGAGAGAAATAGGTGCGCAACTCCGCTCAAATCAAGCGGCCTCTCCGTACTCGTCACTGGGGACCTCATACTCTTTGAACGGATGAGAGATTTCAAGGGCAAGACAGTCATTCACCTTTCCCATATCACCCCACATATCCAACGAAGGGGTACCCCTTGTCGTTACAAATCCAGGAGGAGGGGGAGTAGTAGCCCGGTGTCGCCCAAATCCGGGAGAAATGGAGGAAGTTTTTTCCTCTCCCAAAGCCTGGAGATAGAGTGGGGCCTGGACTCCTAATCCAGGATTGAGTTATGCGGGGTGCTAAGGAGGCTGCCAAACAGGCCGTTAAATTAGAAGCATTACGTTGCTTATATAGACTTGAAGAATTCCTAAACCAACTATGACTAGAAAAAGGAAACAACTAATTACTTACACTTCTAAATCTGTTTGTTACTAAAATGACTCACAATAAAATAAACCAACTAAATAGCTTGACCCATAAAATAACCCACGGGCAACCCCTACAGCCCATGTACGTAAAACCAAAATACCCCTATTCTTAAAATTTCCCGGCAACATTAATATTCAATAACAACATAAATAAGACTCCACTAGGACTCTTTGTTTGACTATTCGTGCTATCTTTAGGTCCCATCTTGAGATCATATGAATTTCCATATATTGCCGCTTCCTTGAATTTACTTTTCCTTGAGCCCTTCACAGCTTCCATCACCTTGCAATTCATAGTTGGTTAGATGTTGTAAACCACATTCTAACCTCCCATCTTTCGGAAAAATTTATGCCTTGTTCTCTCCATTTTCAAAAAGAATTTTTCAAAAAATTCCCCCTAGATTCCCCCTACTTCCAACATTTCTCTCTCTATCTCTCTTCATTTATTACCCCTACTATTTGTCAAAAAACTTTTTAAAACACAAACCAAACAAAGCATTAGTGATATTTAAAAGAGTTTAGAGCAGCTATCTCTTGATTATCGAGTTTGACTCTCTTTTGCCTCAATTTTCATTCAAAGGGCCACTCAACAAAAAAGATGTGTGAGTAAATGTGGAATAAGTGTTTTGGAATGAACAAGAGGCCATAATAAGCTTGTCAAGTGTGTCAAAAGCTCTTATGCCTCAACAAAATGAACTTTTTTGTCTAGTGTCGAGATCAAAATCTTTTAGCAAGGGAAAATTTAGATTGAGCGAGTACAATTAACAAGAGAAGAGGGGAAAAGTGGTTTGTAGCTATTGACTTTAACTTGAACTACTAATTAGATTTATACCTTACACTTTTTTCCCTGACAATTTCCACTAGAAAACTGCTTCGAACTTGCTGCAATTATGAGAACAATGGCTGGTACGCTATAAACTACTACTAAAGTCTTAAAACTTGAAAAAAGACTAGTCTGGTTGTCGGAGTGATGATTGAATGTGTGTTTTCCCTCGACTTGTCCTTCTATTTTAGACAACTTTGACACTCAGATTGGCTGGCAACTGCTTTAAATTGCCGTAATGGCACTGGTCCTATCTGTCATGGAAGTTGATCTCTCCTTTGGCTGCCACCTGTGCCAGATCTCTCTCTTATTCTTCCTCTTCCTTTTCCTTGTGCAATTACGCGGGTGGGAAGTCTTTCCAGTGGAGTACCATGTTTGAACCTTGTTAAGGAGAAATGATAAAATGCTTTTGGAGTTTGGATACTAGTAGATTGTTGTCAATGTATGCTTTTTGTGAACAGATGTGATTAAAAGATTAGATTCAGTATCTAAGTGAGGAAAAAACGTTTGGGGTGCAGGGCAATTATTGGTCTGTAGTGAATCTAGTGATGCAAAGGAGGGTGTATATGTATACGATGAAAAACTATTCAGGAAGGTGTGTTTCCATGCACTTTTTACTAGAATGATTTCTTTTGCCTAATAAGGTTCATGGATATCTTTTTGAATATTCTTGTATAATCAGTATGGTTACTATGGTACTGTATAGGGACTAGCTTGAACTTTTTTATTCAAAACGATAGTGCCCTCGAGAGAGATATACGTGAAGTTAGCGAATTCTCATTAGTCCCGCATAATTTCTAGTATACAGAAAGAAGTTAGCATGTTGGTCCTTCCATAACATTGTAACTCTACTTTGCCCCCTCCGAAATGTGAATAATTTTACCTCGCCCCACCACGAATTCCTGGGTCAGCTATCGTCCGCCTTACAACACGCTATTTTTTACGCCTTGTTTGAGATCATTCATACTATTCAACTGAATGTTTTACTTAAAAGCCATTATATGCAGTCTCTTTTTAACCGTCTATTATTTTGGCTAGCCTTTATCATCTTCATCCTATTGTGCCGACCTGTCTGCAGGAGCCTTCCTGTGGAGTTTACTTCATGAAACAAACTGTGGGAAATGCTTGTGGAACAATTGGACTTCTTCATGCTGTTGGGAATGTTGCCTCTGAGATAAACCTTGGTAAGTTACCTGACAGATATTTTGTTCATATGTCGTTGGCCATTGGGGGTTATAACTGGGCCTAAACAGATTTTTTGTTCCGTCAGTTTTTTTACTTTCTTCTTCTATCAAATGCTGTTACCTGTCCAAGTGATCACTGACGAGTCTATGATATACCTTTTTGGCATTTCATTGTTTTCAGTTGAAGAGTCTTTCTTGGACAGATTCTTCAAATCTACTGCAAACATGGATCCATTGGAGGTTTTTTCTCCGTCTGATCATTTTCTTATCAATAATTTGATATCTTGATGAGAGATTTATGCAGTTTATCGGAGCTTACATATTTAATGTTGCAATCTTTTGTAGCGTGCAGCATTCCTTGAAAAGGACAGCGAAATGGAAGTAGCTCATTCTTTAGCTGCTACTGGTGGTGAAACTGAGGTATGTTTCAGTTGGTGACTTGCAATTTAAGCAGGTTATTATCATCTTTTCCTTGCAGCTACTTTCCAGTTTCCTCAATCGAACATGAGAATGATCCGTTATCTTTAATGGGCTTGTTCCGAGGTGAGCCCCATTTTGTTGGTTTCCGACTTTCCAACTGTTAAGACTACCAAAGAGATCCTTCAAGCTTGGATAAACACTGGTAGTCTGGTATGATCTAATTTGATCTGACCTTTTTTGGATGGGGTCGATGTTGTTTCATACAGATTAATTAGAAATTCTCTAGGAGATGTATTCAGCAGAATGAGAAATTCCGCATGGGGTTGATGTAACGTGTACTTGGAAGGACGAGTTATTGGAACTTCAGGCTGTCAGTAGGTGAATGTAGCTTTTGGGTGCTTTTTTCTATGCTGCTAATGCTGGAGTATAGGTTCTGATAAAAAAAAAAAATTACTGGAGTATAGGTTAACTCTTGTAGTATACAATCACCGGTGGAGTAATTGTTTGGGCGCACACACATACTGAAACTATATGGAGATCTTTATGATGTTAAACTTAAATTGTAGAGACTAAGCTGGCGAAAATGCACTCATTTCGGAGCATAGAGCTCCAGTGAGTATACCTACTATAGACACATCTGATACTGGCTGCTACTTATACTTGAATGACTGCTGTATGTTATTAAAAAGAAACAGGGTAGCATCCCTGGGCAAAACGCAATATTCATGATATTTGGACTTTATTTTGTTTTTGTGCTCAAATTTATTGGCGATGCTTGCTGCTACTGTAACGGCGTAACCTCTCATTAAGCTTAGCTCTATTACAATCGTCTTTTATGTGAAATTTCGTGGATACTGTCAGAAAGTAGCAATGTTCTCATTTCATCTCCCTTCCATTTACTTGGGAAAATTTGTATTTCTGACTTCTTACAATTTTCTTCCTTCAGGTTTCAGAGAATGTGGACACGCATTTTATCTGTTACACCTGTGTGGATGGTAACTACTTTCCGAAATATATTTCAAGTTTCTACAACCTCTTTTAAATGCTTATCAGTCCATATATCTGCAAGAGAAGACAGGAATGTGAATAACTTTAGGGAAAATGATAGCCCAGGACTTGTTTTGATAATTAATACCCACCAAGGATATGCTGAGAACATTTGTTAATACTGAAAATGTCCTTGGCGGGTATTAATTATCAAAACACGTCCTTGGCCGTCATTTTCCCATAACTTTACTGCGTATCAAGCCGAAGACAAAATTTCTGTTTATCAAGATAACATGCTGGTGAAAGGTTTATGGTTGTGTATTGCATGATCGCTTGAACTGAAGTTTTATTATGAACACCATGATTGTTGACTCATCACTTCACTCAAGGAAGAAATGAAGAGTTGGGAATTAAATGTGTTTGATCATGCTGTTGGTGGCTGAGTCCATATAATAGAGTTTTATTCTGTGCATTTCACACAGGTTCTCAACCGAATATGATTTTGTAGGCCAATTATATGAGCTTGATGGACGGAAGGAGGGACCAATTTCACACGGTCCATCCTCACATGGCAGCTTATTGCAGGTAATTTATTTTGCCAGCTATTGGATCAGAGAATACTGTAGTTGCACCTGAAGGTTTAATCTATGGTTGTTCTTTGTTGTCGTGGTTGTATGGTTCATATTTCATGACGTTTGAAATGTTGGGAGTTTTCGTCGTGTGCCTGACATTCCAACTTGATTCATATTTCATGCTGTTTGAAATGTTGGGAGTTTTTGTCGTGCGCCTGACATTCCTGTAGGGTTGTTCAAAGAGGTTTATGGTGACACATCCGTTACTGTTTGGACACAGATTGACTTATTGGTAGTATACTATGTTTGATTACAGGATGCAGCTAAAGTCATACAAGGAGTGATCCGAAACAATCCTGACTCAGTCAACTTCAATGTCATTGCTATTTCAAAGAAATCTGGGGAGCCCTAGTGTTGCGGCGATGAGCTCAAATGATCGGTTTCATGCATAGGTTGAGTGTTTTGCTTTACACACCCGGATCTAGTGTTTCATACCTCACCACCTCGTTGTGCTTTCAACACAGTTGCCAGAATTTTCAATACTAACTTGTTGCAGTTTTTTCGCTTATGCAAGTTTTGATTACACTTGTTGCGTTAGGAAAAATAATTTGGTTTTATGAATGTGGTGACTGAAGATAACTGACGGCATATGCCTATTCGGCCCTTGAGCAATGTTTGGGCCAACTTTGTTGCTTATGGTCTAGTCACTAGACTCGCTACTTTGTAGCTGTGATTATATTGGATAATGATTCCAGGGTTCTACCTAAGAGTGTGTAGGCATGTAAAATTTTTAGCCAATCACAAGTTGCCACGTGTTATGGGATCTAATAAATAGGGCAGGATAAATGACTAATCAAATGTGGCAGGATAAATGACTAATAATGACTAATCAAATGTGGCAGGATAAATGACTAATCAAATGTGGCAGGATAAATGACTAATCAAATGTTGTCACGTGTCTTGAGGTCAAAGGGGCCTAGGACGCGTTTTGATAATTAATATCCATCAAGGACATTTTCAACATTAACAAATGTTCTCAGTATGTTCTTGGTAGGTATTAATTATCAAAATACGTCATTGGCCGTCATTTTCCCGTTTTATTAAGTCTGGGCATTCAAATGAAGCCACTTGGTGAAATATTAATTTGTATTTCTCTTTACATGTAATTATCATTCTTAAAATAAAAAGAAGGATAAGTATCAAGGCATAATAATTATTTCTTTTACAACAAACAAAGAAATAATTGAAGAGAGATAAATGTTAAGCAGGTTGGATCATCCACGACACTCCATCTCGCATCCTTATAAATAAAAGTGTTCCCAGCATTTAGAGCTTTGAAGATCAAAGCCTCTAAGAGCATCTACAATGAGTGTACTAATTAGTGTGTTTAATTAGATGGGTGTACTAATTAGTGTGTTTAATTGTGTGTTAAAACTTAGCAAACAAAAATGTATTTTTTGTGTTAGAATGCTTGCATTAGTTTGTGCGCTAGAGTGTGTTAAATCTTGTAGTGTGCTAGCATGTGTGCCAAGTTTGATAATTATGCTAGCAAACAATAAGTTGGTCCCACCTCTATAATTCAAACTCCAACCATAAAGTATAAATGTTTATTACTTTTAATATATACTTGTGGGACCCTTTTTTTTTTTTTTATCCTATCACATTTTAATACATAAATTTATCAAACTCATTGTGGATGTTTTAACACACTCCTAAGTTAACAAAGTCTAACACACACTTGTGGAATCTATTTTTATCCTAATCCACATTTTAACATACAAATATACCAAACCCCATTGCGGATGCTCCAAACCCTTCAGAATTCCTTCAAATCATTAACACATTCAAACATCAAAACTCAAGAGCTCTGAAGATCAAAGCCTCAAAACCTTCAGAATTCCTTTAAACCATCAACACATTCAAACATCAAAACTTAAGAGCTCTGAAGATCAAAGTCTCCAAGCCTGCAGAATGCTTCAAGTCCAGCCACATCAACTAAGAAGAACATTCAAATCAAGTCACCATCGTCTTCTCAAATCTCGGAGAAGATTCAACCATTCGTTTCGAGATCAAACACAAAGATCTCTTTCACAAGTCTCCAAGCTTTAAGAGCTCTGAAGATTAAAGCTTTCAAGCCCTTCAGAACCTTTCAACATCAAGCAAGACACCTCTTTAGATCAAAGTTTCAAAGCCCTGAAGAACGCTCAAATCAAATGTCCATATCCTTCTACAAAATTGAAGAAGACCTCAAATAGCGAGGTGTACAAGTGGGCAGAATGTTGGTACTCACTCTCTCTCTCTCTCTCTCTCTCACCTCTTTGTTTCTCTCTTCCCCTCCCTCCCCACTAGGGTTTCCATCCTAAAATGGGTCGAGGGGGGCATCTCTCCTGTGGAGTTTTTCTCTCTATCGGCCTCCGATCGAAATCTCTTTTTCCCTCCTTTCATCACTCTCCACCTGCATCCTCCCCTCACGCCTCTCGACGCCTTGGCCTTCCCGGTTCCTCTACCGCCAGACCTTCTAAATCATATTCGTTGTTCGTTGGTGACTTGTCTTTGGTGGTGCGGTTCAGATGTGCGGCTGTGGGTGCAGAGCTTTTGTGCATGATGGGTCGCTGAAGTTGGAGATTTATGTTGGTGGATGATGATGATGGCGAGGTTTTATTTTTCATTTTCTTATTGGTTTGCGATGCTTTTGTTCTTCTTCTCCCTTTTTGTGGAGGCTTTCTCTCCAGTTTCTTCTAGTTTCTCCCAGTTGGGTTGTTTTGGTTGTTTCTTGTTTCTTGAAAGAAAATATTTAGTTGATTTGGGGTATAGTCTGTGAGATGAATCCCCGCCTTCTTGATTACTTGACCCTTTATCTAATGACGAGTTTTCATCTTGATGTAATCTTTGGTTGGAGTTATAATATCATCTATTATCAGTTGGGAAAAAAAACAAAAAACAAATGGCGTGGGTCGTTGTTGCATGTCATCAATTCAAAACTACCCACATGGATTGCAACCATCAACAGCTCCTTGATTGCCATGTTTATAGCTAAGCTGCCCTATTTTAAGGCACATATTCGGCAACACTTTCCGTTGCATCTAATAAATCTTCACAAATTCCATGTTCTCGTCTAGTCTACAACTAACTAACTAACTAACCTTTCCCCACGGTTTCAAGTTTCAACTAACCCCATGTTCGACCACCGCCTATTTCTTCACCCTTCCCACAACCACTCACCTTGTTTCATGGAAATTAATTAATGGTGCACTTGTTGGGAACATGTGTACGGGAAAGTTTGAGTCCCACATCGAAAAAATAGAAAACGGGGTTGGACCTTAATACACAATTGGATGGTTCAACACTTACGAGGCCTATTGTGTCATTCAATGTATATTAGGTTCATGTGATGTGTGGACTCCGTGGATACTTCTCAATAGAATGGGCCTACGTGCACATTGGAAGATCTCAGGCGGATTAGACTCCTGACATAACTCAAATCTCTTTCTCGGGAGATAGCCCGGACGAGGATAAAATTTGTCATACGGAAAATATGTTTTTTTCCTAGTATTATACACTATATAGTTTGATAATTTTGGTCCAATGCATCAATAAATACGTGGATTTATTATACTTATTTCGAAACTAAAGCACACTACATGTGCGTACTTCGCAAAATTTCTTAAGGTGATGTAAAATTGTTAAAATTTAACCTCGATAAACTGTAACTTTAAAGATACTCTACGAAAACTTATTAAAAAAATAGAATAATACCTCATATTACATTTTAAAAAGATGCAAGGGTGTAGTCGGGCCCCTTCTGGCCCCACTACAGCTCTGCCCTTGCCTGTTGTGCTTTCAATGCGATTCTAGCCCCGACTTCAAAAGTTGATCCAATCCGATTGTGGTGTAAAACTCTACAAGTGGAACATTTTTGCCAAAAAATCAAGGTGATGGGACAGTAATAACTCAATTATCAAAAAACATTATTTTCAAAAAAATAAATGACAAATATAAATATAAAAATACTCCTTAAAAATGTTTTTTTTTTTATTTTTTTATTTTTACCCTCTGGTTACCAGTATCCGATCCAACTGTTTTTTTACAAGGATGCACTACTTGTCAAGCTTTAGTTCGGAACTTCGGATCTACAAGGCACAACAAGACCTGCTGTTCTTATTAGGGCCACAACAGCCCCAAGTCCTCCTCCCCCTTCCCTCTATAAATAGGCACCAAACCCCTTTATAGTGATCCCCATTCTATCCATTCAAGAGTTTTACTACTCATTATCAACCAATTATGAAACCCATTTGGGCAGAATGACAAAAGTACCCTCACCTAGTATGTCACCCACACAAGGTTATGGTAGGGGTCTATTCAATATACCATTATTGCTACTATTAATTCTAGTAGTAGCTGGTACTACTAGTGGTAGTTTTGTCAAAACTAGAGATACACAATTTGTAGTAGACGGTTCATCTCCTTTCCTCTTTAACGGGTTTAACTCCTACTGGATGATGCATGTGGCAGCTGAGCCTAGCAAAAGACACAAGGTTTCCGATACCTTCCGCGAGGCTGCAGCTGCCGGTCTCACTGTTTGCCGCACTTGGGCTTTCAGTGATGGAGGCGACCGAGCTTTGCAGATGTCTCCCGGAGCCTATAACGAACCTGTTTTCCAGGTTTTGTATGGAGAATTGGTTTTTGCACTCTCTATATACAATTATCATCCATTTTATATTGTTTTTATTTAAACAAATTTAGAGAAATTAATGCCATTGCTAATATCTACAATATTTTTATTAACAATTAATAATGCTTATTTAGTGAGATCGAGGTGGTTTGATTACAGAAATTAATGTCATTGCTAAAGCAAGAATAAAATTAAGTACTGTGCTGTCTTTTGTTTTTCGTTTTTTTCAGTCAATAAAAGAAATCATTTTATTACATATGAAGTACGGAGTACAACTCGGGACACTAATTGTGAGAGTCCACGAGACAACCAAGTCCAACAACTCAACAAATACAAGAAATAAGCCAATAAAATGATGGAAAAAAAAAAGAAAAGAAAGGGAAAGCCCTATGAGAAAAGAACACCCACGCGCATATGGGGGGACTCGAACTCCCAACCTTTTATCAGATGGTTATTGTGCTGTCTTTTGTTAATAACGATGATTCTGGTTATTCTCAGGCTCTGGATTTCGTGATCTCGGAGGCGAAAAAATACGGAATTCGATTAATATTGAGTTTGAGCAACAATTATAAAGACTTCGGAGGAAGATCACAGTACGTGAATTGGGCGAGAGGAGCTGGTCTACCGATAAATGGGGACGATGATTTTTACACTAATCAAGTTATCAAGGGCTACTACATGAATCATGTCAAGGTTTGTATAACATATATACCTGTCAAGGGCTCTGTTAATTAATTTTCTTGTTATTTTCAGAATTTTAACTTTACAAAGTATTTGTTCTGAGTGATTATTCCTATCTTAATTGGAGTAGTATTCTTTAGAGAAAATAATTTTTGACAATTAAGAAACATCTTTTGAAATAACTCTTAGCAAATTAAGTTTCGAATTGTAGCCAAACATTCCGTCAAATTCAACGATAGTTCGTTAATGATGCAGCATACACTCCGCCCGCATGTTGGAGTGTACGGTATGCATCTAATGAGTATAGAAATTCATGAACGCCTACACGAGAATTGATAATGTTTTTATAAAAAAATATCACATTTGCACAAGATTTGTAACATCAATATTACTTTAGTACTTATCATAACTTTTGCATAGAAAAATAAAACATTTGCGGGTAAAACTCTTAACATGAATCTAGAATTCACAATATTTGTAATTTGTGTTGCTATGAATTTTTATGTAAGAGTATCATGAATTTCTATGCAAATGTTACAATCTACCTTTTTTTTTTTTTTTTCAAATACTTAGATTTTCTACAGCAATATTTTGAATTTAAGGTGATTTAACAGTTCATGTAGCACTTCCCTAAAATCTTATGGTGGTTGTCTTTTTTTGCTGACAGAGGGTGCTAACAAGGATGAACACAGTCAATGGTGTCGCTTACAAAGACGATCCAACAATCATGGCATGGGAACTTATGAATGAACCTCGCTGCCAAATTGATTACTCTGGAAAAACCTTAAATGTGAGGCTCAAATATCCGTAAAAATATCATTTTCAATAACAATAAATAAATAAATAAAAAAAGAGAAATGTTAAGAGTATGGAGAAAGATTAGAAAATCTACTCTATAATCACAATAGATGAGGGTCTTTGTGGCTCAATGTATTGTGAGTATGGAGTAAATTTTTTGATATCCGTACGTAGGACCACTATAAATAAATTAATGGAATAGTTTCTCGATTACAATGTAAGCCATTCATAAAAATAAAAAAAATGCAGTGCTACAAATTAAGATTACATATACTTCCTCCATCCAAAAATATTTGTCCATCAAACAAAATAATATATAATTCAAAAATGAATATTTTAGTTGAAAAAAATTCTAACAAATTAAAAGATCTCATTGATAATATCTTTAGTATTTACTTAATTTGATTTTTTTTTTGGACAAAAGTACCTTTTTTAAGTTCTCGTTTTGCGAGATGGACAAACATTAATTGATTTTGGAGGTAGTATATACTCTTAAAATAAAATTAATATTCAAAGTCGACCGATCTTCACTATTTTCCAAAATTTAATCAACAAAGTATTGATGGGTCCTGTGTACACTCAAATGGCAGGGATGGGTTGAAGAGATGGCATCATATGTGAAATCCATCGACGGTAACCACTTACTGGAAATTGGGATGGAAGGTTTCTATGGAGACTCAAACCCAGACAGGAAGCAGTACAACCCTGGCTACCAAGTAGGCACTGATTTTATAGCCAATAATCTCATTAAGGAGATCGATTTCGCAACCATTCACGCGTATCCTGATATTTGGTAATTAATTAAATTTGCCATCGATCGTTACTAAACAACATTACTACCAACTTCAATTAACAGATCAGACTATCAAAATGGGACTCCTACGGCGTGGGCTTCATACTTAGGTGTGTAAAAGTGAGTTAACAAACTAGCACTCTGGAACGTTGTCAATTTTCGATAATTTGAACGGAAAAAAAAAAAAAAGAAAGAAGTTGGCTAGGGGTAACTGAGGTGGCCTGGCCTAGCCTGATTGAGTGGAAATGTTTGAAAAGAAACGAAATCACCATTATTTGTGTTTTCAAAAGTTTTGAGATGCATGTTGAAGTTAACAATTATGAAACCAAAATTGTTGTCCAAACATGCTTTCGTTTTCTTTTTTTCGTTGTATTTTCCCCAATTTTTAATTTTTTTCGCAAGCGAAAATAGAAAGAGAAGTACCAACGTACCTAGCATTTTGTAATAAGCTAGCTTTTTTCAACAGGCTATCGGGACAGGACGATAACTCGCAAATGGGGTTTATGCAAAGATGGATGACGAGTCACTGGACAGATTCGAGGACCATACTGAAGAAGCCTATGGTTTTCAGCGAATTTGGCAAATCAAGCAAAGATGCCGGGTACAGTATTAACGCAAGAGACTCATTCCTGAATGCAATATACATGAATATCTACAACTTGGCGAGAAGTGGAGGAGGCATCGGAGGCGGCTTGGTTTGGCAGATCATGGGGGAAGGAATGGAATCGTACGACGATGGGTATTCGATTGTTTTGAATCAAAATCCATCCACAAATGCTGTCATCGCTCGACAATCTACTCAAATGAAAGCACTTGAACGTACTATGATCACGAGAACCAATCGAGTTTAGCTAAATTTTGCAATGATCATGAGCTTTTTTGTTCGAAATTAAATTAAGTGTTTTAGGAAATATGTGGCTTCAAATAATTAATTCTCTTTTTTGTTGGTTAGGTAATTTTGAACTATGGAAAACGTTAACAATATATGGTTTTAGATCTAAGGCTTGATTAGATCCAAAAAGATGCATTGTCTAAGTTTTTAATGGTAAGGTGGTCTAGTCTTTCACTTTCGTTGATCTTTGCTTGGAAAAAAGATGTTCGTTAATGAAATAGTAATTACCGTATGCATTTGCCTAGCCAAGAAAATATAAGAGCATCCGCAATGGATGTGTTATATTTGTGTATCAAAATATTTGTTAAGTTGTGTGTTAGGATAAAAAAATGGGTCCTACAAGTGTGTGTTAACTTAGGAGTGTGTTAGATATATGTGAGTCCCTCAATGGGTTAGTTAGGAGTGTGTTAACTCTTAATGTTAAAACAATGGCTATAACTTTTACAACGGCTATCTGTATTGAATGAAAGGCAACGGTCATTTCCAACGGTCATTTCACCTGTGTCATACTTAACGTGTACCACTTCCTCCTGCTTAGAAGTTGAGATTATACAGCAGCTTCTGCCTTTTTCATTTTCCTTCTCCATTTTGTGTAAATTCCAGCAGCTTCTGCCTTTTTCATTTTCCTTCTCCATTTTGCCTAAATTCTAGCAGCTTCTGCCTTTTTCATTGCATATAATCCTATTATTGATGAATTCAATTATTCCTTCAAGTTCTTCTTCCAGTACTGAAAGTTCCTCCGATGACAATCAAATTACTGTTTCCCGGGCCTATACACAACCAATGCAAAAGATGATGAATTTAGTTGTTCCAATACATATGCTTGCAAAACTCGTAAATCCGGTTCGAAGGAGATACATAAAGCGAGATCGAGAGGGAAGCCATCGGCAAATATGGCAAGATTATTTTGCTGCGAACTGTACCTATCCGCCAGACTACTTTCGTAGACGATATCGGATGCGACGAGAGTTGTTTCTTCGCATTTTGAAGGACGTTGAAGCCTAAACTGATGACCATTTGTTCTGTAATACAAATCTTTTGCAGCCTCAATCTGGAGAAATAAAAATAAGACTTGAAATTAATCTCCTTTCGATTAGATGCATAACTAACATTACAGAAAACTTACCGATTGTTCAGCATTACAGCTGCTAAGCGGATTCCTCTCGATTGATCGTTCGCAACTGGAATATTTGTTATAATGTGCTGCTGAATGATTGCCCAATGGTGCATCAATCCCTTGCTAATTCTTCCCGTCTCATAACCCAATATGTTATTAAACTCGGCACAGACACGATCCCATAACTTTGCTCTTGCTTGGTTTGTAACAATAGCCGCATCTTCCGAGACACGCAGCCATGCCTTACAAAGAGCTTCATCTTCCTCCTTGCTCCAATTTTGTTTCCTTGTAGTTTGAACTTGAGCCTTGTTCTTCTTTTGTGATGTTGGAGGTTGTAAATCACTACTGGAAGATTGATGAGGAGGGATTTGAGATGATTTAGAAAGAAACTGGTGGTATGGAACAAAGTTAAAAGATGAGTTTAGTTCATATGGCTGGGACTCAAAGTGGTCGAAATTATTCAGGTGAGTGGGATCAATTGCTGGGAGGGATGGTTTTTGCCCTTTTGTGTTCAACACATATATAGAAAAAGAAATTAACGGTAGGTTTTCAAAAATAAAAGTAGTTTGAGTAAAAATCAAAAAAGAAAGTAACGGATGGTTTTTGCCCTTTGGTGGGTTCTTGCCCTTTGGTGTTCAAGCTAACGGTAGGTTTTTATAAATGAAAGTAGTTTGAGTATTTAAGTTTTATGGTTAAAGGTTGAATTTATGAAGATAGGACCCTCTTAATGTTTGTTAGTTTGGTTGCTAAACTTGATAACCATGCTAACACACTACTAGATTTAGCACACTCTAACACATATGCATTGTGGCACAAAAAATACAATTTTGTTTGTTAACTTTTAACACACACAGTTAACACACTAGTTAACAAACTCATTGTGAATGCTCTAATACTACAACCTCTCACAAACACTATAAAACTGCTTAAAATCTCCCATATACCCTTTCAAACCCTTACTTTTTGGTTCCATTCCGGGCGTATGACTATGTATATATAAGGGGGTTTTACGGGCCGGTCAAGAAAGCATGCATTAATTAATTCCCCAACAAAATACTGGCCAGTAAGGGTGTCAAATAGGCGGATTTGGGCTAAATTGGGTATGTTGTAAGTGGGTTGGATCTTTAATGGATTATTGACCCATCTAAAATCCATTAATTATGGGCTCAATAACCCATACCCGACCCGACTCAGCTCCTTAAAACCAAACCCGCCCCGCCCATTAACCCAATTACATCCATATTACAATTTAAAAATGACTAAAATACCCATGTACACTGAAATGACCATATTACTCATATACATCTAAATGACTAAAATACTCATGTACACTAAAATTACCATATTATCCCTATATACTACAATAACCAAATTAAACAAAAAGTCTACCGCTTTGTTTCACCGCTCTCTCCATTGCTTTCAATCTCGGGATTTTAAAAGGATTTTCTAGGACTAGAAGAGATTTTTCAAAATTTGTACCATTGATTATCGAGACGAATGGGAGATTGAGTGTTGTCGTGCTGCTAAAAGAAAAATGAAATTGTACATGCAAGGCTTAATGACTTTTGACTTGGCAAGAAAATGCATTATTTGCCTTTGTTTTATCGGTCTTTCTATTATCAACCCACTGAGCTGACGATAAGTACAATAGAAGATAAGAAAAACACGTAATTCTGTGTTTACACCTTTTAATACACATTCACACACTTGTTATTATTATTGTTAGTTCATTAAGCTGATTTTAGAAATTTTCTTGTTTTATTTGACTTTGTTGTTAATACGGATATGAGAACTTCGGTCAATTAGTTAGTATTTAGTAGGTGGTGGTTTTTTTTTTTAATTATTTGCCTTTCTATTTCCATGATTGAGATGAGAGAGAGAACAAGTCATGACCCAAATATTTATAGTTTGGATGAAGTTTTTATTTTGTTTTATCTGGTTTGGATAAGGATTTGAAGAACCTTTTTTTTTAGTACGTATTGAACAACGAATTAAGCAGCTACTAACTTTAAAATTTAAATCCTTTGAAAATAGAAGTAATATTTTTCCAAGGGATTTTCAATGCTTTTGAAATGGGTTTGTTTTATGGGGATTGTGTGGTTGAAAGAGAGAGAATTTGGTTCAGAATTTTTTGTATATGGGAGAGAGGTACATACGAGACTAGAGAGAGGGAGAGGAGATTGACTTGTCGTTTCACTGAAAAATGGGTTGGGTTTGGTCTATTTTTTAGTGGATGGGTTTGAGTTTATTAATGGGTTTGGGTTCAATTTGTCACCCCTACCGGCCGGCCAGTACTAAGTTGGATGATCTAACGATCAGATATTACATATTCTTGCACGGATGAATTTGGGATGGGACTAAGAATACCTGGTTTTGAAACCAGGTTTCCACCAGCTTGTTAGTATTAAGCCGTAATATATATCAATCCCATCAAGGCTCCAAGCATATTAGTACTCCTCAAACAAGGCCTAGCTAGCTCAACTTAATTTGGACATTCCAAAGCTCAACGAAGTTGGAAGGAGCGCATGGAGAATCATAGATTCATAGTATTGAGGCCCCATTCTAGAAATCTTCTTAAAAAATAAGCAGTTTATTTCATATTATCAAACTAAAAAATAATGTAAATAAAAAATAATTTTTCAATTTTTTTTTGCATTGTATAAAAGATCTCGATGAAATCTTTCAAACAAGATCCATATTGCATATTTTTAGATTTCAATAAACCCATAATTTTTGAGCTTGAAATTGTCTTCTTAAAAAATAATGACTCTTTTCGCGTTCTGGAACGGGCTCTCGTTCAAGCAGACAAAATTGAATGCACTGCAATGAATACTCTCTCTCTCTCTCTCTCTCTCTCTCTCTCTCTCTCTCTTTCTCAAAATGGCCAATAGCGTCGGATCGGATGGCCCTAGGATTGCTATTTAAATCTGGTACCGATGTAAAGCTACGTGCATGCACTACTAAAAAAACGTATAAGATCACGGGCTTTAACCATGATCATTATAGTTTAATCACGATTCAAAAACTGTGGTGGATCATGTCGTTATTAAAATTAAGTCACAAGATTCAATCACAATTTTTTCCGTTGATGATCAATAGACTGTTCAAAGTGATAATAAATCAAATAAGCATGGTTATACAAGACATAATAAGATCACACTTTGACATAAGACTTTGGACAATTGGAGGGGTTGTCTAGTCGTTAACTTTAGGGTTTTAGAATTAGTTATGGTACGCACATAAGTAAGCCCCGACATCCGGTTATCAAGAAGAAAAAAAACCCTTAGCTTGTGATTTCATCAAAACACATGAGAATAGTTAGTTGTGTAAATTTTCCTTTTTAGAGCAAGTAGGATTTAAATTTGTGGATCAGGTCGATCGTTACGAAAAGTTACAAGATTCAATCATGATTTTTTCCGGTGATCAATAGTCTGTTCGACGTGATAATAAAATCAAATAAGCATGGTTTCTACAAGACATAAGATCACACTTTGACATAAGACTTTGGGGCTATAGGAGGGGTTGTCTAATCATTAACTTCAAGGTTTTGGAATTAGACAAGGTGCGCACACAAGTTGGCCCAGACATTCGGTTATGAGGGGAAAAAAACCTCTTAGCTTGTGATTTCATCAAAATACATGAGAATAGTTGTGGTGTAAATTTTCCTCTTTAGATCGAACAAGTAGAATTTTAATTTGTGTGAATAAAAACCCCCCCGTCTACAATCATTCAAAATGTGCAAGGGGCACGTAGGGAGAGTTGAATTTCCACAAGGGCCATTTACGTGTAGGTAGAGTCTTAACCAAATGGGGATATTCTCTCCCAAATATCCTTTGTGACTTCCTCTCAATCCCACATATGCCTCTCCACCTCCACTTGATACACTAATAGACATGATCCCTTTGTTCTGCTTATATATTCCCTCCCTGTCCATACACTAATTATCTCTTTTGTTTGAATTATTTAGAATAAATTAGCAACATCACCCCCGAGGTTTCTACAAATTATAGAATGCCCTCTCA
This sequence comes from Rhododendron molle, assembly GCA_025413875.1. NCBI lineage: Eukaryota > Viridiplantae > Streptophyta > Magnoliopsida > Ericales > Ericaceae > Rhododendron > Rhododendron molle. The sequence continues at coordinate 37,026,894 of CM046389.1, read as the reverse complement.
TGTTTGAAAAATTACAAAATACCCTCATCTCTGTTTGGCTGGGATTTTTGGCTTACCTCCGAAATATGATTGTGTGCGAGCATGCCGAAAAAAACTTGTAATTATCCCTTTCAGATTTCAACTTATAAAAAGTCAAACTTAATGAAAAGATTGTGGTGTCGGTTCAGTTATGTCACGCCCTCAATTTTTAACATAAATAATAATCATTTACAATTAATAGAATCACTACTGGAATACCGATAATACCCCAAATGACATTTCTTCCCCTGTTCACAAATTTAAATTTAAATGCTACAAGCCTGACATGAAGCCCCATATTATCAAATACCAAAATAATATTACAATTTTACATTAGTCATTCTTCCAAATACTACTTTCAAAACAAATGCCAATCGTCGCCTCTTTTATACCTTCAAAACCCATGATCAACAAGCACGCGACGCACACCATGCCAACTTTCTTGTTTAATACCTGAAAATGATAAGTTAAGCTACACTAGCCCAGTAGAGAAATCTATACTCAATTTATATGAAAATGCAATGAAGTATGCACCAAACACGAATGAGACTTAACAAGCGAACATGTGATAAAAGAGAGATTATCCAAATGAAATGACAAATTTAGGTTTGCGGAAGTTCGGACGTTTTCGAGACAACCCTAACTATTCACACGTCAACTGGAAAGAGCATTTAAACTCTTAACCATTTGGTAAACTACAACAACTGTACAACCTTCTAATGACTTTTCGAATGAATGCCACAATCAATTTCCTCATTTCATGCCTTTCACTATAGAGCCTCATTTAATAAAACTTTCTTTTGTGATTTTCCAAAAACAATTGAGGGAAAAACTCAAGACCACTACGGGTCAAACTCCGTTGATTTGAGCTTGAATGCCGGAGTTCGTTGATTTGTGCCCAAATATCGGATTCGTTGATTCGCTCAAGAATACATGAGGATTTAAAAAATATATCCTCTTTTTAAAACTCAGATTTCTTTCTTTAATAAAACCTTGATATAAACAACCGTTCCTTCTCTTTTTCAATAACCACAATCTCATGCGACAAACAATCCAAACATCAACATAAACTTCTAAAATCATTCATAATTCTCTTCATCATGCGAGACATTCAACTATGTTACCACCCCTAGTGTCACAGTGAATTCTCTCCACTTGAGCTTTCGCATTACCACACATTGCGTTGTGGGCCCTTTAGAGTCTCCGCATTACCACACCTTGCGTTGCAGGACCCTCAATTTAAAATTATCAACTCATACATACACACATGCATAATCAATCCAAATACAAGAAGACAACATTTTCCAAGTTCACGTTCTTTCATTTATCATCATGCAATGCATTACAAATTTATAAACACATCTCATCGTACATTGATAGATACCTTAAGTTCACGTTATTCCTGAAAGTCTATCATGACGTCCTTCATCACGCACCAACCCACAATGACTCCATGACATACCACCCATTAGGTTCTAAACGAGAATCTTATAGAACGAGTGCCAAGGAACCCAGGGAGCTCAACAAGACAAGGCACGGGGATACTACGATATATTCCTTATCTAACGACACTAGTATTATACTCTAACGAGTGCCAAGAGACAAGATCGAACAACGATTCATTAAGACACAAGCAATCATACTCGGGAGTGACTTAAACATGGTCTAATCATATAGGGAGTCATAACACAAAACGAAACAATCTTAGGAGTAGCCAGCAGACAATGGCAGACCGGCCGACACACCTCCACTCAAATGATCATAACTTTGTATGTACTAAGAGTTTTAAGGTGATTCCGGTGGCAATGGAAATCTGACTTCAAGACCTTCGAATCGATATAAAATTTGGATGAAACAGAAATCGGACGAGAAAGTTATGGCCGCTTGAAGTTGGGCTGAAACTCAGAAAACGAGCAGAATTTCCAGATTCGACCGAAATACAAAACCCAACCAACCTCAAGCACGAAACAAAACACGATCTAGGTACATAAACATCATATAAACGTATAACAAGAGTAAGAAATCCCTACCACAATGGGTTTTGAGCAAACCCTAAGTACACTAATCGAAGGTCCATCAAGAACAAGCTTTTCCAAAGTAATACCACAAGATCTACAACCTAGGTTATCCAAAAATGTGATCAATGAATGAATCCAAGTTAGGTTTTGAGAAGAGAGAGAAAAAGAGAACCAAAAACCATGAATCTTACCTCCAATAATGAGAAACTCAAAACCCGGTTGATATTTAAAGGATTAACACATAGATCTTGAAGATTTTTGTGGCGTTTGAGGTACAAATCCAAGGATTTGGGTGAGATTGAAGAGACAAGGGAGAGGGGCAATTTTAGGGCTTGGTTCATGGTCTTGAAGTGAGAAATAACATAAGGGGTCTATTTATAGTGTCTGAATCGCGTGTTAAAAATTCAGGCTTTTTGCAGGGTGTACCTGTACTGGGAAACTACGGTACAAGTACATCATAGATAGATTTGAAATTTTTTGTCAACGTTCATCGAATCAAACCCCAATCACTACTAACACTTCCAAACATCATCTCAACACCGAAACTCGAAGTTTAACTATCTACCGAACGTCTCATACATAGCGACACGTCAATCGGTGCAATCACATCAATTAAATGACCAAAGTAAATCAAAGCACAATTTTTCTAAAAATGAGATTATTGCACGAGTCTTCACAAGTTACCTCATTCAAGAGGATATCTCTATCTAGAAGTATTAAAACGGCACAACGATTAACTAAAAACTTGATAAACCAAAGAACAAACAAGATACCTTGATCAATTCAAAACAACTTGCTTTCCAATTGATTCTCCAAACTTTCACAAATGAACAGAACGAGTTACAAAGTGACTACTACTACTACAAACTACTCCTAACTACTTTGAACTTAAGTCTAAGCTCCTAAATTGCTGCCTAATGGACAAACAAAGCATAGCATAGCGGTTTGTTTGATGATTTATCTGGGGGCTTTTTCTTCCTTCATTTCTTCTATTTATAGGCAAACTCTTGAGTTTTCTCCACGGTTTTTATTTCCCGCCAGGCTACCTTCGAAGTTATCTCAGCTTTGAATTCAAACTTTCCCTCCATGATTTCTAACTGTGGTGATTCAGTTTAATCCATCACCCCATTTGCCCTTAACTGCATCGTGTTTAGTATGGGCAGTTATGTGCTTGAATCTCAACTCCTTTGACTGTTTCAACTCGGTGTAACTACCTCTTGTTTGAATGAAAACATTTGCGCCCTTGAGCATCGAACTGCTTACTTTCTGAGTTATCGTTTAAGTGACATCTAGCAACAATTATCATTACCTATAAAACGACATTAATTTAATCAGAATGTCATCGTTCCTTTAATTGCTTGATTCCATATATTTCAGTCTATGCATACTCTGTTTTGTCTAATATGAATGGCGACTTGTCACTATATGATTGGGCCAATAAATTCTCATGCAAACAATCTCATAACAAATTACTCATTTGTCGTGATATATAGCCACTAGAAAATTCAATAGAATCTGTGTGTCATCATCAAATCCTACTTAGAATAGACCACACCATTCTTTTGTAGCTTGTGAAAGTCTACAAAGGTTATGAAAATAGCCTTTCACAGGCTAAAAAAAAAATAGGTTGGTCCACTAGAATTAGGATTTGATGATGGGAGACAAATTCCATTGAATTTCTAAGCAACTACATCATGACCAGGTAAGAATTTGTAATGAGATCGATAGGTGGTATTTTGGAATTTCCCAAATGTGAGGGGACAATTTGTAATTTGTAGATTCTTTTCTTCCTTTTGCAAAACAACACTTTTGTCCAAAATGCAGAAATTGTTTGTTTTTGCCAATCCCAATCCCAGTCACTCAAGTGGATGGTTCTGCTTATAATAATTGATTCCTTCTAGGTATCTGATGCCAGAAGAATATATAATGCATTTTTACAAGGGTTTTTTTTTTTTTTTTTGGGGTAATTTTGTGTTGCATGGGCATTGCATGCATTATTTGATGAAAAGGAATCAAATCGAAAGCAACTTCACTGGAAGATACAATACTTCCTTATCTTTTTTCTGGTGGAATATTCGTGGCACAATATTCCACCTCCAATTCTATACTTTACGGGAATTGGAAGTAAAATTAGTGGCGCCCAAAAGAGTGTTCACATCTACTAGTAATTCGGTAGTGATCAGCTAGCCCAAAAATAGGCTACATATATATATATATATATATATATATGGGGATGGTTCAATGAACACCCTAAAAAAACACCCAACGGGGACGCCCAAAATCTCAATCTCATAGTTCCCGATTGAATTTTTATGATCCGAACCGCTCAATGTGTGCAGAATGTGATTTTAAGGGTGTCTATGAGAAATTAGCAAAAAAAATGACCGGAAAAGGCTTGATTAGAGCAGTTTTTATTTGAACCGTTCAATAAATTTTTGTTCAAAACTGTCCGGATCAAGCCCTTCCCGGTCATTTTTTTTGCTGATTTTTAGCGTGTACCCTTAAAATCACGTTCTGATCACATTGAACGGCTCGGATCATCAAAATTTGATCCCAAAAGAGTGTTCACATCTACTAGTAATTCGGTAGTGATCAGCTAGCCCAAAAATAGGCTATATATATATATATATATGGATCTTTCCAGCTTTTCTTTAGCAAGAATAGACCTGAGTTATTTGGTGCTCAAAGCGACCTCATAAGATGAGGTCCTATATATTGTGAAAATTAAAAAAAAAAAAAAACTTTTAGTGATAAAATTAGCTATAAAATAATAATACTCCACTGACTATAAAATATATACTTTATTTCTGTTGATTAATTTTTAATCGATTATATTTAACCACAAATTCAGCCTCAAAATTTTTTTTATTTTTTTTTGTAATTTAATTGATCAATGAAAAACTGAATAGTAAAAAATACTATTGAGTTGTTATGTGACATACGCATGGTTAATCACACTATTTGTTACTCCCTCCGTCCCTAAATAAGTGTCCGGCGCGCAAAACTAGGCCTTACAAAAGACGCATGTTTTTCGTTAAAAAATCTAATTTTTTCCACAATCTAATAGAAACCATTGCCATCTATTGATTTGTGAAAAGAAATTAATTTTTTTAAAGAAACAAATGCATTTTTTTAAAGGCCTAAGTTTGCGCGCCGGACACTTATTTAGGGACGGAGGGAGTAGCATCTAGGATGTTTAAACAGCAATTTGATCGAAAAACTTAACAAATCAAATATCAATAGAGGAATAGAAAAAAGTACAAAATTAATAAATTAAGTCATACGTACTTGTCCAAAAGCCTAGCTACTACGGGTTAAACATATATACCTTCTATAGTTTTTTTTTAATTCTATCATAGATGCATAGAAAAAGTAAATGGTTTTGGCAAAAAATGAAAGCAAAATAAGCCAATTTAAAAAACAAGCGAAAATACTGAATACAAGGGAAAAGGTTAAGAACTGAAAGGCATCCACATACAACTCACCAGTTGCTTCCCCAAATTCTTCCTATGAGTCAGCTGCTTTCAGCAGTGAACCAATGATAGATTAATTGAACATAATAAAAGGCCAAATTTCACAGTATAATGATATATATATATATAATTTGTATCCAACTGGGAGCCCTTGTCCCTGGCAAAATTTTAGAGGCATAAAGCGACCGCCATATTACTCTCTTTGTCTCAAGGAACGAGTATTTTAGCGTGTCCTACGGAAGAAAAATGGAAAAAGTGTGAGGGTTTACTTATTGTGTGTGGACTGTGGAGAGAACAATACTAGTAGAAGAATAAGCATATGCCTGGCTGATGAAAAAATTTTCAGTGCCGAGCGGGTACCACGTGGTGCCCGCTCGTGCATCCGAGCCGTCCATTTCAGGTTTGAACGGCTCAGATTTAGAGAGAGAAAAAGGAGAGAGAGTGTGTTGGGGTGAGAGGAGAGAGGGTGTTTCAATCCGAACCGTCCGAAAGTGAATCGGACGGCTGAGGTGCGCCGAACGGGTGCCACGTCGACAATACCCGCTCAGCACTGAAAAACTTCTTCTGGCTGATATACCCCCACGAAGAAAAAGAAAAGACAACCAACCAAAAGCTACCAGTACCCGGTACCCCGCATCCACAATTAGTTTTTCGAATATATTTCATTTTTATTCTAATTTCTTTACTGTAAATCTTGGCCTTTAAAAGGTGGCCACCTTCGTCTTTTCCAACTCGGTTTCGAGCTGCAAATCCCCGAAACCATACCCCTCTCTCTCTCTCTCTCTCTCTCTCTCTCTCTCTCCTCGACCTATATATTCTAACGTCTTTTTTTCAATATTGTTTTAGTTTTGGGAAATCGTTTACAAAAAAGGCATCCATTTCAAAAAAAATAGGGGCGCCCTCTCTCTTTCTCTGTGTGTTGGCATGATATTATTATCTTCTCTTCAAGTACACTTCGTATAAGTGAACGTCGAAATTAGCAGTTGAAAAAGAACGGGGCGGGAAGGGAGAGAGATGGCTGCAGGGAACGAGTGGATAAATGGGTATTTGGAGGCGATTTTGGACGTCGGAAATAATAGTAGCAAAAGCAGCAGCAGCAACAATATTTTGGGGGTGAAGAATGTAATTGATGGCAATGATATAACAAAAAGGATTGAAGAGACAAAACTGAAAATTGATCAAGGATTCGATACTAATGGTGATGAAGATCACAAAGATAAGGAGGTGACTGATCCTCAGAAGCCCATCAGTCCCATTAAGTACTTTGTTGAAGAAGTTGTTAATTCCTTTGATGAGTCTGACCTCCACAGGACATGGATTAAGGTACGTACGTACATACTTCCCTAGGTTTTGAACTAAATTAATTATTTTTAGTTGCAGTCAATATTATTGATATTGAATTGTATATTTTTCATTCACAATTTTTTTTTATTTTTTTATTTTTTAAAAAAAGAGCTTTGTGCTATTTGAGTTGGCTTTCGGGGTGTTAATTACCCAGGTTAGCAAAGAGGTATTACGGTCAAGAGCTGTTCGGGCCCTCATGGGTTACACAATATCACTCTCTGCGACCGTTCTTAAAACAGACTTTCGGGTGCAATTAATGTCAAATGCCATAAAAGATTTAATTGAAACCCTCCCTAATACCAATTGGTTTAATTAGGAGAGATGGTGAAAAAACGGTCCGACAAGTAGTATCACAGCTAGGCAATCATGGGTTCGAGTCGCAGGAGCGTCATCGTGAGCGAGGGATTGTTGGGCTCGAAGTGTACCCATGGATTGGTTACACAATACCACTCTTAGAGGCCGCTCTAAAAACAGCATTGTGGATTCGATGTCGAATGTCATAAAAGACTTAATTGAAACCCTCCCCAACACCAATTGGTTTCGGGAAAAATGGTAGAAAAGCGGTCACATTTTTGTAATCTTTCCTCGATCTTGTCAACCAAGGGTTGGCCAAGTAGTTTTGCCATGGGACTTAGGAATTTGGTCTCTCCTAAGGTCTCAGGTTCAATTCTTCTTGTGAACAACTCTTGGGACTATCTTACCTCCACATGTTAGGTAATAAAACAATTGTGAGAGAGGCTGTAAGAATTAGTTCAAGGTGCGCACAAACTTGCTCGGAACAGCTCGCACTACCAAAAGAAAATCTCCCCTCTTGTCCGGCTCCGCAATAGGTAGAAGGAAAAAAAAAGAATTATCACACGTTGGTCTTCCTCTCCTCTATACTTAGTAAAATTTAAAAAACAAAAGACAGCGAAAAAAGAGCAATTATACCAAAGAGATACCATGGTTAACATGCTTGTAAAATTTCCTTCTCAATCAACCCTCTGATTTTGTTTTTTTGTTTTTTTTCTTCTCATGAAGAACTTCATACAAAGAGTTTGATACAAAGAGAAATGTTAATGTCGAAACTATTTTCGTTAATATTAAAATCTGTATGCATAAAAAAAAATTTGTACCATGTATAATGTACAGGCTCATATACACTAAAATTTTAGCATTAAAAAGAACTGTTTTGACATACAAATTACATCATAAAGTTTACAATTAACATAAAAACAAGCAGCACAAACCAAGGTAGGCAATTTTTTAAGTAAAAGCGACCCGTTGGAGCGTTGGAGGTAACACTTTAACCATAGTCAAACAGAAAAGTTGTTAACTGGGGATAGCTCAGTTCGCCAGAACTTTTACTGTTGAAATGTGTCCCACATCGTCTGGACATATCTCATCTGTGCTAGTTATAAGGCTCTAATTTTCCTCTTCTTAACACCTGGGTTTTAAGGAGTAGTGTCGGCTGAGTTTTTCAACTTTGTATCAGGGCTTGGTGGAGCCTTTGTTTGGTGGACCGTTGTCCAGTTGCCATGTGTTCCAAGAGGGTGTGTTGTAATGTGTCCCACATCGTCTGGACATGCCCCATCTATGCTGGTTATAAGGCTCCGATTTTCCTCTTCTTAACACCTGGGTTTTTTCCCCTTTGTCTGTGATCCGTGTGTTTCGGATCCGTTAATTACCTCTCCACGTGCGAGTCGGAGGTCGCACCTGCGGAGAGTGTTAGAGTTTGTCCCCCATCGGTTAATTATCTCCTCCAAGAACTAGTATATGAGCCTGAGCGACCTCTCCACTCTTTGCCAATTGGTTTTGAGATGGATATAAAGCTTCTATATGATATCAGAGCAGGGCCCGTTCTACCCCACATTTTTAAAATAAAAAAATTACAATCCACACCCTACGATGACAGACCAGCAAAAAGGATGCACGATGATAGAACCCAAAAGTGGCCACACATGACAGACCTTAAATGCGGCTGCACGTAAGGGGGGATATTGAGGAAATAGAATCTCACATTGCTTGGGAGTAGAATGGGTGATCACTTAATAACATTTGGGACCTCTCAACTCATTGCCAATTGGTTTTGAGATGGATATAAAATTTTTATACTTGCATCTCACTACGAGGTCAGGAGTTTGAATCTCCTCACCTGCGCGCAGATGTTCTTCCCTTAGAGGGCTTTTTCTTTCTTTCTTTATTTCTACCCTATAGGCTTATTTCTTGTATTGGTTGAGTTGTTGGGCTTGGTTGTCTCGTAAACTCTCACAATTGATGTAGTGTCCCGGATTTATACTTTGTACTTCATATCTGATATAAAAATGATCTTTTCTATCGATTGACAAAAAAAAATAAAAAAAGTTGCATCCACCTCAAAGTGGATCCTCGAATAAGCTGAGAATTTCATAAAGTTACTTGACCTACTGGAAAAGAGAGGCACCATTAATATGAATATTAATATGCCAAAATTGATGCTTAAGGGAGAACAATTTCGTTCACGTCCCTCGCCTTCGATGAGAATAACTTTATCCACATCTGGTGAGGTATATGTTGCAGGTTCTGATTCGGCAATCAGAACCGCTATTACTTTGTTACTTTGTATAAAATCATTTGTTAGAAGGCTATGCAAAAATTTAGCTCATTTGAGTTATCGAGTAGCATAAAGCGTTTGATAAAAATTCTAATTCTTGGGTTAAATTAGAAGTAGATAGAACAAAATCGAACCTTTTGATTGAGTTGTTGCCAATCCAGTTGAGTAGAATTTTTGCACTCTTTTGAGCTGAATTCCTTTATCACTCTACTGGAAGAAAAAAAAAAAAAAAAAAAGACTAATTCATGTGGGAAACTAATTCGTAGTGAGATAGTGAGAAGAACAAGTAAAAGAAAGAATTCAATGATATACACCAAATATGTACTTCAAAAACGAAAACGAAAAACGTTTTAAGGGGTGTTTCCCATAAATTAAACGAATGTTTTTTGTCGGTTTTTTCTCAATTTTTATTAAATTTATGATTTTGAATTATCATTCGTCTTAACGAGATAAATTTAAAAAGTACTATAAAAAAACATGATCAAAAGAAAAAATACGTAGATTAACTTAAGACGAGATGTTTTCGAAAAAAACTCTAAACTTTTTATATATACCATCGGCCCGCCCATAGTTAACAGCCCGTGTTCTTGGACGTCTTTCAAAATAAAAAATATTTATATGTATTGTAAGTATCTGCACACTTATATACGTATATATATGCACAACCACATCAACTTTTAAATTTTCAATTACGGTTGAGGCCGCGCTAACTGGTCTGAACGCTCTCTGTTGTCACCATAGAAAAAGGGACTTTTCAATCCAAAACAGTAAATCTTTTACTAGTATACATACAAGCTTCGATTACTATGCAAAAAGAAATGAAAGTGTGAAACAACATATGAGTAACACACCCAGAGGTTGTCCCAGTGGTTCGGGCAGATGCCCAGCCTTTGGGAATGCTTCTCAATGTCTGAGGTTCGATTATCTATCGGATGAGTATCCTGAAGCAAATGGAAGGACCGTGATTGGTATGGTCGCGCTAGCTCCCCCAGAGATTTAGATTACACAGTCGGGTCCATATACTGGCCTAACTGTAGGACAGTTCTTCTGTCGTAAAGGGGAAAAAAAACATGTGACGGTGTTTAATTTTGTTTTTCGCTTTTGTGGGTAAGTAACGTGAGTTGATGGTGTACACAATTGAATGTGACAGGTAATAGCAACAAGGAATACTCGTGAACGCAACAACAGACTTGAGAATATGTGCTGGCGTATTTGGCATCTCGCCCGTAAAAAGAAGCAGGTCTCTATCTCTCCTCCCCCCTCTGTGTTTGCGTTTATAAGGGTATATTGGAATAGAATCACGTGGACCGGACGGCTTTTCAGGTCGATTCCATATTCATTAGCTCATTTTGGATGGCATTAATCTTGAGGAGGATTAAAAATGTGATGCCATATTTTGTTTATTCCTACGTTTGGAATGGACTAAAATAGGAATGCGACTCCTCCTGATAACACATTTAGCCAGGAATCATATTCTCAAATTAAGAAGTTGATTTCTCCCATCCCTCGAGTAATCCTAGATTCATGGCTCAATCCTCAAAAGGGAGACGTTTGAACTAAGTAAATTTCTAAAACAACTGATTCTCGGACAAGATCACTGAATTAATCTAAACATCGGAATAGAATTACTCCGATATTGAGGGAATCAAATTAGTATTCCTACCGAAGATCATCAGCATCCAAATATAGCCTTAATTTAAATTTGTGTAGCCAGTCAAATAAATCATCCACACAAAAACATGAGGGATGTCATTGATAGGGTTTTTTACCACTAGGTCTAGAAAATAGAAAGCAATTTCCACAAGGTCTCCTGATTAATGAAACACTGAAAAATAATGAAAGTGCCTAAAACCCTAAACCCTGAAAGTGCTTAAACCCTAAACAAAAGGGCTTACATTTTTTTTCCTTCGCCTTTTGAGATCCCTAAACCTTTCCCAAGGAGTTGACCACAGAATCACAAGAAAAGCTATTCCAGTTACAAAATGAAAGAGTAAAGTGGTAGTGGAAGTTTCAATACTTGATGACAGAGATGGAGCCAAATTTTTGCGTAAGGAGAGCGAATATACACAATCTAAATATTTTTTTTTTGTTGATAAATTTTTTTCCCAATGTAAAAGTAGGGTTTTTTTTAAAATGTTGTCGCCCCCTCTGGCTGCATCCATGCTTGATGATCACTATCAATAGGCAGCTTAGCCACCAAAACAAACAAAAAATGCTAAAAGTGGGTTTCACTAATGTGATAAACCAGTAAACTAGATATAATAACACACAAACAAACAAAAAGCACAAGCAATTAAGGTAGTAGGTTTTTAAAGGCATGAAACATGAAAAAAGAAAACTTATATACCGTCTCTGCAGATAGCTTGGGATGATGCACAAAGACTTATGAAACGAAGAATTGAGATTGAAAGAGGTCGTAATGATGCCGCAGAAGACCTTTCTGAGCTTTCTGAAGGTGAGAAGGAGAAGAGCGATGCTAATCAGGCTGAGTCTCCACCGGACAAAATTTCAAGAATCAACTCGGACATGCAAATATGGTCTGATGACGACAAACCTAGACACCTATATATTGTCCTGATCAGGTACCGCGCGTATCTTGTTATGTAGGTTTATTTACGGTCCAAACACAAGCTAACATAAGAAATAAGAATTAATACAATCATGTCATATAATAAACAAATTGGTCGTACAGAGCATGGAACTAGAATGAATGGTCAAAATATAGGAGACAAAGAAACACGCAAAAGACGTGGAAATTAAGAAGTGCATAGCGAGTTTGACTGTTTGAGTCATGGCACCAGCATTTTCCTAGTTGTCTTACAACAGTTTTTCTGCAGATCTATCACTACGTACCTCCTCTGCAGTTCGAAGTATCAAAATAATTCACTTATTTCTAAGCGGCCTATAATCTGTAAACAAATTCCTTAGGATGATGAATGGTCTATAATTGAAGAAATGTTCATTACGCTGAGGAACTATTCACAACAATAAGTGTGTACATGCAATTGTACACTACAGTTATGCCGTTTCTAATTTCATCAATGAGTCAATGACGCGAATTTCCTTCTGCTATTTTCAATTCTTTGTTCTGTTAAGGTTAGTGAAGAATGAAATTATATTCTCCAAACAAAAAACGAATATTTCTGTAATCGACCAAATAAAAGGAAACAAAGCATGAGTCACTAAAGAAGTATATGCAGTGATGGTGATTGCCATAGAATGGCTGAGTTTGATATCATGCTTATCCTTTTATGTAGTTTGCATGGGTTGGTGCGTGGAGAAAATATGGAACTTGGGAGAGATTCGGATACTGGTGGTCAGGTAGTAACACGGTAACAGTATGACAACATTCAAACGCTATTGCTATTGCTATCGCTATCGAAGACCGAGCCCTTAAAATTATTCCATTGATTCCCACCAATGAGCTACACTTAATAATTACCATAACCATAACTGTCCTACTTTTGCATTTCTTTCTACACATTGCTTACAATTTGTATGTATGTCCAGGTGAAGTATGTCGTAGAGCTTGCTCGAGCACTAGCGAATATGAAAGGTGTCTATCGTGTAGACCTTCTGACAAGACAAATCACCTCGTCAGAGGTAGACTGTGGCTATGGTGAGCCCATTGAAATGCTGTCGTGCCCACCTGACGGCACTGGTAGTTGTGGCGCCTACATCATTCGGATCCCATGTGGACCTCGCGATAAGTAATCACATTTACTTGCGCTCATTTCTCTAATCTATTAGGGTGTCTTCAGAAACTAAGGAAAGAAATAGACAGGAAATAAAACTAATAATTTTCCACCATTCCCTTGTTTGGTTCCTTCTTTGTTAGTGCAAAGAAAAATCCTGGAATAAGTAGAACGTTATTTACCACTTAAGTTTTCCTGCCTTCTCTTTCTCTTTCGCTTTCTTTTTTTTTTTTGGCAAGTTACCTTTTCATTTTAATTTTCATCTTTCTTAGAATAAGGAAAGGGAGCCATTCTGTTCTCTTTTGATTTATTGTTCTTTTGAAAGACCTAAGTGAGAATTTAATAGTTATCCAAAAATTCATCTCCCGCTTACTTTCTCTTCCCATTCCACGAGTTCCAAACATGGCCTAAGTTTAATCCACACGTAACTTTTATCACTATTATGGAGTTTATGTAACTAATACAAAACCTTCTCATCAAGTTCTTCCCACTCCTAGAGCTCTCCAATATACCCAAAACGTGTATCTAACTTTGAAAACACCCTGGCGACAGGTACATTCAAAAAGAGTCACTTTGGCCTTACATACCTGAATTTGTTGATGGGGCTCTAAGTCACATCGTCAACATGGCAAGGGTTCTAGGGGAACAAGGTGATGGGGGAAAGGCGACATGGCCTTATGTGATTCATGGTCACTATGCTGATGCAGGAGAGGTTGCAGCACATTTGTCCGGGGCCTTGAATGTGCCAATGGTGGTAACAGGACACTCCTTGGGGCGGAACAAGTTTGAACAATTACTTAAACAAGGGAGGTTGTCGAGGGAGGACATAAACTCAATGTACAAGATAATGAGGAGGATAGAAGCCGAAGAGATGGGGTTGGATGCTGCTGAAATGGTGGTAACTAGCACGAGGCAAGAGATCGATGAGCAATGGGGTTTGTATGATGGGTTTGATATCAAATTGGAGAGGAAGCTTAGGGTTAGGAGAAGGCGTGGTGTGAGTTGCCTTGGGCGGTACATGCCAAGGATGGTGGTATGCACAATCTCGTATTCTTTCTTATTCTCGTAACCTAAGCATGAGTTCTTTATCCTGATCATTCACGAAACCAGGTTATACCACCAGGGATGGACTTCAGCTATGTCACACCACAAGATTCACTGGAAGGTGATGGAGATCTAAAGTTGTTGATTGACTCCAATAAGACTCAAAATAAAAGGCACATGCCTCTGATATGGTCCGAGGTCAGGCATCCTTTTCTTTCCATACTTGCATATAGTATCAGCCATTGGGCATGATTCTGATAACGTGAAAGATGACATCTTCATTTCTAAATTTATGAATGACTACTTCTAACCTTTCTGCTATACTCTTTCAGATAACAAAATTCTTCACAAACCCTCACAAGCCTATGATCCTTGCATTGTCTCGTCCAGACCCCAAGAAAAATGTGACCACATTGCTCAAGGCTTTTGGCGAATGCCAACCACTCAAAGAACTTGCCAACTTGGTAAAAATACATCCCACTACAATATTCATCTTTTATCTACAGATAATATGTCTAAGCAACATTCATGGATGATTCTAAATCACTATTGCAGACCCTAATACTCGGTAACAGAGATGACATTGAAGAGATGTCTAATAGCAGTTCAGTTGTTCTCACAACTGTACTGAAGCTCATTGACAAGTACAACTTGTATGGTATCGTAGCATATCCCAAGCATCACAAGCAGTCTGAAGTTCCTGAGATATATCAGCTAGCTGCTAAAACAAAGGTAAAATATGCTCCCTAATCTGCCTCTATGCATATTATACCAAGCCTTTGAAGTCATCACCAAGCTAGGTTCTAATGAAAGGTGGACCGTTGGTACTCATACAGGCCTTGACATAGATATCCCAGATGGGATGATCCATGATAATGTCAGGTCTGCAATTCATTAGCCTAGACCAACATTTAACAAGTCACTAACTATTCAAGTTTCCCTTTCGATTGCACCATAATACTGCTAACAGTAACACTTCTCTGGTGGATTTATCTCTTCAAGGGAGTTTTCATCAACCCAGCTCTTGTTGAACCATTTGGTCTCACACTCATAGAGGTTAGTCACTGCCTGACTCACTCACCTGCAGAATGCATTTAGAGCTTGAAGTTCCTTGCAAAGGAACTACCACAGTTTTATATACCTCTATTTCTTGCAGGCTGCTGCTTATGGTTTGCCTGTTGTTGCCACGAGAAATGGTGGGCCTGTGGATATTATCAAGGTAAAGTCGGAGAGAATTTACATTTGTTCAGTCGCTAAGAATGCCAAGTCTACCAAATCTGGCTAATTCCTGGGCCACAACCTAATAATTTGAAGTTTAATGGGTATATGAACCCATAGGCTGAGGTTCTACCCCCATGATTACCCATTAACTTGGAAAAGGTGTCGCACATTAATAAGCTTCTCACAAAAATAAGTTTTCCAAAGAATCTAATTGGGAATTCCTTGTTAAATCAGGCACTCAACAATGGGCTTCTCATCGACCCACATGACCACAAAGCCATAGCAGATGCCCTCCTAAAGCTTGTAGCTGATAAAAACCTCTGGCTCGAGTGCCGCAAAAATGGGCTAAAGTATATCCACCGTTACTCTTGGCCAGAACACTGTAGAACCTACCTTTCTCATGTCAAGCATTGCAGGAACCGACATCCTACAACCCATCTTGAGATCATACCTACTCCTGAAGAACCCATGAGTGACTCCCTAAGGGATGTGGAAGACATTTCTTTGAAATTCTCAGTTGATACAGACTTCAAGTCCCATGGAGAAATCGATGCAGCAAACCGACAAAGGAAACTCATAGAGGCCCTGACCCACTTAGGTTCCCCCCATGGCAATTCCAGCATTAGTTACAGTCCAGGAAGAAGGAAGGAGCTATTTATAATAGCCACCGACTGTTTCGCTAAGGATGGATTGTGCACTGAGACCCTGCCATTAGTCACCAAAAATGTGATGCAAGCTGCAGTCTCAAGTTCAGGCAAGGTAGGATTCGTACTGCTAACAGGTTTAACCTTACATGAGACAAAGGAAATATTTAGAAATTGCCATGTGGGTTTGGAAACTTTTGATGCATTGGTCTGTAACAGTGGAAGTGAAATGTATTATCCCTGGCGAGATTCCTCAGCTGATATGGACTATGAAGCCCATATTGGGTACAAGTGGCCGGGTGAGAATGTTAGATCGATGATAATGAGGCTTGGTAGGGTAGGAGAAGAAGATGGAAATGGGGATGATATAGCAGAGTATTCAGATGCATTTAGCTCTCGATGCTATTCCTACAGCATTAAACCAGGAGCCAAGGTCAGATTTTCAAATAATTGCCCATCATGCTGAAAAATTAAGAAAATCGAATTAAACGCCAGAGAGATCATAAAGCGTAGAGTATCTTAGAAACATGGTATCATCTACTTATCCTTGCTATTATGTGGGTTTGGACAGACTCGAAAAATTGATGAACTGCGCCAGAGGCTACGGATGAGAGGCTTCCGATGCAGTCTTGTCTACACTCATGCCACAACACGATTGAATGTAGTACCATTATTAGCATCAAGAGGCCAAGCACTAAGGTAAGAACTATTCCTAATTTACTTAAGCCTGTGTGTAATGCACTTGTTGTTTGTGTTGTGTAGTCAACAAGCGCATGACTCAGTTGCACGACAGTGGAAACTAGTAAAAATACATCCATCCATCTGTGTTTGAGATAAGATCTCACTTATGTTCATTTATCCAGGTACCTATCTGTTAGGTGGGGTCTTGATCTTTCCAAAATGGTAGTGTTTGTCGGGGAGAAAGGGGATACAGATTATGAAGGCCTATTGGTTGGTCTTCACAAGACTATTGTTCTAAGAAATTCTGTTGAATACGGCAGTGAGATACTTCTGCGCAGCGAAGAAAGTTATAAAAGGGACGATGTAGTCCCCCAAGATAGCCCAAGAATTGCCTTTGTCGAGGATCATCAATTCCACAATATCTCTGCAGCTTTAAAGGCTCTACAGATTATGTGATTTTTACTTGCACTTTATAACTTCTTTTGGGAGGAGGTTTCATGGATAACGCAGAAGCAACTAAACTATTACAAATACAACAGAAATTAAATCTTAATTTTGCTTAATAGTACAGACAACTTCTGTATAATGACATGAATGGTATATTAGGCATACTCACAAGTCACAAGGTTAAGTTCTGCAACAACAAAATCAATGGGCACCCCCTATGGGTTCTACCCTATAATTTGACATACCATATCATGAAATCATATGTAAGGACGTGAAACATTTCATGAACCAGAAAAGCAATACAGCATTGGAAAATTGCATTGCACGACAATTCAAAGGAAAACAACCAACTTGCCACATTTTTCTTTTCTCAGGAGTTCAATTGTACTCATTTTGCAGTTAGGTTTAAAGAAGCAGGCCTTGTGTACACATTTACCTGATCAGTGACTATGTTGAAGCATCAATTTTATTGTCCATAGGATGTTGAGTACTTTTAGCAGCCTCTTTAGTCACAAAGAGTTGACTGCATGCCCTGTGATGCCTATATACAGAAAGCAACTTCTACCTTGTATTCCTCTCCACAACAACATTTAACAACCTGAGAAATTCCCTGCAAAAAAAAAATGGAGGCCATCCTGAATTCCTGAGGAGATTCGGAAAATAAAAATAGCAGCAGGTATAATTCTATTTGATTATGAACGAAAAATGCAGTGACAAAATGAACAAAGCATGGATACTACCACAAGGATGCCGTGTCCACATGAACGACCGGTACTGAGCACATACGTCAGGATGTGTATCAAATATTACATATCTTATGGTGATTTGAAATTTAACCTCATTATGGCTAATATAGCATACTTTTTGGATACTCTAGGCCACGTCCCAGAACAGCTATGCAATTGAGATCATCTTACATAACATTAGAAGTAAACACAACAATAGTTTTCCACCACCTTGTCCTTGGAGAAGACATTAACTGTGGACCAATTTAGTATCATACTTTCCTCCAAATACCCGCATACCATATTGAGTCACAGATGTGCTCCATATTCCTATCCATACTGTCTTTTTAACTGTACCCGTATCCATGCTTCAAATGGCAATTTAAACAGTTTACCTTGAGAGTTCGTACGTTCATGTAATGACAGTTAAAGTTGATATATGTCATATATCAGTCAGTACAAACAGTTACAGGCATGATAGTGAAATGAGACTTGATAGCGGAAGGAGAATTGCATACGACCTACTGAAAATTATACAGCAAATTTCCCAACTAATAATAAGTTCCCAAACATTGATTTCTCACCAATCTTTTTTTTGAGTAATACATAATTAAATGTTAGGGAACTATATTTTTGCCGAATGTATCAAAGCCGTACCACTATCCTATGTTTTAAGGTTCTTCTGTATTGCAGAATTGGTAGAGTTTCGCATCCATATCTGTATCCATACTTCACAGGAACTAAGTAATCCAACTCATCTATGTCATGCAATTTCCATTAGTTATGTCACTGCAAACAAAATCTCAGGCCAAGATTGTTAACTCCGACTTTAATCGTCTAATCATTATGTTGTTTTGGACGGCCAATGCTTTCCTTTTTGACGGCCTGCGCCGTGTTGTGATGGCCCATGAATCTTGAGAATCGAGTGTGGGCATAGTCGCCAAAGCAAGTCTGAAGGCTTAATCAGTATACATACACAAACGAATACAGTTTATCGCCCAAAAAACTAAAAATGGAAGATGCTGACAAATAAATCAACCTTCAGTTTCTCAAATTGCTGCTGCAGAGAATGCAAATACTCGGTTTCTCCAGCTCGGTCAGCTAAAAGAGCTTGATGTTCTTCTTCTAGGGTCTTGACATTCATTGATCCAAGCTCTGGCTATAACCACCAAAAAACTAAAGTAGAACACCTTGTAGATGTAGTGAGTACATCAAAGAAATAAAAATGTTACTTCCAATAGAAACGGCAATCAGTCCATAACTTTTTTTCTCAGAACCCCACATCCTGTTGCTCAAAGAAACCAGGAAGTGGCACATATTGATTCTGTTAAATTTTGACACTGGATATTGGCATCAAGGAAATTAAAGACACTTAATAGCTAACAACTTAATAAATGGATACGAAATTTTGGGGATGGGAGAGAGAATAACAGTTAACAAAGAAATGGGTAGTCTAACATATGAGTTACCTTGAAACCACTAATCCTGCACTTCACTTGCTCAACAGATTGCTTTACCTGATATAATACAAAATTTGAATGAGGGAATCCTTTGAATCTCATGGTATTTGGAATGGTAGGTACCCATTAAACTCAAAAATATACAGGATCCAAACACAAAACGAGACAGTTATTAAATACTATCTTTTTTCATCTGATTCCACCTAATTTTTGTACCTATGCGCTTATAATACAAGGGGTAGGTTGGGTTTAAAGCGATGGTTCAATGCTTAAGCCTGACTATACACAAGATACAACGGCAGAGCAACCTAGATACATGTTGTGTCTACCAGAAAAATATAACACAACTGAATATGAAACAAAATATAAGCAAAAAACATATCCATTTAGTAACTATGGTAAAAGGGGACCCACTCTAAAGAGAATTACCTATACATATATGATTTTCTTATACTAAAAGAACAAAAAAAATTGGTGAACATCACTGCCTTCTGTCAATCAGAAAGTAGAAAAGAAACAAAAATGATCTATGATAAACGCATAAAGAATATTTCAAATTGTCCTCCTCTTCGTTGGGAAGTACCAGGCACTAGGGAGAAAGCTATAGAATAACTTCTAGCAGAAATACCAGAGACTAGGGAGAAAGGAAGACAGAGAATAACAGACTATACTCAAGCGCAACTTATACTTATGTCATGTGCACTCATGATTTACAGACTAAGAGGGTGTTCCAGTTTTGGAAAAAAGTAACTTTTGGAAAAGGAAGGTAATTTCAAGCTCAAACACTATGTGTTTACGCAAATAATTTTCCTACCAATGTGGATCTTGTTTGATAGATCTCATCGAGATCTTTTAAACGGTGCAAAAAAAAAATTAAAAAATTATTTTTTATTTTCATTATATTTGAATTTGAAAATTGAAGAAAAAGAACTTTTAAAAAAAGATGGGAAACTGGAACGGCCCCTAAACCTAGAACCCTGATAATTACTGTTTGCTTCACAACCAATTCAATAACATAAATATTTGTTTTCTTCCACTGCACAAGTATGTAAATCCACTCATGTTAAAACCTTGCTAGTCTCCGCAAGAAGATTGGATTTTGTTTGTGTCGCCAGATCAAGCTTAGCTTTGCCAGATTCTAACATAGTCACTAGCTTCTTCACTGCATCATCCTGAGATTAGGTGGACAATTAAAAGCCTACAACTCCATAATAGCCATTGGCCCATTACAATATGAAATGACATGCCCATACCACATTTTCTGCAATGGGATGACTCTCTACTCTACACTTCCCTGCAAGTGAAGTTCAGTAGATGAAGAAATCAGATATACACATTAAAGCTATACAGACAAAACAAGTACATTAGTTTCCAGATTATTTAAGGAGTATCTTTATTCGTAATAATGTACCTCTATTCTACTAGGACCTCCAAATTTGGCACAAGTATATGTGAATATAGCATGTGTTTTACCTCACCATTGGAAAAGAAAAACAGGCACTTCGTGTTAAGATATTGTTATAGCAACCAATATAGCACGCTACGTAGGAGTTTCATAGTATGGGCGAAATTCCTTGCAGGCATTTACATAACTTAATCCATTTAACCTATCACTAACTGTCAAAGTATAGGATGATTTAAAACTCTTTGTTTTGAACATCTCGAAAACATTTCACATTTTGCTCATTTCATTTCGGTGTTGGACCCAGCACCGGGGGTCTGAGCGAAATATGATTATGGAAATTTATTAGCTTCTAGCAGAGAAGTTCCATTTAGCTTTAAGAAAGTTTCTCTTAAATAGTCCTGGTCAGCTATCAAATTTTTCAGATATACAGTTGTCATGTTTCCCATTGTGTGCTTTCCAATGCTCTGGACTATGAATGAAGGATGCTAATGAGCACAAAATTGATTTGGGTCTCTAGGCCTTTCCTCTCTGATGCCTTTCGGCATTGTTTTGGGGGCATCTTTCCTCAGCAAAACGTCTCTTTAGCTCCTCGGTTCTTGGAGGTATAGGGGGGCCACGGTTCAATGGTATTCTGAGAGGAGTCAATTTGTGCATATATTGCCAAAGGTTAGGCCTATCTCCAATCGTCCCCCGCCCATACCCGCAATGATTGGGGACTAGATGGTTTCCGTTGTTATACAATCGTCATGTTTCCCCATCGCAACAAAATTTCCATTCGAACAGAATGCAGTGGTAACAAATCAAACACAGGTTTCTTTAGTAAGAATCCAAACAAAAAGTAGAACTTTACCAGAAATGTCACATCAGTGTACAAGTCATACCTTCATCTTCTCTTATATGTTCCCCCTTTTCAGCTTCTCTTGTTTGTTCCCCACTGGCATCCTTGAAATGTATAAACTAAAATCAGTAGCATTACAATATTCTGTATGGAGGTAAAGAGTTAAATAAGTTGTGACTGGTGAGAAAGTCATAGCAACAAAATTACTAAATACAACACCCTCAAAGATTTTGTCTAGCTCAACAGAGAGTCGATTTCACCGTAAAAAGTAAACATTGTAGAAATAAACCAAATTTCTGGCTTAGAAATATGCACACTTGACTGACATGTGATTTCTCACAAAATAAGACAAGATACACATAGAAAATACGTAGTTTTATATGTGTATTACTATTTCACAGAGAATGATACACAATTAAATGTTGTGTACATAAGAAGTTTAATTTAGAACACGATAACTAAATGTGATGCAAACTTCTTTCTAAAGTTTAAAGGAGCAAAAATGGACAAATTTACCTTGTTTTTCTTGTATCATCGCATTCTATTTTACTTGTAACAGCATCGGAACTGTATAAGTGTTCTACGAATGTACGAGCATATTTAATTTTAGAAAATTTAGGCAAATAGTAAAACGTGTTTGGAAACATGGGTCTAGAAGTTTCTAATGAGTGTTGTGTGTGTATGTACATGAAAAACCAGACACATTCATCTAAGTGTAACTGCTTCTTAGATTTTTTTCATATGTAACAAGTAGTGCTATACACATGGAAAAGTTACAAGACCAAGAACCTTGAAACATCCATATTATGACACTCCACTTTTCAAAAATAATACAGGGGATGACTGGAAGAAAAACAAACTTCTCAGGACATTTATATTGATGGTCTAATCTACAAGGAAAAAAAAATTATGAGCTTGGTACAACTTCGGAGATGTAGATTGCATATTACATAAGAAGAAATAAGGCATCAATCAACAAGCTATCACCCAGAAGCACGCATACGGACACAGACATGACATGGACACATTATTTTGTCAAAAATTAGGAACACATACACGTTGAGAACGCGGTAAAACTAAAAGTTTATATATTACCGCAGATTCATACAAAATCAGGAATATCATATCAATCAAATGATTCAAATTTGATAAAAAGCACAAACAATATTGACATACCAAATATTGAAAATACCACCGTCACTCAGCAACATTCATGAACTAAGCAGCCATGGCTAATTTGACCATGCCCAACTTTTCAACATTGTTTTCTGACCTACTTATGTGTCCCTAGCATAGCCTTAGTGTGTCCCCACCGTGTCCCTAAGCATCTCCAACGTGTCTACAAAAATAATAGTAACAAGAAGAACAATCAAGCATGCATTTAGGTGCGTCCAAGCCATGTACAGAGCATGTCAGGTCATGTCCACATCCGACACGGCGACACGTGTTCCGCAGCTTATCACTGTTAAAAAAAACTTTTTAGTACCCCACCACGCTTTGATTCAAATATTTGGGCATTCTAGAGAGAAGTTAAAATATACAACGCAGCATGTGAGACTAGTAACGGAATGCATTTTGTTCATAGAATCCAAATGAAAGCCTCATGCATGTATATATGAACATGTATCATCACAACTCAAAAGTTCCGAGAGAGAGAGAGAAGAAATATCATCAAAAATTACCGATCCCTGTTGTCCAATGATTGAGTTAAGTTTGTAATATTTGATCCAATCCTACCCAAAAGCAAAAGCCCCTATTATCAACTGAAATATTTTCTATATGGCAATGGATAAAAGTGATAAAGGGTATAAAACCTGTTGTTGCTGCAATTTGGCATTGATATCCTCCATAATATTTGTATAGTAAGTGCTGTTGCAGTAAAAGAGACGTGTGACTAACATTAAAAATAAGTTAAGCTCTATCTTATGTTTACATTAACTAACCTTTTCGCCACAAATTTGGCTGACAAGCACACTCGTTCTTGTTGAATAAGCTCCAGTGTCTGTAAGCCATTGAAGACAAGGACAGTATTAAGAAAGTAGCAAATGTTTGTTTCCTGGTTACTCAAGCAAGCAAGTTGTTCTTTTGTGGTAGTATAGAGGTCAACCCTCAACCTCCAAGATAAATCACCGGGCATGGGATAAATGCTTACTATTCTTTTCTTTTTTTTGGGTTCTGAAATATACGGAACAGCAACACAACAAAAGAGGAACCAGATCAGAGAAGTAAAAGATTGCTTGCTTTATTTCTTCTCTCTTGTTTTCTCTCTTACTCTCTTTTCTCTGTCAATTAGTTGTCTCAACTCGTCTAGAAATAGGATAAGAACCCAAAAATGGAAATGCACGCAAATTATTGCCAAACAATATTGCCATGAGTACCCACCAAGGTTGACATGACCATTACTCAGGGGAAGAAACTGTGATATATAAAGATTAAAGAGCTGAACATTTTAACACTATTACCATAGAGGGGTTCACATCATCATGAAGACTGTTAAAGCATCCAACTCAAAACCATTTGGCAATGAGTGGAGAGGCCGCTCATGTTGATATATAAGTTTTTGGACATGTGCAACCCCCAACTCGCACGTGGAGACAAGGGCAGAACTACACCACTATCACCAAGGCTACCTTGGGCTATAGCCCAGGTGCTCTCCCAAAAAATGAAAAATATATATAAAAATTATATGTAAATTTTCAGACCAAATGAGTTTAGCCAAACCCAACATCCTCCCATTCAGCCAGCCAACCCGTTACCCACCATCCAAATACTCCTAATTTCGGTCAAATTGCGAGGCTTTAGATCCATATGTATTCCCTTATTATGCAAAGCACTGGGCTCTTATGTTTTTATATGCAGAGCACCGGTTGGTGTGTTTAAATTTACACTAATTTAGTTGATGTAGAGCATTGGCTCATGTGCTTAAAATTGGTTTAAAATGTTGGTGCTTACAATTTTACTCTTTTAGAGTTATATTATAATGGAACAACAAAATAAAAAGGGAGGAAAAACTCTTTTGTCGTTCTTGAAAGATAACTCGTTGAGGATATCGAATCAGATTTGATAATAGATGATTTTACTCTCTAAAACATTGTAGAGGTACAACTTGAATAGTGTACATTTTTTTTGTACTTTTCATTTGTTTATTTTTGAACATTTATATATTTATATGCGAGTTTGCCTCTTTTTGGTTCATATATATAATTTTTAGGTTAGCCCAGGGCGAAATAAATTCTTAGTTCTGCCCTTGCGTGGAGAGTGAACCAAACAATCCATAACCAATTTCTAAAAAACGGAATTAATCGGCGATTAATCGTTGACGGGGCCTATACGACCAGATCCAACAAATTGCTATGCTCCGATTAATCGCCGATTACGAATTGCTATGTGCCGATTAATCACTGATTACTAGGCCTTGAAGCTCGAAGGTGGCCGACCACCCGACTAGCACCTGGCAACTTTTAGAACATGGTCCATAACAAATGGATCCCAACAAACAACGGTGCACTTAAGGTACAAACAAGGGGAACAAATTCTCCAAAACCCGAGCTTTGATATCTTAAAGCATCCAACTAAAAATCAAGTGGCAATGAGTGGAGAGGCCGCCCAGGCTCATATACTAATTTTTGGAGGAGATAATTAACTGATGTGGGACAAACTCCACCAAAGACCTTTACTTTATTCTTTGTTCTTTATATTATCCAACCGACTTTAATCAAGTTATCGTAACCCCAGTTTCTCATATCTAATTTTGGGACTCCACTCAATAAAGAGGGCTTCATTTTCTTCATTCTTCAATTTGAGAAAGAGGCCTTTTTGAGTCACATTAAACCCTAACATGCTAGCTTTTTAAAACCCTAGCCCGTGTAGGACCTTGATTCCAAGTTTGAAAAGCTATCCCACATCAATCAATCTCCTCATGGAGTTGTACTCTTAGAAACATGATCCAACAACTTATCATCAACCGTTTAGGATAGGATTGTTTTCAAGGGAAAATGCCTGAGAAAGCATGGTCAAATCTGATTCCAAAGAGGAAAATTTTCTCTTTTTCTCCAAAATCTGGGAACAAATCTGCCCCTTGGCCTTCACCATCTGATCAGTCTCCGCTTCAAGTTTCTTGATATCTGAATGATCTACAATAAAAAGAAGCAGTCAGGGTATAAGGAAAGCGGGTAGGAGGATGTGGAACTACAATGCATACAACTTCAGTAGAAGATCAGACTTCTTTCCTAAACATTAGTACCGAAATTATCCTTAGCTTAATTATTCCAAAATTACTCGAAATTCACTTCATAAACCAGAGCTTTATGAAGCAAATACCAGCCTCTGTCACAGAAAAAAGGTATACAATAAACAAATCTGCTATTTGGATATCAAAAACAACAAACAAACTGACAAGTTTGGTCCCCATCAATGACTTGGCAGTTAAGGATCAAAACATTTTCTTTAGCGAGGCGTTGGAAAGATGGTGTACAATAAATAAATCTGCTTAGTTGGATATGAAAAGCAACAAAGAAACAAGCTGGCTAACAGCAGAACAAAGTTGGTTCGTTTAAGAAGAATTGTCCAAATGGGCCTTCATCTCTGGTTATGTTGTTGGAAGAAGCTCCCCACCAGGTGCATGTTTTGCAATCTAGAAGACGAAAGCCATGGTCATCTGTTCTTTGATTATGCTCATACAGCCAATGTTTGGTCCTCTATTCAAAGAACCATCTTATTCTAAGAAGTCCTGAGCTAAGTTATCGATCTTGTACAGTACTGCAAGAAAACAGAATACTTGGCACTGTGTTCCGTTCCAGCTAAATACCATTTTGTTTTGGCTGTTACAGCCATTTTGCAGATTTTGTCCGGTACAAAAGACACATGGGTTGGGTTGTACTCCTCTCAAGTGTGAATCAATGACGTATCACTCTGAAGCTTTAGGGAGAAGAAGAGAGAGAAAAGATGAAAGATTGCCGGATTCTGTTGCATCCTCCCTGAGTTTTGTTGCCATTCGCTTTACTTTTCGTTCAGGACATTGTGGGTAGCTCATAGCTGTAATGCTTTTTTACAGAGAGTCAAAGAGTACAAAGACGGGGTTTGAGTTTATCAAAAAAAAGTAAAGGAAGAGATCTATTATTGTGTAAGAAAGAGAGATTTTTAAAGTTCTTCTTAATAAAAGACTGAAGGTATTGATTAGCTTCTTCTTTTTTCCTTTTTTCTTTTTGATCTTGTATTGATTAGCTTTTTCAACTCTATTTTTAAATTTTGGGTTGCTGCCAAATTTGATGAGTAAAAACATTAATAAGTTTGCCAAAAGGTAGCTAAATTTTATATGACATCCTTAGTTGAAAAATAAAGATACGATGCGACAATATGTCCAATACAGTATGTGAACAAATACAAGTACCTGTACATACCAGACGAATTTTGAAATTGGTACACCATCTAGTACGAGGTTGATAACTATGGTCTTAGCCTTGGAATGTGGAACTGGACCTCCCTATGTGGCAAATTCCCCTATGCAGAATTCTGTGCTCAAGCAATCAGTGGCTTCCTCAGTCTATCACATTTGGAGGGAGAAAAAGAGACAAGTTCAACCACAAGTAAAAAGATTCTATAACTTTGGAGAGTAAAATTGTTGCAGCTATGAGGCTAGGGTGAGTTCTTGGAGAGGTGGGAAGGTGAATCCAGGAAATTGAGGAATTTGCAGAGAATGGGATGTATCCACAAACATTCTGCAGAAAGCAAGGGTGTTAAGCTTGTTTTGACTCTGTTTTGTTTTTTGTTTTGGTTGCTTCCTAGTGATGCCATTGCCTGAGGGATATGCCCGTCTTTTTGCTTTGTAGCCTTGCTCTTTTGTTAATAAATTTGACTACCAAAAAACTGGCAAGCGGGGCCTGCATCAATCAATGGGTTTCCACCTAGCGTAGATACTATAGTCCACTACTCCAGAAAAAACACTTGGCAGCTGATAATAAGAACATTTTCTTTATGGAGGCGTCAAAGGGAAGAGATACTTTCTTCAACAATTGCTCAAATTTAGCATAAAAGGAAAAGAAGCACGGCTTGAATAATTTTTAAAGAAGAAGAAACTAAGAATTTTCTATTATGGAAAAGATTCCTCCTACATCCACTGGCTCATGCTATAAGACGCATGGATATGGGCCATGAACAACACAACACGCACATATATGGACAGCCCCATTTTTAAAAATTAGGCCACATGCACGTTGGTAAGACATAGAATATAAAATGCTATATATACTGCAGGCAATTCTGGGTACATATGGAAAACAGAAACAGTATTTCTAGTAACATCGACGATATGAAGGTACAAAATCATCAGTTAGTAAATAAGTATTCAAGAACTAAGCATTCATGGCAATTTTGGCCTCACCTTCACTTTTTAAAATTCCATTATGAGCACTTAATGTGTCTCTACTGTCCCCTAAGTGCCTCTAGGGTGTCGTAGTGTGTAACATGCCCAACTAAAAACAAATATAATTGAAAGTAAACCAGCCACGCAATAGGGTGGGTCCAGATTGTGTCCAAATGTATGCATAGATGCAGCAATGGATACACGAGGATGGTGGATTCGTAGGCTTGGGATGGGATTAATAGTCCCACGGAACCCCCGAATCCCATTGAAGCCCAGAATAGCAAGCCCAGTGGTCTAGCAATCTGACCCAACTGGGGGGTTAGGAGTAACTGGGGGACCAGGTATTAGTAATCCAGTCTGGAGTCCCCCTTTTGCATTCGTAAGCAGCCTAAGGTTTTTTCAGTTAATTCCAAAATTGATTTGGACAAAGGAAAGATTGACACACAAAAAAAGGACAAAGGAAAACTAGACCCCCTTTCTCCGTGCATAGTACTAGTGAGTAGTGAAACTATCAGCATTGTGTTCCAAAAGAAATGCAACAAAACTGATGTTAATACTGTGTATCCTTTGGAGTGGGTGGGAGCTCCTATTTGGCTTTGGGAGCTGGGGAAAAAAAAGGAGGGTGAGTGACTGCGAGTGGATGCAAAAGAATATCGCGTTTCCAGAAGTTGGTGGTAGCTAGTTTTAGCTTCAAATTAGAAATACGAACTTTCAAATTTTTAATCCATCATCTGATGGAGGCGCATAGAAATGGAATTTCTCGATATCATAGCTTCACAATTTATATTTGTCACAAATAAAAATTACAGTATTTGTTATTCTCTCGTCACACTAAGCTATCTCCACGCGCCATACAATCCTTAGTATCTGGATACTATAAGTACATGATATCTACTGAATGCACCTTATACAAAGTACAAACGCTAATGGAATGAATAACCAGTTCTTACTAGGGCACATTGTCACCTAGAGTAGCGTAGGTATTTGAGGAGACAATTCAAGTTGACCAGGTGCAATGCCCCTTGTATAAACGCTAATGGTATGGAGAACCAGATAATGGTAAAGTGCTCCTTGATTTCCACAGTTCCTTGCTTACAAAATAGATTACCACGTTGGCACATGTGAACTGTAAGTGCCTCCATATTCTCGATCAATTCTTACTAGGGCACATTGTCACCTGAAGTTGTTATTTGTGGATGACAATTCAAGTTGACCTGGGGCTATATTTGTGTCAATTTTAAACATGATTTTGTGGGTTGAAGCTTCAGCATTGTCAGGAAGTATGAAGAATTGCCAATAAAATTGGCACTGCCTACACGTTATTGACAGTGGTTAGCATTTTCCAACTGAATATCTAGGGCTTAATTTCAGAAACAGGTCAAACCATGGGGTTTAGCACATAATTTCCCCCTTTTTTTTGAAGTAAATTACAAATTGTTACGACGTAAATGCACCAACAAAATTACCTATAGGCATGGGGTTTACGGTAAATTGGATGGGAGAGGGAGGCTCATATCGACCAATATACTATATACGCACATATAATCAAATAAATAAACATATAAGCATATTACCATTCTCCAACTAAATATCTAGGGTTTAATTTGAGAAATGGGTCAAACTATGGGGCTTAGCACATAATTTCCCCCTTTTTTTGGAAGTAAATGGCAAATTGTTAGGAAGTAAACTCACCAACAAAATAACCAATAGGGAGGCTCATATCGACGAACATAATAAATATTCACACGCGCGTGCGCACACACATTTTTCAAATAAACAAACATATTAAGCACATGTCAAAACCATGAGTACGGTACGAATGGATGTAAACATACAACAGTAAATAATTTTTGTGTACTGTTACACCATAGAGATAAACATCGAATAGAGAGAGGAGAGGAGAAGGATACCTAATTGGAGATCTTTCTCCAGAGTTTGAATGGTAGTGAATTGAGTTTGCTCTTCAGCTGAGATCTTCGCCGCTTGATCCTCCACATCTTCAATACCAACATTTCAAAATCAAATAGGTAGAAATACGTAAATAGTTGCAGTGATGATCAGTCGCTGGAGACGACTAAACTGAACATCTGCGATTGAATTTCCGTCACTGTGATGGGATATCGAAAACCTAGGTTTACGTACCGTTCATTTGAGAGAGTAGAGTCTTCATGCAAAGCAAGTACTCTTCCATCTTGAGTTCCCAAACCACCGTCTTCCAATTCTGATGAATATGAGAGAGAGAGAGAGAGAGAGAGAGAGCGTGTGTGTGTGTTTTGCTGAAACAAATGTATTAAGGGCACCTGCTGTTTAGGAAGACGATAGATCGAAAAGTAGAAGAGCGAGAGGACGCGGGAAAATTGTAGGGTGGTTAGTTAACGGGGCACGTGTGCAGCTATTCTACTTGGATGAATAAAAATAAGTTACTAGTTCACAAAAAAAATGTGCAATTTTATCTGTCCGTTTCGACAATTACGGTTGAGATATGTTTTTAATCTTTGACCGATAATAAATTTTTATAACTGTTAATATTTTTTTCCAAAAAATTGGATCATTTAAAACACTTTTGAACAACTAAAATTGGCATTCGTAAACTTTATTTACGAAACATCCATAATTAAAAAGATTTTCCCTTGTTACACTTGCGTATCTATTCAAAAGAGCAATCACACTTGTTGCTATTTTTAAAAAATTGTTGTTCTATCTTAAAAAATGACACATCAATGGCATCCACCAACCCACACCCACAAACTCAAAAAAAATTCTCAAATTTGACAAATCCCATTTTATTTGCCAACATTGAGAAAATATATGGCAAAGTTGTCATTTTCTATTGAAAAAGGAAGAAAAATGAGTACGGCAAAATGGCAGACATAGGTATAGCACCCTTGCCATATTTTTGGACGAAATGATAACTATTTATTGACCAAAAACAAAAAATGGCAAGGGTGAAATAACAAACACAGTGTGAATGCTCTAACTACTTGCTTAGTTTTTTCTCGCGTGCATCTTTGTTTGATAAGGTTCATTACGAACAAGTATATTTTTTTTTTAGCACCTTTATCATATATATTTTTTCTATCCTTTTATTATTTATTACCATATTGATATTGTTCTCCTTCATCCTTCCTTCTGATTTCACAAAGCAATTCTAAAACATTTGCCAATTTTCCACTAAATGCCATTTATTAGTTTTGTTTGCATCTATCCTCACGCGTCGAGTTCTGTCATTTGGTTGTCATTTATCGCATCTTAATTTCACGAATTCCGTTATCGCTCCTAATTGATTTTGGCGATCGCATCTATATTGTCGACTCATTTTCGTTCAATAGAATTAGTTCTTTTGACTGTATTTATTACTATGTCATTTGCCTTCTTCCTCAATTACTTGTAATTTCATCGTTACCTTTGATTTTATTGTAGCAGTTTCTTTTTGTCTGCTAGAGTATTGTCCTCTGTCAGTCTGTGGATGTCAGTTCCTTTCCATTCGCACTTGAAAATGAATTATGATCGTTGATCATCATTCCTAATCACAAAGCATAGTCAAGTCACGTAGCCAACCTCCCAACCCGTAATTAATTTGTGTGATAAACAACAATACATCATCGTGTTCAAAGAAAGAGGTCTTGAGAGGAGTGAAGGCAAACGTACTTACTGCACCTGGCACTAAGAAGTCGAGTGACGCTGCTACGGGGGAACAATCTTTTACTCAATCTTACTCAATTCGAGATCTAAACCTATAATTGGTAAGAAACCAGAAAAGGCAGAAGCCTAAAACAATTTTCTACAACGGCTAGTCTTGTTTTTTAGTTGAACTCGTACCAAAAAGATATCTATGTGCATATGAATAGAGTTGGCTTGATCGATCTCCATTAGCCAAGAAACAAAACATAATTACCACTGCTACCAACAACATTAAACAGAATCAAAATTATTAGAATGATGCTAGCTTTTGCTCCTCTCAAGATTACTACTGCCACCTAATGCAATTGAGCAGTTAAAAAGTGAAAAAAAAAATACAATTCGAATATCACTACTACCTGGTCCTCCTCTCAAGATTTTCATTCTTTTACGGGAATAATATAGCATTTGCTCTTCATCCATGTCAGGCGTATCCATTCAAGTATATATTTATTTATAGACAAAAAATAGAGCTCAAACTAAAGGAGGGAAAAAAAAAAAAGCCCTCAGCATACTCCATTTTTAAACTTCCAATGGTAAGTTTTTGAAAATTGGCAGGTCAAGAGGTAGTTGTCAAAATTGGTAGTCGTCAAAGCCACGTCAGATTAGGCTTGAATGAAGCCAGATGGTTAGATTGTGAGTTGATAACAAAAAAGACTATTAACTTTTCCATCTAAAATTTGGCGTCTCATGGTTGAGATGCTCTTTGGTCAAGGGGGGAGCACTTGCAAACCCCATGGACTCATGGCAATATCGTAATTGCCCGTGCAACAGACGGACAAGGCCAACGCCGTCCAAGCCGGGATCTGTTCAATACAAAATGCAAACGTCGGGAATAATATGTCTACAATTGGTACATCGAGAACTAAAATGGCATTCACTCCGTATATTAGGGACCAAAACGCAAATAATAAGTCCTAAAAACGCAAAACCTAGTGCTGGTCCGAACAGAAAGCCGCGGATGGTTGAATAAAAAAAAGGGAGAATTTTCCACAGTCCACAGTCACCGTAGACTGTAGAGGCCTTTCACTATCATCTCATCTCTCTCTCTCTCTCTCTCGCTTCGAATTAACCCAAGCAGCGGAGACAATCTAATAAAGGTTACCTCTGAAGTTCAAAAAAAACCCTAGAATTTGAGATATGGGGGACCTCTCAAGCAGCGGCGGCGGCGGCGATCGGAAAGTGCCAAAGCTTCCGATACCGGGAAAGCGAAACATCCTCATAACGAGCGCCTTGCCTTACGTCAACAACGTCCCTCATCTCGGCAACATCATCGGCTGTAAGTACCCCCACATCTCTCTCTCTCTCTCTCTACACACACACATGTATAAAACCATACATGTTTGCACATGGAGCCATGCATGTAAGCATACTAGACGGCAAATCGAATAGAAAGAGGAGAATCACGAATTTTGATTAATCTGTAGCGCCATATTGATCTAAAATTAGAAAACAGGGGAGAGAGAATCTCTCCCTTGTTGGCATTTTCTTCTGGTTGTTGAAGGGGTAATCTGGGAAAAAAGTATGTGCCACCAGTTGTGGAGTCAGGATTTTGATCCGAGGGGGCGGTTTAATAGAGATCGGAACCTTTTGCTTTCCAATGCGTTAAATTTGTACATTGAAATGATTTTAGCTTAATGCAGTTAAAGTATACCAATCAATTTGCTATTTTCTTTAGGCTACTCAATAGTCACGTGGATATTTTTTTATTTATGATGAAAGAAATTGAGATATGAGAATGTAAAATAACCAATTTTTTTATCAAATCGAACCAAAATTATTAAGATTATAAGTACCTATAAATGAAGAATTATGGATAATATTCAAAATTAGGTATAGAAAAAATAAAATTTTCACAACTTGGGGTCAGAGCATAGGGCCCCCCGAGCCCCAACATAGCTCTGTCCCTGTGTGCCACGCCCAAAATTTTGGTTAGCATCCAAAAGGGGTATACTTTTGTAATAGTAATAGATGTGTTGGAATTTAGTTGTTTTGTTCATCCCTGATTGATATGATCCGATAGGTGTGTTGAGTGCTGATGTTTATGCACGGTACTGTCGACTTCGTGGCTACAACACAATATACATATGTGGGACTGACGAGTACGGGACAGCCACTGAGACCAAGGCCTTGGAAGAGAATTGCACGCCTCAACAGATATGTGACAAGTAATTACTGATTTAAACTTCTCACGACTTCCTTTTGTTGCTGTGAATTCTGCTAAATACGTGGAAGTGAATTTCGATGTTTTGCAACAAGATTAGGCTGATTCTAACACCATAGGTATTACCTTACCCCCATAATTCTTCAACAAGACCCTCTGCTACCAATCTTACTCCTCGTTCTGGTCTGGCACTTTCAATCCTCGCTCTCGCGAGTTTTAGTACTTCGGGATTTTTTAAATTGCACGCGCTCTGTGACTAAGGTTATTTCTAGCATTTGGTTGGATTGCTGAAAATAACAAGCAACCAACATAGCTGCTTAAATTTATCTTTGGAGGATATAAATTATTCCAAATATAGCACTTGTTGGTACTTATTAATTTTTTTCTTTCTGTTTTTGGAAGTGGGTAAAACTGAAAACAGTGTGGAGAACTAGTTTGACATATGTATTGGTGGGCCTTTTTTTTTTTCCTAGGAGATTTGGTGATAAGTCCACTATAGAGATTTCATAAGCCCACAAGTCCACACGCGTAACCTAAACCCTAGGGTACCCTATGAAAGTGACTAAACCACTAAAACCCTATAATAGGAAAGTGCACCCTAAAATCCTATGAAAGTGCCTAAACTGTATGGTACCCTACCCTATAATACGAAAGTGCACTCTAAAACCCTATGAAAGAACCTAAACCACCCTACCCTATGGAGTGGACTGGGCCTTCTATGAACTTTTTAAAATGGACTCGACACCTTACAAAACTAATAGGTGGACTTGTGGGCTTATGAAATTTACATAATGGACCTAAAACCAATTTTTTATTCCCCCCCTCCCCCTTAATTCCTATAACGTGTCCCCATGTGGGTTATTTTCTGGATACTAGCCAGTATTTCCTTACATGGGCAAGGGAGACCATGTGGATTAATAGATTTTATTTGTTAATTTTGTTCCCTCTGGGTTGTTTGTATGATTTCACTCTGTTGTAAGAAGTACTTTATTGTGTTTGTTAGTAAAAGTATTGCATAGGAAGTAATTGTCTGACAGAACATTGGAGTGTCGTTCGTTCTGTCTAAATACTGTCATGGGGAAATGGTTTAGTCTGAATGTTCTGTCGTTCGTTCTGTCTAAATACTGTCATGGGGAAATGGTTTAGTCTGTTCAGGCATCTGCCTTATTTTTTTAGTTCTTATTCACTGCGTACGACAATGGGAGCCCCAAATACCCACCTTCATTTTGTGGAACTTACTAGCCCTTGTAGTAATCCTTCAGCTTGGCCTTTGTACCTTGATTATATTTTTATTTCTCTACGGTCTACGCCAAAATCAATATCAGACTTGAGAGTTAGAGCACTGTCTGGAGGGCTTGCTATAACAACAATAGTTGCCTAGTCATCCCTGGGCTACTGTTCAGTGTATTTTCTCTGACATGTAAGTGCAACAAAGCAAGGTATCATTTCTATCAGTTGGATGGCCCCTATTTTCATGATTCTAGCATCATCTGTATTTTTTTCCCTTTTTTGGTAGTAATTTTTGCAAAAACCTCAACCTGCCACACACGGTTGCATGAAATCACTTATTATTCTCAATGGTGTGCCATATTTTACTCTTTGCTTGAGAAAAATGATTAGTAATAGTACAACATAAAAAAATTCTGAAGTAAAGATTGAGACGATCCATGTTTAGGGGCACTGGTCCTCCAATGCCTGGGACACCTTTCCAGGGAATTTTTGGAAAAGGCTGCTAAATGGGATTTAGCATCCTCTTTTAAGATACACTGCTGCTCCTATGCATTATCTTCTAAGATACACTGCTGCCTCTATGTGAGGTATTATACATATGTATCTCATCATTTGTTTTTATTTCCTTTGTAGGTACCATGCAATTCATAAGGAGGTCTACGACTGGTTCAACATAAGTTTCGATGAATTTGGACGCACATCAACTCCGCAACAGACTGAAGTCTGCCAAGCAATCTTTATGAAGCTGTTGGAGAATAAATGGCTATCTGAAAACACAATGCAGCAGGTTCGAACTCATACGATGACATTATCTTGTCATTCTGGCAGTGGATTCGTTTGACGTCCAAATTTTTTCCTTAAGTTGTAATTTGGCGGATGTTAATTTGTCTGAAAATCATATTCACCATCTCATCTGTTTAATGAATTTGATTGGAATAGCTTTATGATGCAGTTATACTGTGATACATGCAAAAGGTTCCTAGCCGACCGACTTGTCGAGGGTGTGTGCCCAACACAAGGTTGTAATTATGATTCTGCAAGAGGAGATCAATGCGAAAAGTGTGGAAAGCTATTAAATCCGACAGAACTACAAGATCCTAAATGCAAGGTGCCTTTATCTCTTCATTTCTGTTTGATTTTGTATTTGCACTTATTTTTCACAAAGAGATCTGTTTGGGCCCAGATTCCAGACTTCTTACCTGGAAAGCCCTGATAGTCTCGCCTAAAACTGAGACCCTCCTGCATGATTCTTAATGAAGTGGGAATTTTACCATAAAAAGAAAGAACTGAATAAGTGTAACCTGATTTTGATTTCTTGTCTTCTTTTGAAAGCTAAGTACATGTGTGGCTGTCTATCAGGATTCAGGAGGATGGTTGATATTATATACTTGTCAGATTAAAAAAAAAAAAAAATCCCGTTTAGAGGTTCAGTTTTCCTCTAACTAAATATTTGGGCTTGCCTTTTACACAGGTCTGTCGAAACACACCACGCATCCGGGATACAAACCACTTGTTTCTTGAGCTGCCTTTGTTAAAGGACAAACTGGAAGAGTATATAAACCACATGTCAGTGGCTGGGTCATGGAGTCAGAATGCTATCCAATCTACAAATGCATGGCTAAAAGAAGGGTTGAGACCTCGATGTATTACTCGAGATTTGAAGTGGGGAGTTCCTGTTCCACATGATAACTTCAAGGATAAGGTTAATTATGAAAGATGCTGTTTGATTGAAATATTTCCCATCTGTAGATTGGTGTTTCTCCTTTGGTCATACAGGAAGTGTTTGAACTTTTATTAGCTGTTTTCAGGTTTTCCCAAGTGATTAAATTTTGTCCGAATATTAATGGTTAGGTATTTTATGTCTGGTTTGATGCACCTATTGGATATGTCTCAATCACATCATGCTACACATCTGAGTGGGAGAAATGGTGGAAGAATCCTGAAAATGTTGAGCTCTATCAATTCATGGGCAAGGATAATGTGCCGTTCCACACTGTAAGCACATTGTTCAACTGTTCCATTTCAAATTATTTGGGATGTACACATGTCCGTACATAAGTAGGAAACCTTCCAAGGTAGAAGCGATGATGGTTTGAGTAGTCATAGTTGTGATCATTGACCAAGACTTGGCATGATTGCTTTCTTGCATTTATTTGACTTGCTAAAATTCTACTGAGATAACTTGTTATTGGTTTCCAGGTGATGTTTCCGTCAACGCTTCTTGGGACTGGTGAAAATTGGACTTTGATGAAGACAATAAGTGTTACTGAATATTTGAACTATGAAGCTGGTCATTAAAATGGAACTCTGCTTTTGATTGGGTGGTTGAGTAATGAATAAGACCTTCGATGACTCCATTTGTGCTTGCTCATTGTTGCAATGTTTTTTTGGGGTTTTCTTTGCAGGAAAGTTCTCAAAGAGTAAGGGCATAGGTGTATTTGGAAACGATGCAAAAGATACCAACATTCCTGTGGAAGTATGGAGATATTACTTGTTAACTAATAGGCCAGAGGTTGTGCTCTTTTAGTTGACACAGTTCTCTCTCTCTCCCCATCAACCTTGCCATTGCTAATTCTTTTGGGTATGCAATAATTAGGTGTCAGACACATTGTTTACGTGGGCAGACTTGCAAGCAAAACTAAACAGCGAGTTGCTTAATAATTTAGGCAATTTCATCAATAGAGTCTTGAGCTTTATCGCCAAGGATCCAGGTAACTGCTTTTGGAAATGAACCTTCATTACTATAGTGGTTTCTATGTTAATATATTTCTGATTTTGCCTTTATAATGTTCTGGTCCTACCAATTACCTACTTTATCCGAAAATTTAGTGGAAGAAACTCCGTGTTAGTCAAACCGATAGTCTTCCAATAGCCCACATCTTGGAATTCTTCCAACACATGAAAGTACGAAGAAGAGCCACTTGGCTTTCAACCCCTAATAGAGATACTCGATTCCGGAATGTGGGAAGTAGGGTTGTTCTAGCTGACCAATTGATACAAAAGGGCGACTATAGGAATCCCTTACGGCCCGTTTGGTGGGGCGGGAGGGGGATAAGCTAATTCAAGTTCACTCATATTTGGTGTTTGGTTCCCCCTCTGCACCCGGATTGCTTATCCAGCAGGTAAGCTGAGAGCTTGAGACCTCTGCAGGGGTCTTAACAAAACCCACCCCACCCGCATCATTAGCTTATCCAGGTGGGCATAATTACGACATGCCCCTCACAGCTCTCCCAACAAGGGGGAAACTATGTAAACTCTCTCCTTATCTCTTCATTCATCCACTCTTGTCCAGCCATTTCAACTACCAATCAAACCCCTTCTTTTAATCCCTCCTTAACTAATCCACCCTTCTTAGTTAATCCGTCTGCCAAATGAGCCGTTAGGGTTAGTGGACGTCTTTGAGGCTTTGGAGGGGATGACTTTAATGAGTTCTATAGACCAACTAGACCATATGGTATGTAGTATGTACCATGAGGAGCTATTTGCACTCTAAACCTAGACACCCTCATGGTCAGCCCTAGAATCTCCTAGTGGATAAAAAAAGACATGACCTATGAAGCACAGTTACAGGACACGGATATGGCGATATGGCAAAGCCTAGAAAAATAGGATACGGATACGTCGGGGATACGGTTGTGTAAATAATACATTCTTGTAACTGCTAGGCTAAAAATTAGAATTTTGGATTAAAAAAATGAACATATCACTCATCAGTATGTAATCCTATGCCCCCAACACATCAGTGACACTGTGCATGCTACTGTATTATCCTATATACATACTATTACTAGTACATAATATTACAACTTGTACATATTAAAAAAACTAAAGGTGTCAATTAGTGTGTATTTACTAAGGGGTATATCCTCTAGGCTATATTTGCATATCCTCCACTTTCGAATACTATGTGTATATATCGTATACATCAGTGTATATAAAGTAAATCGACACAGATAGATCGAGAGAGAGAGAGAGAGAGAGAGAGAGAGACTAGGGTTTCTGGGTTTGGTAGTATTGATTGGTTCAGCCCTCGACCCTCAGATGTCGATTTCAATCTCAGTTGTATGATCTTATCTAATTTTCTAGGGTTTCTATTCTACATTTATAGTATTATTACAGTTTCCCCCTTAAAGTTTGTACTTAATTCTTTCAAAAATTTCATTTTAGACCCCGCCGTATCCTAAAAAATATCCAGACGTATCCTGTATCTCTTGTGTATCTGACATTAAAAACATTTTAATTCAAATACAAGATACGTATTTGCCGTATTGAGGCGTATCGGTATTGGAGAATTATAAGATGCCCCTACGCAACTAGTTTTGGAGTATCCGTGCTTCATAGTACATGACATAAAAGGTCGTGGTCGAAGCCCCTAGCTTTGATGGTAGGTTGGATCCGGACACTTTCTCAGATAGGCTTGGTGACATGGACAGCTAGTGTGACTGGTATGGCATTTCTAACAACCATCAGGTTTGATTTTCCAAAATAAAACTT
The DNA here is from genome assembly GCA_025413875.1 of Rhododendron molle. Taxonomy (NCBI): domain Eukaryota; kingdom Viridiplantae; phylum Streptophyta; class Magnoliopsida; order Ericales; family Ericaceae; genus Rhododendron; species Rhododendron molle. Next base: position 36,987,382 of record CM046389.1, on the reverse strand, counting down.
GTTTGGCTCCGCCAAGCCATTGGCAAGAATAAAAATTAAACTGGAGCATTTGAGGTAGGGACCCATTACGTTATGGGTTGAGATAAAGGAGAAGAGAACTTTAAAGGAAACTCTCTCCCTACCTACTGTAGGAGCAACTACTTGACCAGTGGATTTATTTGCTACAGTTCTCCTAAAGTGGGACTCATTACCTAAGTAAATTTGAGAAACTTGTCCAACAATGTGAAATTAGAGAGGCATCAATGCGTCATGCGTAATAATTGTGATGTTTGTTAATTGGCTGAGATTTAACTCATTGAGGGATATTGGCAAGGAGTGTAAAACCAATCTAGAGCAAACCATAACTGTATGGGTTGACGATGAGACAGAAGTTACAAGAAAACATCTCCCCAACTACCAGAGAAGGCAACTACTTGACCAATGACTTAATTTGCAACAATTATCCTCGAGTGTGACTGTTTACCTAGGGAAGTTTGACTTCTACAGTGATGTGAAATTAGAGAAGCGCCATGTGTAATATTTGCAAAGTTCATTAATGAAGTAAAACCTGAGATTAAAAGAGATGTCAATTTTAACCCTCCCTAAACCCTAGAGGATGCTTTTGTAAAGGCATTTGAGATAGAAAAATACCATAAGCTTGCTGCACTGGGATGATTCGCTTCTCATTGGGAGAACCAAAATCTTCCAAGTTCGTCACTCATGGGAGTTTGAGTGGGTTTACACAACCTCGTCTCTGTAACTGTAAGTCTCTCTCTCTTGCCCCTCTCTCTCTCGCCTCTCTGTGCTCTCTCTCGTCTCTTGTCTCTCTCCTCTCTCTCTTCTCTCTCTCTTGCCTCTCTGTCTCTCGTCTCTTGTCTCTCTCCTCTCTCTCTCTTCTCTCTCTCGCCTCTCTGTGCTCTCTCTCTCGTCTCTTTCTTCTCTCTCGTCTCTGAGTTAGGGTTTTTTTTTATACCTATGAGTTACGGGTTTTTTTTTTTAATACATATACAGTAAACTGTGAGTAAGGGTTTTTTGTATACCTATACCTATCGTCTCTCATCTCTCTCTGGGCTAATTTAGGTTTTTTTTTTAAACAGTAAAATCTGATATATTCTGCTAGTGTTTTTTTTTTCTGTTTGGGGTATATATTTTATTTTTATTTATTTTTATATTCAACGTATCGTATCCTACTTTTTGGAAAAATCACGTATCCGCGTATCCGTATCCGTATTCGTGCTTCTTAGGAATCAGGTGATTGATATAACCTAAGAAACACGGATACGGATACGATACGATACGGATACGCGGATACGTGATTTTTCCAAAAAGTAGGATACGATACGTTGGGGATACGTTGAATATAAAAATAAATAAAAATAAAATACATACCCCAAAAAAAAACCCCTAGCAGAATATATCAGATTTTACTTTTTTTAAAAAAAACTAAATTAGTCCAGAGAGAGATGAGAGACGATATGTATAGGTATACAAAAAACCCTTACTCACAGTTTACTGTATATGTATTAAAAAAAACCCCGTAACTCATAGGTATAAAAAAAAAAAAAAACCCTAACTCAGAGACGGGAGAGAAGAAAGAGACGAGAGAGAGAGCACAAAGAGGCGTGAGAGAGAGAGACAAGAGACGAGAGAGAGCACAGAGAGGCGAGAGAGAGAGACTTACAGTTACAGAGACGAGGTTGAGAGTAGATCGACTCCTTCCTATTCCTCTGTAATCCCTTTGTTTGAAACGTACAGTACGTCCAAAACATATATATATATACACACCTAATTGCAGTTTTCACCCTTTAATTATAAGTAATAACAATTTTAACCCCGCGCGTATCCAAAACGTATCGGGGTACCAAAAATTAATGTTAAAATCTGGATACCCTAAAAAACGTATCGGACACGTATCCGTGTCCGATACGCGTACGGTACGTGATACGTAGGCTAAAATAGAGTATCCGTGCTTCATAGCCTGATTCACATCTAGGAGTAACAACAGTCCTAGCCCTAGATTTCCCAACATGGATGGTGAAGAGTCTCTTCTCTAGTTCTCATTCCGCCACCTCATCCATCCTGCTTTCCCATTGTGACTATATGGTTACTACACCTCTGGGTGTCGATAATGCACTTTGACCATTGAGCATGAGTTGGAGGAGTTCGTTTAAGAGATGTTGCTTAGGTAGTTGATCCCTCAGAAGACCCTTTAGATTCGGGTATGACGACACAAGCCGTAGTATCACAAGTTACCACTCCTATATCAGATGATAGTTGGAATTGCACTAGTATATTTCATGCTTTTGTGAAAATTCGGAAAATTCCTCCTTGGGATCTGTCTGATACCCAATTTACTCCATTTTTGGTTCTCTTTAAATGCAGGTTGCATTTGTTGTTAATTGTTTTTTATTTCCTTCCAGGAAGATTTTTTTAGTTGGTATATTATGATGGTGTTCAGAAGGCATTTTTGTTGGTAGAATGATAATTGCTTTTAGTTTCCTCTTCTAATTGTGTTGTTCAACCTTTCTTCCACAACCATGTGAATTGGCAGCTCTTGAAGACGGTAAAGGTGTTGGATATTGTTCTGTTATTCCTGAAGCCCCAGGAGCCGAATCACATCCATTAACGAAGACATTTGGAGAAACAGTCGGTGATTATGTACAACAATATTTAGAAGCCATGGAGAAGGTGACTGATACTCTACCTACCTATATATTTTGTTGTTACTTTAATTTGCCCATGATTCCTCGAATATTATTGGCTATTTGTTTGCATGATAATTTTGCTTTTGTTTGTATTAGGTAAAACTGAAGCAAGGATTAAAGATTGCGATGGCTATCTCGGGTGAGGGAAATGCATATCTGCAAGTAAGCCGGTTTATCTGTATCCTGATTTCCTTGGAAATTTTATTTTAGTTCTATTATTCTTGCTCCCCTCTTAAGATGAATAATATTCGCAATAATCACCACAGGAGAGCAAATTTTGGAAGCTTTACAAGGAGGACTATCATTCCTGTTCAGTAGTTATGAAGACTGCAGCGGGGCTAGTATATCTCCTTGCATGTCTCTTAGAACCTTTTATGCCATCTTTTTCCCTTGAGGTAAATTCACAGGCTGTCCTTCCCCATAGCATTTCCAGAATTAATAAGGAACTTCCATAAATGCTGTTGCCTCCACTATTATTTCAGGTACTTAAGCAGCTGAATTTGCCTCCTGAAACACAAGTCCTGCTTTCTGACGAAAAAGGAGATATTGAGAGGGCAAGGAGACCCTGGGAGTTCTTACCTGCAGGTCATAAAATTGGAACGCCAGAACCATTGTTCAAGGAACTGGTAAATTTGTTATTATTTTGCACTCACCCTTATTAGCTGTTGTTTTGTAGATTTTGTTGAGTACTTACTTATTTGGTGTTAATTGAGGGGGATTAGACAGATGAAGAAGTAGAGTTGTTTAGACAGAAGTTTGCTGGAAGTCAAGCTGATAGGATTCTTAAGGCGGAAGCTGAAGCTGAAGCCAAAGAGCTCGCTGAGAAATTACAAAAAACAGAAGTTTCAGGTTAGAATCTTTCTTTTATTTGTCAGTAGTTTGTTCAGGTAAAGGCCAAATCCAACAGCTTTGTCTTCTTGTCTGAATCTTTTCCTTTTGGGGGTAGTTTCTAGAGCTTATGGGAATCGTGTGCCCAAAGGTGCAACGGAATTAACTTTTTGACAACCCGTCAGATTATCCATGATCATGTTTATGATCAAAACACAAATAAAACCACCCATAGAGGTAGTTAGGTATAACGAATACAATCTTTCCTGGCTTTGTAGCGAGCCAACAATGACACACTCTTCAAAATTTCGATGCCATGATGTCTTCAATCCAATATCCATTGGGGGTTGGGATCTTTGTCAGGGAGGATGGTGGGATTCTCCTCTTTTCTACTCTTTCTACACTCTGTAAGAGAATGATATGCTGCTAATCCCCTTAGGCTTGGACCGCCTCTTGATGGTTAGAGCTACCTATGTTAAATATATTCCTCTGTAGAATTGAAGTTGCAATCTAGCCCTCAAAGAATTCATCATTAGGATGGATCAGCCTATGTGCCACAATACCAAGATGCAGCCCCTCCACCAACCAATGTCTATAACTAGAAAAAGAAAAACCAAGAGGCGAGGCTCCAGTGGTGTGTTTGATATAATTTCTCTGCCTTGATCTTCAAGCTTTTTCATCTCTTTCCATAGCCATGTTGGCACTATTCCAATCTTCTAATGTTGTCTTGAACACCATACCACCAATGTTTTTTTCCAAACCTACTAGTTTCATCCTTGTAAATATTGTTTTCCGTTCATCTGTCCTATCCTCGCATGCTAAGAACTCCTCAATTGAGTCTGGGCAATCTGAGAACGTCAGAAGGGCATCCTTCCTTCATAACCTGGAACTTCTTTCTCTGGTACCAATCCAGGGGTTGTGAGGAACTGAGGATAACTGATTTAGGGACTTAGGAGTGAAAACCCAGAAGTTGGGGGCTATTTCCTGGCAGTTTTTGTGCTTTTAACAGTAATTTGGACTAGTAAATTTACTGGATATACTCGAATAGAAAAGAAGGAAGATGAAAAGCATTAGGAATCACGGCTAGAAACTGGGCACCACACCTTGGTTCAAGGGTTAGAATTGCATCCCACAACTTGTAGGAAAGCTTCAAAGCTTTTTGATTTTTCTATACATTTTCTTGTTTTTAATCTAAAATTGTCTATACACTTAGGAGAGTTCGTAAACCAGCTAAGAGTCTATAAGACTAGGATAAACAAGTAGCTAACCAAACTATTAAATGGTTTAACTTCAAAACCTATATATGTTACCAAATCAGATCCATAACCACAATCAGGCCCATGGGTAAGCAGCACGACCCATTCACGGACCCTAATTCCAGCAACTTCAAAATAACAAAACTGTCCCTGATTGGTTAAGCAATTTATACCGAATCAAAATTGAACCAAACTATGAATATGAATTTAAGGTGTGGGAGGTGAAAATAATAGCGAGTATGTAACAAGCATTAAGTAAACGCAATTGAGATGAAGACAAATTCATCAAGAGAAGTCAAAATCCAAGGAAAGTCAGCATTTTCCTCGGATCAGATACATTGAGTGGCCAAGGTCAATTGACTGTTCATCTCAATTTAGTCTACAGTTTCCAATTCCGACCACTAGCTCGGTCAACAGCCACCTCAGACGTGGTGAAACATCCGAGAGAGATTAAGCTCTTAGAAGATCATTAATGCCAAAACGTAATGTCAAGGATCTTGGGCTCCGGGCATTGGCGAGCAGATTTATAATCTTGGCACGGGGTTATGTGTGTTCAAGGTGAAGTCGGCAGTACCAAAAGGGGTGTCTGCAGGAGATTAAGTACATGCGCCTCTGAAATGATTGTCAGTTGTCCCATCAGCTGTATCAGGAGTGGGGCGTGTCAGACCCACATGCGGATATCTTTTTTGGAAAGATTGCAATGATGGTGCTTAACCTTGGTTACCAAGCGCTCACCTTTTTTGGCTCGAACGGGTCCAATTTGATCTGCATCTGGATCTGGCAACTGGCTGATTAAGATCTGTATTTTAAGGCAAATGATTCATATGGAGTATTTTTTTTCTTGGACATTATGTGGTCCTTGACTTATTTAATGATAAATTGATAATTGGCTCCATTTCTTTTTAGTTTTGAATGTACTGTTTTATTTTTCTCGCAATAATTGATGCATGTGGGTAAACAAGTAAATTTGATTTTTTATTTCGTTACGTATATTTTGCCTTTGTTCCTGTGTGCTGCAAATGTACTGATTTAACTGGTGAGAAAAATAGAATGATCCAAATTGCTCTTTACTTCATGTGTCTCATTGTTTTCAGATGGACGGGTTAAGAAGCAACGGCCAACTAAATCTGCTGCTGAAGCCAAACCTAAGGCCAGTGCTGAAGCAGAAATTTCCATTTGTAGACTTGATATTCGGGTTGGTCTTATAACGAAAGCTCAGAAACATCCTGATGCCGACTCTCTATATGTTGAAGAGATTGATGTGGGTGAAGGACAACCTCGAACTGTGGTTAGCGGACTTGTGAAGTATATTCCACTCGAAGACATGCAGGTTTTGCATCATCTGATTTTCTAAATCCCTGTTCTATTAAGTTTCTTTTATCTAGTTACTTGATGCCTGTTGTTTTGATAGTAAGCTAACAATGATGCCTTTTTGTCAGAATCGGAAGGTATGTGTTCTTTGCAACTTGAAGCCAGCAACCATGCGGGGTATAAAATCGCAAGCAATGGTCCTTGCTGCGTCCAGCAGTGATCACTCTAAAGTAAGTAATACAGTTCTACTATTATCTTGCCTAGCCTTCAAATGTGTGGGATAAAAGAAGAGAGACCGGAAATGGAAAGAAAAGGAGGAATATTATGTCAAGTTTTTAAGTGATGGAAGCAAGCAACTTAACTATCGTTTGATGCATATGCCCCCTACCAACATCAATATCTGAAACATAACTTACTTTTCACCCCTGCAAAGTTGCATTTCCCACATTCAATATTGATAGCGTAAAGATTTTCATGTTATTGACAACACTAGCACTTTTCCTTCTCAATAAAAGTATGAAATGTTAAAAGTAAGTTAAATATCAAATCCCAAATAGGTTATTTTGAGGAGAATAGATTCCACGCTCCATTTTTTAACATTTTTAACAAACAACACTGCCTTGTTCCATTATTGTTTTAATTTACAAGACAACCCTTTCATGTCTTATACACTTATGATATGAAAATGAAAAATGTTTCTTTCAAATTTGCATAATGAGTAAAAAGAGTGATTTGTACAATTGTGAAGTTTCTCTCCTATTTCAAAATTGTATTTCAAATCTCAATCAATTTAAAACAGTGATTAGGAAAAGATAGCAAATCTAGTTCTAAGGCAAGTTCCATTCAATACATTATGTTGGGCCCCTAGGAGCTGAAATCTGGGGATCCTTCCATGTCCATTGCTGAAAGCCTAAAACCCAACCATGATGGGGCAGGGCTTATGCACTACCGGAAAATTAGCCATAAGTACAATAAAATAGTTTTCATTTAGGGGAAGGACGCCATCAAAATAGTTTTCAGTAGAGGTCCTTCAACTTTTTGAGTTGTTGAGCCGTAAGGACAAAACATATTTTCTCGGAAAAACTACCCTGGGGTAGGGTAGGGTGCCCTAGGGTTTAGGCACTTTTATAGGATTTTAGGGTGCACTTTCCTTTTATAGGGTTTTAGTGGTTTAGGCATTTTCATAGGATTTAGGATTTTAGGCACTTTCATTGGTTACCCTAGGATTTTAGGCACTTTCATTGGGTACCCTAGGATTTTAGGCACTTTCATAGGGTACCCTAGGGTTTTAGGCACTTTCACTAACTTTAAGTTATTATGAACTTTCACTAGTTTTGTAGAAAGTGTATTTTACTATTTTAGTAGTGATGCAACACACTTGTCCTTGTGTTTGATTGCAAAAGGTGTGGTGCTTGCCCTTGAGCTCAAAAATTGTAAATATGAGGGATTTTTCGCTAAGTCTCCCTTCACTGCCTGGTCAATAGATTTTGATTTAACTAAAATGAATAAGTTCACCGCTTCCTCGAAGACAAGTGCCCGTTTTTAATGCAACCACAGCTTGTGAGCTCAATGCCAACCACAATGGACAGATGGGTTGTGGCGCTCATAGGCTTAGACGTGCCTGTGCTTTCCACTCTTCTGACCTGATTAAAGTCCAATAGGTAGTTTCATCTATCTGTTGTAAAACTTGTGTAATTTGAATGCTTTCCTTGAAGCTAGGGTATCTTCATTTCCCCGCATTGAGAACAGATGCAGTATTTGTAACATGTATGTGGCATTGGTAAAAATCTCTGTTTTGCTGACTGATGCAAGTATCTCGGGAGGCCCTGGCCAGGGAATCCTTGCTACCAATGCCTGGATCTGAACCTCTTTTGGGTGCTTGTTTAGTTCTAAAAAGCTGTGCCTATCCTCAGTAATTGCATGTCCAAATGGTAAACAACATGGATTCATCTAACTTGTGAACGAGTTAATGCATGCGTCAAGCTGTTTCTCATGGTGTCGTCTACTTTCAAACAGTAGTAAAGAGATGACCATGGAAATAAATACTCCTTTTAATGTTGCAGTTTTCATAGTAGAACATGCTTGTTACAAATTTTTCTGCACCTTTTTCTTCAAGGGTTACGATGTTAATTCAAATTGCAACATAACAATTCTGTTTGGTTTCTTGTAAAATGCTTTGGGCTAACGTTACTGATTCGTGGCTGTTAATTTGTATGTTTTTCCACCATCCGAAAAAATTTCGTGTGCCTTTATCATCATTATGAGGGTCTGGAATTCAAGATATTACTAGGAAGTGTCAATCACAGTTGATGCCTGGTGCAATTTCAGGTTGAATTGGTTGAGCCACCCCAATCTGCACGAGTTGGAGAGAGAGTAACATTTCCTGGGTTTGAAGGTAGTCCCGATGACGTTTTAAACCCAAAGAAGAAGGTATGGGAAACAGTTCAATTGGATCTTCACACTGACAAGGAGCTCGTTGCTTGCTACAAAGATGTACCATTCAGTACGTCAGCAGGGGTGTGCAAGGTTTCATCCATTTGTGGCGGCACAATAAGGTAGGGGGCAGACCGATCTATCTGCATATTTCAGCTGATTGCATATTTCAGCTGATTCCAGGAAGGGAAGAAGAAATTATCGAGGAGTTTTTAACCTTTCGCTCCTCTCCATGTGTCCCAGTAGTTATGTCTCTGAAATACTTAATAGAAGCCCCCTTAATATTGAGTGAATGTAAGGACCGTTTGAGAGTTTTTCCAGCTCTTGAATGTTACTTGCAATCACGTTTGCTTGAATTTGGGATTTCAAATATTGTACGACTGTCTCAGAACCTTTCATTTTTCTTGAAATATGGAATTTTCTATGATTGTTTGCTCTTAAGTGGGAATTGTTTGGTCATCTCTACGTGGTTGGCATTCTTTGTACCCCCTTTTGGCCAATTTACACCATATGGGGTTACTTGGTTGATAATTCTGTTTATTTTTTCTTGGCACTTAAATAGCACTTCAATGTTAATCCATTTCTCTGTTGGAGGTCAGAAGAGGCTGATAACCAGTGACATTTTTTTTTGGGTGCCACGGAAATTAGATAACCAGTGATTTGAGCATGTGGAATATGGGAATCAATTCTACATAGTTTTTTGGTTGCTTTCCTACTGAAGTAACAGACGACGTAACCCACTTAGGCTGGATATGCGTTAGGTTACTACATGAGTGTAATGGTTAAATTTGTACTACACATTTAACCATCTTCGCCTTGAGATTACCAAGTTTGTTTCGACTGTTCTGTTCCTTTTTCCCAGGAAACTTTCCAGGATTTAAGTTATTGCTCCTTTAAGTCAGAGAAGCTTTCGTCTTTATAGTGGCTAACAGGAATTTTCAGTTCTTGGTTTGGAAGTAAGCGTAACGAACCCTCGTCCGCCTTGTTACCTGCACAAATACATGAGTTGAACCTTGTAATCTGCAACAATGTCCTGACCTAAGTAAAGACCGAGAAACTGATTCTCCACCTCGAGTCCTCAGCTAAACAGTGAACTTTTCAATAGCAACAGGTCAAGTATGTACTCTGATAATTCTAACCACTTCGATAAGTGAGTTTTCATTGCTGGCATTGGAGGGAGGCTACGGTTCTTTGTTTTGCTGGATATTTTCTGGCCGTGTTTCAGCCAAGGTCCCTCCTCCAACTCAAGACTTGCCAGCCGGAACTTCGTTTTCCAGCGTGCATGCAACCATAGATTCATTCTAACAGTGGGTTCAATACTGCCAAGGTAGGGCGTCGACGAGTTATTGTTGCTGGGTCTTGTTCGGTTTTCGTTGCTGGAGGCACACATGTAAGCTCCGGTATTTTGGCTCGCGTCGTGTAGGAAGTAGGAATAGAAGAGCGGCGTGTTTGAAAGTCGTTTTGAAATGAGGGGGGTACAGTTCTACTTACAGAGCTTGGGACACGCGGTATCTGGATTGGCCGCTTGGGCTACAAGCATAGCTGAGGCTCAAGTGAGGAGCAGCTATACTTGCATACCAAGCGATGCGAATCACATTCGGGCTTGTTCGTTCACACGTCGGGAAGTTTAATGTAAATCCATTCAGGGTGATCCTCTTTAGGTTTTGAGGCATTCTTGACGTCGTGGCAACGTCCGTTTATCCAAAATATCTCCAAATTAGCGGGGAAATGATCGTACGGTTCACTTTTAAGAAAAGATCCAATAGACTACTATGTAAAGAAATTTCCGAATACAAGTAACGAAAAAATAGTGGCTGCAATCAGTTTAGCGATAGTGTGATCGGATGATCAAATGAAGTCCGATTGACCTGAAATTTTACTGACTTTCATAATCATAAGTATGGGAATCCCTATGGTCCCGATCTATGAATATTGATCTCGAAGTTCACGATCAAAATGTTGCCCCATCAAAAAAAAAAGCGGTGTCCGTAAAAATAGAAAACAAGCTCTGTTACGCACAAAATTGAGGTGATACTTGGGGACATCATACAACCACTATGTATGATGTTTGGGATAGGATTTATGTGTCAGAGAAAATTTTGTTCCAAATTGTAACGCTCCTGATTTTTGGGTACGTTAAATAAACATTTTATTGACAAAATCAAATGGAGTCTGGCTCATTATTACATCTTAACTCCCACTACGGTTCCATATTTATACAAATGAAGGGTTCTAGGGTTCCTAACTACAGCTCCACCTGCGGTTTCATTCTAGCCAACTCCTCAGCTCCAAAAGCCTCCAAGGTGTACTGTTCATCTTGATCATCTACAAAATTTGATACATTATACCAGCGTCGCCACCGATATAATATGTCAGGGTCACCAAAGGTAACACCATGAGCCACAAGAGCTCAGCAGAATAATCCTATACCCGCTAACCCATAATTTACCAAAATCAGAGTATAAGAGTAGCATACCAACTCTTGCACAAGCAGCGGAATAATACGTACATGTTTAACAAGGCATTAACAACGACATATCCACATTCCTTAGTCTAACGTTGGTGTCTGCATTGTATGTGTTTCTCCTACGCGACTCATCGTAGACCGTGTCACCATATTCATCAACGTTTCCGAAATCCTTTTCATTATCCAAATCAACATTTTGAAAATCACATTTAACACACCCAACCTCGGTTCCGCCGCGCCGGGTTCCCGAGTATCCTCACAATGGTTCCGCCGCGCCGGGTTCCCATTGGCACACGTTTGCATTTCAAAATCATTTTTAACACACCCAACCTCGGTTCCGCCGCGCCGGGTTCCCGAGTATCCTCACAATGGTTCCGCCGCGCCGGGTTCCCATTGGCACACATTTGCATTGACTCCTCTCCACGGATAACCAAGCCACATTACCAATGAGGCTACCACGTCCGGCCACATTGGCAATCTTCACGATGAGCTACCACGTCCGGCCACATCGTGGTTTTCACAACATTTAAATCCCCTCCAATGAGACTACCACATCCGGTCCCATTGGCAACACACACCGCACAATGGGCTACCAAGTCCGGCCACATTGCGATTTCAAAACACCCTTGTCTTTAAATCCTTTTTATCCATATCAACCACACCCTAGGTGTCATGTTTCTAACTTTTTCGATTGTTGTGTCTCGTTATCATGCATAGACTCCACGGTAGGATTTCTCATATAGACAATCATAAATCATTCATTGTAATCTTAGCAAGATCATCCAACTCTACCTTACCTAATCGTACTCAAATTATTACTAAAGCATAATGTTACACGTACGGATGCTCTCGAAGAAATCTTTACTCATGCTTTCAAATATTCACAAGTATTGTTAGCAAAACATGCCTTAAAGCTCGTAATCAATTCAAGATCAAAGTATAATTCTTTCAAACTAAGTTGGTACTTTATGAAAACAAACATTTTTTTTCTTTCATGCATTTCAAACCTTTAAAGTAAGTAGAGAACTTCATATACTTAAGATTGAAGAGTAAGGACATTCTACGTATACTTAGGATTAACAAGTAAAGGAGAATCTACGTCATGCATCTCCAACCATGCGAACATCACACAATATATCTCGGAGTTAACGGTTAAGAATAGCCTACATGATCATACAATATTTATACTTAGGATTAGAGTGTAAGGATAATCTACAAGATTGTATCTTCATTTCAAGATTTTTGTAAAACAAACTTTCTAATAATTTAACTTGCCTTATCGTAAGCAAACATAACTTAAAGTTATACTAGGGAAGATGAGTATAGATTAATCTACATATACTAGGGATTAACGAGTAAAGGAGAATCTACCTTGATCCGAAACTAGTCGGGACCGAATAAGCTAGTTGAAAACTCTACGGGCGTTGAAACTCGCAAATCTGGACCGAACTTTAGATGGCAGTAACTCGGTCAATACCTGGCCGAATAAGATCGTTCTTGAGTCTAAATCGAAGATCTCGAAGTTTTCTACAACTTTCGTGAAGGACGTTGTTCCTAAAAACGACTTTCGCTCGGAGAAAAATGGTGATAAAGAGGTGACAGTAAGCTGTCTGGACTGGAAATCCGAGAATTTTACTGAACTTCGGATGGCAATATCTTGGTCATTTCTTGACCGTTTGGGGTGGTTCTTGGGTTTAAACTGAAGCTCCCGAAGTGTTCTACGACTTTGTTGAAGGGAGTTGGTTCTAAAAACTAACCTAAGCAGGAGAAAAATGAGGTTTTTCAGAGGACAGTAGGCTGACTGAAAACTGGAATGATGTCTAGAGAGAAGTGGGAGCAAAGGAGTGAGGTGTGAGTTAAGTGGCAAGTGTGAGAGGCTATTTATAGCAAACTTTGAGCCCTCTCCTTCCCTCATATGGCCGGCCCCCCTCTCTCTACCTCTCATGGATTTGCGCCATGTGTTGCTTTCTCATGGTTGGCCCCTCCTTCTCTCTTCTTCTTGCTCCATGTGTTGCTCTCTCATGGTTGGCCCCTCCTCCTCTCTTCTTCTTGCTCCATGTGTTGCTCTCTCATGGTTGGCCCCTCCTCCTCTCTCTCTCCTTCTTCCTCCATTACCCAATGGTCAACCAATTCCCTAACAACTTTTGTCCAAAGGGTAAAGATTTCCCTAGCATGTAATAACCAATGGATAAAGATTACCCTAGCACTTATTGTCCAATGGATAAAGATTACCCTAGCACTTATCGTCCAATGGATAAAGATTACCCTAGCATTTATCATCCAATGGATAAAAATTACCGTAGTACTTATCGTCCAATGGATAAAGACAAAAAGGTTCAAGTGGTCCAACTAGGGTTAGGAAGAAGTGATTAGGCTAAATGGGTATTAGGCTATTCTAACTAATTGGTTAAAGACTAACGATACTTAATCTAGGCTTTCATTGCTCGAGTGGTATTTTGGTTTTATTTAGTAGGAAATCGCCTAATAACGGAATATTAAAGCCCGACGGTGCCAAACGCCAAGGCAAGACGTGAGCGTGGCCAAGGTAGCCCGCTGGCAAAGCGGTGGCCAAGGCAGCCTGCTAGTAAAGCGGTGGCCAAGGCAGCCCACTACCAAAGCGGTGGCCAAGGCGGCCCGCTAGCCAAGCGGTGGCCAAGGCGGGCCGCTAGCCAAGCGATGGCCAAGGTGGCCTGCTAGCCAAGCAGTGGCCAAGCGGTGGCCAAGGTGGCCCGCTAGCAAAGCGGTGGCCAAGGCAGCCAGCTAGCAAAGCGGTGGCCAAGGCGTCGCCAAGGCAAGGCCAGAGCATGGCTGCCCAGCAACGCCAAGGCAAGGCCAGAGCAAGGCAGCCCAGCAACGCCAAGGCAAAGCCAGAGCAAGGCAGCCTAGCAACGCCAAGGAAAAAGCAAGGCGCGACCAAACGCCAAGGCAGAACCCGATGACAGCCAAGGCAGAGCAACCCGACAGTGACCCGACGCCTAGGCGAGGCAGGCCCGACAGCGAGCCGACGCCAAAGCAAGGCAAGGCAGGCCTGACAGTGAGCCGACGCCAAGGCAAGGCAGGCTCGTCAGCGAGCCGACGCCAAGGCAAAGCAGTCAAGTCAACGGTCAAGGCAATGACTAAAAATTAACCACTTTGGCATCGGTGCAACGCTCTAGGTTAGGGAAATGTAACTAAGCCAAACGGTAGTTAGGGTTTGCTAACTAATCGGTTGCCATGTAGGATTTCCGGTCTGGCAAAGATGATCGAGCTGTTTAATAATTTTTTTAAAAAATTGAGCAGACCCACAAAAAATAAGCTCAATTCGATATATATAGGTGCTCGATTCAATATTCTAAATTTTCCTGGATCAATCTGAATAGAAAAATGAAAGATTGAATTAAACATCAACACATATCGGATTCGGATTGAGCTAATTTTTCACGGATCCCAATCGATTTTTTTTTAGAATTGTTAAAGAGCTTGAATCATCTGTGTGGGGTCCAAAATGGATTGTTTGTCCCGTTGGTTTCCTTAGCTTTTTTTTTTTCAGTTTCAGATTTGAGACAACGACTAATTAAAAAAAGAGTAAGTTATGTCCGGATGAGGCAGAAACCGAGAGGTTTCTGCCGTCTTTTATTGTGGGCCCTACTGTGAGTTTAGTAGGGGTAATTAAAACCGTTCATCCTGTAGAACTCGCAAAATAGTGTATTTACGCAAAAAATCATCTTTATGGAACATTCATAGGTTTATCAAAAATTGAATTTTGATTTATAAAACGGATGACTTGGATTCTGTCAATAATTTTTACGTTAAAATGTGCATGGCCATCCGTTTTATAACAAAATTTTAATTTTTGATATACGTATAAATGCCCGATAAAATTAATTTTTTTGTATGAATACACTATTTACCAGCAACAATTTTTTTTTTGATCAACACAAGCAACAATTTCGATTACCATAACAAAGGCACGGTGGCATGGTGGAGCCCACCACAACGGGAGGAGCCGGAAATCCCATAATTTAATTAATTAATTAATTTTTTTTATAAACCAAATTGGTAGGAGGGGGCGATCAGCGTAGCGACACCCCTTGGGAGTGATCATAGGGCCTCTCTATCCGCTGTGGAATGTCCGGTTCGAGCCATGGCTACTGTGCGGAAAAATAGACCGTTACCACAACACCACTAGATGACTAGTTGCCCAAAGGTGTTTCATGCAAATCCAGACAAAGATCCAGCAATGACATGGGTGGGATTCGAACCGAGGTCCATGGACATGGAAGGAGGGGACTTATCCCATCACTTTGGCCAGGGTGGTTCATAGTTTTTGTTTGGAACCTGCAGAAAGGAAAAGAAAGGAAAGAAAAGGAAAAGGGAAGGAAAATGAGAGGAAAAGAGGAGAAAAAATGTACTATTCACTACACTCAAAATCTTTATTTTCTTCTCACTTTTTCTTCTAACCAAACAATGGGAAGAATTTTTTTTTAATTTTCCTTTCTTTTCCTAGAGTTCCAAACAGAGCCTAACTCTTAAAAAGAATTCGACTCAGTGGTCTATTCTGCCGTTAATGCTACTGAAATGAAAATCCCCACTACTATCTTCGCCCGCGGCTGATGAAAACAGCGTGGAACCACTACATCCACATCAAAAGCACAGGCTCCGGTGCTGCTTCATCGTCTGTTTTTTTTTCCCTTTTCTTTTACTTGTAGAACGCCATAAAACCTAATCGAAGACACAGAGAGAGGTTGTGGGTGCTTTTTCTCTCTCTACAATGTTGGTACACGCTACATTACCTGCCTCGGCATCACTAACACCTTTCAATGGTGAGTTCTCGCCTCCATAGCGTACGTATTTGAATACAATTAGGCCTTGTTCTTCCTAAATTATTGGCTTGGTATTATTTATCTCTTGGAATTTCTTGTTTAGTATTTGGTCAAAAAGCCTTTTATGAGCAAATCATTTTGATTTGTCTTTAACGAGAGAAATTTAAAAAGTATGAAAAATTCAATCAAAGTGAAAAAAGTTCATAAGAAAAGTATGAAAAAATGAATCGAATTTGAAAAAAAGTTTTAGATGAGACGGCACCCAACAATGTTTTAAAAATCGCTAGGTGCTTGGCCAGAAAAGGGACGCCTAGCCTAATGTAGGCGTTGGACCACTTCCTATCGCCTAAGCACCTAGGCCGACTTTTAGAACACTAGCACCAGAGACAAAGATAGTTTCTTCAAACTCTTTTTCATCTTTCCTGAGCTTTATTTGCTTTCGGTCGTAATTTTAATTTCTTAAACTCCTTTTGTTGAGAGACGAATAAGGAGTACGTAATTTGACATAAATCTAACAAAAATTCAGAAAACAAAAACCAATAATTGAAGAACATGGCCTTATTGTGAAATCAACTGGGTTGATGGTGGAAGTACAAGAACACGTGTGGGTTTTGTTTGTTGTGTTCAGGGACTTCAGGAGGTGCAAGGCAATGGGGCAAGCTATTTTTTCCGGTCTCCAGAACTAAATTTGGAACCAATTCGTTTTTGTTTGGAGAAATTCCAAGGAGGGGATCGCCCATCATTGTTCCGGGAGCCTCACAAAGTAATGGGCCGGTGGGGGAAGTGTCTGAAGATGAAAGAGCACGAAGGACTTATGTGTGGTCCAATGACAAGGTTTAATTCAACTTTCTTTGGGTTTAATTTCACTGAAAGAGTATGGTGATGTAGATAATTTGTGGCTGCTTCTATGTAAAGTGCCGTACACACTTGCAGCAGTTAGCAGTTAAAATATATGACATGGCCTTCTTACTAGGTTTTGTTTGGAATGAGACATGATTAGTATCCATTCTGTCATAATGGAATTGTCTTGATCAGTAGGGCATGTTTTTACAGAAATTATTAAGAAAGGCATATTCCTTGTTATTGAACGCGCGTTGAATAGTTTATGTGGAGCGTGCTTCTAGCCTTGCCAACTGATCACTTATATATATGATAAATCTGTGTGTCTGTTGGTTTTCCTTTTTTTGATCAGCTTTGGGTGTCTTTTTTGAATTAATCACTTGTCACATCTTTTGAATTCATATCTGCTGACTTGGAAAGGTTTTCGAAGGAATGAAAGTACACGTTGATGACCACCTCATATGACTTTTCAAGCAGTGCAATGTTGGTGCCCTACTTGTCTAGTCTGCACCTAATCTTGCTCTTTCTAGATTCCTTACTGTTACATGGCAAAGCTGGCCACATCCTCTCCACATAGCATCTCCAAGAGTATGGTGCAACATGTATTACATGTCAATCTCATGAGGTGGCAAGTGGACCATAGATGATTCTCCATTCAAGGTCAAGCCACACCAACCAAGATAGTGCTCATGGTGCCTTAAGCTTGCTTGAGAGTAAGGATAAAAGGGAAGTTATTTATTAGGTTGTTCTTGCTACCCTTTGTGTTGATGAAGGAGCTCTTGTCTAAAGGAGAATTTCTACATTCATGGTTAGGCCTACACTCCTGGCCCCCACAGGGTTAAGTCGAGTGGCTCTCTAACCAAGCATGCCCTCTACTAGTCATCTTCAAGATTAAGGTGCGTTTTTTTTGGCCAAGTGCCTTCGTCTTTATGCATGTGTAGGCAACCTCCATCGAATGGCCTGTCCAATCTAATTGCTTGATCCCTCAGAAGTGCTTTTTGGAATTGCTGCGCCAACTTAGGCTACTAATAGGGCCTATGAGCTCCAATTGGGATCACCATAGCCTATGTGGCTTACAGGCTGTAGTTGAGGGATTGTAAAGGTTGTGTGGCTCGACCAAGGTTTTAAAAAGCAGTTGGGGTTACTTCCATAACGGTAATGAGTGTGGTGATGCAGTTTTGGGGTGTTATCGCTGTGGCATAATGATAGCAGCAACCAGAGCCGTGGTTTTTTTTATTCTTTTTCCATAACTTCATGAAATTTGACCAGTACACGTTTCATTTCCTATATGTTCTTCAAAATTTCATGTTACAAATGTTAAATAACCAAAATAAGTTGATATAAAAAGAACTCACCACAAAAATATTAAAGTATAACAAGTTATTCCCTCTATTCCTAAATGATAATCTACTACGAAAAGACGTGCAATTTTCTGATAAAAAAATAAAGTACTTCATTGCATAATTTTTAAAACTTATGACACTACGGGTGGATTCCCTTAATGCCTTCTTTAATATAAATATTTACTTATCAAAATATTTTTTTTATGACACTAACATAAAGAACTAACTGAGATCTTTAATTTGGTGTCAAGCAATTTAAAACATTATGCATTGAAGTACATTATTTTTTGATCCGAAAATTGCACGTCTCTTTGTCGTAGACTATCATTTAGGAACAGGGGGAATATTTTTTTTTGTGAACAAAGTAAAATTATAGGATAGATCTCCTCAAAGTGTGACAAATGTACAATTCATGAGTCTTAACTATGTAAAGAGTGGAAACGGTTGTAGCCTTTTGAGGGAAACATAGTCTCACCGCCATAGTGGCTGCCCATTTTCAAAACCACAGGCCTAACCCGTTGGATTCACCCGGCATTGAACTATCTTAGAGACAAAGTAAGAGGATTTGACTGAGAAATGTGACCCTTGGAAGTTGGGAACGTATCACTCCTAAACTCATGTAGCTGCATGGATTTGGTATGGCCTTTGGGGTCCGAGCGTGATTGGTTGGTTAGAAAATGAGAGCTGCAATCAAGGGTTTGAGTTAAGTGCGTGTTGATGTGCATGGCTGTCGGTTGAGCTGGCTCCGTGGTCATGCCAATGCATTATAGGGGTCCTATATGTATGCACATGGATCTCTGAATAGACCTCCATCTGACCTTCGTACTCTTCACTGCTTTTTTGATATCATAATGTTTCCTCACTCTCATCTCCACCACCTCTGATGATCTCCATCCATCCTAGTGCCTCGACCTTCCAAGATGCTCTCATATACGTCTCAGCACTATTACCATTCTCCAGCATGTCACTAATTTCTTGAGTTAGGACCTCTTGATAATATTGCACTTCACCATAATTCTCTTGTATTTCCCTTTTGAAACATGATGTATGGTAGGTTGAATAATGATGCTATAGGCCTTGCATTGGCTGTCTTCGGTCATATTAGTAAAGTTAAGAGTAAGGCATTCCTGTCTTATTGCAAGTAAACTACAATTTTTTTGATAAGTAAAAAAAAAATTCTACTTAGGCCAAGTGTTTGACATGTAACCATGGAAGGGGCATTAATTGTGGCGGGAGGAGGATTGGAGTGTGTTAAAATGTGAGTTGAGAGCTTTTTAGTTTTGAACTGATAATATTGGCTTAGATCCATATAACCAACTCAAGATCTAAACGTCTCGATGGCGTCAAATTAAGAAGAGAAAAGAAAGTCCCAGATTAAGAGTTTGAAATGATTCTTGCCTCTTCACACATCTTGCGTTTTCAATATGACATGAAATAAAGCTGCAGATTAAGATGGGTTCTGTTATTGTTGTTGTTGTATTTCACTATTGTTGGGTGTACAATTTTTCCCCATATTTCTGGTGGTATAGTCAGCCCCTGTACTTAAGAGTTAGAACTTCAAAAGGAGTAAATAGACAGTGTCGTCTGGCTGTATTCTAGCCGAAGGGTGCTTTGATGCTAAAGTCAATCTCAACTCAGAGAGGTGGAAAGTATACCAGACTTAAGTCTAAAGAAACAGTGTACCTTTCTAGGGTTTATAGTGTACCTTTGATAGATAGACTGTGCTTGGGCTCTCTATGACGTTACTTGCGATCGCATTCAGAAATGATCTCATGCATGACGATTGTCGTATAATATCAGGCTGAAAGAATGCTTTGTTATTTGTCTTTTTTGGTTCATTTTGCAGGATTTATGTGGCCTTTATTGGATTTATGTGGCCTTTATTGATAGATATGGTTATACATGTTAATTAATAGAAAGTTTTTGCCTACAGAACCCAAGGGTATGCATATTAGGTGGTGGTTTTGGAGGTCTATATACTGCTTTAAGATTGGAATCCCTTGAGTGGGCTCGTGACAAGAAACCTCAGGTAAGCTATATGCTATAGTTTGGTTGTTTGTTTGTTATTTTTTGTCTTTTGTCTACTCCAGCAGCAGCAAGGTAGTTTTTTGCTCATCATTGGCCCAATTTTTTTGCTGGATGAGTGGGCTTAGGTTTCGTATCGTTGCCCACAGTTATCGCACATTTAGATGCACAACAGGTGATCAGATAAGTTATCAGGGTTGATATTTCGCATACTCTCTAGGGGCTATGTTGCATGGGCTCTTCTAAATTTGCTAAGTACAGATATCGTGGGATGAAGTATTGTCGCCAATCTGACAATGTCATGCAAGCCCCGCCTCCATAGGGTCATGATTCACCTATTGCTTGCCCTAGAGGAATGAGAATAGTATCAGGTTTGGCGCCCGAGTTGTCTTGATGCATGATATGAGCGTATCACCCTTATTCTCGAATCTCGTTTCGATTGTCGTATGCGTACATCGGTAGCGATGTAAAGCGAGATGCCTAAATAACATGGCAACTTCTTGTGAGTCCCACATCTATTTTATATTAAGCCTCAAGCTATCCCACACTCGAGTCAATTGAGATTCGAGATGCCTTCTTTGTTATACAACTACAAAGTAAAACTTCGAGTCTCTCATAGCTTACAGACTTACAACCAAAGTTATGAGGCATTCAACCTACTATAAGCGGAAGTCTCATTGCTTGGTGGGTGCTTGTGCAAACCATGAGGTGTGCCATGTAGGGAACCAAACTTTTCGCAGACAAAACAAATTCGAGTGTGGGTTGCTCCTATTTTTATTTGGTCAATTTAGATTAGTATTAGCCATGTGGGCATGATTACTTCAAATTTGGTCATTAGAACCCATAAAAGACCTTTCTGACGAACACAATGGACACCTTCGTTTGATTAATCGACAAGACCTCCCTCAAGCTTTGAATTTGTACAAGTAGTTGGCCAATGTTAAATGACAGTTTGTGAGGTAAAGGTATTTGCTGATGTTAATGAAATACATTTCATTCAATAACCACTTTACTTGTTTCACCCATGTAAATAAACAACACGTGCCTATGTACATACATGCATATGTGAATATAATCAGATATGAAGACATAACATATGTTTCGAATTGTCCGATATAAACTTGATGTGCAACCCTTGGTGAACTCAGGAAGTTTGGGACACAGAGTGTACTCATGAATGTTCGTGGTTGGACTCCGAGTGCAATTTAAAATATAGCCACAGTATTCAAGGTCTCAAATCCCTCTAACCAGTTTGTAATTGCAGAAGATGATTGGAATCTGTCTGATAATTGGAGTCCACTACTGAACGATTCAAAATTTCTATTTTCGTGCTGCTAGTTGATCTCTTTCTATCTGATGACTTCCTTTGAATCTTTTGGAAGGGAGAATGTCAAAGTCAAACTAAACTATTTCTTTTTTGGGTAAGTGAATTTTATTGACAAAACCCATTACACAAGCACAGGGGCATTCCCCAGGAAACAATACAATCAACTCAAACAGAGTACAAACAAACATTTCGAATTAGCTCAGGTATACAATCCTGCCTAGAGCCAATCAGAAATGAAAATAAAAAAGGTACATGGACAACCATGCAAGCAGACAAGGTTCTTCAAAAATCCTGCCAGGAAAGTTCCAAGCAGAGGCTAGGGCCAGATTCCAATCAGATTTTTTAACTCTCCTCCAAGAACTAACACATCCTCTGATGTCAGTGATGATTTTGGTTTCCACTTGCTGCTCAATGCTCAAGTGGTGGCGGAAATTTCTGCTATTTCTTTCACTCCAGACGTGGTACAAAACTGCATCTAGAGAGAGCTTAAAGACCAGGCATCCAAATTGGTATTCAGGGCTATGATGAATTAACCATTGAAGGAATCAACTCTTGCACAGGGAAAAGGGACCTGTTTTTGTGCAGACCATTTTTGCCAGATCATAGAGCAGAACGAGCACTGGAAGAAGAAGTGTTCATGAGTCTCCACAGCAGCTTTGCATAAAAAGCACTATGAATCTGGGACAATCCCCCACTTATGAAGCCTATCCAAGGTTGATAACCTGCCTAACAAAGTCATCCACTGAATAATAGCTCATCTAGGCACCCCATGCTTGAACTAAACTACCTTGGCCCATCTGACTTGAGGAAGCTGCCTTCTAATTGCATTCCAAGTTCCAACGTCAAACTAAACTTAAACTTACCTAAAGTATAAGCTTCAAAACATGAAGTTGCATTCAATATTGTATCGCGATTACTGCATGCCACCTAAACCTGTATTTTTTGAAACGAAAGATAATGATGGGGAGATGAACATCTTTTGATGGTAGTGACAAATTGTCAACCACCAATGCAGAAATGTTAAGTTTTGTAACCCTTCTTCGAAATAAATTGGTCATTTTGATGTGAGAAACAGTAGCTCGAATTATTTTGTTCACTCAACTGCTAATTTAACATTTATTTGAACTGGGAGCAGATACTTCTTTTTGACCAGTCTGAACGCTTCGTTTTCAAGCCAATGTTATATGAGCTTTTGTCTGGAGGTATGTCTTTTATTGGAGGTAGATAATATACCTGATCATACAATACAAATTTCGTTTTCTCTTTCAATGCAGAAGTTGATGTCTGGGAAATAGCTCCACGTTTCTCAGATTTGCTTGGCAATACTAGTGTGCAATTTTTCCAAGACAGGGTGAAGTTGTTACATACCTATGATTATGAGGGAATGAATGCGTCTACGAGATCTGGCTGTGGAGGAGCCGTACATCTTGAGAGTGGGCTTATTGTTGAATATGACTGGTATAGTTTTTCTATTGCAGTTTTTCGATAGGGAAGCGCAAATTTTTGGGGCCCTTCAATTATTAATCTTCTCTGTTGCATTCACCCATAAGCATCTGAAAAGTCCAACAATACTTCTTTATGATTTCTGAATCTGTACATTAGTGTCTGGGTGACTATCTTATTTACACATGCACTTCAATAGTTTGCTGATTTTACATTTTGGAACCTGGGCAGTCAGGTTGGTACTTGCTTTGGGTGCTGCAGGTAAAGTTGATCTTGTACCCGGTGCAGCAGAATTTGCATTGCCGTTCTCCACCCTGGAGGATGCATATGTTAGTATTGACCACAGAGAAACTACTTAATAAACTTTAACTTTGGGTAATTAGGATAAGCTCTGTATAAACTTCTTTTCACACCTTGGCGTTCTTTTTGGTGCAGATGGTAGAAAAGCGGTTAAGAGAATTGGAGCGGAAGTACTTTGGAAAGGACACTCCAATCGTTGTGGCTGTTGTGGGGTGTGGTTATGCTGGAGTTGAGTTAGCTGCGACAGTATCAGAGAGACTGAAAGATAAAGGAGTTGTGCATGCAATTGGTAGGGATGCAACAATCTTGCCAACTGCCCCACCTGGCAACACGGAGGCTGCCCTGAAAGTAAGAAACTCTTGTAATTCAGAATTCTTGAAGTTCATCAATGTTAAAGACACTGTTGCCCCGCCTCCCCTGTGCGCACGCACACAGGCACACGTTTACTTTGCTTTCCATGAGTGTCACATCCCTCCACCAAATGCTTGTGCCGTGTGATTTCACTAAATTGAATTAGTGGTGCCTGTTAGTCACTTGGTATCAAAAGATTCTGCTTGTGATTTCACTAAGTTTTATTGATTGTGCCTGTTGTTTTACTTATTGTCGAAAGAAGTTAAGTTTTCTCAACCAGCCCCTTGTATGATTTATCAGTACAATCATGTTGAGGTGATCGATATTTGTTGTGAATATCATATTGCATACAAATAGCACGGTCCAGTGTTAATGAAAAATGCTATACGTTGTGAAATGTACATTCCATTATGTGATTCACTGTCGTTCCAAAATGGTGAATTTAGCGATTTAAGGTGATCTAAATACTTTTTCCTCTAGATTTTTTAAAAAAGTTTTCTTATGAGGAAAATATTATATGTATTAATCCAAGATGTAGAAAGTGGAATTTGCCTTGAGAAAACATAGAAATGATGGTTTTTCAGTTCTCCTACAATTGCGTTCTCCACAGTCAAATTGAAGGTTAATATACTGTGTTCTATTAGATGCCCAATTATTTGAAGAAAATTGCTCTCATAGTCAAATGTATCTTGACTCCTAATGGTGAGACCTGTATACAAGTTTACTCATATTGTACCTCATTTGAAAGCATGTGGCATACCCTTAATGTCCCATTCCTCCTGCTGAAGCCATCAATCGTCCAGGTAACACAGGCTCAACCTAGGATTAATTGTTACAACTGTTGCTCTAGAATTTACTACTATCACCGAGCAAGAGAAGGATTTATTCTCAAGTGTTTGTGCTTCGCCACAACCTAACCGTCCGAAAAGGTTGAAATACCCCGAGCGTAGGGCTAAGTCGCTGTCAGCATAATATCCGGAAGTCCGGAATCGTTTCCACGGAGAGAATCTCTACAGCTTGCTAGGATTTTTAGAAGTACGGGTTTGTGGCGTTTAAGGCGGCCAACTTTCGGTTTTGCTTTGAATGGTAATGAACACTTGTGAAACAGACTAGGAAATTGGTTTTGACTAGATTAAGCAAGCGGCATGGCAATGGAACTATTAACGCCCATAACTTAGGCCATCTCACCAATCTCAACGAAAACACGGTTGATTTGCACGGCTTAGGCTATCAACCGGAGGATTTAGCTTTGAAACCATTGAAGGGCTAAAGATTTAATATGGAAGACAAGTGAGCTCTTTCGTTCTTTTGGCAAACACAAGCCGAGACATCGCTCTGAAACCATATGAGCGAGCATATGATCACCGGAGATTAACATCGGCAAGTTTTGTTACGTAAAAGGCAAGCTTTCCTCATTTTCATACCAAACTTCAAGCCATTAGTTGAGAAAAGCAAGATTATCATAAGTCACGAAGCGATAATCGCCCCACAGCCAAGCCTAATCGACTACTCACGCAACATGGAAAGACTAGAAAACATGGTAGAATTGGAAAACATGTTTAACCGATAGAAATTGAAATAAACTTGATTTATGTAAAGATTCAAAGCACACGAACAACTTAATACTCGAGAAATTGACGTAACACAAATACATTAATGCGTTCTTGAGGAATTACAACTTGAAAAGCTATGGAAGAACTTTATAACTAAAAGACTTAAAGTAATTTGTATCTAGGTAATGAATGAGAGAGAGAGTGTGTGGTATTTGTACAACCAAGCCCTCCCCTCACAATAAATATCCCAAAACATACCAAAAGTGGAAAGTATTCTATAAATGGAAAGTTGAAAAAGTGAACAAAACGTTGAAATTTTCTGCATGCAGTACCGGTACTGGCCAAATCCTAGTACCGGTACTGGGTCTTCAAAATGCTTGCAAAATACAACTTCTGGAGAGTGGGTACCGGTACTGGCCAAATCCCAATACCGGTACTGGGTTGGCAGATTCCAGATTTTGGTCCTGCCTTGGTCTGAATGGCCCGATGATGACCTGACGCACTCTCGCCTCTCAATTGATCACCCGATGGGACTTGGTGGGGAGCCGTCACACGGCCTCGGGCACTTGGATACTTCCGAGAGCGATCCTTGGCGATAAAACCGCCTTTAACCACGTTTGACCTGAAACTAAAGAAAAACAACCTTACGTGCAGAAAGGACTAAAAATGATAACTTAGGCACGAAAACGCTACAAATTAGGAAACTTTAAGCTCCAAGATTATGCAATCTTGGTTGCTTATCAGTTTGTATTACATTTTTTTCAGCAACAATTTTCTATGCGATAAATTTTTTTGCTTGCACTCAAAAGTTTTTGCGTTAGTATAGAATGCAGATAGTTTTTAGCTCTCGGTTGTTTATGTCCTTTGCTTTACCTTAATTTTGACATGAATGTTTCCTATGGCTCATGAAAGACAGAAGGATATATGAGATAGAAGAACAATAAAACCCTGTCATGACTTGAGCTAGACTTGAGAGCTGCCAGCTGCCCAGGCAGCTGAAAATGAAAATTATCGAATACTGGAAGAAGATTACATTCTTCTTGCTCTGAAAGAACTCATATGTTTTCATTGGGCAAGCTGCTCTCAAATGAGAGAATACTACTTGAGATGAAAATTCGCTGTTCTAAAACTATCATTCATAATATACTTTGTGAGAGCAGCCACTTTGTGTATCTATTGCCAAAGGGTAGGTCTGTCTATTGTTCTTTCCCGCTCGTACTGCATTACATTGGTATTGTACTATTGTTTTTGTTGTATTGGAAATATTCTTCTTTCCAATTATCGTTACCTTCTTGAAGATGCTAGATATAAGATTCATTTCCTTAAAAGGAAGTTAGGGTTTTTTGATTTTTCAACTGTCACTTAGAGCATGTAACGTACAGAGCACTTGTCACAATCTCAGAAGGTCTCTTTCCTCTTTATATAAAGGGTCCTTCTCCTTTGTTCAGGGAACACTTTCTCCAACTTCTGTTACCAACATTAACGAGAATTTAAGGTCTCCACAGATTGAGCTTCTATACTCATGCTTGGGGACCTCAACATTGACACGAACTTTACTCTATATATATCTCTATACTTAATCAGCCTCCGAACTCATCTACCTTGCTCACATGTCAGGCTTACACAAACTTTCATCTTCTGCTAGTGGAAGAGAATTATGCGAACATATATGCATGGCAATTGGAGCTTTCATTTACAAATTTCAAATTTTATTATTGTATTTAATTATGGGTATGTCGCTTCCTTTAAGTTTTAGATAGTTAGGAATTAAGGATGAAGATTATTTCCTTTTCAAGTTAGGATTCTAGTTTTGAGATAAGTAATACATCCGTCAGTCACCACTCCTCCCTCCGCCATCTACCATGAAACTGCATGTTTCTATTGAGCCCGCTTTTGTAAAGCTTTGATTGTTCCTCACACAAAAATCATAATTCTGTTATAAATTCCTACGTTTTGTTGTTGTTGTTGTAAATTCCTATGTTTTGTTAATGAAAGGCCGCTGTCATCAGCATCTACTTTGTAGGTGTGATGTCAATGCTTGCAAGTGACATTTATATTTCACAAAATTACAGCACTTCCATGTCTTCCTTCAGGTTCTTTCATCCAGGAAGATACAACTTTCTTTGGGTTACTCTGTGCGCTCTATTAAAAGAGCTAGCGAATATAAAACTTCAGACAGTGATGCTCGAACAACTAACAACTTAGGGGCAGCTCAAGATCCTGACAGACTTGTTCTGGAGCTGTGGCCTTTTGAAGGAGGCTTACAAGTTCAAACTCTGGATGCAGATCTAGTGTTGTGGACAGTTGGGTCTAAACCTCTACTCCCTCAAATAGAACGCAATTGGCTTCCTCTAATTGAACAGGGACAAGCAGAGACAGATGAAACGCTTCGTGTCAAGGGCCATCCGCGCATATTTGCAATTGGTGACTCTTCTGCATTAAGGGACTCCAGCGGAAGAAGACTTCCAGCCACAGCACAGGTACAGTAAATAAATTGTCCTGCTAATACTATGTGAGGTGCATTTTTATCAATAGAAATTGGATAACTTATCTTGGTGCCTAGGAATGCTTTATGCCTGTTTCATGACTGATAAAAGATTTATCATTAATAATTGGAAGGTATTTTAATCCTGATGCGTGTTTTCATATTATTCTCAGGTAGCTTTTCAGCAAGCAGATTTTACTGGTTGGAATCTTTGGGCTGCAATCAACAACAGACGTTTGCTGCCCTTTAGGTTTGAACTGACCACCTTTCCCAAAGATATATTTGTATCATTTTCATTTCCAATTATTTATGTTCCTTTCGTATTTTCTTTTTACTCTCCTTCTCCCCCTTCACGCGTGGAACTTAACTGTAATCTATTTGTCTGAGGAGTCAGATTATTTTTATTACATAGTTCTAGCATCGTATATCTGCTACGGTACACCCCAACGGCTTAGGTTGCATTCTGCCAATGGACAGACTCAAGTTCGAGGCTAATCCTTGTATGAATTAGCCCTTGATCAAGTTTCTAGACTGAGCCATAAGAGGTTTCGAACTGAGTCCCAGATGGAGCAAACTCTTTAAGTCTCAAGTCATGACCATTAGTTCAACCCTTACTGATGATACTTATCAATAAAAAAGTCCTAAGATCTAATCATATGATTTCCTTGACTACTTTCTTAGGGTGATTTTGGCATTATGTGGCAACAAAACTACTTGATGACTTACGATTTACCCAATATAAAATAAAAAGTTTGAAACAATCCGAAAAATAAATTCTTGATGGAATTTTGCGTTGAATCAGGTTTCATTAGTTTCTCTTGGAAAACTTTATCAACTTGATATGACCAAAAATTTCATTGGGTGGAAGAACCCAAATTTTTAACTCATTGATGAATCTATCTTCATCTTTATCCATGTATATACCTGAGTAGGTTTTTTTGGTTCATGTCAAAACTTAAAATATAGGGAAAGGGGGATGTTGATGGCTGGGGTTGACAGCCTGCGGGCGAGAATACACATCTTGCAGCCTGAGACCTAATACTGCGGCCATGAACTTTGGCGCTGCAGTATTAGTCCTCTCTCTCTCTTTCTGTGTATGTGTGTGGTGTGGGCGGTTGAGTTTACTTGTGGTATTGCTGAAGAGGGGTGGAGGTAAAGAGAGGGGCAGGGTGGCACGGGTCACCCCCGGTTATCCAGAAAAAAAGAAATTAATCGACTGCTTGTATCTTCCCTCTTTCGTCGCTCTCTTCTCTTTTCTCTTATTTCTTCTCTGTACTTCAAAGTTTTAAACCACTAAGACAAAAAAGGCCCAAAATTGAAGAAAAGTCACGTTGAGAGTTTTATTTCAATAGATTGGTATACTATTTGTGTTATATGTTTATGGATGATCATTGATCAACGTTAAGATTATTTTGCAGACATTATAGATGATTAACATTAGAACACACATGTACCTTTCGAATGTCTTAAATGTAAAAAAAAAATTATTTTAGGGGTTGATCTTTTCAATTTTTGCCACCCCCAACCTTGAATGCTGGCTCTGGCCCTGCTGCTGAAACACAAGGCAGATCCGTGATTCTATAATGTTTGCCTCTGTTAATTGCAGAAAACCTTTTTACAGTACGGGTTTGTACCATGTGCCTTTTGTTGCAAGAAACACACAGATTTGATTACGTATTAGGCTTTCAAACTAATATGTGTAACGTGTCGACGTGAACTCTAGATTCCAGAATTTAGGTGAGATGATGACTCTTGGGAGATCAGATGCTGCTGTTACACCGAGTTTCCTTGAGGGGCTAACCTTGGAGGGCCCTGTAGGTCATACCGGTAAATTCACCGCCCTTTCGTCTATCTTGACAGTTTTTGCTCTCATCACGTTCTGATTACTCGTGCCACCACAATTGTTATACAGCAAGGAAAATAGCATACTTGGCCAGATTGCCAACGGATGAACACCGTCTCAAAGTGGGGATCAGTTGGCTCATGAAGTCTGCGGTAGATTCAGTTGCATCACTTCAGAGTACCCTTGCCAAAGTTCTTTCACGGCTGTAGATGTGTAGTACTTTTTCGTACCGTTAGCCTTCTGAAATCGAGAGCTCCAGTCATTTCCTAATGGGACTTGTTGGCACTGTTAACAAATATATGGCAATAGAAACAGGTTGGAATTGTGAATTTTTGTTAAGAAAATGGTGAAACGAAAGGGAAATCGAGTTACTTCCACATTATTTTTCGTAGATGCCAAAGCAATAAAAGAAGACAAGGCTTAGACCAGGTGGCTAGGGCAAGCTTTAGCCAGGTTTAGTAGTTTCTGGGTTTGAACTTCCTTCACCCATCCCCACACACTAATATAGATAAGAGTCCATATTACCCCATGTTTTGAGGCTCCTGCGAGTTACCTCCGTAAAATTTCAATATGACTAACATAACCCTCGTGTAGTTTACGGACTAAATGTCCATTTGCAATATAAAGACGTGACACTGCTATCAATGAGGGTTTTGTAGAAAAAGTATCAATTGCTCCTGGAGCTTCGCGTGCTCTGCATAATCACTCCGGTTTTGTAATATCCACATCCCATCATGATTCGCCTTGAATATATTCAAGTACTTGAGTCCACATCAAAAGCTTGGGGATCAGCAGCTGAGACAGTCATAATGGAGCACAGAGATTGTGCAAGATATGGTGGGCATCTGCAGATAAACTGAAGGGGAATAGCTAGGGCACGCCTCAACTAATTAACAACACCACTTCGGCCCCTGCCTCCCTAAAAACAAAATGAAAAAGTGATTTCAATGTAGCTTCAAGATTACCGGTGGGATTTATACCAACAACACTCCCTTTGCCGAAAGCTATCCATGAACTTCAAACATCTCGACTTGAAAGAGCCACCTAGTCATAACCAAGAAAGTAGGAAATGTATACTAACAAATTGTGATGACAATGTGACAGGTAACCGAAAAAATCTAATAACGATGCCTACATATCATCTGAGATCTGGTTCGACTTAACCCTTTTTTTTTTTTGGGGTTTTCTGAATCCTGATTAGTACTGAACTCAAGGACCGTGCATTAGTGGATGCAACCGAAGTTACTGTGGTGGTTCATTGATGCTCACTCCGATTTTTTTTTTTCATCGGCAACTTATACACCTTCAATACTAGCAACACTAGCCGTTGCCATTTTAAATAACTCTTCTTTCTTGAGACGAAGTGCAGTGACGTGACTATTCTTGCCAAACCATGTACAATGTCTACATCTCATGCTTTATTTTTCTGAACTATAGTGTACGTGTTTGGTTCGTTGCCCAACATCTAGTTACTTGACGTGACATCCGTATCAAAGACGACTGAACTCAGTTTACAAGTTCATTAACCAATTTGCCAATCCAAAACAAAAAAAAGCCACCAGTGTAATGCAATACTAAAGTTTAACCGGATAAGTCAAATGCAGCACCCAAGCAGCAGAAATAGCCTCATTCATCACCGTGTTGTAATGGAATGCACATCCAGGCTTACTTGTGTGATACGCTGGTCTAGTCCCACCCCGCCACAAACTAGAAAAGGAAGAATGATTTTTATGGCAGGAAGGGGACAGGGGGACAGACAAGAGTTGAATCCTAGATCCCGTGGAGGCGTACCAGCTCCGGGTACCTAATTTGCAAGGCTTCATGGTAACAATTTCAATACTGACTACTTCTCTCAATCAACTATGCAAAAGAACCAAATAAGTATAGTACCAGAAACCATACCTATTTTGTTACAAACTGGAATATGTTTTTTTGCCAGCGGAAACAATAGTAATATCTTAAGAAAGGGTCACCGTTCTTTCCCCAATGATTCATAAGGTCCTGCCTTGTGATGTTTCTGTCTCATGAGGCCCTTCTTGGATAAGGAACACCGTCTTCACGCTGGTGGACATTGTTTGGTTTTGCGGTATATACTTACAGACATAACAACCGCAAAATACTTAGACAGCAGCGTAAGTTTTTAGTACCCACAGGGCCACAACAGTCTGATCTTCCTTTTCGTTCCTCATTGTGATGCTTCTCAGAGTGCTTAAAAATGACCCAACAGGCCAACACCATGGACAAAACATAAAGGCCTCTAATAATATTATAGAACTCACAATATTCAGAAAGTCTCACATGTCTCTAAATAGCTCCTTGTTGATCAGTTTTATGGCCACTAGGCCAGTGGAGGAATTTATAACCTTGAAGGGATGGTGGCAAATAGGACTGCGATAGCAAGGAAGGATTGTCAACGTCGGGAGGATAGATATAGCCCTTCGCATAGCCAAGTTCTTTCATTAGCTTAGTCGGTGCATTCCTCAGATGGAGAGGCACTCCCTGATTCTGTCCAACAGATTCCGTCACCGCCTTCTGTGCATCCTTTATAGCTCGATAAACAGAGACTGACTTAGGAGCCAAAGCCAAGTACGCAACACACTGTGCAAGGTTAACATTGCACTCTGGCATGCCCACGAAATGACAAGCTTGGTAGCAGGCAACAGCCTGCACGAGTGCAGACGGGTCTGCCAACCCAACATCTTCACTGGCGAACCTGATGAGACGGCGAGCGATGTATAGAGGCTCTTCCCCTCCTTGTAACATCCTCGCCAGCCAATAAATAGCCGCATCAGCATCGCTACCCCTCATAGACTTGTGCAACGCGCTGATCAGGTTGTAGTGCTCTTCACCGGCTTTGTCATAAGCAAGATGCTTGCACTGAAGTGCCTCTTTCGCATCCTCCCCAGTAACTCTTACCACACCACCCACCGCCGCAGATCGTGCTGCTGAAGCTGTAGCAGCAATTTCCAAGGCATTCAATGCTACCCTGGCATCTCCATCGCAATGGGACGACATCAAGTCAATGGCATCATCATCAACTTCGATCACTCTAATTCCTTCTACGCTGCGGGCCAATCCCACGTCCGAGTCATCCACAGCTCGCCTGAGGAGAGCAGAAACATGTTCGGGAGATAATTGGTTCAGTGTGAGGACCTTACAGCGAGACAGCAATGGGGTAATCAAGTGAAACGAGGGGTTTTCTGTCGTAGCCCCAATGAACACGATGCTCCCGTCTTCGATTACGGGAAGGAATGAGTCCTGCTGTGATTTGTTAAACCTGTGCACCTCATCCATAAATAAGACGGTTCTCTTCTTCTCCTTCATCACTCCCTTCTGCTAGCCAAAAGGAATCAGCTGGAAGTTAGTTAGGCACGTGCTCAAATTAGTGAGTTAGTTGAGGCGGTTGTTCTTCTATCTCTGTTTCCCTCTTATCTCTGGTGTATAAATACAAGCTGAGAGTCTCTATGCGAAGGACATAAATTTCAGAAGATATTTTCTCACTCACTCTTTCTTCTATTTTAAGTTTTCTAGTTCAATTTTCTTCAATGTTCAGTAAGAGCATCTCCGACTCCCTTTCTTTTTTTAGTCAAACTCAAAATTTGAGTAAAAAGTAAAAACTCTTAAAACTCACTCCATTCCATGGCTCAAACTTCTACCAAATTGAGTTTTACTCAAAACAAGGAGACTCAAATTTGTAATAAAATTATTCAAGGCTATTTCTTTCCTCTCAAATTTATAACCATGTAGGGTTGCAAACGAACCCAGCAGCTCGTGACTCGGCTCGACTTGTTTAGTAATCGAGCTGAGATTGACACTCAAAAGTTCAGCTCGGCTTATTTGTATTGGCTTAAGTTCAGCTCGGCTTATTTGTATTGGCTTGGCTCGTTTGAAAAGGTTTGTTAAGGAAATTGCTCAGGCTCGGCTCAGCTCGTTTACTATCAAGCGGAGCTTGAGTTTTAGGCTCATTTAGTAAACGAGCCGAGCTCAAACACTACGAGGCTGGACTTGGCTCATTTACTCCCCTACCAACCATGTTATTAATTAAGTTTTTACTCAAATTTGTGCTTGGATTTGAGTTTGTCGACCGGACTCCGTCGTACCAAATGAAGCTTTGACTCAAATTCGAGTGAAAATACAAGTGCTTGCTGGAGATGCTCTAATGACATATGTAAACGATGAAGTTCAGTTGATTCTTTTACCTTCATCCATTTTCGAGCCACATCGACCGCGTCTCTAACGTCCTTAACCCCACAAGTCACGGCCGACAACGAAACAAACCTATAAGACGACGAGGGACAAGAACTAACGATGGCCCTAGCAATGGACGTCTTGCCAGTGCCAGGTGGGCCCCAGAATATAACAGAAGGGAGGCGGTTCCGGTAGACGGCCGAGCGGAGGAAGGAGTTGCGGCCCAGGAGGTGGTCCTGGCCCACCACCTCGTCTATCCTACGCGGCCGCATCCGCTCCGACAAGGGCTCGTGAAGCGGCGGCAATTGTACTGCTGTTTC
Source organism: Rhododendron molle (assembly GCA_025413875.1). NCBI lineage: Eukaryota > Viridiplantae > Streptophyta > Magnoliopsida > Ericales > Ericaceae > Rhododendron > Rhododendron molle. The sequence continues at coordinate 36,953,583 of CM046389.1, read as the reverse complement.
TCGTTTTCTGCGCTTCTTGTGCAGTGCCTCTGCATCTTCTTCTTCTTCTTCTTCGTCGTAATCTTTTTCTCTTTCTTCACTGGAATCTTTCGGTGGCGCTCCGTTTAGCGCGGGAGAGGGAGAGGAAGAAGGGGAAGGGGTTGAAGGAGGTGGTTTCGAATGGAAACGGAAGAAGCGGTCGAGCTTGGGCTGGAAGTGGGCTGAATTGGGGCTGTTATTATTAGGGTTTAAGTTGTTATTGTTGTTATCGTTAGAAGAGTTTTCCTGGGTGTGGGTGAGAATCCACTCGGTGGCTTTGAGGGGGCATCCGCCGCCGGTGGCGGCGAGGGCTTGGGCGGCGGTCTCTTCTGGGAAACCCATGCTCAGGAGTTGCTGCATCTCCATTTTTTCTCCTCCCTCCACCCTTCCGTAATAACAGTGCCAAAGTAGAAGTATTAGCAAAAAATAGCCAAGTCCGATCAAGATGTACGAGTAGTTTTTTATTGAACACACTTTTCAATAAGCACAACAATACAGTGTAACTTTTTGGGAAAATTACCTATAGGTGGCATTGACCCCATCAAATTACCCATACATGGTGTAGAGTTCACAAATCACCACTTCCATATAGGGGTGTATACAAGCCGAGCCGAGCCGAGCCGAGCTGAGTATTGACATGTTCGAACTCGGCTCGGTCAGGATCAGTATGGCTCGAACTCGAATCGAGCCAAAAAATCAGAGCTCGAGCTCGGCTCGACAAACATTTACAAAGCTCGAGTTCGGCTCGTTAGAACTCGATCTGGAATGGACGAGCCTGCTCGGCTCGGCTCAAGCTCATCAATAGAGCCTTCATCAAAACTAGATAATTCCATCATTTTTATCACAAAAACTGACAAATTTCATGATTTTTATCCCAAAAAAAAGGGGTTTATTCAAAATCATTCCAAACAAGCTCATCGTTCATTCCAAAGGTTGATTCCATCATTTTTTCCCACAAAATCACTAGCTGCCACTACCAAGCAGTCCCAACCTAATTCCACATTGTTAGTTCTCATTGTTCACTACAAAATATCCATTGTTCATCACTACAATAGGATGACAAAAAACAGCCATCAAAAACATAAATGACAGAGATTAAAGTTCTTCAAACATGCATAGATGCACTTAACCAAAATGACAACAATCAAGTCTGACTTCCTAAGATTTACACCAAACCGCAAATATTTATAACAAAAAAGCCAAACGCCAAATGTCTTGAGTAGATAATGCGCCAAACACCAACTTTCAAAACACCAACTTGGTCCTGAGGTATAAATAAGTGATACAACAATTAGTATTTTTCTGGTCCTTTACATTTTCAATTTTCAAAAAAAAATGCTTGCATGTATGACATTAAGCTAATAAAAAGAATTTCTATGAACTAAAACTATTTCAAAACTATTCAAGTAATAAAAAAGAAGACACTAAAGCACTTATTTGAAGAAAACAAGAACAAAGTAATGCATCTGTTGCTCAAACTGAATTAGACCAACGTTATGGAAGTTCCTGGATTGTGTAAAATAATAGTACCAAAGGCAGCACCTAGCCTTCTGCCTTAATAATGAAAAATTTAAAATTGGCTATGGAGATTTTGTGCGGTCTACACTTAACCAGCTACCATGTACCATTTCACACACACCACATTACTCCATTAAGGTAGAATGAACTCTTTGTGAGATGGCTCTTTGGTGTATAAAAAAAAACAACAAAAATTTCATCAAAAAATATATAATTAACATGAGTGGATACGAAACATAAATAAATAAATTTTACTTACATCGGATCCCTTGTTAAGTCCATGATATGCACACACATAATTAGCTCCACAAAATAACATTTCAACAGTTTCTGTGGCCAATGATACACAATATGGATCAATGACTCTACCTCCTGCACTAAATGTGGACTTCGAGGCAATCGAAGTAATAGGAATGGACAATATATTACATGCCATCTTAGACAATATGCGGTACTTGAGAGAATTTGCTTTCCACCACTCCAATGCATCAAAATGGGGATCCAAAACTTTTTCACCTTGTGCTTGTGAAACACATATATAAACACCTTCTTCAAGATAGATATCCAAATCAGAATTTACATACTGAATGGTATCGACTTTCCTAACAAAAGACTCATATTTGGATTTACCCATGGCAACTTTTTTCCCTTGTGAAACACTACTAAGAGAGCAAACTTTGTACTGTTTTGCTGTAAAATTTATTCATTGTACGCTAGGGAATACATAACAACATACTCATCATACAGAGATTTACGTACCATAGCAATGTTTTGGTCTACCTTGTCACCATATATCTCTGGAAAATAAAACCCAATCAGCACCAATTTGTAGCTTGGATCCAATGCTGCACCGAGAGCCATCACTAGATTACACTCACCCCAATACTTGTCAAATTTCTCCTATCTTTAAAGTCATTGATCTAAGGTATTTCAATTCACTCACTGAATTTTATCCAATATTTCTTTTACTCTCCAAACCTCGATGAGAAACAAATTGGAAGTTGGATATTCACAACCGGAGATTATATTTGTCACATCATTGAAAATTTTTAAAAATTGATAAACATTCTCAACTCTCTCCAACTCTTCATAAGTAGGCACATAGGAAAAATCCACATCCATTTCACTGTACATAGAGAAAACATCTTTGAACTCCAATGCAACAGACAACATCATATAAGTTGAATTCCATCGTGTAGGACAATCTAAGATTAGCTTTTGCGAAGGCAATTTCAACTGCTTAGCAATATCACTAAATTGAGTTAGGCATGCTTCAGAATGTATTAAATACTTCGCACCATCCCGAATATAATTAGTGATCCATTTAATTTCACTAAGCCCATCTTGTACCATTAGATTAAGTATGTGTGCACAACACCGCACATGAAAACGTTTACCATCCAAAGGTAACTTCTTCTTTAACAATTGAAATGTCGATTTTAAGTTTCTCAAAGCAACATCATTGTATGAAGCATTATCCACTGTGATAGTAGCCACTTTATTTTCAATATTCCAATCAACTAAACGCTTATAAAGAGCATTAGAAATAATTACCCCGGTATATGGAGGTGGCACATTGCAAAAGCTAAACACGCGCTTTTGTAATTTCCAATCTTCATCAACATAATGACCAGTCCCGACCATATATTGGATCCTTTGGCCCGATGACTTCCACAAGTCTGTTGTGATGCTAACTTTGCCAACATGCTTCAATGATGTTTTCAACTTCTTCTTTTGTGCTTGATAAGTTGATGTACAATCATTTTTGGCAACGACACGATTTATCTTTTGCCAATGAAGAGTGGCCGTCTTCATGAACTTGTTGAACCACACATGCTCCACATGCATAAATGGATACTCATGGTAAAGTATCATGTGGGAAACAGCTTCTCTTACTTTTGCATGGTCATACGTGAAGGTTGTAAGATTTCCACTCTCTGATCCACCGGCCTCAAATGACAAAGTCTTTTGCCTTTTCTCTGATAATCCAAGTTGAAGCTGATGTTACATACACGTCTTTAAATGTCTAAGAAGATGAGTATTAGACCCCGATGCTTGGATGGTAAAATAATTTTTGCAGAATTTACATTGATGCTTCTTGGAACCATCTGAAAAAGTTACAGCTTGAAAATCGTTCCAAACAGTTGATGTTTTCTTTCTTGCCTTCTTTTGAAATGGGTTCGACTCTTCCTCAATAACTTCCATGAGTACATCACTGGCCTCTGCGCCCACCCCAACATCCGCCTCATTAGCATTAGTATTTTCATTTCCATTAGCCATGGTCGGACTAGTTGATAAATCCTCAAATGATGAAATTTGTGTGCACGAATCTTGTAGTGGCAAAGTGAGATGAATTGTCTATTAGACATATCTACAACCACAAAAGTACCCAAGAATTAATCGACGATATGCAATTTAACAACTCTAAAATAACATAGTTAAACTCTAAAAAGAAGATGTAATGGAGAATGAGTAGAGAAAATAATTAACCACACCAAAGTGGATCGAAGAGAGAAGATGATCTCCCAATCCCAATCTTCACCAAAACAGACCTGAGGTTAAACCATAATATTTAACATCACGTTAGAAAATGTCGTAGTTCCTATTACAAATCAGAGACCAACACTAATGAGCCAACAAGAAAAAGTTCAAAAAATAAACAACAATTAGGGAGTTTGTTCACTTTCATTTCTGTTAAAGAATCAATAGTGGAGACTGTGCAGTTTCAAAAGACAACATGGAAGAATGCAAAAATAAACTAATCCTTCAATAAAGTAAACATTTAATAAACTAATCAATTTGAAAAGGAATATCAACATGGAAGAATGCCCCAATAAACTAACCATCTAGTAATGCAAATAAGAATTTCCCCTCTGTATGAGTCATACCAAATTAAATTCAGTCAACATGCTTATAATCAAAACATAAAAATTTATAGAATTCTAGATTCAGTCAATTATTTTTATGTTACTTGTCGCTTTTTTGCTTGACTTGAAGATTTCCCAGGTAGGAATTTATTTCCTCCAACCACTCCCTTACAAGTTCTCTTATTGTGATCTGTTCTTCCACACTTCTTGCACACCACAGTAGTGCCATTCCTTCTCAGTTTTGTACCCTTTTTTGGTTCATTTGGCTCTTTCCTTCTCTGTTTCCTTAGCCTTCCTGTTGGCTCCTCAAGGGTGGTGGTAGGATTGGAGTTTAGCCTGTGTCTTCCCACAAGTTTTGCCCATTTGTAGGATATATATGAGTGGGGCATATACTCTCTTATATGTTTCAACCTTGAAGTACTCACTTGCATAGTTATCTACTGGTTCTTTGTTGTAGTGAATGGAAGCAATTGCATGACTGCATAGCATACCAGTGAGTTGCCATTTTCTACAGGTGCAGTGCCTCTTTTCCAAGTCTATGGTGAATGTGTCCTTGCCATATTTTACCTCAAATTTTAAATCACCAGACCATAATGGGGTCCAAATCCGACTAAATTAGTTTCCTTCTTTTGTCTTTTTTCAACCACTAGGCATAGAACTCCTTTGACTTCTCCTAATGTCTTCAACAATGCTTGAAGGTTCTATTATCAGCTGGTTGGTTGTCTTCATTCTCAGATTCTTCACCACTTATCAACTCCTCACTATCATATTCAACCCTCATTCCTTCCATATTCAAATCATAATTGTTGGTTTTCTCATTGTTATCCTCCCTTTCAATGTCACTGCCAAACAAGTCATTACCCATTTCTTCAATAATCACATCCTCTTTTTCAATATACTTGTCAAATAACATGTCATCATAATCACTATCATCAGTTAGGGGATAATCCATATCCAACACACTATCATCTGTATCACTGTTGTAATACACTTTCTCATGACCTATTCCTCCATGATCACTATCTTCTTCAATATTTATATCCTCCAACTCAACTTCTGGATTCCCTTTAGCCCCTTTATCCATTCCAACCATAGGTAGAGGTAAGGCAAGTGCAACATTTATGGATTCATCTGCTTGTTCAATAACATGTTCAACATAGATCTCTATTTGTTCATGACGCTTGACATATGTTGCCATATCTATAGCATCTTTGTCAGTGCCTATAACTCTAAGTCCATCCTCTAACCCAAGCCCAGGAATTCTGTACCATAACATCTTGTACTTAGTGTAACGAAGTCTTTCTACTATATCTTTAACCTCCAATTTGGACCATTTATCTTGCTCACAGTTATCAACATGGTCACAAATCCCCCCACATAACGAAGTGGATCCTCAACAAAATGCCCTAAATGGTGTACCTCAACAGTAAATTCATCGGCCATCTGCTTAATGAAGACAAATAAATTGCTACAAGTCAAAGAGGGGACCACAAATGCGTACAAAACATACATTTTTTAACAGAAAAAAGGTAGATGAAAGGTTTAGAAAACCACGTACACTTTAAAATTGTCCCCCATTGAAAAAATTAGTCTATAAACTAATGATACAAATTAGTATAAACTAATGATGGTCCTGTAGTAAACAACATCTTTTGGGTGTAAAACCCTAAACCATTTGCATTAAAAACGTGGGTAACAATCGACTTACCTTAGCATCCACCAACGACGTCCTCGCGTTGATGATCTTCTTCGATATTGTAAAGACCACACCAGCAAACCCTATCGAAGATCTTGATGAGAGCTCGCCCAATCCTTCTTTTGATGAGAAACATACTATTAAGGGTTTGGGGGAAACCCTAACAAAGATCTTGTGCCTATTGTTTTTGGGAGAAAGCGATGTGGGTAATATTGGGGGGAAGAGATGTGGGTCAGGTCCCAAATACGGCTTCCGTTATCCACGTAGGAGAATTCCATCCACTGGTTGACGGCAAGGGTGACATTGAACTGAGTCACAAATTCGAAGGACGAAATTGACACAAAAAATTTTACAAGGACGAAAATGAAACCAACTCTATTTTGTAAGGACCATAAGTATTTAAGCCATAATCCACAAATCCAAAGGTATAAGGAAATGGAGCCTTCAATGACCATCAATTAGAAAGGGAAGTTCTATTACCAGCAAACTATGCAAAAAAATATATCTACCCATGTTTTGCTTCTTTGAGCTATGTTTTGATGATACTATTGCAGGTAGACAACAATTAATCATTGAAAATAATTACCTTAAAACAATTCCAGGTAAGCAAAATGGTACTTAGGTTCAACACAGAGGTAATAATCACGAATAAACAAGCCAACATTCGTACTCTGAATTACATAAAAAGTAGAATAAGTTTGTGCTCCACATTGCCAATTCTCAATACAACATAATAATGTGACAAAAAGTGAAAAAATTACAAAATAACATGGACATCAATACTTGGATAACACATAGCCATACTAATAATATGAATTTAACGACAACATCTTCTATCTTCATTTGAACACGATGACCACCATTGCGATAACAAGGCATATGACCAAAAACTTTGTCAACATTTTTGAATACTCCAATTGTTGTTGAATGATCATAACCTCTTTCTCAACTTTGACAACATCATCAATCACCTTGGTAGCACACACATTAGTAGATTCAGTCGATCCCCAACTGCTAATGTTACCAATGCTTGTACATTCTTAAGGGAGACACCAGTGAAAGAACCCACACCGAGCTGCCCTCTCCTTATAACATATAAAATACAATTCTCCCTTCAACTTCTCACTCTTTTCAACAATCTTAATTTCAGCCATTGTCCCACAATAACAATCTTTTGGTTTATACAGAAGTTTGTGGGTGTCAGTAATCCCTTTCTTGGTCTCACTCTTGGCTCGGTAGTAACTACTGCTGGATGACATTTGTCTTTAACAAACAGGTATATAATAAAAAATAATAACCACAGATTAGTACAAAAGAAGTTAGTGTATAATTTTCCCAATTAATTAGCATAAAAAATATATACAGATAAGTAGATCAGAGTACATTACAGAGATATCATTTTCTTGTTTCCTCCTTACACATGTGGCAATATTAACCCTATTATCAGTACAAACCCTTGGTCTCACTCTCGGTTGGTTAAATTTCTCCTAAAAAGATAATCATATAACAGATCTCTCTCTCTCTTTTTTTCTTTCTCTCTCGTTTATATAACCAATACAAACCCTTGGTGACTAATCTATAACTACAAGAAACCCTAGGTCGGAAACCAGAATAAACCCTTGGTGAAATCTCTCTCTCTCGCTCACTCTAATCTATTGTAACAGATCTATAACCTAAACAGATGTTTAACTACAAGAGGGTAACAGATGTTTAACTACAAGAGGGTAACAGATGTAAAAACATGTTCCAGTGAAACCCTAAAAAGTCCAACAATTTAGGGGTGGAAAAAAGAGAAGAATACCTAAAAGATTTGGTTAAGAGGTGATGAAAGGTGGTGTAGATCTGCTCCGGTGACACACAAATTGTTCTGCCAACAAGAACAACCCTTCTCCAACAAGTTTGAGCTTCTTCTCTTCTCTTTGTTTCTCTCTCTCTCTCTCTCTCTGGGTGTATTGCCGTCTGGTGTGTAAACAAGTGAGGAAAAGTGGATAAAAAAAAGGGGGGCAAAACTGGTAAATAAAGGGAGGAGAAGTGGGTATTTTGGTAATTTACAAAAAGGCAAAAACATGAAAAGGACCTTCGGACCTAATTATCGGTTTTTGCTTGGATTGACAAAATCAGGGGATGAGGTTTGAAAATGAAGAACCAAACACCTAAAATGGAAAAATGGGAATGTGAAAATGCAAAAATTACCTTGCCAAACACCACCTAAGTACAACCCATGTAACCATTCATTATCTTCAAGCTCGTACTTTTTTATGAACACCTCTCAAGCATCCTTAAATTCATCTTTTGTAAGTAATTCATAAACTACATTGTGCAAAGATGGTGAAATTGATTTATACGCGTCAGACTTTCCCAACTTTTTTGGCACCTTTTTCATGATGTGTCATATGCACCACCAATGTTAGGTGTTAGGGAATACTTCTTCTATAGCATTTTTCATGGTCATACATTGATCGGTAATAATTACTTTTGGAGCACAACCCCACATGCATGTCATCCAAGTATTGAATAACCACGAAAATGACTTGGTGTCTTCAAGAGAGACGAGTTCAAATTTCAATAATATCAACTGACCATGATGATTAATGCTTACAAATGGAGCAAAAAGAATGTCATACTTGTTTACCAAGTACATTGTGTCAAATGTCATAACATCACCAAACTCCTTATAAGCTACCCTACTCCTTGCATCAGCCCATAATACATTCCTTAGTCGACCATCATCATCCAAATCTATGGCAAAAAAGAAGTCAGAATTGTTGGCTTTCATCTTCATGAAATAACTATGCATCGCCTCAGTATCTCCTTCCTTAAATAGTGAACGTCGCCGTTTATCCACATAATTTTGACAATCTTTCTGATTATATTGAAGGTTATCATGTCCTCCGCCTGGATCTGAAGTGAGTCATAAGTCTTATGCAAAATCTCAGCTTTATCATTCAATATGAGCTTTTTTTTCACATGTTCATCAAGAATCCTATTGCTTTGTAAATCTTAGACTTTCCCAGGCTATATTCATGATTGTGCTCCAAGACAACCTAATTTAACCTCCACTTTCCATCCAGGTATAAAGCAAAATTAAGGTGAGCTGGGCAATCAATTTTTGTTTGTGGCCATGGTTTGGCAGGATTGGTTGTTCTCACCCTCGCCTTTCCACCATGACTACAATGAAAAGTTACATGCCTCAAGGTTCCATCTCTTCCCTTTTTGTGATTTTTTTTTGCCACACCAAGCCCATTTTCTTTAGCATACCTTGAGTAATATAGATAAGCTTCATTTAGTGCATCGAACATCATTCCCACCTTCGGTTGCTCAACTGTAACTTTAAAATTTTCTATCGATTCCTTTCCATTCTCATTAGTACCTATCTTATCACACTCTTTTTCTGAAGAACACTTGATACCTCTTCTTCATTTTCATTGTGTCCACTTCATACCTCTTCATCCTCATTAGTATCTATCTCATCTTGATTCGATGATCGAGGACGCATTGTCGATGGAACAGACTCCGGCGACATCAAAGATGTTGGTGATGGCAATGGAAACATCACCTGCATATTCAAAAAAGTAAAATAAAATAAGACATGAGCTTATCTCTGCAAAGCACAATATCATTGCATGACAAATATCAAGTGTAAAAGCCACTATCCCAGAACTTTGTAAATACTTTTACAAGTGCTTACCTTCCAACTTGAAAACATTGAAAATCATTAATACAAATTGGTGAGAGCACACAGTCAGTGCTACAATAAGCACTAATACCATGAAAACGAATCTCATTTTTTTAATTCAAGAAATGTCAATCTAGTGAGGTATATGCATATGAATAATCAATTCATATTAGTGTAGGAAATGAGTAGAACTAATGCCAGTATAGTATCATGTATACACTTTCAATTCTTAATTCATGGTCAAGATCTCATGGTTACAACAATAATTGTTAATTAAGTTGAATTGTTTATCCTGTAGAGTCCACATAGGAGTATAATTGAAGGAGTGTCCCCCATAATTTGCAGGGAAAAATTTAACTCATTCTGAAATTCGGTCTAAAAAAGTTATAACACGGTAACTAATAGTTTCTAACCTATTGTGGAGGGAGCGAAGGTGAAAAACCAATTAATAGTGTCTTCATTATAAGGGACGAAACCACATTGCACGCCCTTCCAACGAACAACAGGAATTTGGGCTCAAACCCATGATTGCCTTTGAAATCTACAAATCCACGAATGGTAGATCGACCCACAAAAGCCAATTTCTTGAAGTTCAACCACTTTGACACAACTGAATTTCTAGAAGACCCCAAATATGAGCTAAAAACAAGATATCAACAAGAAAAATTCCAGGAGGCCCCAAATATGGTCATATTAATTGGTTCAACCTAAAAAGTTGGAATTTTTTGAACCAGCTAAAATTGACTGAAATTAAAGGGGTCATCGACAACCCACAGATATATAGATGAGAGAGAGAGGGACCTTGGTAGTGGATTTGATGCCGGTGGTCGGTGGTGGTGCGTCAATTTTTGCGACGGGTTGGTTGCCGGTGGTGGTGGTGGTCGCTGGATGTGGAGGTGAGGCTGGTAGTCACCGGAGGTGGAGCTGAGGCTGGTGGTAGGCATCCTCCTCCTCTTCTCTCTCTCTGTTTTGGTTTCGTGAGAGACCCTCTGTTTGGTTTGGGCCGATTCAAAAGTTTCAGTATTTAGTTTTTTTTTTTTTTGACTTAAAGCTGACGGGGGGCCCAATCCACATCAGCATCATGGGTTGGGGCATGGGTTGGTTTTCTAGTACCTAGACTTATTGGAGAGAGAGAGAGAGAGAGAGAGAGAGAGAGAGAGAGATGGGGTCTAACCCTTTACTTGGGATACAAAAAGAGATAAGAGTGTGAAGCAGGGAATGTTTATCCATGTTGGTAGGAATTGTGGGTCCAAACCAATTTAAATTTCAACACTCAAATGAGTTGAAAAAAGATTCTATTAAAAAATGGGAAACCGAATAAAGGCTTTGTCTTTAATGTTACATAACTGTGAGATTTGTAATAGTAGGGGAGTAATGACATCTAATTTTGATAGTGGAATTGCAAGTCGTCTGAGGATACGACTCTGTGAACACAATAAGGAATGATAGTGTACATCTCTTAGACATATGTGAATCCGGGTAGGAGATTCTTCAGGTGTCCTTACTAGATTTTCGATGCGCCAAAAAGGAATGGTGCACACTTCAACTACTTCGAATAGTTGGATGATCCCATAGGTGAACATGAGACAGTGGTTTTCCGATCCCAGAGAGACAAGATAAAGTTACTTAATCAGCGTATTGTGGAATATAAGACCAAGATGGAGGCAATTGATATGAAGTGTAAGGAACATTAGATCAAATGTAAGGAGTATGAGTGCAAGTTTAATGAATATGAGCGTAAGGTCAAAGACTATGAGAAGAAGATTAATCATTCGGAGGTGAAAGTGTGGAAAAGCAGTGGAATGATATTGGGAGCTTAGGTTGCTTGTGCAATTTTGGTTATGCTCCTTCTTGCTAACATGTGGACTAGTCGTATGTCTGAAAATGGTTATTTGTCACACTGCCTTGTTGAAGGGCCGATTGTATTTCGGGATTTTTGGAGGAAGCGGGACTTGTATGTGATCTTTTTTGTAAGATTATGTAATCAAAATTGACGCTTTAAATTGAATATAATTAACATGTTTCTTGTATATAATATGTGAAGACAATTTCAAGTACTCCAGTGTATTATGGTTGTGGTATGTAACATATCAGTGGTACATTAACATGAAATTGCCTATAGTATTTGTTAGTAATGAAGTGTTAAATTTACACATACGTATACATATACTTATCCCTTTAATCCCAATTTTTGTTATTTAACATTTCATCCATTCATGATATTGTATCTTCTCATTGTATATCAATTACATAGTTCTTGTATATGGAATTTGGTTATGTTGAGATGAGATGTATATGTCTCTTTGAGGGTTGATGTGCATTTGTTATTCTGGTGTTGAGTGCATCACGAATGGTAACATAAGAAAATATTTGGGTGGTGTATCTGAAGCCATAGTCATTGAAGGTGACATATTGTAACGATCCTGATTTTTGGTCAGTAAAAATTTCGTTAAATATTTGAATTTTTCTATTATAAAATTTCATTTCTTAGCTAGGAATCCTACCCTTCCAAGGATAATTTGATTCCGACCAATTAGTTAGCCATAGGAATGGCAATGGGGCGGGGCGGGTTTTAATGTACCGCGACCCCGACCCTAAAATTCCCGAACTCCCCCGACCTCGCCCCGAACCCCGACCGGGTAATAGAAATTTCCCCCGCGCCCGCCCTTATTGGGTATCGAGTTTACCCGCCCCGCTCCGCCCCATCTTTTTTTTTGAATTCTCCATCAAAGGAATGCAGCCAACAATGAAACCATTCATTTCCAGATTTTCTCAACAAACAAAACTAAACAAGTTCATCCATTTGCCAAGGAAAAAAACACAAACAAACAAGTTCATTCATAAGCAACTAGCTACTCGAAAGTGTTCGATCATAATAACAAACAACAACCGACAAGTGATCTTGCAACAAGTTCATCAAAAATAAAATTAGGAATTTCAACAAGTTTATCCAAAATAAAACCCCCAAAAAACTCGTAGACAATTTTTCCAACTGCTGTGCAAAGTGAGCCATTCCAATCCACAAAACTCAGCCGTTCCAACACAAAAGTGCCTGACAAAATTAGAAATATAAAAGAGAGCCATTTCAACCCATAAAGTGTTATTTCATTTTAACAGATTCGACAAATATGACCACAAATATTTCATAAATAAACTTACCAAATCAGTCTCCAACTGTTGTAACACAAGACTGAGAGCTATCAACGTCCATGTCATCAAGAACCGATGCAAACTCATTTGAATTATTGCCTTAAAAAGAAACAAAATAAACCACATGTTCTTTAGATTTATATCTATTCATTTCAATTGCAATAAGAAAAAAACAAGACACTAGAAAAGTAAATAAATTTAAATTACCTTCAGATTCTTGAGCTAATAACCAACTACGAGCGCACATCAATGCTTCTATTATCTTGGGATGGAGTCTATTACGATGTGGATTCACAACCCTCCCATTAGTGCTAAAAGCAGACTCGAACGCAACAGTAGAAACATGTATAGATAACACATCCCTATTAATGACCCTCAAAGTTGGAAACTTCATGTCATTTTTCCACCAAGCTAAAACATCAAAGTCTTGATTACCTCTCGGTATCACATCCTCTCCAAATAACGATCCAATTCTGACTTTTTAGCTGAAACTTGACTTGTCTGATTACTTGTAACAAATACATCAAAGTCAAATAAATCATCATCAACTTCCATAGTAGACTCAACTTGGCATGAAGAAGCAATGCCACTATTGTTAAGTTTCACTTCATACTTTTTAAATAGCTCTTTACAATAATTGTGAATCCTCTCAATCTCAAAAATAGCATCCTCCCCGTAGATCCGATTGAAATAGTATTCTACCAACTTCATCTTGAACCTAGGATCTAACACCGCCGCAACACCCAAAATACAATGAATTATTGTCCAGTACTTCTCATATTTCTTAATCATTTGTGCTGCCATCTCTCTCATCATCTCCCTTTTTCTTTTTGTGTCAAGATCTTCCATCTCATTACGTTCATACAACTCAGCCCATTCTGTTAATGCCATTTTTATCCTACAAACCTTTGCAAAAAACAAGTTCGATGTTGGATATTTTGTCCCACTAAACACCTCTGTGGCCTTATAAAAAACTTCCAACCTCTTACATACTTCTTTGGCTACCTCCCAATCACTGTCCTGTGGACAACTCTTGTATTGACTTTCACGGATTTTCAAACGAGAGAAGACATCCTTATATTCTATGGCAGTTTGAAGCATAAAAAACGTAGAGTTCCACCTCGTAACACAATCGAGAGACAACTTTTTACCACCTAAAATACGTAGTTGCCGGACATTTTCTTCAAACTTCTCCTCTCTCTTTGGCGACGCTGTCCAATATGCGACACTTTCTCTGATATTTTCAATTCCCCCCTTAATCACCTCTAAACCATCTTTCACAATCAAATTCAAAATGTGGGCACACCGCATATGAATTAACTTTTCGTGGGTTATAAGAGATTCAGGTTCTAACTTTGCAATGAGAATAGAAATCATGGCATCATTACTAGAACAATTATCTACCGTAAAAGTTGAAAGACGTCTATCAATGTTCCAATCCAAAAGAGTCTCCATTAATGATTCACACAACACTTCCGCCGTGTGGGGACATGGCACATAAATAAACCTAAATTTAAAAAACATACAAAGTTTAAGAATTGCTTTAACTTAAAATTTAAAACATACAAAGTTCATGTAATATATATATGTACCTCAAAATGATGCTTTGTAACTTCCAAGAATCATCAACATAGTGGCCTGTGATGACCATAAATCCTCTTTTTTGATTGCTTGAAGTCCACATGTTAGTCGTCACGGCAACCCTACTTTGAATTTTCTCAATTGCTTTCATTGCCTCAACCTTTCACCATCATATATTTCAAAAACATCGGCTTTGAGGGTGTTTCAAGAAACCATTTGAAATAAAGGTTGAAGCGCCAATACAAAATTCTTAAACCCAGCATGTTCTACCATGGACAATGGATACTCATGCATTATGATCATGCAAGCAAGCTCTCTCCTAGCAAAATTTTGGTCGAAAGTATAAGCTTCAACCTTTTTTTTCCCATCCCCGGTCATAAAGCTTTGAGTTAGAACCTTTTGGGATGAATCTGCAACCTTTCTTCTTGGACACCTTTTGTAATGCTCATTCAAAGCTTTGGTTCCATTCTTCGTGTTAATCGAAAGCAATTTTTTGCAATAAAGACACTTTGCCTTCATTTTTCCATTGATCTCACCCTTGTCAAAATGCTGCCAACAAGGAGCATTTCCTTTAGACAATGGTTTCCATTGATTTATACCTTCGCCACCACCTTCACCTCCACCACCTTCGTCTCCTCCACCACCATTTTCACCTCCATCTCCATCTATGTCCTCATTGACGTTGTCCCCCAATGTTGGTCCTGTTGGAGGTTTTGGTGGTAAAGTTGATGCTATCAAAGAAACAATAATAGAAACGATATTCTCTTGCGAAGATGAGGCATTAGCGGTAGAGTGGTCTCTCGGTGCAGACATTTTCGCTGCGTAAAAGAACTTAAACAATGTCAACAACTAGCTCACAGAATATACTTATCCAAGCCATATCAAACAAGCCTTTTGTTCTCTTTGACTAATTGGTAGGATTAAAATAGCAATGACTAAATATAATATTGAGGTGTAAGAAACCAAAAATCTACTTTTTAATAAAGAATAAGAGACATCAAACAAGTGGGAAACAAGTATTGAATATAACAAAAGTTTTTACATAGAGATTAGAGATTGAATCAGCCATATATTACTCAACATGCATTTTTGTATTCTGCATTCTCTCGTTCATTTCGCAACATGCACAATGCGTAATCTAAAGTTGGAGCCCCCAAACACCCCCTTAAAAGTTAAAACCAACAGATTGCAGTTCAACGCGGATTAAAAAAAAAAAAAACAGATTGCAGTTCAACATGGATAGTTGCTAAGAAAATGCAAATCTAAAGAAATCTACTTTTTAATAAGTAATAAAGGAAATTAGACAAGTGGGAGACAAGTATTGAATATAACAAAAGTTTTTACATAGGGATTAGAGATTGAATCAACAATATATTACTCCATACACAGAGATTTACAATCAACAATATATTACAACGTATAGTACTATATAAAGCTAATCCCAAAGACTTTCGCTCTTCTTTTTCAAACTATGAAACACAAGCAGTCAATCACTACTATATATTACTCCGTACACTAATATGTAAAGAGGAATCTCAAGTCTATAACACAAGTAGTCAATCAAGTGAAAAGTGCATAGAAATCAAAATATAACTAAGTCCTACACATGTATAATGTATTCACGTTCAATACATCGAAAAAAATACCAAAAAAAAAAGGTAAGAGAGAACACCAACCTGATCTGCTGACCGGTGAGACAGAATCCAGTGATCGGCGTTTCATTGTGAGAGCCAACTCAGCCTAGAGGCTTGATGGATTGGTAATGGTGTTTCAATGGTTCGGAAGTTGAAAATCGTAATCACCGCACTTGAGAGTAGATGAGCAGTCACGAGCTATACTGATTTTGAACCTAGTAAACAGGTAAAAGGAGTCAAGGGACAAGGCCTGTTGGCTGTTGGGTTATGTAAAAAATTAGGCCCAAAACCAAAACAACCCATTCCTTTACCATTATAATTAAGAACGTGAGTTACTGAGTTTATATATATATATATATATATATAGGGACGGGTTCGGGCCGGGTAATTTCGGTGCGGGGCAATATTACCCTAAACCCTACCTGAACCCGGCCGGGGCTTATTTTTTTTTACCCGACCCCGACCCGAAACCCGAAAATATTATAAAAAAACCCGCCCCATTCGGGGTGGGGCGGGTTGGTTTGCCAAGCCTAGTTAGCCAAACCAATGGGATTCTAAGCCTAGTTAAACCTCCCTAACCATTTTTGAACCTTATGACCCTTATGAATCCTCTTAATTCCTAGGTGCACATTTTGAACCTTGTGAACCCTAATTAAACCCCTTCAATCCTAGACTAGGAAATCATTACACTTTTATGACTAATCATTTCAAGACTTCCTTCCTAACCTACATACATATATGTATATACATATTTCCCAGAAAGGCTACTTAAAAGCCTTATTCATTCTTTTGCATTAACAAGTCACATTCAAAGCCAAAGCCAACCCTTTAATCATTTTACTTTTCATTGACTTGTCACTTTCCCATCAAGCCCATCTTTATGCTTTCTTAAAATCACTTTCCTAGAAAGTGCACTACTCTCTCTCCATTGAAAGGTCACTTTCGAAAAGATATCTCTTTCAAGAATATTCCTTCTCATCATTTCCTCTTTAATCATTGAACAATATTTCGTAGGGTAATCTTTATCCTTTGAATAATAGAAGTAAGATGTGCCATGATCAATGAGTACCCAAACTTGACTAGACAAGTCAAGACCAAATCCCATCATTTTGCTTCCATAAGTAGTATTCCTAGACTTGGCATGCATGCAACCCTAGAACTAATAGGCTTGAACCTAATAACCTTCAAAAGTTACTTTCATAGATTCTTCTCTAGATATATACATACATACATACATATACATAATAGCCTACCTACATCCATATAGATAGACTTTCTAGGAAAGTGTTAGCCATTGGACAATGTTTTACCTGTAATCATTACTCTTTCCTTAGACTTAGTAAAACTATCTAAACCTTGTAACGCCCCGACTTTTCAGGAGCAAAATAAAATAATTCTTTAAGAAAATTTTGCTAAATAAATAAAAATTTTCCAAATTGAGGTTTAAATATTACAATCTCGAGATAGATTTACTGATTCAAAATACATTAACTTCAGAGCTGACTCTAGGCTTGATACGAATTCCAAACACACTCGATCTTCGTTACTGATAATCCTTCCGTGTCGAACTGCATCATCATTGAACCTCTTCCATTGAATCCTGCGCCCTCTAGCAAATTGAACGCCGAAGCAACCGATTTGCCAGGATACGAACGTATCCGTGAGTGATAAATCACCCAGTAGAATAATCCAACCCAACCACCTGCTTACAAATCGACTAGCAAGTAAGCGAGGATAATAATGATGCAGAATAAGTAAAAGCAGAGATTTTCATCAGCAGGTTCATTACTATCCATTAGCCCTAACGTGTGATCTAAAATCTCCTACGAGATCTTTCCTCCCGTTAGCCATCTTAGGTCCCATGAGATCACTTCCCTTTGCTGTAGTAGATAACCTAAGTTACAATACTACAATGGGGATAGCTTATCATGCCTAAATCACAACTGGGGTTCGCCTATCTTATACACCACATCACAATCATCACTTGGACACACGCCCGATCTATCAATTCCACCTTTGGACACCGCAGCAGGGACATCAATTTATTCACTTGGACTCTACTGGAGGACATCAATTTATTCCATTGGACTCCTGCCAGACATCAATTTACCTGGACTTTGCGCGGACATTAATTTTATTCCCGGACTCGCCAGGACATCAATTTACCGCTGGACTTCGCCGGACATCGATTTATTCCAGGCTGGACCTTTCGTGGGACATCGATTTATTCACTTTGGACACTCGCCAGGACATCAATTTACCACTGGACACACGCCAGGACATCAATTTACCACTGGACACTCGCCAGGACATCAATTCTCATCACAATCTCATCATATCTCAACATCACGCCTGCAGGCAACCTCTAAACGGAAAGAAACTCCACAATTTATCCATTACTTAGCATCGTCTAAGTGATTTCTATATCGTATACCGCCCCATGTCCCTAGGGTCCAGTCTAACATTCAAATTAAGCGTCAACACAATATCATTCCCAATAATAATTAAAAATGAGTAACAGACGGATCAAAACAATTATTAGGCAATGCAATCACATGACTTTTTATGACTGGGCCGTTGCCCTTAATCTCGTATGGTCACAAAGTCATTAATGATGTATGAATTATTTAATTAAGATTTAAAAATAACTTTTCTAGACTTTTATTAATTATTAACAATTAATTAGACGAATAAAATACCATTTAAATACGTTAATTAGGTAAAAATATTAGAATAATTATCGTACCCTAATAAGAGTCCTAAAGGTCCTCTATAATAAGTTCGAGTGCTAAAAATTGGGTTTGAATGTTCATGGAATTATTTTAAATAAAAGATTAAGTTAAAAGACAAAAAGAAGAACAAATAGATAATAAATAATTAAGTAATTAAAAATATTTTTATATTAACAAAGTATCATCTTAGGACTGTAAGAAGTCTAAATAAAATTATTCAGAATTATTAACATCTTTTATAATATTTTAAAGTATTATTATTAAGAAACAACGCGTAAATAATAATAAATAGTTAATTAAGTAAATAAAATATTATTTTAATAAAATATCATCCTTGAGATGTAAGAAGTCTAGGAAAAATAGTTTAGATGTTAAAATCATTGTTTGTAAGGTCGCAATTATTTTTCATTTTTTACTTTAATTAAAAATAAAATAAATAGCTAATAACATAAAAAAAAATATAAAATCAGTAAGCTATGATCTTTGATATGTTAGAAGTCTAGAAAAAATAGTATGGGGATTTATAAAGCAGTTTAAAAGGTCGCAATGATTTTTAGTTGACCAATTTTTACACGATAACAAATAAAAATTTATTAAATAGATAAATAAATAACAAAAATATGAATTTAACAAGGTATGATCTTTGGGGTGTGGGTAATCTAGGAAAAATATTTCGGGGGTCGAAAACTAGGTTCGGAAGGTCGCAAAACACATTCGAAATAAAACAATACAAAACCGCAAACTGGGCCGAGGGGAGGTTCGCGGCCGCGAGGTCGGAGCTGCTGGTTCATGCGGCTGGAATTCCCGCAGGCCAGATTTGATTTTTTTTTCGTTTTTCTTCATCTTTTTGATGCATGGGACCTTAAGGGCTATTGGGTTATGTCTAAAAACAATAAATATACTTAGAGGAGGCTCGGATCGAATTATAATACCTTGAAGCGGATTAAATTTGCTTTCGATCGAAACTTGACACTTTGGAAAGAAAACTTCGGTTTCTTCGACCGGGAGATCTTGGGGCCGAATTGGTTGGTGGGTGGCGGTGCTAGGGGTCGTAGGAAGCAACTCGATTGATCAATTTGAGTCTTGGACGAACGGATCTACAAAACCCACTTTTCTCTCTCTAGAACTCCATAGCTTTGGAGCTTTGATTTCCTTTCGATCTTCTCTCTTTTCTGGACGATTGGAATGTGAGAATTTTCGTGCATGCCCTAGGGTTGGAGTAGTGAGGTATTTATAAGGGAATTCGGATGAGGTAGGATTAATTTGAGTCCTAATCGAAATGGGTTTTTGCATGGACGAATTTAGCTCGGTTTTAGGGTTATGGAGAAGGTAGAAATCAAGTAGGAGTAGGAGATGGAGAGATAGAAGGAGTGTGCATGCATGTAGGAAAGTAAAAAGAAAATATGCATGCATGTATT
Source organism: Rhododendron molle (assembly GCA_025413875.1). Lineage (NCBI taxonomy): Eukaryota > Viridiplantae > Streptophyta > Magnoliopsida > Ericales > Ericaceae > Rhododendron > Rhododendron molle. Next base: position 36,933,293 of record CM046389.1, on the reverse strand, counting down.
TAAATGCTTGCATAATTGTATCTATAATAATAATAATAATAATAATAATAATAATAATTGTATTAAGAAATATAATTCTAATAACATTAAAAAAAATTGGATCAAAAATCCGGGTCGTTACAAACCTAGTTACCATTTAACTTAGTTACCTTTCCCTAACATTTAAGGACCATTGGACCAAAGGTAGTCATCATTGTGTTTCCAAAAGTAGCATTCTTAGCCTTACCATGCATGCAAACCTAAGATTAATAGCCCTAAACCTAATTACCTCTAAAGTTGATTTCCTAGATTTCCTAAGTACATATATATACCTATATATATGTATATCCATAGCCTATTATAAGCATGCCTATATATGCCTAGGTATACTTTCTAGGAAAATTGTTATCCATTGGACAATACCTTCCACTTGAAAGCTCACCTTTTATCATTGCCTTTCTTAGACCTAATAGGCTACTTAGGCCTAAGTATACTTAGCTATATATAGATATATGTATATATACTTTCTAGAAAATGTATTGACCATTGGGCAATGGCTAGCATTTGAAAGCTTAACTTTAATCATTACCCGTTCTCTTAGACCTAATAGGACTACTTAAGTATACTTCCATATATACATACATACATATATATATAGTACAAGAGAGAGAGAGGCCAAGAAGAGAGAGAGAGAGAGAGAGGTGTGTGTGCATGTGCCTATTTTCTCCTAGAAAGTTATACTTTCTTACACCTCCCATTAGCCCTAAGCCTAATTACAATATGTTAACCCAACCTCAGACCACCTTAGACATAAAATCTAGCCTTTAATCATCCTAGAGCCTAGCCTTTAATCATCCTAGATTTTGACTACAACCTAGCCTAGGATTGACTTAACATGGAAAGTCTACTTCATTTAGCATCATTAGAATTGTAAGACTTACATCCTAGGCTATAATTACCTAAGATTTACCTAGAAAGCTTAAGATCCTACTTGGTACAATAGCCTTATGCCTAAAAATGGATTGACAAGTCTTTAGCATGCTTGAACAACATAATTGGACAAGACCATAGAGCAAACAAATGAGAGGAAGGAGAGAGGGAGGGGGGCCGGCCATGAGAGAGAGAGGAAGAGTCCAAACCTTTGCTATAAATAGCACCCCATTCTTGCCATTCAACACACACCTTCCATCCTTCAACTTCTCTCTCTAGAAATTCTTGTGTTCTTGCCTTGTCCTTCATTGTTCTTGAGTTCTTCAAGAAACTCATCCAAGGCCGCTACTAAGCCTCCACTAGACCACCCTCCCGATCCAAAAAGCTTAACTAGTTTAGTCAAGATCTAGTTTCGAGAGAAACCTTTCTCTTTCGAAACTACCGCAAGCTTTCCATAGGAAGTCACTCCATTCGTTAGCCGAAGTACTTACTTTTTTGTAGCCGTCCTACTGCCAAGAAGAACTGTAGAGTCCCTCGTTCACTAACTCAATGTATAGAAGTAGATTAATCTTAACCGTTATCTCTAAATCTATATTATATGATACATGTATGATGAAAAGCATGAGAACTTGAAAAGAGTTTACGAAAGTCTTGAAAAGGAGAATGAGTATGTTGAATGTTTCGACTTTATTTTCCGGAAAAACATATGTTGTTTTGAACTTCCCCAAAAGAAGAAAGAACGGATTTTCGAGATATAAACTTGATGGAAAGTATTCGTACTTTGATATTAAGGATGGTTATGAGCATGTTTACGTGTTTACTTGACTCATTTGTTAGATGTATGATAAAGCATAAGTGATTTTTCACTCCAAAGGTGTCCGTCCATGTGACACTATGCTTCATATTGTATGCTAAATGTTTGAGCATGACTATGTGAAAATAAGAAGTTATAACATGGTATCAATGATATAGAATTAGATGATCTTGCTAGTTTAGTTTCAAGATTACAATGAATGATTTATGGATACTTACATGAACAAGTCCTGTTGCGGAGTCTATGCATGAGAACGTGACACAAAAATTGAGAAAGTTAGAAACATGGCACCTGGGGTGTGGATAATGAAAAGACATGTTTGAAAAACCGCAATGTGGCCGGACTTGGTAGCCCATTGCGAGGTGTACGTGTGTGTGTGCCAATGGGAACCCGGAGCGGCGGAACCGAAGTTGGGTGTAAACCTTGGTTATCCACGGAGAGGAGCCAATGCAAAGTGAATGCCAATGGGAACTCGGAGCAGCGGAACCATTGTGAGGATACTCGGGAACTCGGAGCGGCGGAACCGAGGTTGGGTGTGTTATTCAAAATGTTGATTTGGTAAATGAAAGGAGCAAATGGTAACACAGTCTACGAAAGGTCGCGTAGGAGAAATCCAGATATCACGGACACCAACGTTAGATTAAGGAATGTAGATGTGTCATTATTAACGATTTACCAAATATGCATGTGCTATGAGAATTCTTGTATATATGCATGACTTGCTATGTGTAAGTTAAGGGTTAGTGAGTATAGGATTACTCTGCTGAGCTCTTGTAGCTCATGGTGTTACCTTTGGTGACCTTGGTAGCGACGCTGGTATAATGTGTCAAACTTTGTAGATGATCAAGGAGAGCTATACACCTTGGAGGCCATTGGAGCCGAAGAGTTGGCTAGGATGGAGAAGCAGATAGAGCTGTAGTTAGGAACCTTAGTTCCCTCTTTGTGTAAAAAATGAACTCTTATGAAAATTGTGATGTAATAATGAGCCAGACTCTATTCAGATTTTCAATGAAAATGTTTATTTAACGTTTCCAAAATTTGGGGCGTTACTGTTAGAAGCGTGGCTCATATTTGATGGCTAGTGAATGCGGTAAGGCTACAGCCTTTCTGCTGTAGGGCTACACATGTGGTTAGCTGGGAACAGAACAATGGGTAGCGCTACAAGGGTTTTTATGTAGCGCTACCGGTTGGCTTCGGTTGGGAACAGAACATTGGGTAGCGCTACAAGGGTTTCTATGTAGCGCTACCAGTTGGCTTCGGGCTAGGGTTTGGATAGGGCGGATATATAAGACTCTCTATTGTAAAACCCTAATGTACTGGAATCAGATACTGTGATAATAGAAGAACAGTAGCCGCTCTCGCTCCCGTGGACGTACCCGGTTTTGGGGAACCACGTATATTGCTGTGTTGATTTCTTTACTGTTTTTACTCATCAATCGTGTGCGTGTGTGTGTCGATCCTAACAAGTGGTATCAAAGCTCGGGTCTGATTGAACACGCGAAGAACGATGTCTTTGAGTTTGTCTGTTTCGAAGTTCGATGTTATGAACTTCGATGGAACTTTGAATTTCGGATTGTGGCAACAGAGGGTAAATGATCTGTTAGTGCAGCAGGGTTTGTACAAGGGGTTGAAGGTGAAACCAGAGGCTATGTCAGAAGACGATTGGGAAGAACTCCAGATGAAGGCGGTGAGTACGATTCGTCTGTGTCTTGCAGACGAAGTCATGTATCACGTGTTGGGTGATGAATCGCCGGCTGGGGTCTGGACTAAACTGGAAAGCAGGTATATGTCAAAATCGTTGACGAACAAACTATTTCTGAAGCAGAAACTGTTTGGGTTGAAGATGGCCGAGGGTACTGATCTGGTTCAACATATCAATATGTTTAATCAGATTGTGAGCGACCTGCAACGGATCAACGTAAAGTTTGAGGAGGAAGACCAAGCGCTGATGTTACTGTGTTCACTACTGATTTCTCTCGAAACTCTCGTTACAACCTTACTCTGGGGGAAAGAAACCCTAGAACTGGAGGAAGTCACTGCAGCCCTTCTGGCGTATAATCAACGCAAGCAACAAACAGAATCGATGCAGGGTGAAGGTCTGGTGGTTAAGGGGTACGAGGATCGTGGCAGAAAGAAGGACAGGGGTAAATCAGTTTCGGGGCGTGGGAGGTCTCAGTCCAAGAATAGGTCCGAGGGCACGTTTGAGTTCAAATGTTACAGGTGTCATGAACTGGGGCACATGAAGAAAGACTGTCCGCAAAAGGGAAAGGGAGCTGACTGGAAGAAGAAGGGAAAGGCAGGAGAGAGGAAAGATGGGTCATCAAATTCTGCGAATCTTGTAGAGCAGGAATCTGATGATGGAGACATGCTTTCGGTTTCAGCGACTTCGGATCACCTGGCAGACTCATGGATTCTGGATTCAGCATGCTCGTTTCATGTGACACCTAACAGGGAATAGTTTGACACCTACAGGTTAGTGAATTGTGGTAATGTTCGAATGGGTAATGATGCATCTTGTCAAGTCATTGGAATAGGCACAATTAAGATCAGAATGTTTGATGGTGTTGTAAGAACCTTAAGTGATGTTAGGCATGTTCCAAATTTGAGGAAAAATTTAATTTCGTTGGGAACTTTAGACTCTAATGGCTGTGAGTATAAAACTGGAGGTGGAGTCATGAAGGTAACGAAGGGTGCTTTGGTGATAATGAAGGGTATTAAGATTCCTAGTAATATCTATCGTTTGATAGGAACTACAGTTGTAGGTGGAGTTGCTGATGCCACCATAACTGATGATACTAATGATACTTTCTTATGGCATATGCGGTTGGGACATATGGGGGAACGTGGGATGCTAGAGTTACATAAGAGGGACCTGCTGAAGGGAGTGAAATCGTGCAAGTTTGATTTTTGCAAGTTTTGTGTACTGGGGAAGCAATGTAAAGTGCAGTTTAGGGATGCAACTCACCGAACGAAGGGAATTCTTGACTACATACATTCAGATGTTTGGGGGCCAGTGAGGGTAGCTTCAAAAGGAGGATCTCTGTACTTCGTGACCTTTATCGATGATTTTTCGAGAAAAGTTTGGGTGTACGTTATGAGACACAAGTCTGAAGTTTTTGAGAAATTCAGGGTGTGGAAAGCTGAAGTAGAAAACCAAATAGGGAAACGGATAAAGTGCCTCAGAACAGATAATGGGAAAGAGTTTAAGAACGGGCCTTTTCTGAAGTTTTGTGAGGAGCATGGGATTCTGCGACACTTTACAATTCGAAAGACACCTCAGCAGAATGGGGTGGCAGAAAGGATGAATAGAACCATAGCAGAAAGAGCACGGTGTATCAGATTGAATGCAGGGCTTCCGAAGGTTTTTTGGGCAGAGGCAGTGAGTATGGCATGTTTCATTATCAACTGGTCACCGAGTATTGCTCTGAGTGGAAAGGTAGCAGAAGAGGTGTGGACAGAAAAGGAGGTAGACTATTTAGTTCTGAAGATCTTTGGGTGTCCAGCCTATGTTCATGTTCCCAGTGATGAGAGGTCAAAGCTTGATGCAAAGTCCAAACAATGTATCTTTCTTGGGTATGAGAAAGGGGTTAAGGGATATAAGCTTTGGGATCCAGAATCAAAGAAAGTAGTGTTCAGCAGGGATGTGGTGTTTGATGAGGCTTCTATGGTCAAGGCACATCAAGATGTTCAGAAAACTGAGACAGGGGAAAATAGCAGCAAGCAGCAGAGCGTACAGATTGAGCTGGAAAGTGTTGACACAGGATTGGAGCCAGTGGAACAACTTGATCAGCAGCAGGAGGAAAGTATAGCCACAAGGAGTCCCAGGCGTACTATCAAACCACCGGTAAGGTATGGGTTTGAAGATATGGTTTCTTATGCACTGTCGACCACCAGTGGGGATTCGTCTACTTTTCAGGATGCTATCACTAGTCCTGAAAGAGACAGATGGATGGAAGCCATGGTGGAAGAGATGGAGTCATTGCAGAAGAACAAGACTTGGAAGTTGATAGAACTGCCCGAGGGAAAGAAGACAGTGGGTTGCAAGTGGGTATACAAGAAGAAAGAGGCTGTGTCAGAAAAGGAAAGGGAGAGGTTCAAGGCTCGATTGGTGGCAAAGGGATACTCGCAGAGGGAGGGGATTGATTATGATGAAGTCTTTTCCCCAGTGGTGAGGCATACTTCAATCAGGATGATCTTGGCATTGGTGGCTAGCTATGATCTGGAGTTAGAGCAGCTGGATGTGAAAACAGCCTTTCTCCATGGTGATTTGGAGGAAGTCATTTACATGGAGCAGCCTGAGGGGTTCAAGCAGCCAGAGACTGAGCACCTTGTTTGTAGGTTGTATAAGTCGCTTTATGGACTTAAACAGTCTCCAAGACAATGGTACAAGAGATTTGACTCGTTCATGATCCGGATTGGGTTTACACACTGTGAGTATGATTGTTGTGTTTATGTTCAGAGTCTTGATGATAGTTCCTATATTTTTCTGCTACTTTATGTTGATGATATGCTTATTGCTGCGAAGAGTATAGTTGAAACCAACAGGTTGAAGGCTTTATTGGGTAAGGAGTTTGATATGAAGGATTTGGGTGCTGCTAGGAAAATACTTGGAATGGAGATACATAGGGATAGGTCAACTGGAAAGTTGTGGCTGTCCCAAAAGGGCTATGTGATGAAAGTGTTGGAAAGGTTTAGTATGGCTAATGCTAAACCGGTCAGCACTCCTTTGGCTAGTCATTTCAGGTTGTCTACAGCACAGTGTCCAGAGTCTGCAGAGGAAATTCAGGACATGTCAAACGTGCCTTATGCGAGTGCAGTTGGTTGCTTGATGTATGCGATGGTGTGTACGAGACCCAATTTGGCACATGCAGTCAGCACAGTAAGTAAGTACATGGCAAATCTAGGCAGAGAGCATTGGAAGGCGATCAAGTGGATTTTCAGATACTTGAGAGGTACTTCAGACCATGGGATTTTGTTTGCTAGGCAACAGGGTCAGATTTCAGGTATGGGGTATGTGGATGCGGATTATGCTGGAGGAGTGGATGACAGGAGGTCTACTACAGGGTATGTGTTTACACTGGCAGGTGGGTCGATTTGTTGGAGATCCATGGTACAACCTCTAGTGGCGTTATTTACTACTGAGTCTGAATACATGGCAGTGACTGAGGCTGGAAAGGAAGCATTGTGGTTGAAGGGGTTCGTGAAAGAGCTGGGCATCGATCAAGGTGGAGTTCAGTTGTATTGTGATAGTCAGAGTGCCATTTATTTGGCAAAGCACTAGGTGTATCATGCAAGGACCAAGCATATTGATGTGAGATTTCACAAAGTGAGAGAGTTAATTGCTGTGGGTAAAGTGATATTGGAAAAAGTGCATACTTCTGAGAATGCAGCTGATATGTTGACAAAGACTGTGACCGCAGACAAGTTTAAGCATTGTTTAGAGTTGGTAAATGTCTCCAGGTGCTAGGCAATCGGAGGCACCCCCCACGAGTTAACTGGATTGGAATGGGGGGGTTATCTCCTGAAGGGGCGAGTGTGTATTCGCCAAGGTGGAGATTGTTGGAAGCGTGGCTCATATTTGATGGCTAGTGAATGCGGTAGGGCTACAGCCTTTCTGCTGTAGGGCTACACATGTGGTTAGCTGGGAACAGAACAATGGGTAGCGCTACAAGGGTTTCTATGTAGCGCTACCGGTTGGCTTCGGCTGGGAACAGAACATTGGGTAGCGCTACAAGGGTTTCTATGTAGCGCTACCGGTTGGCTTCGGGCTAGGGTTTGGATAGGGTGGATATATAAGGCTCTCTATTGTAAAACCCTAATGTACTGGAATCAGATACTGTGATAATAGAAGAACAGTAGCCGCTCTCGCTCCCGTGGACGTACCCGGTTTTGGGGAACCACGTATATTGCTGTGTTGATTTCTTTACTGTTTTTACTCGTGAATCGTGTGCGTGTGTGTGTCGATCCTAACAGTTACACATATCATTTGACGTCTCAATAAAAAAAGTTTGCTTTCGCATGGATATTAGCCACGACGAAAAGTCATTCTTTTATAGTATTTATAGGGACAAATTTAAGCATTTGCATATGAGGGACAAAAACAATGTTTCTATGTTCCAGTTAAATGCGGATGAGGTTGAAAATTATGTCGAACAAGAGACATTTGTGAATTATCTGCCTTGCAACATAAGTAATAGGTACGTATGGAGTAATCTCGATATATATAGAGAGTGAGATTGTATAATATTGACATGTGTTTTTTTGAGACACTGCTGACATGTGTTTTGTTGGGTTTCATTGTGTAGGGAGTCGAACTTGTTGAGTACCAGTCCCCTCAACTACTGGTGGAGGAATTTGTTCGTCTAATGAAACTGCTCTTAGTGTTTGCCATGAAATGGGTATGGTGTTGTACTGCTAAGAGCGACATGATGGTATCCTAACCGGGAACAGACAACTTTTTGACAACCCCAACATATTTAAGAAGGCACTTATTATATTTATTGCATTGAACAAGTTCACATTCAAGTATTTGGACAATAGTCGTGCATATTATCAGTTGGCTTGCGTTGTTGATAGATGTTCGATGAAATTGAAAGCTAGGTTGCAAGACAACTCTGAACTCATTAGAGTTAGAGGTGTTACAAAACTAACCGGACTGAAAAGCCCCCCAAAAAATAGATCAATCGGTTCGATTTTCTGTCGGGGTGGTGGTGAAAAATTTTAGTTCGGTCTCGGTTATGTGGAATTATAGATCAATCGGACCGAGTAGAAAATACCCATAACCGAAAATACCCTGTACCGAATCGAACTGATTGACTCGACTATATATAATTAATATTTGTATTAATCTTGGCCGTTCATTTATCTGTGGTTTAATCTCTACCATCAATGGCTCCACACAAACCATACCTCATCTACCCTTTTCTCTCAATAGGCGCAAACATTTCATTCTTAGTCCCTCGCCTTCTCTCGCCCTGCCCCTTCTCTTGCCATGGCTGAAGGCTTATCTCCACAGAATCAGTGGCACAAAACAGAGATTCACGCAGAAATCTCAAACCTTTGATTACTCATTACACGCAGACTCATAGATCGCGCCTTCCTCCCCTTCTCAATTCTCTGTTCTCTCTCACAGATCGCGCTAGCCCGCTGACCATATCATCGAGTAAGTCATCTCTCTCTTTCTCTGTGCTTGCTCGTATCTCTCTCTCGCACCTGTTCGTAGTGTGCATATGGAGGGTCTCCAACCAATAGATCATTACAAAAATGAGAACAGAAGAAGTAAAACCCAGAGTATGAAGAAACTTGATTTCTAAATAGCATCATTTCTTTTAATTTATGGGCTCACGTTGGATTTCAATCTCAAGCTATCATCTGCAGCTCCTCGATTTCAATCTCAGTCTCCGCCAGTAGCTCTTCGACAATGCCGGTGAAATGTCTGACCATAAGCATGAGGTATTCAATCTATAGGTCCTCGATTTACATACGACTTACTTTTTGCATGAGCATAAGGTGATGGACTATGTATGTGTACCTAAACTCTATAGCATGATAATACAGTTTAATCAGATTAATGCCTGAAAATTAGATTGTGATTACGTTGATTTTAATTTTCATGTGTTTTAGATGGATGATATTGATGATGATGACATTATGGATGATGCTGTTGAGTTTGATTTTCCTCAAAATGCTGAAGTAAATGATGATCAAGTGCCTGAAAATAAGGTTGAGTCGAAAAAGGTTGTTGGTAATATTAGTAATAAGAGGGCTCCTTGTTGGAAGCAGTTTAACATTATTTCACTAGATGGTCATTCGAAACCTAGGGCTGCGTGCAAGTGGGAAGGATTATGCATGTCATTCGAAGAACAATGGTACAAAATTAGTTACTCATCATCTAAAGTATCAGTGTCTCAAATATTTCATTAGCATGAAATTTACGGGTAGTAGGCAAAAACTTCTTAGTTTTCAAAAAAAGGAATATAATGGTGAAACAAGTGAAAACCTTGTGCTTGTGACTTTTAGCGCTGAGGAATGTAAAAGGGCACTAGCGAAGATGATAATAATTGATGAGTAACCATTTTCATTTGTTGAGGGTGAATGATTCAAACATTTTATAAGTGTCGTTCAACCAATGTGGGACCCTCATAGTAGGATTGTGATGACCAAGCAGCAATGCATGCTCATAGATGGGGAGGAGAAAAAAAACATTGAAACAAATACTTAAGCATCAAAGGTTGTGTCTTACAAAGGACACTTGGACTTTGGTCCAGAATTTGAATTACATGTGTCTTATGGGACATTTCATTGCTGAAAATTAGAGATATCAAAAGAAAATTCTTAATTTTTGTGTTGCTTCTAATCACAAGGGTGATACTCTTGGTAGAATAGTTGAACAATGCTTATTGGATTGAGGGATTGATAAGTTTCTAATGGTTACGGTTGATAATACATCATTGAATAATCTTTTGATTGCTTACTTGGAGAAAAAGACCAAAGATAGGAAGACCACCATTTTAAATCACGAGTTCTTGCATGTGAGATATTTGACGCATATCTTAAATCTAATCATACGTGAGGGATTGCAAGAGATTGATGGCCCAATTGGGAGGGGTGCGAAATATTGTGAGATATATGAGGTCTTCCCCTTCTAAAATGATGGAGTTTTGGCCATGTGTTGAAAAAGGAGGGCATTATATATAGGCTTAAACCTTGTTTGGATGTGTCTACTCATTGGAACTATACGTGTTTTATGTTGGAGAGGGCTCTAACTTATCAAAAGGCTTTTGATCGATTATGTGATGACCCGGCCTTCAAATTAAATGTAAGAGAGGAGGAGCTTGATGAGGACTTTGATTATGTTGATGCTTTTGAGGGTATGAGTAAGATAATTGAAATTGAGAAGAGAAAGAAAAGGAAAGGCAGAGGGCGGAAGGAAAATGTTAGGCCTCCAACTTCAAGTGATTGAGAAAAGATCAAGTTATACGTAAAGTTTCTTCGAGTGTTTTACCTTGCAACTTTGAAATTTTTGGGTTCTTTGTACGTCACTTGCAATGTTTTTTTTTTTGTTGTTGATGAAATGGTGTTGATTCAACAAGATATTATGAAGTTGTGTGCAACCGATTATAGTGATTTGCATGATTTGACATTTGTTACGAGTTCTAAGTTTGACAAGTATTGAGGAGATTTTGATGAGATTAATCAAATGTTGATGTTTATGATTGTTCTTGACCCTCGATGCAAAGTTAGATTCTTTTAATATTATTTTTGAGATACTTTAGGCTATGATAAGAAGTTGGTTGGTCAGTTGACGGATAAGATAACACATGAAATTACTCATTTATTTGGATGGTATATGAAGAATAATGCAAGCGTGAATGTGCATAGTCAAGAGATTGGGGGATCATCGGACAAAGTAGATTTGGATGGACTTGAAATAGAAATTGGTAATCATAAATCTTTAAAATCTCAATTTAAGATGCACATGCAAAAGGAAACCAACATGGCAAGCAAATCAAAACTGAAAAAGTATCTTGCAGAAGCTAGTGAGGATGGTAGTGACAATTTTGATGTATTACGTTGGTGGAAGTTAAACTCCTCTAAGTATCCAATTGTCTCTCAATTGGCACGAGATGTGCTAACTATCTCCGTGTCCACAATCGCCTCCGAATTTGCTTTTAGCATAGGTAGACGTGTGATTGATCCCTGTCGAAGATATCTCTCTTTGAAGACCGTGGAGGCTTTTTTATTTGCACGCAACAATGAATAATAAAACCAACTAAAATCAGTATTAGAGAACAACTTGATGAGTTGGAGCAATTAGATTCGGGTACTACTCTTACTTTTTAGTTCTTGTTTTCTTTATTTTATGGTTCTTAAAGTCCTTTTATGTTGAATGTTTTACTTGTATGTTTTTCTTCTATGTTTTTAGTTGTCTTGGAATCAACTGATAAGAACTAAGGAGCTAGGGGTTGCAACTTGGACTGAGGAGTGTTACGATGGGTACACAATCTATTTTTGTTTTCTACAATTTTACTTATGAAATTACATAATCTGTTTCCGTTTTTTGAAAATTTTAAGTTGCTTGCCTATCGATTTGAGGTTTTGTACAGGTGTGGTGTTGGATGGATGCTACTGAAGCTGTTGGGGGCTTGGAGTTGATGCCAATCAGTTTTTGTTTACTGTTTTTTTATAAGGCTGGGTAGTAGAACTAAAATGTGATGACTGATGGTGGATCACTTTGATGCATGCTCTAGACTGGACATTCAATTTTTGAGGTTGATTTGGTTGTACTATAATGCTATTTTGATTTAGTAGGGAACTAGAATTCTATATTAAACGATCTGAGGGTGGTCTTCCTTGAACTGCTACTGTTTTGAACCATCTGGGAACTAGAATTACTGTTTTGATTGAGTTTATTGAGTTGATTTAGGAAACGAAAATGCCGTTGGAGCAACTTGTGCTATTCCTTGTTATTTGAGTACCTTAACTGCAGGTTTTTATTTTAATTAAAAAAATTTCAGTTAGTGGAAAATTGCTCTCTGTATAGGTTAGAGAAATGATTCTCTGTATAGGTAGTGGAAAACTGCAGGTTTTTAAATCCTTAGTGTGGTTCTCTGTATATGTTTTTTTAAATTGATCTCTGTAATTTGTATATGTTAGAAAAATGGAGAAAATCAAATCCTCAACAAGTGTTTGATAAAAAAAAACAGGTGGCCCATTATCAAGTTTTTGAATTGGTGTTCGATAAAAATATAAAAAAAACAGGTGTACATATGTATTGGACTGAACACCCTCCTATTTTAATTAGCCCACTTTAAAAAAAAACAGGTGTATCAAGTTTTTTTTAATTGGCCCACTTTCAAATTTTTATGTTTGGCTTAACTAGGCCCAATTCGGTCAGACCGAATTTCCTCCCGATCGGACCGAATCCACCCCAAACCGAATTGGACCAATCTTAATAATAGTCGGGATTGGTCCTGGCATTTTAATCCCCGAACCAAGTCAATCTCCAAAATTGCAAGACCGAACCAAACCGATCCCGAATTGTAACACCCATAATTAGAGTGATAAAGCTAATTAACGAACATTGCCACATTGTATAAGACATGACTAATTTCAAGGCGCGGGAGAAAGAGATGGGTATGATTTTGAAGGAGAAAATATCTTGGCAACCCGATTTGGTGATTTCCTCCTGTGGAGCATATGCAAGGACTTTGAATTAGCGTTCCAAACTCAGCTAACTTGCTTGCAGGGATGGAGGACTATGGAACGTGCACATCAGCTCATAAGTGGGCTGATATAATAGACGTATCACATAGTGTCGTGGATGTGTGAACGACTTACACATCAGCCATTTGGCCTTGTTCGTTTCCCATCTTTACTTTGTTTTAACTTTGTTTTTCAATCATTACCTTGTATCTTTCTCCAATTATTACCCTATTTCTCTAATTATTAATTTCATTTCTCTCTCTATCTCTCTCCAATCATTACCCATTTCTCCAATCATTACCCTATTTCTCTCTCCACCCACTACCAAAACTAAAATACTCAAAACTCTTAAACAAACAAAGCCTAGTTTGGACTTCCAGTGATGATGGCAAGTTCAAGCAACTGTTTGTCGCATATAGTTGTAGCATTAAGGGTGTCTTGTTTGCATTTCAGCCTGTGTTGTATATCGATGCATGTTTCTTGACCGGTCTTTATTGAGATAGTTGCTTGTTTGCAATTGCGTACGATGTCAATGATCAGTTGTGGCCCCTTGCATATGCTATTGTATCATATGAGAATTACGAAAATTAGTTATGGTTCATGCAAAACTTGAAGCAAATTCTCCATGGTAAATCAATGGTGTTTAGGCATGGCAATCGGCCCCGCCCCGCCCCGAAAGGAGTGGGTTTTTACCACATTTTCGGGTTTAGGGTTAGGGTCGGGGTAAAAATTATAAAACCCGGCCGGGTTCGGGGTGACATTACCCCGTCCCGATATACCTGCCCGATATTACCCACCCCTATCTATGTATCTATACATATTTATATCCATGTACTTACATTTTTATCCCTGGTAATAAATTAGGAATGGACTTTGATGTAGGCTGTGGGCTGAGCATAATTTTAAAATATTTTTACACAACCCAAGAGAAGCCCAGTACAAGATCAGAAGAGTCAGAAACCCTTAGGGCTCATTGTGAGAGTCTCATTGTTGCCGCCATTTTTACTCGTCTCTCTAGCACTCTCAACAGTCAACAACTCAACTTGTGCGGTGATTCAGACCACTGTTAAGCCTCTTGGCTGAGTTGGGTCTGGCGATTCTGACCACCCAAAGACTGAAGAAGATGAAAACATTAATCTCTCTCTCTCTCTCCCCCCTGTTTTTTTCGATGTTGAAGTTGTTTGTGGTTTTTTCTTGGCAAATAGATGAACTTATTTAGTTTTTTGTTATTATGCTGAGAAAATTTGGGATTGAATTTGTTGTAAGATTATTTTTCTCACCGGAGCGTTCTTTCATTTTTGCATTCTTCCTTCTGATTAAGAATTGAGGGAAAAAATATATAAAATGGGGCGGGGTGGGTAAAGCCGATACCCGATAGGGGCGGGAACGGGAAACTTTTCAATACCCGATCGGGTTTCGGGGCTGGGTCGGGGGAATTCGGAAATTTTAGCATCAGGACACATCAAAACCTGCCCTGCCCCGTTGCCATTCCTAATGGTGTTTTATAACATATTGATGCCCCTACCGTAAGAAAAGACATTAGAAAAGTTTATAAAAAAAATTGCATAACACTAGCCATATTATATATTGTCACATCGTATTTAAGCTTGTTTGGATCAATTACGTCATCCAACACGTCAAAATTAGCCAATTTTTTCTAATTCAACAAATTATCCTACAATGAGATGAAAGTATACTTCAAATAACACTCAATTGAACTTAATTAGGAGTAACAAGTAGTAATAAACTACAAAGTAAGACATGTTTTAAAATATCACGAATGGCAATCCAATGATATATATTGGACCTTCCCTTGCGAGAAGCCCAGATTTTGCGTCCTGTAGCGTTTGTGATTCAGGGCTATGAAATAACTTACCTATCCTACTAACCTGTTTGGAAAATCGTACTAACCTGTTTGGAAAAATGGGAAAAAAAAAAAAAAAAAAAAAATTTTACACCCCGCGGCCCCGCCCCCAGCCAGCCCTGTATAAACTGAGAAATTGCCAGTCAAATACTACTAGCAGGTAGTAGTAATTGTGGATTTCTCCCACCGTATGCCAGATGTAAACTGTGGGCATGCCCGCCTTATCCTAAACGCCACCCCCAGCCTGAGAAAAACCAAACCCTCCTCTGAAACTTCCATTTCCATAGAAGGAAGCATTGACAGATAAACAGCCATGATAACTACCTCCTCCTTTCCAATTACCTATCCTGCTACATTTCCTTCTTCTTCTTCTACTTCTTCAACAACAACTTCAATTACTTCTGCTACTACTACTTGTTCATCAACCCTAGGCAGGACTAGGACTAGAACTAGAACTAGAACCCTAACGACCACCCTTAGAAATGCAACAAGAACCAACCTTCTTCGATTGCACGCATCGCAATCTTCCTCTCCAATGATCGAGAAGGAGAGGCCTGAAACCAACCGCCCCCTCACATTCCTCCGCGAATCCGACGGCCAGTCTCCGGCCTCCGATTTGGGCAACAATTCGGTCCGGGCCCGGTTCGAGGCGATGATAAGAGAGGCGCAGGACGCGGTTTGTGCCGCCATCGAGGCCGTGGACGGAGGGGGAAAGTTCAAGGAGGATGTCTGGTCGAGGCCGGGCGGCGGCGGCGGGATAAGTAGGGTTTTGCAGGACGGTGCCGTTTGGGAGAAGGCTGGTGTGAATGTGTCTGTAGTTTACGGAGTTATGCCGCCTGAAGCTTATAGGGCTGCCAAGCCGGCAGGTTCGGAGGAGAAACCCGGCCCTGTTCCGTTTTTCGCCGCGGGGATCAGCTCGGTAATTGTCTCCGTCGATTACTTGGTGTCATTGAATTTATATGCGTATACATTTTAGTTTCATTAAAATTTCATTTGGGTTCTTATGTCGAGTTAAGGCAGTGTATGTTTGAGTTAAATGAAGATGGAATGAAACGGTAATTCACTTGGGATATTGATTCTGATCATCTGATGACTTAAAAAATGATAGGATGTACATTTCGTTTGGAATGATTGTTCCACGTTTCCACCAATATCTAGATAAACAGCAAGTACATTGGGAGGCCAAAGAGTTACCATTCTCATTCCTTTTACCACTGTCTTGCCAGCGAACGATATAGTAGTACCTAATTGTTTCGAGTCCATCCTCTCCCTTCAGGGACATTTGATAAAAAAAAAAAAAATGGATTTTCTCAATTTTAGATTTCACAGTTCACAGGTTGACCACAATACAAACTATAAATTTTTAATCCTTTTTTATTTTTATTTTTTATGTTACATCATTTTTTAATCCTTGTACCTATGTAATTGGTATTTACCTTTTTAGTA
The DNA here is from genome assembly GCA_025413875.1 of Rhododendron molle. NCBI lineage: Eukaryota > Viridiplantae > Streptophyta > Magnoliopsida > Ericales > Ericaceae > Rhododendron > Rhododendron molle. Next base: position 36,917,055 of record CM046389.1, on the reverse strand, counting down.
TATTCTCACTCTTGTTTTTTCAGGTCTTACATCCAAAGAACCCTTTTGCCCCGACATTGCATTTCAATTATCGGTATTTTGAGACTGATGCTCCAAAAGGTACTCATGCATTTAATTCTTGCAAATTTGTGTTGTTCTGCTAGTTCATTTGCTTTTTTATCCATTGACATACATGGATGCATGGTGATATACCATTGACTACCCACAGTAAATATTGAGGCTTTCTGAGAGTTGGACATTGGCTGTAGGGTTGTAATCCTTGTTGACCGTTTGCAGTTTTTATTAGGTCTAGTATTTCGTAGTTGGTCAAACTTCTGTAGTTTTTTAGACTCTGAATCATAGTCCTAAGACTCTCAGATCAATTTAGGAGAGCCTTGCAGTCTTTGGATTGAGACATATTTCCTCTATTCTGTGGAGAGTTGAGTTTTGGAGACCTTGTGGCTCTGTTATCAACATCATTTGATTTATGATATGACACATGATTCATTTGATTACTGAGCAATTACTTCGCATCTTGGATTGAATTGATGAACGCAAGAATCACATTGGAATCACTGAAATTGCGATGTGGATCACGCACCACTTGTTTCAGTACACCAATCTAAGGATTGATCCATATATTCCTACTTAATAATGGTTGTTTAGAAGGCATCCGGTGATAGGTTTTGAATTAATATGCAGCGTGGTTTGTATTATTGGCTATGTGAGGTGAACACAAAATATTGAGAAGTTAGTTCTTCGCGGACTCTCAGGGCTTGATCTTCAGCGTCATCCTAGTATCATTCATACATGCCTTTTTACGTGTAATTCGCTTTACAAGACTCCTGTATATAGATGTCCTCCCATGGCCGAAATAAAGCTAGAATATATATATATATATAATGGCAAAAACCAAGAAGTGGTGGCTAGACTTATGGTGGAAGATTATTTGGTCGTCCACTCACTCATGTCCATAACAAATTGTAAAATTTCGTTTTGATCCCTTTGAATGAAGATTAAAGAGAAGGATTGAAGAATTTTGGGGTTTTAGTCGTTGGATGAGATGATAGCTTGATGCACATTGTTGATCATATTTTCTAAGGAAATTAATTTTGGCACTCCAGTTTTAGCCACTGGCACTCCACTTTGTGTCTTGATCATGTGAGATTGCAAAACAAAAAGTACTCCACAGGCTAAAAATGGATTGCCAAAATCACATCCCATTTTCTAGTAGTTTAAGCTTTTGGGACAATTGGCAACTTAACGTGGTATCAAAGCCTTGGTTTTGGGAGGTCTTGGGTTCAATTCTAATCTCTATTTTTGCATTTTTTGCATTATGCTTTCGCTCTATGTAAGGTTTTCTGCATTTCCATGTTCATGACAGGATTGTACTTTTTTTTGGTCGAAGCTCAAACCGATCAAGATCAAGAGGACCAAGTCCATATACAGCTTCTACAAAAGAGAAAGCCAAAAAAACCAAATAACTATGAAAACATCTAAAAAAACACCCCAAATCTCAACCTCATAGTTCCTGATCACGTTTTTATGATCCGAACCGTTCGATGTGTGGAGAAAGTGATTTTAAGGGAGCCTTTCGAGAAATTAGCAAAAAATATGACTTTAAAGTACTTGTTTTGAGCAGTTTTTAATTGAATTGTTCATCAAATCTGTGCTAAAAACTTCTCAGATCAAACCCTTCCCGGTATTTTTTTTGCTGATTTCTCGCGGGTACCCTTAAATCATGTTCTAATTGATCCATTCATCAAATCTGAGCTAAAAACTGCACAGATCAAGCCCTTCCCGGTCATTTTTTATGCTGATTTCTCGCGTGTACCCTTAAAATCACATTCTCGGATCATCAAAATTTGATTGGGAACTATGAGATGTTTTTTTAGATGTTTTTATAAGTGTCCCCGAAACCGCCCCGAACTAATCCCCAAAATAATTAGGGGAGACAAATCTTCCTTCACTAATTTTCCAAGTAGCAGCAAATAACTTTTAGGAAAGAAAGGACTAGTGTTTAAGTAAGGAATCCTGTGTCAGGGATTTTAGGAAAGAAAGGCAGCCTCATGGCTATTAGTATATTAGGTCCTTGGAAGGTTTTGAGCAAGATGAATGATACTGCTTATCAAGTGCAGCTGCCAGCTAACTTGGATATTTTTGATGTGAACCCCTTGTGATAACACTCATTGTAATCAGTTTTGCAGAGTTATAAAATCTAAATTAGAGCCTTATCTTGATCCTTTTCTACTCAAATCCTTATTTTCCAGAAAATTAGTAATTTAGGGATTAGGGATTTACTTCTCTCTCTCTCTCTCCAATTTTGATTGTGCTTTGTGATTTTTTCATGGCTTTAAGCTGAGATCTGGTAGCCCCATTATAATTACTTAATCAATGTTATCAAACATAGTTATTGGAGATGCCATATAGTCCCAATACATCAACACAGTCATGTAATTCTTTTATTCACCCATTTTAGGCTGGCCAATTGACAGTCCCACTCAGGCTGTGACATTGAAAATTTAAATGCATCTCTATATTTTAAGTCATTTTGTGCCTTGCAAAATGCAGCATTATGAGTTGCACAGTGCTTATTATTCATTTCAATGATTGCAGATACTCCAGGGGCACCAAGACAATGGTGGTTTGGTGGAGGTACTGATCTGACACCTGCTTACATCTTTGAGGAGGATGTCCAGCACTTCCATTCGGTACTATAAGAATGCATCAAATCTTGAATTCTGTTTTTTGGCATTAAAGCTAAGGGCCTTAGTACAAAATTCCCATTGTCAGATGGCAATGCAGTTTTCTTACCAATGAACAGAAGCCCAATAGCGTACTTAGAATTCAAAGTGTTTAGAGTCACTCTGAGAACTCTTACAAGTTAGCCTGTGGAGGAATTGCAACTGAAGTTGTTGCTTACATTCTCAAGTTGTGGTTTTACATTCATAGCTAACACATAAGAATTGCCAACATTGATTTCCATCATTTTGCACTCGAATAGCTTTGGCAGCAGATTTCTTTTGTTCTTTACTAGTGCACGAATGTTGGCCTAGGAGTATTTATCGAAACAACTGAAGGGATAGGTTCACATTATCCTTCTTATGTAGGTGCAAAAAGGAGCTTGTGACAAATTTGATGCTAGCTTCTATCCTCGGTTCAAGAAATGGTGTGATGATTACTTCTACATCAAGGTGTGTTCTTAATAAATGTCTTTTGTGACCCAGTGCTTCTGTATTAGAATAAGTGTATTCCATTTTCCCATTCGGAGAATGAACTTACTAGAGAGGGCTTGCATGCGACTTGGATACAATTCTACTTCTATGTTTGAACCTTTTGTTGTGTGTTATTTTGGTTTCCTCTTAAATTAGAGAACTCTTATAGATAAATCCAACTCATTAGATTCACTTAAGTAACCGTCGTATATTTAATTAATCTTTCTCAGGTAACACTTCTTTTATATCGTTTGTGTATACCCAATTAGATAAAGGACCATTATTTAATTCAACATTGCAAACCATTCCGATTTTTTAAGAGTGATGATGGGATTCTGGTTGAAATTCCTTGGGAAAAGATTTGAAGGATTAAAAGAAGATTTGCAGGATTTGTAAAGAATTAGAAATTCAAATTTCGAATTGTTCAATATTTCGTATACAATTGATCATGTTGAAATGTTATCATAATCATTTGGCCATAAACATGTTGACGCCAGACAACACATGGAATTTGTTAGAATGATATATACAATGCGTACTAACAGTTGTCATCCAATGTTTTGTCTAATCTTAATATAGTTCAAGTTGATAATGTATTACAGTATAACACCAACAGTGAGAAATCAGTATGGTACATGCGAGTACTGGTACGGACAATAACAATGATAAAAATGGTACATTAACCTGTATGGGATTGGCAACTTTGGTAGAGTAGGCGTTCTTCAAATTGGTTGCCAGTATGTGCATTCTTTGTAGGTTAGAGTAAGTTCTCCTCTTCTTGAAAGAAGAAAAAAAGATGTAGCCTGGAGTAAAATATGCAATCACCAACTTATTTTAGTCTGACTATGAAATGTGAATATATCTCAAGTCACACTTTAAAAGGGATTTGAATGTGTAGATTGGTGTTTTAAGCAGCGCTGTCACGAGGAGTCTGTCTGATACTAAATCTAACTTTTACTAGGTTTTGGATCGTCGTTGTTGACAATTACGCAGGTCTTAAGGATAACAGTTTCTCCTGTAGTGGAGAAAGGCTGTCAAATTTGTTGTATGGCTTATGTGGACACCTTATTGTACTTGACCGAGACTTGAAATTTAGGTTTTCAGAGTTAAATCCATATTTTAGCTTTAAGCTGACTGTTTGCATTATATGCAGCACCGGGGTGAGAGACGAGGGCTTGGAGGAATATTTTTTGATGATCTTAATGACTGTGACCAGGAGATGCTGCTTTCTTTTGCCACTGGTAATTGCTTAAGGTGTCTGTTTGAAGTTTTAGAAAAAAAATTCTCTTTTGATGAAATTGTTGTTTTCAAATGCATCTTTGTGGATGCCTGATTCTTCTTTTGAAATAAAGCTGTGAGGGCTACTTTTTTGTGACATGGATCCGCCATTCTGAGTAGAACACCTTTGTTGACATGCTACGAGATCAGTGTGGGTATCGGACATGTACAAGGAGAGATTTTTCCATGCTCCAGGAGCAATGCTCCTCCCTCTCACAAAAGTGTGTGGGGTCCACACACTTGGAAGTGAAGCCCAAACACTTCTGTGAGAGTGAGGAGCATTGCTCCTGGAGCACAAAATAATTATGCATGTACAAGACATAATATTTTAAAGCTGGACATGGGTTTTGGTGCATTTATCTCCTGCGGGCTTTGTTGGCTATTGTAACACACATTTGGTATTTCTCTTTTTGGGTTGGGCAATTATGGCATGCACTTAGTGTTGTAATGTACTACTATTTTTTTGGGCTGGAGTCGAATAAGGAAAGTTTAATGAGGCATACGGCTTATTAAAGAGTATGGACTTTGGAGCCTTAATTGACTTAACCATGTTTTTGGTACAACATTTCATAAAACCAGACATTCTTGGTGAACATTTCGACTCATGTTTGTATGAATTAATATATTGCTAAATAATTGCTTAGTTTATCCCTGTACCCTTATCCAAATTTGGGGACCTATCAGTTAGTGTATTGTCCATTTATATGTTTGACTTGTCCTTAGACATACACCAGCACCGAAGCCATGTACATAAGTCAGTTTTGTTTTTCCCTGGATATGGAAAGCCTTCTTGTTATGTACTTATTTTTTGTTGGGTGATATCTGCAGAATGTGCGAACTCTGTGGTTCCTGCATACATACCCATAATAGAGAAGAGAAAAGATTTGCCTTTCACTGATCAGCACAAGGCATGGCAGCAATTACGAAGGGGGCGCTATGTAGAATTTAACTTGGTATCATACCTCAAAACTAGCTCTGCAAATCCCCATACATATACATTTTATAACTTTATAACGTGGCTTGGTTTTCCTTCTTTTTTCCCTTGCTTTTGAAAAGGTCTATGACCGGGGGACAACATTTGGTCTCAAGACGGGAGGCAGAATCGAGAGTATTCTTGTTTCTCTTCCGCTAACTGCCCGGTGGGAGTATGACCATGTAAGCTGTTATTATTCAACGTTATCTAAACTTGAGAATAGTTGAACTCCAGATGTAACAAAAAGATGAAAGTTATTGTGGTGTTCTAATGAAAGGATTCGATGTTTTGTGTGCAGAAACCAGAAGAGGGTAGTGAAGAATTTAAACTACTGGATGCTTGCATCAATCCGAGGGAATGGGTCCAGTGATTTTAGCAGTTTTCAGAAAAATTTCCTCGCACGGTGTTATTTCTTTGTATTTCACTTCCTCCCTTTCTTTTTTCTCCCTACCTTTTCCCTTCCTTGTCTGCGCTGTTTATTAAGCACCATTTTTTGTAAGTTGTTTTCATCTGAGGCAATCTATTTATAGGTGACAGAGCTTAGCAGCGAATTCTGGGCTTTTAGAGATGGCTTGCTTAACCGTTTCTTACAGGATATGTAGATTGAAATGATGCTAAAATCGTAGTGCTGCTTGAACGAAGTTTCAAGAAATTATCATTTATGTGAACGTCATCTGTGTTCATCGGATATAATTTAATCTGAGATCGTAGGTTATTAATGGAAAGGACTGCGATTAAAGATGTGCTTCTTGAAGCAAACGAGTGTACATACCTCCTGGTTATCAAAGGCCGCAAATCCAACAGTTCACGAGGGACTTCGGAGTTTATCAAGGGGTTAGGGGTTGTCTGTCAGGAACTATGCACTTCAAGTTTCTTCCCTTTTCTTATGACTCAACTAAATCTTCGGAATCAATTCCACCGTCCACTAATACACGGCCTGATTAAAGTCGGGAGATAAGAGTTTATAGTGCATAGAAGATTTTGAATCCGAGATCTAGGGACAAGAGGATGCCTCAACTAAATATTCGGAATCAATTCCACCGTCCACTAATATAGGGCCTGATTAAAGTCGGGAGGCAAGAGTTTATAGTGCATAGAATATTTTGAATCCGAGACCTAGGGACAGTTGACGCTTCTTACAAGTAAACTTTGTTTCGAATACATTTTAGGTTAACTATTGTCTGAAATTTAAAGGTGAAAATTTTTATTTGCCCCTTCGTAGTTGTCATTGGAAGGAAACGCTGAAATAAGAAAGAGATTATCCGAGGAGGTTGATTGTATGACGAAGAGTCATTTTTCGTTCAATGAAATTAATTTCAATTCTTTTTATGTATTTCATGTTTGCATTACTGGTTTTAATTATGGGTCATGCAACGAATCATGCAAGTTTGCAATTTGCATGATTAAGACAGGTTATGCAGTAAGGCGAAGCGTGCTATTAGACATTTTGTGCATTAATACTGGTCGTACTAGTAAAGATGGTTCTTGCTACGCAATAGGGCCGGATCTTTTCACACAAAAGTTGACACAACTTTTGACACAACACTAATTGGAGTTTTGTGCAAATGATTGAAACCGTTCAATTCGTTTAAAATAGGGTTTTAAGAGTTCCTTTAAAAAAATTAACTCATTCCGATATCAGTAAGGTCTTGATCAATTCATTCAGTTTTATCCAGTAAATTTTGGAATGAACCGATTAATCACTTACCGATATCCAAGTGAGTTGATTTTTTATGGGATCCCTTAAAAATATGTTTAAAACAAATGGAACGGCTACGATCATTTGCGTGTGGATCCAAAATGAGTCCCACAAAAAAACTTGTGTCAAAAGTTGTGTCAATTTTTGTGTGAGGAGAACCAGCCCCGCAATCTATATTGATTGACAAATTGTCAATATTTTTTTGACGATTATTGATAGTGATTGGCAAGCTTTAGCAATTATCATAATAATCTGAAGAGTGAACATTTATACATTTCTAGCGATGTGATGGAAGTGCAATTTCTAATCTGCAAGCCTTTGATCCTAATTACCACCAGATCGTGTAGATCAATGAGCAACTTAAAATGAGATGAAATTGTGTATTAACAATTGGTTGGAGGGAAGCTAATGGTTGTGCACATTATATGTACGTAGCTAGGTTGGGTCATCAATTAGATTGAGGAGAGCTAGTATTTGATCAATCCTCATCAAATGTGCCAGATGATGTGATGGTCTTGGAGTTTATCGAGCTACTACGTCAAGTATTTTGTTTCTTAGAGTTTAGGCTCTTTTGTGTAAAAAAAGAAGAAAGAATAAAAAACTTCTCTCATTTTTATTTTAGTTAATAATAATAATAATAATTTCTTTAGTGCAGCCCAAATCAAATTTTTTTTTCTTTATAAAGTTACTATGGAAGTTGAACAAAATTGTTGTAACTTAGCAAAACGATATTTGCAGAAAGATTCTTGGTTTTAACCTCTATTCTACGATAACAAACTTAAGGTATTATAAACTTATTTTGATATGGTATGGTACAGGGGCAATTATGGACATAAAAACTTATTTATTTTGAACATTTTGAGAAATCACGAGGGGTAACATTTTTAAAAAACAACATAGAACCTATTTCTCAGATTTTACCCATAAACTACTATCTATACAAGATGTATATTGCACATACTATCCAAACGAAAATACAAAATAATGCTTTGTTTGGAACATGCAAAAAGAAGGGAAGAGAAGGTAAAGTTTAAATTTTTTTCTTTCCCTTGTTTGATTTGAGAGAGAAGGAAAGAAGAAATGGCAAAATAAGGTTCTAGCAATAGTAAAACTTGCCCATTTTTTTTCTACCATTTTCCTTATTAATATTTCCAGAATCTAAAAAACTAAGGCTCTGTTTTGAACTTGAAGAAAGGAAAAGAAAATAAAGGAGAAGGAAAATGAAAAGAAAATAGGAGGAAAAATTTATTATTCGTTACACTTAAAATTTTTATTTTCTTCACTCTTTCCCTTTCAACCAAACAATGGGAAGGAAAATTTAATTTTCCTTTCTTTTCCTTTCCTTTCCATGGGTTCCAAACAGAGTCTAAGACTCCGTTTGTTTGGATGTAAAATATTTTTTCAAAAAATAAATTTAAAACTTTTAATTTTCGGTGTTCAGGTGACATATGAAAACTATTTTTAGACAAAAAATGGCTTCCCCTTGAACTCTCAACACTATCATTTGTTCGCTGCAGATTTCCAATTCTGTTGCTGAAAATGCAATCGTAGCTCTCTCTCTCTCTCTCTCTCTCTCTCTCTCTCTCCCTGTGTCACAACACACACACACACACTGTCCCACTCACTCAGTTGTTTAGTTTAGCTGGCAATTTGACACGCTTTCGACACATACCAGGCAGGAGGCATTGGATAAGGATGCCGACGACCACGGCTTTGCAACTGCTTCAACCGCCCCTTTCAGCCTTCTTATTACCCTCAGCTTCCTCGCTCCAATCTTCACACCACCATTGCCAAAAGACCATCTGCGGCGGCCTTAGGAGGAGGAGCCTTTCTGGACTTGTTTTTGTGGGTAAGGAAGATACCCAACTCCGTGTTACGTCCACCGAATCTGATGATCAGGCCGCCGCCTCAGCCTCCGCGGATGATGCCGATGATGATGATGACCCAAGTCCCCAAGACCTTGAAGACGTTGCCCAAATTAAAAGAGTATTTCCCCTCTCTCTATATTTCTATATGGTAGACGCCTGGGCGTGTGCTAATGGTGTTATGTAAGAGATGAATAGTGAAGAATCTTTAATTGAGCATAATGTGTGATGAAATCTGAGATAAAAATGGGAGAAGGGAATGAGGGTGTCAATTCCCCCACCCACCCTCCCCCCCCCCCTTTCTGGCAGTTTCTTTGGGCAGTTAAAAGGGGTAGTTTAGGAAATTATAAGCGTGACGGCTTCATAACCATGATTCACGTTGAGAGGGGTGTTCCCTTGTTGTAGTAATAGTAATAGATATGTATTTTTATCATGATTAAAAGATAGAGATGTTTTTTTAATCTGTATGTATATGACCTTACATTTCCGGCTCTTATTACCGATTTTTATTTTTGTCTAGGTCTTGGAGCTTCTCAGGAAAAACAGAGACATGATATTCAGCGAGGTAACCTTTCTTCTTATTTGGTCTATTTTCTGAAAGCAACATTTGTTAGTAGGAAAATGCTACCCAATGTGTAAAGGATGTATCGATATAGTAAAAAAAAGTGTACCAATATCCGTGCATGTGTATTAACATCGGGAGCTATGTATTGAAATTCTAACTTGTTTTGGTATTCTATGCATATTATTCGCCACCTAATGGGCGAAGGATAATGGATATTTATCTTGGGTCCATCTAGAGAGTTTTTGATTTCAAATGTAGTGATGTTAATGGTACTATCGAGTAGAGTAGGTCGCCTTTGGATTATATAGTTTGCATACGGATTCCAATTGAGCCTGGGAGTTCTATTATGCTAGTTTAGTAATCACAATTTAATGAGAGTGGTTTGGAAATCTTTATGTTGTGGTTTTAAGATATAAAATGGTTGAGTAAAAATATTCTGTTTTACCATTATATCTAGCTTCCACACTAATTTCACCAGTGAGTCATAGTCCGAACGATAAAATCTTTGCTAAACTTTAATAGTCAATGGCTTCATTAAAGTCCACATTTTTTTTTGGTGGACCGGACTGCTACCCTTTAGTTAAGTTAGTTTAGTTCTGCAATTATTGACTGCTCTGTATGTTTCCAATTCTGAATTTGCGTCGCGAAATTTGAAAGCCATTCGTGATTAAGAGGTTAGGAAAAAATCCAAAATGCCATCATGGCCAAAGCTCTTCTTTGAAAAGAACACCTGCTTTGCCACTTTACGGCTGCAATATTTCTGCTGCTGTTAAATGTCATATATCTATCCCTTTTTTTTTCTTCTGAACTCTTGCTCTTCAAATAGGTGTGCCAATTCCTAATCTCTCTATTTGAGTGTACACTAATTATTCAGTCCTTGGTTGTATTCCCCAACATGTAGGTAAAATTGACTATAATGATAGAGGACCCAAGAGAAGTGGAGCGAAGGAGGCTTCTTGGCATTGATGATTCTGAAGCTCCAACAAGGGACGACTTAGCTGCCGTCTTGGAAGAAGTAAGTCTCCTTTTTTTGTATTTTTGAGCAAAATGTGTTAGTGATTAGGGATCCATATTATTCGTTACTCTATCTCTGAATTTGAAACCTTTGGTCTGGGAAGATGTGTAATGGTAGTCATTACAGCATGCCTTTTGTAGAAGACATTCTGGTCCCTTTGAGATTCTTCCCATCCGAAATGTGCTTTTTTTGGTCGGCTGGTAGCATGCTGTATTCATTGGCATGGTTTGCCTTTCTTAGACTGGCATTTAGTACTTATACACTCTCCTATTAAACGTGTGCTTGAGTGTGAATTAATCAACCATCAATCCTTTACAGCTTTACTTATGATAGTTGCTGCTTGAATACCCTTAGCAAAATGGGAAATGTGTTATCACACAGCAGGTTAATGGCAGGAAGGTTCAATTCTTTAATGCCGGTACCCTAGAAGTAGAAGGGTTTCTATCTTGTGCACATTCTGCCTAAGGTTTGGCCAAGAATGCTAACCTTTGCCATGTTTTATTTTTTATTTTTATTTTTACCACTTAACTGATCAAGTTTTCCATAGAAATCTGATTTCTCGAGCTATTTGTTGGGTTCGGATGATCTTCCATAGTTCAGTAGGACATAATGAATGCTGCTAAATCAGAGCGTTCTGTCCTCCTTTCGATGTAAAAAGGACTGGAGTTTGTTAGAATATAATATTGGTATTAGTCCCACATTGGTTAATGTAGTCTTATGTTAGGATTTTCCATTATATAAATAAGAGTTGATTGTGTTAGGGTTAATGAACACAACACCCTACACACTTTTCCTTCCTAAACAACATGGTATCAGAGGGGGTTTACTATCCACCTTAGATATACAAAACCCTAGCTGCCACCCTTTACCGCCATCATCATCTCACCACGAAACCCTAAATCTATTGCTAATAATCCCAAACCACCATAACCCTAAAATCATAACCTTGATCTTAACCTCTGTCCTAACCCTAATCCTTTCCATTGAAATCTATCTCCATAATCACTGTTCACCAATTACTGTGCAGCGCGTGTTGTTCACAAGTTACTGTTCATTGTCGTTACTGTTCATCAGTGACTCCTGCTGTTTCAGTCTGTAGACGGCTTTGTTCAATTATATTGTTGGTTTAAAGTGGTAATCTGTCACTCTGAGGTTCTAGGTCTTGGTTATTGATGATGTTGGATTGATCCGTTGGTCGATTGCTGGTTTCTTGTCCGGTGATATATTTGCAATGAAATCTGATTCTGCTTCCGCTGTCTTTGTTGCTGTTGGTTCTTCATTTAGTCGTGGACATGGTCATAATTCTGGGTTTCCTAGTTGGGTTTTTGGCCATGCTTTTGGTGAGCGTGGTAACATATCTTATTTTGTCGTCTATTTTGTTGAAGTTGGTGGTTGTTGGTTGGTAATTGAAGTTGGTTGTTATTCGTCGTTGAAGTTGGTTGTTGAAACTGGTTCGTTGGTCATTGAATTTGCTCGTTGTTCGTTAGTCGTTGAATTCGTTCGTTGGTCGTTGAAATAGTTCAATGGTCGTTGAATTCGTTCTTTGATTCGTAGAAATCGTTGAAATCGTTCATTGGTCGTTGAAATCATTGAAGTTGAAGTTGGTTGGTCGTTGAAGTCGTTTCGTTCGTAGAAATCATTGAAGTCGTTTCGTTGGTTGAAGTCGTTCATTAGTCGTTGAAGTCGTTCGTTGGCCGTTGCTATTGAAAGTTGTTCCATTGTTTTAACAAGTTGGTTGTTTTTCGTTATTGCTGTTAGTAGTTGAGGTAATTGTTTCGTTGGTTGATATGTAACAAGTCGGAAAGTCTCCAGCTTGGGGGGGAGTGTTAGAATATAATATTGGTATTAGTCACACATTGGTTAATGTAGTCTTATGTTATGATTTCCTATTATATAAATAAGAGTTGATTGTGTTAGGGTTAGTGAACACAACACTCCACACACTTTTCCTTCCTAAACAACAGAGTTCATGAGCAGAAGCAACTTAACAACAGAATCAACTTAACAACAGAATCATTTCATGACTTGTCCCGCTTGTCTATGGATATTGGACTTTTCATTTGATCCACTTTTGTTTGCTTTGTGCCTCCAAAACTTAGACACGTTAAGCAGATTTCTTCATGGACATGTACTGGAAAAATTGTAGGAACAAGCATCTTCTGAATTTGCCTGTAGTTTTCAGCTTCTCCAACCAGCATCAAATCGTGATAAAAGGTATTCTTTTGCCCAGCTAGAAACCTGGTTCTTAGATGTACCTCATTATGAGTGCAGCACCTTACTACACGAAGGTATTAACATATAGGTGCTTTAAGGTAAAACTAATAACTAAAAGTAGAAGGCTGAAAATTAATTACTGACACTTGAGTGCTGAGTTTTTTAAGTAGAAAAGGTTTTTGATAGAAATTTAAGAACTGAATTTGAGCAAATAGTTGGATACGAGATAAATAAATTTTGATCATATGGTTTTCAATTGTCCTTTTTTAATTTTATCAATGACTGCGTGTGTTTTGGTGGTGGTGGTAGAGGGGTCATTACTGGATTGTGTAGTGTGGTGGAGCGACAATGGTCATGGTGGTAGGTGGTGGAGAGATGGTGATCATGGGGCAAGTGGTGGTGTGGTGGAGAGATATTGGTGGTTGTGGCAGTGTTGGTCGTGGTGGAGGGATGGCAGCAGTGGTGGTCGTGGAGGAGGGGTGGGTGGGGAGAGGGAGGGTTTTGGTGAAGAGGTGGGATGGTTCTTGTGGTGGAAGGTGTTGCCAACAGGGGCGATGATGGTCATCGTTGTAGTGGTGGACCGGTGGTGTAGGGAGATGGCAGCTGTAGAGTGGTGGTGGTGAAACTTGGTCACATTATTTGCTCAACAAGGTTGGATGATCGTGCACTCGAGAGCGAACTGATGTTTTCAATTTGAAATGCGCTGTAATTTGGGTTCATGCATTCCATGCAAGTTTTAACTTTGGCCAACCATCAAGTGACATGTTGGCAAGTTGTGCTTATTTCCTGTTTGTTTATTCAAAGTGTTGGCAAGTTGCACTTGATTTATTGCTTGTTTACTCAAAGTGTGCATCTTCCACTTCATGATCCATGGAAAGAATCTTTGTCGAACATCATATCAGAGTGTTAAACTTGTAAATTCTCCTCTAAAGCATGTGATCTTACAAGGTACTTTTTCAAAATTCTTCTAGCGTACTTATTTAGAAGGTGATTATTTACCAGAATTATATCACTTGTTGATATATGTTATGGATATAGTGTGTAAAACCAACCCCCACCCCAAAACTACATACCTTTTCTGACAAATGCAAAAGTTCAACATAAAATTAAGTTATATCTTTATTTGTTACAGACTTTCTTGACCGCTCCCGATTTCAAGTCTTTCGAAAAATGATGCTCTCCAGTTCTTGATTTGCACCCACTCTGGCACCCGCACCACATAAGTACAACATGGGGTGGAAGGGTGGCGGTGATGCTCTCACACCCGCACCACGTACCTATTCGTATCCAAGACTAATCAAATCATGTAGAATTGTACGATACGATTCGTGAGTTGTATGATTCTAACAACCATGGAGCCAACCCAATTGATTGGGAATTTGGGACACAAGGGTTAGTTTGGCTTATTTTGGTTTTACTATAAACAGTTATTGGATTTAGTTTGGTTTGGTACTTTGGTTATACTATAAACTGTGATTCAATTAAAGAAACAACTAACCATTACTTTGGGCCTTACTCAGATAAATAGGACTTTTTTTTCCCCCTCTAGACTTGGTATTAACTAGTAAGAGCTAGAGATGGATTGAAGTATGTTATGTGAAAATAGTTACTCTTGGCTCCTACTAATAACTTGGTATTAAAACAACTACCTTGCGCTCTCTTAATAGAATTTATTGTTTCCTAGGTCTTGATATTAAGGGCTAGACCTTGGCTGCTTTTTCTAAGGTAAAATCATATGGAGTAGTGATTGTGGCCCTTCATTTGATTGAGGCGTACTGTTTTTTTCCAGCAAAGTATGAGGGTTGCCAATTACCTACATGGGCCTCCATTTTGAAATAAAAAATTGAAAGCTGAAAGTTGCCGGTTTACCTCTGTTTCTCTGTTGAATTTTCAACTGGACTGCCATTGAGCATGCTCCTGCAGAAAAAAACTGGAAAATAGTGGAATTTTGAGTCAGTATCGTTGTGATAACAAGTCTAACTGGTGGTGGGAAAAGGGTTTAATTAGTTTTTTTCTGTTCCTTGATTTAAGTAAATGCAAAATGTGGTTAGTACACTCTGAAGATGGTCATAGATATATGAAAGGTCTGGTTCATAGATACTTATGATAGGCTATTGGTTGGTCCGATTTGACTGAGATACCTTCTAGCCTGAAGGAGTCTATCAAACTTGGGTAACACTTTGGCTTCTATAGCTAGTGCTATCTCGTAGGAAGTTTGATGTTTGAATTAACAAGAGCCAAGTGAGTTGTACTGGAATAGTTTCTGACATGACCATGTTCATTTTTCGTACTTTTCTTTCCTGCATCTCTTATCCCTACTAGTTCTCCCAGCAAGCTTTATGTGGAAACTCCAGCAGCTTCCATGTGGATGGCAAACAGGTCTATATGTCTTGTTTCAATGGCAGTTACTTGTAACACAGGTTTCTACTATACATTGGATTGGTGCAATTCGTAATATGTCTGCTTTAAGTAAGAATTAGCAAGATTTCAGTGTCCTGTATGTTTCTTCAAATAGGAAAGATCAAATCAATTAATCATGACAATGACAAATTCTACCGGAACAATGATTTATTTATTTATTCAGTTGTGTCAGTCTTTTGGAACAGAAATCATAGGAGAAGTTTTGTTTACATATGGTCCAAGTCTGTCTACAAGATTGGACATTAAAGGTGTGTTGATTGCACGGCCAAGCTGGGAAATTTGGCTGCTTATTCTCATATGGAATAAATTAGTATACTCCATCCACGTCAGTGGTGAAATACCACATTGGGCCGGTTTTATCTGGATGAAGGCAGGCATGATTGCTGCAGTTAAATATCAAATCAAATGGGAATACGACCTAAGACATGATTGTGCTGCAATGATGGGTTCTTATTAACAGCTCTATTCTGTGATTCAAAATTTTATAGGTCAATGAAGGAAAAATACCGAAGAATCGGGTTGCTCTTAGGATGCTAGCTGAAGAGATGGCCCAATGGCCTAATCTAGAGGTATGCCCTTTAGGAGCATTATTGTGTCTTTGGTTTAATCTACTTATGAGTTAAGAAGTTTAGTTGAGCTTTTAAGGATTGAATGTGCATTAGTGTAGATGTTATTTTCTGATATTTAAGCTTATTAGTGACCCTAAGCACACAAATTCCTAGGGTTGCTGCTGGCTAAAATAAAGAGTTAAGAGTAATATTTTAGCCCAAAACCACGAGGCCTTTTTCACTATTTTTAAGTGACTTGAGGTGAATTGGTCCATGCCTAAAACACGAGAGTTGTACCATGCATGGAAATATATCCATCTTTTGTCTTGTCTTATTTAAGGGTGTGGTGTGCATGATGCACATCGTTTCCCCTGCTCGCTTTAGCAAAGATGTACTTCCATCATTATGCAACCATGACTAGCAAACTACACTCCAGGAAAGACATGCTTGTGCCATCTAAAATAAACGCAATTGCATGACTTTTGTGTATTCTAACAATACATCTCTCAGTAATAGTATTGCAGATTCATTGGGAATCCTAGCATTTCAAAATTTCTGCTTTGGCTTCATTGTTGCACTGACATCAATATAACCATCCATATATGGATATACCTAGATCTTCAGATCTTGCCGAATGAGTTGGCACTAGTCTAAAGTCATAAGAAGCGAATTCTCTTTTATAGGAGAGTATTTGTCTAGGATGAATGGAAGAGGCGAAATTGAGAGAGCAGCTGTATAGTTTCATACTAAGACCTGAAGGCATTGATAATTTCTATATGATCCGATCTGATTATATATTAGCTGTACAGTTTCACACAAAAGTTGACTCAAATTTTGACACAAAACTAATTGGAGTTCCACGCAAATGATTGGAGTCATTCAATTTGTTTAAAATATGTTTTTGAGAGGTCACGTAAAAAATCAACTCATTTCGATATCGGTATGATCGGTTAATTTGAGTTTTATCCTTTAAAATTTGACAGGAATCAACTGAATGAATCTATCAAGCACTTGCTATTATCTGAATGAGTTGATTTTTTATAGGAACTCTTAAAATACGTTTTAAACAAATTGAATGGCTCCGATTGTTTGTGTGGGACTCCAAAATGGGTATCTCACAAAACTTGTGTCAAAATTTGAGTCAACTTTTGTGTGAGGGCAACCCATGCCTTGTGTTTAATGATGGAAGAACTGACACACCCATGATGCAATTTGTTTCTCTTTCTACTTGACCTGATCCGATAATGTTAATTTCACCTTTTGCATGCATATGAGACCCCATCATGGCATTGCTTCCTCGTGGAAATTTAATCTACGTTGTGTCTGCTGGATAGGTTGAAGTAACGAAGAAGAAGAAGAAGCCGGGCAAATCCCCATACGCGGAAACTACAGACACCGGTATTGAGCCTGAAGTGGCTGCTAAGAGACTGAATATCGATTGGGATTCAGCTGCTGATATCAAGGAAACTGACGTCTCTGATGATGCCGAATTGCCTTCAATTTTGGTTTGTTTCTTCTCTACTAAAACAGTAGGATTCGTTCTGTACCTATCTTCAATGATAAAATTTTATTTTGACGTATTTACCTGAATCTGTTGCAGGGCTATGGAGCACTATACCTAGTGACAGCATTTCCAGTCATAATTGGTATTTCTGTAGTGCTAATTCTCTTCTATAATTCTCTCCAGTAACAATTTTACCATTAAGTTTTGATGTATATTCTCTTGGCTTTGAATGAATGATCAAAGTGTTAAAACTCTCTAAAAAAGAAGCGTTAAAACTCCACGTGTGTATGCATATCGGAATGGAGAAATAAATGCTGATCGATTTTGATCAATCGAAAGAGCTTCATATACAATATTTTAGTGGGTTTGCGAGGGAAAATAGAGTTGAACCTAAGAGTAGATGAACTTAGAAAGCACCCATGGTCCCATCTACATGGGCTAGCTTGCAAGTTTTGCATGTGCAGTGTTACATCTATAGTGTAGCTATTCAAATGCATTGCCACCCCTTAAAATTGCACTATTTTATATGAGTTCCAATTTTTGATAGACATGGATAATACTTTGCATTTTACATTTTTACACATGAGCATAATCTGACTCAAATGGAAACATCCTACGAGATTCCTACTTTGCCCCCTATCTTTTTGAATTGATGTGATAAGTTTAACTTTACTTGAAAGGTATTCTTTGAAAAGTTCAAGTTCAAAAAGTGCAATAATTATGCCCCTTAATAAATTGATTTTTTTCAAAATGAACAAAAGAATCCGGACGCGGTAGTACATATTGAGTTGACTACATTATTTGTGTAGAGTACATATGATTGTTCTTCCATGCTTGAGTTGGCGGTTATAGGAGATTATGAGATGTTATTAGAGATCATGGGTCAGAGCATCTCTAGTGATAGAGTTAAGGGTGAGGTTTGGTCAGAATTTTTCTGACTTAGTTAACTAACTCTAGTTTGGGCTTCCTAGTGGGTTTGTTAACACTTGGCTAACTTTAACAAAAGCTAACTGTGTGGTTAACTGTAACAAACTTTACTAACAATACAAAGAGAAGAGAGAGAATAGGAGAGAGGGGGCTGCATGTGACAACTTTTTGCAGGAGATGTTGCTATCATGTTGCCGTTGAAGAGAGAATGTTGCCGTTGAAGAGAGAGAAAGGGAGGGATGAGAGGGGAGAGAGAGAAGATAATGGGTCCACATGCACACATATATTTTTATATCTTTCAACTCATACTACCATGCATCTTAACTCGACAACTGCAATACACATTCATTTTTTAACTTTATATACATGCTTAACAAACAAAAATAAGGATCCATTTTATACAGTTTATGTCATATAACACACAATTTTCAATTGGAGATTGATATTAACATTTTAAAAATTGATGCAGACACTCCAAAATCAGTACTCCCTCCGTCCCTTATTAGAAGTCCAGTATTCCATTTTTGGCTGTCCCTTAATAAGTGTCCATTTTGTAAAGTTAGTGGGTAAAAGTTGGTGCATTGCCTATTTTGTCCCTAAAAGTAGATTCCTTTTTGAAAAGTTAGTGAGTAAAAGTGTAATGATGATGGGTAAGTAGGGAAGTGGAGGAAAAAGTTAATGTGAAAGGTGTAATGATGATATCTTTTTAATAAGTTGGAGTTACGAAGCAGGACATTTAAAAAGGGACGGAGGGAGTATAATTCTACAGCCAATATACATGCTTGACAACTAATTTTTGGAATGCCAATAAACATGCTTGACAACTTTTTGCAGGAGATGTTGCTATCATGTTGCCGTTGAAGAGAGAGAGAAAGGGAGGGATGAGAGGGAAGAGAGAGAAGATGATGGGTCCACATGCACACATATATTTTTATATCTTTCAACTCACACTACCGTGCATCTTAACTACACAAATGCAACACACATTCACTTCTTAAATTTATCAGAAAGTCTGAGTACATATTTTTGATACAGATTTCGTACATAGATTTTTTGTAGGATCTACTAAGGGTCCCACACAAATGATTTGAGCCGATTATTAAATGTAAAATATTTTTTCAAGGGCCCTTGTAAAAATTCAGCTCAATCCGATACTTATAGGTGTTCAATCCAATCATCTAATTTTTCATTTGGATTTCAGGATATGAAAAAGTTAGATGATTGGATCGAATATATATAAATATCAGATTGAGCTGAATTTTTGCGAAGGCCCTTGAAAAAATGTTTTACATTTAGTGAACGGCTCAGATCATTTGTATGAGATCTGTAGTGGACTCCACAAAAAATCTATGTACAAAATCTGTACCAAAAATTTGTACCCATAGACTTTCTGTAAATTTATACATGCTTAACAAACAAAAATAAGGACCCACTTTATACAGTTTATGTCATATAACACAATTTAAAACAGGAGACTGATATTGGCACTCCAAAATTGATGCAGGCACTCCAAAATCAGTGTAATTCCAAAGTCACTTTTCTTTATTTTTTGAAGTGGCTTCATCAATTTTTAGATTGCCAATATCATTTTCCTTTTCAACACCACCACTAGAGATGTTCTTGCATGGTTGATTTCTCCGCTCCCTTTTTCCGTGGTAAAAGGTGGGGAAAATGACGGCCCAGAACGTGTTTTGATAATTAATACCCGCCAAGAACAAGCTAAGAACATTTGCTAAAACTGAAAATGTCCTTGACGGGTATTAATTATCAAACACACGTCCTTGACCGTCATTTTCCCTAAAAGGTGATCATTGGACTTGGAGGGAAATAACCGCCCGGTTCCATACTTTATGGGCTAAACCAATCCAATTCAAGAACCTTGGGCCATGTTTGACTTCGAATAAGCAAATAATAATTGGAAAAATGACGGTCAATGACATATTTTGATAATTAATATCTGTCAAAGACATTTTCAGTTTTAACAAATATTCTCAATATGTCATTGGCAAATATTAATGATCAAAACACGTCTTGAGTCGTCATTTTTCCTAAATAATTGGGCCCAAGACTAATCGAATATCATGGCCCATAAACCTTCAATCCGCAATAGCCGGTTCATGAGCCATGTTAATTTGCCTTCGAATAAGTAATTAATTGGGCCCAAGAGTAATCGAATATCATGGCCCCATAAACCTTCAATCCGCAATAGCCCATATGTTGGCCCAATTTAATTAATTAATTAATTAAACGGTATTCCAACGTTAGCCCGATGCTTGGTGCAAAACTCGGGTATAATAATTGATACATTGGCCCCCTTACAAATAAAGCATTAAAAGGCATAAATTTCCCGGACCATTTTGCCCAACCAATATTGATGTCTAGTTCACGCTTTTTACCAAGCATAAATTGTACACTTCTGATGCAGTGCAACCCTTTTTTACGAAACTAGTTGCAAGAAGAGATCACAAACTTGCTTATATTAAAAATTTTCTTTTTGAAACACAAACACAAATAAAGAAGGCCCTCAATTTTCATTCGTAAACATCAAAAACTCCCTAGTCCTAAGGCTTATAGTAACCCTTATAGGTCTGTAGAAACCCTAAACGAAATAGGAAGACAAATCAAGCCTTAATTGAAAGAAAGATGAAAATTGCAAAAAAAGGAGAATTCTAATTTGACTATGAAAACGTAAACTAGAAAGAAATATAATATTGTCAAAACAGACGACAACTAAAATGAAGTTTCTACTAATAGTTATAAGCAAATCAAATATTACTATAGGAAGGCGTAGCAGTCCTGTTGGGTCGAAAAACATTGTTGATCATCTTGCAAAGGGAAATGAGTATTTATCAGTGGGCCGTTCGGCCCGCGGTTCAATCTCGTCCCGATTCCAGTATGGTTTGGGTTGTGCTCGGTTCAGTCGATCTAGAAACGTATACGCAATCAGAGTTTGCGTCAACTTTTAACTTGTTGATATCACTGCCTATAATCTCTTGTTCCGGCATACTTCAAATTTGTTAAAGTAACGTCGTTCACAAAACATAGGTCAATGGGAAAAAGGATTGAATGCGATTCTTTTTTCTTTGCCAATCATCATTAGAATAGCATCAAATGGAGCTATCAATTGTCTAAGAAGTGACGACAAAGTTTGACATTACAAGCCCAACATAACAACTCCTCCAAGTCCTGGAAACCGGTTGCGGAGTGAATATAAACTTGACAAAAAAAAACTTCCATGGAAAAGATAATCAAACCGCGTCTTTTACTACTCCTTCCGTTCCTAAATAAATGTCCGGCCCACAAACCTAGACCTTTAAAAAAATGCATTTGTTTCGTTAAAAAAATTAAATTTTTTTTCACAAATCAATAGATGGCAATGGGTTCTATTAGATCGTAGAAAAAAATTAGATTTTTTAACGAAAAAACATGTATCTTTTGTAAGGCCTAGTTTTGCGCGTCGGACATTTATTTAGGGACGGAGGGAGTATTTTTTTTTATTTTATCTGAAAAAAATTATGTAAAATTTTTTATCTAAGTAAAAAAATGAGATTTTTACCTCTAAGTACAGAAAAGTGAAACTTAATTTCTATTAAAAAGAGATGGAATACTTAATTGCAACTAAGTCTATTTTTATGAAAATACATTTAGCATTAATGGAAGTGTCACCTTAGAGTTTTAGGGTACCCTAGGGTTAGGTTTAGGTGCTCTCATAGAGCCCTAGGGTTTAGATTTAGGCACTTTCGCAAGGGTTTTAGGGTGCACTTTCCTATTATAGGATTTTAGCGGTTTAAGCACTTTCATATGGTATCATATATAGGGGTTTTAGGCATTTTAATAGGGTACCTTAGGATTTAGGCACTTTTATAGGGATTCTAGGGTGCACTTTTCTATTATAGGGTTTTAGCGGTTTAGACACTTCCATAGGGTACCCTATATAAGAGTTTTGGTATTTTTATAGGGTACCCTAAGGTTTAGGCACTTTTATAGGGTGCCCAAGGGGTTAGGCATTTTCAGGGTTTAGGATTTTAGGTACTTTCACAGAATTTTAGTGTTTCATTAATTAGCGGAGACATCACGGAAATTACTTTCTATTTTTTGGATCTAGAGGTAAAAAACCCAAACAAGAAAATAGGCTTAATCACATCCTGCCCCCTCAAGCTATCACACTATTCAAAATTATCCTCAGAATTACAAAATCCTACCCTTGACCACCTTAAACTATCTAAACTTTTCAATTTGGCCCCCTTACTCATCTTCGGTCGCCTACTGGACATTAAAGATCTTAGAATAGCTTTCAAATGTCATTTTTCTCCAAATGTGGGGAGATTTTGGAGAATGATATGCATACATACTTGCATACGCATCAAACTAATTATTTTATTCCCATGAATAGTTATTTGGCATCTTGATGGTTTCGATTGACGTTTTGATTGTGCAAGGGGTATTGAGAGGTTTTAATGGGGACAAAAGAGAGAAAAATCGATTGATGAGGATGATTGAAAGGAAGGGGTTCAAACAATGATTTGGCCTTTAACGTTCTTTGATATGCAAAAGTTTATATAAGAAACATTTTGGGTATTCTAGTTGTGTTTCGAGAACAAAAATATTTGAGCACTATTTTGGGCCATATGACGGCCATTACACGGATGAAGACTAATAAATGGTTTAAGTTGAATAGTTTAGGTAGTTTAAGATGGTTAAGTGTTAAGTTTTGTAGTTCGTGAGTTAATTTGAAAAGTGTGATAACTTAGGGGGCAAGATGTAACTAAAGCCTCTTTTATAAAGAGTTTTATAGTTACTTTCTCTATTCCATTTTGTTTTGTCTCATTTTTTTTTAGTGTCTTAAACTGTTTGTCTATTTTAACAAATCAAATTAAAAGATCCTATGAGATTCCTACTTTGCCCCTAGCCTTTTGAATTGATGTGACAATTTCAATTTTACCTGAAGGGCATTGTTTGAAAAGTTTAAGTTCAAAATTCGGTTAACTTTTTAGTTTTAGTTTTTGTTTAGTTTTCAATAATTACTCTATTTCTTTCTCCAATCATTATCTTATTTTTTTCTATTATTACTTTCTCATCCCTTTCTATCTCTCTCCAATCATTACCCCTATCTTCAATCATTACTTTATTTCTCTTTCCACCTACTACCAAAACTAAACTAAACAAAACTCCCAACCAAACACAACCGCAATAATTATGCTCCTTTAATGAGTTGAATTTTTAAAAAATGGACAAATGAATCCGGACATGGGCATACATATTGAATTTTTTATTTATCAGCAAATACTGCCAAGAGGCAAGTATTTAGTTGACATATTGAGTTGACAAGATTTATTTATGTGAAGTACATAAAAACTATGAAGATAATCAAAAAACACAAACGAATCGGGACATGAGAGTACACACATTATTTTAGTCAACTCAATTGGACAACATTATTTATGACTTATGAAAATAATCAAAGTAACACTATTCCGGACACAATATCATTGAATAATTTTGTAGACATTACATCCCTAACAATGCTCCCAATCAAAAGCTAATCCCTTTCCATTTTTCTTCTACTTCCCTTTTTTCTGGCTCAGAGTTAGGACTGGGAGTAGAGGAAATTGCTAGAAATGGTCCAGATCTGTGCAACCACATGACATGTTTTGACTTGTCAAGAAGGCAACGGAATGTGACTTTTCTAAAGCAAGATTCCCTTAGTCATCAAAGACTACCCACCTACAGTAAAACCTTTTACACAAACAAAGCCCTTAAATCATGATGAGATATAATTATTATTTACAGAGCAGATGCAAAGCGGTTCTTTACGGAGTTGAGTAATTTCAGTCATTTGTTTCGACATTGGACAGTCCAAATTGAAAATAATCTCTTAATGATAATAGATCTATTACCGTTGAGAAATTATTTTTAATCCGAATCATCCAAAATATTTTTGGAGTGAGTTCCGCAAACATTTGTTCAAGATTTTTGCAATCAGGATACTGGATATGGGACCATATCTTTTGCACAAAAGTGAGGCATCAAAGGCACAGCCCATTATGACCAGCCACATACCCTTTTGAGCGGTGGCCAGCGGTGCTCACTCGTGGTACCCACCAGTACCGACAGTCCAACGTCACATAACAAATAGATTAGCATTTGAACCCCACGATTAATAATTGACTCCTCCATTCGTTCTATATTGAGAATTCATTACGAAAAGTTATGTCATTTTTTAAATAAAAAATTTAATTCCGTGTATATTTTTTTGAATTTTTTCTGCTCTAAATTAAAGTATGAATCTTTAATACGGTGCAAAAAAATTCAAATAATTATACACATAAATAATTGATTTTTTTATTTGAAAAATAGTAAAAAAGAGAAAGTGAGACTCCCAATATAAAATGGATGGAGTATAAAATTAATGAGGACATAGCTTGCCTGCTTGCTTCCCTCAGTTTTGAGTCTTTTTTGAGCCACAATAATGATTAGAGATGTTTAATTTTTAAGTTTCATGGCTAACACTTGTCAAAATTTATGTCGATCGAGTTTAGGTAGATATAATTGTGATCATAGATCCTAGATGGTCAAATTCACCCGGTTGACGCGATCTCTAACTCAAGTAATATTCTAACATGAGTTAATAATTGAACAATTTTGATTATTATTGTGAATCCAAGAATTCATTTATTACTATCCAGTCGACTTGATTATTAATAATTAAAAAATTCCGATTTTTATTGTGAATTCAAGACAAGCTAGTGAACGCAAAAGCAGCAAATCAAAATCTCAATTATTCCGAAGCTCATATATACCAAATAAAATCAACCACCCGTCACCCGTGTCTCTGTCTCTATTTCTTCTAAGTAAAGGAGATGAAGAATTTTAAAAAAAGAAAAGAAAAAGCTATTATACATGATTTAAAAAAAAAAAAAAAAAACAATGAGAAGCCCCCGGCGACCGTGGAATAAAGAGAGAGAGAGAGAGAGAGAGAGAGAGAGAGAGAAACTATTACATGAGGAGAGGAGAAAGAAAGGAATGAATGAAATGAAGGGGTCTGTCACTGCCGCGTTCCTTTTAACCTAGGTCCAATCATTCTGAGCTCGAATTTCTTAACATTTCCGGCGACGCGTCGCATCGTGTTGTCCAGAACATACGGGATTCCGTCTTCGCTGGTGAGATATGTGGTGTTGACAAACTCCCGGCATGGCTCCCGGCGGTCGCCTATGGTCCCGTGGTAATGGAAGTACTTAATACGACCCTCGGTCTTGTGTGTTGTCTTCCCGGCTACGTTCTGGGACATGTGCACCCCCGTCGCAAACACATTGCGCGGTTGCACCGCGTACTTTCTATCTCTCCTTATTCCTCTCTTCACATCCTTGTAAACTAGCTTCTCGAATCCCCACTTCCTGCAATTGCACCATATACCAGATGCATATAAGATTCAAATAAATAATTCAATGGCAATAGCATCACATTTGTTGCAGAAATCCCAATCTGTGTTACAGTTAGACCTACTAGGTTACCAACCATTTCACCCACTTTTAACCAACTCAAAATGTAGAGATTGAGCAGGCATTCTTATTCTTTTTTGTTGCCGAGATAATACGCCTATACCATGAAATTTACAACCGGACAATTAAATAAGAACGTCCAACCATGAAAAAACCTAGGATACCCACGGGCAAGTGTAACAATGATCTAAAATAAGTAGTACTTCGGTAACTGTACCTTTAATAAAGAATGCCATGGATTCCACCGAAAGCTTAGAAGACATAAATATTAATTTGGATTGATTTCTAGTCCTAATAAAGTCCCAGCAGGATTTCTATATTATGCATCAAATAGGAATCATCATATAAAGAATAAAGGAAAAGTCTGGTGGTGATGCTATCATTTTCTCCCGGAATATATTCTGGGTTTGGTTTACCAACGCGGTTTGGTTTCCCAACGCGGGTTTCATTCCCCACCTTGTCGGTCGGATTAGATTACTAATGAAAAACCATCAGAGGTCAGCAATTACATTACACACTGTGCTTTGGTTCAGCTTATTAAATCAGTAACGTCTCGCTTTGGTTCAGCTTATTAAATCAGTAACGTCTCTTACGCTACCGACAACTCGTTTCACATTATATACTTTCCCTTTTGGTAGACAAAATGACATGAAGAATGTTGCCTTCACCACTATATAGCCATATGGAAGGGGCACCATGCACCTTACACTGAGGCCAAAGCTAAGAGATCTCACCGTGTGCCCAATGTTAGACCTACAGAACGCCTAAGGAGACTTGAACCCAAGTTTCGAGCCAAGAACTTCAAGTAGTTACCGATTGCGGTAATAGAGTACTCAATAGCCAAGTTCCAAAACAACATGTTTGAACAGTTTCAGGAAAAAACAACAAAAGAAAACTCTCATAAGAAGGTCTACATCAATGATAAGAAACAATAGGAAAATAACAAGTAACAACCCACCCCACTTCCATCTGGCCCAGATAGAAACAAGGGTGAGGAAGCATATTAAACTATTACCAAAGGAAAGCATCAATAAATCCAAACATGTCCCAACCACTCAGTAACATGTTAGTAATATTCAACATCAAAATATGTTTTTGAGCTATCAATTTCAACATCAAAATATGTTTTTGAGCTATCAATTTCAACATCAATACCAGACTTTAAAATGACTCAACCACCAATTATAATTGCAGCGTGAACCTATATGAACAAACTTACAACAACGCAATTATGACCCCCGACTACCATAATTTCGGCAGGGACAGCTCTCTACCTTTCCCATACAGCATATTCGCAACTCCTAATAAAGACATTCATGTATCGTTACAGCTACCTGTGAGGTGTATGATTTCAAACAAAACCAATGTATTTTTAACATTTTCTTTGCCAACTAGTCCATTGCAAAATAAAGCAGAACATGGACAGAATTCTTGCATTCATTGGGGACATTTTCCTTGAAAGAATTTTCTATTGTACCTTCAAACCAAATACTAAAACTAACCGGCTAGACTCTGACACGTTTCAGTTTTCTGCTTCACAATAAGAAATTGTGTATATTTTGATCGTCTTTTGGAGTAAATAATAATATGTTCGAGACACTTCGTTTACGTAAGAGATTACTTTTCAAGTAAATGACGTGTGGCGTCAACAATAGTGAAGCTAATATTAAATCACAATGCCCAAATACTCGACTTATAACTATATACATGATATGTTCGAACATAAGCAAGCTAATAGTCTTTTCTTTTCTCAACAACTCAGGTGGCTGGACCAGCTTACACTCACCTCGACTAATTCCTACCCCACTCGCGGGGAGCTAATGGTAATTGTATTGTTCAATTACCGGTTAAACACCCAAATTGAAGTTATTTACAAGACAAGTCCCCTGAAAGAGGGATCTGATTGACCTGGTCTCAGCCCACAAAGAAGAATCAATAATCAAACCAAGAGCATGTCAATTAATAAACCATCTAAGAGCATTTTCAGGGTCAGATTTTAACAATGGATGTCAAATTTCCAGCCAGTCCTGTCCAAATCGCAATGACCAATTTCTCAAATTGACAAACAAAAACTCAAAATCAAGTCATCCATCAAAAAACAAATACTACTATCAAATCACAAAATCAGAACCAGAGAAAACATTGTTCTTACTTGTGAGCTACACCGACGTCATCGGACAGGCAGAGCTTGTTCGACATGGTCATCTGTTCAATCGTAAACTGCGTATACCCGGATAACGAATCCATGACCGCCTTGATATTATTCCTCCGCGGCACGAAAACGAACTCATCCACGTCGAAGAAGAACATCCACTTGGCATCGAACCTGTACCTATGCAAACAATCGTTCACTATAAGGAACTGGTTGTGGTAGTACCCGTCAAACCTCTCCTGCTCCTTTATGTCCTGCACCGTCACGTACCCCTTCTCCATCCACGGCTTCAGCACCTCCATGACCTCCCCGTGGAGGCCGCCGGCGTCGTGGATCACGAAATGCGACCGCTCGCCGAACAGCCTGATATGGTAAGCCAACCACTCGCGAATCCGCTGTGGACTTAAGCCTCCGTACAAGCACGAGCCGCAGTATAAGTAATCGTACTTGGGCGGGGAGGTGAAGTAGTTAGGGTTCAGAGTTTCGGGTTTTTCGGTTAGGGCTGGGATGATGTCGGTAGTGTTGGAGCTTCCGTCGCCGCCGCCGTTGGTGGAGGCGAGGAGGAGGAGGGTTCCACCGCCGAGGCCGTCGAGGCCGACGGGGGAGGGGCAGGTGCAGTTGACGACCACGACGGTGTAGATGCGGCCGTAGCCCCAGTCGGGGAGGATTTTATAGCCTGCGGCGGTTGCGGTGGGGACGGTGGAGTTGTGTGGGACCCACCGGCATTGGTAGGAAGGGTTGCCGTACACCTGGAGGGGCTTCGAGGACAAGCCCATGACCGCGAAGGTGTTAAGCCCCCCTCTGTAGGCGCTCATCAAGACGAAGTTGTACGAAGCGGCGCCGTACGTGTTGAAGCTCCTTTTAATAATGCCTCCTTCGAGTACCTTGTCCTGCTGACGCGGCGGCGGCGGCGGCGACGGAGCGGTCGGCGGGGCAAGCGGTGGTGGGGATAAATTAACTGCCGCCGCATCCGCGGTGGTTTTCGTGGAGTTGGAGAAGGCGGTGGAGTTGGAGACGGCGGCGGTGGTGGAGATGTCGGTGACGCAGGCGCGGAGGTCGGGGGAGGAGAGAGAAAAGCGAGGAGGGAGGAATTGGAGGACGGTGACGAGAGAGCAGACGAAGAGGAGGGCTGTGATGAGGAACTTGAGCTCAGCTGCACAGTTCCAGGATACTCCTACGAACATCTTCTTCTCTTTCTCTCTCTCTTTAGCCATTAGAGTAGTAAATTGAGAGAGAGAGAATCAAAAGATTCAACAACGACAAGCAGCAGAACAAGTTCTCTCTCTCTGAGACTGTCTCTCTCTGTCTCTCTCTCTCTCTCTCTCTCTCTCTCCTCCACTGGTGGGGGGGTGGGTTCTGTTTTGATGTAAGCAATGATTAATTAGTGTTCTGTCGAGGACACATTATTATTATTAAGAGGAGGGGAGGGTAGGGGAATGTGATAAGAAATTACTCCGTAGTTTTTTAGAGTCAAAAAATTGGAGTGGGGGATGTGGATTCAGATCGGAGAAGGGAAAAGCAAATTAGGAAAAGTCGGTACAGAGGAGTAATTTCCCAATTTCAAGAGAAACAGGTGGGGAAGGGAGGCATGTGCGGTGTGAAGCCCCAGCGTATCGGTATTTGTCCAATTCTCTGTTGTCTTCCTTTGTCTTTTTTCTTTATTTTTGGATATTGTTTTCCTCTCACCTCGAGCTGTTAATTTACCGCAGAATAGGGCTCCTGGTGGTTTATGTTTTTTTTTTTTTTAGAAAAATGATAATGTCAAAATCGTTTTTTGTTTGTGCCCAATTAATAATTGGTTCCATTATTGGACTCTTTATTTATTTCTTTACTTGTTTGTTTTTTTTAGAATTTTAGTAATAAGTGACAATTTATTACTGTACTACTTATTTTATGATCAGAAAAAATATGCTTACTAGTAGTCATTTGCTTATTTTTGTACTATGTTAATTTCGTTGATAGTTTGATTAAGCAGGTTGCAAATACCAAATGGTCGGTATTTGGTTATTTCTCATTTCATGTAAGCAAGCAGATAATTAGGCCTATTTTGTTATCTCTTTAAAGTACAAAAATATGTTCAAAATAAATATTTCCCAATACATAATCAATATATATATATAAAACCCAATTATTCAAAAATAATCTGGCATTTGATTACAAAAAACGAAAAGTAAAACAAAAGATTCAGCAATGACGATAAGGAGAGAAATAATTTGTGTTTAGTGTTGGATTTTAATGAAGCTGGCAGAGGAAGTCTATTATACCAGTAGACTTGTAATGTGAATAGGGAATTGTTTGATTAGAAAAGTCGGTGGAGTATAGTGTTTTTAACTGGGGAAGGCATGTGCTGCGGTGTGTGTGAAACCCCTTTCGCATCGGTACTTGTCCTTGTTTTGTTTTACTAGTTGTTACACTGGAATATCTTTTTACTCCACTTTGTTGTCCCAAAGCTTTATGGATTTTCTTTTTTTTTTTTTTTTTACCCCTCCCACAGGTCCCACTTCAACCTGTTCATTTCTCGCACAATATTTTGTATTTCAAGGGCATTAAGTATACCACTAAGGTGGTAGCCCTGTTGGCAACGTTCGCAACTCTTTTCGACGGAGACGTGGGTTTGAGTCCCGACGTCTTACGCCTGCGGATGAGTTATTGGATTATTGATGGGAGGAGCTTATGCCAATTGTGTACCAGGTGGTGTCATAGTGACGATTCGTCCTTCCGGATGGTAGCTATAGTTAGAAATCGGACATTCCATCCGTGGGCAAGGAGCCTCTATGCTCACGCCCAAAGAGAGTTGTTACGCTAGTTGCCCCTCCCACCTTTTTACGATTATCAAAAAAAAGAAGAAGGCGGCATTAAGTATTTATTTATCAATAATTTATTTATATTAATTCATAGCTTATTGAGGTTGATTCCTAGCACAATTGATAGAACCAGTAATGGTCCGAGCCATTAATTGCAGAAATGAACAGTCGGAATTGGCCGCTAAACACCCGCTTGACAGGAGGGTGCTTGGCACCTTTAAAGCATGCAAAAATACAAGCCTTCTCCGTAACACATTATTGTTACACTAATTCTGTCACACCCTCGATTTTTAACATAAAGTATAAAGATTTTCTGAATAATAATACCTCGCAATAATATAGATAATACCCCAAATCAAGGTTCATTCCCAAGATTTTAACTTAAATTCAAAGTTAACTGTTCAAGCTCGAAGATTCAAATAACCTGACAGAAAAGAAGGTTTAGGGTTTACAGTCCTCCATGATCCAACGATATTCATAATAGAAATTAAAATTACATTCCCAAAGAGTTTTACAAAAAAAAAAAAATAAAAATGCCGAAGTGATTTCCCGTATTAGCTTTCAAAAGAATGATGTCAAATGCACGCCAAGCACTTCATGTCCCCCTGTTCGAGTGTACTTGAAAGAAGGATAGGGTTGAGCAAAATACGTGCCCAGTAGAGAATTCTATACTTAAACTATATAAAAATGAAATGAGTCATACACCATGAATAAGTGAGTGAATATTGGTGGATAAGCCCCAAGTACGAATGGTTACCACCGAATTATACTATTAGATTAAAGGACCCTAGACTTCACCGGAAAGTCACTAACCGTTCACTCCTTAGACTAGTTGCATCGTTAAGCTTACGTTAACCCACTTCAGTCTATAACCAATTCCGAATCATTTTAGTATCCTTCATACGATACTACAGTCTTCCTCGAGTCTACAATCATCATTATTCAATCCCTTCATTACAGAATCTCTCTTTTCTTTTAACCACATATATTCCTTCAATGAACACTAGGGTCACCTCGGGTCTATTTCCCTCGAGCGCAGGGTCACCCCAAGTCTATTCCCTTGATAATAATAGCTTGGGTCACCTCGGGTCTATCTCCTCGAGCGTAGGATCACCCCGAGTCTTTTCCCTCTACAGTAACGATCATTTGGGTCACCTCGGGTCTATTCCCTCGAGCGCAGGGTCACCCCGAGTCTATTCCCTCAGCAATAACAATCATTGGTTAGCGGAAATGCACATCGCTTAACCGACCCTCCACCATTTCATAATTGACTTCCATTTCACGAATATTAAATCACTCAATCGAATCCAAGAATCATTCAATCAATCACATGGCGTTAGAAAGCCAACAATCAACCGTATCGCTTATAGACCAATACACATGTCCTCACCATACCTCCAATTATATCCTCGCACCTACGCAACGTGCTACTCACAAGCGGTTTTTAAAGTATCCGACCTACTAGTTCCTATACTTGAATCTCGTAATAAGTGTACCCAGGACGATCGAGAGGTTCAACGAGTTGTGAAGATACAAGTTACTACCTTACCCTTAAAGTCACTATGCCGCTCCCATCTACCATTTATGCCCACCACGATATTCGAACAACCTACGGCACTCATAAACACTCTACGATACGTACTCATCGAGTTCGTAATGTTCCAAATCCTTTAACCGTGAAATTCGTACCGTTCAAACCAAGTTTAGATCATAAGCATTTTTGTAAAAGAGAAATCATGCCCAAACGAAAATTAAAATTCATGGGGATGTCCAACGGTTTTGTTAATAGCGATTAGTCAAATTAAGAATCACCTAGGAAGTGGTCGGAATAGATTAGGAAAAATCGGTGCCTTAAAAAAAATGGAATAAGAATCAAAGGTGAATAAACAATGCAATTTGGAATTTGTTATCGATAACTAAAAGTAAAAGGTATCGATAACTCGTAGTCGGGATCAGTGGTTGCATGACGTTATCGATAACAAATGAGAAAAGATATCGATAACTACAAGTTTTTGGTCGGTCGAAAAGCAATGGTATCGATACCAATGAGAAAGGTATCAATACTTGTGGGGTCAAAATTGTTCCAGACGTGAGGGTAGCGATAACAAGGGCAGAGGGTATCGATAACAAGTAGTTTTCTAGGTTTTGGAACCAAGTGTTATCGATAACAATGAAAATGTTATCGATAACAATTACTTTCGAGCAAATTTTTGACAAACAGAGGTGGGTTTTTCAGCCACAACAACATCAACAACAATAACCACGATCAAATGCAAGAATCAAGCTACAAGAAACAAGTCATTTACATATATTGAGAGTTAGAACCCCCTACCTCAAAATTCAAGAACGAATTCGAAAGATTTTCAAGCCCTAGCTCTAATCTTCGGATTCAAACGGAATGCACCTCCTCCGAGCTCAAACCGACGGAATACGAACAGAAATATGTGAAGGGAGGAAGGATTGGAGGTTGGGTTTTGTGGGTTTTGGGTTGATTTTGTGGGAGAGTGAGTGAGAGAGAGTGAGAGCCGAGAGATGAGGGAGAGGTCGGGAGAGAGAGAGAGAGAGAAGTAAAAATGGGAATTTTAATCCCCTACACACACACACCTTCTTTTATATACTCACACACACACAACTCACACTTGCACTCCCTCCACTAACAATCCTCTCATATTAACCCCAAAATCAAATAAACTTAAAAATTTCCATATTTTCCTTCAATTTCTAATTTTAATAAACCTTAAAAAAAATTTCCGAAATTACGAGTCCTTACACCCTTCCCACCTTAAAGAAATTTCGTCCTCGAAATTTGCCAAACCAAGTCCAACCAACACACACTACACAGGTACACCTCAACCATAACACGGTTCATCATGCAACATTTCAGTAATCATGAAAATTTACGTCAAAACTCATGTCAATAAAATTGAAACAAACACAAGCACTTCTTTCTAACCTTGCCCTCCTTTTCCCACGTAAACTCGCACTAACGGTATCCTCTTACCCCTAAAAATGTGATCATGCAAGTCTAGGACACATATCAGTTTCTTACCGTAGGACACATCAGCCTCTAACTCGAGTTCGGATCGTTCTAACACATACATTGGATTCGGCTCATACTTCCACAATATCCATATACATTTAACGCATCTCAAATACCTGAAAAAAATCTCGGCAGCAATGCTAAACGGTACACAATTCCTAAGCTCCCTTTTATCGCGAAGTCTCTACATACGATTATCTATCCAAACACGAAGATCTTGCCTCTAAACGTAACCCGATAATCCAATTGACTCTTTGAGACTTCCATTTAGAATGGGCGGTGATCAAGCGCCTTTTTCAAGTGGATTTCATCGGCAGTCGCTTGGCTATCCAAAACACACACCGTATCCGACACTTTAAACTATCCTTCTAGCGGTGAACGCTTCCTTTCTACCCAAGACGAGACAAACCCCAACGCGGTGATACTTTACGAAAACACATGATTCCCCTTCTTCAATTCACATTGGGTGACGACGATGATCAACACAATCCTTTGGTTAGCCTTACACGGTTAGCAATCTCTGACGAATTACCTTAATCTGTTCAGTCATTCTCCCTCGAGCTTCCACGTATCGTTAGCGAATAGGTTTCGCTGTACTTCTCAATACTAAATCTAGAGAGCCCAGAGCGCTTACCAATTCTTCCAAAAGTCGCACCAAATTCTCGCACCAGCTCAAGTAACTTTAAGATCATGAAAAGAATTCGTTTGACATCTCAAATGAAAAGAGCAGGCTCCAAAACTCTAACAGCGCCAAATCAAGAATTTCAAAGAATAAAAACGGGGTACCCGAATTTCAGAGAACACAAGGAATCTTTAAAGCAGTTAGACAACAAGCTCAATGCACAATCTCAAGATGATCCGAAGGATCTTGGAATGATTACTCATAACCTTTCTATTGCTCTACAAGTCAACAGAGTCTGCGAATAACCTTTTATCAACTGGACGATGTTGATGCTAAGGATACATATAAGGTAATGAAACAGATTTCTGGTAAAACCACTGATACAAGATCGTAAATTGTCCAATACCGAAAATGATAAGAACCTCCAATAAGTTAAGGCTGAGCATTACAGAGTAAATCATTGCGTGCCTCCAGAGTTGAGGAACCACAATAGAGTTGAGTACCATTGCGAGCAACTACAACAGGTGAATTCGAATTGAACGGAACCAACAAATGGGTTTCAATAAATATGCCGGCACGAGATTTGACTCCACTTACGACATGAGAATTCGAGTAGAGTAACAATTTCCAACTGACAGACTAATAGTCGCAACAATGGAAGCCAAACCAACCGAATAGGTCTAGGTCACCAAACGGATACAAGGCAAAAACAAATTCAAATCACGTGACTCCATAGTTGAAAAATCAGAATAAATGGTGGGAGTAGAGCAGGCAACAATAGCATCAAAGTCCGAATTTAATGGCACCAATGAATTTGTATGTCATGAAGTATGTGACCACAAATTGGGTTTAATAGGTTGAAGTTGCAAACTAAATACTCACGTGGAATGACAGTTACAAGCAAACGACGAAAATGATAGTCGCAACAAAGGAATCTAAACTGACCAATGGAAACTTATCTCAAGCAAGATGATGTCAAAATAAGACTCTGAATGGGATACGAGGAACATCCGTCAAATTTAACAACAAAAGTGTCATAGGATGCTTCGCCTCAAGGATTCGGAGATACCCAAGAAAAGCTAGGAATGGATTGAGTGACAATTAGTCTAAACACCAAGAATTTTAGCAGGTCATCTACACAACGGATTCCACAAAGATAGCTTACGATACAATTCTAACAATATTCAGTTAGGCCAACGAAAGAGGATAATAAAAATAACAACTCCTACAAAATCACGTTCGGAATATCACCAATCATCATGGTTACAACTAATCTCTGTCCAAATCAGATCAAATCTCACCATAAGCAAACTAAAGAAGTCAAAGACAGCACTTCAATATGGAACAATTAACCTCTAGTCTCGACATACATGATCTATTGATGCTTCTCAATACGCGAGGACTAAGATTCCTGATTTTCAATTCCAAACACGAACAATGATGTGATTCTCAACGAATGACAAGATTTCAAAGCAAAAGTATTATAGTGAACGAATCGAATGATAAGGAGAGGAAGATACCTCAAACAACTAACATTTCTGAGAGCTAGAGAGTAGAAGAAGAATGGTTTAGTTACTGAACTGCATCTGTTGTTTCGGTGTACGCTTATGCTGCTGCACGGAGCTCAACTCATCATGTACTCCCAATCCCCGAGGACAATTCCTTGCCATGTGGCCAAGTTCGCCGCAAGTATAACAAGATCCTCCACGCCATGGACATTGAGAACGAATATGACTAGACTGACGACATCGATAACACACAATCTGATGCTTGAGAAGAACTCCCGGAGTCTTGGAATAAGGAGGTGGCTTAAGGCCCTGCTGACCCTGAATAGAGGAATTTGATACCCTAAGTTTCTTCCTTCCTGAACTCTTAACACTCTCTGAGGATGACCTCGCGCTAATGACTCGACGTTTAGTCTCCCCTACATTCTCACCAACCTGCGCGCTCTCCGGAATCTCAACACCCTTCGCACACTCAACGATCTCAGGAAACATCGCTTCATCTCTAGTACATTGATTCGCTTCATTCTCTTCGTATGCACTACGGCCCTGGTGTTCATGATCCCCGGTTTCTCCACACCTAACTCCATACCTCGAAGACATCTTATTATGAAGAATAAAAAGAAAGTCATCAGTATTAACCACATTGCTATACGATGCAAGTCTACAACCTTTCCAGCATGGAAAACAACACAACGCCACTCTACCGTAATATAAATGCAATGCTATATCGACGTACTAACGCATTCATGCAAGCACACATACGGTTTTGTAAAAAGATGCAGTGACTTTTGAACCCATGAGACTAAAAGTCTCCCCACGGTCTCGAGGTGTTCTAAATCTATACTCTGATACCAAGTTGTTACACCCTCGATTTTTAACATAAAGTATAAAGATTTTCTGAATAACAATACCTCGCAATAATATAGATAATACCCAAAATCAAGGTTCATTCCCAAGATTTTAACTTAAATTCAAAGTTAACTGTTCAAGCTCGAAGATTCAAATAACCTGATAGAAAAGAAGGTTTAGGGTTTACAGTCCTTCATGATCCAATGATATTCATAATAGAAATTAAAATTACATTCCTAAAGAGTTTTACAAAAAAAAAAAAATGCCAAAGTGATTTCCCGTATTAGCTTTCAAAAGAATGATGTCAAATGCACGCCAAGCACTTCATGTCCCCCTGTTCGAGTGTACCTGAAAGAAGGATATGGTTGAGCATAACACGTGCCCAGTAGAGAATTCTATACTCAAACTATATAAAAATGAAATGAGTCATGCACCATGAATAAGTGAGTGAATATTGGTGGATAAGCCCCAAGTACGAATGGTTACCATCGAATTATACTCTTAGATCAAAGGACCCTAGACTTCACCGGAAAGTCACTAACCGTTCACTCCTCAGACTAGTTGCATCGTTAAGCTTACGTAAACCCACTTCAGTCTATAACCAATTCCGAATCATTTTATTATCCTTCATACGATACTACAGTCTTCCTC
Source organism: Rhododendron molle (assembly GCA_025413875.1). Classification (NCBI taxonomy): domain Eukaryota; kingdom Viridiplantae; phylum Streptophyta; class Magnoliopsida; order Ericales; family Ericaceae; genus Rhododendron; species Rhododendron molle. The sequence continues at coordinate 36,879,730 of CM046389.1, read as the reverse complement.
GAGTCCACAATCATCATTATTCAATCCCTCCATTACAGAATCTCTCTTTTCTTTTAACCACATATATTCCTTCAATGAACACTAGGGTCACCTCGGGTCTATTTCCCTCGAGCGCAGGGTCACCCCGAGTCTATTCCCTTGATAATAATAGCTTGGGTCACCTCGGGTCTATCTCCTCGAGCGTAGGATCACCCCGAGTCTTTTCGCTCTACAGTAACGATCATTTGGGTCACCTCGGGTCTATTCCCTCGAGCGCAGGGTCACCCCGAGTCTATTCCCTCAGCAATAACAATCATTGGTTAGCGGAAACGCACATCGCTTAACCGACCCTCCACCATTTCATAATTGACTTCCATTTCACGAACATCAAATCACTCAATCGAATCCAAGAATCATTCAATCAATCACATGGCGTTAGAAAGCCAACAATCAACCGTATCGCTTATAGACCAATACACATGTCCTCACCATACCTCCAATTATATCCTCGCACCTAAGCAACGTGCTACTCACAAGCGGTTTTTAAAGTATCCGACCTACTAGTTCCTATACTTGAATCTCGTAATAAGTGTACCCAGGACGATCAAGAGGTTCAATGAATTGTGAAGACACAAGTTACTACCTTACCCTTAAAGTCACTATGCCGCTCCCATCTACCATTTATGCCCACCACGATATTCGAACAACCTACGGCACTCATAAACACTCTACGATACGTACTCATCGAGTTCGTAATGTTCCAAATCCTTTAACCGTGAAATTCGTACCGTTCAAACCAAGTTTAGATCATAAGCATTTTTTTAAAAGAGAAATCATGCCCAAACGAAAATTAAAATTCATGGGGACGTCCAACGGTTTTGTTAATAGCGATTAGTCAAATTAAGAATCACCTAGGAAGTGGTCGGAATAGATTAGGAACAATCGGTGCCTTAAAAAAAAATGGAATAAGAATCAAAGGTGAATAAACAATGCAATTTGGAATTTGTTATCGATAACTAAAAGTAAAAGGTATCGATAACTCGTAGTCGGGATCGGTGGTTGCATGACGTTATCGATAACAAATGAGAAAAGGTATCGCTAACTACAAGTTTTTGGTCGGTCGAAAAGCAATGGTATCAATACCAAGAGAAAGGTATCGATACCTGTGGGGTCAAAATTGTTCCAGACGTGAGGGTAGCGATAACAAGGGCAGAGGGTATCGATAACAAGTAGTTTTCTGGGTTTTGGAACCAAGTGTTATCGATAACAATGAAAATGTTATCGATAACAATTACTTTCGAGCAGATTTTTGACAAACAGAGGTGGGTTTTTCAGCCACAACAACATCAACAACAATAACCACGATCAAAGGCAAGAATCAAGCTACAAGAAACAAGTCATTTACATATATTGAGAGTTAGAACCCCCTACCTCAAAGATTGAAAATCAAAAACCAAATGATTTTCAAGCCCTAGCTCTAATCTTCGGATTCAAACGGAATGCACCTCCTCCGAGCTCAAACCGACGGAATACGAACCGAAATATGTGAAGGGAGGAAGGATTGGAGGTTGGGTTTTGTGGATTTTGGGTTGATTTTGTGGGAGAGTGAGTGAGAGAGAGTGAGAGCCGAGAGATGAGGGAGAGGTCGGGAGAGAGAGAGAGAGAAGTAAAAATGAGAATTTTAATCCCCAACACACACACACCTTCTTTTATATACTCACACACACACAACTCACACTTGCACTCCCTCCACTACAATCCTCTCATATTAACCCCAAAATCAAATAAACTTAAAAATTTCCATATTTTCCTTCAATTTCTAATTTTAATAAACTTAAAAAAAATTTCCGAAATTACGAGTCCTTACAAATTCTATAGTCATCGAAAGTTTCCTCAAAAATATCCTTAAAAGTGAAATTAATAATTGAGATCCATTTTAATGCATGTGTGTAGGAAATCTTTTTTGGGGACCTTTGTATTGCTGCGTGTTTCCACTAACAAAAATCACAAAAAATTTAATCCATTTTTTCATTTCATTTCCACTAGCAAAAAACTTTCAGCATTCTCACATTTCGTTTCCACTAATAAAAACTGTTTTTGCTACAGTAACTCTACTCACAAACTATCAACAACTTATTCACTACCGGAAACAACTTGACATTGTTTAACAACTTATTTACTACCGGAAACACCTAACAAATTCTCAACCAAAAATAAAAATCTATAAATTTTTTACTACCGGAAACACCCCTTGAGTTTACAAAAAAACTTATATATTCAGTCCCGATCAAGTCCACACCTCTTACGGATAGGACCGTCCGCACCTCCCCTTTTTCGACCGAATTTTGATGATCCGAACCGCTCAATGTGTTGAGAATGTGATTTTAAGGATTCCCGTAAGAAATCGGCAAAAAAAAAAAAAAAATTACTGGAAATGGCTCGATTTGAGCAGTTTTTTTATTGAACCGTTCAATAAAAAACTCTTCGGATGAAACCCTTACAAATCATTTTTTCAGCCAACTTCCCCTGAGTTTCCTTAAAAACACGTTCTGATCACATTGAGCGGTTCGGATCATCAAAATTCAATCGGGAAAGGGGAGGTGCGGACCGAAATCAGGTTCTGACCTGATCCGGGCCGTTCATCGGCCATGATCTCTTTCTCTCCTTATCCGTTTATATAAATATATAAATTCGTAGAGAAATTCCGAGGTTAACTACTCTAGGATTGCTAGCTATCGTTAGATATCCGTAGGTTTTGTTTTACGTATCCTGGAGACCATTTGCTGGAAGCCTATTAGTAGCAAACTCGATTCGAGTGGGGCAAAAATCATCATAAAGAAAGCGCGCGGTTCCATCATATCATGCCCTCAAAGCCTGTATCATTTGGCCTTATTCTTAAGGTATTTATCAGTAAAGAACACTAAACCCATTATTATTATTATTTATTTTTTTTGGGTCGGCAACACTAAACCCATTATTGATGTTGGTATTGAGTGGACTATAGGGGACGGGACTTTGGAAAGATTGGTGGTGTGATAGTAAACCTTTGTGTCAAAGTTTTCCTGGAAATCATGAGAATTCTAATTGCAAAAGTGTCTGAGAAATCATAGAGAATTGGAGACGGAAACTCTGTTACCCATGTTATTGATGAGAGAACAGTACTGCCTCTCTCGTACATGATATATCATTCTCCCTTCCTTCTCTCAAACTAATTCTGATCACCCCTACTGGAAGGGGTTTCCCTCTGGCATGTTTACTACTGAGGAAACTCCACTTTTACTCCCTGTGGTTATCGCCGTTTTATGCGGATATATCCCCTATGATTTAAAAATGTGCACATAACCCCCTGTGGTTTTCAAATTGTGCGGATAGACCCCCTGTCGTCATATTTTTCATCCATATTAACGGAGGTGTATCTCACACATATCTAGAATGTAATCTGAATCGTTCATAATGTATTAAATAAAGAGTAGAGTATCTCTGTAAAAAAATCATCTTAATCAGCCATCAGTAACCCAGTGATCTAATTTTTAGTAAATTCAAATTTGAAATTTTAATTTCATAACAAAATCGATTTGACCATAAGTTTTTCATTTTTTGATTGACTTGAATTTTGGTATAGACGTAGTACTTGTCAAAATTTACAATATCAACGGTTTGGATTCAATTTTTGGTATACGGGATGACGTGGTTAGATTTAAAAAAGAAGAAGAATCAAGGGACGTGATGGAGGTATAACGGCCTTTTAACATTGTTTCAGTTAATATGGATGGAAAATATGACGGTAGAGGGTCTATCCGTACAATTTGAAAACCACAAGGGATTATGTGCACACTTTTAAATCATAGGAGGTATATCCGCACATGGCGATAACCACGGGGGGTGAAAGTGGACTTTCCTCTTTACTACAGCTTCGATCTGGGTATGATTTGATCAACAAAAAGGAAACAGATTTGACACAGGTTGTGGAGAAGAGCACCAACAACATCAACCTGGAATCGGAGTACTCCCTCATTGCCGCGAGGTTGATCAATAAGGGGAACTCGAGAAACCACCCACAGAGCATCATGATTAATGAAGCAAATGCTATTATGAATAGGACTGGATATACGCTAACCCATACCTTTTGGGGAGCCAATTAATGCACTGATCACTTGGCAAGGCTTGAAGCTGGACAGAAGGAACATCTTGTGGCCTAGGTGAAACAAATTAACCTCGATCTTTCAATATTTAGAGAGTTTATGATTCGGGACAGCCTTAACTTAAGGCATTATCTTGATTAGATGGGAATCTCTTTTGCTGGGTTGTAATCTAATCCTTATATATGCTTGCACTTTTGTTGCACAAACTCTTTTTTGTTTTTAGTTTTATACAGTACTATTTCGAAGCAAATAAAATAAAATAAAAAACCCCCTGTATCATTCATGTTCTTCCTTCTATTTTGCTTCAATTCCCCAACAGTCAATTGAATCAGGTCATTAATTGTTAGAACTTGCATTGGCTTGTTAAATTAAATACGTAGATTTAAATTTGAAGTATGCTCAAGAAAATGGTACTCATTTTATTTCAATTTGTTTGTTCACTTTTTGACTTTTATTTGTGTCAAAATGTTTGTTTATTTTAGAAGACTAGGGACCAAAAACTTCAAAATTCCCTTTTTGTCCTTTACATTTGAATTGAAGTAGCCTTTTTCAAAAAGTTAGGAGGGCAACTTTTGAAAAGTTGAGCATTTATAGATGCAATGATTGTGTTCCTTAAAAATGATATATTCTCCAAATTGAACAACCAAATTGGAATAAAGAGAGTACGTAACTATTATTATTATTATCCGTAGAACATGCAACTAAATTTCTAAATTCTTCCAAATAAATAATCAACTACTACTAGTTAGATAATTTACTTATTACGATCCTATATCTGCATAAAAATAAATAAGCATATGAACAAAGTAAATATATAAACAAGTTCATAAACAAGAGGAAAGCATTTTTCAGGTTAACTAGTCAATAATTAATTGCAAAACTAGCTAGCCATACCTAAGACAACACATCCACTAATAATTTGGTAAGAGTTCATCACCATAACTTAATACTAATAGAACTAGAGTAGTTTTCTTCTGCAACAACAGCTACTAAAAATTACATGCCAAATTAGTCACTTAATAGAAAATAAACATGACTAGCCACTAAAAGGCTGAAAGGGAAGTGCCAACTGATCGAGAAGACCAGTAACCGGGTTGGCAAGTCTAGGGTCGAATGCGAAACCATGCAATTCCCCACCACCACCACCACCATCTCCGCTACTGCTACTGCTACTGCTACCACCAGCACCACCAGTACCGCCGCGAGCGAAAGGACAGGGGGGAATCCACAGCCACCTCTTCCTGTAGAAATCGAACAGCACCGCCTTGTCGGCCCCGCGAATCGTTATGACGATGAACTCCCCGTGACCGACGCAGTTGAACCCTTTTCCACCTTCCACATCCTCAAACTGGATATAGAGTTGCTGAGGCATTCTGTCAATCTCAACCCATGTGGTTCCACAAGATTGTAGCCCCCACAGCCTCAGGCTTTTGGGGACATTCAACTTGCTTTTCTCGACAGCTGCAATCAGAATCATCTTCCCACGACTCTCCACCAAGTTTGGCGACCTCAGGAACCTGTTTTGGAGATAAATTTGAGAATTTAAAATGTGTATAAAATACAAAAAATAACCTAGAATACCAAGTCTATATATATATTTTTTTTGGTAAACTAACCTAGTCTATATATGGTCAGATGTCAAGTGTCCGATATTCTAATGTGTATTGCTAGGCTGTTATGGAGTGTATTGATCATCAACCAACAAATTATTTGACCTCTGAGGCTCTAATACTGCTATGCATCGGCAGATCAGCTGGTATTGTCCAATATATACGACCGTATATCTAACCATATGTATTACATGTACCGTAACGTATTGCCACAACACTTTAAAAACCTGCAGTTTTGCTAGTCGATCTTCCTATGTTTCTACCTAGCTAGTGGTTAATTTAAGAGCACGAGTACTACAAAAATAACCCAAAAAAAAAAAAAAATTGTACAAAAAATAAACACAGAGTAACATCCATATATGGCACAGACTTAACTTAACTTTCATCACTTGAAAGTAATTCAAAGGGCCTACGGACCAAAAGTTCAAAAAATGTAACAGTATTTTCAGGTATTTTGATCGAGAATTAGATTTTTAAAAAGTGCACGACTATAAAACCCATTGAAGAACTAAGGAATTTTTTTTATTCTACTCCTATACTGTTACAAATATATCACAAGAATGATATTTGTGGTGTCGAAATATATGCGGGATTAATTAGAATAGACGACTGACTATATAAAATCAGAAAACTTGTACCACATAGTTACACATAATACTGCAGGCTTGTATCCACTCGTTTCTATTAATCAAAAAAACGATCGAAGCACGTGATACGATTGTATATCAACAAAGTTAGTCGGAGGGGAATTAGTATGAGGTGCGCACAGCCTTGCTTAGGGAACCATGCATTACCAAAACGATTCATTTTGGTTAGAAGAGTACTACGTAATGAAAAAAGTAAATGACTTAAATCTTTGTGTCGATAGAAAATTAGGATTTCATTGTATTGTTCAAGTTCTTAAGCCAAAAAACCCAGTAGAAGAAAACCTTCGCATCGGGGCTTGAATCTTGCACCAATGGTTTGTTGCCACGTCGTAAGCTAGAACACTGAATGGGCTGTAATTCATGCAGTAAAATCTTCCTCCCCCATAGACCATTCGACCTGATTCGAGGCTGCAAAGCCTAGGGAGTGAAGAATTGGTTCCCCACAACGAGTAAAATCCCCCTCCATCCACATGAAAGCTCTCGGCCGTTAGATTCTTCACGGCGAACGGAGATATAAGATCATCTCCGGCCACAACGAGATCAACCGATGTGTTAGTAACGGTCAAACCAATGGAAGGAAACAGGCGTGGCCGTAGCGTGGGAGGAAGTGGAATAAGCGACCCGACAAGCGGGTTGGAAAGGAGCAGGCTCTTCGAACCGGCCTCGTCCGAAACCCAACAAACCAGGCCGTCGGACGATGAGGCCGGAGAAAATCCCGGCGGGACGAGAGGGAACGGAATCCGGTTCCACGAGACGTCGTCGGGGTTAAAGAGGTAAGCCTCGGAGTTGGCCCTGTCGCCGTTGTTGTTGTTGTTGTTTCTGTAGATGTAGTTCTTGTTCAGGGATTTCCGGTTGAAGAATAGGAACCAGTGGCGGCGGGGGGAGACTTGCAAGTACAATTCAAGAAAGCTGTTGGAGAATAGGAGACCGTACCATCTCTTGCAGACGGAACGGGCTCGGAAAAAGGCCGGAGGCGGGAGGAGGGCGACGACGCGGTCGACGAGGCTGCGGGGGAGCCTGCTCCATATCCTACTGTCCATCCATGGAGTAGCACTGCTACTAGCACTTCCAGTGAAATTAGCAAAAGTGTAGGAAATGGGCATGATGGGGATAGAGGTGTTAAAACCTTCCATGTAGAAGGAAAGGTTAACTCCTTTTTGTTCGTTCTATTGCTTTCTTGGGATGGACTGTTAGATGGTTTGGCTTTGTTGGTGAAAGTTACATCCCATTGGGGAAATTAAGGTTTCTTGATTTGAATGGAAATGGAAAGGGTTTGAAGGGGAAGAAAGCAAGAAAGACTATAAAACAAACACGTGAAAGAGAAGGGTTTCATGGATAGGTTTGAGTTTTGGCTGGGGTACAAGAGACAAGTGTTTATATAAGCTCGGAACTGCCTTTTTACCTCTGTTTTTATCGTTGTTTATCTTTGCTGTTTCATTTTGGTGGGAAAATGGCAGTGATTCTGATGGATCCGTCTATCGTTCAGTGTTTTCTTGTCATGGACGAGGAAGGAAGGTCAAGCACAGCAAGAGAGAGAGAGAGAGAGAGAGAGAGAGAGAGAGAGAGAGAGAGAGAGAGAGAGATTGTACGGTCTTGACATTTGGCACTGCACAAGTACTCGTAGAAGTACAACTAAATGCAAACTCGATGTTTGTAACCAAGATAGGCCAAGCAACTTGAAGGAACCGGATATAGCCAAGGAGCTCTTTTTGGGATTATGGTATCATTCCACATAGAAATTGAATCTTCTCTTGGTCTTTAATTTGGACCAGACAAGATAATTTAAATTTGGATCGTCCATTACTATAATTAATGATTCATATTTGGTCAAAGACTTTTTACAGGTTGAAGTGTCTGAACAAATTCTAACTATTGATTAATGGTCCAGATTTGGACTGTCTTGTTTAGCCCAAAAATTAGATGGGAGAAGAAAATTACACGAGAATTGTACATGATTTGGCATTAACCTGTTTAGATTCACGTGTCAAAGACATAATGTATATTACAAACTGAAGAGATTGCAACATGAGATCAATAAACACAAATTGAAGACCAAATGTCTAAATAAGATGATGGGTTCCTCTAAAAATCTTCCAAAAAGTACAAAAAATAAAAAAAGAAATGAGATAAATTACAAAATCTCTCTTAATATGTTACATCTATTCTAGATTTGAAGAAATAGAGATGGGTTGGAGATACTAATATGTCTACAAAAAATAAAAAAAGAAATGAGGTAAATTACAAAATCTCTCTTGATATGTTACATCTATTCTAGATTTGAAGAAATAGAGATGGGTTGGAGATACTAATATGTCTACCACCCTTGTATGTTCTCTACTAAGTAGGTTCCCTATGTTTTGGCAATGAAGAAACCCTAATTCCCATACACTTACTAACTAACTACACATTATTATTATTTTTTTTATTACGAATAAGATTATCTCATTTATATTAAAACGGAAAAGATTACATTTACAATAACAAAGGAAAATACAACAAAACAAAAACAAACCAAAAACAAAGAAAAGTCGCAAGAAATCAGCACCAAGGTTGCAACGACTTGCTTGAATGACTCCACATTAGGGATGTGAGAGGTTCATGCATGACTCCACTATCCAATCTTAGTATGCTAATGTTGTATCCATTTGATGTACGGGAAAAAAAGTCCACGAAGTGTTTTTTCCATTTTCGTGCATCGATCGTGCACAACGCTAGTTTTGAATCATATATCTATGCCCACTGACAATACTTAGTGATCACTTTTAGATGAAATTGGCTAATTTAAGACAAAGGAAACAATAATAGATGATTGTAAGTAGGTAATTCTAAAATGAAAATCAATATTTGAGTAATGGGAAAAATAGCACCAAGAAAAGAATAGATAATTGTAGGTAATTCTAAAGGAATTTGATATTCGCGCTCCACTTTGTTCATGAAGTTACCAGTAACTTCACGTTGAAAGTGAAGCGTTTTCAGTAAAAAGTGGAGTGTGAATATTAGTTTCCAATTCTAAAATGAAAACCAATATTTAAGAATTGGTAATTGGTCCTCCAAATTTTTGTACCAAAAGGAGCCAATTGCTTGAACCAATCTTTGGCCGGATTGGATGCAGCGACTTGCATGCTTGAATGAAAACCTTAAAAAATACTACAAATGAAAAAATTGATGATTATTAGTAGGTGTTTTTAAAATGATAAATCAGTATTGAGCAATTGGTAAGTCCCACCCCATTTCAAACCATGATCCCATTGTCGCGAACATAAATTAAATTTTACACAAGAAAATTAAGTCCCTAGATTTGTCGACACAATCAATATTACATTTGCCGATAAAAAAAAAAAAAAACACGCTCAATACTACTTTCCTTGGAGTGCCTTTTTTGTTTGTACGAATTAATCTTCAAAAATTTATTTTCAGCTACGCCAAAATGATGTTACAAGTTTGCCACTTTACTTGGAGTGCCTTTTGTTTGTATATATGAATCTTCAAATAGAGTTTACTTTTTGATTTAGGAGATGTTAGCTTTAGCATTTTCTTTGGCATTTTCATTAGTATGTTATTCACAACATGTTTTTTGTGTAACAAAAACCTCAATTAAGAAAAGCATGCACAAAGGTTCCCCAGTTACAAGTGTCCCAACTCTACTCCATCATTTAGTTCATTGTTGCAACATAATAAGTTTAAAATGAAACCATCCATTCGATCCCCAATGTGGATGGACACAAACAGAGTTTGATCAGGCCATTTGTCCAATCCTATCTCAGTTTGACATACAGAAGGCTGTGAAACCTAGGAAGGCTTTTCACGGACTTGGGGAGAACACAAGGTATTCTCTCTCTCTCTCTCTCTCTCTTCTATGAACAATAGTACTACTTCTCTTTATGTAGCCAGCCAGCTCTCTTGTCCTTTTTCTTTTGTTTGGTTTTGTCAAAGTATTTGGTTTTCACGCAGCAAATCTGAGTCAGGGTCTTTCACCCAATGTGTTGTTTTTGTCAAGCTTTTGATATCATTGCTCCAGAAATTAATTTCCCAGAAAAGGTGAAGAACGCAGTGACCAGATTTGGAAATCTTGGTTTCCCTTCAAGAAACCTCCATACAAGGAAAAAAGGTGGTGTCCAGATTTGGAAACAACGCACTGTTACAAGAAAGCTTTTCCTCGCACCATTTTCCATAACAGCATTACTTGTCAGATTCTGGGCTCCGTCCTTCATGTATTATTAATCGTACTATTATCTATATACTAGTAGTATCATTATACTATTTTTCACGAGTTATAAATAGATTTCAATTTTTGGGTTGACTTTATCAGAAATGTTTGATTGGAAGATCTCCTATTTTCCAATGCTGCCACAGAAACCTGCGTTAGCCACCGACTAGGTGTTTGGCTCGGAAATGGCTCAAGGACTGAGCGCAGGCGTGTCAGGACTTGTCGGCGTCCAACGTATGAAAGGCGTGAGCGCCTCGATCTGACTTCGTATGTAGTGCGACAGCGTGTGACCCAAAGGGTGAGGCCACAAAGATGTTCGTGGTTTGCCACAACGAAGTGGACTTAGTATTTCCCAACCGTGTGAGAAAAAGAAGAGAATATCGTAGAATAATTTTATTATGTCGTAATAATAAAATTGGGGATACAAGAGAGATATGAATAATTTTATTACATCGTAATAATAAAGTTGGAGGTACAAGAGAGATAGAAGCTCGAGTTATTTGGTGAAATAATCGAGTAAGGGTGAGGAAATAGAGATACTTGCTTCGCAGGGAAGACTTTTGGTTTTTAAGCGTTGAGTTTGATTGGTGTGTGAACCCTTTTTTTGTCTTGCAAACTAGTATTTATAGGCCAAGCATCACCACGGTTTTGCATGCAAGAGGACTTGCTGGCCTCATCTTGTTGCGCCATGTGTCCCATTATTCTTCCATCATGCGTGAGTGGGTAGTTAACGGCTGTTGCAAGAGGAAATGCTTGAAGTAGTGGGCTTCCTCCACTACCTTTTTTCGTGGGGGTTAAGGAGACATGGGCCATTTAACTTGCAAGTGGCCTTTTGTAAATAACTAATAAAACTTATTTTAATGAACATTCTGGAATTTCTCCTTCACAGCCATGGATCATGGAATTCCTTGACCAAACTCAAATAATAAGGCCCAAGTAAATTAAACCCATTATTGTGTTGCGTCAAAATTAACTAGGCCCAATTGAACACAACCTTGGCCCATTAATTTTTAGCCCACTCAACTCCATCTCTTGGCCCAATTTAATCAAATTTCAATTAAATGGCCGCCCAACGCTAGCTTAGGACTGGGTGCCAAAAACGGGTGTAAACAATGCCCCCCCTTGCCTTGATCCTTTACTTTTAGGATCAAGGCCTGTATAAAAAATGAAACTGTTTTTGGCATCCAAACAGTCCTTTGTTGTAGCAATTTTTCTTTTGTTTGCCTTGCCTATGGACTTAGTAGGCATTAGGCATTTTCCATGTTTCTTTCAGACCTTTGACAAAATTCTCTGAACTCAGACCTTGAAAGGAGTCTACCAGCAATCTAATCTTTGGACAGGCCTTTCAAAGGCCTCTCTTAAAGATAAATGCCTCAATTTGCATCTTCCAAGGCCATTTAGAGTGATTGGATGATGCTTACTCCTATCTCATAGGTGAATTTCAATGCTCCCACAATCAGGCCTATTTCCACTAACAAAGGCCTGTGTTCAGGTCTAATCGTAGAAAAACGATCAAACCATAAAAAAGGCCTAGCAAGGACTGAGACTCCACTTTGAGTGCTCATAATAGTGATTCAGTCCTTTGGGAAAGGTCTGAACTCCTATTTGAATTGCTCGTAATATTGGCTCACGCCTAGACAAAAAGCTCAAAAGGCCTTCGTACCTATAGATAGGGCTTGTGTCTAGGCCTTGTTGTAGAGAAACCACAAACCCATACAATGCCTAAAAGGACTTGAAGTATGTTGAAAGGCTTGAATTCTTGCACAGATTGCTTATAATATTGGCTCAGGCCTAGACGAAGGGCTCTAAGGGCCTTTGAATCTGTAGCAAAAGCCTATTTACACCAATAGAGTCCTATGTCCAGGCCTGGTTGTAGAGAAACCACAGCATGATGAAAAGGCCTGGCAAGGACTGAAAATAAATTTGAAGGTCTGAACCTCTGCTTTGAACTTTCAGGCAAGCTTAATGAAATAAAAAGGCATCCACCTCTTGAAAAAGGCCTAGTAAAACTCTGATAAGGCCTACTTAAGGACTGAAAGGCCATGGCCAAACATTTTAGAGGTGTTTGTTCGGCCTATGAAGGACTTTTCTTTGTTCTTAGCCCTTCTTAACACCAGTTTGGCATTTTTGTGTAAGCCAAGTGAATGACACTCGCTTTTGATGTGCCCCACAAATCCAATGCGGGCGTAGTTCCACAACTTTAAGGCCTACAGTTGGCCTATTCTTGCAATGCCTTTTGGCGGTTTGGACAATGCCAAAAAGGCCTTCATGAACCGGGGGAGGAGGGGGATCTCCGATTACAAATGAATCGGGATCAAGCCCAGGAGTGTAGTCGCTTTCCTCTTCTTCATTCAATTCCTCCTGCTCTGGAATGGGTGCAACATCCAATTCAGTCCTGCCCATAGGGCTGATGGCAGGTCTGGATTGTTCTTGATTTGTATCTGTTATCTGCTCACGGCTTAGGACTGAATCTGGATGTGGTAGCTCTTCAGGCACTTGAGAAAGCTTTTGAGAGGAGAGAATGGGTTGATCTTGCCTCATAATAGGACTTTCTATGTTCTGACTTATCTCAAGTCTGAGATCTTGCTCCCTTTGCGTTGAGATAGACCTATCTTCTCGCTCCTCCAGGCATGGAAATAGCTTACCATCCAAAAGTTTTTGGAACACTCCTGAATGTTGGCTATTGCGTTTAGATTTGAGACTGTTGCCTTGATCATTTTGGTGTTTATCATTCAGACCTTGGTGCTGTTCAGGAATTCTCAAAGGACTGAGCTGAGAACTTTGCCCCCCGAGTGCAAGACTTTCAGAAGTTAAGGACTGAGAGAAGTATGGCGACCTAGTGTGCTTGCTGGGAGCTTGTTGAGACCTTTGCCCCTCGAGTCCAGGTCCTTAGACTCCTTGCCCCCCGAGTGTAGGGCTTTTGGAAGCTAAGGGCTGAGAGAAACCTGGAGGGTTGGAGTGCCTGTTAGAAGCTTGCTTAGAGACATTCAGGCCTGAAGTTTGGCCTAAAGTGCTAAATTGTGATATCCGTGGTAGGATGGGAGTTGACTCCTTATCTTTGAGATTAGCCCTTAACTTTTCAATGGCTTTGTCAGAGTCCTCAAAGGCCTTGTTGGAGTCCTCAAGGGCCTTTTTGGAGTTGATTATCAATTCTTCAATCTCGTGCACAGATACATGCAAGGGATCTATGAACTCCTGTGAGAGCTCTTCGTTGGATGCAGCGGTGCAGGACTGAGTGCCCATATTTTCTTCAACATGACCCCTAAAGGTCTGAGCAACCCTAAAGGTCTGAGCAGAAGGATCACCAAGCCTACCATTTTGGAATTCATGCTATTCGGGCAGGTCTGAAGACATGATATGTGAATAGCCATGTGACTTAGCACTAAAGAGACGGTTTACCTCATACCGTAATTGGCGACCTCAACTTCAAGCTTGTCAACTTCATCTTCAAGCCTTCGAATTGCATCGATGTAGTAGTTTTTTGCGTTAATATACCCATCCGCCATATGATTGAGTCGGAGCCTCTCTAGGTCGAGACGGTAGATTTCATCCTCAAGCTCGTCGACTTTATCATTGCGCCAATAAATTTCTTCATTAAGACGCCGAATTTCGACATCCAATTCAATGTATTGAATTGACATGTTGATGAATTGACGTGATACCCCTTGAAATGATTGGGGTCCCACCGGGCGTGCCAAAAGATGTTTGGCTCGGAAATGGCTCAAGGACTGAGCGTGGGCGTGCCAGGACTTGTCGGCGTCCAACTTATGAAAGGCGTGAGCGCCTTGATCTGACTTCGTATATAGTGCGACTGCGTGTGACCTAAAGGGTGAGGCCACAAAGAGGTTCGTGGTTTGCCACAACGAAGTGGACTTAATATTTCCCAACCGTGTGAGCAAAAGAAGAGAATATCGTAGAATAATTTTATTATGTCGTAATAATAAAATTGGGGATACAAGAGAGATATGAATAACTTTATTACATCGTAATAATTAAGTTGGAGGTACAAGAGGGATAGAAGCTCGAGTTATTTGGTGAAATAATCGAGTAAGGGTGAGGAAATAGAGATAATTGCTTCGCAGGGAAGGCTTTTGGTTTTTAAGCGTTGAGCTTGATTGGTGTGTGAACCCTTTTTTTGTCCTTGCAAACTAGTATTTATAGGCCAAGCATCACCACGGTTTTGCATGCAAGAGGACTTGCTGGCCTCATCTTGTTGCGCCATGTGTCCCATTATTCTTCCATCATGCGTGAGTGGGTAGTTAACGGCTGTTGCAAGAGGAAATGCTTGAAGTAGTGGGCTTCCTCCACTACCTTTTTTCGTGGGGGTTAAGGAGACATGGGCCATTTAACTTGCAAGTGGCCTTTAGTAAATAACTAATAAAACTTATTTTAATGAACATTCTGGAATTTCTCCTTCACAGCCATGGATCATGGAATTCCTTGACCAAACTCAAATAATGAGGCCCAAGTAAATTAAACCCATTACTGTGTTGCGTCAAAATTCACTAGGCCCAATTGAACACAACCTTGGCCCATTAATTTTTAGCCCACTCAACTCCATCTCTTGGCCCAATTTAATCAAATTTCAATTAAATGGCCGCCCAATGCTAGCTTAGGACTGGGTGCCAAAAACGGGTGTAAACACCAGGCGTACTGACAGCCACGTGGAGCCTATCCTAGGCCTGCACGGATGATCCGAGTTTTTCAATAATTTTAAAATGAAAAACCGACTGGGGTCATGAGAAATCAGCTCCATCTGATTTGTGTAGGTGCTCGGTCCAATTTTTTCATTTTTCATCCAATCTTCCCAATTTTTTTTTCCTAATTTTTCAAAAAATAGAAAGATTGAATCGAGCACCTACACATATCGGATGGAGCTGATTTCTTGTGGGCTCACTCGATTTTTTATTTTAAAATTATTGAACGGCTCGAGGATTATCCGTGTGGGGCCTGTAGTGGCCTTGCGTGGCCGTCGGTATGCCTTGTCGGTGGCCGGCGTCTGGTTTTTTAGATTTTTCACCTATTTTCGGACTAAGGTCCAGTTCAGTGCGCCTAGTGTTTTAGTCACGTCCAGTTTCGATTTTGTGCACCCATCCCGGGATCACGAGAATAATCGAAACCTTCAATTTCGTGAAGTTCTTGTAAAAAGATAACGTTCATTGGATACCGTTGGATGCATTATCTGGACGCATTTATCTTGAAACAAATGGGCCTAATCCAGTATGTTGCTAAGTGCATTAGTTCTATCATAAACGTGTTCGGATACTACGTTGATCAGCATCTGACAAACATGATTTTTTGGATGGTTAACGTACTTGACGAGACTAAACAGAGCAAATAGGATTACAAAGATTGCATAGATGTTTTTTTTTTTAATCGGCAAACAAATTTTATTAAGAACTCGATTGCATAGATGTTTTGCTCAGTTTTATTTATGAAACGGTTGGATTCTGAAATTTTTTGAGCTCAGACGATGGGCAGGTAGAGTAATCTTTGAAAAAATAGGATTTCAACTAGGGGCGGATCCAATGTAGGACTGGGAGGGTCACATAACCCACTTGACGAAGTAATAAATAATATATATATCGACACATGTATCAAAGTGGTGCATGGTTGGTTTGACAGTAGTGCAAGAAACTGGTGGTTGTAGGTTTGAAACTTGCTAACAGCTTGCTTTTTTGTTTTGTTTAATGCTCCCAAGTCTCCATAATATGTTTTGACATTGTTTCAATTTTTCTCCCTTCCTCTAACTTATAAATTTTATTTTAAAAATTCCTTAAGTAGATTAAATTTTGAACATCATTAAAAACATTATAGGAGTAATTCAATTCTAAAAGGACTAGCATGGATTTTTGAAAATCTGTTATTAGTGTAATCATAGCATGCCATATTTATTTATTTATTTTGCACTCTTATCAAGTTTATTTTTCTTGTCTTTTTTTTTTGATAAGCTCCAATACATGGTCTTAATTCAAAAATAGCGTTACTATTTTGAGTAATTTTATAGTTTTCAATTTGAGAAATTTAATTAGTTTTCAGGGCCAGATTTGTACTCGAAAGGTGACCCCTCTGTATGAAATCTCTGGATCCGCCACTGATTTCACCCTTAAATTGCCATAATATTTTGGCTTTAGAGAAATTGTGGCCTCTAAGCCGTTCTTTGAATTTTTTCCAAGATAAAGCTTAATTTTAACCTACGTGACATTTTGAGAACTCATGTTTGTACATTCAGGGTGGATTTGGATTGAAAAATGGAATAGCAACTTATTTTTCATCTTTATTTGAAAAAAATTTGCATTTTTTAATTTTGCGACAAACTTTTGTGACTTATTGATTTGTCTCGACAAGAGGAATCGGAAAAGTAAAAATTCTTGATCGAAACTCATAATTTTTTGAATAAAGACGAAAATAAGTCAAAAAGACAACTTATTTATTTATTTGTGTCTTTTAAAAAAAAGTATGAGTTTCGATCAAAATTTTATACTTGTTTGATTCATCTCGCCACGAATTACATTAATCAATAAATCATAAAAGTTTGACGCAAAATAAATAAATGCAAAAAAAAAATTCAAATAAAGACAAAAAAATAAGTTGGGTAACTTTTCAATCCAAACTAGTAGGCCTCAGTGTATGTAACAGGAAAAAAATATCGTGTATAGGACTTGGCTGACTATGAAAGTGAAAAGTAGGACTGGCCTGGCATTTTCTCTATTTTTTTGGTTCAGATTTGTGTTTTGTGTTTGGAGCATGTGATTTTTGTAAATTGAGCATGTGAATTAACAGTTAACATTGCTACTTAACAGTAAATAATCAACATTGAGGGTTTGGGGATTGAAAACATTAGTAATTAACAGTTAAAATTTAGGGTTATAAGATACACAACTAATTAACGGTTAAAAATTAGAGTTAGGGGCTAAAAACACATCTAATAACAGTTAAAAATTAGGGCTTCATGCTTATGGGATTGAAAACACTGTTAATTAACAATTACAAAATTAGGAATGTTTTTAAGGAGCTAATATGTAAATTTTGAATATATAAATTTAAATTAATAAACAAAATAACAAACAAAAAAGGGCAGAAAAAATAGAAGAGAGAGGATAGAGAGAGAGAGAGATGAAAGGGTATTCTTGGAAAAAATATATGGCCAGGACCTAGTCTACAATACCCGTTCCGGATATCTAGTATTTTAAACTCATATTTTAAATGAATTGTGTGTTTATGGGGTTATTTCATATTTGGTGGGTATTTAATTAAATGCTATTGGTCGGTTGCATAAGTGGAGGAGTAGTGTGGTTGCACTTGATAATTTTCCTAGAGGAGATATTTTTGGCAAATATCTCCCCCTTCCTTGATATGTTCAGAGAGAGAGATAGAGATAGAGAGAGAGAGAGAAAGAGAAAGAGGGAGAGACGCTAGGGGAAGAGGAAGGGGAGGAGAATAGGAAAAAGAAGGGAAAAACTCTGGGGCTGATCTTGGTCGTTTTTTATTGAAGCGCTAACTTGGTAACGAGCTGATCAGATAGGAGGTGTCGAAATCGTAAATTTGGCATATCTCGGTCGATGCAAAGATGAGTGTGTCTGATATGGTTCTTCTCAATAAGATATTGTTGTGGTGGTGAGTGTATATTTTGCAAGTGGTAGTTTAGCTTTTGACATGATTATCGTTAAATAGATAATGCAGTGGAGGTGATTGTATATCAATGATATCATGCTAACCGAGGTTTAGCTATTGATATGGATATATGTGGTGGAGATTGTATATCATGTTATATGTTGTTTTAGCTAATGGTGTGCATACTTGTTGGATGTTGATTGTACCCGCGAAAGGATTGTGGAGTGAGTCACGCCATGTCGTATGCCATTCCGTCTAATTAACGGAGGTTGGGAGCATGGTTTGCAGGACACAATGCCTTGGGTACATGGGAATATGGTAGACGTGTCACTGCATGCTTATGTGATTTATATTCATGCTGTTGTTGATTCAGTTATTGTTATGTGGTTGTTTATTGGATAATACTGCTATGTTTGGGGCATGTGATGGGTATAACTATTATTTACATTCGAGTGTTTCAGTTATGTTGGAGTTTCATAATTACATTGATATTTCTTCAGGTATTATGATATTTTATTGAGCATTTTTATGTCTCACACACTCTGGTTTTCTTTTTTGGATTGTCAGATAGGAGGAGGTTTAGAGTGGGTCCACTACCGGTCAACGTTTTGAGGTGTACTCGAGTATTAGCTTTGGGAGATGTTGATGGGCGAGCTTGTTGTAGGTGGTTAATGAAGGAATTGGTTTATATAAGTTGTAATCAAGTCATTGGTGGTTATGTTAAAGTTTAGAACTTATTAAGTTTTGTAATAGAAGTTGCGGTTACTTCGTTGTGCGAGTTTGTGATTGATTGGTCAGTTCGTTGACTCATTTTTATGTTGAGGTGATAAGTCTTTCGCTGGGTGTTTATTTCTGACAGGTCTTGAGGTGTGGTTTGGTCTTCTGTGTGGAATATCACGTGATCGTGCCACTCGGACCCAGTTTGGGTGCTGTTTACGGGGCGGGGCGTGACATAGTCAGTTATGCATTCTTTTTTATTTGTATGCTAGGACTCGAAGGGAAGAAGTCCACTCCATAGGACCGGCCAGGAAGAACCCAAAAAAAAAAAAGGATGGCGGCGGTGTCGTCATTGGTACAGCCTGGAGGGAAGGGCGGCGACTGCTAGGGGGATCTTTGGGAATAGGAGAGGAAAATAATTAGGTTTAGGTTTAAGTATTTATAGAGGTGGGGTTTGGGGTAAATTTGTAAAATTACACCCACATGATTTGTAAGAAAACACACATATCGCGTATAGGACTTGACCGGCTATGAAAGTGAAAAGTAGGACCGACTTGGCATTTTCTCAAAAAAGATTTTGGAATATAAGGCCCCGTTTGATATACCTCTTAGCTCTTGGGATTGGATAACCAATCCTAAGGGACTCTCAAGCCTTTGTTTGCTAAAGCGTTCACGTTAGTGATTAATTTATGCAACATAGTTTTTTGGTTTTGTCCTTACTCATTTTTTTTCTTTTTTCTTTTTTCTTTTTGCATTTGTGGCAGTGGGAAGTCATCCTTTGGATTAGCTTTGTTTAAGTCCCTGAAGTCGACACAGACCCGTATTTTGCCATCCTTTTTCGGGACAGAAACAATGTTTGTAACCCACTGGGGGTACTCAGTTACTACTAGGAATCCTGCATTAATTTGTTTGGTGACTCCTTCCTTTATCTTTAACACCCAATCGGGTCTCATGCGCCTTAATTTCTGTTTTACTGGTTTTGCGTTGGGATAAAGGGGAATCCGGTGTTCCACGATTTCAGGATCGATTCCGGGCATATCAGCATGCGACCATGCAAAAACGTCTTCGAATTCTTTTAGCAAACTCACAAGAGCTTGGCGCTCTTTTTCTGATTGTGCGGAACCGATCTGAGTTATCTGGGGATTCCCTTCGTCCCTCAAATTATTGAAATAACTTCTTCCTTTATAGACTGAGCATGCCTTTCGTCTTCCCTTTTGATTAGGGATCGAATTTCTTTGGAGATGTCCCCATCGAAATCGATCTCTTCATCATCGGGGTCGACACAACTTATTTCATAGTCAGGAAAATAGGCGGAATCAAATTCATTTATTTCATCAACAGAGGCCTCGGGGGCACCATACACACGGGTGGACTCAAACTCAAAGTACAGACCATGAGGAGTTGGGCCGAGAGGCACCAATTCAAACTCAACAGACTCAGAAGACTTAGATGACTCAAACTTAGACTCGGATCCATGACAGGTTGCACTTGGTATGAAAGTCCAGTTCTTATAATCTCCAGCAGCATCCATGATGAGTGAAGTTGGGTCTTCGGGGGCCTCCTGCCCTAGCATGAGCATTTCCGCTTCCATGGCTATACCCATTGGTTCATCTTCCTCAAACAGGATCGCTAGACTACCCATGGCAAAGACCTCAATCCAATTAGCCGCCTTCTTTTTCTTCTTCATAACTTCGAACTCCTCCTCACTTTCTGGCTAGACATCATTGGCGAATATCTCGCACCCTGGCAGGTAAGTGTTGGTTTCCTTATCCCAGAATGGCTCCGGCTGGCCTTGGTAAACTTGTTTTGCTTTTTGTTTGACAAAGTATTCTTCCAGCCTCTCTTCCTTTTTCACCTTGCTATCGCCGGAGGGCGAGTAACCAAGGCCAGTCGTACGCATCAAGGTTCCTTGGGCCTCAAACTTTGCAGGCCCCTGTAAATTCTATCCCAATCCTAGTCCAGGCATATAAGACATCTTCTTTATTATCTTGATGGCAACATTGCTAATGACAAAATCATCATCGATTCTGACCGAGAAGACAGACTTGGAGGTATCCAACGAAAAACCTCCCAGGGCGATATCTTTCTCCCCGTGTCAAATTTCCAAAAGTGGGGCATTATCTTCGACTGGGGCGTGAATTCCAGAGTCCCCGTGAATGGTAAGCATTCCAGTCTCAAGTCCCAGTCGGATTTTCTGATGGAGTGTAGAAGGTACAATCATGATGTCTGGTCGATGCAGCAATGCCTTCTTAATAGCAGATTAAAAGAAGCGGGAATGTTCACCACATGAAATTCCACCTCTGTTTGATATACTCCATGTCACGCCCTCGATTTTCAACATAAATAAATAATCCATTTTTAATAAAAGTCTCTCACATATCATAGATAATACCCAAAAGAATCTTCCACCTGTTTAATTTACAAACAAAGTCTCCAAGCTTAAAAAAAAATACATCCATGGCACCATGGCCCAAATTTACTTAAGTACAAGTACGAACAAGTTTTTCCTTGAATCTACAACGGTTTAGTCAAAAGAAATCTCAAAATTATTAGTTACATTGCCATCTTTAACCAAAGGATAATCATTACAAAGAAGGTTAAGTAACTAATGAAACAAACTTAAAAAAATGTCTTCCACATTGAGCACACGATGCGATGCGAGCTACCGTCTAGCTTTTTAACCTGAAAGAAGGATTTTGTTGAGCTACACTAGCCCAGTAGAGAAATCTTTACACAAGCTATATGAAAATGTGACGAGGTATGCATCTAGAATGAATGAGTTCCAATAAACGGATATGAGATACAAAGGACACTACAATGAACTGACAAACCATGACTATGGAACTCTATACATCTTAAAGATAACCCTAACCATCCACACGTCAACTAGAAGCAGCATTAGAACGCATATCAATCAAACAAATAACAACAATAGTTCAACCATCTAATAATTTCCGAACAAATGCCACAAACACCTTCTCATTTCATACCATCTACCGTAGAGTCTCATTCATAAAACTTTCCCATTTGAACTTCCAAAACAATTTCAAGAAAACACAAACCACCACGGGTCACACTCCGTTGATTCGCTCAAGAATACCGGAGGGTTTTTAACTCAAACTGCTTTCTTTAATAAAACTTTGACAAAATCAACCTTTCATTCTCTTTTTCATAGAACCACAATCCCAAGCAACATTCAGTCCAAATATCAACATAGACCTCTATGGTCAATCAAAATTCTCCTTATCATGTGAGACATTCAACTGTATCACCACCCCTTGCGAACGATACAATGAACTCTCTCTCCGGCGAGACACTCAACTATATCACCACCCCTTGCGTACGATATAGTGAATTCTCTCCGGCGAGACATTCAACTATATCACCACCCCTTGCGAACGATATAGTGAATTCTCTCCACCTGGGTTTCCGTACCTCCACACCTTGCGTTACGGGCCCTCTAGAGTCTCCGCACTTCCACCTTGCGTAGCAGGACCCTCAATTCAAAGTTCACAACTCAAGCAAACATAAATGCATCATCAATCCGAATATAAGCAAACATCACTTTCCAAGTTCACGTTCTATCATACATCATCAACAATGTATTACAACTCAAAAGCAAGCCCCATTGTACGTTGATAAACACTTAAGCCCACGTTATTCCTTTAAGTCTATTTCAACGCCCTACGCCACATATCGAACCCACAACGACTCTATGACACGCCATCCACCAGGTTCTAAACGGGATTCATAAAGAACGAGGACACGTGTAACAATACTACCCATCGGATCACTAAACCAACTCATGTCTAATCGTAATGTTCACCACTTAACCCCTAACAGCACACGGTACTCCGATCAACCATACTGTACAGTCTCCAACCAACAATATCAACATCATACTCTAACAAGTGCCAAGAGACAACATCGGACAACGAGTCATTAAGACACAAGCAACCATACTCGAGAGTGACTTAAACATGTTTTAATCATATAAGGAGTCATACCACAGAACGAAACACTCTTAGAAATAGCCAACCGATATTGACAGCTCGACGCACCTCTACTCAAATGGTCATAACTTTCTATGTACTAAGAGTTTTCAGGTGATTCTAGCGGCAAATGAAAGCTGACTTCAAGACCTTCGAATCGACATAAAATTTTCATGAAACGGACTTCGGACGAAGAAGTTATGGCCGTTTGAAGTTGGCTGAAACTCAAAAAACGTGCTGAAATTCCCAAATTCGACCGAAACGTAAAACCCAATCTCAAGCACGAAACAAAACATGATCTAGGCACATAATCATCACATAAACGCATAACAAGAGTAAGAAATCCCTACCACAATGGGTTTTGAGTAAAACCCTAAGTACACCAAGCAAAGATCCGTCAAGAACAAGCTTTCCCAAAGGAATACCACAAGATCTACAACCTAGATTACCCAAAAATGAGATTAATGTACGAATCCAAGCAAGGGTTTCGGAAGAGAGAGAGAAAGGGAACCAAAAACCATGAATCTTACCTCCAATGATGAGAAACTCGAAACCCGGTTGATATTTGAAAGATTAACACATAGATCTTGAAGATTTGGTGGTGTTTGAGGTGCCAATCCAAGGATTTGGGTGAGAGATTGAAGAGAGAAGGTAGAGGGGTGATTTTAGGGTTTGGCTCGTGGCCTTGGAGTGAAAAAATAACATTAGGCGTCTAT
Source organism: Rhododendron molle (assembly GCA_025413875.1). Classification (NCBI taxonomy): domain Eukaryota; kingdom Viridiplantae; phylum Streptophyta; class Magnoliopsida; order Ericales; family Ericaceae; genus Rhododendron; species Rhododendron molle. The sequence continues at coordinate 36,856,106 of CM046389.1, read as the reverse complement.
TTATAGTGTCTAAGGTGCGTGCTGAATTCTGCAGAAAAACGCAGTAGGTACCGGTACTAGGAAAAAGAGGGTACCGGTACCAAAGCCTTCAAAGTGCCAATTTGAACATGCACTGGACAGTAGGTACCTGTATTGAGAAATGGCCAGTACCGGTACCAACAAGGCAGAAAAGTGAAAAATTTACAACGAACTCCGGAACGAACCCAACTTGATACCAACACTTCCCAACATCAATATATCATCAAAACTAACATTTTACCTCATTCCTAGTGTCCGATACACAACCGTAAACGTATATTCGTACACCCCCACTAACGTTCGCTTAACTTTAATAATAAAACAACTCTTTTATGCCATAAACGATTAAAGAAAATAGAAAAAATTTACGAGTCTGTACACTCCAAAAGTCATAGGAAGCATGAGAGTCCCAACTATGTCTCGATGAGTGTTGTCATATGCTCGGACCTTGACTTATGATGGAGAGAAGTCCTTATTTTTGTACCCCAAGCAATAGGCAGCACGAAGTGGGCAGACGTTGATTGCTGAACCATTGTCGATCAGGATTATTGGGACCCATTTACCGCGACATTTCAAGGTGACATGAAGTGGCCTAATGTGGTCAGTTCCATCGGCGGGTAGGTCTCGGTCAGTGAAGGTTATGGCGGAAGGAACTTTCAGGCGAGAAAGGGCTTGAATGAGTCTTTCGCGATGGCGAGTAGAGTGGACAAACACATCCCAAACAGACATATTAGCGTTAGTTTGTTTGAGCTGTTAATTGATCATTCCTTCAGGGTTTTTCTCTGGCTGGGAAGACTCTTTGGCTAATGGGGCAAAGGGTTGGAAGGTATTCTTGGTTGGGGTGATGAAAGGGGCGGAAGGTTCTTCGGCCAATGGAGCTGCAGGGTTGGAAGATTCTCCAGTTTGGAGGTTAGAGGGTTGGTAGATACGGCCACTCCTAGTCAAATGGCTAATCTGACGGTACTTTGATTCTTCATCCCACAAATCGGCAAGGGCCTTGCGCTTGCTCCCAATAGTTGTATCCTGAAGATTTGCGGTCAGGTCAGCGATAACCAAATCATCCCAAAGGTCCTCGAGCTTCCATTGTTCGGCCTCCATTCCTCACCTCCCACCTTTATGTTGACAATCTCAGTATTTGCCCATGTGCTTGCTTGAGCCCCTGGTTCATTCTCACATAGGTTCATCATGGCGACATCGACATCCTTCAGAAAATTGACCTATGATTCGGATTCAACCTCATCAATGAGGTAGTCTACCGGGTCAAACTCATTATTGGCCACTTCTTCTTCAGGTACAAGGGATCCTGTAAGGCCCACACTGCTGTGCAGATCATAGACAACGAAGTTATTAAAATGAGAGGAGTTTAGGCAAGGTGGGGCAACCTCCGGCCAGTTGGCAGTCAACGTTTTGGGTTGGTATTCTTCGGTAAACATTGCAGGCAAGGAGAAAGTATCCAACGGGTCATTCCATGCCAGAAGCTGGTATTCATCCGGGGTTGGGTCCCATTCCCATTCAGGCATTCCTTGAGGGATTTGAAAGTTCTCGTTTTGGTTTTCAAACATCATGTACAAAGAGAGTCCATCGAGGGGGTCAGCATGAACATTCTGCCAATCAACTTCCCATCCAGCCTCAAATAGTGGTTCCACGTCCCTTTGAAAATTAGCTATTTCGAATTTCTCCTAATCGGCAATCAGATCCCCCAAGTGTTTTCCCATTCCCACAAGAAGCAAAGGGCAATTTCTTCGAAAATTGCTACAACTGGCTTTGGCTCGATATCAGGGGTAATGAAAAGAGTTGGGTCAAATTCTTGAGAGTGTTGGTCGTTGGCTAGGATGGTTTGGTTAATGCGGAAGGGAGCATTGTATTATGGCAAAGGATTTGAAACGGTGTTTGGTTTATCTGGAGCTAGGGCATCAATGACCTTGTTGTCAATGAGATTTTAGATTTCATGGCGGAGGCGAATGCAATTGTCAGTGGTATGCCCGGGCATCTGGTGGAAATCACAGTAGACACTTTGGTTCAGGTTTGGTGGGATAGTTTGTGGCGGTGGGAAAGGTTTCAGTACTCCAACTTCTATGAGTTTCTTGAGTAGGGCAGACCTAGGGGTACTGAACTGGGTAAAGACTAGGCTTTGGGATTTCGGTTTTTCGAAGATTTGGTTAACTTCCACAGGTTTGGCGGATGAGGTTCCTGCGTGATTGGCATTCCTGAAGAGGACATTGCTATTTCTTGAGTATGCCCTTTTGGACTTTGATCCTGATTCCCTCTTTTCCAAAGTTCCATTCCGTAAAGCTTCTTTCACGACTAGACCAGAGTCATAGAAAGTTTTGAAATTTAGGGCAGCTTGGGAAAGGACTATATATGGGGCAAAAGAGTTTGGTAAGTTCTTGGTTATGATTTGTATTTGTTTCTTCAAATCGGGCTTATTCTGCATCTGAGCGGCCTTAGCCCTCCAACACTTCACAAAATCGGCGAAATTCTCATTTTCACCCATTTTAGTACTTTCTAATTCTCTCATGGTCATCTTCAGGTCAACATTAAAGTCATATTGGGCAACAAAGGCTGTTCCAATATCCTCACAAGTTCTTTTCTTAGAGGGTTCGAGTGTAAGGAACCACTACAGGGCTGGCCCAGACAGAGATTCATGGAACAGTTGGGCCATTGCTTCCTTTTCGATTCCGTGCATGGTGAGAGAACCAACATACCCCTGGAGGTAGGCCTTTGGATCGCCAGTACCGTTAAACTTCGCAAAGTCTGCACCTTTGAATTTTTCAGGCAACTTGGTGTTGGGGAACAAGCATAACTTGTTCATGTCAATTTCTCCTCTTCCTAGTCGCTTGGTTTCTTGGACGGACTCTTCTAACTTGCCAATCTTGGCCATGAGAGCGGCCAGATTGGGGTCGGTTACTGGAGTTTCTCCTTTGGGTTGGTCAGATTGTGAGGAGGGTTTGGCCTGGAACTTATCGCAAATTTCTTGCATAGTTTTCATTATGATGTTCATGTCATTTGTCATGAAAGTAACAGTGGCTTTGAGTTGTGCATCAACACCAACAAGAGATTGTCTGAATTGGGTGTCCATGGTGGCCATGTTGAGTTCCTCTATTCCGTTTCCTTGATCAGCCATGGGTAAGGGATTTTTGGGTGGTATCGCAATTATGGGCTCTTCCACTACTTGTTCTTCTTCTACGGGTTCTTCCAATAACGGTTGTCCTTCTTGCTCTATTTGAACTTCAAAAAGTTGGGTTCCTTCCAGGGCGTCTATGCGAACTAGTTTTCGGTGCAGACGAAAGCAATTGAGTATAGCCTCTTCTCCTCGTAGACGACCAATGTTTCAGAACTGACAACAAGGCAAAAAGGGAGCAACTCATAACCGATCCCGAACGTCTGCCCTACCTTCTACGCACCTTCTAGAAACTAGGCCTATGACTTACCGTGATTTGAACCTCACTTAAGGTGTTTGTACAGAAGATTTTCGATAATCCGGGTAGGTGCTGTCAGGCAGGTTAAATTCTGTGCGCTTTGAAACCAGAGCCAATCTCCTTACCTTGACCATCCGAGGCAGAGCAATGTGACCATCAGAATCTAGATACGCACACATTCAAGGTTAGACTCAAACCAAGGGAGCCATTCGGGCACGACAAACACCGAAGGTATCGCAAACTCCATGGATTTAAGGTCTCCTGAACCAACCGGAAAGTCCTAAAGAATTCTAAAGGAGCCCAATCGTCTAGCTCGTAAAATACAATGATGCATGAATGGCATGTTTACATATAAAAGAAATGCACATAAGCAGGATATGTCACATAAGTCCTAGCCATGAGTTTCTGTCCTAGTTGGGAATGTTCTATGGCTAAGTACAAGTGCAGAAGGCCGGTTTTGGTCTCAGAAGGGTTTTTCAGATTAGAGCCAAGATGTACTAGCCCATGTCAAGTGTATTGCAAGACAATGGTCGAACAGCACGAGGCTCATCGTAGTCGAGGGTTGCTAGGCATCCTGGGAGAGCTTGTCGTCGGTAAACCGGGACAAGATAGCCGAAACGCACTAGCGAGGCTTGTGCAGTGTAGAGTGTACAGGATAAAAGAACTTCATTTCCTAAAAGATATCAAGAATCCCCCTTTCGAAAATACCCTTCAAGCTTGGCTCTTGCAATTATTCGACTCTTTGAAAAGGTGAGTTTCAAAGTTTCGAATAAAACATATCCCCAGCGGAGTCGCCACTGTGGGCTCCCATGCCCAAAAGCGCATTCGAAGAGTCGCTACCCGGATTTTTAAGATGGATGATCTGAGAAACCGAGAACTCTTTTGGAAAAAGCTTTTAGTCTAGCGAGAAAACGTCGAGACTTTGGGTTCGGAAGCCACGTTACGAATGAGGAAGGTTTTTCTTTAAAAAGCACCTCATTCACCCGGTAAAAACCGGTCTCTACTAAGTATTTTCAAAAAGGGGAATTTTAAACATCTTTCAGAAAATCAAGCTCTTTAATAAAGCAAGCAAAGGGGGAAGGAACATGGAAAATATATCACATTGGTGTGCGCATGGTGCGTACTGTACAAAGATGATAAAGGATGATGCAGTGAAATAAGGATGAGAAAAGCCATTCTACAAACTGTCTGGGTAGCTGTCATTTGTCACACGGCATTCCATAGTATAGCGCACGGCCATATGATATGCTGTGTGTGGTTTCGATCCTGTTTTTAGGCTGTCACCAGTGTTCAGGACGTCGTGCGGTGTACTGAGTACAATGCGCGACATTTCTTTAAAAACACCAGAAAGCTCCCAGCTATCAGATTATCTCAGAACAACACCATTTCTCCAAGCTACAAGTAGGAAAACCATTTTTGATGTATTTATTTATTCAGAATAATCAAGAGAGTCTTATTTATAAGGATAAAATATGACTTGTAGATATGGTCTTATTCTGAAGTCACTGATGACAGATAGGAACAAACCCAACGAAGAACAACCATAACCCAGATAGTCTGGACAAGAAAACAACAGTTAACTAAAATACCGTGCGCTTGAACATGATATGACGTGCGACGCATCAAAGCGCCGCGCAGCGAAGCTCGTCCAGCCCAAGGGGTGCTTTGGCTTATGAAAACGATTTTTAGGCCAGATTTTAACTAAAAGGGGTTAAGCCTGACAGAAAAATAGCCCCCCTCAAGACCAGGACAGAGCCTAGCCCTGGGAAACTTGGTTTTTACCTTTGATCTTGAGCTTGAATGAGGATAGATGCTGAAGAATGAATACGGACAAGATCGGTGGGAGGAGGATGAGTGTATGTAAGTGGTTGTTGGGTATTTTTGGTACGTGGAGTCTCAAAGTTAGTAAGAAACTGACTTTGATTGGTGAGGAGAAGAATAGAGCAAAGTGCCTAGAGAATGTCTTTTGGAAGCAACATTCTCAAGGTTAGGAAGTGAGGAATGGGTATGAAAGCAAGAAGAGAGAGAGAGGATGAAAATGATGGTCAAGTGCCATTTTCTCTTCAGTGGAGGGGTGTATTTATAGGCAAGAGCCAAGGATTTGAAATTTCAAGTGGTGGAGGTATTTTCTGGGCGGGCCAGAAGTGTATTTTCGGCTGAGCCATTTTGCAGCTGTGGCTCAAATAAGCGTGGCCCACAGTTTTCTGAGCCAGTCAGAACTTTACCCGAAATGCTGTGCGGTTAACCTCATGATCGTGTGCAGTGTAATGAATTTCGATATGTTGCGTGATATAGAAGTGTCCTGTGCGGCATTCCAGGTCCGGTCCAAGGCTTTCGGGCTTTTTCTGGGCTTTCGGGTTTTTTGGCTGTGGGAATCCTTCATCCAAGCTCGCAAATGTACCGTTTTCTTTATTTCATCATCGGGGTGGACAAAGACCCTGCGAGATTCGGATTGAGGTGTCTACACCGGGAACATGTGGCATGTCCCCGTCCGTATTCCTATTTTTTTTTAAATTTCCGTGTCCAATATCCGTGTCTGTATTCGTATCCGTATCTGTGCTACAGCCTACATAGATGTAGACTGCTTAAAATTTTCAGAGACTTGACTACCATTCTTTTCATACAAACATTAAATAACAATAAGACCCAAAAAGTTACTCCCTCCGTCCCATTTTCATTGTCCATTTTCGTTTTTTGTGCCGTTCTTTCAACGCTTATATCTTCCAATATGAATCTCAAAAAATATGCAATATGGATCTTGTTTGATAGGTTTCGATTAGATCTATAATACAAAATTTTCAAAATTATGAAAAACATTGTAGATTGAGAGATATAAGCGTTGAAAAAACGGCACGAAAAATGAAAATGGACAATAAAAATGGGACAGAGGGAGTATTTCCAACTAAGTTATGTCAAAATGACATAAGAAGTATATAGATTGTAGCACACACTTCCAATTAAGTAAATTTAGTTCATGTACAATGTAAGAATGTACCTCCATTAGAACATTTGATGTCATGACTTGCATGCGATGATCTTTGATGTGCTTGTGGAGAAGCTAGCCTGATCAAATGGGCCATTACAACCATCTCGAACCTTAGATATGCAATGGAAAATTTGCATAAGAATCTAAACAAATACATATATGGACTAACTTAACTGGTCTAATACTTTTATTGAACTAAAGTGGTATAATACACATTACAGATTTCATCAGGTTAAGAAAATGTAATAACCTATAATCCAGTAAACTCAGGCATATGTCTCATCATGAAAGCCACTTGTTCTTTTAAAGTTCTCATTTCAACCATTTGTTCTTTTAAAGTGCTCATTTCAACCGCTTGCGCATGCACCTTATCTTCTAGTTTATGTATAGGTTTTTTGTCTCCCATTCTCTGTTCTTCATCAGCCACATTAAACCTTGGGGAATCTGAGCAAGTTGAGCCGCTACTTTTTGGAGTATGCCCAAATCTACAACCTGAAACACAACCATGCCACTATTTTGTAGGAATCACTTAAGAATAAATATCATCCCGGGATCAAAATATGTTGCCTTTAGCATTACCTTCCCAGCCATTTGGCTGCGATTCCATTAAGACCTTAATTGCTTCCTAAACAATTGATACAAGTTTGATTAGAGTACTGTAGACACCCCAATTTGAACACTTCGAATATCCTTAATTTGTGGCCCGGAGGCTCCCCGATGATGAATTTGGATCGAAACAAGCCTTAGACCGGTCGGGACTTTGCTTTTTGAAGAGTTTAAAAGGGAAAATGAAATGTCAGAACCAGTTTCAAGCGCTCAGGATCAATCCCAAGCGCTCCAAACCACTTTCAAAACCTGGGATTTGATAAACTCTCGAGCGCTCGAGAGTAAAGTCCCAAGCACTCGAGAGTGCTCCCGAGCGCTCGAGACTTTTGTATTGGCCAATGAATGCTTGAGCTTCCCCACTACCCATGCATGCCATCATTACAGCCGTTCTGGCCGGTTCAAACCTCAGGCAACACTCCACCTCAGTCAGAGGTGAGTCAGGCCTGATGGATTTTCAAGGATTCCATATTGTATTTTCTAAAATGAAACTATATGCTATTTTGCCTATAAAAAGGGCTTTTCCAGCACAGAGCAGGCACGAACTTCTCTCTCTAAAAAACCCCCTTTAGCTGTTCAAGCAGAAATACTCCCCACCTCTTCCAAAAACTTGGCTTTCAAGAGCAAAAGAACAAAAATACAAGGCATTCAAGACATACAAGGAGTTCAGAGTACTCTAAAGCTTTGATCTCCCTGGTTTCTCTTTTCCTTTCATCATTCAAAGTCTTCCAAGGAGCAAAATCCCCAACCAAAGGTAGAAGTTTCTACCTTATTGTCAAAAACCAACAAAACAGGGCTGTTTCTCCTTTCTGAGAGAGGTTCTTCAGCCTTTTCAGTCTTTCATACTGAGTGTAGGTTGAGAGACCTTCGTGTGATAACAAGAGCAAAGGGGTACAAGTGTTTCCTTTTTCTGTGTGAAGCTTACTGGAGAAACTCCCGAGCGCTCGGGACTACTCCCAAGCGCTTGAGAGTGAATCCGCATTGCTTTCTTTCCTTTTGAGTGTTTAAATGGACATGCATGGGCTGAATGTGTTTCAAAACTCTTTTCAACTCTTTTGAAGTAAGTTGGTACCAAAAACTTGCTGTTTTCTTTGAAAAAAAAAATGTAATAAATGACTTGCATTTGAGGCATGCAAAGGAGTCTTGGTCTGGATCTAAGAAGGAAAACCTCTTTTCCATGCTTTAAGATGTAAGATCTAGTGTATCAACATACTTCATTGAGAGTCTTAATTGGTTGAAGTCAGTCCTGAGATGTGAATCACTCCCGAGCGCTCGAGAATACTTCCAAGCGCTCGAGAGTACTTGCATGTAAATTCAGCCTATTCTTCTTTCAGCTCTTATCCTAACACCGTCTTTGCATGTCTATGCATGTATCCCTTTTTGCTTGTTAGACCTGTTGAACCATTTTCCAAAAGAACAGAGATGCAGGGTTTGGAAGAATGGGGTTTGATCCCAGTCTATTGGACTCATCCCATTCTGCTAAGCTCTATGTTGAGCCTGTGACACGATTAATAATATTCTGGCTTACATTTTCAGCACCATATTCTGTTATATTCTGTGAGACTAACATATTTGGCAGGTTGGACATGCAACACACCCAAGCGCTCGGGAGTACTTCCGAGCGCTCGAGAGCGGATCAGTGACAAAAGTTTTCCAGCCTCTAGCATTTTACACTTTGTCATCACTTCCCATTCATTCGCAATACACATGCACATGCATGCACCTTCCTTTACTGAATACATCTGTAAATACGTGCTAACTGTTTGATGAAATAAAATCCCTTTGAAAAATCCCACAAATGTTTAGTAGAGACCGATTTCGAATCGGGCGAGGGGGGTGCCGTAAAACCCTTCCCCCCTCGTAACATGGCTTCCGAACCCTTAAACGAATCTCTGGTTTTCGACTCAAATCAAGCATTTTCAAATCAAAACGGTTTCTCGGGTGGCGAACCACAAATCCGGGTGGCGACTCTTCAAAAATTTTTCGAATCAATTTTCTAAAAAAAAGCGAGGCGCTTCTTTTTCGGGCCGCCCCAATATCCACCCGGGGCTGTGGTACACTACAAGAAAATACAAGTTCGCCGACTAAATTTTTAGTCGCCAAATGTCAGATTTTAGTTGCCCAAAGGTTTCAGCGACTAAATTTTTGGTCGCCAGATTCGTCGTTGACACTTGGTCTGGGAAAGTTTTTCCCGACTAAAAATTTTTGTCGGCGAAAAAAATAACTTATGCCGACAAAATTTTTGTCGGGGAAAATGAACAACTTTTCCCGACCAAATATTTTGTCGGCGAAAAAGAACAACTTTTCCCGACCAAACATTTCGTCGGCGAATGTAAATTTTTTTCTGATTTTTTCAGATTTTTTAAAATTCTTTTTCGATTTTTCAAAAAAAATTTATAATTTTTTATTTTTTTATTTTTTCCCGACGAAATATTTTGTCGGCGAATGTAAATTTTTTTAAAATTTTTCAGATTTTTTTTTTAATTTTTTTTCGATTTTTCAAAAAAATTTTATAATTTTATTATTTTTTATTTTTTCCTACAAAATATTGACCTTGAAAGTAATTTTTTTTTTCGATTTTTCAAAAAGAATTTATAATTTGATTATTTTTATTTTTCCCTACCAAATATTTTGTCGGTGAATGTAAATTTTTTCAGATTATTTTTAATTTTTTGATTTTTCAAAAAATTTTTATTTTTATTTTTTATTATTTTTAAATTCCGCCACGTGGCGCCCAGCGTGGCTGACATAAGCTAATGCTCGAAATTGCACTTTACAATTAATGTGCTTGTTTTCCTTGACGCTCGCGCGAACCAACCGCGCTACCAGCTAACTTGTGATTGTATGAAGAACAACTAATATTTATACTATGGTGCGCCCAGAATCAAGAATTTTTCGGATCAAGTCTTTTCCTACATTTTTTTGCCGATTCTTTGCGACCCTCAAAAATACGTTTTGAACATATTGAACGGTTCTGATCATCATAATCCTATTTCCATCGTGGTGGCTATAGTACATTTACACTATAAAACATTAGCTTTTTTCGAAAATCCCGATCAAGCCCTTCCTCGCTATTTTTTGCCGATTCTTTGAGGACCCTTAAAAAGTAATGCGTTTGAACACATTGAGCGGTTCGGATCATAATAATCCAATTTTCATCGTGGCTATAGTACATTACACTATGGAACATAAGCTTTTTGTCGAAAACTGTTGATCGCCCTTCCTGGCCATTGTTTTTGCCGATTCTTTGCGAGGACCTTTAAAAACACGCTTTGAACACATTGAGGCGGTTCGAATCATCATAATCCTATTTCCATCGTGGGGCTATAGTACATTACACTATGTAGAACATTAGTTTTTGTCTAAAACCGCTCCGATCAAGCCTTTCCAGGTAATTTTTTTCCCCAATTCTTTACGAGGATTCTAAAAACATGTTTTGAACACATTGAGCTGCTTGGATCATCAAAATCGTGTTTCCATCGCGTGGCTATAGTACATTACAATGGTAATAGATGACCTTGGTTCATAACTAAGATTTTCTCTATTGTAGTCTAATATACTATAGCCACACGATGGAAATAGGATTATGTGATCAACCACTCAATGTGTTTAAAATGTGATTTAAGGTCCCCGTAAAGAATTGACAAAAAATGACCGGAAGGGCTTGATCAAGCAATTTGATGAAACTTCTCAAAACCGCCGATCAAGCATTTGCCGCTCATTTTTTGCCGATTCTTTATGGTGACCCTTAAAAACGCTTTTAAACACATTGAGCGGCTCTCGGATCATCATAATCCTATTTCATCGTGTGGCTATAGCATTTACACTATAGAACATTAGCTTTTGTCGAAAACTGCTCTATCAAAGCCTTCCCTGTCATTTTTGTTTGCCGATTCTTAGAGAGGACCCTTAAAAAGCACGTTTTTTGAACACATTGAACAGTTCGATCATAATAATCCTATTTTCATCGTGGTGGCTATAGTACATTACACTATGGAACATTAGCTTTTTGTCGAAAATCGCCGATCAAGCCCTTCGATCATTTTTTGCCGATTCTTTGAGGACCTTTAAAACACGCTTTTGAACACATTGAGCGGTTGGATCATCAAAAATCCTATTTCCATCATGTGGCTATAGTACATTACACTATAGCACATTAGTTTTGTAAAACTGCTCCGATCAAGCCTTTCCGGTCATTTTTTCCCCAATTCTTTTGCGAGGACCTAAAAACACGTTTTGAACACATTGAGCGTTTGATCATCATAATTTTTTTATTCCGATGGTTTACACTTTCCATTTGAACAACTATTAATATCATTTTTAACAAAGGCTTGATCTGAACAAGTTTTGATAAAAGAAAACACTTTCATAGCGTTTTTAGCAAAATTGCTCGATCAAGCCCTTTCCGATCATAATTTTTTATTTTCGGATTTTTTTGATTTTTTTAAATTTTTTTGATTTTTCAAAATTTTTTATAATTTTTCATTTTTTATTTTTTCGACCAAATATTTGTCGGCGAAAGTAAATTTTTTTCAGATTTTTTTAATTTTTTTCGATTTTTCAAAAATTTTTTTAATTTTTTAATTTTTATTTTTTCCATTGTTGTATTTTTGTCGGCGAATGTAAATTTTTTTCAGATTTTTTTTTAATTTTTTTTCGATTTTTCAAAATAATTTTATAATTTTTTATTTTTTTCCGACCAAATATTTTGTCGGTGAATGTAAATTTTTTTCAGATTTTTTTTAATTTTTTTTCGATTTTTTAAAAAAAGTTTTAATTTTTAAATATTTAAATGCCGCCACGTGGCGCCAGCGTGACGGCCACGTGGCTAACTGCTCGAAGTTCAGATCCTTACACTACCCAGACTCGAACCCAGATCCTCTAGGTTCCTTAGCTCGCGCTACCTGCTCACTTGTGATTGTAGGAAGAACAACGAATATTTATACTATACTGCGCCCAGAATCAAGCCTTTTTTTGCTCAGATCAAGCCTTTCCCGGTCATTTTTTTTGCCGATTTTTTGCGAGGACCCTTTTTTGAACATATTGAGCGGCTCGGATCATCATAATCCTATTTCCATCGTGTGGCTATAGTACATTTACACTATAGAACATTAGCTTTTGTCGAAAACTGCTCTGATCAAGCCCTTTCCTGTCATTTTTTTTGCCGATTCTTTGCGAGGACCCTTAAAAAGCACGTTTTGAACACATTGAGCGGTTCGGATCATAATAATCCTATTTTTATCGTGTGGCTATAGTACATTACACTATGGAACATTAGCTTTTTGTGGAAAACTGCTCGGATCAAGCCCTTTCCGGTCATTTTTTTTGCCGATTCTTTGCGAGGACCTTTAAAAACACGTTTTGAACACATTGAGCGGCTCGGATCATCGTAATCGTGTTTCCATCGTATGGCTATAGTACATTACAATGTAATAGATGACATTGGTTCATAACTAAGATCTTCTATTGTAGTCTAATATACTATAGCCACATGATGGAAATAGGATTATGATGATCCGAACCGCTCAACGTGTTAAAACGTGTTTTTAAGGGTCCTCGCGAAGAATCGACAAAAAAAATGACCGGGAAGGGCTTGATCCGAGCAATTTTCGATGAAACTTCTCGAAAACTGCTCAGATCAAGCATTTGCCGTTCAATTTTTTTGCCGATTCTTCGCGAGGACCCTTAAAAACACGTTTTAACACGTTGAGCGGTTCGGATCATCATAATCCTATTTCCATCGTGTGGCTATAGTACATTTACACTATAGATTATTAGCTTTTTGTCGAAAACTGCTCCGATCAAGCCTTTCCCGGTCATTTTTTTTGCCGATTTTTGGCGAGTTCCTTTAAAAACACGTTTTGAACACATTGAGCGGTTCGGATCATCATAATTTTTTTTTATTCCGATGGTTTTACACTCCCCATTTGAACACCTATTAATATCATTTTTTAAAATAAATTTTATTTTTATTTTTGAATGCAATAATTTTCTTTTTTAACAAATGCCTTTAAATAAATTTTTTTTAATGCAATTTATACTATACAAATAAGTTTTTTTTATTCCGATTATTTTACTCTCTCCATTTGAACACTCATTATACAAACAACAACTAATATTATTTTTTAAAATAAATTTATGTTTTATTTTTGAACGCAACAATTTTATTTTTAACAAATGCCTCTTTTTAATAAATTTATTTTTTAACAAAGGCTTGATCCGAACAAGTTTTGATAAAAGAAAACACTTTTATAGCGTTTTTAGCAAAATTGCTCGGATCCTTTCCGATCACATTTTTGGTGAATTCTTACGAGTACCCTTAAAATCACATTTTAAACACATTGAGCGGCTCGGATCATTGAAATTTGATTGGCCAAAAACAATATATTTTGTTTATAGTCGGCCAAAGAATACATAATTTTTGTTTCTATTAATTACAAAAAATACTTTTGCCCGACTAAAAATATTTTAGTCGGAAAATCAATATTTTTTTGTATTTTAATTACGAAAAATATTTTTCCCCGACCAAAAAAAATTTTGTCGGAGAAAGCATAGGTCAACGGCGACTAAATAAAATTTAGTCGGCGAAAGCTAGGCCAACGCCGACCAAATAAATTTTAGTCGGTGAAAGCATAGGCCAACGGCGACCAAATAAATTTAGTCGGCAAAAGCTTAGGTCAATGGCGACCAATTAAAATTTAGTCGGCGAAGCTTAGGTCAATGGCGACCAATTAAAATTTAGTCGGCGAAAGCATAGGCCAACGGCGACCAATTAAAATTTAGTCGGCGAAGCTTAGGTCAATGGCGACCAATTAAGATTTAGTCGGCGAAAGCATAGGCCAACGGCGACCAAATAAAATTTAGTCGGCGAAAGATTAGGTCAATGGCGACCAATTAAAATTTAGTCGGCGAAAGCTAGGCTAACGGCGACCAAATAAATTTAGTCGGCGAAAGATAAGACAACGGCGACCAAACTGATTTTGGTCGGCGAAAGGCAATGCAACGGTGACTAAATTCCATTTAGTCGGGAAATTTGGTCGGCAAAAGTGTTTTTTCTTGTGGTGGTAGCCCACAAGTACAAAAGATGAACTAAAAACTGTGTGCGCAAAGAGAGAGAGAGAGAGAGAGAGAGAGAGAGAGAATGGAAAAGAAACATGTTGCACTAGTCATTATGATATTTAAACTTGGAAAAACATGATAACTCATACCATATTTTCTCCTGCAATGTCATTAACAGGCTTCCCATCTGCCTTGGTGTGAGTCGGTATATAAAGTTTTGCTCGGCCAGGTGCAAACCCAGAGTCTACCTCCTGTTTTGTTATCAGTCCATACATCAACTAATTGTGTAACTCAAAAAACATAGCAGGTTGAAAATATGAAACAAAAAACCTACTTTAAGTACTAGTTCATGAGCATGTCGTGCATAAGAGTTTGATCCTGCTCTTGCATCTTGTCTCCACCTCTTTTATTCTTCAAACTAAGGTTCTTTATTTTCACATGCACACATTCAATAAAGAACAATTATAATCACATGCAAAGTTTTAAGTCTTTTAATTCTTGTCAAGCCACTCAGAAATTATATACTTCATACCTTTCCCTCCTCTGAGAGCCAATAACAAAAAAGATCTACAAAGTGCTCAAGATTAACTGTTGGAGGCGCCATCGCAACAATTTGTGCAACTGTCTCTGTCTCGTCGAAGTATTTACCTTTTAAAGTGTATCATGTCACGTCCTCGATTTTCATCAAAAATATAAATAACTGTTCATTGTTAAAATCCTCCCAATAACATACATCATACTCCAAAAGAGTTTTACCCAAGGCACATCGGCCCAAAAACTTGAAATTACAAAGAGTCAAGGAGAAGTTAAATAGTTTACAAATACCCATTTGATAAATAACTAAAGTGAAGTTATAATTACATCTTTTAAAGAAATCCGAAAGAGTGGTAATGTCATTTTCTTATGTCAGCTTTCAAAAGATTTCTAATCAATGCATGCACAGCACTCCATGCTACAGCTCCGAATGTATACCTGAAAAATGTAGGGTTAAGCAAACACGTGCCCAGTAGGAAAGTCTCTACAAATCTTGTATGCAAGTGAAAAGATTTTGACATAAAAAAAAATAAAGTTTGAGACAACAAAGGGAATGCAAACGAATGCCAACTTCATGTCGGAAACTCAAGACTTATGGAATACTCCACTTACCATAGATCGATCCCGTTAATCCCTTAGTTATCTTTTACATTTCCCTTTTCTATTCAAAATTTCATCCGCACACTTCTACGTTATGTGTCTTACATTCCGGGTCTTGTGGACCCCGTACGTCTCCCATCGATCCCCAATGTCAGATCAAATTACTCTTTCTCCACTAATACGTCGAACAGTAGACTTAAGAAACTTTCCGGGTTTAGGGCCCCATATACCCAACAATACGTTTCCTGGTGATTGTGACCTCTTACATCCGCTTTACATTCCGGGTGCTCATGCTGTACATCCGCGTTACATTCCGAGTGCTCATGACCCCATACATCCGTTTTAAGTTCCAGGTATCAGGACCCCATATGCTGATTACGAACCATTGGTGTTGCTTTTCGTCATATGTGTTCCTAAAGCTCTGATTTCACAATTTGAAGATAAACAGAGAGATTGATATTAAGTAAATGGTCCACTTATCAATTCATATTTCCATTTTGTTTCCAAACTCGTTATCCCAACCCACTCCTCGTATTACATAGCATTAAGTGTCAAGTTTTCGCTTGCGTCTATGATTTATCCATCCTCCTATCTAACAATCCACCTTATCAACACACATATCTAGTTTAAGCGTGCTCACTCCGTCTATCTTAGCATCTCACATTATCACTAATAGTTAAACAAACGCACCAATAAAGCATTAGGATGATAATTCATTCCATAATGATATTTGTGTTCAATGCAACGAGAACCGACGAATGAGGATGATCAAAGGATCATTGGAGTGCGAATGACTATGTTTGGAAGTGGTTTAGAATAGCTAGAAGTGAACGGAAACCAAAACGGTGGAAAATGAAGCAAAACAGTGAAAGCTGAAGATAAGCAACAGGTATTGATACCTAACACAAAGCAATAGATACCTTTTGGCCGAGAAGGATTCCAGACACAAGGGTATCGATAACAAGTGCCAAAGGTATCGATAACAAGTGCCAAAGGTATCGATAACAAGTGATTTTTTGGGTTTTGAAACACAAAGGTATTGATAAAAAAGCAAATGGTATCGATAACAACGACTGTTCGAGCATATTCTAAGCAGACTTTTCATGGGTTTCAACTACAACAATCATAGGCACGATTTCATGCACAAAACTAACTCAAGAACATACAAAGAGTGAGAGAAATCCCTACCTCGAGGGGTTAACGCCGAAATCAAAAGATTATCTAAGCCCTAGAACTTGAAACTCCTTACCAAGCCAAATACGGGCCATGGAACTCCTACCAATGCAATTCGAGCTCCAATGCACGCAAGGATGAAAGATTGGAAGGTGTATTGTATGGGTTTTGTGTTGGTTTGGAGGAATTTGGGTGAGAATGAGAGAGATGGAGAGAGAACCGAGAGAGAGAGTGTGAGGACGGTAGAGAGAGGGAGAGATGGGAGAAAATATGTCTCTCTCCTGACCACTCACACACATATATATACTACATATCACACACAAACCCTCAAGTTTCCAATTCTAACATATTAGACCCAAAATCAATATTCTCCACCTATTTCTCCATTTTATTCCACATAATACATTTAAATCTATTAAATGAAATTGCGGGTCTCTACATATCGCCAATCTCATCCCTAGTAACTTCAAAGTTTTCTTGATTGCCTCTCTTGCTGAATCATTTTTGGGAATTGCAAACTACGACTGCAATGAAGTAACAGAAAAGCATTCAAAGACAATTTCAAAAAATAAACGAACTTAAGTACTACACCTATATTAGGAATTTAATACCTGAATGATATTCCAGCAACAGTTCCTATGAGCTTAGTTGGGCATGCCAATTGCAATTAATTGGGCGTAGGTGGGGTTTCCTTGCAACAGTTCCTATGAACTTAGTTAACATGCCACCTTCGTTTCCAACAGGAACAAAAGCTAGATTGAATTTTACAATAATTTGTTGTGTAGGTGGGAGATTCCAAATTAACATCTGACAAACGTGTGATTCCTCATTTATTATGCACACCTGACTCATCTAATCAATAATAAGAAAGTTCAATATTCAGTTGTATAACTTGTATAGTTTTTTTGTTTTTTGTCGACAAACAACTTATATATATGAAGCATCATGGTAGCAACCATAGATTAATGAAACCATACCAGAATAGAAACTAGCAAAACCAGAACAACATGAGATCAGCAATCCGTATACCAGATTTCAAACTATGGTAGCATTAGATTATGTAAGGTGTCCAATACATCTACTTTTGCAAAGGTTGGTACTTAATGAGATAGCAAGATGATGGATTCTAGAAAGAGAGTGAAAGACGGAGATAGTAAGAATGACTAGAATAAAAGTCAAAGCATTTACATCATACCAACCTGAAATACCAGCTTCACACTCTGCAATCAGATCTTCAGCTACATCTTCATCTTGAGGCTTTGAGGAGTTCTGTGATGGAGCATGAGAGGTGTTAGATTGAGTACGCCGTACGGATCCATGTGGTAGTTGAACCTGTGAAGTGGTTTGTGGTTGGGCAATCTGTGAAGTGGTATGTGGTTGAGCAACTTGCAAAGCACCACATGATGAAGTAGAAAGTGGAATATCGTGTGACTGAATGGGATTGGAAATGTATTCCATGCAAGTATGCCACCTTTGCAGAGCCATCTCTACCAAAACAAACAAATTCCATTGCAATGTCACTGGTAAATGTGAAATAAATGTAATTCCATCAAAATGAATGGGATTGGATCGTCGAATCGCGGCTACCTTTGGGACGTTAGGGCTTTTGTAAAGGGGATTTAAGAGAGTATATTAGCAGAGTTTTGTGGTTAGAAAGGGTGTATTGTTCTTCTAATTTTGGAACCCTAAGGGCCCTTTATATAGGCAATTGATGACTCACTCCGGCCAATCAAATGGCGATAATCAAATCCGGCCAATCAAATGGCGAGAATCAAAAAAGAATTCTAGGGTTCAAATATCTCTAGCCCTTTTTCCGAACGCATCGGAAAAAGGCTGGTAGGATTTTTTTGAACGGATCAAGCGTGTGACAGAACATTCAAGAATCTGGAAAATAGACAATAAGGCGGCTGGTTAAAGGATCTAGCGGCCGAAAGAATGATATTGCCGCCGAGGAATGGACCTGGCGACTGAGTGATCGATCTCTTAGGGAGATTTTCAAGCAACAAGTTTCACGGGTGAAAGAATGATGTTGAGGATGTGTGATTCAATGTCACGGCCGACAGATGGATTTTTCCTGGGATACTGTATTTCTGTTTGAAAGGCTGTTTGGCTCTAGATTGGGTCTTCTAAGTGGTCACCATAAGTCCTAAGGTTCACGAGAAATCAATCAGCAATCACTGTATCCATTCATCATCGGGATGGTCCCCAAGGCGGAACTTGAAATAATCGTAGACCAAATTGGGGTGTCTACACCCTCGTATCGCGCTGTACGAACAAATCTATTCTTACTCAGTCAATTATATTTTAATAATAGTCGATCTGAATCCTTAAGGTTTCACGTCACATTGATTCCATCAGTGTCACCTAAATCGAAGATCATCGGATATCGACGATCACTTGATCGAACAACATTTGATGCATCCTGAGACATTAAAGTGCTAGATTGCAATATTCAACTCCCCACTTGAGTCTTTTTTTTTTAATCAAAACCGTTCATCTTTTACATATTATGGAGTACATCATTCGTACCCAATACTAATTGTACAGTAAGGGGTTGGTAAGATTGTGATTATTCTATTGTGTGAAATATCACTCACGGATACGTTTGTATCCTAGTAAATCGGTTGCTTCGGCGATCAATTTGTCAGAGGGTGCAGAGCTCAATGGTGGAGCTGTTTGATACAGGAAGAATACCAAGGATGGAGACCGAGTATACTTGGGATCTGTATCAAGACTAGAGTCGCTCTAAAGACATTTAAATAAATGTTAGATTTTTTATATTTTTTTTATTGTAAATTTTGTATAACGACAAGTAGGGGTCTAATAGTTTATAAAATTCAGTGTATTTTAAGGTTAATGATTCCGAAATTCTTTGAAAAATCGGGGCGTTACAAGACAACCACCTTTTTAGACTTCCCACCTAATCCACAGTTAGCATGGTGTGTTCGCCCAGGGTTGCCAACTTCCAAAAAAGGTGAAATTTTTTTAAAGGAGGAATCCCACGAAATGATATTGCAAAAATAGTGGAAAGAAATATTAGGAAAACCTACATTAATACACTACACAGAAAAGAAAGAAATAGATATAAAACATTGGCCTTCTCTCCTACCGAACAATCAATTATATTTCAAACTTGGCTACTAAATGAATTTACGGTTGCATGAGCAATTCGGATTGGAGTTCTTAATACATCTACCTATTAGATGTTTGCATGTCATGGTATCTCTATCTATCGATTATTTTTATTCCTCACTCCACACGAAAAAATGACAGATATGTAAAAATACTAAACTGAGCAAAACAAACAAACAAAAATCTAGAACCCATTTTTTCTCCAAGTTTCATACAACTTCTAGCTGTGAACTTAAAGAATCAATGTCCATTGATAGAATAGGAATGGAGCAGCGACACTACTTGGGAAAAAAAAAAAAAAAGAGGAGAGACTAAAACACCATTCCAAGAAAAGAATTACTTTAATTCATTCAACACAAATAAAGGCACATAAACATAAATAAATCACAAACACGGTAACTTGCTACTACGAAGTGTTCTACACAAATCAATACGGATCTCACTCCAGGTAACCCTAGCCCACATCTCAATTGATTTGAGGTCTTTAACAGGAATGGAGTTGTCTTCTTCCTAATCTTTGGGCTTTTAAAAAATAATCCCCAATCTCTTTGTTAAGTTTTTTTTTACATGGTCATCTATGGCTGTTTTTTGGCTCCCCTAATTTCTTTCCCAAATCTGTTATATACGGAGGGTTTCTTTTTCTCCTCGATCATTTGTTACAAAAAAAAAAAAATGATTGCACCAACCGGAGCAAACCATTCCAACTACCCACTGAACCAAATGGTTACTCTTACTAGCCGGTCGGTGTGAGGGTGTGATACCAAAAGACCAACTTAGATGGATCAGCGTGAAAAGTTGCGAAAAAACGACCAAACCAAACAAATTTCCATCCCTATGCATATTGATATTACTACTCCCTTCATCCCATGATTTTAGCCCCTTTCAAGATTCCATGTCATCGATCTTCAACCCAAAAAGTATATTTTCATAAATGGATTTTTTTTACCCTTTTTAAAAAATCTCATTAAGAACTTCTGAATGGTAAAAAGAAATTTAAAAGGTATTTCAAAAAACATATTAATTGGTTTTGAAAATAGCATGAAATTTGAAAAAGTGACAAAAATTATGGGTTGAGTTCCTCCGCAGGCAATTCCATATCTGCCAATTGTGGTGCCGAAGAAGCTACCCCTGGTAGTTCTTCACCAAGGGGGGCCTCCGGCTCGGGACGGGTTCAAGGCCTAAATACACTAGCCTTTTGGGAATTTTTCAAGTTCTAGCAGATGTGACAAAATTGATTTTTAAAGAGAATCTTCTTCTATCTAGACAAGATACTCATTTATTCAAGATTAGGTCATCCATAACAGTTATATCCATTTGATTAAGTTAATATGTAATTCCTTTTAATTATCGTTTTATTCTAATCGATCTCAGTTTCTGCATGACTGACACATGTAAAATCTAACTGACCTTTGAAGAACCAGACATATCGTAGTTTTGTGATTGGAAGTAAAAGAACTCCAGTCTTCCCTCCTTTCTCTTTGAGGATCTATTTGGGGAAGAAGTCAGTCAATCAATCATTGCATTAGTAATACAGTGGTGATGTCGTTATCATGTTGGGTCTTTCTCTCCTTGCCAGATGAGTTAATCTGTAATTCGCCTCTCTCTCCCTCTCTCTCTCTCTGCTTGTTTGATGAGTTATCAAACACAATTTTTAAACTTGTTAAGATTTCAAACCAAACTTGAATTTGTTTATTTAACTCAGGTCAGGTCCGTTCAAATATGAGTCGCAAGATGTTAGTTGACCAATTACATCACTCCAATTATGAAAGGATGGGATCATTGCAATATACTACATATATATAACACAAATAATGCAAGGATATAATAATGAGAGGTTGTGTTATAGCCCATATTGAATTACAACCAAGGTCTTCATGCTCTGTCTATGTGATGTGGAACAAGATTGAAGAGTTTTTATATTTTATTTCTATTGCTTTAGAATAAGATTTTTTATTAGGAATATTTTCGTTTAGGTTAGAACTAGGGAGACTTAAATAATCATCCTCAGAAACCTTCCTATGTAAGTTTTCGTCCAGTGCTTTTTTCCACATTATGTTTTCATCCCCCAAGCATTTTTATTTTTGTTTGTGCCCTTGTGCTAGTATATATTACTATATTCAATATATATAGGAGAACCAAAAAAGAGGACAAGAACACATAGTACCACGTCCCGCCGATAACCCCATCGATCGCCCCTCCTCCGTTGATTTCGCTTTCCATTCCGGAAAAACCGTGAGAACACAGATCCTAACGGAAACCCCAAAACGCCAAAGCACAGAGCAATCCAAAATTTCTAAAACCCTAATCGTTGAAATCCCAAAACGCCAAAACACAGAGCAGTCCAAAATCCCAAAACCCAAAGCCGTTTGTCCTCCATTTGTGCAAAATCCGGCAAAGAAGAACAACGCATGCATTCCCCCATTCAATTGGGATGAGATTTTTTTTATCAAAACTCCCCAAAATGGCACAAAAAGTCGCAGTTTTTTTTTGTATAAGTTCATTGTTGTTACTGCAATATGCCATGATTGTGTTTGGTAATCAGCTTGATGGATCAATATTCCCTGATATCTGATGTTTGTTTTTTAAAAATAGGTCATGTTCACGAAATCGATTCATTTTTCTAAAATTTCATGAATTCGTGACGGTATGTTGTAGATGTCATGTTTTTTTGGAATAGACTTTTGGATTGGTCTGTCTAATTTCATTATATTCTAAATCTGCCATATTTTTTATGGAATATATGTTAGAAATGGATGTAGCAGGACAATATGAGGTTGGGTGATTGTTGGGAAAGATTCCATGTTTTTGAAGTCATTTATTTCGGACTATGCCATATTTTTTGAAGTCATTTATTTTGGACTATGCCATGTTCTTAAAGTCATTTATTTTGGACTATGTCATGTCCTAAACAGGTCATGTTTATATGTTCTAAATATGTCATGTTAGCATGGAATAGTTGTCATGTTCATTGTTCGGAATTACGTCATGTTCTGAATATGTCATGTTTTTATGGGTCAAGTGTTAAGAATAGATACAGCCTAGCTCTCTCTCTCTCTAACTTTACCTTTTCTCTCCGCCTCCTTCCAAAAGCTTCCCTAGGGTTTCCGTTTGGGGGGGCGGCATTCGGCTCCCCCTCTCCTCTCTCTCCCTTCTCTCTATTTCTCCTCTTCTTCTCTTCTCAACTTCTGATCTATTCCTTTTATTCAAAAAGATCGGCAAAGTTGCGGTGGCTGGAGGCGGTGGCTGTGGGTGGTTGTACCGGAGTCTTCTCCAGCGTTTGGAGGCCGAATCAGTGGCCGGTGGTGGGGCTCCTGGGGCGGCCGGCGGCGTCGGCAAGAATGACGATTTGGGTCTTCCAGGTGTGGATATCCCACCGTCTTGAGAAAGCTTGTTTTTCTTGTTCCCTCAGCTGTTTTAGCTGGATTCGGTTGGTATCTTCTTCTGTGGAGCTCGATCTGCTCATGCTTGTGGTGGCGGGGTCCTCGGTTTCTGTGGAGGCGGCGGATGGTGGTGGTCGTGGCCGGCGACGGGGGTGATTTCGGTACGATTTTCTCGTTTCCTCCTTCTCTTTCTTCCTTTTCTCGTTTCTTTTTGGCCCCTCCCCTGTGGATCTATTGTATTTCGTTTCTATACCTGCGGTTGGTTGTGCTGCCCTCTCTCGGCTTTGTAATGTACATTCTAAGTGATTTCCGGCTGGTTTGTTCCTGGGCAACCGGTGTTGAAGCCTAACGGCGTGGAGATCTGGTGGAGTGTAGGAGCTTGGTCGATGTTTGCCTCCCCCCGTGTTTTACTGTTGGGTGGCGCGGTATTTGCCTAACGGCTTAGGTTGAGGCTCGCGTCAGTCCTTGGGTTGTATCTGGATTTTGTTTCTGATCTTCGGCATGGTTTGGCTTGTGGTGGCCGTGGTGGGCTGGGGGTTGGTGGTACCGGTGATGCTGGTAGATTGGCGGAGTGTGGTGGTGCGGCCGGTTGCCGGTGTAGTTCTGAAATTGTATAGATTTTTAGGGTTAGGTTTTGGGCTTCTTTGGGTGTGTGCTTAATTGTATTATTTGGGCTTTTTAGGCCATCAGGAGTGTGCTGTATTGTTGTATCTGGGCTTTTAGGCCCTTAGGTGATTGAGGGCTTTGTCCCTCTTGGTTGTTTTTCCAACTTTTGGTTTGAATCCCTTTCCCCTAAACCCCTTAATAAATTTAATTTTGCCGATCAAAAAAAAAGTGTTAAGAATAGATAGATGACTCTTGGAGGGCTAAGGGTTTTGAACTATTGTCTTGAGCTCTAGTTCCCATTGCAGAGCCAGCTACTCTTTTTTTTTTTTTTGATCAAACGGAAATACGAGCCAGCTTTTCTTTACAAATGAATTAGAGCTTGGGATAGTCTCCTTTTATTACTACTGATGATGCTCATGCTTGCTAGTTGTGGTGGCCTGTCCTCATTCAACCCCCACTTTTGGAGGGCTAAGAAGCTTAAGGACTTTGGTTATGTTGCACAGATGAGATTTACCATGTCATACATTCAATGTCTGTTACACCTTTCAATTCCTACTCCTACTCATTGGCCGTGGGCTTTGGGGTATAATATTAGTTTTTCTTCCTTTTCAACTCCAACTCTTGGAGGGCTAAGAGGTCTATCAGGGTATTAATAGCTGGTTAATGATCCTGTTGTCATCAGGGCCGGTTCAAGGTATTTGAATGCCCTAGGCCAAATGTCGAAATTATGTCCTACATAAATTTTCTAATTTAAAATTAATAAATAGAAATACTTATCTATATATTATTTTCGTTCATACTATTAAACATGGTAAATATTCCGGCTTTAATAGCTTGTGCAATTGCAATAATACTCAGTGAACTCAAGTTTGAATCACAGTAGCCCCCAATTTGTGTGACAAGAGAATTTTTTTTGGCAAAAAGATACTTCAATTTGTGTGACGAGATTTTTTTTTGGCAAAAACACACTTCAAAAAAGTATCTTACCAAGACTTGAACCCAGGCATCTTATATAGAAAAACAAACACTTTACCACTAAACTACCAAAGGAGTTTGTACTATAGTTGTGTACAGAAAATATATATACTTATTTGGAAGGGGGTGCCCTATTTTTTGCCCAAAATATGAAGGCCCAAGGCGGCGGCCTCTTGGGCCTTCCCATTGGGCCGGCCCAACTTGTCATTAAGGTCCTTTGTTTCTTTTCTCTTCAACTCCTAAATCTTGGAGGCTAAGAGATGTTGCGGGCGAAGTAATACATTTCAGTTGGGATCACTTTCTTATGGGTCCAATTTATACCAGATTACTTTGGTGCTGTAACACTTATTTGGTTTGTTGTTGCGGATGTTTGCTCCTGTTGCTTGCTCCTGTTTCTCTCACTACTTCTTGGAGGGCTAAGAGATGAGGCTATCAAAGTTTTGTATTGCAGTTGGGGATGACATTCTAGTGGAACCAATTCATACCAGCTGCCTTGGTTTAAGTCTCATTTTTTGGTCTGAAGTTGCTACTATTGCTGTATGGATATATATGCCTAATTTGTGCTGCTATGTTTGGTACAATTTGCCACTGTTTCAGGCTCCTTTTCTGCTGGCTTATTGTTTATGGATTTGATACCTTTTGTAACTGTTAGTGTTCTATCTTGTGCTTGGACCTGATTTAGACTACCTGTTTTGGTCTTTTCCTTTTTCTCCGATATCCAATGCTTCATTGGAGGTTTTTTCTTTTCCTATCCCATGTATCAATATCATGGTGTTAGGTTTTTCTTTTCCTTGATGTACCTTACCAAGTTTCTAATAAAAAAAAATTCGCTGATCAAAACAACAAATAGATGAAAGAGGTAAAAAATGAATGTCATTTTTTCATAGATATTTTTGTCTAAATATGTCATGTTATGGAATCGATTCCACATTTTGTCGGACTTTGTCATGGATATGATGCCAGATTCATGAAAATCATGATTTCCTGTTCTAAATATGCCATGTTAGAATGTACTTATGTTCATTGTTTGGAATTACGTCGTGTTAAAAATATGTTGTGTTTTTATGGAATGAATGTTAAGAATAGATGAAACGGGTAAAAATGAATAAGCGTTCATCCCATATTAAATGGAAACCCCAATCAGTGGGATTTGGTAATCTAAACATTTGGAAATTTGAAATTCCCCATAATATCTCACTTAATTGCAGATAATCATATTCATCCGAATCCCTTAATTTAGGAAACGATGAACGCATATGTCTATCTTATTAAAAAGGGTAAGATAGGTAATTCACCATATGAAAGGATGAAAATATAACTGTTCAAAATGACCAGGATGAATACTTATGTGGGATAAGATATGAGGATGGATATTTAAAAACTCCTCAGAACTGTTAACTTTCCGTATTCGACCTGATTTTGATTTCTACCTTTATTAGGATTCTTGGACTACATGAATTAGGTTTTTATTTTAATTAATTACGAAATATCTTTTCTTTTAATGCCGCTTGTTTTGGCATGATTTAGGCTTTTTTTTTAGTAGGAAGGGTTGTATCATATTCAATTATTCAGTTTTTATTACTAATATTTCAGAGTTTTATCTCTCTCCTTATGGATTCAAGAACAACTCGTGGACTCGAGTACCTATCTCATTTGGAATAGTATGCAAATTATTCTCTTGTGAATTCCGCCGCGTCACTATGTACGTATATGAAGTGGAAATAAGAAAACCGAAATACTACTATACTATATCTATATTTTGTTGGGTACACCCAAGTAGGGTGGATGTGAGTGTAGGGGATTACTCCCCATGTGTGTTTGGTATTTGTATTGACTACCTTAGGCAGTGTGTGTGTGTGGGTGTGCTGGGTGTGACTGAGGAGAGCAGGGAGAGTGTGAGCCAGTTGAGATATCCCCCAACGGGGGGAGCGGGGTTCCTCGGAGATGTCCGGGAGGTTTCGGATAAGTGTGTTTTAGTGTGTGCTTTGTGGTTTCGTGTGTGGTTTCGGTGTGAGTGTGAGGTTTGAGAGAAGAGAGGGTTTTTTGTAACTATATTGAGTGTAAATATAGTGAAAATTTCCCTACTCAATTAGGTGTGTGTTTCTTGCTCAACAATGGATTGATTGCGTGTGTGTGCTTCGTTGGTGTGATCTTGGGCGTGCCCCAACAGTGGTATCAGAGCCAGTGGTATCAGAGCTGGTTCGGCCATTGTTGAGCTCGGAAGAGGAGGTTCGGGTTGAAAGTAGTTGGATTCAAGATCTGAGCACGGGGTTGTGTTCGTCTTGAAGAGAGGAGTTCGGTTTGGGGTAGCACGTCGCGAGAGGAGCTCGGACGTGACCGGCAAACTCGTTCGAACGGCTACGGGCGGAGGCGAGGTACGTTTTTGAAAAGCCCGTACTCGTTCTTCCTTGGATTGAAGTTTCGAGCACAGGGTTTTGTTTGTCGTGTCAAGGCGAGCACGGGGTGTGTGGAACGTCGCCGTTGGAGTTCGGGATAGCCCGGAAAACACATTCGATCGCAGCGGGAGGAGTCGGTGACGGGCAGAGAGGTTGTTTTGAAAAGCCCGAGGTCGTGGTTGATCGAAAACGAGATTTGAGCACAGGGGTTTGTTCGTCTCGAGGAGACGATCCCGGATCTGTAAAGTTTATCGCCGGAAAGTGAGTAGGTGAGCCACACGCGCCGGTCAAAGGCGGCGCGTGGCTGACGTTGACTGGATAGAGCGGCTGAAGCTTCCAGATCCGGTTCAAGCGGTTCCAGACCGTTTCAGGGAGAGTTTCAGGCCGGTTCGTCCCGGTTCGTGACCGGTTCATGGCTGTTCAGGGGCGGTTTCGCCCGATTCAAAGATCCAGAGGAGTTTTTGGCTGGTTCAGTCCGGTTTTGGGTTATTTCTGACCGGTTCAGTCCGGTTTTTGAGGTTTTTCTGGCCGGTTCGGACCGGTTCCAGCTTGGTTTCGACGTTTCGGATTCGTTTTCGAGGTCGGTTCGCAGTGATCAGGTTCGGATTTTGCTGATTTGTGTGTTTCAGCTTGGTTTTTTCGCGTTTTTGAGTTTTTGGATTAGTTTTCGGAGGTTGATTAGGGCAAACATGCGCAGAGCTAGTGAGCAAGGATACACTCGGGTGGGTAGTGACACAGGCGCTCACTACAGCGATGGTTTGCGGAGGATGATAGGGTTATGGATTGTGTTTTGTGTGCTTAGTGTGTTTTTGAGAGGGGTTCGGTTCGGTTTGTTCGGTTCGGTTCGATTTGTTCGGTTCGTTTTGATTCGGTTCGGTTCAATTTGATTCGGTTCGGTTTGGTGTTTCGGTTAGGTTCGGTTTGTTCAGTATGGTTTGGTGATTCGGTTCGGTTCTGTGATTCGGTTTGGTGATTCGGTTTCGTTCGGTTCGGTGATTTGATTCGGTTTGGTGATTCGGTTTCGTTCGGTTCGGTGATTCGATTTGGTTTGGTGATTCGGTTCGGTTCGGTTTGTTCGATTCGGTTCAGTTTGGATAGTTTGTGTGAGGCGAGGAGCATTGAAGGTGAAGCGTGTTGTTTGTCGGGCTTGGATGGAGCATCGTTTGGAGGAGTTTGTGAAGAAGAATCGTGCACAAAGAAAAGGGTTTCTTTCGCACAAGATTTTGTTTCCGATGTGTTTGTGTTTGCATCCGATGAAGAGGTAGGAGGCTACCAAGTGAGGGGGTGCGAGGCATCCGTTGAGGGGGTGCAAGCTATCGAGGTTTTGGATCGCGGACGCTCCGGTCGGGGAGCGAAGAGGTGATTGTCCCACTTGGGTGGGTGTAGGGGGTGATTGTTGGGTACACCCAAGTAGGGTGGATGTGAGTGTAGGGGATTACTCCCCATGTGTGTTTGGTATTTGTATTGACTACCTTAGGCAGTGTGTGTGTGTGGGTGTGCTGGGTGTGACTGAGGAGAGCAGGGAGAGTGTGAGCCAGTTGAGATATCCCCCAACGGGGGGAGCGGGGTTCCTCGGAGATGTCCGGGAGGTTTCGGATAAGTGTGTTTTAGTGTGTGCTTTGTGGTTTCGTGTGTGGTTTCGGTGTGAGTGTGAGGTTTGAGAGAAGAGAGGGTTTTTTGTAACTATATTGAGTGTAAATATAGTGAAAATTTCCCTACTCAATTAGGTGTGTGTTTCTTGCTCAACAATGGATTGATTGCGTGTGTGTACTTCGTTGGTGTGATCTTGGGCGTGCCCCAACATATTTGAGAAATGAAAAAACCAAAGGTCTTAATTCATTGTGTCGGGGGGTAGTGAGACATGGGTTTGGAAGTATTTCGTCCTTACAGTTGTTGTTTTACCCATTGAAGAAGATTTTAGTCTCGTAAAAATTAATTTCCAAATCCGCGCGACAGTTTCGGTAAAAATAAAAAGTCCTTCCTGAATGAGTGCAAACTATTAACCTTACAATTGGGTTGAGTAATTAATACGTATAGGTAAGTTCCCGCTTCTAATGGAATCCTCACCCACGTTCTCCATTCATCTATCTCTCTCTCTCTCTCTCTCTCTCTCTCTCTCTTACGGCGGTTCCCTACTTCCCACATACACCTACCCGAACACGGCAGTTCAACTGCTTCCCACACCCCTCTCATTTCTAACGCTGCCTTTTCTCTCCCTCTATCTCTCCCACATCCCACGAACCCACCACCACTACCCCATGAGGTAAAAAGGTCTCATTCCTTTTTGCTCCCGCTGATTTTGATTTCTATTTTGATTTACGACGATTTTCAAATCTTCTTCAGAAACGATCCTATGATTTTGTGGTGTCTTTTTCCATTCTAGATCTCACGTTGGAGGCCCATAAATCAGATATATAGTACTCTTTGGTCTACGTGATTCAATCCATGAAGGAGGTAATTCTTTGATTCGTTCCTTAGCCGCGATTTCGGTACCACCCCAGTTTTCTTTGCATAAGTTTCGGTGATTTGGTTTTTCTTTCGAATTGTTCATATAAACTGCTGGCATAGGTGTGTGCAAACACAGTAAATGGAACCTGATCCGCGACTACCACACAAGCTGACCTTGGCATGTATTTGTTGTTTTACGAGGCCAAGACTATGGGGATGATCGATGTGTTGGGATTCTCCCATGTGCGTGAAGCGCAGGATAATATATATTGTGAGAGGGCAGAGAGAGAGGTGTGGCGTGCAGCCTTGTGAGGGAGAGAGTGAGGAGAGGGAGAGGGGGGTCAGTTGTGGCCTCCCCAGAGAGGAGCCGG
Organism: Rhododendron molle; assembly: GCA_025413875.1. Classification (NCBI taxonomy): domain Eukaryota; kingdom Viridiplantae; phylum Streptophyta; class Magnoliopsida; order Ericales; family Ericaceae; genus Rhododendron; species Rhododendron molle. The sequence continues at coordinate 36,826,406 of CM046389.1, read as the reverse complement.
CTTGTGTCTCCCAAAAAGGTTATTTTAGATATTTTTGTATATGTGATTTATACCTTGTGAAAATTTTTTTCTCAATCTCTCGGGTGTGTATGTGAGCTTATTTTTTGTGCGTAGAGGTGTGATTCAGGTCAGGTCTCGACCCAACAGTAGTATTAGAGCGTGTGAGAGAGAAAATTGTGTGAATTTGAGGGTTTTGCGCAGGTGACTGCATTTTTGGAAAAATAAAAAGAATAAGCAAAAGCCAACTGTGCCATGGGTTTGTGCTTTTCGGTGAAAGAGAAAAAAGACAAATTGCTCTAAATGGACCTTCTCAGCACTTGAGGAGTCTATCGTACTAGTGCAAATACTATGTGTAATTAGTAAATTGTTCGTCTTTTATTTGCGAATTCAGGTTAATCAGGTCAATAAATATGCTTGCGCTATTGCTTTTTGCATGGTTTGAATCATTGACAGGGGTTGATCCATTGAACATGAATCCAGCATTGCGTGTGCCGTGTATTGCGTGTGCTACATGTTTGAACCTTGCCTTCAAGCACGGCTATGCGCTAGTGGCCTTATGGGGAAGGCAACGTCAAGAGTACCACTCCTCTTCCGATCAAAGCTCCTCTGTTTCTCTCTCCTGTACCTGTCTTCCTCTCTGTTCCTCGCTCTCTATTCCTCTCTCTCCTCCACCAAATGTCTCTTCCGATCATCTCCCTTCGATCCAATCCAAACCCCTCTTTTTTCTTACCCTTCCACCTATGGAGAACACAAATATGCTATACCAACCCTTCGCTCCTCTTGTACTTCCCCTGTTTACTTCTCAGGTAGCAATTCTACCACAATTGTAAACAATTTCCCAGTGAATTTACCCGAGTTTGTGTGTTAATCATTTAACCGTTTTCGTCCTTTTGTCAGATTATTGGATGGTTTTGAAGGAAATCCAAGAATTGTGCCGAAATTCCTCGGCTTTACAGCATCCGAAGTATATGCAGGGGAAAGCACAGAGTTTTGGAGGAAATTTCAGTACCCAGAAGAGGATTTCTTACTTTGATTGTTCAGATGTTAGATTGGAAATTCCTTGTGGATTCTTTAAGGAATTCCCAATAAGAAATTCTGGTGAATTCCTTGTCGAAATTCTTGGGAATTTAGTCTATCCTCCTCCTTTTCTTTTTCTTTTTCTTTTTCTTTTTTCCGTGGTATTTGTGCCAAATATCTTCGGATTTGCCCAACGGAAGATTATACCATACTGAATAATTTATAGTGGAATTGTCGTAAATCTTGGTCATGGAAGGTTGGAAATAACTTTAATTTGTTCATGGAAATTGGGTAGTTTCATTGATTATTCCCACATGTTTTTTCAAACTTAATGTCACATGTTTGTGGTGATTTCTAATAATTTGGCTTCTTCTAGATATTATTATATCCAATCTTTGATTGTTTTTTCTTGTTACTTTATCCCTTAGTTTCAAGCCTGATCCTATCGATTTGATTGAAAAAAGAATTTCGGGATGACAAAATCCATAGATTGTGTGTTGATGATATATCTTCTCCCTCTATTTTGTGCTTACTAAATAATGGAGATCGAATTGCAATATGCAGATATTTTCCAACAATTTTTGACTGCTCATTTTGCCACTCCTAGACCACGATTTTTCTTTCACAATATTGCATGTTCTGTCTTTCTTTTCTCTTAGTTTTATGTATAATGCATGTTGAAATGTGACAAAAAAAGCCAAGTATTGTGGATCGGTTGTTGCTAATATCGTCTCTTTCCTTGCTGTTTTGGCGTACTGCAGATCGAAATGCAATGGAAAAGTGCAACGGGGTGGTCGTAGTCTCGGCTATATTCGGTGACCACGACAAAATCCGGCAGCCAAAGGGCCTCGGATCCAAGACTCTAGACCACGTTTGTTTCTTCATGTTCGTAGACAATTCCACCCTCACAGGACTCCATTCCCACAACCTAATTCCCGAAAAGACTCGGGAGGGAAAAAAGATCGGTGTATGGAGAATCATCAACGTCTCGACTGAGCATTTGTACCCAAACGCTGCTATGAACGGGGTGATACCGAAACACTTAGTGCACAGGCTTTTCCCAAACGCGATTTTTAGTATGTGGATAGATGCAAAGCTCCAGCTTGTGGTGGATCCATTGATTTTGATCCACGCACTTGTGATATCAGAGAATGTGGATATGGCTATTTCTAGGCATCCGTATTATATACATACTATGGAAGAAGCAATGGCAACTGCAAGGTGGAAGAAGTGGTGGGATGTGGATTCTTTAAAAACGCAGATGGAGACTTATTGTGAGAATGGGTTGCAGCCTTGGACTCCGAATAAGCTTCCCTATCCTTCAGGTATTCATTCACACATCGTTATTACCTTCTTCTTTTTTTCAAATTTCATTCGTCATGAGGGAAAGAAAAAAAAAAATCAAAACAATAAGAAAAGAAACGCGTTAAGAGAGCCTCGGAGAGTTCATAATACCCTAGCTCGTGCTACTCGCGATTCCTCAACCTACACCTCCGCCTATCGAGGTTTTGGGAAACTACTCGAAAAGCAATTCCATTCAATTACGTAATTCCCTACTTTTTCCCGAATTAGAGTTAATTGCGTGGGATCTTTCAAACCATTTTAAAAGCAAGAGTATTTGAAAACAAGAATATTTTGGTGAGTTAAATGTGGCCAAATAGGATGGAAAGAACTTGAAAAGAAAATCATAAAATCATGATACCAAGTAGAGGCACGTTTTTTATTTTTTTTTATTTTGCTTGATTTTGAAATTCATTGCATGTTGTACGTACGCTTTTATTTGAAGTCACTTTCTTTGTCTCATTTTGTTTTCTTTGTACATTACAACGACGACAGAACCCATGTATTTCTCAATCATTAGGGGTATGGACGGAGAAAGATTAGAGACAAATCTAACTTTTGGCAATATTTACAAAGTTGCTTTATGCATTGTAACTTTTTAAAATAACATGCAATTAGTGCATGTCTCCCTCAAAATCTTCATTGGATTTCCAACATTACCTCAAATTGTTTTCAATCATTCATGATGGTTAGTTATTGAAAATTAACTTTTTTTTCCTTTGACTTTTCAAAAAGAGGAAAAAATTTGAGACATCTCAACATAGAATGCCAAGCAAATAAAATGGGATGAAAGGAGTACAATGCATGCTTGTTACATGCAACTTGCAACACATGTGTAGACACCTCAATCTGGGTTTCCGAATAATCTTTTAAGTTTTCCCGATGATGAAATAAGGAAAAATATACCTTCGAGACTTGGATTGTTGCTCATTTGCTACTCCTTCTCTAACCTCAAGAAAACCCCTTTCTAACCATGTAAGGTGGCCCCCGATTCAATTGCAAAGAGAAAGATGCGTTGGCTTTGTCAAAAATAACTTTTTCCATGACACACTGAGGGTAAAATCGGCACATATTTTAATGTATAAAATGATTTTGAGTGAAACTAATTGGGTTAGAAAGAGAACTCAACGAGTTTTCCAACGCTTCGAACCGCGTCCAAATCCGAGTTCGGGAGTGTCCGGGGCGCCCTCGCGAAGTTCGATGTGCTATGCTGACTCACATATCGCGCGGCACTTCAAAAGGGCGCACGACACTTTCAGAAAATTCAAAAAAATCACTCTGCTGCACGAGACTTCAATGTGTCGCACGGCATCTTGGGTAAAGTTCTGACAGTCGCAGAAAGCTGTCGGCCATGCCTGTAAGAGGAGCATCTTTGCCCGAAAATGAGTTTTATTCGGCCTAGAAGCCACCTTCCCTCTTTTAGTGATCATCCTTGGCTCTCTTGCCTATAAATACACCCCCATCTAGTTGAGAAGCACCCCTTGAACTCAAAGTAAAGTTACTCTGCCATTTTTTGAACTCTCACTCTCTCTCTCTAAAAATACTCCCTCTTGATTCTCTTTCTCTCTCTCTACACCCATTTGCTTTCAAGTCCCTCAAAACTCAATCTAAATCAACCTTCATTTCTCCATCCTCAAGCACATCCAAACTTTGATCAAAAGGTATAAATCAAGTTTCCTTGAGCTAAACTACATTTAGCTTTGAGGGGAGCCGATCGAGGCCCTTCCCGGTCTTTCTATACCGAGTTTGGGTCTCAAACGAGCTTTACATTCAAAGTCTTTCTTTTCTTTTCTTTTCTTTTCCTTTTTTTCTTTTTCTTTTCATATTTCGGCTAATATTGCTTAAAGATCATGCGGGTACATTCTAGATTTAAGTTTCATGTTAAAAGTCTCTTTTTTTTTTTACTTCATGAGATCTTTCAACATTCCAAAAAGTTTTTAACATTATTTTACATGATTAGATGAACAAATAGGTCTCATAAATCATTTTTCAAAGATTCGGAAGATATAACAAACTATTTTGCGGACCTATGGTTTGTTTTGTCATGTAAAAGCAAACTAATTCTGGAATGTGTAGACAGGTGTACCGCACGGTGTGTTGGTTGCATCGTGCGATGCATCCAGGCAAGACACGCCGCGCGGTACTTTGATGCATCGCACGGCGTTTCATGTTTAAGCGCACGGCATTTCATTAGCTATTGTTTTCTTGCTCAAACTGCCTGGATCATGGTTACCCTTCATTGGGCTTGCTTTTGTTGTTATGATATCTGTCATTAGCATTATCAGAACAGGAACACATCTACGAGACATATTATATCTCATAACAAGGTTTTCTTGATCATCCCGAGTGATCGAATGCCTAAAAAAGTTATTTTATGCTCTTGGCTTGAAGAAATAGTATTGTTTTAAGATGATCTGGTCACTGTGCATTTTCTGATATTTCTGAATAACGTCGCACGTGATACACAATGTGCCAAGTAATGTTCTGAATGATGATGACAGTCTGGTAGCAAGATAGGTACCCTACGCCGCATACCATAAGGTCGTGCGCGGCATTATGGTATGCCGTGATGGAGATGGTCGTAGTCCAGACAGTTTGCATAGCTTTTCTTTTACTGCAACATCTTTATCATCTCTGTACAGTTCGCACCACAAGCACGCCAATGTGTTATATTTAATCCCGTGTCTATTTTCCGTACATGTTTTAAAGTTAAGGTTTTCAAATGGTATTAAATCCTCCATTTAAAATGTTTAACCGATTTTTACCAGGCGAGCGGGGTGCTTTTTAACAAAACCTTCCCCGTTCGTAACGTGGCTCCCGGATCCAAGATCTCAACGTTTTCGCTAGACCAAAAGCCTTTCTTTTTCAAATCAAGCTCTCGGTTTCTTGGATTATCCATCTCAAAAATCCGGGTGGCGACTCTTCGACTTAGCACTTTCGGGCGCCTAGAGCGTCTCTAATGGATGGCGAAATTCATTATCAAAGCTATAAATTACAATTTTGTATGATCTCTAACGAATTCGACTCTGTTAGCTAGATTCATACCAAAATTATTGGTTTTCTAAATTTTGCGTCAACCCACTCATTTTGGCTCCAACTAATTAAATATTTCTACCTAACCCTCATTTATAATTTGAGAAAACAATGCCAAACAATATGTTGTGTTGGCACTTCAAGTTGCTGAAAAAATAAGTCTAAAATGTGCTCATTTGATGGTTGGGCCCGATCTCATGATTCTTTTGTTGAGAAAAACCAATTGTCACTGCTTGAGTATTACTGAAGTTACACTCAAAGTTGACATCTTGTTTTCCGGAAAGAGTTTTTGGTTACCTTTTACGCTGTTAATAGGTGTAAATTTGTAATCACTTTGTTAAGTGATGATTAATTTAGTGGCTGAGTATGATCTTTAATTGGGTCCCATTCCAAGGAAGGACCTACAATTGCTTTTTTGTTTTCGATCGACTTCCTTCTTTTGCAGATGATAGTATGTCTTTAGGGCCGGTTCCGCTCACATCTATTTTAACACCTATTTTAACACTCAATCTCAATCATTAAAATTAACAGCTAAGATTAGATTTTACTCTCTCCCCTATGTCTTTTCCTCTGTTGGGTTTTAGTAGACACGAGCTTTGTGAGTAAATTGAAATCTACTCTTTTTGTTTTTTGTTTTTCCTTGAACCTACAGGCTATACATGTATAAAGGAAGAAACCGAAAAGGAAAAAAAAAAAAAAAAATCTCAATTAATGTCTGTATGCTAGTTTGGTGATAGAAAGTGCATTTTTGTTTCTACTACATACTAGTACTCCTATAAGATTTTTTGTTTCTGTCAAACAATTTAATACATATATTTGAGTTAGGCCGATTTGATGGTAAAATTTAAAATGCTCTTCTTGAATTTTTAGAAGTTAAGTTTTAAAATAATGACATGACGGTAATATTTTCATAATCAGTATAAGATAAATTGATATGTTATTTGTTTCATGTGATAGCTAGGCTCGCATCCAGCGACGTCAAGTGTCCATACATTTGTTATATATTTCCTGTACCCGTATAAGATTTTGAAATTTTGTTGTAGTCATGTTACTAGCTGATGATTCCAAATGAAATTGTTTTATGGGCAGATGTACCGGACAGTGCCCTAATAGTGAGAAAGCATAGTATAGCAAGCAACTACTTCTCATGCCTCTTATTTAATGAATTGGAGGCATTTAACCCAAGAGACCAACTGGCATTTGCATATGTGAGGGACAAAATGAAGCCAACGAAGCAGCTGAGGGTGAACATGTTTGATGTACAAGTGTTTGAACAGGTGGCAGTGGAGTACAGACACAACCTCAAACAAGGTGGGCCAAGTTCCAGCAGTGCAGCACAAGTCCCCAAGACAAAGAGGGCAACCTCTGATTTGTTTGTTAATGGTAGTTGTAGCAGCTGTGATGGGTACCTTTTAACAATGTGGGGTGAATCCCATGATTGATTGCTTTTTCATTTCACTGCAACAACACACAAACATTTACATACACTTACGATTGTGTGTGGGGCTCATTCCCTTCATGAGTGTGTGCGGGACCCCCTTCGTGAGTGTGTGCATACAGTGTGTGTGGGGCTCACCCCACTCCGTGAGTGTGTAAATGTTTGTATGGTGTTGTAAAATTATTGTTTTCATTTTTTGATTACGACAGGAAGACTCCTATAAATTTGCACCCTTTTTTTTTGTACAAATACAACTTATTTCTTATTTTACTATATCTGAAATGAAAAATAGTTTTTTGCACCCACTTTTTGTGCAAATACGCGTACTTTCTGTTTTATTATGTGGAACCATAGAAGTATTCTTTGAGGTATTAATTCATAAAAAAATTGTTAAAATTTTACATAAATAAAGCAAAATAAGATCTTACATATAAATAGAAAAGAATGTAAATCACTCTTGACTCTTCTTAATTTCCGGGCTATGAATGGATAGAATTTATAGAAGCTAGACCAACCAACGAACAACTTTTATATTTCTCTAAGGAAAAGTTGATAAACAACACTTGGCACATGGCACTACACTATTTGGTTAGTTGAGTAAATCATTTGGGACAATGAGCATGCTTTAGGCTCTGTTTGTTTCGATGTAAAATGTTTTACAATGTAAAATATTTTTTCAGAAAACAAATTTTAAAATTTTATTTTTCGGTGTTTAATTGGCTCATGAAAAAATAATGTAGTAAATTAAACTTCAAACTCTCTTTTCTCTTTGTGTCAGATTTTCAATCCAAAAGTGCGGGGGGGGAGGAACGCACGAGAAATTTTAAGCTGGCCATGAGATTAGGCCTGTCAACGGGCCGGATCGGATCCGGATCCGGTCCGGATCCGATAGATCCGAATCCGATAAGACTTGAATCCGATCCGAATCCGATAAGACTCAAATCCGATAGCGGAAATCCGGATCCGATCCGAAAAATTTAGATCCGATCCGAAAATCCGAATCCGATCCGAAAACTTTTCTACCCCAAAAATTTTAGCCAAAAAAAAATATATTTTTTAAAAAAAATACAACTTTTTTTCAAAAAAAAATACAACTTTTTTTCAAAAAAAAATATTTTCCAGAAAAAAAAATAAAAGAAAAAATGGAAAATAAAAATACAACTTCTTAAACATTTTTTTTTCAAAATAAAAAATTTACTGTATTTTAAAAAAAAATTCAAAAAATTATAAAAAGTAAAAAAAAAAAAAAGAAGTTCGGATTCGGATTGATAACGGATTTAATCCGATCCGATCCGGATCCGATCCGAATCCGATAACGTTACCGGATTCGGATTATCGGATCGACGTTATCGGATTCGGATTCGGATCCGGATCGGATTTTTCGGATCAGATCCGGTCTATTGACAGGCCTACATGGGATGATTTTGGTTCCCGACCAAGGGATAACGTAGACTACGTAGTGCTGGCTTGCGCGACAATTTACGGATGTTTTCAGCAAAAGTTATTTTACCTCCATTTTAGGAAAATTTTTTATAAGTAAAACATTTTACTCCTAGTTAGTCCAACCAAACACTGAAAAACGAGTAAAATATTTTATGTTAAAACAAACGAAGCCTTAGTTTATTCATATAAAGAAGTGGATTAATAAGACGCTTGTACCCACTTAGATTTTTTTTTTTTTTAAGCCGTATCCACTTAGATTTCAATTACCCTTTATTTGTCGAAAAACAAATAACAACTTTCAAGTGAAATAGATCATTTATTGTTTTAATGGCCTTACAATCCCCAATAGAAAGTTTTATCATTCAATCAAATGATCTTCACACTATAACTTATGAAAAACTGATGGGATCAAAGAGTAGACCGTTGTGAGACAATGTCAAAGTTGGGCCGCTCAAGCCTCGCTCATGATTCTCCGTCTTTATTTTTTGGGCTTTTTTTTATAACGCATATGTCCGGGCCAGTTAGGGGTGTCAAATGGGTGGTTTTGGGGCAAATTGGATAAGTTGCAAGTACGTTGGGTCTTCAATGGGTCAATGACCCATTTACACGCACCTCGACTTGGGAATTAATTTCACCGTCCACTTGCAGAGATTCCAATTAAAGTGAGAGCAAAGCTCTATGTGCATTGGCTCTAAAGGAGTTCATCGATACCACCTACGAGGTTTCAAACCTGAGACTTTAAGATGGAGCAAACTCCTAAGTCTCAGGCCTTGATTACTAGGTGAAATCCTTGGGCTTTTTACCTGTTTGCTAAGGTGACAGATCATCAATATTTGCAAAAGTAGTTTTTTTTTTGTTCTAAGGTCGATGTTTGAGCCATCTTACACGCACCTCGACTGATATCTTTTTCGGTCTAGTCAAAGGCAGGTCATCAATGCCGGGACAAATGGATTCACATGAAATTACTTTTTTACAGTCTGACCCCAAGAATCGAACTCTGATAAATTGTGTGGTGAACAAACCCAGTACTAACCAACTAGAGTAACCTTTGGGGCTCAAAATAGATATTGTTGTGAACCCAACTCACGAACTTTTCGCAAGAAAATTTGTGCCCTTGAATAAGCTTTATTTGCTTAGGGGTGGTTTGGCTTAATAGTCACTTGAATTTTTTCTTGTCTTTATTTTGATTTTTTTGTCATTGTTAGTTTTGCGTCAAATTTTCGTAAATTATTGACTCTTTTTGATGAGAGGAATTAGAAAGAAAAGTAAAAAATTATGATCCAAATTCAAAATTTTGTAGATAAAAGACAAGAATAATCCGAAAATTCTGTCTGTTTGGATTTTTTGTTTTACAACATTTTTTTGTTTGGTTTATATATTTTACTTTTAAAATTCGTTCCGTTGAGACGAATCAATAATCCTAAAAAATATTTAATAAATGCAATAACATCTCTACACACCTTAGCATTGTATATACCAACTTTATCCGTAGGGCTTGCTTGGATGCAGGTAAAAAATTAGGTGTAAAAAATATAAAGGGGGATAAGATAGTAAGGTGTAGACACCCCAATCTGAGCTTCCAGATTACTTTACTTACGGTTTTTGATTCCCCAATGATGAAACGGATCAAGAACACCCGAGAATGTCGAGTGTTTGAGTTTTGAGTATTTGCAAAACCCTTGAACCTAGCCTAGCCTAAGCCACTTCCAAAAGTCAAAAATCCTACTGACCCGCACCAGGGCACACCGTCGCGCGACGCTCTGACTCCATCGCGCGATGGTTAAGGACCGTTGACCATCGCGCGCCAGGGCGCACCCTCGCGTGACAGACCCACTCCATCACGCGATGGTCAACATCTGTCTCCATCACCTTTTTCAGCTGGGAAAACATAGCCACGAAGTAACCCCCAGCCAGCCTCGTGGCTTGCTGGCTTCCACTCTTTGGACCAGACCCAACTACTCTCCCTCTTCTCCCTATAAATACCTCATTTATTCATCCATTAAAAGGGTTCATAAATTTGAAGGGTTAGAATACCCATACACCTTGAGTTCCAAAGCCAAACAATAAGCATCAAAGAACAAAGCTTGTTCTTCCATCTCAACTTTTTCAAACACTTCAATCAAGCCTTCAAAACTCAAAGTTCAAACACTTTTCAAACCTCAAAAGCCAAAGGTATAGCTTACCTTTGTTCTGCTCCCTGTTCTGATCCCTGAGGGAGGCTGGCAGGGTCAAGACTGGTAGTCAATTCCAGTCTTGGCCCTAAAGCTGACAAGGTTTCAAAAACCGTCATGGTAGGAACCAGCGCGCGACGGTCCCACTCTCGAGCGACACTTTGTTGCTACGTGCGCTGGACCACGTGGGGATTGGTGTCTTGCTGTTTTATGTCTTTTTGTTTATATATATCACTGCGAGTATGCTAAAAACTAGTTTACTGCTTTCTAAAATGTTAAAAACTGCTAGCTTGCACTTCAATACTTCGTTTTGTTATGTTGGAGTACCCTGGGATCACTCTGGACCTGTCCCAGAAACGTGGAAAACCAGACACTGGAAAGCTGGCTCATACCATCGCGCGCTAGGACGCACCATCACGCACCGGAGTCACTCCGTCGCGCTCCAACGCGCACCATCGTGCGCCAGACTCACTCCATCGCGCAATGGTTAGCCTATTTCCAGTGATTGATTTTGCACGGGTAACTAGGCCTCGGCCTCTGTTTTGTCCCCACACTGTTTATAGGGTGCTTTAATCATTTTGTGGCTTTTTAGCCCATTCAAACTGCCTTTAAACTGTATATTACAACTGTAATAAACTGCTTGGTTTACCTCCTGGGTGAGCACTGGTCCTTCCTGAGCCCAGAAGAGGATAAAGCTCAACATGTGGAAAAACATCAACCCTCACGCGATGGTATGAGTATGTCGCGCGATGGTCAGCTTGCATGTACGTAGATCCATGCATGCAAGTTGGCCATTGTTCGTGTCAAATTCATACAAAAGCACTGTCTTGATGTTTTAATCACAGTGTTGGATTTTATCCTATTTATTTTCCATCGTTCCATCCATCCATGCTAAATACAAACACATCTTGCAAATCGTGTTACAGTTTAATCCCCGATTAACTGTTCCCCCGCCCTAATTGGCTAAAATTGATTAATAAAAGAAGAATCACAAACATTTTTACAAAATGCCTAAGTAGAGACCGATCTCCGGATTGGGCCAGAGGGGTGTCTTAAAACCCTTCCCCTCTCGTAACCTGGCTCCCGAACCCAGATATGGTTATGACGGACTGGTTCCTTCACTTTTTCAAATCAAACAACACGGCAGGTGCTTCGAAATACGATTCCTTGGGTGTCGGACCTCAAACCCGAGTGGCGACTCTGTATTCCGAGCGCTTGCTTCTCCGCTCGCGCTCCCTCGATTTCCGGGCTGCTTTGGCAAATCGAGGAACGAAATCCTCTCTTTCCAAGGGCATGCTGCCCACATAAGGAATATTAATTTTGATGGATTAGCCCACATCGATTTGATGTTTATGGAGGGGAGATAAAATAGTATGTGGTTTAGATGGGGTATTAAATAGGGGGATAAAATTTGACTTTGCTTGGATAATTTATAGAATGGAGGGATTAGAAGGGGTGGATGATTGAAAAAGTTGTCAAATGACTATTTTGCCCATGTGCAGTGTTAAATTTGATTATGTATTAAAATAAGTATATAAATTCAAAAATCAATATATTTAATCAATTTTGGACAATTGGAAGTATAAAAAAATTAATTAATTAAAAAATGTCTATTCTAAAAAATTTATATTAAAAATTGCTTTTAATTAATGGTTCGTATTTATCATTTTTTTTGATAAAATAAATTCATTTAATCTAGAAAATGTTCATTGAGGGAGATGCAATTTTAGTTGTTCGGAAAAATGAAAACATTTTTTTTCGAAAGTAATTTTTTTTTAAAGAAAAGACAAATTAGGGTAGGTTTGAATTTAAAGTATGATTTTGGGTAGAATGGAGAGTAGAAGTTGGTTGAATGGTAAATGGTTGGTGGAATGGTGGATAAATTATTGAATGGTGGATATGTGATTGAATAGTTGATATATTTTCCTTATAAATAGCAAGCAAACTCATTGAAAATTTTCAATTATAAAAACAAGTCTCATATTTCTCTTTCTCAAGTATGGCTAGTTGTTCGCCTCCTTGTCACAATTGGGTCCAGGTTGAGAAGACTCTGTTGGTTTCAGCACTGAAATCATTGGTGGAGTCCCGGTTGTGGACCACCGTCGATGGACACTTTCGTCCAAGTTACGTGAGATACTTGAAACGTTGCATGGACAAGGATTTTTCCGATGCTGCCATTGAGGAATGGCATATTGAAACGAAGGTAAAGAAGTGGCGCCGTACTTGCTTGTTCATTGTGGACCTAATTGATTGTGTTGGGTTTGAATGGGACACAAGTGAAAATATGGTGGTGATCGAAGACAATGTTTGGGCTGCATTCGCCCAAGTAAGTCTTAATAAAATGTTACAAATTTTTTAAGGTCAAAATATATTTTGTTCTCATTTTTATCATTTTGACTTAGGTTCATCCACAAGCTAGGGTAGCAAGGGATGTTCAATCTCCACTGTTTGATGGTTGGCGTGTTTGCTTCATTCCCCTTCCCAAGAAGCCCGAGGAGTAGGTGAAGATGGCCAAATAAGAAATAGCATAATGTTGGAACGTCTTAATTTAACATAATGTTACAAGTTGTCTCCGTTCATGATGTCTCCGTTCAGAACGTCCTAATTTTACATAATGTTGGAACATAGAACTTCATTCGGAACCGAAAAGAAGTGCCAACAAAATACAACCTTCAAAACCTAACAAAAAAATTACAACAAACGACTTAAGTTTTATTTGATGATCAACTCCCAATGCACTCGTGGATGTCGAACTTTTGTCTTGCAACTTTGTGAGCCGGTATCTCTCCTCATGAAACATCTTGTACCTTTTTGCCATGCTTCGTAAGTATCTATTAATTTGGAGTTGAGTTTCTTCCCAAGATGTATAGATGCCCGGATTGTGCCCAACGAGAACCACCCAATACAAGTCTTTTTTTGCACCTGTCATTGATTAACCTATTCCAAAACAACATTCTAAGTCACAAAAAACACATGAAACAAAAGACTATCAATATGAGGCCTGTAATATATTAGAAAATAACATTCTAAGTTACCATAATGTATTCCAAAATTAAGGCATTTGGCTCAAATTTCATCATCGTCAATTGACACAATTAAGACATATACTAGGACACAAGTACAAATGCAGCCACAAATTTTCGCAATTTGTGAGTCAAGTAGCAATGCAACAAGTATGAACATGAGGCTCAGATTTGTAGACAACATTTTGAAGGCACTAGGCTGCAAAATGACCCTCTTAAGTTGCCCCGCCTAAGTCCCCATTGTGTTGATGCGCCCATTCGGTAGTCGTTGAAGTTTACCAAACGGTCGTCAAATTCAATTATTTATAAATCGGACTATGACTAATGATTTGCATAGTATAGCAAGAAAGTCCGAGTCGATCCATAGGGAGCTCGAATGTAGCTTAATCGGATTTGTAGATGTAAGGGTTTTCGGCGTTTAAGACGGCCAACTTTTGGTTTTGCTTTGAAAGGTGATAAACACTTATAAAAAGGGCTAGAAAATGAGTTTTAACTAGGTTAAACAAGCGGCAAGGCATTGGAGTAATTAACGCCCGTAACTTAAGCCATCTAACCATTCTCAACGAAAACACGGTTGAATCGCACGGCTTAGGCTATCAACCGAAAGATTTAGCTATGAAACCATTAAAATACTAGAAATGAAGTATGGAAGATAAGTGAGTTCTTTCGTTCTTTTGGCAAACACGAATCGAGACATTGCTCCGAAACCATGTGAACAAGCACATGATCACCGGAGATTAACATCGGCAAGTTTTGTTACATAAAAGGCGAACCCTTCACATTTTCCATACCAAACCTCACGTATTTAGTTGAGAAAGACAAGATTAACCCAAGTCACGAGGTGTTATTCACCCCGATGCCAAGCCTAATCAATTACTCACACATAGCTAATAGACTAGAAATTATGCTAGGAAAGGTAAACATGATTAATCGATGAAAACGGAAATAAATTTGATTTAAAGGAGAATCTAGTCCGTAGCTACAACATTAATGAACGAGAAAACAACAAACGAGAAAAACTTACTAGTGTTCTTGAAGAAATTAGCTAGGAAAGCTTGAAAGACATTAATGGAGTTCTTGAAGGAAAAAGACTAACCTAAAACTAACTACTTACTTTACCTAGGAGAGTGGAGAGGGATATTTATAAAACACCAACTTTCCCTCTCTACAAATATCCCAAAACATACCAAAAGTGGAAAGTATTCTATAAATGGAAAATTGAAAAAGCTGGAAAAATCTGTCAGTAAGCAAACTGTATCCATACAATAAAAACGGTTGTATGGATACCGAGCTGTTAAGCCTGTGTTGGGAATGCTCCGTAGAGGAGTTGTATGGATACAACCAAAACGGTTGTATAGATACGCTGTTCTCTGAACAAAAGATAAGGCCACCGTATGGATACAACAAAAATGGTTGTATGGATACAGCCCTGCTAACTGCAGAATTGGCCTTGAGCTTCAAAACTTGGTACCCGACGCTTCCAACCTTCACCCGATGCTTCGTAACTTGATTATTGGAGAACGGTGGCACTCCGCCCCTTGGCCTTGGAAGCTCGGGCTCCCCCGAGGCATGTTCATGGCGTCAAAATCACCCTTGTTAGGGCGTAAAACCTGAAACATCCT
Organism: Rhododendron molle; assembly: GCA_025413875.1. NCBI lineage: Eukaryota > Viridiplantae > Streptophyta > Magnoliopsida > Ericales > Ericaceae > Rhododendron > Rhododendron molle. The sequence goes on along the minus strand of CM046389.1, from coordinate 36,811,318 downwards.
CAAACGAACCTTACGAGCAAAATCATAATAAAAGCTAAATAAACACAAGTTAATACAACATAAAACAGGACTAGGCGCACCAAATATCTACAATATTGGGTGCTCATCATGTGTCTTGTAGAATTTTCATCATAGCCACACACACACCCCTTGGAGCAGCAGCTATAGCACTTATGTTGAAACTATAGGTTTTGGTTCATTTATACATGCAGGTTTTGGCCTCTATTTGTGGGTTAAAACTACAGGTCTTGGGCTCTATTTTGGGCTCTATTTCCTTGGTAAACATCCCAATATATGTCATATGTCCATTTGGCTTAGAAATGTTTCATCATAGCCACCAAAAAACCTTAACCAAAACATCTAGTTTAAACCCACAAATGCAGTCACAAACAAAACCAATTCCTCCAGTTTTATCTCACAAACTGAGCCCAGATGTTAATGCACAAAACATAAGCATAACCTGAATGTATACACAGCACCAAAACATCCAGTTTTAACCCACAATTAGAGGTCAAGGCCTGCAGTTTTAACCCACAATCAGAGGCCACACGTTTATGCACAAAACAGAACCATAACCTACATATACCTATAGTGGCCAAAACCAGCAGTTTTAACGCACCAACAGTGGCCAAAACTTACAGCTTTAACCCACAAATAGAGCACAAAACTTGCAGTTTTCAATGGCAACAAACATATGCCAAAACTTGCAATTACAACCCACAAACAAAGCAAAAAACCTGCAGTTTTCAATGGCAACAAAAAGAGGCCAAAACCTGCAATTATAACCCACAAACGAAGCACAAAACCTGCAGTTTTCAATGGTAACAAACAGAGGCCAAAACCTGAAGTTATAACCAACAAACAAAGCACAAAACCTACAATTTTCAATGGCAACAAACAGAGGCAAAAATCTGTAGTTATAACCCACAAACAAATGCCAGAACCTGTAGTTTTAACCCACCAATAGAACCACAACCTGCAGCACCTAAACAGAACTAACATATGAGGGTTTATTCATAAAAGATTCTAACTCTCCGTTAGGAATCAAGAGACATATGAGGGCTTATTCATAAAGATCAGGAGGATTACCTCCCAATAGTTGATGAATAAGCCATCAATGCCTCTCAATCGCTAATAAAGAGTTGAAAACCAAAATTAAGGCATTTGGCTCAGAGTTGTATACAAGTTTTTCAAGGCACTAGGCTGCAACATGAGTTGCCAATTGACCCTCTCATGTTGCCCCACCTAAGTCCTCAACGTGTCTTGTTATATTTTCATCACAGCCACACACACACATACACAAATATAGGTTTTGGTTTCTGTTTGTGGGTTAAAACTGCAGGTTTTGATTCAGTTTGAGGCTGCATTTTGGTTCAGTTTGTGACTCGGAAAGCTTTCATCATAGTCACCTAAACACCTGAACCAAAACCTCCAATTTAAACTCAGAAATGCAAGCACAAAACAGGACCAAACCCCTGTAGTTTTAACACATAAACAGAGGCCACAAACCTGCAGTTTTAAACCACAAATAGAGGCATAAAATGTAAACCAAAACCTTCAGTATAAACCCATAAACGCAGGCAAAAAACAGAATCAAAATGCTGCACTATTTACACAGAAACATAGACCGAAAATCTGCAGTTTTAAACCATAAACATAGGCACAAAACTGAACCAACCCCTGCAATTTTCATCACGGCCGGAGACACACACACCAACACCCCAATACACTAGAACCCCTCTGTCACCATAACATGCATGTACCAATAGTAGTCAGAACCTGCAGTTTTAACCCACCAACAGTGACCAAAACCTGCATCTTTAACCCACAAATAGAGCACAAAACCTGCAGTTTTCATAAGGAACAAACAGAGACCAGAACATGCAGGTTATAACCACAAACATAACCCAAAACCTGCAGGGAAAAAAACACCTGAAAACTGCAGCATGCTAACCAGAACCAAAAGCTAAAGTTGTTACCCATAAACAGAGGGCAAAACCTTTAAGTTTTAACCATAAAATTGCCATTGCCACACACACACCCACACACATAGTCAAAACCTGCATGTATAATAGAACTTTGTACTGATAAACACACACAGTTAACCTGCAGCCAAAACCTGCTCCAATTATGAACAGAGGCCAAAAACTGTAAACATGCTCCAATTATGAACCAAAACCTGCATGTATAATAGAAACCTCAACCTGCAGCCATAGTCATAGACCACACACACACAGTCACAAAACCTGAACCAACAAGGGACAACCATTGCCACAAACACACACATGCACTTGAAAGGGTACTCATGGCTAGATTGGGCTCAGACAATACATACCAATTATAAGGGTACTCATGGCTACAAATAATGTTACCCCACTAAGGTATCTACCTTAATTAATATTCGAATTGTTTCATCATTGCCCACTAACATAAGTACAATGCATAGGTAACCCAGAAACCTGCATTTGTAACCCATAAACATAATCAAACTACGGCCACAAATACACCAATGTTTTTGTTCAGTGTATACGTAAGTACACCATAATTTCATAAGTACACCATTGTTTCATAAGTACATAGCTTAAGTACAACAAGAGCTTATCCACACAAGGCTCTAAATATTACACAACAAGGGACCACATGTATAGAAGTGACAGAAAGGCCACTTCAAAAATGGGCCATATGGTTACGAGTTAAAGGTCAGCCACTTCAAAAAACTTCTGCTACTATAGACACCCCAATTTGAACTTCTCGAATTCCTTAATTCTTGGCTTTCAGCCTCCTCGATGATGAATTTGGATTAAAACAAGCCTCGGACCAATCAGAACAATGCTTCTTGGAAGGTTTTAAAAGGCAAAACAATTTATGAAAATCAGTTCCAAGCGCTTGGAAGCACTTCTAAGCACTCAAAACCATTTTCCAAGACCATGGGCCTGGCTTACTCTCGAGCGCTCGAGAGTGGTGGTCCCAAGCGCTCAAGACCACTCCCGAGCGCTCAAGACCGCCATTTTGCCCAATGGGTGGCAGAGTTTCCCACTATCCATGTAGAACATCATTTCGGTCGTCTGGGCTGGTCCAGTTCAACAGTCCATCTCAAGGTGGCAAAGGATCAAAATGATGAGGTTTCCCCACAAAATAATGTTTTATTTGATTTTCAAAAAATAAGACCTTGGGTTATATTGCCTATATATATACCCTTACTTTGGCAGAGAAAGGGGACGAAAAAAATCACTCTCTAACTCTCCTTCTCTCTCTAGTCAAGTTACTCTCAATCCTCCCTCTCTAAACTTGTCTTCCAAATCAAAAGCCTTTCAAAAAAGCAAAAATTATGGAAAATGCAAGGGTTATGCAGAAAAATGCAAGAGGTTAGAACAGATATCAGCTTCTGATCTCTGGCATTTTCCTCCCCCACTCTCAAAACCATTCAAGAAGCAAGGTCTCTCAAGAGGTAGAAACATTTCTACTTCTGTTTAGTTCAAATCAAAAAAAGGGCTGTTCTTCCTTTTTTAGAGAGGTCTCCCAGCCCACCTCAGTCTTTAATACTGAGTGTGTGGTTGGAAGACCTTAGTGAAAAATAAGGGCAAAAAGGGGCATGAAAACTTTTTCAGTCAATTTACTAGAAGCACTCCCGAGCGCTCGGGAGTACTCTTGAGCGCTCGAGAATGGCTCTAGTCCCATTTTCATTTCCTTTCGAGCACTTAGGTAGACATGCAGGAGGAGTAAAGTATGGTTTTGAACAAAGTGGCTCTCTTAAGGCATATTGATGTGAGTGATCTTTTCTCCAAAGGCAAAGATCATTTTTATTTAAGGGTCATGCAAAAAATTATTTTCCAGAATTAAAAGGGAAATTTTCCATCTTCAAAGAAGACAAATCTGATGCATCAATATGTCATAACAGAGTCGTCTGTTAGTTGAAATCAGTTGGAGGTGCAGATCACTCCCAAGCGCTTGAGAACACTCTGGAGCGCTCGGGAGTGTCTGCATGTCATCTCACTTCGCTCTTCCTCCAGTCTGGCCTTTCAGCTGTCTTTGCATGTCCATGCATGTGTTTGTTTGTCCCTTTGAACTGTAGATCAGCTCTTGTAGAGGCAAGGATGCATGGCTTGAAAGATTGGGGTCCTATCCCAGTTCACTAAGCCCTCTGCTGAGCCTGTAACATGCTTAAAGTCATTTCAGTTTATGGTTTTAGTATTGTATCCTGTTTGTATTAACATAATTTGCAGGTTGAGCATGTAACACTTCCAAGTGCTCGGGAGTGCTCTCGAGCACTCGAGAGTGAAACCAGTGACAGGATTTCAGCTTTCTGTATTTTTATTCCTTTATCATTTCAATCACTTCTTGCACACATGCACATGCACATGCACGCACCCCTGTACTTTATATACCTGTGGATACCTGCTACTTGTTTAATGAAACAAAATCTTTTGAAAAATCTCACAAATGTTTAGTAGAGACCGATTTCAAATCGGGCGAGGGGGGTGCCGTAAAACCCTTCCCCCCTCGTAACGTGGCTTCCGAACCCTTAACAAATCTCTGGTTTTCAAATTTAATCAATCATTTTCAACATCTAAACGGTTTCTCGGGTGGCAAACCATAAATCCGGGTGGCGACTCTTCAACTTCGAATTTTTCAAATTCAAAAACTTTGCGTTTTTCGGGCCGCCCCGATGGGCTGTGGTAGCCCACAGCTACCTCTACTTCTTCCCCCTCATGGCTAAACAGAACCAAAGACTATACCATCCAGGACAGCCTCAACCCAAGCTTGTTTCAAATCATCGCGAATGCCATAGAATTGGTCTAACCTGTCTTCAGCCGCACAAATGATGGCACCTAACTTAAATCTTTGGGTATTAGTAAGGTCAAGCTTTTCAAGTTCCTTCGACACTTGCATGCAGGCAGCAGATACGCCTTTCGAATACCCCATTGCATTGGTCATTTTCTCCATATGGCTATCACTCTTTTCCAGCCATACCTCCATGCTTGCAGCAAGGGATCCCATATCACCCGTCCATGTCCTTTCTTCCCCCTTTGAGTTTCGGCATTGGCCGGAGGAATGGAGGTCTGGGGAGTGGACGTCGAGAGTGACGTACGATGTGTGGAGTTTGAAGTCGTGGAGATCGAAGGTGTGGAGGCTGGAGGTGTGGAGAGTGGAGGTGTCGAGCCCAAAGGAATTTCATTGGACATCCCTGAGAGGCCACTTGCTAGGGTGCGATGAAATTCTTCACCGAAGAATGGATAGTAGACATCCTCATTCTCTTCAATTTGTTCATTATGCATGACATTTTGATTTGGTCGTGGTCGCCCCATTTCTGAAGAAACCTCCGCTCTGTCCCTGTTGGCCCTATCTTTTCCGAAGATGAATTCCCAATCATCAAAGTTAGAGAAACGATTCCCACCAACCTCTTTGGCCTTCTTAGGGTTCGCCTACACAAACATTAGAAGTTTAGTACATGATCCCATGCCAAAACTTATCAATTAAAGTATTGGAAGTTACCTCTTCGTAGATTTTCCACACCTCATCATCCACATCAATCCTTTTGTTGACATGGTCCCACCCAAAGCCATTAAGTTTTAGAATGTCTGTTATTTTGGCATGTGTTTGTCTCCAATACTTGACTTTGGAGTCATTATATGGCTTGCGCTGCTGAAGTAAATGGAGGGATTTTGATTGTGTGCATCCCTTGGACTTCATACCATGTGCAGCTGGGTCAGTTAACGTGTAAAAGATGCCACATCAATACTTTTGTGGACAAAATAGACGAAAGGAAATGGCAGTTGCCTAAATTTGGGGGTTTTGTAAGTGTAGGTGTTTAATTGAAATAAACTTAAATTTAGATATTTATGTGACATTTGGGTGAAAGTTTAGGTGCCATTTTGAAATTTTTCCGTATTTAAAAGTAAAGAACATTTCGCATCCAAACATTCAAATAAAAAAAAAATGTAACTAAGACACCGCAAGGGCACGTCTTACTTTTCATGAGATTCAACTACTTCGTAGGCTTGAACCTAAACATAAACATAATGTCAGTTACCATAGGATTACTACTATTGTCAATCTAATTAAAGCTAGGCTAGTATCATCATTAGTGCTTGCGTCGGAGTATAATGCCTACAGCTTAACTTAGAGTAAAATTCATCACTTCGGGCTGTTTTTCCATATTCAAAGCCTAGGGTCATACCGTCATAATTTTAAGTATTGGGACTAGATCGCATCTACCTTAATAGAATAGGGGACTCAGTGTAATTTCTGGAAAAGTCCCAATTCCCATCAGTAGCTTATCGGAATTTCCATTCTCGGCGTCAGTGGCCGGCACCGATTTTAGACTTCCACGATTCTTTGGCCTTCAATTAGGACTTAATCGTTAGTAAGTCAGTCCACAGAAGCGAGTCACCGTCCAACATTATTTGCCGGAAGAGTACGTTTCTTTTTTTGGAGGGATAAGTTAAAATTTTACTATTATCAAAATAGAGGAGTTACCCTTGAACATAGCATACAAACAATGAAAAAGAGAAGGGTTAGGAACAGACTCCCACCCCTAACAACATATGAACAAGAACAACTCTAGCTTAGAGAACACCTTTTTTACAAGCACAATCAACACAGGATGGCACATGAAATGTTCCAAACCAGACATAAACGTTGGTGAGCATCTGAACTCTTCATATTCCGCCACGAACTCAAACCTCTCAGATCAGCAATTACTCTTTGACGTACCTCCTTTGGATTTGCCAGTTTTCCTTTGAAACACCTTGAAATTCCGTTCCCGCCACAGGTGGTACAAGTTGGCTGCAAGGGAGAGTTTAAAAGAGAAAGAAATATTGAAAAACTCTCGTTTTCGTCACACATACGCCATGGAAGGCGCGAATGCATTTGTAGGCATTGGTTGATTGAGTGCGGGCATGCCAAGACTTATAACGCCTAACTTTGGATGAAGATTGCCATGAATCTTGACTTCTAACTCGTAAAGCGATTGCGTGTGATCCAAAAGGTAAAGATCACAAGATGGTTTGTGATTTACCACACGGCTGTGGGTTTAAAATTTCCTAGTCGTATAGGAAAGAGAACGTAAAGCGTAAACTTTATTATATCGGAAAATTAAAGTTGGAGGCACGAGTAAATTAAAATCCAAAATACTTGAAGAAGTAAGTTGAATGGGGTTGAGTACACGGTAAATATGTCTACTTTGCTAAAAGTAGCAAAGTTTTTGAAGCGCTAGGCTTAATTGGTGCTGGACCCATTTTTCTTCTTCGAGACTAGAATTTATAAGCAAATACTAAGTTGGTTCAAGCCTAAATCAATCCCTTCAGCCTTCACCATAGGCCGCCAAGTGTCTCATTACTCTCACATGCAACATCATGGATAGTTATTGGCAGTTGAGCTCCATCATGGGCAGAGTAAATAACTTGTCACACTTCCTTTTTTCGTGTAGATGCTTGACATGTGGCCATTTGACCTAGTCATTGGCCTTTGAACTACATGGAGGGAAATAACCGCCTCCTTATATTGTGGGTTGCATCACTTCTTGATTGAATGAATAATTGGGCCCAAGAATATTACAAAACCCACAGCACAACAAACCTTGTAATCCAGCAAACTCATGAGCTTGGTCCTTTTTAAATAAACAATTTAATTAAATAATTTTTCATTGTTAACCTGATCCGTGGTACCTAAAAGGGGTATAAACAAATACACCATCACCCCTTTGTTGGACACAGCCCAATCCATCTCCTGACCAAGGCTACATAGAACTCTATCCGCATTTTTTTGGCCATACACTATTTCCAAACATAAGAGGAAAAAGAACAGGCAAAAAATATATGGTTATGGCTCTCAGGTTCAATTCTTTATCACACAAAACACACTTACTTTCAGAGATAACCCCCCAGGCCCAAGCTGCTAGCCACTCAATAATAGCCCGTTTAGGCACATGTCTTTTAAACCAAACAGCTTTCCACCACCCAATTTCAGGTTGAGGAATTCTGAACCCCTGCCAAGCTGACTTCACTGTAAATTTGCCACTTTGGGTGCAATGTCCACACCACATAATCTTGCTGAGCAGGATTAGGGAGTCCGGAATTTTGGATACCTTCTCTTATCTCATTGAACACCCTATTTCTACTGAGGCCAAAACCAGGTTCCATTCCGAATAATTGAGACCACGCTACAGTTAATGCTTCTCAATAAATTTTCATCCATTCTACCAGCAAATCTGTCTTTAAGCATTCCAAAAGGGTGCCCATTATCAAGCCACAAAAAAGTGTCTTGACCATCCCCAATGATGGATTTAATCCAAGGCTGAGAGAGAGAGATGTGAGGAGGTGGAGAGGTGAGGGTGTGACTGCGAGGTGGCCGGCACCCGTGGGTGCGATTTACCCAGTGCATGCGTGCGCTGTGCATGTTCGGGTTACGCTTTGTGTTTGTGTGAACTAGTTAAACTACATACATAGCTCCACGTATGTTGGCTGCTGTAAACAGAAGAAGAAGAGAAAGAAGGAATTTTACCATCATGGTAAGGAAGATTTCCGGCGAAAAGGAATGGGACATCAAGCGGTGCGCTGGTGTAGAGGTTTAAGTTACAGCACAGGAGTCCCTCAGTTTGAGTTCTAAGCGTTTCTCTTTTCTTTGATTTATTTAGTTTAACAAAGTCTAACTAGCTAGTAGCTATATACTCCCATAATGTAAGTCAAGCATAATCCTATGATTCACCCAATCATAATTCCATGATTTGCAGTCAATCCTACGATTTCCCAAATCATAATCCCATGATTTGCTCCACTATTTGTACCAATTAGTGATATTCATTCCTTGTAAGGGCAAATTTTCGTAGTAGTCCCTGTAGTTTTACGGTTGTCTCACTTTAGTCCCTCTAGTTTCAAAGTGCTCGAATTTCGTCCCTCTAGTTTGTTTTTTGTCCCAATTTGGTAAAAATGTTAACGGTGTTAACGAAACTAACGGAAAATTATTTTTTACACCGTTTATATATTTTTTTACACTTATTTTATTTTTTTACACCGTTTATATTTTTGTACACTTATTTTTTACACCGTTTATATACTTTTTACACTTAAGTTGTTAACAAAACTTATTTTATTTTATTTTACATCGTATTAGTATAATTGGGAAAAATATTTTTTACACCGTTTATATATTTTTTTACACTTGTTTTTTACACCGTTTATATACTTTTTACACTTAAGTTGTTAACGAAACTTATTTTATTTTATTTTACATCGTATTAGTATAATTGGGGATTTAATTAGTACTTTAATTAAAGACGAGGACAACATTTAAGTGAGATCTTTCGAATTAAGTATGAAACAATGAGAAGTTTTTTGGAATTTTTTATATTCTTACATTGTCGTAATTTCTTTTTTTTTTTCCGTTGGAAATTAGGAATTTTTTAAAGTTGATTTGATATTATTTAATCTTTGTTTTGCAAATGTCAGGATGGCTCACATTGTCGTAATTAAAAGAAGCATAGCCCAAAAAGGAGAAAATAATACAGGTTAATTGACAAGTTATTAACCATAGCTTTTTTTCTTTTTCAGGCAAAAAGATCATCCCAATTATACTAATACGAAAACAAAATACAACAAAATAAAATAAGTGTAAAAATATATATAAACGGTGTAAAAAATATTTTTCCCAATAATACTAATACGATGTAAAATAAAATAAAATAAGTTTCGTTAACAACTTAAGTGTAAAAAGTATATAAACGGTGTAAAAAATAAGTGTACAAAAATATAAACGGTGTAAAAAAATAAAATAAGTGTAAAAAAATATATAAACGGTGTAAAAAATAATTTTCCATTAGTTTCGTTAACACCGTTAATGATTTTACCCAATTGGGACGAAAAACAAACTAGAGGGATGAAATTCGAGCACTTTGAAACTAGAGGGACTAAAGTGAGACTAATGTACAGAGTACCCAGTGCACGGGGTCTTTCATTCCTTTTACCTTGTTTCCTCGTTCACGGTATCGGAGCCCGCGACGATCAATCATGACTAGCTATTTTACTCCGGCTTCTTCCAAAACATCTACCACCTCCTCCTCCTCTAATAATATTCGTTCCCTGTCTCCTTCAACATATCTCATCACTTCAACACTCAAATAGACTGAAATAATTTTTTGTGCTGGCATTCACAGTTTGAAGATATACTGGACGTTCACAATCTCAAGGATGTTGTCTCTAGTCAAACAACTGCTCCTCCCAAGAGACTTGATCGATGGTCCTCTAAATCCAGTGTATTCTAAGGACAAACTCGTCCTTAGTTGGATCAAAGCCACGTATTCTCTCTCGATTCAAACGCTGCTCCTCTGTTGCGCAACGGCGTATGAAGCATGTACCCTTTAAAAAAAAAAAAAAAAACTCTCTCTCCTCTATCCAAAATTCATATTCATACTCCCTGATCAAATCCACACTTCGAAAATGGATGCGGGGAAACCTATTAGAGATTTCCTACTACACGCTAAATCTATCACTGACTCTCTCGCTAGGCGGGATCACCCACTCAAATTCTGAACTTATTGAATAGAGGTGAGCTGAGCAAAGTAACTATGAAACCATAAATTCAGTCCAAACCAATTCAAACCGAATAGTTTGGTTTGATTTTTTAATGATGTGGTTAGGTCTCAGTTTAGAAAAATAGAAACCGTGTTAAATGGTTTTGTTTATGGATTTACGTAAATAGTTTTGGTTCCAAACCAATTCGAACCATGTGAGATATATATAATTTATTTAGATATACTTAATAAACTTAATACTCTAAACATACACGGTTTGGGCTTAGTAAAGTGATTTCCTACTCTCTTTTTTCTCGGTAACTTATTTTTTAATCTATTCTTATTTAGTTGGTTGATGTTAGTGAGTTTAGATGATTTTAATATACTAATTTCAATATAACTTTTAGTTTAAGTTATCTATGCAATTTTAAGTACTTAAAATAGTTTATAGTGATGATATCTCAATTTTAAGCTAACCGTGGTTCAAAACCGAAACCAAACTGCCTTTGAATGGTTTGGATTGGTTTGGTTTTATGAATTTTATGGATTGGTTTGGTTTTCTAAATTCATAATCCGTAAGTAGTGGTTTGATTATTGGATTACTATAAAACCAGACCAATCCGGTCCATACTCACCCCTATTATTGACTATATCATTGATGCTCTTGGTGGTGAATACAAGGAGTTCATCACGTCTCACCATCTTCGCCCCCACAAATTCTTTTTTTTTTTTTGATAGGCAAAAAATTTTATTATCACTGAAATACGAGTATTACAATGACAAAAGGAACAAGGGAAAGCATCAAAAGCTAAGCAACGTTTAAAAGACTAAACGGGGCCAAGGTTCATCGTCCGCCTCCCGAGACCAAATCCTAGGTAGACCCGGGCCCTAGATACCCACCCCACACCGCGGCGAAACAACCTCAATGCCTGACGGAGGGAAACATCAATAAAAACCCGATCTGAGGCCAAACGGCGCACCAGATCCCATCCATCCGCATACGCCACCGCCGTGAAACCAAAACCTTCCCAGAACTGCCACCAAACACACCGCAGAACGCCTTGCCTAGAATCTTCAGCCAAAATCCCCACGCTGCCTACACAACCAACTGGACACCAGTGAAGGGGCGAGTCGCAGTCAAGCCGACGCCGGAGACCCGGGGAACAAGCCCCTGTTGCTGTCCCGGAGAACGGCTCGTCCGCTGCCACGTCGACGCCGGAGACCCGGGGAACAAGCCCCCACAAATTCTTGTGACGACTTCTATGATCTTCTTCAACAGGAACACCTTCTTAAAAGGATGACATCTCTATCTTTATCCGCTGGAGCCGCCCTTGTTGCTACTTGCCTTCCCCAAAATCTGCAGTCCTCTACAATAAGCCACACAAAATTTCCGTCATAACAATAACCAACCGCACCAAAATTTCCACCATAACAATCCCCACATGGTACCTTATAATAAACACGAATTATTACTCAAGTCTGCGAAATGTGTTTTTCTTGACTATGAAAGCAATCAAAAAGGATACAAGCGCATGGACCTTGCAACAGGACATGTCTATGTATCGCGGAATGTAATTTTTGATGAATCTAATTTTTCGTGCATGGACAATTGATGTTTTCCGGTATCTTCACCAAACAAACCCTCCTCAACCAATATATGGTTGAAGAAGGCCTAGAGCACCACGTGGCGATGCCCAAGAGGATGGAATAATCTATCCTCTGTGTGAAACTAATTGCTGGATCGAGAAGCTGAAGAAAAGGGAGTACCGGACTAGTAGATGAAACAGGGGAGTAGCTAGTCAGACAAGGGTGTGGAAATTATTTCGGAGATTTTACTATTTCGTCCCTACGGTTGTTTACCCACGATAGTCAAGTAGCAAAACTTAATTTTCAAACACGGCAGTTCCGGTAAACAGAAAGTCCTTTTTTTATAAACAGTCCTTGTTGAATAAGTGCCAACTGAAAGAGTAAGCAGTTACGAAACGTGGAGTCTCCATCAAGTGGTGGGGTTCTTTGGACCAAGGGATCATACAGGGCTGTAGGGCGGTGATCCAGCCATCTATTTTGTAACAGCTCAAATTTTAATTCGAACAATGGACGGCTCAATCAATGAGAGTTTGGAAGATTAATATTTCCCAATAAATATCAATTAGTGTTGGAGGATTTTTGTCTCCGTTGAAAAATTCAAAGGTTCAACAAAGGGTGAGACCAAAGTGGCTTTATCCATAGTTTTAAATTGCGGTATCGGTCGTCATCACGGTATCGGTCGCGGTATATCGGTATCGGGACATATCGGTGATACGTCGCGGGAATCGGGTGTCGCGGTCGTGAATTTCTAAAACTTGAAAATCCCGTCGCGGGAAGCTCTGTTGTTGTTGTTTTTTTGCCGAACCGGCCTGAACTGGCCGAACCGGTCTGTTACAGACCGATACGTATCGGGAATCGGCCGGTTCACTTTTGATTCCCAGTCTCCCCGTTATACCGACCTATATCTAAACCGGAACCCTCAAATTCCGGTACGAACCGACTGATACGAACCGTATCGGCCAATATTTAAAACTATGGCTTTATCATAAGCAAACAACAGTTACATTAAACATCACGCTAATATGACTCATGGGAATAAAATTGTTAACAGTACTCAGTATCGATCCCGACATTTGAATTTTCCTAGCCCAACCTCATGCTTTGTTGCTCACTCACTCATACAATTTTTTTTTTGGTTGCCTCCAGCCCGAGGGATTATCCAGGACCGAGGAGTTGCAGGGCTTAACCCGGAGCCGGCCCTGACAGTACTTAGAGTAGGCACCCACCAAATGTGTGCCTATGCATCATGTTTTGACTCACTTTCAATGCCGGCCCAAATATCGTACTTAGAGTAGGCACCCATAAAACTTGTGCCTATGCATCATGTTTTGATTCACTTTTTTTTTTTTTTTTTTGTCAAACGAAAATTCATAAAATACTCTTGAAACAAAGTACCAAGAGTATCAACATAATAAACATAGCGTGCAAGGAAGCAAAATAACTACTAAGCCTAGTCTAAAACTTGCCTAATGTTCAGGCTATCTCTAAGCACAGTCTCATAGCAATGGGCATTTTCATAAGGAGTACAAGGTTGACATCTTGTTCAGCTCCCCATCGAGCAAGATAATCTGCGCACTGGTTGGCTAAGAAATTTTCATAAGTATGGCCAATCGTGGTGTTGGTCCGATCCATAAGATGATGGGCTTCATTAATTTATCATCACGCTTTGGGGGTGTAAGCTTGGATTGCCTATCAGGTTCACAGCATTGAGGGAATTCAATTCTATCTTCACGTTCTCTAGTTTCCTCTCCAAGATAATTTCCAAGCCCTTATGTACTCTCCATATCTTAGCTTCCAAACTCAAAGTGAACGCTCCCTTGCCGTAGTATCCAATAATCCAATCTCAGTTATGATGTCCTCCAAAGCCTCCTCTTCCATTCGCCTCGTACCAGCATCCATCCGTGTTAAGGTTTGATATCACCTGCAAGTGGTTTGGACCAAGAGTTTAGACATGTAGTATGAGGACCACTAAGGAGAGGGGACTTGAAAGCTTGAACAATTTCCTGGGAATAGGAAATAATTATCCGGGCACTGACAAAAGGAAGTATGTCAATATTGTCAAAACTTTTTTTGTTTCTTTTCTTCCAAATTTGCCAAAGAAAAGTGACAAAAACAATATGCCATGGGATACTATTTCCAATTCCCACTTCTCTGTTACTTCGCATGTCAAGTGATATCCACTCACAATTCAAAATATCCATGTCCCCTCTCATTAGGTGGCTAGAGGGAATGCAACTCCAAAGCTCCTTAGCTTTGTTGCATTCTCTAAACAGGTGGGTGATGTTTTCAGAACACGTATTGCACCTTGGACATAAGTCCGAGGTTGCCATATGTCTCCTGGCACGAAGTTGATTAGTTGGAAGGCTATTGTGAAGAATAAGCTAGCCAAATGAAAGTTTTGAGTTTTTCTGGCATTTTGGTTTTCCAATACCACTTCCAATCCTTCAAATCCATGTCATTTTTGTTGATTAAATCATAAGCAGCAGAGATATTGAAATTTCCATTCTCAGACCCCACCCATGTAGGATGATCAGTATTCTGTGTGTACATTGGGAGGTTGATAGCATTGATAGTCTCAAGGGTATTAACATCCACGTATTGGGCTATCTCATCCAGAACCCAACTCTCATCCATAATCAGAGCCTCTACCTTTTGGATAGAAAAGAATTAACATGATCACTAGGATGGGAAAGGGTTAGAGGTTTGTCCTCCCCACACCACCAATCATGCCATATACTGACAGATTTTTCATCTCCAATGTAAAACCAACCAATATTCACTGAGTCACTTTCAACAAGTCAACTATGCCGGATGAATTTCAAATGTAAAACCAACCAATAATTTATAGCAAAAAATCTCTTCAATATCGCTCAAAGATATCATTTCATTGCATTTAAATCAACTGGGGGGTAGAGGCTCCATTATTCATAGAGAACAGAGCATTGCATTCACTTCTTAAAATCCATCACGTATCTTCACTACCATAACAAGTCAAGAGGGGACAAAGTACAAAATTGGGATATGGGTTCAGTGAGTGAATCGAGGGATGAGGTTTCACAAAAAACCTACTGGAGGTGGAGCAAACAAGATTTCTTCCCAGAAAAAATATTCCAAAATTGGGGAACGTACCGTGAAGCGCTATCACAAACGGGGTCTCCGTTTCAAGGACCGTCTTTTAACCCGATCGGACGAGACTAGTGAGGTTTTGGAGCTCGAGAAACAAAGCGAAAACAAGATGAAACGGTGTTTGAATTGGTGGGACCTCACTTGGGTCGGCTTCGGCGCAGTCATTGGTGCAGGCATCTTTGTGCTCACAGGCCAAGAAGCCCATTTTGATGCCGGCCCCGCTATCGTCATATCCTATCTTGCTTCCGGTTTTTCGACCATGCTTTCTGTTTTCATCTACACGGAATTCGATGTTGAAATTCCGGTTGCTGGTGGTTCATTTGCTTATCTGAGAGTCGAACTGGGAGATTTTGCAGCATTTATGGCAGCTGCTAACATACTTCTCGACTACATGCTTGGAAATGCAGCAGTTGCTCGATCTTGGACTTCTTACTTGACAACTCTTCTCAACCGCCCGTCCAACTCGCTTGTTATCCATACAAATCTTAAACAAGGATACAACCTCTTGGACCCAATTGCCGTAATAGTTCTAGCAATCGCATCAGCAATCGCCATCGCTAGCACACAGAAAACCTCACTCATCAATTGGATCGCATCTGCAGTAAACATGGTTGTGATATTTTTTGTTACAATTGCAGGTTTAACGGCAAAGGCTGTGATGCTCCCATCCAAAACCACTACCACTGGTTTTGGGAGTATGATACTCCCATCAAACTTGAACCATTGGATTTTGGTTCTTTTAATCCTGGCCATTCATCAAATCCCCTCCTCCCTTTCTCTCACTACCACTTGTCCCGGTTGCTCCTCAGTAAAAGAAAAAAAAATAAACGCATCACAGGTAAAAATTTTGGAAGCCCTAAATTCACTGTAGCCGCTCTCCTCGCCTCCTCCTCTCGTCAATCGTCGTCTACCTCTCTGACGCCTCCATAGCCAGACGCCTCCACCTCCACAGCTCTAAACGCCTCTATCTCTCTCCCTTCTGCACGGTGAACGAAAACCCTCACCACTCTTCCACCTCTATACCTCCATAGCCCTTAAACAAACAACGACGAGCCCTCTCTCGTCCTGAACGGTCGGTCACAACGAAAAGCTCTTTCCATTGTGCGAGGTATTTCTCTCTCTCGCTCTCTCAAACACACAGCCACCACTACAATACACAAACACCCCTGCACATAGGGTTTTGGGGGTTTTGTAGGTTCTCTGGAACAGAAAACCAAAAGACAGCTTAGAATCTGGGAGTATGGAACAAAAACCACACCTCTGCCTCCTTCTTCTTTCGACAATATATATATTTTTTTGTTGCTAAGCTTTAACGTGGGTTTGTTGGCTTGTTTTGTTTTAACGTGGGTTTGTGGGTTCTCCTATGAACTGATTTGTATTATTTTAGTTGAAAAACTAGATCTGTACATGATTGGCCCAAGTTTCGACACGTTTCATTATAGTCTGTAATTGAAAATTTCAATTGTTTAGTTTGTTTGACCTGGGGTTGAGGATTTTGCTTTCTTTAATCATTGTACCTCTGGAGTGTTTTTTGGTTTGCTCTGTAGATAGTGATTGAATAATATAAAAGAGAAAGAGGTAGAGATAATGACAGACATGAACGATGTGGAGATAATGGCAGATAATGGCAGACATGAACGATGTGGAGATATTGTAAACTTGATTTCAATTATATTGTAAACTTGATGAATGTGAGGTGGCTTTGTAGCTTTAGTTGTAAACTTGATATGGCAAATACTGCCTTCAGTTTAGATCATTCTATTGTTTGCTGCTATTGTAATGGTAACAGCTCGTTGTAATGGTAACAGCTCGTTGTAATGGTGATCTGTTTTGGACAGTTTTCTGTTGCTGCTGCTATTTCTTCTGCTGCAGGTGTTGGGTAATCTGTTGGATGGCAGTTTTGCTATTAAACTGCTGCTGCTGTCCAGGTGTTGTGCTGCTGGCTGCTATGCTACTACGGTTGCCTTCTGTTCTGTTATGACTACTGTTTGTTATTGAACTGTTGCTGGCCGCTATGGTTTGGTTTAAGCTATGTATTTGCTTTGGTTTAAGCTATGTATTCGGTTATATCTGCTACCCATATCACTTTTGTACCAGATTGTTTGGTGCGCCATGAGCAGATTGTTATGCTCTCAATAACCGTAATTACAAAAATCTGGGCATGCTTCTCATTTTCATTGCATTACTTACCATTTATACACGGTGTGCTTACTAAAATATGAGAATTCTTACCATTTCAACAACAGTGCTTAAAAACAATCTGAGCGCTCTTCTCATTTTCATAGCCTTACTTACCATTTATACAGGGTGTGCTTACTAAATTCTGGGAATCTTTACCATTTCAATAACAGTACTCATAAAAATCTGGGAATTCAGACGAGTTGTCTTTGTAGAAGAAAAGAGAACTTGGCAGATAACAATAATGAGTTCTACTAAAGTTTTGAAAGTTTCAATCGAGTGCTTTAGTACTTACATGGTGTGCTTACGAAAATCTGAGAATTCTTACCATTTCAATAACAATACTTACAAAAATCTGGACGTACTTCTCATTTTCATAGCATTACTTACCACTTATACAGGGTGTTCTAACTAAAATATGGGAATTGTTACCATCTCAATAACTTACAGAAATTTGGGCATTCTTCTCATTACCAAAGCAATACTTACCATATAAACAAGTAATGCTTGCTAAAATCTGGGCATTGTTACCATTTCAATAATCATACTCATTGTCTTACCATGACTACAGATAAGTTCTTATCCAGATCATTGTCTTAGTTTTACTGAATTAAAAGATTACAATAAATTTCTTGTCCCTACTCAATACCTTAATACAAATAAAGGTTACATTTATCCTTCACAATCCTTATCCGAAATCATCTTCCCATCCTCCAACGTTGCTGCCATGGAACTGGGCTTGCACACTCTCAGGATTTCTTGACCAGTTAGCAGTCTACAAAGTTCAAGTTTGAAAATTAGTAAATGGACAAATAAATAATAGTCTATCAACTAACTAGATAGTAAGAAACTTACCAAATTAGGGTTGACACTGGATTCACAACCATTGGTTGTGTAATCAGTGTGCATAAACGATGGATGATATATACCCACTTTCTTGATTTCACGATACCAGCATTGTCCTTGTGCATATTAGTTCCGAATACTAAAGTCGTTCACTTTGGCATATGCATTATAGAAGGTTTCTCCATCCTCATGCATGTCAAATGTCATTTGATAAATTTCTTCTTCCGTTAATTCATCCAACCGTTTTTCATCATTTCTGTCATCATTGCTAGAGTCATTGCAAATGTCAATCACTACATTTTTTTCATTCCGCTGAACATTATCATCCATCTCTCAAAATCTGATCCAGACAAATAAATTCACAATTAATGGTAAAAACTAACATACATATGTTAACCACAAATACTATATTACCTACGGTATGGCAAGCAAAACTGTTACCTATGAGATTACCTATGGAGATTACATACCATTTCCATAATCATAGTTACCATAACAAAAAGGATTTTTTACTAAATTCTGGATATATTTACCAGGAGTATAGAGAACTTATTCTCCTGATACTTCCAAAATACGGTTTTCATCCGTAGTAAAAATACAATAAAAAGAAGTATAAAAAGCCATAGTAAATGGTAAGTATAACCATAAAAAACGTAAAAATGACTTCATTAGATTATTATGAAACACTTACTCGAGATTTTTCAACTTATGATCATTTGGTAAGTTGGTATGAGGTAATCATCACAACTAATTTCAGTTTATTCTTCAAGAAAACTTACTTGGTAAGCTTCTTCAACTTGTTACGAAGATTCTTTTTAAATCTTCATATTTTTGGACAAGAGAAGAGATGAATGTGAGTTTTTTGGACAAGAGGAGAGATGAATGGGAGCTAGAAGAGTTAAAGTGGATAAGTTTGCAGGGTTCAAGGTAGGTGTGGAGAAATCTAGTACCATTAATGTCATAATTGGTGGTAGGTAAACAAGGCAATTGACAAACCGTGAATAAGTTTGTGTGGTAAAACTAGTCTAAGTATATAGTCGTTGTTCCCTTATTTCATGGTAAGTATTTTCAATCACATGGTAAATTTTATCAATGAATATTAGTCTGTCGTAAAAATTCAGTTTTTGTGGTATCTCTAGCCATATTCTTTGGTAAGTAATCTTTATTCTATAGTAAGTATAACATTAATGACGGGTAGGTATACATTAATGTATATCACTATTAATGTCTTATTACCCATTAATGTCTTATTACCTACCACATTAAATTTTATTTGAATATATTGTATTATTTTTATGATAAATTAAATAAAAGCAGTCATATTAATAAAATTACTTTTATAAAAGGATCAAATAAATAAGATATTTCAATTTACTGGTTCACTAATGGTTATTCTTACGTTAGCAAAGTGATCAATGTTAACCTCAAGGACTGTTACTCCTTCATTTGTTAAGTGATCAATGTTAACCATCAAATAACCATTTCTCAAATTTGCTACTTGTGTAACTTGAAGGATTGAAATAGATAAATATGTAGTTAAGCAATTAAATAAATTAGTCAACCTACTTTACCCAATTATATTAATTTTCACTAATCACTATCATTCAATGTCATTGTTAACTACCACATCTATCAATTGGCTGAACATATAACCAGATCAATCAATTACAAATGAATCAATTCTCGTTGATTGATCGCTACCAAATATATTAGTATCAACACTATTAATTGTTAGATTTGTAAAATATATCATATTGATTACTATAAACTATATTAATGAATTTGAATGGCCTAATTTCATTAAATACTAGAGAATTCTACAAAATTATTCAATCACTATTAAACAAAAATATATTTATCGTACAATGTTGTTGTAACAATCAACTTGTGGCGTTATTTTATAATATATATTAACTATATTTGTAAGCTATCAAAATATTAATAAATATCTTGCATTTCCATAATATTTAAAACTAAGTTACTTAACTCAGATACCTTCTAATATCTATAAAAAAGGATTATTTAAAAATTAATCAATTAATACATTTATAATGTCATTTGGAAATTATGAAAAATATTTTTCAAATTTTTATATTTTCATAACCAATTAAAATTAAAAATTTTATATTTTTTAGATAATTCTTCTAATATTTAAATCCCTAAAATCTGCAAATTTTTCCGCCAAAAAATCAGATACCTTTTTCTTTTTTTTTACTTAATGGCAACTTGTTACCTGAACAACCGGTTGTAGTAAGCGTTGCCTGTTTGTGTGGTAAGTGTTGCTTTATACAATAGTAAGTGTTACCTTAGTAAATGGCATAAGCTGCCTGTTCTGTGGTAAGTAATTTTCTATTTTTTTGGTCAAAACCACCTCGTTTTCAACAAAACCACCCATGTTTTAGTTTTTGGTTTCAACCCAAGGGCTGAGATTTATCTATTTTCAATCCAATGGCTGTAATTCAATGAGAGTATGATGCTCCCATACCACTTGGGAGCATCACAGAAGTTTTGAGGTTTAACTCATGCCAAAACCTCAAATCTTGCTCCCTTCATGCCTTTTGGCGTAAAAGGGTTATTTCAAGCGGCAGCGATCGTGGGCTTCGCTTACGGAGGGTTCGACGCTATAAAGACACTGGCGGAGGAAACGAAAAAGCCGTCAAGAGATATACCATTAGGGTTACTCGGGTCGATGTCGGTCATCACCGTCATATACTGCTTGATGGCACTCTCACTGAGTATGATGCAAAAGTACATAGATATAGACCCCAATGCAGCCTACTCTATTGCATTTGAGAGTGTAGGGATGAATTGGGCAAAGTATTTGGTAGCATTTGGTGTTCTTAAGGGAATGACCATCGTTTTTCTTGTTGCGGCGCTTGCGCAGGCTCGATACGCTACGCATATCGCCTGAGCAGAGCAAAGACGGGAACCCCTATCTCTGCTACCCTAATGATGACCACCGGCAGTGCTGTGATTTCTTTCTTCACAAGCTTGGATGTTTTGGCGGGTTTGTTAGCCGTAAGCGGTTGTTTTCTCTCCACGCTACTGCCGGTCGCGCTTCGGGTGAGGAGATATTATGTAACAGGCATCACGCCTCGCGCGAACGCGCTGAAGTTCGTTGCGCTGCTGCTTCTCATTCTCCTTGCCTCCGCTGCGACCTCAGCTTACTGGGCACTGACCTCCACCGGTTGGATCGGTTATACCATTACACTCCCTCTTTGGTTCTTGGGGACTCTAGGGATGTCAGTGCTCTTGCCGCTGCAAAGGACGCCCAAAGTCTGGGGCGTTCCGCTTGTCCCGTGGTTTCCATCGTTGGCGGTTGTGACGAATTTGTTTCTCATGGGATCTTTGGATGCCAGTGCTTTTGTACGGTTCAGCATATGTACGATCGTAATTATGGTTTACTATTTCTTCTTTGGGCTCCATGCGACTTATGATATGGCACACGAGCCAAATAAGCCAGAATCCATGAAGATCGCTGATATAGACAGTGAAACACCATTCCAAGTTCAGAATCTTGAAATTTAGAAGTCTCTCATCCCCTTTTTGGCAAGGATCCTTCTTGTTTAGTGCCACTCAGCAATTCTGGAATAATAAAAACGATTGTTGTAGACCTTTCTAGAGTCTTCAAAACTTTTCTGAATTTCATTTCTAATATCTTATGACACCCTGTTTTTCAGTATGTTTTTGTCTTCATTTTCAAAAAAAAAAAAAAAAGCACTGTAACGACCCGCTCCATCTTTGTACAATATTGTCCACTTTGGACACCCAAAGTCCATAAACTTCCATGTAGGTCATCCATTCCGGGACTATCCCAAAATGAGCACGCTTAATTGTGAAGTTCATATATGCTTTGGCCCGTCCTCGCAGCTTTAAAAGGTCTTATACAAATAGGAGGGATCTTTTCTTATAAACCATGACTTGCCCCCTCCCGTCCGCATAGATCCTGCTATCCTGCAGTACCGCCGGCCCTCGGAAAGCGGGGTGTCAAAATCTACCCCCTTAGGGGTGCAACGTCCTTGTTGCACAGGCCTAGCAACCTCCCCTGGGGTCCGTGGCAGCAGAGCGCATCCTATCCACCACTTTGCCCTGGACGGGGCTCTGATACCATGTTGTAACACCCCGATTTTCGAAAACGTTAATTAAATTATTTTATATTGATTTAATAAATATTTAAATGAATTTAGGTAAATTAATCTCCAAATCAGAGTTTAGCAGCAGAAGCTTCAAAATTCAAATTAATGATAAACATAATGAGTAGTAATAATAATAATAATAATAATAATAATCGTCGTCGTCGTCGTCGTCGTAGTCATTTAAGATTACATTTCTTCGATGACAGGTCTTTATCTAGACTTGGTTCCTCTTTATATGATAAAGCTAGTTCTTATATTGTGAATGGTGAGTGGCACTGGCCTTGGGCCAGAAACAGGCCAATTCAGTAGATTCAAGCCTCAACCCCCACTTTAACTTTGGGGGATGGAGATGATCTGATTACTTGGTTCATCTCTTACTGGTCTTTACTCTACCAAACATACATGAAAAGCTATAAGGAACAAAAGCCCAAAGGTATGATGGTCTTCCTTTGTCTGGTATTCCCAAAATGTTCCAAAATGGGTTTTTATTCTTTGCGTTGCTTGCCTTAAGAGGCTTGCTACTAGAGATAGGCTCAAGAGGTGGGGTATGCAAATTGATTCCCTCTGTGCTCTCAGACTGAGGAATCTGCAACTTATCTTTTCTTTGACTGCCATTTTTTTAGGCAAATTTGGGAGTCCATTCTTAACAAGTTTCAAATTCATAGGCCAGCTAGTAAATAGGAGGATGAACTGGACTGGGCTCTCCATTTCAGTAAAGGGACAGCTTTTCGGGCTCTTACATTCAAGCTAGCTTTTGCCGCTGGGGTGTACTTTATTTGGCTCAAAAGGAACTCACGAGTGTTTAGTGGGGGCTCTAAGAGTCCAGCTAAAATCTTTGCCTACCTACAAGAAAATTTGAGGCTTAGAATCTGTACATGGAGGAATATCCCCAACACAATTGAGAACCAAAGTATTTGTAATCTTTGGCAAATCTCTTCTAAAATGTTGGGGAATTATGTCCCTTAGGGGTTTTGACGTTTAGTAGTTTGTTGTAGGCTTTCTTTGTAAAGTTTGATTGTAATGGTGTTTTCCTCCCCCGAGTTTTTGCTTGGTTGGCTATAAAATACATCATTTACCAAAAAAAAAGGATTACATTTCTTGAAATCTGAAAATTCAGTACTAAAAACAAATCAGAGCTTCTAAGGATACAAGTACAAAAGCCAGACAACTTTATTTAACAAAGCGGATAGAGCAGAACTCTAATTCTGATACAGACTCCAAGCTTCTTTTGAATCAGTCTCAACAACCGGGTTCTCTTCCTGAAAATGCTGATCAACTCTTGTCCTCTGAATACCTGGCATGAAACGCCAGGCCAAACGACATTAAAATGAGTTTTAACACTCAGTAGATAAATCTTACCCATTAACCCTTAATCTACAAGTAATCACATTTATAATAAATGATGTAAGAATTGAATAGCACAGAATTTGTTTCATTATCTAATCATCAACTTAAACAGATATCAGATTCTCAATTTCAATAAAAATTCCAAGATCTCTGTGATCAACAGATTCCAAAATCATAATTTCACCTATCATGCTATACAGGTCTTGCTAGGCTACTCTCCATAACGCAAGGTCCTAGTAGGCTATTCTCATAATTCTAGGTCATTCAGGCTGCCCTCAAGGTCCTGCTAGACTACCCCTGAGGTCCTGCTTGTCCACCCTAGCTACACTGGGTCTTTCAAGCTGCCCTCAAGGTCCTACCAGGCTACCCCCGAGGTCCTGCTAAACCCACAACTTTCCATCTGTTTCCAACTCATCCAATATCCCTAATGCCCTTTCTACGTTCTCGGCTCAATTGACAAAGTAATTATTTCCAATGATGAGTAAACGGATCATATTATCACACATACACACACCGTACACCCATCTCCAGTGAGCTAATTAAGTCCAAACTAAACTCACAACAATTTCGACATGTGTAATTGCAAATGGATCAATAATAACAACAGTTCATAAAGAGTCAACGAAACATAACATTATCGATAGTTCAAAAGACAGATTGAATTTCACATAAAGTATTCGGATTTGTCCTTTTGGGTTTCATTAGGATCTCGCACATAGGTTCATTTTAACAAACTTTATTTATTACTTGAGAATTCAAAAGTTATTTCGTAAGCCTTAGGTAGTTTCGAATTTTTATTCAGTTGAAATCCAATATGTAATTTATAAAACACTAAAACCATCGTTAGTCTAAACAATCTACTGTATTGGAGAAATACGTGTGAACTTGTAAAACCTAAGGCAAACTCATAATACTAATAAAATAAAATTTGTTCAATAGTGTCACAAAAATAGTACTAAACTAAAGTATCAATTAAAAGTTTACATCTTCATTTAACAAAATTTATCCTTGTTTTACTTAGAGAGAATTTAAAAAAAAATAGAGGTGAACAGCGGTGGCAACAGTGGTGGCAATGGTGTAACTTGATCGGTGATGGTCTCCTTTTCCTCCTCCCGTTTTCTTCTTCTTCTCTTTCCTCCTTTCTTTCTTCTTCTCTTTCCTCCTTTCTTTCCCAGATTCTTTCTCCCTTTCCCATCTCTCTCTCTCTCTGCCGAGAATAATAGGGAAGTGGGGTGGGTTGGGATTTTGCACGAAAAGAGGGGATGGAGTACTGTGGGTGTAGGAGTTGATTTTTTAGAAAATTAGAGGTCGGTCCTCTTTTTTAGGTTCGGTTTGAACCAAACCCTGAAATTATTTTCGAACCTGCATAGGCTCGGATACGTTATCTCATGACCTTTTTACCCTTTTTATTCCATCTCGTCACTCCATCTCGCCATCATCTAGAAAACTTTCTATCTCTAAAGTTTTTGTCCGCCATCATTATTATCGCCTCGTTTCCATCTGCTCTGGCGTCGGCGACCGCAAGATTGCCTGCGAACCATTTCAAGCTCCCACCGCCAACGATCAACCTCTAGACGACGGCGGTGAGAAGAAGCCAGATCTTCCGCAGCCGCTGGACTCCCTGCTAGAATTGTTCAGGGGCGCCGAATTCGACTGGTTCGATCCCAACGCCTTCTAGATCTACGAGCGCAAGGACTCGAGCAAAGGAAACATCAACAACTCCAACAATGTAGAGACCCGTATTTCTGGCCCGTATATTTTTTTTAAAAAAAGGAAATATTATAATTATTAGTAAAGGCATAACCCGTGGAAATACGAATAGTGTCATGGTTATATGATTAGGGGGTTGATGTGAAGGAATCATTAGTGCAAGGGTGAAAGTGCAATAAGTGCATATATATACATATATATGTGTGTGGACGTGCAGGGAAAACCATTTTTTGGGCACGGTTATTCGCAGCCACGTATTTTCTCCCTTAGCCCACTATATTTCGGTAAGTAGTTATTGAAAATCATAAATAACATTTCGGTAAATAACTGTTGAAAGCAAAATTATATTTCGATAACTACATGTCGAAAATATGTTCAACTTTCGATATACAACTGTTAATACATACATTTCGGTAAATAGCTGTTGAAAAAAAGATGATATTTCGGTAATTGGGTGCTGAAAATATATCTCAATTTTGGCAACTAACTGTCGAGTATAGTTGGAAATTTTTAACAGGCTATGGAAGAAAATACGTAACTGCGAATAGCCGCGCCCCATTTTTTTTTTCCCTTCTTTCTTTTTCTTCTCTTTTTTTTTTCTTTCTCTGGAGCTCTCTGCTCCTCTTCCGAAATCACCCCCTCCACTTCTCTCCTCGATTTCATCTACTTAGGGCGTGATTCCGGACAAAACTCAAGAATTAAAGTTGTTATATGGAGCGCGGGCTTCCTATCCATCCAAGAAAATTAACGATCGGACCACGGGAAGTTTTGGTTGACTTGGTCAAACGGTTGGGTTTTGCTCAAAACCCATGAGGCAGGAATTTCTTGCTTGGTTTATGCGTTTATGAGTTGATAGTGTACTTAGATCATGCCTGAATTTATTGTTTGAGCTGGGTTTTGTTTCCGAGAAAATCTGCAGAAAGTTTCTGCTCGTGTTCAGTTTGAACCTTGCGGCCGTACTAGTCCAACTATGCGGCCGTACTAGTCGAACTATGCGGCCGTATAGTCTAACCCCTCTGCCGTATTGTACAAACTACGGTCGTACAGTTCATCCTACTGAGAACAATTCGCTGCTGTTGACAAATCACCCACTGTCATTGAACCATGCGGCCACATGGTTCAACCTTGCTGCCGTACTGTTTAACCTTGCTTCCGTACACTCCACTGATGCGGCCGTAAGGTAGTTCCACTGTCCAGATCAGGTCCTGCGCCTGTTGGCTTTTGTTCCGTCGTCTCGAGTTCCAAACATTTTAGGATGTCTGTAAAACACTCCTAAATATGAAAGATCGTACCCTACGACTCGTAGAGTGTACTCGTACCATTGGTTCTCATTAGCGTAAATAGAGTATTGTTGAATAAGAAAATAGTAGCGTAAAGGAGTCTGTGAACATCGTAGACTATATGAAATATTGTGACGTGCGTAATTGGTAGAGAAGTACTTGTTTGATTAAATTGAGAAATGACTCGATGGTTTGGTGCTTGTAAATTGGAAACGCGAATTGAAATGTAAATAACAAATGGACACAACGAGAACATTCAGGACTCATCGACGGGTGAGTGCATGGCAGAGGACATCGGGATCCTTTAACTGACCCGGCAAGAGCTAAATGCTCATATTGGTTAATTCAGGACCTTCTTATGGGTGAGGTGTCTGGCAGACGACATCGAGGTCCTTTAATTGGCCCGGCAGGAGCTTAAACTCAGATACTAACATGAAATTGGTTTATGAAGTTGATGAAAGAGATTTTGGTTTTGGTTAAAGGATTTTGATTATAAAAAATCCTCTGGCATTCTGAGCGAATCAACGTATTCCGGTATTTGGGCACAAATCAACGGATTTCGGTATTTGCTTACGTCGAAACCTTGCCTTCAATTATAAGGTTGATAGAAACCCGAAGCGTAGGGCTAGGTCTTCGATAGCATAATAACCGGAAAGTCCGGGATCGTACCCACAGAGAATCGAATATAGCTTAATCGGATTGTAGGTTTTATGGTAGGATTTCGGCGTTTAAGACGGCCAACTTGGTTTTGCTTTGAAAATGGAAAAACTAAAACGAAAGACTAGAAATGAACTTTATGAACTAAAAGAGGCAAGTCTAAGGATCATCTAACCCTTGACAAAGGCTGTTACCGGTTCTCGATTATAACTCAGGCGAGAGTCACGACCGCGTGCTCACGCCCGGAGAATTTAGCTTTAAAGACTACGTTTATCAAAAGATGTGATTTACCGGAACTAAACCAACTTGTTTTTAATATTTATCGAACACATAGGAGGCCACAAGGCCTCGGGATGCTACTTGCCAAGACCGCTTGACTAAATACCATGCCGAGGAGTTAACACCCCTTTGCTTGGACCAAATTGCAAGTTAAGCCCTATTCCGAAAAATCATGCTTGAAAGCCCGATGGCTCGAGAACCAAATAACCGCCTAAGTCTTCGGAATAGATTAGTCCAAGACTTAGCCAATCAACTACTCACCCATATCTAAAGAACAAAACATAATAGAAAAACGAGACATGATATTTAACCGACGGAATCGAAAATAAACTTGATTTAAAGGAGAATCTAGTCCGTAGCTACAACATTAATAAACGAGAAAACAATAAACGAGAAAGACTTACAAGTGTTCTTGAAGATATTAACCTAGAAAGCTTGAAAGACTTTAATGGAGGAAAACTAACCTAAACTATCTACTACTTCCTTACAAGTGAGAGAGAGAAGAGTATTTATACAAGAGGGCACTCTCTCTCCACGAAAATATCCAAAAAATATCCAAAAAGTAGTAACTTGCTACTTATGGATAGTGAAAAGCTATCAAAAGTAAATGGTAAGCCTCCGTATCGTCGATCTGATTAAATTTGGCATTCAAAGTTCCCGAAATGAATAGCGGTATCGTCTGCTTAAAACCGTATCTGGCTGAAACTGGATTACCTTTCTGTTTGAAGCCGTATCAATGCTCCGAAAAACGTATCGATCGCTGAAGGCTGGGTTTTTCTCTGTTTTGAAGCCGTATCAATACTAGAAAAAGCGTATCAATACGGTTACGCTGCAGCATTCGGCTCTTGGGCTTTGTTTTGACACCCGACGGCCCATGGCACGCTTCGGCCACTACGGTTCTTCATCTTTAAACCTCGACGGCTGAATTCTTCAAGGCCTCGCCTACTCACTTGCCTTCAAGGGTTGTTCAAAACACCAAACCAAACTCTCTTATTTGCGTATTACCTGAAACGCTCAACAGATAACCTTACGCGCAAAATCACTATAAAAGCTAAATAAACACAAGATAAAATGACATACAACGGGACTAGTCGCACCAAATATCTACAATATTGGGTGCTCATCAGTATTCTGACTCGAATCAACAGGGCGAGTGTTTTCTACTCGATTTTGAAATAAAAAGAAAAGGTTTTATGTGAAAAGAAGTTTAAAAATCGGCAATGTGGGATTGAGTATTCATATGAGAATGAATTGAGTAAATGAAATAACGTGGTAATGAAAAATGAGAAGGATTGTGGTATCGAATGAAATGTGATGAACAGTTGAGAACAAATGAGAACAAATTGTGGTAAATTAGATTTTTCAGTGTTGGTTATTGCTTCTGGTATGACGTGTGAGCCGTTATGGATACGTATATATAAAACTTGATTCCCAAGGTTGTAGTTTGATCATTCGTGGTACAAGACTCAAGGTTTTTGAGGTGATATCTTGTCGTATTTTGATTCTCCTGAGTGCATTGATCATCTTATTTACATATAAATCAAGCATAGATTTTTTTACTGGGCACGTGCATGTTCAACCCTATCATTTTCAGGTTCGAAGAAACAGATGTTGGCATGGAGTGCTTTTTGTGCATGGTTGATCATATTTTTCAAAGGTATACTAGAGGAAGTCTATTGCATTTGATTTGAAAGGAGTATTTTTGGAAAGATGTTTATTGTAAACTGTAATGTTATTTCCACTCAATATTGGTGATTTGATAACTTGGGGCCGTCGAGCCAAAATGTAATATTTGAGTTTTATTTGAGAACAGGGAAAAAAAGGGCTTTTGAGTATTAACTGTATTACTGCAAGGACTTCATTTAGCAAAAGTGTATTGCTAATTATGTTTAAAATCGAGAGCGTGACAAACAAATCTAGGTCATCCATCACCGACGAGGTCGTCGTTCTCGTCATCTTCGGATGCGTTGGTGGAAATCAAGCCCGGCGAGGTCGGGATCATCTCCGTCATTCTCGAAGAACACCTTTATGGAAGGGTACAACCGTACAGTAAACCCCATGCAATACATAATTACTCTTATTTTTCTTTTCCTTTTTTTGAATTCTTGAATTAGATCTGGCAATCAGTGTGATGTGTTTGACGATATTTTAGCTCCAAAGCTTAATTGATGATTTCTCGTAGTAATCGTATTTGTGGAGGAATTAAGATTTTTGATCAAGCGAGAGATTTTTGATCTGACAATCAGTGTGATATATATGGTAAATGTTTTCAATCACTCTTCTGTGTCATAATATTGCTTCTAGACCTTTCATTTTTAGGTGGTTGAAGGAGAAGAACAGGAAATGGACAAACATTTTCAATTTTGCAAATAAACTTTTGTATTTTCTGTAAATTTTCAGAAGTATTCCATATAATATCTGGCCGTGAGAACATTGATAACTATATTTGATTTTGATTATCTTTTCTGTTTTTGTTAAATTTTTGTTCGTGTGTGTATTTTCTATGAGGACTGTGTATTTTTCTATAAGAACTGTGTGCTGTTCACGAGAATTGTCTATGAGAACTGTGTATTTTCCTATGAGAATTGTGTATTTTTCTATGAGAATTGCGTATTGTCCATTAGAACCGTGTATTTTCTATAAGAACTATATATTTTCTATGAGAATTGTTTATTTTAGTGTGTGGTAAGATTATGTGAATTGTGTATTTTTCAGTTCTCATAACCAGTTCACAAAGTTAATTCTCTATGAGAACAATCATTTCTCATAGCCAATTCTCATAGAATTGACTATGAAAACTGGCAGTTCTCATAGAACTGACTATAAGAATTGACAGTTCACATAGCCAGTTCTCATAGCTTAACTGACTATGAGACTTGACAGTTAAAAATTCAATTCTAAATCAATTTATTTCCTATGTGAACTATTACTTTTTAACTTTGATTACTTTTTTAAGACATGGCGGTGAGAACATTTATAACTATATTTGATTTTTGTCATGCCCTCGATTTTCAACATAAATAAAGATAGCTTTTCATAAATAAAATTCCTCACATTATCACATAAAATACCCCTAAAGAGTTCACCATATCCTAGCCATTAAATTACAGTTCCAACTCCAATAGGTTAAATATAATACATCATTAAAAGAAATAGAGTTAAGGTTCTATTACAATCCCAAAATGTCCATGAGTTTCCTTTACCACCTTTTCTGAAAATACGCACTAGAATGCATGCACTTCACTCCATGCTATTGCTCCGGGGTCACATCTGAAAAATGATAAGTTGAGCTACACTAACCCAGTTGAAAAATCTACACAACCATTATATGCAAATGGGATGACAGGTAGAATGAATAACTGAAGCAAGGTACGATATTTCAAAGGAGAAGCAATACACGACATAATTGAAGTACTATGACTACACATCAAGACTCTAATTTAACCATGGAAACTTACAATCTATACGATTTTCTCATGACTATCACTGCCCTTCATCTTATTTCAAATCACCAATCCGATATCTTAAATTACGAAATTGTCATAATGAATGAATCGCAATACCAATGTCTTTCATGTCACTCACACTTTCACAATGATACCCCCTTTTCACTCACATCGTGTCACAATTCCTTTATCGTTATGTGCCATGAGCAAAAGCTCCAGCCATGCCTTTTAAGGGAATCCGATACCCCATACTAGACACCTTACCCGTTGGTAGGTTCTAAATATATTATGAGCATTTGCTCCTGCCGGGCCATTTACGGAGTCCCGATACTCCCCACTAGTATCTCCCTCACTGATGGAGCTAATTCAAGTCACACATCATAGGTCACCATACCACAATTCCTCCGATACACTTTACAATTTAGTCATTCATCTCATTCACGGATAGGGAACCCACAACGAAAACTTATTCACATAGAAGTAATGCATATAATTTCACCTCAATCAACTCAATATCCTTACGTTATTAGTTTCTCATCACCCTATAAACATTCACATATCAATGGATATTTTCTCACAACGATTTATAGATTCCCATTTTGAAACTCATATAAGCCGCACAAATTACACAAGAGATGTACCACATATCGAACAAAAGAGGAATGTCTCTCGTATTCATGCCTAGCATTGTTTAACTTAACGAAGTGTTCCACGTGTTCGTCTATCGCATTGCATGTCAACAACTACAACTTTCGCCCACCTATATTCATTATGTTCTTTAAGTTCTCATTTCGGTATCAATAGACTCACATAGAACCCAACAACCCCTATAAAGCCTTAAGTACACCACTAGTCTTGTCAAACCATTCAATTAAATACTCAAGCGAACCCAAGAACATCTATGTCTCACTCAAACGATTCTAAGGAAAAGGGATACCCAACGTATACGAACATATCCATCTTATTTTGGCTACCAAATCTTATAGGTTAAAAATTAGGTGATGAGACCACCATCATTGGAAAGTAGATTTTTGGTACATGAATTTCGATATAAAATTTGCCCAAAACGGAGTTCGAATGAAAAAGTTATGCCTGTTCAAATTTTTTCCAAAAATGTTGATTTTTCATTACCTACCGGTAGGACACAATCTCCTGCCGGTAGGAGACCAAATTTTCATTACCTACCGGTAGGAAACAACCTCCTACCGGTAGGAAACTAGAATTTCACAAAAGAGCACTACTGGACAATATTTCTATCGGTAGGGCCAAAACTCCTACCGGTAAGACCTGGGTTTTCAGTCCACGATTTTCAGACTTCACCAGAATATTTCTAACAACGAAGGCAACGATCTAAGGCACGATTCAAACACCAAATCAACACATAAACACATAATAGAAGTGAGAAATCCCTACCTCAAAATCGAAAATCGAAACCCAAGCTCAATCAAGCAAGCCCTAGCTCCGAAAATCTTGAATCAACTAAACACTCCTCTCCGAGCTCAAACCCATGAATTTTCAAGCTCTAAAACACTTGAATGCGAAAATCTAGCGGCAGATTGAAGTGGGTTCGAAGTATTTTATGGTGTTGGAGTGTGAGAATTTGAGAGAGAGCCGAGAGAGAGAGAAGCGTGAGTTGTGTGGGTGTGTTTTGGGGAAAAAACTTTACTCTACCCTCACACACTCCCTTATATATATACACACACATATGCATATCACACTCACGCCCCCAAACTCCCAAATTCTAGCACATTGAACTCAATCTACATATTCACGTCATAATTTTCCCACATAAGCAATTATACAACATCAAAATTATTAAAATAAAAATACGATCTCTACAATTTGGATTACCTTTTTTGTTTTTGTTAAATTTTTGTTTGTGTGTATATTTTCCATGATAACTGTGTATTTTCTATGAGAACTGTGTGTTGTTCATGAGAATTATATATGAGAATTGTGTATTTTTCTATGAAAACTGCGTATTTTTCTATGAGAATTGTGTATTGTCCAAGAGAATTGTCCATTAGAACCGTGTATTTTCTATGAGAATTATATATTTTTTATGAGAGCTGTGTATTTTAGTGCGTGGTAAGACCTTGTGAACTGTGTATTTTTCAGTTCACATAACCAGTTCACATAGTCCAATTCTCATAACCAGTTTACAAAACTAGTTCTTTATGAGAACGCAGTTCTGATAGAACTGACTATGAGAATTGGCAATTCACATAGCCAGTTCTCATAACTCAGTTCACATAGCAAGTTCTCTATGAGAACTGAGCGGTTCTCATAGAACTGATTATGAGACTTGACAGTCTCATAGCCAGTTCACATAGCCGAGAATATTTTTGTCCGAAATAATATGATTCAGGAATTGATTCTAAAAATATAGCTCTCATAGTCCCAGTTCTCATAGCCATAGTTCAGGGGTATTTTTGTCCAAATAATATGTTAACTCGGGCTATGTGAACTGACGGAGATATTTTTATCTGAAATACTCCCTCCGTTCCAAATTGAGAGTCCCTTATTCCATTTTGGGATGTTCCAAAATGATAGTCCCTTTCCAAAAATAGAAGTGGAAATTTGATAATTTTCCAAAAGTAACCCCTCTTATTTGAATAGAAATGGTGCAAAATAGGTAGAATATAGGGGTAATGGTGGAAAGTAGGTATAATGATTGCATGTCCCCTAAAAAAGTTGGAATTCCAAAGAGGAACTCTCATTTAGGAACGGAGGGAGTATTATGTTAACTAGCTATGAGAATTGGCAGTTCTCATAGTCAATTCACATAGCCAATGGTATTTTTGTCCGAAATAATATGGGTCAGGAGTTGATTCTAAAAATATAATTTTTTACTAAAAATGGACATGTACACTAAAAGTTAAAAAGAATGTGCAAAATAGTAAAAATGCATGAACAGTCAAGAAAAAGGACTAAAATAAAGAAGAAATATTTGTGTAGGACTAAATTAAGTCCGAACCTACTTTTTGGGGTTGCCCTCTAAATTCCCCTTGATTTTTATTAGATAAAGATGAGAAGTGTAAATTTAGGTTTCTAATCTTTGTATCCTTATTATTTGTATGTATCTTAGATCAATGTGAAGTTTATCTTCTGTAACCATGTTTATCTTCTGTAACCATGTTTATCTTGAAGGAGGTTATATATATACACACGCATATATATTAAAATTTAAAATGTTATATATGAAATTCAAAGTAACTATACGAATTAAATACCTAGTTACGATAATTAAATCAATTAGTCTAATTTAATTAGTGAGTTTTAATAAAACATTGTGAATTTTATATAAAAAAGATTTAGGGCCAAAAGTAGGATCATTACAAGAACTATCAAACTTTAGCTCCTAGAATTGTCCCACTCTTTGACCAAAATTAAAATTGCCCTTGCGTAAGTTCAAAATTCACTAACCTACCACTTAGGTCTATTCTTTGTCCAAAAAACTACACTAGCTATTTATAAAGCCAAAAATTCACTAACCTTCCTTTCGACTCCTAGGGTTTCGGAGGGGGCACCTGCCTGCCTATCTCTCAAACTTTTATTGATTTAAAATTGTGACACTTTTGAATAAAATTGTCAAGAACAAAAAAAAAAATTAAAAATATAGAGTTGTAGCATCACGCACCTGCTGTGTTGAAAGTTCTCATCACAAAAAAATCATTCTGCAATACTATATGGTTTAGATATATCTTATTCGTATGCGTGTCTATATTCACATAACAACCCATAGTATCTCATAAAATTGTAAAGTTGGATATCTTCAATTTGTGGCAATTAATCACTTTTCGAACGAAAACGAACGGTAGCAATAACTAGAGTCTACGCCTTGAACCTAACCAAACCCATACCTAAAGCATCATATTTTGTCCTACTTACTTTAAACAAGTATAAACCATGCCGAATGATTTTCAAACATAAATTTCACCATCCAATAATTGAGAGCATAAAATACAGAGATTCGGCTTCAATAGAAACAAGAGGGTAGAGATAGGCCACAAAACATCATTTATAAATTAGAGCATTAAACTAGATTTGGATTTCGGATTTTGAATGCGATCAGTTTTGGCGACGGATTTTTGGGCTCCCCTACACCACCGTTGTAGGCGCCTTATGGCAGCAATGGGGCGGGAACGCGCTTCAGGTGGATGCAGATCAAAAGTTTATTTATCCAACTCCTTGAGAAGTGGGTTCCTACACCGAAACTGTTGTTTTTTCTGCGGCTTTTCTTTGGATTTCGTTTTTGTTTTTTATTTTCCAGGGACCGGTGAGTCCCTCTGTAGTTTGTACTTTTTAGCTTATAGTATATGTTTCAATTCATAAAAATAAAAAAAATAAAAAAAAATAGAGCATTGTGTTCACTTCATATCAATCGATGCCTTATCTTCACAATATACCAAAAGTCTACCAAAAGTCAAGAGGGGACAAGGAAGATAATATGGATACAGGTTCCTTGAATGAATTGAGTGGCCATGGTGAAGTTCAACCGAAACCCTATTGGAGGTGGACAAACAAGACTTTTCCAAGAAGAGTCATGCCAAAACAGGGTGCGTGCCGTCACCGAGACCACTATCACAAACTCTGTTTCAATCACTTTGAAAACCAAAAAAGTAGGCTCCGTTTCAGAAACCTTCTTAAAAAATAAGCAGTTTATTTCACATTTTCAAACTAAAAAATAATGCAAACGAAAAATAATTTTTTAATTTTTTTTGCACCGTATTAAAGATCTTGATGAGATCTATCAAACAAGATCCATAGTGGTAGGCAAATTATTTGCGTAAACACATTATTTTTGAGCTTGAAATTGCCTTCTTAAAAAATAAGCAGCTTATTTTGTTTGCGGAACGGAGCCTAGTCACGTCTCAATTGGATTCGACATCGAATCGGGCAAAGTCGTAGGTGTATCCTGACTTCTCAGATTCGATTTTTCTTACTAACAATTCTTGGAACCATCTCAACTCACCCGTAAGCATGTGAAAGAACTGTTGGAGGAACTGCAGGGAATAATCCGAGATGCACGCAAACAAACTCAAACACCATGCATTAGTCAAAAATAAACCACGATATCCTACTTTTTTAAAAATTTCTTGTATCGTAACCGCCCTTTGATATCCATGATGAGAAACTTTTATGCATACCGGGGATACCAATCCTCTTAGTATCCCTTTCCGGTCCATTTCGTATTTTTCGGCCATTTTTCGATCATATTTTAATAATCGGCTTCGTTCATTTTGTAGAATTCGACGAGAACCCTAATCATACCAAAAATTGTGTTCATCGAACTTTAAGTAGTTCATGATCAGCACACGTGAAATTGAAGAAAATCAAAACTGGGTCCAAAAACACACTGAATCGAAACCCAATTTTGGTTTTTTTCTCATTTTCACGTGTGCCGATAATGTATCAAATAAAATCTGATGAACACAATTTTTGGTATGATTAAGGTTCTCGTCGAACTCAACAAAATGAACGGAGCCGATCATCAAAATATGATCAAAAAATGGCCGAAAAATAAGAAACGAACCGAAAGGAGATACCAAGGGATTGATACCCCCAGGATACATAAAAGTTTCTCATCCATGATTCATAGGCAACAATTCTTGCTGCCTCATCGTGTAGAAAAGTTGGACATTTAATTATTTTCATTGCCACTAAACACTCTTTTTATATAAGTGGTTGTCTGAGTTAGTTTGCACGCACCTCGATTAATTTTGGAGCCCTTAAATTAACGACCAGGCAAACCCTTGTTGCCCAGGACTTGGAATAGTTGCCCTCTGTAGGATTCAAACATACAACCCACCGGAGGACAAGCGCGCACTTATTGCTTTTCTCATTTCCAGCGAAACCGCCTGGCCAACTCATCCCGAGTGCAATTTTATTCACCCTTCTTAAAAGAGGTGAACATTAGCCTCCCTCTCATGGGTTGAAATGGTGTAGGTCTCACCCCTACAATACACTTTTTGATAAGCATGACATCACTTTGTGGTGAAATCCACACTATTTCAACCAATAAAAAAGAGGATAATGTTCAGACTCTTAAGTGGAGAGTGAACAAAATTAAATTCACTCATCCCTTTCAGAGCAAAACGAATCTAATCTGACAATATTACAACAATAACTGCAGTATGCACCCACCAAACATATCAGCATCATAATTTTTGTCCTACACTCTAAACAAGTCTAACATGAACTTCAAACGTAGAACTCACCAACCAATAATTGAGAGCAAAAATCTGATAGTATGTACTAGTTTTCAAATGTAGCATTGCATATATGTCAACAAGTGGGTAGAGAGGCTCACAAAACGTCATTTATAGAACAGACGATTGCATTCACCTCATATCCATCACTTACCTTCACTAGTCAAGGAAGAAATACTGGGATATGGGTACAGCGAGGGGATGGAGTGATGAGCTTCCACAAAAAGCCTATTGGAGGTGGAGCAAACAAGATTTCTTCCCGGAAGAATCATTCCAGAACTGGGGAACCTACCGCGCCGCGCTATCGCAAGCGCATCTCCGTTTCGTAGACCGCCTCTTAAGCCGGTCAGACGACGCCAATGAGGTGGTTGAGCTCCGGAAACAAAGCGAGAACGACATGAAACGGTGCCTGAACTGGTGGGACCTCACTTGGTTCGGGTTCGGCTCGGTCATTGGCGCGGGCATCTTTGTGCTCACGGGCCAAGAAGCTCATGACCACGCCGGACCCGCGATCGTCTTATCCTACGTCGCTTCGGGCCTTTCGGCAATGCTTTCTGTTTTCTGCTACACGGAATTCGCGATAGAAATCCCGGTAGCGGGCGGGTCGTTTGCTTATCTGAGAGTAGAACTGGGAGACTTCGCAGCATTCATCACGGCTGGGAACATACTTCTCGAAAGCATAATCGGAAGTGCGGCAGTTGCCAGAGCTTGGACTTCTTACTTCGCTAGTCTCCTCAACCGCCCGTCCGACTCGCTCCGTATCCATACCAATCTTAAAGAAGGATACAACCTCTTGGACCCGATCGCGGTTGCGGTTCTAGCAATTGCATCATCGATTGCCATGGCTAGCACGAGGAAAACCTCACTACTCAATTGGATTGCATCCGCAGTGAATACTGTCGTGATCTTGTTTGTTATAATTGCAGGTTTTGCCCATGCCGAAACCGCGAATTTGAAGCCCTTTCTTCCCTTTGGTGCGAAAGGGGTATTCGAAGCGGCCGCGATCGTGTACTTTGCATACGGAGGATTCGACAGTATCGCAACAATGGCGGAGGAAACGAAAAACCCTCCAAGAGACATACCACTGGGGTTACTCGGGTCGATGTCGATCATCACCGTCATATACTGTTTGATGGCACTTTCACTGAGTATGATGCAAAAGTACACAGATATAGACCCCGCTGCGGCCTACTCTGTTGCGTTCCAGAGTGTAGGGATGAAATGGGCGAAGTATTTGGTAGCGGTCGGAGCTCTTAAGGGGATGACCACCGTTCTTCTTGTGGGGGCGCTCTCGCAGGCTCGATACACCGCGCATATCGCGCGAGCCCACATGATCCCTCCGTGGTTTGCTCTGGTCCACCCGAAGACGGGAACCCCCATCAATGCCACACTGTTGATCACCATTTGCAGTGCTTTCATTGCTCTCTTCTCAAGCTTGGGTGTTCTGGCGAGTTTGCTATCCGTAAGCACGTTGTTTATCTTCATGATGATGGCAGTTGCGCTTCTGGTGCGGAGGTACTACGTAAGAGGGATCACACCACGGGCGAACTTGTTGAAGTTAGTTGGATTGTTGCTTCTCATTATCGCTTCCTCCATGGCGACTTCAGCTTACTGGGGAATGAGTCCCAACGGTTGGATCGGTTACACCGTCACAGTTCCTCTTTGGTTCTTGGGGACTCTGGGAATTTCGGTGGCCTTGCCACAACAAAGGACGCCCAAAGTTTGGGGCGTCCCGCTTGTCCCCTGGCTTCCGTCGTTGTCCATTGCGACAAATTTGTTTCTCATGGGATCTTTGGAAGCTGATGCTTTCATACGGTTTGGCGTATGCACCGTGGTAATGCTGGTTTACTATTTCTTTTTCGGCCTCCACGCGACTTACGATATGGCACATGAGCCAAAGATGCCAGAATCCATGAAGGTCACTGAAGCAAAAAGCATGGGAAGTCCAGGTCCTTGAAATTCAGAATCCTTTTCTTGATTAGTGCAACTTAGGAGTTCTGCAATAGATATAATAATAAGCTTCTGATATCCAAATTTGAAGGCATCAACTTAGTCGATCTCAATGTAAAAGTTGTCAAAGGGAAGAAAATATATTGCTCATTGCAGAAATGGAAGAAGAACTCTCTCTCTCTCTCTCTCTCTCTCTCTCTGAATTTTATAGATGTGACTTCAAATTTCCATGGATTCAGAAATCCAACGAAATTGATTATGAAAATTGTACTACCAAATAGGAAATCAGTACACCAGTTTAAGGGAGAATACAAGTATGACTAGCGACTTGTAACAAATATATTCTGCAAGATGAGATGAGTTAAGATCAACTTACCCTCCCATCCCTTGGAAACAATGGCAACTATGTTCGAGAATAAAAGGATAGCACAAGTACATAGCACCTGGTGCCGCCTCATGAGTCATAAGCTCTTGAGAACAAAGAGCTCATGACTCATGAGTGATAGCAAAATCGATCCATTGGCAAATCTTTTTAGAAGAGATATTCTCATGCATATGGATGTTGTCTTCCAATCCAGAGGCAATATTCTCGTGCACACACTTCAACTGAGATTTGACTGCTTATTTGTTTTTGTGGGAATGTTATCCTTTCTATCTTTAGCCAAAAAGATTAAACTCTTAATCCCTAATCATCATAAATCAATTCAGATAATTGATTTCATTTGGAATCTTTCTAGTCCTGGCTGTGCCATTTTTCATGCGGTAAGCCACAATAACATTCAGGTTGTCCAAAATGGAAGAGATGAACCGCGCAAGGGCCTGGAAACTTGGATACTTGGTAGTACTAGTAACAATGTTGTGGAGAACTCAACCCAGCTCCAAAGCCTAGCCCCATGACACACCATCTCAACCGATCGATCACAATTTCGTTTCAACCACTTGCACCCCGTCTGATTCTATGAGATGAAACCAATCCTGACAGTTGTCTGAATATTTCGTTTGATCTCTGCATACATGCTAGACAGAACATTGGAATCGTTCAAGCCCCCTTAAATTCATCCCCAAATTATAGATGACTGCATTTGATGATGCAAAATACTAACAAAATTGAACTTCTCAACGAGAAATCATGAACGGCTCATAAAATTATCCACTTAGATTTTTCAGAGCTACTTCTCAGAAAGGATTATACTAACACTGAAAGGAACTACCAGCACCCAACATGGAAAACTGGGCCAGAGCAAATATATGGATAAGAAAAACACAAATTACATGAAAAAATAAGAAAATTAGCTCGTACAGTACATGCAAAATCTGAAGACTCTAATCTGCAATCCTTCTGAATTTAACATTTGATTCATCCAAAACAGCCATGTGTTTCCTTTTCTTGGATATTTTGGTTGAACTCATCCCATCTTGCCTATCGCTGAATTGAGCAGCAGTTTTAGCCCGTAAATCTTCTAAGCTCTCCCTCTCTTTTGCTCTTTCCAGAACCTGAATGTAAGTGTTTTGGCCGTTATAGCTTTTTCTATAGTCCATATAGTATATAGGAAGACAAAAATGTTTGAGGAGCAGATAAAATACTACATACCAGATGCCGACCATACAGATGGGTACTTGAAAGAGCTTGTACGGCATTATCGGCCTCTTGTTTTGTGCCAAACTCTACAAAAGCAAAGCCGCCATGGTGTCCAATCCTCCTTGGCAACCTAATACGCTTAATCTGTAAGAATCAATGACAATTTCACAGCCAATCAGCCGAGGAAGATAAAATCTCTATTACAATAATCAAGTATACAAGGCGGCAAAAGAACTCAGGATTCCAAGCAATAATAGATGTGTGCTAGTAAGATCTTAAAATTGAAGCATAAAGAGACATTAATATAAGGAAGAAGTTACATAGTCACCGCTTCCATTGTACTCCCCTTACTCTGATTTTCCTATAACCTCAGCCCAAAATGGACTTCATCTTTTCTAATCCTGCTTGACAAAATTATAACAAGAGTTAAACTCCATTCTCTATAAATTCTAGTTTACTACATTTCAATGTTCTCTCCTATGAAGCACCGACACCTCTAGAGGTCTAGGTATCGCAGTGTCGGACACGGCAGGAACACGCCACGTATATAACGAGAGTTAAACTCCATTCTCTATAAATTCTAGTTTACTACATTTCATTGTTCTCTCCTATGAAGCACCGACACCTCTAGAGGTCTAGGTATCACAGTGTCGGACACGGGGACACGGCAGGGACACGCCAAGTGGCGTGTCCCATAATTTAATTTGAATTTTTTATGGGGACACAGGGGGATACGGCTGGGGACATGGCGGGGACACTGATGGGGACACGGCAGGGGCCAAACTGCAATTTAAAAAAATTAGGGGTCAAACTGTAATTTTGTAAAAAAAATTGGGGCCAAATTATAATTTTTTTAAAAATTTCTGGGTGTTAAACTATAATTATTTATATATATATATATATAAATAAATATATACGTGGCGTGTCCCCTGCCGTGTCCGTATCCCCATTTTTTTAGAATTCCCGTGTCCAGGTGTCGGTATCGGTGTCCGTGCATCATAGGTTCTCTCCCAAAGAACACTTTGAGGAAATAGACATGGAAACCTTCCGGGGCGGATAGGATTGTTGCCAAAACTGCACTTTTTCTAGTGAAAGGATACCTTAATTCAAAGTGTGCATCCGACCATGTAAACAACTAGGGTATTGCTGTTGCACAGTAACCCAACATGAAAAATTATTGACTTATCTAAAAGCTGTTCCTATAAGGATTCTAATAACTATCTCCACTGCCATCCTTCTCTTCACGTTTTAACCCAACAAATGAACATCCATCAATTCAAAAACAAAAAGCCAAAACTCTTTTCCAAGTCCATCCATCCACAAGTAACCTCATGTTCTACAAGGAGACGCACAACATCATTTGCAATTCCTTAAGAGGGTAAAGTGTCATATGGTAAAACAGCAAGCTGAATTGAAAAGGCTTCAAAATTTCACCTTCTTGTATCAAAAAAAAAATTTCCTCAACCTGCTTTTTGGCTTTGCAAACAGTAAGTCAAGTGTATCAAAAAACTAGAAGCCAGTAAAAAAGGCAACATCCAAGGGAAAACCCTTTTGAGCAAATTGTCCAATACAGTAAGTGAAAAAACAAGACCCAAACCCACACATCCACCTACCCCCACCAACCCAACAACAAAGGAAGAACAAAACCATCGATTTGGGGTGACAATCAATTGGTATCGGGCACGGATGCTGAGATGCTCAGAGGCTGACAAGCGAGTTGCATAAGGAGAGAGCAAGCAGGTTCTGCAGCTATTTCAATCCAACATAAGAAGGGGAGGGGAGCTGGGGTGACAAATCTATTTGGTATCTTTTCCACATCAGGATGAAGTTGCTTGGGCCAAGGATTCCTGAGGTGAAGCTGACAATGGAGTTGATGAGGAAAGATAAACCAGGTTCTGCAGCAGTTTCTGAAGCCTCCATAATGCACGTGGAAGAGCCAAATAGGCGTAACATGCTGGATATTCCACCCTTCCCGCTCTTTTGACATAATTCTCTCAGTAGTCGTATATGAAAATATCTGCACACAATTCAGGCGGATGGGATGTGGAGGTGGGGGATGTCACTTTGCGTAGGGGGGTGCATGAGTGGAAGACTGTCATTTGCTTTTATGGATATGTTATGTATGGTATGAGTAGTGTACATTGGGTTGGCAGCGGTGATGCTTTATGATGGAGTTGACTGCCAACTGCATCTTTCCAGGTGAAGTCCTTTACAAGGCCCTTAGCTGAAGCACAATTTCTCCTTCTCGGCTTCTTCTAATGGTGTGTGGATCAAGACAACATCCTTACAAAACAAACTATGATTTGTCGTAAGAAGCCAACTGTTGACTGTTGTTCCTTGTGGTTGAGGGATGACAATTGGTGGCAGACTTGCTCATTCATTGGAAGTGGCTAGGGACCGAATGACAGCAGTCCTTTGTGGTTTGGTATTGCTTGGGTCCTCCCATTTGGGGTGATGGAGCAGGTTCATGGTTGGAATGGAGCAAGGGTAGCTAATAGGAGGAGAAGATTTTATTTTTATTTCTTTATCGGCAGGAGGAGAAGATGTTAAGGTCTTCTTGATTGGTGTTAAGAATCTCCCCTCTCTATGATTTGGTTCATTTGGAGGGAGCTAAATTGGCAACACATATGAGTCTCTCAAGACCTCCTAGTAGCCATAAAGAGTCTTTTCTCTATATAAGCTATGAAGCGACAGTCCTCGGAGGTGCCATCCCTGTTTCCGACACACCAGTTACGTATGGGATGCCACGTGGCATGTCCATTAAATTTGTTTGATTTGTTTAAAGCGGGACACGGGGAACACACAAGGGACACAGAGTAATTGCATATGTAATTTTATTAATTTTTTAGGGATAAATATGGTATTACTTTAAATATTTGGATTAAAAGTGCAATTAAGGGTATATAGTACCCCAAACGACTGAATATTTTCATCTGGAAAATGGTCAAGCTGGGTGGCAATATGGGGTTGAAGGGTATTGACCTTTTCACTCATTCAATCCCCAGACAGAAAAAGAAACACTCCGTCACATCAGGAATTCTGTCCCTCTCGATCAGTATCACTCTCTCTAAAAATATTATCACCACAGATAGAAATATAAAATTTTGACACAGCCCACAACAATTTTAAAATGGAGAGAGAGAGAGAGAGAGAGAGAGAGGAAAAGGAACCAATGAGCAGAAGGAATATTCTTGCTCTGCCATTTCAATCATCCTAAACTACATGATTTCTCGTGTCTGCTCTGTTCTCAAGAGTCAAGGCAGGAATTTAGAACACTATAACAATTTTAAGCTAATACAGGAGTTGAAATGTATAGTTGTGTAAAAAATATCCGTGTATGCACAACTTCAAGTCTTCAACAATAGCCACAAACATGAATCTTAAGGCCCCATTCAGTTGCTGGGAAAAGAAAAGAAAGCATCGGAATGTCCAACTTTCCCGCATTTTTTATGTGTTCAAACAGCAGGAAAGTTGTGAACTCTTGCCTCTAACTTTCCCACTAGAATTATTTCCCCCAAACCCTGCCCTACGAAAAACACCAGGAATCTTATTCTTACACTAGTTTCCTACACAGTTAAACTCTATTTTCCAACTTTCTCACAAAGTTCTTTTATCAAATGAACAA
This sequence comes from Rhododendron molle, assembly GCA_025413875.1. NCBI lineage: Eukaryota > Viridiplantae > Streptophyta > Magnoliopsida > Ericales > Ericaceae > Rhododendron > Rhododendron molle. The sequence goes on along the minus strand of CM046389.1, from coordinate 36,766,853 downwards.
GAAAAGGAAAATAAATTTCTTTTCCTTCACTCCACTTAACTAAAATTCTCTCAGGAAAAATTTCCATGCACTAGTATCTTGACAACTGAACGGAGCCTAGGAGAACTTGTTGTGCCTCGTTCATTATCTACTAGTACTTGCACATTCATTTTAATTCTTGCCATGCTGGTCAGATACTTTACCGATAGAGCTTCCCAACTAAATTTTATCATCTTGTATTCTTGATGGTAAACCAAAAGAGGACTCCTCATTAATGCTTCAAGTCACTTTTACATGGAAATAGCAAAAAGTCAAAATTACCTCCCCAAATGGACTAAACAGCTGCCTGAGATCTTTCTCTGTAGCCTCAAAAGCTACATTTCGCACCATTAATTTTGTTGAACTCAGAGACTTGTCAACATTTTTCAACACTTTTCCATCGTTCTTAGCATGACAAAGTTGCAAGCTAAGAGCATGCCCGTCCAAAACAGTTCCCTGGAAGAGACAGAGCGCGAGTTGAATCTCATTTGAACAATATTCAATTAAATAACGCTAGAAATAGTACCTGTAAATCCTTGCACACAGTTACTGCCGTCTCAACACAATCAAATTCTAGGAAACCATAACCCATGGAAACATTCTTTCCATTTATTGAGTGCTTCTTCACCTGTACATGGGAAAATAACAAGAGATGAAGTGGAATACGATGTTGAGAAAGGTACCCCATGTAGGGTCCAAATGAATTACCCTGGCACTGAGGACTTTCCCCTCTTTCATTAGTTCACTAAAATGCTTTCCAAGAGATGCATCAGATGTTTTGAAGTTCAGGTTCTTCACATATAGTGAACGCGACTGCAGCAAAAAGGACAGAGAGCGGACATCAGGATGGTTGTGTACTTCGAACTACAAATAATATAATAGTCACATGTACTTGAAAGCATGCACGTGAAAAAAGACATGAATAACTTAAGTAACAAACTTACTTCAAAATAGGGGCATTAAACATGAATACCAAATGTAGGTCTGAAATTTGCCAAACCTACACTATCATTTACTTGGAGAGCCTGTGATGCGAAGTCCCACATCACTTGGGTACCAAAGTAATATGAAGAATATAAGCGTGAGGGCACCCTCACTTCAATAGCTAGCTTTTGGGGTGAGTTCTACCCAAAACCATGTAACATGGTATGAGCGCCAGATATGCCAAGGATGGGTAGGGTGCGTGTCCCTGGCCTGCACGCAGCAGGTGCTGCCGAGTGAGCACGTTGGGCGTGAGGGAGGGTGTGAAGCGAAGTCCCACATCGCTTGGGTACCAAAGTAATATGAAGAATAAAAGTGTGAGGGCACCCTCACTTCAATAGCTAGCTTTTGGGGTGAGTTCTATCCAAGACCGTGTAACAGAGCCATGATACTCCAAAAGTATTTGATACCAACCTAACTGTTACTGATTATTTATTCAACAGTTATTTCCAGATTGCCCCTGGAGTTCTAGGAGCAAATAATAATTTCTCCTAATCCAGGGTCGTCAAGGTGAACATCAAGTACAAAGCATTGAGCTCCTTATCAAGATCAGGTGATTGTACCATATATGTCATATCATCTATGTTACAAGGATTCGTGTAGTAGTATCGACGTGACTTTGAATCCAAGTGTTGGATCCATCTAATCCACGTGTTTTTCTACAACTGGTCACATTCATGTTTCCTAAATATGCACATTCCTGAGTTTAGGGGTAAATTAGTGTTTAAAAGGTTGTCATTAGAGCACTTCATGCATAACGTAGCAATTTCGTGCATCATCAGAATTCATTCGTCCAGTGCTAAGATGTATAACCGGATCCTTCTATCTTTTCTAAGATGTATAACCGGATCCTTCTACCTTTTCTACTGCCTTACTCTGCTTCCTAAAGCATCCAGGGCCCAGTGCCACTCAACGAGAGACGCTGAGGCTGATCTCAGAAGTGCAAATATCATTAATAGGAGTTTGAGTTGCTCAAGCATCAAGATGTGAGCGCAATGCAGTTCACCCCTAGACATACCCCATAGGCAGATGTAAACGCAGCTAGAGAGGCGATGGGAGTATTCAGAAATGCCTGGTCTCAATAGGTTCTCAGGTTTTAACAGAAAGAGTTGTGACTCAGCATCAGAGAAGGCAGGGGTTAGTGCTGAGAGTTTATTAAATTTGAATTACTAAATATGCTTGCTAGGTGATTCTCAAAGTAAATATATTGCACCCTTATTCCAAGGGTAGAGTAGCCAACATGGGTATTTCATTCATTCTGACAAGTTAAATAGCTTGTTATACATATAACAAAATGGTTTGGAGAATCCCTGTTGCACTAAGATAGGCAAGATAGTTCAAGGATTGCACACAACTATTACAACCTTCAATTTATACTTCCATAGAAACCAATGCAAAGAGGAATATAAGTTTACCAAAGCATGAGCGGATAGAGCCGACCATTCCATCAATAGTTCAATGTCAACCCATTAGTTGATGTCATCTAGGATACATAATGCCAATTAGAAACTACAATGCCTACAAAAGAGTTCCTATAAGCAAGTTGCAACATGTATATGGATCGAAGAAGCACAAAGATATCTAAAAAGGACGTGTGTCAGTGTTGCTTATGAATGGGTCACTTGCGCTCCTGGACACTACACAAATCGTGTCAGTCAGTCACTGGTGAAAAAATTGATAAGATGGCTGTGACCTGCTTCACCTCCATGCCAAGGATTAGGACTGAAATGTCCATGAGCAATTGCATTACATAAAGGCCATGGCTAACCGGAGAGCTCAGTTATAACACGCAAAAAAAAAAAAAAAACCACCGGCGCTACTGTGTAATAGAATGTAAATGTGTTTGAACACAGCTCACCATGCCCAAACGGATACAACAAAAAAAACACCAAAAACATAAGATATGCCACAACCCATCTCTTGGCTTTTTGCATCCAATATGAATGTGCAATAGCTACGACAACTAAAATGAACTGTCCATCCTTCATAGATGAGATGATGATCTCTACTTGATAGGTTTGGGATCGTCAATCAGATCACACTAAAACCTCTCATTAGGGATCCAGTAAACCAGATTTTGTAATCACTAGTTTGAGTAGCATCAAAAAGAAATAGCAACCCTCTTTTCTCCTCCCTCACCTTGTCACCATATGAGCAACTCGGAGTCCCGCATCCCTAAGAAGTCTTTGACATAAACATTGTGGTTTCGACATTACACTTCTCTGAAAATTGTATCCGGCTTCTCTTTAAAGTTCAGGTTAAGGTCTGTCCTCCCTTTGGAGGCTTATCTTTTCCTTCGGTTGTGGAGCTTTAGGGCCCTTTATAGGCACCCCCTCTGGTGAAGAAGCCTGATCGTGTAGCCATGGCAGCAGATCTGGTGGCTAGCCCAACAGCCATGGTTTTATCTTTTCTTTGCTTATGTTGTCTGGTGCATCCTCTAGGGGTTTCGTGGATTCCATCTCTGCCTGTATTCCCATTGGTTTAGGCTACCAATTTGTTGAGGTCTCTACTGCCTCTTCCTAGACTGGCACTATCCCCAAATTATATTTTGCATCTACTTTGCAGTACACGTAATTGAGCTAGAAGCTCCAGTCTAGGTATAGGTGCTTGTGGCTTTTACCAAATTTTTTGCAATGAAATCTCTTTGTAAGCGCCATATGGCTTTGATGAATGCAATTTTCGATGTTCAAAAATGACATTAACATGGTGATTAAGGGCTATGAAGCAACACACACCTCCACAAATGAGGACCTGGAAACAATTTGGTGTGAAAACTCAGGAATTAAGACCAAGTTTCAGACAGAGCCTGATCTCTCATACTTGCTGAGGTAAAAAGAACTACACGGTAGAGGTGTATGTTGCTTTCATCTTAAAGGGGATACACAAGTTCAACAAAGTTAATATTGCTGACACATCAGACAGAAGATACTAACAGTAAAATAACTAGTCAATAAAGATGTACAACTGCCTATCAAAATAATAATAATAATAACGATATACAACTTTCATAAAAGGACGGGAAGCTTAAGTCCATGTGACACTAACACAGGACCGTAGAAACTCGGCAGCCAGAAAATGTTAAATTTAATGTCAACAAGGGAACCATAGAAGACTCGAATTCAAGCAAGTACAGGAAACTTATAAACAAGTAATGGGATGCTTTCAGGACACAGGAGTCATGAAACTCGTCCGCAAAATCCAACCAAAATAGAAAATCAAGACCACTGAAACAAAAAACCTTAAATTTTTGTCACTTAAACAAAAAGAAAGTGAATAGTCAAAACCTCGATTCTATCAGGATCAACGTCTGCATCAACTATTCCTTCCACGTGTTGCTCTAATAACACCCTCTTGGCTTGATGCTCACCGACAACGACAGCATTATTTGTATTCTCAAGAATTTTAGAGTTCTGACTAAGAATATCGCCAGGCGCCCATTCCAAATACAGTGGAGTACCCCTGTTCCAAATATTAGGAATCAATATATAACTTTCAATACCATTTAGCCCAATCAAGCAATACCCATGAAGAAATAGCTTGTAACAGAATGTTCACAACAAATTGCATAAGAAATAACGATGTACTTCAACATTGGAATCGGAAAAGAGGAAAGCATTCAATTCCAAGATACAGCAAACTTTCAATCCTATTAGCTTTTCTTAGTTGCTAAGGTAACCTAAGATTGTACATGTTGAAACCTTCAACAAAGCTGCATCCAATTCTTGCTATCAGACAAAAAGAGATCCTTACTTTGCTTTCACAAGTCTCCTTCAACATGGTAACTGTCACTGTCATAGGACCAACACTTCATTTTTGCCTGTGACAGGTGAAAGGCGCACAGTGGCGCAAGTCTTCTTGGGCCCTAGGCAAGAGGTGCAAGGTGAGGCACGCGCCTTTTTGAAGCGAGGCGCACCTACGCGAAAAATTATAGCATGCACTAATATTTTTCATATAATAAGTACTAAGCCAACGAGTTTTAGAGAGCAGACCATCCAATAGATGCATAAAAACATCCACCAAATCCTTTTCCTATTCATATGTAGGTTGACTCTGTGTGTTGTGTATATGTAGTTTATGTGCACATAAATATGGATACGTACATATACATAAATATACACCCATAGAGAGAGAGGAGAGGGGAGAATACCTTAACATTTATAGTGATAATATATATAGGGGCTGCTGGTCCCCTCACACTAAAATTGACACAAATCTAATCGGAGTTCCACGCAAATGATCGGAGCCGTTCAATTTGTTTAAAATATGATTTTAGGAGTTCCTAGAAAAAATCAATTCATTTGGATATCAGTAAGGGTTTGATCAGTTCATTGAGTTTTATCCTGTAAAATTTGACAGGAATTAACGTTTTAAACAAATTAAAATGTAAAATTTGATTGGTTCACTTATCGATATATGAGTGAGTTGATTTTTTACAAGAACTCTTAAAAATACATATTAAACAAATTGAACGGCTCCGATCATTTGTGTGGGACTCCAAAATGGGTTTCTCACAAAACTTGTGTCAAGTTTTGTGTGAGGAGAACCGGTATATAGATATATATCTCAACTGTTGATGAGGAGAGACAAAAGAGAGAGATGAGAAGAGAGACGACAGAGAGAGATGAGAGGAAAGACAACCGAGGGAGATGAGAGGAGAGACGACTGATCGTTGGAGTTCGATTGATCACTGAAGTTCTGTAAGGTCGACGTATGCAGATGAGAGGACTAAGAGAGGATGTGCAGCGATGACAGAAAATCTATGAAAGACCCTTTTGTATCATTTGACATCGACAGCCAAAGGTAATAATTTAATCTAGACAACATAATCCTAGGGCTCTGATTGAATTTAAAAGAAGCGAGCCTTTTCGCGCCTCATCACCTTTTGCACCTAGCATGCACCATATTAATGTCGCCTCGCCTGGGGTCATACAAGGTGATGGATCGCCTCGACTCGCGCCTAGGAGCGCCTTTGACAACTATGGCCTATGATGGCACCAAGTTTCTCCAACTCTTGGTCTCAGCCAACAATGTATAGTGAAACGTTTAGAACACACACGACAGGATCCATCTCAACCTTTTATAATACACCACACACAAAGGAAACACTTATGGAGTCTATACAGAACAACACTCTGCCTTAAACCGGTACAGCTGGTACATCCCGTTTGGCAATAAAACGGGTAATGTTATACCTCAATTCTGTTCCGGTGAAATAACCGGCCGTTCTCAGTTGATCTGGTCCTACCAGTCACTTTTTTGCCGTACCTGTCTGTCTCGGGAAGTACCGGCGCCAGAGTTTTGTTTTTTATCAGTGCTGCGGAAATGAACCAGCCCCGGCCGGACTTACACGAGGGAGAAGAAGGGGGAAAGAGTAAAGTAAAAAAGGGGAGGAGGGAAGGAGTCGACTGACAAGACTACACATTTTTACAGCCCATGTGCGTTTTTTTTTTTTTAATTATTCTGTATGAGCACGCAAATCCGAGCACATACGTCTTTCCTCTTATAAAGGTGGAAAGTACTGCTGGAGGTCCTATTAGAGTATTATGCGATTATGTTGATTGTACAAAATATATATTCATTAGCATGTGAAGTAATTTAATTATTAATTATAAAATATTTAATTGACAACGATATATCCGAAATGGTACCGAAAACTAGTCCAGTACCAATACATACCATACCAATAGAAAAAACGGTACCTTTGCCGGTACGGTATTCAGAACCTTGCTTATACTCCAAAAATGCCTAGCCTATAAATAGGCTACAATCCAAAAACGTGGCTAAGCATACATGGGGAAAATCTGCAATTGACACCCCAAACTGCCTTAGGATTGTGTTAGCCCAGCTAGAGACTGCCAGCACATAGGAATCTGGAACCACCTCGAAATAACAGCAGCTAACAGCCTGGCCTGCTTGGGACATCTGTCCATATCTTCAGCAACATGTGCATAATTGCCCAACCGTCAATGACCGCTTGTCCAAATCCAAACCAAGGCTGCGAAGCCCACTTCGTGATCCAACCCTAGCTCAAGTACTTAGCCCACAGAATCTGATTGCATTGTGCCAGAAGCCTGCTTCCCATTTACCATCCGTGCCTCAACGTTATCGGGCCTTCACAAACGTCATAGCTGCAACTTGTCAAGGGGCTAGTGCCCACACCATCGAATCACCTTGTTAAGACAAGCCTCCCTCATGCCTTAGTTTTACCAGGTTGGCTAAGGTGCAAGGTGCCACCACAAGGCAAGCTTAGCACACTTGAAAGTTAAGTTGCTAACAGCAACTAGTGTGGAATATGACAAGAGGATTCAATTCCTTGATGTTCCACAGCCAACTAGTGTGCTAACGGCAAAAGACAAAGCAATTTTTCACAGCAGTTCGCTACAACTAATGTTTATGGACAGCCAGGAACATAGAATCTGGTGGACAGCAAGGGAAATTTTCCAGAAACACTCCTCATATGAATCATCAACATGACTTCAGAGACCAACTTATGGGTCAAATAATGTCAGGAACTTCACTGATAATTTTGGATGAGAGACAAAGGGGTTAAACTAGAAGTGAACCCAGAAATCTCCCTTGATTGGTTGACTAGTCTAGATCAACTTTTTGATTGCATCAACTAATCAAACGAAAAAAGTGCAATTGCTAGGGCTAAATTAAAAGGAGCCATGCAAATATGGTGGGCAACAAAGGGAAGGATTCTTCCATGGACTAGCAACAAAGGCTATGTTGAAATTTCATCTTCTTAAGCACGGAATAGAAACACAGCTTTATGAGTTAAGCACGGAATAGAAACACAGCTTTATGAGTTATTTGTCACAGTGGGAGTCTATTAAGCTCATAAAGTCCTTTCAGAAAAATATACAGTTGGGTTGAAACTCCAGTCCAAGTCAACATTGAGTCCTCTTATTTCAATTACCAAAATCAACACCGTGATAACTCAAGAAAGCAGATGAAAAAGGAAAAATAACTTGCTTCAAGTGTGGGATAAGGGTCATATTGCAAGCACTTGCCAAACTGTCAAGTGACTTTAGCAAGACCAGATGGTGAAGAGGATGAAAGTACCACTGAAGAAAACAAAAAAGAGGAGTCACAAGCTGAGGTCTATGCCAATACAAGCAGCAGCAGAGAATTACTATTGTGCTAAATCAAGCACGCCCACATTGAAACCTTGATTGGAAACAATTCAATATACTGCAACAGAGCCATTTGTTATGCACTGCATTGCTCATTGATCGCTGACAATGGAAGCTCTAAATATGCGCTCTCAAGAGATTTTGTTCAAAGGTTGGGACTTGAAAGAACTGCCAATTGCAAGACCATATTCAATATCATGGATAGTCAAGGTAGCACAAGGTGTCTACACTGTACATCATTTTCCAATACGAGACCTATTGGGCGAGCAATTCTTATGTGAGGTTATTTATGTGTCAACTTCTCTATTATATTTGCATGACTATTGATGTACAATAAAGGTGGCACATATGACTCAATGGCAAAGTGGAAAAACATATAAACATTCGCATATAAAGCCCTTTTGATCACTCTCTTACTACGACAAAAGAAAGCTCATGTACGGCAATCACGTCAAGATACTCACCACACTTGTCAGAGCGGAAGGAAATTGATACAGGCTACTTTCAAGAATGGCCCTAAGAACGTAAATTTGTTCAATTAACAAGCATTTGGGGATGTAGATTTTATGTAGTTTACGATTTTAACATTGAGGTGTATTTTATTAGCTTTTTGAGTTGCAACGTCGCCTCCTTTGGAGGTGTGAGCTTGTAAGCTAGCAGCTTGTCACCTTGTTTTATGACAAAGTGGCTGAATGTTTGCCACTTTTCACTTCATTGTTGATTGGTGCTATGGTTGTTCTTAGGTATTTCACGGTTTCACCTGTAAGTAACGTATTAGCTATTATCTAAAGCCAAAAGATTTGTTTGAAGGAAGATTTTAGATTTTAGCGTTTTATCGTAGCCTTATTGTGCTTCCCTTGAGGGTCCGGTTTCGAGCCCCATATCTCAAGAATTTCGAGCCTTGTATGCTCGATTCTGAATTATGCATATTTATGGCCTTGAAGTACTTGAAACTTATATTTATTTTTTCAAAAGTCTCCTTCGACGTGGTAACTATTGGAGTATGTCCCACATCAGTTAATTATCTCCTCCAAAACTAGTATATGAGCCTGGGAAGCCTCTCCACTCATTTCCAATTGGTTTTGAGTTGGATGCCTTAACATGGTATCAGAGCTAGGGTTTCGGAGAATTTGTTCCCCCTTGTCTGTGCCATAAATGCTCAGTTGTTGGTTGTGACCCAAGTGTTATGGATCATTTATTTACCTCTCCACGTGCGAGTCGGGGGTCACACGTGCAGGGGAGAGTTGGAGGTTGTCCCACACCGGTTACTTATCTCCTCCAAAACTAGTATATGAGCCTGGGTGACCTCTCCACTTATTGTCAATTGGTTTTGAGTTGAATGCTTTAACAGTAGTTGTGGAATGTGCTGAGAGGATTCAATCCCTTGATCAGAGGATCAAAAGTATTGAACAAGCTATTGGTGGTCTAAAGACTACGCTTAAAGACCTAAGAAAAGAAAACAATGAATGTCTTCAACAGTTGGAAGACATGCTTGGAACTATTTTGAAGGAAATGTCAAGTGAAGAGCATGGTAAAGGTACTACCACCAAACCAACCACTTCAAATTTAAGTGCAGACCATGTATTTCATAAACCACTTGAAAAGTTGCCATCACATCCAAGAAAAGCATAGGTACCCGAGGCACAACATAAGCATCCACATAGACAACAAAGATCATCATAGTAATATATGTCTTGAAGCCCAAGGGCCAAGACAAAGCGATTTCCTACAGCAATTTGCCACTTCCAATGTTTATGGACAGCAAGCCACAAACATATAGTCTGGTCAATAGGAAGGGAAATTTTCTAGAAACGCTCCTCATATGCCATGTATAACATGCTAATTCAAATTTGTCACCTAGAATCAATGTTAAATCACCAGAAACAGAAACAAATACAAACTTACTTGAAACACTTGTATGCTTTAGCATTGAAAGCTGCACGTGCCTCAGATGGTTCAAGGAAAACGACCTGAATATCATGATCGTAAATATTATAAGAGAATAGAACTGTACATCTTAAACGGACTAAAAAAAAGATAATAAGTGACAAAAAAGACAGGACATCAGGCAAGATGCATACCAGAGCTAGGGTTCTTGTTCGAGGGAGAATAATTTTGTCCAAACTCCCAAATTTCCGAAACATCTTATCCAGTTCATCTTCAGAACAACCATAAGGCAAGTTCTTAACCAATATAACGTGGTCACTTCTCTTCACACCATCAGGTTTCCCAATAGCAAGTTCTTCTAACGAGGCTATATTAACTCCTGCATTTACAAGAGCCTTTTTGGTCTCTGCAATTACTTTAGTTTCACCCAGAGCAATACGAACAGGAAGATCATCAGCTTCTCGGTCAAGTACATCACTTTTACTGATTCCAAATTCCCTAGCGATGTTTTCAACAACCTATTTATAAAACAAAGAGAAACTGGAGATAAGGAGAAAAAATTCAGAGCATGGCATGAAGTAAATGCACAGAAACAATTATGCAGAGTAAGACAAACAGTAAAGAATTGCCATCATATCAAGGACAAGGGATGACTCTGAACTGTGCCTGAGGGTGTTTAAAATTTTGAAGATCCAAGTTGAGTGGAAGTTATCCTAATTCATACTGTAACACAGTAACTAAGTCCAACAAAATCATATGGCGAGGACTTCAGCGACACTAACCACCATGAACAGAACAAATACAGCTTTTTCCCCTCCAGTATCCACTCCTACATAAGTATTGGAGAAAACACAGTTTGAAGGTCAATTTGGCACTCTAAGTATAACCGAGGACTTCATGCAGATCATCATCCAATAAGGTATCGAGTTAGCACCCATCTTCATTCCCTCTCCAACAGTTTTTTTCCTTTTTTGTTTCAGTCCCAAGAGACTGATTTCTCCATCAATTGATTCAACCATACCCGCCCTCCAATAGCATTTTCAACAGTTCTTTTCCTTATTCTGTCCGTCCCAAGAGACAGATTTCTTCATCAATTGCTTCAACAATACCCACTCCTCCCACACAATTTTGATAAAATAAGCTGACACAAAGTAATATGCCAAGCTAAACTTGCAAGGCTTTCTCGGAGTGAGGGTCCTATTTTTCCTTTTCAAGCCGCCGATCCCTCATGAAGATCAAGAAGGCATATGAACAAGACAAACTGAAACAAAGTAAAGTAATATGCCAAGCTAAACTTGAAAGGCTTTCTCAGAGTAAGGGTCCTATTTTTCCTTTTCAAGCAGCCGATCCCTCATGAAGATCGAGAAGGCATACATGAAAAAGGCAATTACAATGAGAGACCAGATGATCCTTCAGTAAGTAATCTTACATCTGGCTCAGAAAACGTCCTAGGCATTGGAGGCAGTGGAGCAACAGGCTCTTCATCTAATACACCACAATCATCAACTATCATGGTCATAAATGATTCACTCTTGTACCTAACCAGAAATCTATAGCCACTTCTTTCGTAATTAGATAATGCAAAATCCTAAACAAAATTGTAACACAATCCCGTTTGATAACCCTCCAAGGGGTTGGGATTGGATTGGTAGAGTGGGGGTATTATTAATACCTTTGTTTGGTAACCAAAAATGGTTCGGACTAGTAGTCCGATGGGATTAATAATCTGCGTAATAGGGGGTATTGCTAATACCCCGTGAGACTTGGTATGAAGGGGTATTAATAGTCCAATCCCAACTCCTTCACATTACCAATTCCTTCTCATTACCAATTCCTTCTCATTACCAATTTCTTCTATCAATCCAATCCCATCATCTAATCCCATCTCAAACAAACATGATAGTAATAATCCCATCATCTAATCTCATCCCAAACAAACATACTCATTATCAATCCCTTCTCATTACCAATCTCATCTCCTTCCGAATCCCAATCCTAATCCCATCTCCTTACGAATCTCATCCATCTATCACTGTTATCAAACGGGGCCAAATTCCATGGAAGGGTGCACAAAAGGAAATGTGCAGTCACCCTTATTCCTTTCTCCAATGCTTTTACCTACTCCCCTTTCAATTTTCAATTTTCAATTCTTTAAAATGTTCAATGGAACTATTGAGATTGCACAAGCCATGGACACTCTAACTCGGTTGCCTTTTTTTGGCTAGGCGAGGTATCCGCTGAAGGCACCCAACAGACCAACTATTTTACGCTGGTCAGATATACATGTACAAAACAAGACAAGAAAACTATAAACAAAAACATTCGATTGTGGCTAATCGGGCAAAGTTAGATCTGACGAAGCTGAACAGGAATGTCCAAGTCGGGTTTGGTCGTGGTATTTAGGTCGAAGTTGGTTGGGCGTTTGTTGTTGACGTCGTGCAAAAATGGCTAGAAATCAAGGCAGAGACTCAGACTATCCCCTCAGAAGGCATTCCTTAGGGCTCTGGACTCTGGGTGAACGCGAGTAGTTACCTTTTTGCTAAGGATTATCACCTGCTGTCCATCCATAAGTGGGCTATGGTAATGCAAGTACGTGGTTAGCATAGTAGCCCCCTCGGGCATGCTCCTTGTACGACCAAGCAAAGAGCTAGTGAGGGCCAGAATTGAATATCGTATGTAGCGTAGATTGTAGAATCAGATTCTTTACTAGGATTGGAACAACCAAGGAATGAGTGACCATAAGCTCCGGTTAAGCGCTCGACATGCAGTTAGCTTAAACATGTTCATTGTGTGGCCAAGCGAAGCGCACCTGTGTGAAGCAGCCTAGCATCACTTTAGATAGGAACAAAATGGATGACTTACAACTGAAGTTCTCTGGATCGATATATCGTATGAAATACAATAGGGTTTCGAGTTATTAAGGATATGGGTCGTGGGTGAACTGAAAATGGGTTTGAAGATGGGTTAACGGAGAAAAAATGTGATCGGCATGATGGAGGTGATGCATCCAGCAGTCAAGTATTACCAGCCATAGCATACTTTACCGGCTCGGATATGTAATTTGTTCAGGAATTAACCAACCCTTATAGACATCCTTTATGTATATAATGAAACGATCATCATTACAAAGACCATAATTTCCTCGACTAGTAAATAGGTTCATTAATAACTCCAACTATAGCCGTCAAGTTACAGAAATCTACAGAACTGAGGACAGAAAATTGAATAAAGAAATAAAATTAACTTCAAAAAATGCACAAACATATTCCAGAACACCATGTTACGAGTATCTAATTCCACGTCCGCTATACACGGAACAAAAAAATAGTTAGGAATCGGCACTACCTAACAAATTAAATAATTAATTCAAGTTTTCAGTATACATTACATCTTTGTAGGAAACACTTTCCTTGATGTACGAGTATTTGCACGTAAAATACATAGTGCTACCCTAAGCGCTCTCAGCCTTGCAGTCTTCAAATATGAGCCAGGCCCCCGCCATCGCGCCGGCTCCTATCCAAGTTGGGAGTAATTATCTCCATAGGAATGTTCTACCAACCAAGAAATCATGGTTGTACAAGGAACCATCAACAGTCACCCCAGGCAAAAACTTCTATCTTGTTTTTAGGAAGTTGAAAATCATTCTGCACAAGGCTTTCTGCAATAAATCTGATGGTTTTCTGCAAATACTCAACCTTATTTGAAATTCTTCTGAGATCAAACAATGATGTGTCCAGATACAAAGCTCTGATTGTAGTAGCACACACAAGTTATTATTGACTTATTTAGAACAATTCATATTTTAGAGGGTAATGATGTCAGCAAAGGTAGGTTTTATCCCACCTCCCACATACGAAAAGAAGCCCAGATATAGACTAGCAGACACATCATTTCTTAAAAATTAGGAGACAGACACATTGGGAACATGTTGAATATAAACTATACCTATAGTAAAGATGTTCTGAATTCATATGAAAATTTATTTCTATCAAAGAAAGATAAAATTCATAAATAATAACAAAATTTTCACGAAGATATAAATCGAAGGTCACTACACTATTCATGAACTTCACAGCCTTTGAAAGTTTCACTCTCAGCCAATGTCTTGAAAATTTCATTTTAACCTTGCAATGTGTACTCAACATGTCCTAGAGTGTCCCTGTGTCTGAGTAAAAACGAGAAACCTACGGGTGCTGAGGGGTGGTGACCCGATTTTGCACCAACGGGCACGTGGGGACCACTCCGGGCCTCACATGGATAATCCGAGCAGTTCAATAATTTTAGAAAAAAAACCGAGCGGGCCTGTGAGAATCAGCTCAGTCCGATATATGCAGGTGCTCGATCCAATCTTCCCATTTTTGAAAAATCGGAAAAAATTGGAAGATTGGATGAAAAATGGGAAGATTGGATCAAGCACCTACACATATGGGATTGAGCTGATTTCTCACGGGCCTACTCGGATTTTTTATTAAATTATTGAACAGCTCGGGTCATCCGTGAGGGACCCGGAGTGGGCCCCAGGTGCCGTCGGTGCAAAATCGGGCTACCACCCGTCGGTGGCTGTAGCTTAGTTGCAGGAACCTTCAATGTGGGTGGCGAATCCATCTCGGAACCTCGCTCCCGCGCTCCCAAGTCAGGAACCTCGCTCCCGTTGAGAAGGAACCCGCTCCCAACTAGGATAGAACCTCTAAGGCATATAAATCCCAAACGAAACAAAAATAAAAGATACCAAGCAAGATAAAAGATAAAGTAATGATAAGATATTAGAAAAATATTAACTTAAATTTGTTCAATTAGTCAATTACATAATATAACTATAATATTACTTAGTTACTAAGGCAATCCTTGCAATTGACATGATTGACGCATAATAATATTTACCTGCATTATATATTTATATTTACCTGCATTATATATTTTCATGTATTATTCTTAAATGCTCTCTGTCCCGGAAGAGGAGCTCCTATAATTCTCCACCACCGATCCCGCTCCCGCCCTCGCTTTGTGTAACTAAGATATGGAGAACAGCTAGAATCACATATTAAAACTATATATATTTTTATGTTTTGCATTTTAAGTGGTAGAATAATATTTCTTTTTTGACATCTAACTACATTAAAATACATAAAAATAAATAATTTTTCCTAAACGCTCCCGATGGCGCTCCCACACTTCTATGATCATCCGCTCCCCCGCCCCCGCTTCGTGCAACTAAGGGCTGTAGCAAGGTCCGAGTAAAAATATATACTCCCTCTGTTCCATCTTGTTGGTCCCTCTTGGGAATTCCTAATTTTTAAGGAGACATTTAACGATTGCATTGACCGGAAAAAAAAATGAAATGATTGCACTAGAATTCAAATTTAATGACATCATTTCCATCATTACCCCTATGTTCTACCCACTTTACAACATTTATATTCACTTTCATGAGGGATTCTTTTGGAAAATCATCAAATTTCTACTTCCACTTTTGGAAAAGGACCAACATTTTGGAATAGAGGGAGTTTATAACACAAAAATTGGACACGTACTTGGGCATAAACAGGAAGGATTCCTGTGATGAACTAACGATTTGAATTCACCAATATAAATAAGCAACAAACTTGACAGAACACAGAGTTGAAGAGCAGCAAATATTTTTGACAAAATTAAGCCACCCAGTTCAATAATGGCTTGAGACATACCGTATCAGAGCACATGAACAAACTGTTCCATGCTTGTGTATTTCCACTGGCTTCTAATGACTTCCTTTCTTTCTGCTTCTTTTGCTTAAATGTTTTCAAAGATTCATTGGCAAAAGCATTGCTCCTATAAAGTATGGAGAAGTCAACTAATTGAAAAACAAATGATACCCTCATGAACCTTGCAAACTAAAAATCAAAAGAGGCAGAAAAACAACTTAATTCTACTTACTCTTGTTTCTCAGAATTATGCTTTTGCTTTGCCGGCATAACATGCAATAGTCTTCCTTGAAAAATTGAATTGTCTAGTTCATCTAGTGCTCTGAACAAAATACCACAGACTAAGGATTCTCATAACCGAACAGTCCAAAAAGCAAGAAAACCAATCATTTAATACTAATAGTAATCATAAAACTGTTGACAATACTGATGCTGATTACAATACTAATAATAGCACGTAGAAGAAGAACACAACATTCAACTTCAATGGAAGTATGGGCGGGGGAGGAGACAGACCAAACCTTGGCAATATATGGCCCAAGTGGCTACTCTCAGAAAGTTATACTATTGAAATAGTGGCCCCCCTAAACCTCCAAAAATCGAGGAACTCAAGGGACCCATAGAACCATGTCCCCAAATTAAAGGCAGAAGGCACAAGAGAGGGTAGACCTAGAGACCCGATTCAATTTTTGTGCTCATTACCTTGCTTCATTCAAAATCCAAAAAGAACTAGTAATTTTTTTATAGTTATATAAACCATCTTATAGTTTGTTGATTATAAACATGCCCGTGTTTTGGCAATAATAAAAGGTCAAATACGGTACCAGTCCTCATCATTAAAAACAGGTACACAAGCACACCATGCAAGGCTCAATAAGAAGCACGAAACTTAGAAGAAAGACAACCATGTATATTGTGCCACAAAGAGATATTTTTAGTCCTGAAGAGGGAGGAGGTTGCACCATACAAGCCTTGAAGCTAAGCTCAAAAACACATACCTAGCTGCAGATTCTGGAAGCGTGTAAAGGACATAAGCAATTCCTTTGGACCGCTTTGTATCTTTGTCGATGACAAGATGGACCTGAGAAACATTGCCGAGTTTGCGAAAATGCTCTTCCAGCTCATCCTCACTGAATCATATTGAAAAATATCTAAGCATCAGAAATATCTGAAAGAGTAAAAGTTTCTGCAGGCCGGAACAGTAATATAAACAACTAGCAACAGTACCAGCACCTTAAATAAAATGGTTTTCTAAGCAAAGGATACATGTGTCACAGAATACGCTAAAAAAAGGAGGAGCATAGAACCAGAAGCATACGTGGCGGTATATGGCAGGTTACGGACAAAAAGACGACCAGTCTCCAGAACATCCTTTTTAGTATCAACCACCTCATGCTCAGGGTCTTCAGAAAAGCCCTCTTCGACCTCCTCTTCAGAAGCTTCTATTTCTAAAGCATTACGCCGAACCTTCAGATCAACTTTCTGAATGTCCTGGTGCTCTCTGCGCATCTTCAGTAATTTGCTTTTCCCACCATCCTTGCCACTGTTGTCACTGTTATCCTCATCATCACTTTTTTCTGAATCTGACCACTCTTTCTTTACTCTACTTTTCAAGTAATCCATATCTGAGATAACTTCATCAAAAGCCAAATTACTTGATTTTTCAGCTCCCTGACTGTCTAATGACCCAGGTTCACTTTTCTCATTGTCATCTAGCTGAGCCAAAACTGAAGCCCCTGTTTCTTTGCCTTTTTGTTGAGTGTTTTGGTCGCCAGATTTTTTATTCTGCTCATGAACGTGGGTAGTAAGTGAATCGTTACCCCACAATTTTGACTTGACCCGCGGCTGCATTACCTGAAGGAACTCCTGAAGCTGTGGGTCATCATCCACCTTGCCTTTTTTACTGTTCTTTTTTCCTCCTATAGGACTTCCAAGGCCTCCACTTTTGGAATCAACTTTCTTTCCCTCATCCAAGTTCTCTTGTTTCTGCAGGGAATACCGACTCCATGGACGAGGAATATTTGGGTCTCCAACTTTACGAGCAATCTGGCGACAATAAAATCAGGATTACTACGTCCCATCTTCTTTACCAGTTACCACAATGAGCTTTCAGTACAAAACAATGTTCAAAGTTACCAACATAGTAGCTACTTCAACTAATAGGCATCATTTTGTGCGGATTGATATAAACTGGATAGGCATCAATGACCTTTTTCAGAAATTAATCAAATGCAGCAAGCAATTGAGGAGCATTAGTTCGCGTGTTGCATGCTACCATCTATCTATACTATATACTAGGTGTGTATATAACGCACAGCACACCCTCCTTTTCTCGAAAATTTTCTTGAAGAAAATACAAAATCACAAAAAAATCCACCTCAGCCACTAATATTTATCTCCCCTCTCTTTTGATTTTCACTTCAAAGGGAAAAAAATCTTTCAAATCCCATTACATTTCTCCTCACATTCAAATTTCATCTTCTAAAAAAAATCAAATTTAATATTAAATTTTAAGTCGATTAGAGCTAAATATCATTAAACATAAAATCCATTCTCGTGCTCTCGTGCATGGCACAGATACGAAGATACAGTGCTTGTTTACGTTATACCAGTATGTTTTTTAACCTGCTATGTTTTTAATCATTCAACTGGAGTATAACAAGCATCATAGAACTTCTCTCTGTCACATGATTTCCTTGAAGCTCAAGGATCCAATCTACCAGCCGCAGGAAGCCACTGAAAAATAATTGGCTTCAAAATTGAACCAAAAATGCTATATTTTGGAGTGCACGCATTGTTACACTTGCAGGTATGCCACTAGATGGTATATTTTTATCCCTTATTTCACAACTACCACCTAGTTTAGAAAAAGAAGCACAGCATCACAATTGGGACTTTAAGCCACTATTCCCTTTCGGGGATACGAGAAACATTCAAGCTAAAAGGTAGGTACAATTAAGTAGGCTCTATTTGGGTACCCTTTTGAGATTTAGTCTTGCATAATACTTAATAAACAACATTTTAAATAAAAAAACACCAATCGTTTCCCTATCACACAATTCTTGAGCAAACATCGATTTTTTGAGACTTAAAAAACACTTTTTGTAAAAGAAGCACAGCCTCGCAGTTGGGAATTTAACCTACTATTCCTCTTTAGGGATACAAGAAACGTTCAAGCTAAAAGGTAGTTACGATTAAGTAGAGCTCTATTTGGGTACCTTTTTTAGATTTCGTTTCGCATACTACTTTATAAACAACATTTTAAATAAAAAAACAGCCATTGTTTCCATATCACACAATTCCTGAGTGGACATAGGTTGTGAGACTTAAAAAACAAATCCGTGCATCCCGCTAATCCTTGTTATTTCAGCAAATTTCGTCCAGAAACTACATTCGAAAAGTGTTGGTCAATCTATTTTCTTTTATCGCGGCTTGTTGGTCCATCATCTGATGTGTTATAGAGTAGGAAAGACAAAAACAAAGAGAGAGATACCAAACAAGGCTTTTATTTTTTTGTTTTTGTCCCTTTTGTTTTGATGTTGTAGGAGAAGAGTAGTTGAGTTGAAACTTGCGGTTTTGCACAAAGACTCAGGATTAATTTTAGGTACACACACCTCACAGACAACTCTAGAAGTATCCAGGTAAGAGTTGTTGAAGTACTTGACAGCTTCTTCAGCTTCTCCCTCGGTCCGGTAACCAATGAAGCCAAACTGCCTGCTGTTACCATCTCTGAGAAGAAAAAAATACAAGATTATCCATTTCGTTAGAATGACATACACATGCATACATATAAAACCTAGACAAGGCTCCAATCTCCATAGAATATCTGTGGTTTCCAAATGAAGCAATTTCACATAATTATCAATCAGAATAGCAACCACTTAGATTTGATAACTTAGAGCATCTCCAGCCCACATCAAAATTTTACTCAATTTGAGAGGGGGAAATCAAGTAAAAGCTTCATTTGGTATGAATCGCTCGAATGTACAAACTCATTCTAAGCACAAATTATTTAAGTAAAAATTTTGAGTCTGCCCTGATTTGGTTAAAAATTTGAGTAAAACACCATCAGTTATAAGTTTGAGTAATACATTCCAACCCCAGCCCCAATCCCCAAATGCAACTAAGGTATATACACTAATTATATTCTACTTCTAATGTCTTGTGCCTAGAGTAACAAATAAAAAAAACCTTCAATTGAAAACCACATCTATCCAAAGGAAGCTTTTTTTTTGTTTATTTTGAGGGGGGTTTTGTAGGGTACTTGGTTCGCATGATCTTGGTATCAGTAACTTCTCCTTTCTGAGAAAAGAATTCCCTGAGGCGCTTCTCGTTAACGTTCTTGGGCAAATTCTTCACACAGAGTCGAGACCTTGAAGGGGAAAAAACCGAAACGAAATTAAAATGTAAGCTTCTAAGTAGACCTGCAATCGAATGGATGAAGATAACGGAGGAAGCAAATACTCACATCGTTGTTGTGTAGTCTGAAGCGATTCCTAGAAAGTGCTGCCGCCACCTCAAAAGATTAACTACGGAGAGAGAGAGAGATTTTAGAAGATGAAGTTGCGCAGCAGGGCAGCTTACTTAGTTTAACGGGGAGAGGAGTGGACAACGTAACTAATGCTTAAGTATTTATAAATTACGAGAGAGAGAGAGAGAGAGAGAGAGAGAGGCGACCGGAGCGGCAAGAAATTGGGCACCGATGAGTAATTAGGGTCGGTTGGAAAACAACAAAGAGAGTAGTAATTTAGGGTGGTCGCATAAAAATATTATTTGTTTTACGATTTGGGACCTGCAATTTTTAGACACTACGGATGTACCCCAAAAGAAACTTTCTTGCTAAAAATTTACTCCTACTACCTCCGTTCCGAATATCTGGTTCACTTTCACTGTTCAGCCCGTTTGGACGCGAAAACAATTAGGGGTATTAGTTAATAAGGGCCTGTTTGGATGCCGGCTTAACAATACCCCTGTTTTAAACCTGGTCCCACAGTCGAAGCCCTGGTTTGGGAACCGTTTTGACGCCTGGGATTATTTAATCCCGTTCTTCCCTAAACACCGGAGAAGAGGGTGGGGGTGTTGCCCATGGCTAGAGTTTGAGGTGTCCATATCTTATACCCCTAATCTACGAGAACACCCCTCCTTATCCCCTTTCTCCCAGCCACCCATCACACCTGCACACTCACAGATTCGGAAATATATATATACAGAGAGAGAGAGTGGCGGGGGGGAGGGCTATACCGTGACGACACCGAGGAGCCGGCGACGATTCGCCGGTGACAATCGTGAACTGGGTTTCTTCTCCTTCTTCTTCTGCTGCTTCTTCTCTCGCGCGCGCTCTCTCTCTCTCCTCTCTCTCTCTCTCTTTTCGGCAAGGACGAGAAAAAGAAGAAGGGGTAAAAAAAAGTACAGTAAACAATAAGGAAATTTATTAGGTGCATGTGTGCCATGTGTCCCTCTGTGTTCCATACATCCTTACAACCCTATCAATCCACACTTAAAAAAAACGCAAAATTATAAATAAATAAAAAATGTTTTAAAAAAATAAATTTTAATTTTAATTTTATACTTATTTAATTTACTAACCATTCAAAACAATTGGATTCTCACCATTCAATAAAGAAAATATGGTATAAAATAAATTAAAAACTAAACTTAACATTTTTACATTTCATAATTAAAAAAAACTTAACAAAAACATAATAAAACACTAATTAGGACGATTTTTAATATATTCAATAATATAATTAATTTATATTAGTTAACTAAATTATTGATTATTTGTAAACAAAATTAATCAAAGTTGGAGGCCAAGTCATTACATATTTTAATAGAATGAATAATCTAACTTAACACTGTATAAGGGCAAAAGGGTTATTTGACAACTTTTTACATCATCCATCATTCCTTATAGCCCCAATTTATCCTTCATTCAAACCAAGTTCTATTTTATACCTAATAACTCATCCAAACTAAGCATTATTTAATATCTCCTGTTATTCTTTAAGAATATTCATTTTCAATGGTTCAGATTTCTCCTTCACACAAGTTTTATCTACTCATACAAACAAATTCAATGGTCCAGATACCAATTACAACTTTCCACAATAAACTGACATCGCATTAATGAAGTCATATCAAGCGGCAGATTTTTTTCCGCTCCAAACGACAGATTGACACCCGTGTTTGCAGCATTCTATGGCGACTACAATTACTCTGGTTCTTCATCTCGGTAACTTAATTCATTGATCTCTCGGCTTTGTGGTTGATTTGAGTTTTTTTTTTTTTGAACTATATTTAAGGGTTTTGTTGATTTGGTTTCTTTTTTTCTTTCTTTTTTTGAACTGTATTTGGTTTCGTTTGGTTGGTTCTTAATTGCACGGAAGGAGTTGGTTGGTTGATCGGGGCAAGCCTCATTCATTACTCGCAGTGTACAATCCCATGAGGCAAGGAATTTTTTCCCCACTGGCCAACCAAGAAACAATGATTATTGTGTTCCACTGGCCAAAACTTTTTTTGATATTTGATCTCATATATTCAGCTTATTGTGTTTTTTTGTCATGATCATCCTAAATTGTTGTCCCTTTATAACCTTTTTTTAAAACTTTATTATTTATGTACCTTCAACACACGCGTGGATACACTCTCCCCCATAAAGTAGGCGGTGAGGTTCGAAGCGGGTTAAATTGTTAAACTATATTAGAAAATTTTTTACTTGGTATTTACTGGAATTCCATAAGCAAATTAATAGTAATTCTTTGTAGCTAGCTTAAATATATAATTGGGGAAGTGTCATAAGCACGGGTAATTCTCTTTCGTGCCACTAAAAGAGGATCACATACTACACACTAATATTCGAGTCATTAGCTAGCAAGTGCCGTAGGCACGGACAATTTCAACCGAAATGCGTAGTGCCGTAGGCACGGACAGACACTAGTATATCTATATAATATGACAAAGAAGTGTTTAAATTCAAAAGACAACCAACGCTTTAGATTTATCCTCATGCCTACATAAATCTCTACCCTCTATTTTATAATGGCATTTTTGTAAATACTTACCTTTTCTTGAGCATTCCCAATTACACAGACTTTGTATTGATTTTGCTCAAAGAGAAAAGACATCGTCTAATTTGGAATACGGCTAGAAGAAATGAGACATCGTCTGATTTTGCCCTAAGTCAGATTTCCAAACCCCCTCTCTCCCACTCTCTTCCTGCGAATACAGCCTTTCTCTCCCAATCTCTCCCTGCGAATACGGCCTCCCCCTTCATGCAACTCCGCCACTGCATCCTCCCCTCGCGCATAGCCAGAGACAGACAGCGCCGCCGCTGCTCTTCCAGCTACCGCCATTCCCGTCTTTTAAGTACGCTCTTTGTCTTTTTAAGCTTCTTTATTCCAGAAGTTGTATTTGATCGAGAGCAAGACAATTGTGGGCATTTTTTTAATCTAACTCCTAAGTCAAATATTCTAATCCTATACTAACGGTGGTCTTTGTGCGCGGTGGTATGCATCTAAGGTGTTTGTAAAAATGCCTCATACAAATAGAAGAGATTATAATCGTATAGGAGCCGCTATTTCAACATAAAACTTTGTGAAGGTAATCACACAGTTCGGTAGGGAACCGCATCTTTCTTTAGCACAATTGATGCCATTACCACCTCAATGGAACTTCAATTTCACAATTGTATAAAGAAGCTTCCGTCCATTTTTGTTTTCCAATCTTGGTTGTTGGGTTATTGAAGTTATGGGAAAAAATTGTGTGCGACTGAAGACCGACGGACTATATCTTCATGTCTATACGAGAAAGTGAAAATTGTGACTGCAGTCACAAGAAAGTGAAATTTTAATTGCCTATTATAGTTTGTTAGTATTAAAAAGTCATTCAAATAATTTGCGAATCTTATTCTTGACTACTGACATTTTTTTAGCAGAAATTTTGCGTGTAACCACAATATTGGGGAATGCATCAATTTTAGATCAAAGTGGGCTTGAACATGCTGCCCCCTGGCTTCAAGAGGAATATTTTCCAATGGCGGATCCAATGTGAACAAATGGGCATCATTGTTTCAATCAGAAGTACGGATACTAACCATCAACATAACATATTGTTTAATCTAATTTCATCGTTTTTCAAAAATATTCATGACAGTTTTTTAACATTTCTTGCTAACTTCATTACTTTGGTAGAGTGTATTATGAAATTCCACTTCAGCTAAGATGGGTAGTTTGAGGCTAACATCATAAACTACTAGCACAGGGACATAACTTATCCACCATAACTGGATAAATGTCCCTGCCTTGGACAGGACACATTAATGTATTAGAACCATGGGTAGAAATGCATATGGATGATCTATATTTGAGGTATTGAGTGAGACTTGCTCAATACCTATAATAGCTGAGACGGTTGAAGATCTGTTCTACTGTTTACTCATCCACTAACTTAGTGTTAAATGGCAATGAGGCAGAGCGAGGGTGCTTTTGTTTGAAGCGATCATGTGTTCTGATTGTTAAACTAGAAGAGTCAACTAATTGTGTTTGAAATCAATCCTAATCAATATTTGTCTAGATTGCTTAATGAAATTTATTGTGCAAGTTATGCATGGGCGATTCTTTGATCAATTTTTGTCACTGTTGAATCCACATGCACTGGGAATATACAATACAAAACACATGATCGCTGGTCATTGTTGAATCCACATTGACCGTGAATATACAATTCAAAACACATGATCGCTGGGAGTTTTTGGGTATCATTTTTCATTCCCCTAAACCGTTTACTTGGTTTGTGATATTTTTAAATAGGCTTCCATCCATTTCTTTTTTTTCAATCTTGGTTTGTGAGATATTTTTTTTTAATATTTAGGTCATTTCCCTACATTTTTCAATCTTGAAATTATAGGAACATAATGTATTTTCTTAACAGGGTACGAAGAATTAGAGACAAAGGGAAGCCAACACATGTAGAAGAATATTCACGGGTATGACCCTTTGGCATACCTCCTATCTTTATTTCAAAAAAAAATTGGGTGTCAACTAACTAAGAAGTATTGGGATAATATTGTATGACCCTTTGACCTAATTTGGTAGCCAGAAAATTAGTATTCTAATTTCTTAAAGAGTATTGGGATTACAATAATTAATTAGAGTTGCTACACATACTTTTAGGCACAATCTGGTAAAGAGATCTTTTTCAACTCTTGCGCAACGTGTTTTCAACTCTTGCGCAACGTGCGACGAGAACGAGAATGAAATATTGAAATGTTCCTTATGGTTGGCTTTGAAGTTTTAATATCATGCATGAAT
Source organism: Rhododendron molle (assembly GCA_025413875.1). Lineage (NCBI taxonomy): Eukaryota > Viridiplantae > Streptophyta > Magnoliopsida > Ericales > Ericaceae > Rhododendron > Rhododendron molle. Next base: position 36,741,842 of record CM046389.1, on the reverse strand, counting down.
TTCTTTTACAAATGGTTTTTTTTGGGTGTCAGAGAAACCATATGGCTGAGGTTTTGCTGGTCTAATAAGGATTAGCTTTTGGTGGTATGATACCGTTTAGTACCTTTTTGTTTTGAATTTGCTTTACCTTCATATTTTATACATTTAGTTGGAATATAATGACCAAAATGCTTTGCTAGCTATGTTTTCCAATGCCACACCATAGTACGCCATTCATAGGCATCTACATACCGGCTCAAATTTGCTTTGCTTGGCTTGGCTTAATCGACCGTATGTGAGATAAGTATATGAAGTGACGAGTTGTGGATGGAGTGTAAACTCATTGCTTGAAACTAATACTATGGTAAACATAATTTTTTGTCACATTAGATTCTTTACCAACATGATTTCTATTCCAGTTTCTTTTGGGAATTCCAATTCTAATTGAAGATTGTGTCTTTTTTGCTCTTTTAATGTTGCGTTGAATTAATATGCGGTGGGACAAATAAAATATTTATTTTGATGATATTCTTAGTTTTGTTAATTTTTTTTTATCAGGTTTATATGAAGCAGGGGTTGGTGTTGTAAATGGTAGAAACTGCGTGGGAGAGCTATGGAAGTGGGTGGGTGCATAAGGATCACATGCAATGGGTTCTAGTTTTCATGCAAAGATATTGCAAGGCATGAGGTCTTCCCGCTATTACTAGAGGGAGATGAGAATAGTGGATTTGATAATGGTAAGAAGTGGAAAGGGATACGAATGGGTTGAAGTGGGTTAGAACGGGTGAGAATTTGTAGGAGGATTCAGATGTAAGTCATTATAAATTGGAGTTTGAAATTTATTACGGTTCACTGTGTTTTAATAGGTTAGAGTATGGAGATGGGTCTCTCGCTAGTGCTGTGTCTGGTTTTGTAATTGCTATAGTATACGATTTGTTGAACATGCAATCACATTACGTTTAGCCTAAGATAACATCGTTTGCAGTTACTTTTGTTTCAAGTGTGACTAACTCTCGATGAAGCTGTTGAATTCTAGATTAGTCGAAGTGGTCTGCTTAATCCGCAACCTAACCTCTTAGAAAGGTTCGTACCCATGCATAGGGTGTGGGGAGGTAATCCCGAACAGGTACAAAAGTGGCCTGAATACGTGGTGCGTGGGGCCCAAAAGTAAATATAATCAGAGCGTCCGCTGTGCAGTACGGTGAACGGTGATAAGGACCAGAGACATGAGAAGTCCCAGGTCCAAGATCCCCGAGCAGGAGTATGGTCCAAAAAGCAAGAGAAGCTGTTGGACCAGACGCCTGGTAAATGGTCCAGTGACATGAGAAGTCATTGGTCCACGTAGTCTGTTCGGCAACGAGAAGGCCGAACAGGAGCAGCCTTCTGGAGGAGGCAGCAGAGGACGGTCCAGAGGGATTCAGAAATGGTAATACCCAGTAAGGAAACGAGATCTGGAGAAGATACCCAACGGAATGAGATGTACGGCCAACTAAGGGAGGAATTCCTAAATGGTCTATAAGGTAATATACGGTTAAGGGAAAGAGAATCCATGATATTCCGGGTTTCCTATACGAGAAAGGAAACTTAGGGCAATGAGGTGGCTTGGACAACAAGCATGTGTGAATCTATAAATACAAGGTAAACCTAGAAGAAAAGGTACGCAATTCCTGGCTATTCGTTCTATACCTACTGAGAGTTAGGGTTTTCATCTAGTGCGAGATACTAACTTTAGCATCGGAGGGCCTTTGCCACGAGAGGCAAAGGTGCGCTCACCCTTTATTTGTTTTACAGGATCAATTCCGGCAGTGTGCTAGGGTTCCGGTGAGGAGACTAAAGTAGCTGTTACGATCTTGGGCTATTCAAAGGCTCTTTTGTTTTCCTGCACTTACAATTGGCGCCGTCTGTGGGAAACGAAGGAGATCCCTTTGAAAAAGCGACCATGGTGGAAGAAGATCCAAAAACCCCACTTGACCCCAACAATCAGCTGGGTGGGGGAGGTGACAAATCCCCACCAAGCCTTCCGAGAAAGCCGATGGTGGGCATGCAAGGAGAACCACGAGCAAGGACCGCCCTCTGGCTGTCCATGGCGGTCCCAGAAATAAGGACGGAAGGACGGCCACGGAGTCCACGAGGAGGAGTAAGTCCCGCCACGGGAGAGAGTCAATTGCACGTTCGAAAAGTGTGCACAGCAAGGAGGACATCTTGGACAAAAAGAGACTGGAAATAGAGGAGTACGCTTGTCTAATTAGTGAGGCGAGAATACGAGATTCGGCAACTGCAACGGATACGAGAACATCCAGAGGATTCTAGACTTTCACGAAGAAAGCCCAGAGGAGAAAGGCTGGCTGTGGCGGAGTACAAAAGAGCTTCTTCACGAAAAAGAAGGAGCAGGAGTCTCACTCCAAAACGACTAAGGGCTTCTACACGAAAAAGAAGAAGCAGGAGCAGAAGTTCTACCCCTGAGGAAGGAGGAACCAGGAAGCACCACAGGGACAGGTACGAGAGACCTGATTCCGACTGGGAAAGGAATGATGACAGGGCTGCAAAAGGGCCAGAAGAGGGAACCATGTCTGCACGAGAAGCAGCACGGAAAGCCCTTAGCAACATAGCAACTTCTCCTTTTGCAAAGAGATTGCAAGAAGCGAGGTTGCCGAGCAGGGTGAAGCACGGGACGTTCATCCTGTACGAGACCAATGCAGACCTGGTGGCACACATACAGCATTACCAGCAGGCGATGTTCATGCACGACGGCGATGACGCGATCATGTGTAAAATGTTCCCATCCAGTTTGGGAAAGGTGGCCCTGTCCTGGTTCCATAAGTTGGGGCCAAACACCATATGAGGATGGAGGCAGTTGGCCGAGGAATTCACTGCTCAGTTCCTAACGAGCAGGAAACCACCCAAAACTTTTGAGAGTCTCTCAGTTATGAAATAAGGGGAGAATGAGCCGATCAAGGACTACGCCAAGAAGTACTGGGAGACTTTCAACGAGATTGAAAGTTGCAGTAAGGAGTATGCTATAGCCACGTTCAAGGCTGGGTTACCTGTTCGGGGGGAGCTACGAAAGTCCCTAAGCATGAGTCCAGTGAGCACGCTGGCAAAGCTGATGGAACGAATTGAGCAGCATGCTAGGAACGAGGACGATATACTACGGGAAGATGGCAAGTTGGGGGCCGAGCAAGCCAAAGGCGCTGCAAAGAAGGCGGATAAGCCAGAGGCCAAAACATGCAAAAAGAGGAAGGAACATGGGCAAGCCAAGAAGGAATCCTACAAGGAGAAGCACGCCCCGGATCCCAAATCTTTTTTCTCAATAACAACGGTTTGGAAAGAGCCAATTTATCGAATTCTTTATCAAATAAAGAATCGCCCATATTTCAAGTGGCCTCCAAGGCTGGAAGGTGATAAAGATGCAAGAAGAGCTACGAGTCAGCACTGTAGTTACCACAAGGACTGGGGTCACAAGACGGAGGATTGTGAGATGTTCAAGCAACACCTTGATGACCTGGTCTCACGTGGGTATTTGAAGGAGTTCATTCAAGAAGAACACAAAGGTGTAGAGAAAGCAATGGAACTGGATTACGAGCAGAATCCAAGGGGCATGATCCATATGATACATGGATTGGCCACACCTTATACGAGAAATGAGGTGAGGTTGCTCCAGAGGCAGGTAAAACACGACCAGCATGTGATGCGGTTGGGAAAAAAACGAGGATGTGAAACCGAAGGATGCAATGAGGGCATAACCTTCACGGATGAGGACATGGGAGGAGTCCAGGTGCCACACAATGATGCTTTGGTCATAACCCTATGAATTGGGGAGTATGAGATGGAGAGGATCTTGGTGGATTCAGGAAGTTGCACTGAGGTGTTCTACTACGATGCGTTTAAGAAACTGTGGTTGGCGCAAGCGGACTTGGTACAGTCAATAACCCCATTGGTCGGGTTCAGCGCAAGGACAGTTTGGCCATTGGGAAAGGTGACTCTTCATGTTCAGGCAGGAACAGTAGTGCTGAGAACCGACTTTTTACTGGTGGACGTTCCATCTTCCTATAACGCGATTATAAGAAGAACTTGGTTACACAAGATGAGGGTGGTTTCCTCCACTTACCATCAGATGGTGAAATTCCCAGGGTCCAATGGTATTGAGAGAATAAGAGGAAATCAGAATATAGCCCAACAATGCTTGGTTTCCATAATCAAGAAGGCGCCCAAGGCACTGTTGGTACAAACAGTTGAGGTCACCAACTAGCCGACCATCGAGGATGTCGAAGGGAATCCAGCCGAGAAAGTGGTGGAAGGATTGAAGAAAGTACAGATCAACGAGAGTGATCCTGAAAGGTATTTTCTGATTGGGGAAAACCTGTGCAAAGAAGAAGAGGAAGAGTTGGTAAAGTTTCTCAAAGAACACGTTGATGTGTTTGCCTGGGTGCCCGAAGAGATGCCTGGGGTGGATGCAAACGTGATTTGCCACCACTTAAATGTGGATCCACAACACAAACCCGTAATGCAGAAGAAAAGACGATCTGCCGTACAGCATATGGATGCTGTTATCGAGGAAGTCGACCGTTTGCTCGAGGCAAAGGCGATACGAGAGGTGTACTACCCGGAGTCGTTGTCCAACATAGTGGTGGTGAAAAAGAAGAATGGGAAGTGGCGAGTTTGCGTCGACTTCACAGATCTAAACAAGGCGTGTCCAAACGACAGTTTTCCCCTGCCCAGGATAGATCAGTTGGTGGATGCAATAGCTGGGTATGGACGTATGAGTTTTCTCGACGCTTATCGAGGATATCACCAGATAGCCATGTACGGGCCCGATTAGGAGAAGACGTCTTTTATCACACCACGAGGGCTGTATTGTTGCAGTGTTATGCCCTTTGGTCTGAGGAATGCTGGAGCAGCTTACCAGAGACTAGCAACGATTATGCTAAAGAAGTTGCTCGGCAAGACCATAGAGGTATATATAGACGACATGGTGGTCAAGAGCAAGGAGAAATAGGACCACATCACTGATCTGAAAGAAGCTTTTGAGATACTGAGGGAGTACAAACTGAAGCTCAACGCCTCAAAATGTGCGTTTGAAGTAAGTTCTGGGAAGTTCCTGGGGCACCTCGTGACCATAAGAGGGATAGAGGCGAATCCCGATCAAATAACGACTTTGCAAAAGCTTCAGAGTCCAAGGACCACGAAAGAGGTCCAGCGGTTGTGAGGATGGCTGCGACCGCCGCGAGTTCATTAGTCGGTCCAGCGACAAGTGTAGACCCTTTTTTCAATTGCTGAAGAAAAAAGAAGGTTACAAATGGGGAGCAGAATGTGAGCAAGCGTTCCAAGACCTGAAGAAGTACTTGGCGGCAGCCCCACTCCTATCAACCCCTGAACCTGGTGAGATCTTAACCTTATACTTGGCAGTCTCAGAACATGCTGTTAGTGCGGTCCTACTGAGGAACAAGGGATCCGAACAAATCCCTGTCTATTACGTGAGCAAGACGCTACTGGATGCAGAGACGAGACATCTGCCCCTTGAAAAGTTGGTCCTGGCACTGAGGATAGCGGCTAGGAAGTTGCCCCAATACTTCCAAAGTCACAAAGTTGTGGTGTACACAGAATTTCCATTGAAATCGTTGCTACAAAAGGCAGATTTCTCGGGACAAATATCAACTTGGTCGGTGGAGCTGAGCCAGTATGATATTGATTATCAGCCACGCACGACAGTGAAAGGGCAAGTTCTGGCAGACTTTGTGGCAGAATTTTCTCCCACAGTGGCTCCACTGCCTCCTACGAAAAAGGAGCAGTTGGTCGGGCCATTTGCCGAGAAGAGAAGGACACCTGCCGAGCAGGATCCTTTGGAATGGAAGCTTTTTGTCGATGGTTCCGCATGCAACACAGGATCTGGAATAGGGGTGGTGCTTTTTCCTCCCGAAGGAGTAATGATCGAGTTGTCCCTGTGCCTGGGTTTCAATGCGTCGAACAACGTAGCAGAGTACGAGGCACTCCTGGCAGGATTACGAAGCGCAAAAACCCTGAAGGTTAAGAGAATTCGAGTATTTTGTGATTCACAACTCGTGGTGAATCAGCTATCCGGGGAGTACGAGGCCCTGAATGAGAAGATGGCAGCCTACGTGGAGGCAGCCAAGGATTTGCTTGATACTTTTGAGAAGGTGCACATTGAGCAGATAAGCTCTGGGCAAAACGCCCACGCTGACTCATTGGCTTGGTTGGCAGCGGCTGTGCCAACAGAGTTCAAGAGAAAGGTGGCAGTAGGTTATCTCGCTGAGCCGAGCATTGGAAGGAGTGTGGAATTGGTCTTGGACGTGACCGAAGACCAAGCTGGATGGATCCAATAATGGAGTTCCTACGAGATGGGACACTCCCCACTGATAAAAAGGAGGCTCACAAGATAAAGACAAAATCTGCATGGTTTTGGCTATCACCAGAGGGGAAATTATACAAAAAGTCCTTCACCGGACCATACCTGCTTTGTGTGCATCCTGAGATGGTGCAAAAGTTCCTTCATGAGATTCACGAAGGAACATGTGGCAGTCATGCTGGGGGCAGATCCATTGCTCACCGTGCAATAACCCAGGGTTACTGGTGGCCGCACATGCAAGAAGATGCAAAGGTGTATGTGAAAATCTGCGAGAAGTGTCAGAAGTTCTCGCCCATGATCCGAACACCAGCCGAGGATCTGGTGCCCTTGACAAGCCTTTGGCCGTTTGCGCAATGGGGAATGGACATTGTGGGTCCACTCCACAAGGCAACTGGGAACAGGAAATTTCTGTTGGTGGCAATAGACTACTTACCAAGTGGATAGAAGCAAAACCACTGGCAAAGATCACAGAACCTATGATAGAAAGGTTTGTGTGGAAGAACATCATCACTCGATTTGGGGCTCCCTATTCTTTGATCACTAATAATGGGTCGCAGTTCCAGAAAAAGTTCAAGGCTTTTTGTGCCCAGTATGGAATAAGGAACTACTATTCAACCCCAGCCTACCCTCAGAGCACTGGGCAGGCAGAGGCATCCAACAAGACTATACTTGACGGGATCAAGAAAAGGTTGGACAAAGCAAAAGGCAAGTGGCCCGACGAATTGCCATTGGTCCTGTGGACGCACCGAACAACTCCTAGGAGGTCTACGGGAGAGACCCCCTACTCGCTGGCATATGGAACAGAGGCTGTGATTCCATTGGAAATTGGTTTGTCGACCAATAGGACCACATTAGTGGAGAGTGGGGGCAATGACAGAGCCCTGGAAATTGAGCTGGACCTCACCGAGGAGAGGAGAGAACGGGCTCTGGTGCACTTAGCCTCGTACCAGGAGCAACTGATGAAAAGCTACAACAAGAATGTCCACCCACGAGAATTTGGCGTCGGTGACCTAGTGCTACGAAAGGTGCTCGGCAACACCAAGGTGGCCAATGAGGGCAAGTTGGGGGCCAATTGGGAGGGCCCATATCGAGTTACAGAGGTTGTGGGCATAGGGGCTTATCGATTGGCAAATCTGGACGGGAACCCGGTGCCAAGGGCCTTGGAATGTTCACAACTTGAGGAAGTTCTACGTGTAGAGAACTTCGATTTCATTTTTTCTGTTTTAGATGCACATCGTGATTGTGTGGGAATTACGAATAAAATTCCCTTGTGTTTGCTTTGGTTAGTTGCAAGGGGTACGCGTAACGCTCCCTTGAGTTTTTTGAATGATGAATAAAATTCTCAGATTTGACAACACAACGCTGTTTTCTACAATTTTTTGTTTTATTATGCTTTAAATACTAAGTTAGGCTACGTCCTTAGACCTCACTTCGTATTTGGGAGCAGAGGTATATGATAACTAAATGACATTTCGAATGTTTCAAATTTTGCCAAGTACGAATATACTTGACCATTTTGCTCAGGTACGAATATACCCAAAGCACATACGAGACTGTGCACACTGTCCCCAAGCACGAATATGTTTGGGACATTTCCAAGTATGAATATACTTAACCATTTTGCTCGGGTACGAATATACCCAAAACGCATACGAGACTATGCACACTACCCTCAAACATGAATATATTTGGGATAATTCCAAGTACGAATAGACTTGTTTACTTATACGAGAGCATGCACACGTGAACGTGCAATGCAATCAGAGTACGAATAGACTCAGGGTTGTTATGACCAAATACGAACACATTTCGGGAAATATAAGTACGAATATACTAAAGTTTTCGAGTGGGAAACACTCGGACTGCACACGTAAACGTGCAGCAGTATCTAAGTCTGAAAAAACTTGGACCATACTCAGGTGTGAACAAACCTTAAAGCACGTACATAACACCCAACATTATCTAACTACGAATATAGTTAGCTCGGGTACGAATAGACCCTGAACACATACGAGTATATGTATTGCTTCGAATGCATCCAGCATCATTTTGAGGTACGAGAAATCTACAAGGTACAACCTGAATCCCAAAATAATTGAACTGTTGGCAAGCTTGATGAAACCAGGGAAGCATGCGTGAATATGCACACGTAGAGATAAGTACGAAAAAACTTCGCACATGAAATTCTGGCCATGAAATGGCCACCTGCATTGACAAAGGCCACTCAGGGCCACCAAGAACATCCAAACGCCACGAAGGGCGAAAACCACCAATATTAAAGTATGTAGAAATGTTTAATGCCACGCAGGGCAGTGCTAATAGCCATGCAGGGCCAGCAAAAATTCATTCAAAGGTTCCAATTGTCGTCACCTAAGGGAAGAGAAATCAAACTTACTCTTCGATTGTCAGATCTTAGATAACAGGTGGAGAGGCCAGGGCAGTCGCATCGTCCGCAGCAGTGCTTGGCTCAGATGGACCACCATTGGCTTCCTTTTGGCCAAGGTTGATCGCCTCTCCAGATTGTTCGGCACTGGCACTCTGCTGCTCGAAGACGTTGACATTGAGCTCCCTGTCCAGGCTGTCTTCTTCCTCTACAACTTCTTCCTGCTCCTCGGCAACAACCATGGCGCTTGGAAGGTCGATTTCTGTCCAGAGGGAGAAGACTCTGCTGTACCAGATTTTTTGAGGCAGGCCAACCAGCCAGCCTCAAAAACTTGGTCCTAGATCCCGGGCATTTGGTCCGTGTAGCTCTCAGTGGCCACACGGATTCCCTCGTTGTAGCCCTGCTAATAGGAAGTCTTGGCCTTGTTCTTGCTCGTCTCCAATCTAATGATAGTGTTCTGCAGCTTGGCATTTTCACTAGCCAAGCTGGCACGCTGGGGCTCAGATTGACCAAATTTCTGGGCCATGGCCACCATTTTTTGCATCGCCTGGACAATCACATAGTTAGACAAACAACAGGAATAACGATTTGGAGCTATTAGCACATAAGAATGAACACGACAGGTTTACCTTAGCACTGTGGCTCATAAATGAGCCAAGGAGGTTGTCTGGGGAGCTGGCAATCTCTTTTTGCATGTCCCCAGGAAGCATGAATGCTTGGGATAATGCAAGGGCAGTCCCCTCAGACTCCACGCTGTCTCTGATCATGACAAGGCGGCCACCGTGCCTGAGCTGAGGGGCGCAGATGGGAGATGACGCAGTTGGGGCTTGAGGAAGCGGGCCTCCAAGAGTCTCCAGCCGCTGGCGCTTGTCGCGGTGGCTTTCCTCGATTTCTTGTGGAGAGAACCCAGGGGGTGCATCAATTTGAGCCACAGCACGGCGTCCGCGTGCTGGAGCGACGGACTGAGTCCTGTCTTGGCTTTGGGAGGATCCACGGCCGCGACCCCGACCACGGCCAGGGATGGTGAGCAAGCTTCCCAGATTGATCGGCTGGTTCATGGTTTGATTTTCTGGAGGAGAAGGTGTGTAACCACTGGATGTGGAGGTCGATGCTTCTTCGGCTAGCTGAACCGGTTCGTCAGGTTGGGGCGGGGTCTGAGAGCGCATTCCTTCTTCCTGTTCGGAATGCAGGAGAGGAGGATCAGGAATTATCGGGTTGTCGGCAGCACGGATTCATCGATCAATAAAGCCCCCGTATGATGCCCGGTAGCTAAGAAGCACTTGCGCAGCCCTTGCTCGGCCTGCCAGAACTGTGCCTTGCCCGTTGAAGGCAAGTGCACGGTTGATATCGGTAACGTGTACCTGAGGGGTGATAATGGCGTGCCCCTGGTTGACGTTTGTGGCTGCAGAAACACAAGATAGATAACAGTCATTAAATCGAACAAACATGCAGTGCAATACGAAATATTGCTTGACAAAGAAATTCTACGAGAAAAAGAACTAACGTGGAGTGCCAAATCTGTGTGGGGCATGAAATCCTATCACTCGGCCCTCATCGTTCCTGGGCTCGAAGTTCCCAGTGACGATGAGGAAGTCGTCGTCGTCTCCTCGAGCTGAATCGGGTAGTTCAAGCACAAGCCTTTTTCTGGAATCCCTACTCTTCAGATTGTAGGTCAAGGCGTCTTTTGTTCGGGAGACACTATATAGGTGGTGAATGTCATGTAGGCCAAGAGATGTGCCTAGCATCTGGTTTAGGGTGTTTATACCCATCACGACGTGGAAAAAATTTGCAGGTACTTGCATTGGAGATAATTTATAAAAAGCCAGAACTTGGCGGAGTAACGGCGCCAGGGGAAACCTGACGCCGCCTTCCACAACGGCCACTACGGGGATGTGGCAGGTGTCATTGTCCAGACTCTCACGAAGGGCGTCTACAGGTGCCAGTTCAGTGGAAATATTGTCAGGGATCTCATAACGAGATCTGAAATCCGCCATTGTCTGGGGAGTATTGCAGAAACGTCTGAATCTCCCCATCTTCAAATAAAATATGTGTTTTTACAGATAATGGAAGGGAAATGAAGGAGCCCTAGATCGACTGTGGAAACCTAAAATCAATGAAGGAGATGGAATGAGAAGAGGGACGACAACTTACAAGGGTGATGATTGAAGACTCCAGTGCAGAAAAGGGGGAACCACGAGATGGTGAACAGTGCTCCAATGGCGGGTTTGAGCAAACCTTCTTTTGTAGGGGGAGTTTCGGAGAGAGAATGGTTTTGAATTTAGACGAAAATCCAAATATACCCTAACTTGTGGGGTGGCGCACGGGAAACGTCACCCCAGACGCTGTTTGGGTGTTCCGTTCCCCAAAGATGTCTGCTCGCATTTAATGCAAGCAATGCGATGTATGCTGCGTGTAAAGGTAAGAGTTGAAAAAGCCTTCCCAGCCCAAACAATGAGACGTTTGGCTTGGACTGATAATGATGAAGTCTGCACCAAGTACGAGAACGGGGTGCAGGAGCAGAAGACGAGAACCTTGCTCGGTGCCAAAAAGCTTTGCTCGTCATATTAAGAGAAAATAACGAGTAAAGCTGGGGAGCCATTGTAGGGAGGTAATCCCGAACAGGTACAAAAATGCCCCTAATACGTGGTACATGGGGCCCAAAAGTAAATATAATCAGAGCGTCCGCCGTGCAGTACGGTGAATGGCGATAAGGACCAGAGACATGAGAAGTCCCAGGTCCAAGATCCCTGAGCAGGAGTATGGTCCAAAAAGCAAGAGAAGCTGTTGGACCAGACGCTTGGTAAATGGTCCAGTGACATGAGAAGTCATTGGTCCAGGTAGTCTATTCGGCAACGAGAAGGCCGAACAGGAGCAGCCTTCTGGAGGAGGCAGCAGAGGACGCTCCAGAGGGATCCAGAAATGGTAATAGCCAGTAAGGAAACGAGATCTGGAGAAGATACCCAATGGGAATGGGATGTACGGCCGATTAAGGGAGGAATTCCTAAATGGTCTATAAGGTAATATACAGTTAAGGAAACGAGAATCCATGATATTCCGAGTTTCCTATACGAGAAAGGGAACTTAGGGCAACGAGGTGGCTTGGACAACAAGCATGTGTGAATCTATAAATACAAGGTAAACCTAGAAGAAAAGGTACGCAATTCCTCGCTATTCGTTCTATACCTACTGAAAGTTAGGGTTTTCATCTAGTACGAGATACTAATTTTGGCATCGGAGGGCCTTTGCCACGAGAGGTAAAGGTGCGCTCACCCTTTGTTTGTTTTACAGGATCAATTTCGGCAGCGTGCTAGGGTTCCGGCGAGGAGACTGAAGTAGCCGTTACGGTCTTGGGCTATTCAAAGGCTCTTTTGTTTTCCTGCACTTACATAGGGCTAGGTCGTTGATAGCATATAAACCGGAAGACCGAAATCGTTTCCACAGAGAAAATTTTGTGTGAATTTTTGGTTTATCTCGACGAGAAAAACCTATTAAGTAAAAAAATAATGAATCCAACTAAATTTTTTTGACTAAAGACAAAAATAATACATAAAATCTGTTTGTTTTGGATTATTTTCTTCTTTAGTGAACTATTTAAGCATTTTAATCATAATTTTTATTTTGTTTTAGCAAATGCAAAAAAAATTGAATAAAGGCAAAAATAATCCAATTGTTTTCTTTAAACAAAATGGGCCAAAAATCCATATAGAGTAGAAAATATACATAATTTATAACTGACACCAATGTTGAAAAATGGACAAGAAATTAGGGCCAGAGCATTATTCTTTTCGTAACTTGAAAAAGACGGTTGAAAATCCAATCCAAATCCGTCCACACTTGATGATTTGGCCAGGTATTCCAGTAGTGTCAACTAGGAATTGAATTTGCTCCGATCAACAAATATTGGTCTAGACTACTATAATAATCTAATTAAGAATTGAATGCAATGAAAAAATGGACACAAAGAAGTGCGTAGAAAATAATTAATGGGTAAAACTACAAGAAGGAACCATGTTGTAAAACTATTGTGTTTCGTTCCGCTAAGGTTCTTATTTTTTAAATACTTATTTCTCTTTCTTACAAGACATATCATTCTCATAATACATCATATTTAATTTTAAAAAATAAATACTTATTTTAGTTAGTGAAATTCAGAATTCTCATTAAGCGACGACCATGCTTATTCACCACATCTTACGCTTGACTGCATCCGTTAAAACACAGAATGACTCACCCTATGGCCTCTGTCAACACTAATTGTAGAACGTACGATGAGAACACTTGGGAGCTTTTCATTATGTTTTTCATGGATTCATGAATCTATGTTCATCTCCAAGCACAAGTTGAACTAGAACTCGAAAATTTAGAGAATGAGTGTTCGTATGATTTAAGATTGCAGAAAGACTCTTTTGTTAGGTTAGAATTGGAGTATTTAAGAGAAGTGATGTCCATCCAAAGTGGATCCATCGAGATGAAATTAAGTCACCGAGCGAATAGGAATGATGATCAATCAACTTCCTAGTTGTTAGATGACCTTACCACGTCAGGGATGGCCAGATGTTAGTTCGAGCGCATGAAATCCCCTGATCAGGTTTCCTCGTGCTTTGAATCGCGTTACGACACTAACGCACTCAACACACAGTACAGACCTGAAATGATTTCTTCCCACAAACAACCTAAACATAGTTTATTTATAAAAGAAAAAAAGCCTTTCAAAAAATTTTAATTTCTCGATGTTACATGTTGGGTTCAAAGACGCGTTGGGAAATTCTTGGCTAGCTCTTGTCCATTGCAATTCTGCATTTGTTATCCTTTGCAAACTTCTGAACAGAGATGAGATTTTTAGAGGGCGGAGGCACATAAAGAACATATTGAAGTAAAAAAGGTGGAACAGCACTAGTACTAGGGCGTCAAGACCGGAGCTTTTTGTAGTGCTAGCAGGAATGCAAGTCTGCTTAAAATGAGTATCAAGCTGAGCAGGAGACTTAAAGGCTAAAGTAAAGAGCTTTAATATGCAATATTTTCCTAAACTCTCTTCTAAAGTCGATGTGGCTCGGGATGAGTTGCATCAGATTCAGGCTCTGCCTCGTTCTAATCCACATGATGCTGGCAACACCATATGTGAGAAAGAGAAGGAAGCTCTCGGTAAATTCATGGATTAGCTGTGATAAGGAAGCTTTTAAGAAGCAAAAACCCAAGATTAATTTGGCTCTCTTTAGGAGATAGGAAATCCAAGTTTATTTCACCAGAAGCTGGCTCTCATACTCTAAGAAACAAAGTTCTTTGCTTTGTGGATAGACAAGGGGTTAGGTTGGAAGATCCTACTCCCATAAGTGATGAGATTCTTGACTACTATACAGGTCTACTAGGCACTACTTTTTAGTCAAATGGTAATGCAATTGTTGAGCTCATAACCTCCATCACAGTCCAAGTGCATGAAGATTGGTGGGAGGGCTTCAAACGAAAGGAGAGAGAATTTGAAGTGATGAAATGACCAACATAGATAGGTGAAGTTGAAATATAATAGTAGCACAATTCAACAAACAATTTTAATTTTCATCTGCAAATTAGTTTGGTATTCTAATAATTTTTTTCTTAAACTTCAAAAAATGAGCACGAAAACTTTAAATACCGTTTTTGTGCCACAAGATAAAACTTTCTCTCGAATCCAGGCATCTTGAAATCAAAAATCCTAACTCCGTCCATGTCTCTAGTATTAAATTCCGACCACAATACTTGCACATTTCCTACACTGCTAGCACAAGACAAACTAAAAACCATGCCCCCAGGGACTGTAGCCTCTCTTATTCGACACACTTTCACTTTTCCTATATTTGTCCCCGTTGATGACAATTCCACATATAAAGTTATAACATTCTTCTTTATAATACAACTCTCAACTACAAGGCTCCCTTACATCTCACTAATACTATTTACACAAAGGAGAAAGAAAAAGAAGAAACACAAGAGTGTGTCTAACTTAATCGTGTATATGGATGATTCACAATGTCTGGATCTGAAGTTTTTTCGCCAATAGAAAATCCCCACTTTCCTACAAGCTTTCCCTTCAGCGTAACTGCTCGTGCATCTATTTCTGGAGAAATCAACCTTATAAGAATGTTGTCATAAAAAAAAAAAAAAGAGAGAAGAAAGAAAGCCAAATGAAGTTTGAGTTCTTCACCATGGAGAGCATTTTAACTGTACCTTCGTTACACCACGGCTGAACCCTGCTGTAGTGGCTCAGCGTCGTGGTGGACGACTTGATTATTTTTTTGGCTGTCTAGTGGCATGTACTGTGACACAATGGCCACAATCTCCGAATCCATATAAGACTACAAAAAAGAAAAAATATCTTAGCGAAATCAGTTCATTATCCAAGATATATTGCTATGTTGATAAGAATTAGTGAACTTCAATAGACGTACCCTGAGCCTGTATTTGTAGAATACATAACCAGCAATACCAGCAGCTTTAACAACAACTAGGACCAAAATGGTAACAAACCATCCAAACTTCGGTGCGTTTCTTGCTGCAAAATGGATGAACAAACACTTACCGCAGTTGTTTACTTTACAAGAAAATAACAACGAATCAAAGCACCCAATCAATCAAAAAAACATAACAGATTCAAACAGTCGAGGGATCTTTTGACGCAAATTTAAGAGATGCAGAGAAACAAGGGGAATTACCAAAATGGTGTCAACCCTTCATACATTAGTCTAGACGAAGTAAATGGTCCACACGTCTTATCATAAGAAATACATGTTATCAGGTGAAGGCAAATACCAACATGGAGTCTCTCATTAACATCTTCAATGCTCATTGCCATGATATCCACAGTGCAACCATGTCCCTAGTGAGAGTTAACACAGAGCTGAAAGTTAAGGGCTCTAGATTGATTGAGACAGTAAACCTTATGCTCAATGAGAGGAGGGAACAAAACTAATCACACTTGAATTGTGATGTTTCTTAGAAGCTCACTTGTGTTATTGTTGATCACGAGGAAGGCCAAATGATGAGACCAAGCTTGTTGATTCATCAAGCTTGTAACCAGGATCAAGAACACTCTTAACATCCTATGAAAACCATTAGTTTGAGCTTCCCCACAAGTACAAAAAAGAAAAGAAAAACCTAGTTCATCTTGGACAGCTATCAACTCAATTATAAGCTCCCACGAGATTGCTCCAGCTTCTTGGTGTCATCTATTGAGCAAGCCCCATTTTCATTTCAAAGCTTTTCACAGCAGAAGCCAAGCTTCTGCAATCAACTAATGGACTTGGGTCAACCCCTTTGAATCTGAATTGCAAGGGACTCCAAGTCCAGCCCCTTTGCATCCGTATTGCGAGGGACTGTTTTGCGTCACTGTCAATAATGGCAATTTTCTTGTAATTGGACACCTAGATACTCCAGGGCTCAAGCGAGAATTGATAGTTGTGAGGAAGCATTGTAGATTGGAGACTGAAATGAGTACCCACTTCCTATTCTTCTTCGTGATTTATGTTACTTCAAGGCGTATATCCCCTGTGAACTTGAGCTTTTAACTGAACACTTCAAAATTCTTTTTTGCTAGCTTTCTGTATCGACACTGATGTGCACATGATACAATGAGATTTGTCCCTATATAATGAGCCCAAATCTTGGTCTCAACAACGAAGCAACTAATTGCAGAAGGGGTAAACTTGAGCCTTAGCACCCTTAGTAAAAGTTTCTCAGGCTGTAACCACCATGAATACCGAATGAACAAATAGACCTAGGCGGGTCTGAGTCTACTCCAAGAAAGGATATGCCCAACCGGATCAGAGTCACCTTGAAGAGCACAGGGAGCCAGCCGGGTCTGAGTCAATGAGGAGGGCAAGTTGACCCACATGGAGCAGATCAACTTTAAGGAGCTACCGGACCTAGTGACACAAGAGTTCAGTGACCTACTCTTCCCAAGGAGAGGTATGTGGCCCTGGTACCGCAATAAGACCTATTCATTTGCAGACTACTATATATATCCAACAACGGATGTTGTTCCCACAGCATATTGTTGAGCTATCAAAAGACTCTAAGTTAGACGAAACTCGCCTCAATTGGGTGACCTTATCAAGTCATTCAGCTCAAGCAACTCAAAGTCAAGCCCGTGTCCAGGATGGCAGTGCCAGGAAAGCTTATATTTGGCAACTTTGGGAGACACGTGGTTTGGTAGCTAAGGATAAGAGCTTGTTGGGTCCTGAGGATGGGTCAGTGCAAGTTACTCAATGTAATTTGTTTCTGCGAGATTCTCTGGCCTAACCTAGTGGGATAAGAGTGGGACACTAATCTCGCGGAAA
Source organism: Rhododendron molle (assembly GCA_025413875.1). NCBI lineage: Eukaryota > Viridiplantae > Streptophyta > Magnoliopsida > Ericales > Ericaceae > Rhododendron > Rhododendron molle. The sequence continues at coordinate 36,724,807 of CM046389.1, read as the reverse complement.
AAAAGATAGACATTTAAAAATCTTTGAATTGTTAGATTCCGAAACGAACCATATGGGTTCTGTACTAAGAGAGTCCTGACCTTATTCTAACACAACCCTTCGAGGCTTATAAAAGGGAGGTCACTCTCTTAGCATGATTCCTTCGAACTCGAATACATAAGCCTTAGTGCTCTTGCTGTCATCCACTCTAACCCAACCAAGTCTTGTTGTTCACCCTATGACGCCCTCTACAACTCCCGTGTTTTGCAACATAATTTTTTTTTTTGCAGCACTCTACAACTCCCGTAACTACACCGTTTGCAATCTTTGTCTCCTCGGTAATCAATCCTCAAAGACCCTCCACACAAATCAATTCAAACATTAAAAGCAACTTGGAATCACTAATCCATGTTTTGGAAGTAACATGTCTCTGTGTGCGTGTTTTTGGGAACATCCTTCACCCCTGTGACCATCTAAATCTCCAAGGTAAGGGGGTTAAGTCCCACATTCGTACCAAGTTGGAAACTTGAATCCATTGATTAGTTATGAAGTTTTTGGGAAAGGTCACCTTTGGAGCAAAAAATTCTAGCCTCATCACCTAAGAAGCACGGACATGTCTCTACGCCTTTTGTATCTGTATCCCAGACGTGTCAGACATGTGAAAATGTGTGTCCAAATATTTCATTTTTCTTTTCTAAGTCGAACACGTTTTGGACACCCTCTGACATGTAACCAATGTGCTCTGACACCTACCCAACACGTATCCGACACGCTCGGGGACACGTTTTGGGTATTAATGTGATTTTTAAATCCTAAAACTAGGTTCAAAATGTAATATTTGAAATGTGAACTGAATTAAAGCCTAATATTAAATAACTTAAGGACGAAAGTGTAAAATATTCTAGATGAAATTAAGAAATATGAAAGTAATAATCTATGTTATGAAAAAAACACAATTTGCTCCTCATTTTTTCGTTGGATTTTTTCTCTTTAATGTGGAAAAAATAATATCTTTATGTAAATATGAATTTTTTATGTACACATATATAAATAACTATTAATTTATGTATTTAACGTATCCCCCAACATGTCCATGTCCTAGATTTTGGAAAATTCATGTGTCCATGTATCCGTGTAGCATCGTGTCCGTGTCCCGTATCCGTGCTTCTTAGCTCATCACAATGAAGTTATCAGTCCCTTATTTACCAAGTCTAATTGCAAGGAATGTTCCTAATTAATAACATCTCATGTGACACAACATATTGCATATTCAAATATCTTGATGTGTCCATGTACCTGTATCAACCTTTTAGTTGTATATACCCAAATCCAAAGCATAAAGGTGTAGGGAGATCAGACCCCTGGACAAACAACCCATTTCCCCGGTGTCCGTGTAACATGGTCTAAGAGCTTATGCGGGTATAGAGATTCAGCTTTAAGTATTCATATTATGCACCCACCTAATATGATACCAGACTCTTCTCCATAAGTGGAGCAAGCGCCTAAATGTCATAATCCTAAACTTACGGAGGTTTCTGAGTTGAACATACCTCCTACTAAGCATGTTAAAAACCAGTTGTTCCAAAAGCCTAAAATGATAAAGAATTGTCACTAGGTCAAATAGCGAATGGTCCCAAATCGCGATTCAAGTAAAGAATTTTCGGAGGACAAAGTTGGTAACTGATATGATCTAGGATTGTTTGTCAATGAATTTCTTATTTTTGACCTTCTGCATGGTTTTGACAGGGCTGTAATGGTGTAATTTTGACAAATAGATTTATGTTTATTTGACTAGTTGATTTTTGCCTAAGAAGCCTCCACCTTCTCCAATGATGGAGTGGAAGGACCACTTCACATGCATGTGAAATGACAAACACAAGATAAATTACATCCCTTGCACGTAACACAGACCACATTAAAATTTCCTGCAAACACAATCATTTAGATTTGACAATGAAATGTGCTAACATACCGATGCATGTATCTTGGGGCCTCATATACAGCTTGTCTCCATTACACCGGCAGTCATATCCACCCCATGTGTTCTTACAGGTACAGCCATCACACTGACAGGCTAGCTTTTCCTTGCATTCATCAATATCTGGTGTAAATTTTGAATGCACAAATATTATGCTTTTTGCACTTGGAAATTCACAGCCCATAAAACATTGTATACTGAATTACAGGATCTTGTTAAGAGTTTCTGAAAGGAACTAATAATAAACTCACCTTCACATGTCTGACCATCACCGCGGAAACCACTTGGACAGCGACAGCCGCTCTGTTCGTACTCCTGTTTTGTAAGAATAAGGTATTTTAGCTAGATGGGAAGTACTCTGAAGAAATAAATAATCGTGATAGGCAGAGGTTCTTGAGGTATAAATAAGTGCGAAGCAACGACAACATCTGTGAAATCAAAAGTGAAGGGAAAACACTACGAACTATGCAAGCCGAGAAGCTTTGCCAATCTCTCCTTTCTGACCAGCAACCTCCGTTATTTATTGCACACCTTCCAGGTCCCACAGCTGTGAATTAAGGGAAAAAAATGAGTAGTCAACCTTGGCCATTGAAGTTCATAATACCAGCTTAAAATACATGAACTCCACAACATAGTAAAATGGAATTTGTATCCTTGCAAGAGCAATACCAGTTGTAATTTCATTGAGTTGTAGGACAGGAGGTATAAAAAACATTCAACGCGGTCAAAAAAATGACCTCACTAGGTAGATAGTCAATGGAATGAATCCATAGATTTTGGCTTACTCAATTCGATAATTTCAGGAAAATAGCAGATCTTGAACTTCTGAAAAACTATTGAACAGAAATAGTTACTTTTCTAGATTGTGTTCACTCACTAACTTGCAATTGAACAATAGACTTCAAATCGTAGTTTATCGACTCACATCTATCTATTGGTACGTTATAATTTCTGAACCCACCACCTCTCTGTTTGACTGATGACCAGTAACTAAATCTGTAAATTGGTTTGATTAACCTTTACAGGTATAGACATACTCTAAGGCCATGTTTGTTCGCCGCCAAGTTCTATATGGGTCAACAACAGACTTGCTTAAATACATGATGGATTATTATGCCTAGATTGGTTATATTAGTATAAAGAACATTATTACTTTTGGCCCTTGGACAAAGGTGTGGCATACACCTTATTTCTTAGTCTCGCTAGGTCTAGCCAAACAACCTTTTGCGCGTGCACCATTTTCATATCTGAATATCAATGAACCTTGTCCTAGTTACTTGGAAGACACCAATTCCAATAGACAAGAAATACCACAAAATTAGTACGGCATAGATGAAATCTTTACTCGTAGGGGAATTGGAAAAATACGTACCTTGACATGAGTTATAACCATCTCCTTCAAATTGCACACCGCTCACCAAAGGACATTGACAAACTCTACCCTTAAATGTGTCCTGTGGAAAAACATGATCCAGGTATAAGCAATAGAACCAACTCTATGCTTTTAAAAGCCCATCCATAATGCATGTCAAAGTGGGTACTAATTAAGAGGCTTTTATCCGCTCGGTATACCTGGCAAGCACTTATATTAGTTGTTGAGTCCATCCAACAGCCACCATTCCTCTCGAGGCACTCGTTGGTCTCAAGATCTATAAATATACCGCAATTGGCTATAAGAATCGGTACTCTTACATTTCACAATGTTCATGTAAGCAACAAACTAGACACACACACAACAGCACAACGAAGAATCAGGCAAATGCACAACGAAAGCACAACACAAAGATTTACGTGGTTCTACACAAAGTCCTACGTCCATGACTCCCACCACTAGATTCCATTATATTCTTGGGTAAGGAAGAAGTTACAATGACAAGATCTAGGTTACCAACAATGTACACTACTAGGGCTCCGACAGAGTTTTACTGTTTTATTTGAGAAGGGTATTGGTATTTTAGCATTTAATCATTTCTCGTGCCAAATTTCGCATAGAAAATGGAACAGTTCTATTTTACTGCAACAAATACTACGCGGCTCGATTGATTGTCTTCACTTGATTGTGATATTTTAGAACTGTCACACCTAATGACTACACTGGGGACTCATTTGTAGAGGCAATAACCATTGGGGTGCTAAGTTATCCAAACGTCTTGAAAAATTAAGACAATCATACAAATGGGCCGTTCAGTTCTTGCAAGAGAAAATGATTAAGTTATGTGCTAATAGAAGGCCAGAAGACTAGACTTATGAGTCAAAATGGCAGGAAACTTGTTGTCCGGACTCAATTCCCTATCACATCGAAGAAACAAAGGAATGAATGTTCCAGTTCCTCCGTAGAGATTTTGATCATATTGTTCTGCATTTTCTGCTGTCTTCAAATATAGATTGTCGAGATTTTGAATGGATTGTTGGTAAAAACCTTAGTACCTAAGCAACGTCATGGTTTTTGAGTTCAGTAATAGTCATGCTTCAAAAACTCAGCATTTGTGCACTAGACATTTTGTTCAAACTAGAAAAGAATGAAATGACTGCAAACCTGAAGTCAAACAAATTTGAGGTGTGGTTGTTTCCTTAAATTCAGCACATACAGCCTTCAGCACAGCAGTCCTCTCCAATTTTCCTTCAAGAAAAGGTAGAACTGATACGTTATAGGAGACTATAAACTTTAAAGTACATCTTACCCCCAAAAAATCTATTAGTTATTGGAGCTATTGAGCTAACAACATTATTCTCTGATAGACCATTGCTGTCTTGTCAGACGAACCTCGGTATTGAACATTATTTACAACCAATGTTGGCAAGATGGTAACATCACCACGAGATCCTCGGCCAACCTATATTTCAGAAGTCAGAACGAAAGCAGTAAGTGACTAAGTTCATCTAGGTCAGTAAATGACATAATCCAATCTAATTCACTCAACCCAAGAACTAAATATGCACAAGAACAAGTACAAAATTAGTTTTAAAGAACTTTACGATCATCAACTAATAAGGTTGCGGTAGTACAAAGATACACATGTAGAGAAAAGTACAAACCAGGAGATCTTGCTCCTTTTTTAGGACTTCATTTTCTACATCAGCTTCCCGATCGCCCATGCATTTCTTTATCTTCTCAATTGGCAGATCTGGTGGATCAAAACCGAAGATTAAGAAATACTTATGGGTCAAATACCAGACCTTACCCACAAAAAAAAAAGGATTCCAGGAGATAGAACTTAGCTACTTACCGAGAGATTTCATGACATCTTCAGCGCATTCTACACTATATCTCTTTTCTTTCATAGAACACCGGATATGGAAATCCGTCACGTAGTCCCACCAAACCCATGACCGGTTGCTCTCATAGGCAACCCTATGCACACAAAGCTGTCTCAAGTTCTCAAACACCACATCCTTCCCTTCATACCCCTGTCCAAAATCGTGCTCTGGATCCGGCGCGCAGTATCTCCCGTGGTTTATACACTGTGATATGCACTGATTGCTGAGAATGAAAGGCTTAGGACAATACCAAGTTATATAATGCGGCGTGAACTGGGTGTAACCACCCTTTTCAAGAATCTGAGCATGTCCTTTGAAATTCTTAACAAAATCCATCTGCTCATCACAACGGGGGCCACACTCGTCGTTGCTATTAGTCCACAGCTCATACTCAACCCTTTCATCCGGGTGGGGCATTGATTCTGACCAGTCTAATTTTAGCACAACTTCGTCACCTTTCTTCAACGCAGCCTTCAAGGACTCGCCAAAGGACCGCTCTATTAAAACCGATGGAATCCCAATCTTTTCTATGTATTCACTTGCGTCAGAACTGTCCTCTGGAGAATCCATAGTAATCAGCGGCTCATCCACGCTATCAACCACCAAAACTGTTGCAGCACCAGCCTGTTGACCGTTCCATGCCTTCAAAGCAAAGTAGCAATCTGAAAAGAAAAGGAAGTGAGTTTACTGACTCAAAACTCATGTTTCCCTGCCAATTCAGTCAACAACTTTTTTTCCCATACTTCAAGTTCAACCCCATTAAAGTTCCATTTTTCAAGCGCGTCCAATTGATCCTTCATTTTTCAAGTACATAATACCCCCATAACATAAATCGATTATATGTAACCATCACAATTTAGAGTTCACGATCATAATATAAAATAGCTAAAATTCTAAATTCTATCACAACGATAAGACGTGTTAGTTTCGTGACTTCTGAATTAATAGACGAAGTACTTTTTTGATAAAATGCGGCAGATTTCTTGTTATGTTAAATATTCTGATTTCTGACAAAGCATAGCATTCTTCTAATAATAATGGGCGACCCCAATGAAAAAGTCAACGGTGCAATCTCTGTGTGTGTGTTCGTGAGAGAGAGGGAGAGGAAGGTGTTAAAGCATCCAACTCCAAACCAATTGGCAAAGAGTGGAGAGACCGCCCAGGCTCATATACTAGTTTTGGAGGAGATAATTAACCGATGTGGGACAAACTCTAACAGGAGGAACTGATTGATCCATTAGCTGATACATCTTTTAGCACAAAGCCACAAAAGACAGAAACAAAATCCGGGAATTCAAAAAAAAAAAAAATTCAGGGACAAAAAAATCCGACTAAAAAAACAAAATGGTTCAGCTCTTCTAGACCAATTTAAAAACTTTGCGAAATAGTCAATTTTTTACGTGGAAGAAGCCAAAGAGTTAACTGTTAATAACGGGTTAACCTAAGTCATCTATTTAAATTATTGTGAAATTCTGTTACATTTTAGAACATTTTTTTTCCAAATATTCATGTCTATTCTATTATTCAGGATGGTGGTTGGGTGTGGCCTAGGGCCAGAAACAGATTTATTCAATAGATCATTGCTGCTACCCCCCTGAATTCCTTCCTAAGCAAATTGTCTTGATCGTCGGATATCATTGAGAAATAAATAGGAAAAGCGTTATCGAACGATTTCCTGCAATTCTTCCCGGTATGGAATGACTAAATAATCAAGCTACAAGTCTTGAACCATACGAAACGCACTCTTTTTTTGTCTTTCAGAGAAAAGAAAAAACAAAAATATGCCAAAGGAACTAAAAATTAGACTATGATAACAAAAAAAAAAAAACAAAGTTGGATCAAACTTAGCCTAAAAACACCTTATTTGCCGCATATGAATATCTATCTAGCACAATCAAAAGTAAAGTTATTGGGGAGGAGTTCAGGGGTGTTCTAGTGCGCAGTAAAAGAACTTTTAGAAAAAAAAGGTTTTTCAAGCCCAAATATAATGAAAATAAAAAATAATTTTTTAATTTTTTTATACCTCGTTTAAAAGATCTCGATAAGATCTATCAAACAAGATCTATATGATAGGAAAATAATTTTCCGAAAATTATTTGCATAAACACATGATTTTTGAGCTTGAAAAACCTTCTTTTTCCTAACCTTCCTTCCTTTTACTGTTGAAATGGAACGGCTTCTCAAAAGGCTAAACCAGAGTAAAGAACAGAGGAGTCACATCTAGGCACCCCCAACAACTATGTCCAAAACCTAGCAAATTAGAAACCTGCCGATATCCTTTTGAAATCGAGTGACACCCCATCCGTTAAGTTTCTTATTTTAACATACTTATTTTCAGCTTTACGAGACAGGTCATTCTCTCACAATACATCATTTTTAATTTAAAAAACAAGTACTTATTTCTCTTAGCGGAACAGTACCTCAATCAAGAAAAATCAACAGACTTGATCAAAAAGGAGAAGAAAAGAAAATTTAATAGCATTTCTGAAAAGGGTTTGTTTGGAACTTAAAAAAAAGGAAAAGAAGAAAAAGAAATTGAAAAATTTCCTTTTCCCTTGTTTGGTTTCAAAGGAAGGAAACAGGCAAGAAAATACTCGTAGTAACAAACTAAAAATAAACCGTAGTGAATTTTTCCCCACACTTCCCTCCAAATTTCCTTCGTAATTATTTTTTCTCCTGCACTTTTTTTTTCTCAACAAAAGGAAAAGAAAAGAGGAGGGAAATCGGACGGAAAATTTACTATTCACTAAAATTGAAAATTTTATTGTCTTCTCTCTATCTCTCCAACCAAACAAACCAAATAGGGATTTTTTTATATTTAATTTTCTTTTCTTTTTCTTGCGTTCCAAACAGATACATATTCAAAGACTTTCACCAACAAATTCAAAGACCATCTCACCAAAAGAAGCTACAGATACAATTACAAAAATATTCTGTATCTATATATTCGCTGTTCTTAGTATTTTACCTCCACGATCGAGGAGAAGAATTGTGGGCATACAAGTTTTGGACTTGAAGGGGTGATCACCGTCAAAGGCGGTGCAGCCAAGCGCGCCTTTGTCAGGGTAAACGACGGAGCCCACCATGGACCCTCCATAATTGGGCACTCCGAAATTTGCTATCGCCCCGCCGTGCTGGGAGCGCAGGCTCTCGGGGTGGATAACTCGTATGCTGTTCTTCTCCACCACGAAACGAACATGAACAGAGCTCACGGCCAATACCAGTATCGATACAACCGAAGAAGCCAGCAACAGTGATGAGTTTTTATTACTAGTATTAAAACCCATGTCAAATACTCTGGTTTTCCAGTTTGTTGAGGGCGGGTCTGACAAGTTTGAGAGAGAGAGAGAGAGAGAGAATAATGGGGGTGACGAGTGTGGTCAAAAAGCAAACAAACGGTCTCAGTTTGGTGGTTGGGTCGTAGGGGAGAAATACAAAATAGCGTTACGTGAATAGTTATTTACAGAGGTAAATCGCGAGAATAGTTATTTACAGAGGTAAATCGCGAGCATTCTAGATGTTAATGAAATATTTTTGAGAAAGAATTACTCTTTTTAGGAAAAGTTTTATTTAAAGAGAAAATTAATTAGTCATCCTATTTGTCCAACTTATTTAGGTGCCCATCCTACTAGGTTTGAAAACTTAAGTTGACATCCTGAAATTTAAATAATACCTAAAACACTCCTAATCATGACAAATACATAAATCATGACAAAATCATGAAAAATACAGGAATTATGACAAAGTCATCCGAAATCATGACAACCTTATACAAATTTTTTAAGTTAGTTTTACATCCCGAATTTCTTCACCTATATAGTGAAGAATTTTAGGACCTTAACATAATTTTTAAAGTTAGTTCTATATCCCTAATTTCTTTACCCATATAGTAAGGAATTTTAGGATCTTAAACTAACATTTTAAGTTAGTTCTACATCCCGAATTTCTTCACCTATATAGTGAAGAATTTTAGGACCTTAATCTAACTTTTTAAGGTAGTTCTACATCCTGAATTTCTTCACCTATATAGGGAAGAATTTTAGGACCTTATACTAACTTTTTAAGTTAGTTCTACATCCCGATCTTCACCTATATAGGGAAGAATTTTAGGACCTTAATCTAAATTTTTAAGTTAGTTCTACATCCCGAATTTCTTCACCTATATAGGGAAGAATTTTAGGACCTTAATCTAAGTTTTTAGGTTAGTTCTACATCCCGAATTTCTTCACCTATATAGTGAAGAATTTTAGGACCTTAATCTAACTTTTTAAGTTAGATTTACATCCAGGATGATTTTGTCGTGATTCTGGATGACTTTGTCATGATTGCCGCTGTGCGGACCAAATTAACAAAGTCAATATTCCTTATTTAATTAGGTCCGCGCAACGGCTCTATTAAAATGTAAAAAATTATTAAGGGCAAAATGGGTATTATTTAAATTTCAGGATGAAAACATAAGTTTTCAAACCTACAAGGATTAGGACTTAAGTTTCATGTAGAATAGGACCCCTATTTAAGTTCCCCTTATTTAAATCCGGACTGTTTAAAGCCGAAACGGACGGCTGAGATCGAGCGGCTAGTTACGTGAATAAAAGAATCACGGAGCCTCCGTGGATAAGCCAACCTCTATTAGAAGTAGTATAAAGTTTTAGTAGATTATTGAGAATTTGATTAGTATTATAAGATGATAGGTACAGAGGCCCCGTTTGATAAAGGGATTGGAGGTTGGGATTGGATTGTGAAGGTGATGGTATTAGTAATACCTTGTTTGGTAACCAAAATTGGTTCGGACTAATAGTCCGATGGGATTAATAGAGGGGGTATTAGGGGGTATTGTTAATACCCCGTGGGACTTGGTATTACAGGGTATTAATAGTCCAATCCCAACTCCTTCACATTACCAATCCCTTTTCATTACCAATTTCTTCTAACAATCCAATCCCATCATCTAATCCCATCTCAAACAAACATGATATTAATAATCCCATCATCTAATCCCATCCCAAACAAACATACTCATTATCAATCCCTTCTCATTACCAATCCCATCTCCTTACGAATCCCAATCCTAATCCCATCTCCTTACAAATCCCATCCATCTATCACTGTTATCAAACGAGGCCGAATTTCTTCACCTATATAGGGAAGAATTTTAGGACCTTATACTAACTTTTTAAGTTAGTTCTACATCCCGATCTTCACCTATATAGGGAAGAATTTTAGGACCTTAATCTAAATTTTTAAGTTAGTTCTACATCCCGAATTTCTTCACCTATATAGGGAAGAATTTTAGGACCTTAATCTAAGTTTTTAGGTTAGTTCTACATCCCGAATTTCTTCACCTATATAGTGAAGAATTTTAGGACCTTAATCTAACTTTTTAAGTTAGATTTACATCCAGGATGATTTTGTCGTGATTCTGGATGACTTTGTCATGATTGCCGCTGTGCGGACCAAATTAACAAAGTCAATATTCCTTATTTAATTAGGTCCGCGCAACGGCTCTATTAAAATGTAAAAAATTATTAAGGGCAAAATGGGTATTATTTAAATTTCAGGATGAAAACATAAGTTTTCAAACCTACAAGGATTAGGACTTAAGTTTCATGTAGAATAGGACCCCTATTTAAGTTCCCCTTATTTAAATCCGGACTGTTTAAAGCCGAAACGGACGGCTGAGATCGAGCGGCTAGCTCTGTGAATAAAAGAAGCACGGAGCCTCCGTGGATAAGCCAACCTCTATTAGAAGTAGTATAAAGTTTTAGTAGATTATTAAGAATTTGATTAGTATTATAAGATGATAGGTACAGAGTAATAAGTTTAATTCGTCCAAAGATTTGTGAGTGAAACATTTTGCGTATGGTATGGCCTGCCGATTGAAAAAGAAAATTAAGCATTGCATATGGCCTGTTTGGCTCAATAATTAAGTCGGATTACATTTAATTTAATTTTTTTTTGCATTTGTTAAATTTTTTGCATCAATTAATTGTGAATTGTTGGCTCATCGCAATGGGAAGAATTTAAAAAATAAAAAATATTAACTAGACTATATTTTTTTGAATACAGTAATTTAAAAGTTCTGTCTATTATAGGGTATTTTTGTTTTTAGTGGGCTTTTCTAAGATTTTGATCATAATTTCTAATTTTTAGAATTTCTCCCATGGCGACGACCTATAATCCACAAAAATGAACGACTCGATCATTCTTGTGCGCCCGAGACAAGCCCGCGAAAAACCAAATTGGACGGGACTTGGAGGGACAGTGCTAGGCAAGACCCGAATCCTTGGTCGTTTGGTATTTTCTCTCTCTAAAAGTCTTCTCTTGACTTGGAAGCCATCAGTCGATTCAGTCTACATTTGAGTGTGTGGTTTTTTGTTGTTGGACATGAGCGTCCTCTCATCCAGTTCAGTTCATTTTGATTTTTTGTGGCCACGAGCTCACAAAAATAATCGGAATTTTTCACTTTGTAAAACTTGTGAACTTCTTCAATTATAAGAAAATTTAAGTTCAGTTGATACCGATCGATTACTTATCGGACACATTTATCTCGAAACAAATGTGTTTGATTCAAGAGAACACAGTGCCTTTGCCACAAGACAAATGTGTTCTGATAAATAATCTATAGATATCAACTGAACATGATTTTTCTCATACATGAAGAACTTGATGAGCTCTACAAAATGAGCGACTCGATCATTCTTGTGCGCCCGAGACGAGCCCGTGAAAAACCAAATTGGACGGGACTTGGAGGGACAGTACTTGGCAGGACCCGAATCCTTGGTCGTTTGGTATTTTCTCTCTCTAAAAGTCTTCTCTTGACTTGGAAGCCATCAGTCGATTCAGTCTACATTTGTCGATGTCGATGATGTTGATGTTGTGGCGTAAAAGAAACGGGAGGGTGGTTTGGACGGAGTCAGCTAAAACTACCTGGGAATGAAACTTCCTTCCTTCCAGCAAATCCAGAGTTAGAGATCCTTCCCAAAGGACTTATCAGCAAACTGGACAGCAGAGATGCGGTCCAAGTGATTACAATCGTGAGATGATATTTTTAAGAGTTCAGATTTGTTTTCAATCTATTACCGAGAATAATAGACTTTTACCAGTAAAAGATTTAACAAATCTGAACCATTAATTATCAAGATGAAGCTTCCTTTCTTCCTTCCAAAGTTTATAGATTCTTCTCTGAGAATCGGACTTGTCTGCAAACTGGACTGCAGAGGTATATACGGTCTAAGTGATTGCAATCATGGGATAATATTTTTAATGGTTCAGACTTGTTTTCAATTTATTGCCGGTAGTAAGAGACTTCTACCGGTATAAGATTCAATAAATCTAAGCCATTGATTATTAAGATGAACGGTTCAATTGAATCGTATAACCTTCTCTGCAGAGAAGCCGGATCCTTCTCTAACTTAAAAGATGGGTTGAGCTTCCCTCCATCCCTTTACCCTTCATACCCAACTAAACTCACTTATTTTGACTCCCTCTTGGACTCGGGGGTATTTCTGGTAATGAAAATTTTGTAAATTTTTATTTGTGGTTGAGAATTTGTTAGGTGTTTTCGGTAGTGAATAAATTGTTGATAAATGCTAAATTGTTTTTGGTAGTGAATAAGTTGTTGATAAATGTCAATTTTTTTTTTAAATTGCAAATTTTTATTTGTGATTGAAAACCAATACCTATATGTACAAATCTTCTAAAGTGGACGACTTAACCTAAAAACAATATTCACTATCCACTGTAAAACGATTTTTTCTTACATCTATCAAGGTGGTTTTTTTATTCAAATGTTCACGAATGCAAAAGGTACAAGATGAATGATTGGATTTTTTTTTTTGGCATGAGATATATATCTCTATTATAAAATAGAAGAGTGTGGGGACAAGTTGTTGCAACGGCTCAGATTTGTTTGATCCAATGGTTGAGAGGCATTCCATTCATTTGATTAAAGTGCCCACATCCCTCACATGTATTACAACATTGCCATTAGATCCAACGGTCTAACCCGTCCCATCCCTACCTTCCGTTCAAAAATCAAACCTACTCTCTCTCTCTTCTAACCTATTGTCCGGCCAGAATGCAGAAGAAGTGTTGTAGACAACACTACTACCACATCCAAATGGACGATGAAGAAGCTCCTAAATTCATAAATTATTGTCTTCGTTTTTTTAATTGTCTGTAAATTCGCGTTTAAGGCCGGTCAGTCACTCACACTCTCTTCTAATTTTCTATCAATTTTCTTTTGCAAAGTTAATCGTTTCCTCTCCTCTCAATTTTGGGTGTAGATCTAAGACTTTGATTGACTGACCAAACTAGGCAACGGAAATTCACTGTCCTCAGTAACAGACTCTCTTGCTCTTTCTTTGATACTTTTTTGGTTCTGGTTATTCTGTTATCTATTTTCCTTTGTCTAGCTGCACATTGGGTGAACCATATTGGGTGTGCGGCTGAGCAACTGATTTCGTGGTGTTTTCAGAAGAAAAGAAAGGGATTTAATGGCAACGGTTCTAGATGTGATTATTATTTGGTAGTACTTCGGAATATTTTTTGGTTTTGTCGGGAAAATTTTGTATCCTTAGATGATGTGTTTGTAAATCAAAAACATGTTTCAGTACGTATGGTTTTTGACTTTTTGGTACTCAACCTAATTGTTTCATAGATTTTTTGGTTAATATGTTTTGTGCTGAAAAATACTTCATCAGAATGCCCCAAATCTAATACGATTAATGCTGTAAGATCACTTCTTTTTGTCCGTTCTGTTTTGTGTCAAATTAATTAGTAATTTGTTTGAGTTGTTAAACTGTGACATCATAGATGTGACTATGCTTGAAATCTTCGGGATCAAAACTCATTCTACCCCTTAGAAATTCATGATTTCATGCTCAAATAACAATTATTTGCCCAATCCGAAGCCAATCAAGGACAACCTTTGGGCCGAAGCCAGAACACTCCAATGGGTCTAAAAAACTCAGATAATACAATAAGCTCAGAATAATTACTTGCATGTAAATTGACAAAATTAGGTTTGTGAAAGCTTGATGCAGTCTAATTTGCGCTTATTATTCACCGTTCTACCTAGGTTAAAAATTTAGTTGGGGGAGTGTCATAGAAATGAGTAATTCTCTTTCATGCCACCAAGAAGAGAATCACAGAGTACACACTAATGAATCGATTTAGTGTTTGAGCCATTAGCAAGTGCTGTAGGGACGGGAAATTCTAATCGGGGTGGAAACTGTTCTGTTTCCTCATACTGCTATCTAACTCGAAAAACTTTGCAGAAACTGAATCTGGGTCCTTCCATACACTCTTTACTCAAAGATTGTGCAATGAGCAGCTCTGATGGAAGACTCAGTTTCTATTGCACCTTCATTTTTTTCCCCCCCTTCCTGTTGTACCTAATATTTTTTGGAAATAATCGCGGGAAGTGAATGTGTAGGGAGGCCTAAACTCTCTGAATCTTGGGCAATACAAATCCATACCAACTCTGTTAGTTGTAATATCTTTTGGAAAGAAATCTTGGGAAGTGAATGTGTAGAAAGGCCTAAAGTCTCTGGATTCTTGGGCTATATCTAACAATGTAGGCACCCAGTGGCTATGATTCACTTGATCCAATAGTCTTTTTTCTTTTGTTCCATTAATTCGTGTGTTGTCTGATTTTTGTCTTCTTTTTGTTTTTGGAATCTGACATTGATTAGTACCCTTCAACCCTTTATTTTGTGATTGCTTTGCTGATGTTATGTTTCTCTTTGGTTTAGGGTGGTGAAACATGTTCCCATCATAAATGAGATATATTTTGAGGTGAGGCCCCTAAGCAATGTTACGCCGTCCAATATTTCTGACAGAAAAAGAAGCACGAAAATATTGAATATTGAAGCTGAGTTCTTTGGTTGTAGTTGTGTTTAATGTCAGGTTAACTTTGTAGCAAATAGTGTTGTAGTATGAAGGGGAAAATCACGAAAATATGGAATATTGAAGCTGAGTTCTTTGGTTGTATTTGGTCGTTTTTGTACTTTGTTAATGCCTTCTCTATAGAAATTGAAAAATACGGTTTTGATAACAGAGTTCTTTGTACCAGGTTAATTTTCAACAATTTTAGCCACTATCAAGATTCAAAAGGTAATTCCAATTCCAATTGGGGTGGGTAGTGCCGTAGGCACGGGCAACCACTAGTATTCTATAAGTTCGATCATTTTGTTTAATTAGCAGGATTAATGGTGATATATAATATGTTTAATCTCACCAAATATGCAATCTTATCAATTTTATATCGATCGACTTAACGACGACTCACCCCGATTTTTTTGTGTGTACTTACATTTGGTGTGATTATATATCCCAACTACATTAAGTTCTAGTTGTAAGAATTACTAAAAATCTCCAACGTGTGGTCCTCTTGAATAATTTTTTTTTTATCCGATAGCCATATAGGCTCCGTTTGTTTCGATGGAAAATGTTTTTCATGGAAAATACTTTTTCAGAAAACAAACTTCAAACTTTTATTTTCCGGTGTTTGGTTGGCACTTGAAAATATTTTCAAAAATCAACAAAATAGTGTAGAGAGGGAGATGGGGAGTTTAAACGGTGCAGAGATATGAGATTATTAGAATTGAACGTGGGTCAGGACTGACGATCAAGGAAACTGAGCAGTGAGAATTGCAGTAGAAGGCAGCGGGTACATTTTGGAAAATAACTTACGAAAGATTTAAGGGTAAGTCATTTTCATCCAATTGATGGCCTCATTTTTTACACAACCAAACACCGGAAAATAGGTAAAACATTTTACTGGAAAATATTTTACGTCCAAACAAATGGAGCCATCATCTCAATTTTTCTTTGAGATTACACTTGCCTACTATTTTTGGGATTTTGGGGGGCTGCTGGCTGCTATCCCAGAGCAAAATTAAGCCGTCTCGAACTCAAAAACTTGATCCGAAACGTTCACTTGAAAGATCTCATTGCCTACTATGGCCTTGCAATAAATCAAGTCAATAGAACAGTGATAATATAGTGAACAAATCACTCTTTTTAACTTTATATTTTGGACATTGATAACAACATTGTAAACAGATGATTCCTTCACTAGCTTATCGATGTTCGATCGACTCGATTTTTCATAAGGCACAATACACGATGGAATCTTTCAATTGAACGTTTCAAATCAAGTTTTTGGGCTAGGGACGATATTGATTTGCCTCAGAACAGCAGGGCTCCAATCCCTATTTTAGTTTATACTAGCAATGATGGAGTTTTTCCAATTAAGGAATATTTATTTTTAAAAGTGTAGTCTTTCACTTGACCTTAAAAAAAAATGATATATGGTAGATATAAATGCAAAACTTGAACATTTCGGAATGATACTTTGAGGTGCTTTTCATGTCATTTTTGGGACATGGTGGCTATAGAGACCCGTGTTTTAAATTCGATAATTTCATTGTTTAAATGAAAATTAGATTATTGGAATAATGTGAGACATCGTTAAATATGAGATTTGGAGCGAATGTGCAAGAACTTGAAAGTGAGGGGCGTTAGTGTAATACAAAGATAATGAAGTATATATAGGAGTGTATGTGGGTGTGAGAACCACACAATCCACCCCTCCCTCTCTCTCTATCCTCTCTCTTTCGGCTCTCTCTCTCTCTCAAACTCTCACACTCCAACTCCCGAAAATACTTCGAACCCACCTCAATCCGCCGCAAGGTTTTTGCACTCTAAGTGTTTTAGAGCTTGGAAATTTGTGGGTTAGAGCTTGGAGAGGAGTATTCGGTTGATTCAAAGTTTTCGGAGCTAGGGCTTGCTTGATTGAGCTTGCATTTCATTCTTTGACTTTAAGGTAGGGATTTCTCACTTCTATTATGTGTTTATGTATTGATTTGGTGTTTGAATTTTGCCCTAGATCGTTGCTTTCGTAGTTTAGATTTATTCTTGTAAAATCTGAAAATCTAGGTTCTACCGGTAGGAATTTTGACCCTATCGGTAGAAACGCTGTCTAGTAGTGCCATTTTGTGAAATTTTGGTCTCCTAGCGGTAGGGTTTGAAAAATCTGTGTTTGGTTTGGTTTTTAAAAAGTTTTTTGAAAAATAGTAGGAGTAATAAGTGGAGTGAGAAATATTGGAAGTAGGAGGAATCTAGGGAGAATCTAGGGGGAATTTTTTGAAAACTAAAGAGAACACGGCAGCATTTTTTGCAAAATTTTGAACGGCCATAACTTTTTCATCCGAACTCCACTTTGGGCAAATTTTATATCGAAATTCATGTACCGGAAATCTACTTTCCAACGGTGGTGGTCTCATAGCCTAATTCTAAGCTGATAAGGTTTGGTAGCCAAAATAAGATAGATATATTCGTATACGTTGGGCCTTTTTCCTTAGAATCGTTTGGGTGAGACACAGATATTCTTAGGTTCACCTGAGTACTTAATTGAATGGTTTGACGAGACTAGTGGTATACTTAAGGCTTTGTAGTAGGCGTTGGGTTTTGTATGAGTCTTTTGACACCGAAACGAGGGTTTAGAGAACATAAGAAATATATGTGGGCAAAAGTTGCATGTGTTGACATGCAATGTGAAAAACGAACACATAGAACACTCCTTTAAGTTAAACAACGCTAGGCGTGGATACATGATACATTTTCCCCATGTTTGATATGTGGTACATCTCTTGCGTAACCTGTACGGTTTTATGAGTTGCATGGTGGAAATCTATGAATCGTTGTGAGAATATCCCTTGATATGTGAGTGTTTGTATGGTGATGAAAAACTAATAACATAATGATAGTGAGTTGACTGAGGTGAAATTATCTGTACTACTTCTATGTGAATAAACATTCGTTGTGAATTCATTATTTGAGATTGAGATGAATGGCTGAGTTGTAAAGTGTATTGGAGGAATTTTGGTATGGTGACCTATACTCTGTGGTTTGATTCAATTCCTTAGTGAGGGAGGTATAGGGAGTAGCGGGACTCCATAAATGGCCTGGAAAGAGCACTCGCTTATGACGTGTGACGTGAGTTTGCAATGGTGATTTATATAAGTAAATGTAAGGGTTTGTTTGATAAATATACAAGAGAAGTGACTGATTGTCAAACACTACCATAGAGACATATATCGATAGGTTGTTTTCTTTAAATGAGTGTTGTTATGACTAAGGTGAAGTCGAAGAGCGGATAGAATACTTGAAATAGGATGAGGGAGAGTATCTTTCAGGCGATTTTGACAGGACTTTCAGATTTTGATACAATCTCAATAACAACCAATACAAGCTCAAATATGGCACTAGAACACTCAAATAACATATAAAGAGATGTAGAATTTCCCATCTCAAGTCGGAAGGTGAAATCCAAGCGAATTGAACAAGCCCTAACTTCCGGAACCTCAAAATCAATTGAATACTCCTCTCCGAGCTAAACCCAACGAACTACGAGCTCCAAATCATGAATAGAGGGTGGAATGAAAGTCAATCTTCTTGGGTTTTGAGGTTGGAGGTGAAATTTGAGAGTGGGAGGGAGAGAGGTGGAGAGAGCCGAGAGAGGGAGAAAGAATGGGAGAGAGAGAATGAGATGGGGAAAATGGAAAATAATTTCCCCTGACACACACACGTATACACACATACACTATATCACACTAACACCCATATTTTTCAAACCCTTGCACAATTACCCTCCACAGCCAAACAACAGCCCTACTACATTCATGTTTAACAAAACCAAAACCACAGGAAGTGAAAGATTTCTTCAAGACTAAACGATCATGAATAAACCACTGCTATATCGGAGGGAGGGTCTTGATCATCGTTGCATCTCCTCACAATCACCTCCGTGTCCGATTCAATATGCACCTTAGGACACTTAGAGTAGTCCCTAATTTTAATCCATTGTGAATGGCCAAAGCTTCAGCAATTCTGGACCAGTTGATCCCATCATGAATAGCCAGAAAAATACCTATAACCCAACCATTATCCTTTCGAGCCACTACCCCTGTGCCAATAGTATTTGAGCTCTTGCAAACCGTTGTATCGACGTTTATCTTCATCACATTCATCTCAGATAGCTGCCACACCAAGGTCCCCGTCAAAGAGGAACTCAAGGGGGGATGGGGGCCATATTGTTAACGTCCTAAAACTCATAAAAATCACCTTGCTCTTTTCTACTAACAGCATCTGTTGCCCAAACTATTCCATTGAAAATAAAGTCATTCATTGCTTGCCATATCCACCAACAATAAAGTAAAGCCATACCTAGGAAGGAAGAGGGCAAACGACACTGTGTTATACGATCGTAGATGCATTCCCACCGATCAACCTTGTGCCTACATTCGAGCAGCTCCTCAGGTCTTAGCCGTAATGGAGAGTGGATCCAGACTTTGATTGCAACCTCACACTGAAAAAGAACATGCGCGATTGATTCTTCTGCTTTACCACAGGGAGTGCAAACTGGGTTCGGCTCTGACTATGCGTGATACCAATGCTGAATTTGTTAAAAATATAGAATTGTAGCATCACACAAGAAATCATTCCGCAATTCCATATGGTTTAGATATCGAATCCATATTTGTGTCCATATTCACACAACAACCTATAGTACCTCATCAAATAGAAAAGTCGGACATCTTCATTTTGTTTATGGCAATTAATCACTTTTCAAACGAAAACGAACGGTAGCAATAACTAGAGTATGCCCCACCAAGCCCACAACTAACCTAACCAAACCCATACCTAAACATCATATTTTGTCTTACTCACTTTAAACAAGAAAACCATGCCGAATGATTTTCAAACGTAAATTTCACTATCCAATAATTGAGAGCACAAAATATAGAGATTCGGCTTCAATAGAAACAAGTGGGTAGAGAGAGGTCACAAAACATCATTTAGTAAATTTGGGCATTAAACTAGATTTGAATTTTGGCTCTTGAATCCAATCAATTTTGGCGATGGACTTTTGGGCTCTCCTACAGCACCGTTGGGGGCGTCTTACTGCAGCAATGGGGTGGGAATATGCTTCAGCTAGATGTAGATCAAGGCTTATTCGTCCACCTATCCGAGAGGATCGGTGGGTTCCAACACCGAAGCTGTTTTTTTTTTTTTTTTTACTTTTCTTTGGATTTTGTTTTTCATTTTCGTTTTCCCGGGGACCGGTGAGTCCTTCTATAGTTTGTACTTTTTAGTTTATATTATATGTTTCAATTCATTAAAAAAAAAATGGAGCATTGTGTTCACTTCATATCCGTCGATGCCTTATCTTCACCATATAGTATATACCAAAAGTCTACCAAAAGTCAAGAGGGGACAAGGAAGATAAATATGGGTAGGGGTTCCTTGAATGAATTAAGTGATGAAAAGTTCAACAAAAACCCTATTGGAGGTGGAGCAAACAAGACTTTTCCAAGAAGACCAAAAAGTTAATCACCGAGACCGCTATCACAAACTCTATTTCAATCACTTTCAAATGAAAACCAAAAAAGTTAGTGTTAGAACTATGGTTCATATGTTAAGCATGAAGAGATACTAAGGAATTTTAGAAAGAAGGCCAAATGTCGGAGCGGAATGGAACGAGTGGAGCGTAGTGGAGTGATGGCATCTGGCCCATCGCCAATGATCTAGTGAAAGTAGACTAGACCGAAGGCCCAAGCGTTCCGTAATTGGGGGGTGTGGGGGGCGTAGTACGGTACGGTTTGTATAAGAGGTATTTTGGGAATACAGACCAAATACTAGGTTAGGGTTAGAATAGAGTCGGTATAAATACTCTATGTTGTAAACCCTATTTCGTACTATGATAATAAAAGAACAGCAGCCGCTCTCACTCCCGTGGACGTACCCGATTTTGGGGAACCACGTATATCTCTGTGTTGATTCTTTACTGTTTTATACTCGTAAATCGCATGCGTGTGTGTGACAATCCTAACAGTTAGTCACGTCTCAATTGGTTTCGACATCGAATTCGGCAAAGTCGTAACTGTATCTTGAGATCTCAGGTTCGATTCTTCTTACTAATAATTCTTGGAACCTGTTTGCATCCTAAAATGCGCCACCCAATGAGAAAATTATACGTGGCACCAAACAATGCTCTGGCCTATCAGAACATATCCCATTTTGACCCGAGATACAGGGGATCATAGGGTTAATGGCGATATTATTTTAGTACTAAACGGTATCGTTTTGAGGGGAAACGGCGGCATTTGAGCCTCAATTGAGGGAAATTAAGACGGTAATTAGGTTTAGCCATTGATTACTCATTAGAACCATCGAACGGTGGTTAATCTCTTGTTTTATGAAGCAATTAAATGTGGATGCAGAGAATCATTTTATAAGGTCCAGTTGTGTTGCATTAACCCGCGTTGCATAAATGCAGGAAGCCCACGATCCAGAAGACCTCCATGATCAATATTAGCAAACGTGAAGAGAGAAGAATTCTGAAGAAGCCAACCCAAGTAACTGTTCGAAGGCTCCACTCAACCGTTTTTTGAGGAATCATGATCAGCTCGAACGGGAACGTAGGAATTGAATGAGAACGTGGAGTTCGAAGGCAGGTTCGGCGTCTATAAATAGAAGAAGAAGTTGAAGAGAGAGGCCCCCGACAAAAATCTTATCATCTGACAACTCATACTCAATATGATTGCTCAGAGATTTATCTTAGTTTAGGACTTAGTTTAGTTTAATTTGTAAGTTGAAGGCTTGTTTGCATGTAAGACTACTTTTGATTAAATTCAAATTTCTTATTTCTTTCAGTCTTCTTCTTGCCAAAGATTAATCGTTTATAGGCTTGCTTTTGATTAAATTCAGTGCGCTTATATTTATGCATTAGTCTTAGAAAATCTCGAGAGTGTTTGTGCACCAATTTACCTTCGATTAGATTTAGGTTTGTTTGTGTTCAATCCTCTTAATTATTTATAAGCTCGCTTTTGATTAAATTCGGTGTGCTTATATTTCGGCATTGGTTTTAGCAAAATCTCAAGAGTGTTTGTATACAAACTTACCTTTGATTAGATTCAGGTTCGTTTGTGTTCAATCATCTTTTTTGATTTGAGGAAAGCCAGTTCTTTGCTTTGGTTGGCACTTTAAGAAAAAATCCTCTTAATTGAGGTAATTGAACGAATAACACAGTTGCCTGATATAAATTAGTTGTTTCAAATCACATTGAAAAGAATAATTTCTTTTGTGAAGTTCTTTTCTGGCACGCCCGCACACAATCATTTGTCATTTGATTGAGCTAATTCAGCCCCAAACAATTTTTTGGCACGTCCGGTGGGACCCAAAGGTGTCAAAATGCCAAGGCTTAGGAAACAAATAGGGACACCTATTAGTGTTTTGGAGCTAGAAGAGCAAGCTGTGCCAGAACAGGCTGCAGAACCAGGTACGCCTGTTAGCCTAGGTTTTGAGCCATTGGCTTTAGAAATGGAAGAGCCTCTACAGGAGGAGCCTTCTTATGAAATACCTCCTTATCATGTGCCCCCAAATTTCCAAGAGGGTCAGGCTAGTGGTAAAGACCTCAATAAGGATGAAATGTTTAGAGAAATGATGATAGCTTTTAGAGAGATGGCTCAAACTCAAAAAGCTATGATCAAAAGCATAAAAACTAGGTTACCTAATCTAGAGTTAGCAAACAACAGTCCAGCCAATATTGGACTAAATAGTCAGGCTAACTCAAGCACCCACCAAAGTCCCTTCGAAGGAAGGGTTGGAGAGGATATTGGATAGGGTAAGATGAAATCTAGACTAGGGAAAGAGAAAATGTACCCTGAGGAAGTACCACAATCTTGGTATGAGCCAGCAAAACCAACAAAACTGTTAGAGATTCCAAAGCAGTCTCATGGCATTGCCATTGGAGTCCCAAGAAATGCTGGGAACAGGCAAAGTGTCAACCCTCTCTTCGAACCTACTCCGGGGAGATGGGGGGATGACATAGAGTTGGAGCAAGGTTATAGACCAAAGAGAAGGGAGGTTAATCCACAAGACTCTCGTCAGGAGCTGCCAACTGCTAGGAATCCCTTCCCAACCCCTCGAGAGAAAAATCCTAGGTATACGCAAGCCCACGTTGCGCCCGAGAGGATGCAGCAGCCACCATATGGGAGGCTCACCAAGGAGAACCAAGGGGATTTAAACACTCATACTGGGGTCTATGAAGATGATTTAGTAGGGCAAGATCAGATGTAGTAAATCAAGGGCAGAACCTCTTTGTAGACAACCCAATGTTAAGAGACCAAGTTATGGGTCACATACAAGAGGTTTGTGGACCTTGAACTCGGGGGGTACAACCACAGATCTATAGAAAACCGTATCCAGAGTGGATAGACACAACGTTTCAAATCCCTAGAGAATTTAAAATCCCAGATTTTACTTTGTTTTATGGGGATGGAAGGCAGTCTTCCATAGAACACATTGCTAGATTTTCTACCTAATGTAAGAACTTGGCTCAAAATGGCTTCATGAAGCTGAAGCTATTTCCAAATTCCTTGTCTGGGCCAGCTTTTGCTTGGTATATTAATTTACCACCAGGATCAATAGCCAGTTGGTTTCAGATGGAGGAGGTGTTTCATGCTCAATTCTTCCATGCAGAACCCGAAGTCTCTATGGCAGACTTGGCTAGGTTAAGGCAGAAACCAGATGAAAAGGTAGCAGATTTCATATCTAGGTTCAAAAGGGCCAGGACCAAGTGCAAACTCCAACTGCCAGAGGCAGAATTTGTGAGGTTAGCACAAGATGGGTTGGAAAGGGAACTTCGAAAGAGGTTCGATTCCACTGAGTTTAGAGACTTTGCAGACCTAACCTACAAAGTCACTAGATATGAGTCATTGTTGGAAGAAGATACAGATAGGCATAATTCTTCTTACTCTACGTATTATAGAGATCCCAACTATGAGAAAGATGCTGCAGAAATCATAGAGCATGATCCTTGTGTTTGTGAGCCTCTAGTCCAGAAAAACGTTACCATAGGACATAAATTCAAGCAGAAGGAAATCACTAAAGTTTATTCCTTTGATGTAACAAAAGCTGATGAAATCTTTGATTATCTTTTGAGGAAAAAGATCATTAAGCTGCCATCAGAAGTTAAATTACCAACTGCAGAAGAAAAGCATGGAAAGACATATTGTAAATGGCATGATTCTTGGTCTCATTCAACTAAGTCTTGCAATGTTTTTCGTGGCAGAATTCAGGAACAAATCAAGAAAGGGAGGATCAAGTTCCCTGAAAAGGTTATGGGAATGGATGCCACACCTTTTCCAAAGATCGAAGAAGTGAACACTAGCGTGCCAACTTCATTGGCTCGAATTGTCAATAAATATTGGCAATACAAAGAAGCACCAGTGAATATGACTTCGGTCCAGCCTGCGAGGTGGAAGCCATATGCCGGTCATCCTCGAGGCCTGGGGCTAAGGCAAAATAATTACAGATCAAGCAATACTGGTTTCCCTTCACAGGGCTTCTCAGGGACAAACCATCTGCCCATGCTCGAAGCCTCATTCTTGGAGTGCTTATGCGTGGGATGCAGAGCCAACTATCTGGTTTTTATGGATCTGGACAGAAAAGGAGTTAGCTTGTTCCCTAAAGAGCACGGGATGAAACGAATTGCTCCAACACCAGCAAAACCAAATGAGAGTAAGCCTTGGTTGGCTTCGAAGAGGGATATGCCTTCGAATACAGTCCCTTATACGCAGAAAAGGGAAGCGCCTCCTCTAAAGAAGGCCAATATTGGCCAGACATCAGAGGCGCAAGATGAGGCTAAGCAGGATGAGTTTACATTGGTGAAAGGCGTCCCTGATTGATTTTTGAAGCAGGTTAAGCCTGATCTGTTTCAAGGATATAAAAATCCGACCAAAGGTGGAAACAAGACCTTCAAGCCACCAAATTCAAACTCTGGAAATTGGGTGTTGATAAGGGATCCCAAGTCCAAAATCCCACAGATGGTTCTTTTGCTCTCAAGAACACAGAAAAGGAAGCTCCAAAAGAAGTATTCTCTCTTTCAATTGGGAGAATCCTCAATTGGGGAAGAGTCTGGAAGGTGAGCAAGGCCTAATCCAAGATTCAACAGGGCTCAAAGGGACCCAGAAGAGTTTCGAATTCAGTATCGAGAAGGAGAGACTTTGCAGAAAGTAGTCACGGCGATGCTTGAAGAAGACTTCGATGTACCCTCCCCCAATTCATTGGCTAGCTACCAATCCGGGTTGCTAGAAACCATGTTGGTGGAACAGGAAGGGGTAGAGGGAAGCTCTTCTCCCATGGAAGTATCAGCACAGGAAGTCGAATCCAACAGAGTGGTGAAAGAAGAAGCAACTAACCCAACCACAGAAGCAGCAAGCATCCAGTTTGAAGCCAGCCAGAGGTTCAAGTTAACATGGTTTATCCATGTTCGATGGAATCCTTCAAAAGTGGCCAGGCGTCCAAAGATGAGGGCAACGCTTGATTGGTCAAGTCCGACACCTCCGAGTGTACACATAGTGGTGAAGAGCTGAATATTATATGCAATGATTGTGATCTGGAGGAAGTGGCCCAGATCGAGATGGATGAGAATCTGGTATGTGAAATTGAGCAGAATCAAGAGAGTTTGGAGGTAAGCTCAAAAGAAAGTGCTTGTTTTGTAGCAGATTCTATGTCTGACGTCGAATACCCATTGGTAATAGATTTAAATTATGTCGAGCCTTCATATCCATTTAAATTGCCTACCAATGCTATGCAACAACATTTACGTCCACTATATATTACTGCACACTTTGATAGAATCCCACTTAATAGAATTTTGGTAGAGAATGGGGCTGCAGTGAATATTTTGCCTTTCCAAACTCTGAAAAAGTTAGGAAAAGAAAAAGCAAAATTGATTCCAACCAGCACATCCATTGCAGGATTCACAGGGGAGAGCCAACATGCCAGGGGTATAATCTCCATTTGATTGGCAGTAGGTGGAATAGAAACAGACACTGTTTTCTTTGTGGTGGACACATATGCTAAGTATAATGCTTTATTAGGAAGAGATTGGATTCATGTTAATGGATGTATTCCTTCTTCTCTGCATCAGGAATTGATGATTGTTAAGTATGATAAGGGCAAAGAAGTGGGTGTTGAAGGAGTCAAAGCTGATTTACATCCATTTAGTGCCACAGCTAATTTTGCTGAAGCAGAAATGTACAGGTCAGATGTAGTTCCTTTGAGTGAACTGCTCCTGGCAGCCACCTACCCAGCCAACGAGATGGAATTGGGAGAATTGGCAGAGCTGAAGTCGAAGCTGAAACAAGCTGTTGATTATGAATCAGACACCCCAAAAGATGATGCTGCTTGGATGTAAATCCAAGGGAGATGTGGAAGAAGAGGCCAACTCATTGGCTTTAATAAGATATGTTGCTTTGGGGATTGAGCAGAAGATCCAAGAGGACAACATGTGGAAAGACGTTCTGCAGGATAATAAGCCTCATAAGGAGGATAACCAGCTAGCGTCCCAACAACAATTCGAAGCCCAAGATCTTTTGAAGGAGGTCAAATTGGGAGATGAGGAGAATCCCAATCCAGTGTTCATTAACAAACAGCTCGAATCAGGGCTGAGGGCTAAGTTAATAACACTACTGAAAGCTAACAAAGAATGTTTTGCATGGAGTTACAAGGAACTGCCTGGATTGGACAGGAAATTGGTGGAGCATAGGTTACCTATCAAGCCACAATTTAAACCTGTGAAACAACCAACCAGGAAGATGAGTCCAGAAACTATTGCAGGAGTCAAAAGAGAAATACAGAGACTGCTAGATGCTGGTTTCATCAGAACAGCTAGGTACGTCAAATGGCTATCTAATGTAGTTCCAGTCCCTAAAAAGAATGGAAGCATTAGAATTTGTATTGATTTTCGACATCTAAATACTGCAACTCCTAAGGATGAGTATCCTATGCCCAATGTGGACATGCTTGTGGACAGTTCGGCTGGACACAAGATGTTATCCATCCTAGATAGGCATTCGGGATACAACCAAATCTGCATAGCAGAGGAGGATGTACATAAGACAACATTTGCTTGCCCTGGCAATATTGGCATTTTTGAATGGGTCAAGATGCCATTTGGGTTAAAAAATGCTGGTGCTACATACCAAAGAGCCATGAATACTATTTTTCATGATTTGGTGGGTGGTTTTCTAGAATGTTACATAGATGATATCATCATAAAGTCAGATTCCGATGATGATCATTTGCAACATCTGGAAAAGACATTTCAACAATTGAAACTTTACCAACTAAAGTTAAATCTTGAAAAATGTACTTTTGGGGTATCAGCTGGTAAATTTCTGGGTTATTTGGTCCACAAGAGGGGGATACAGGTTGACAAGAACAAAGCAAGGGCCATTATTGAGGCCAAACCACCTTCGAACAAGAAGGAATTGCAAAGGTTTCTTGGTCAATTAAATTTCCTTCGTAGATTTATATCCAATACTGCAGGAAAGACTAAGATTTTCTCTTCTTTGTTGAAATTGAAGGAGGGAGAAGAATTCAAGTGGTCTAGAGAGCATAATGATGCCTTCGAAGCCATCAAGAGATACCTAGCCAATCCACCAGTGTTGATGCCACCTATTGAAGGGAAACCAGTGAAGCTGTATTTGGCAGTGACTCACGACTCAATAGGAGCGTTGTTAGCACAAGACGATGAAGATGGCAAGGAAAGAGCAGTCTATTATCTTAGTAGGTTTTTAAATCCTGTGAATGTAGATATGCTGCAGTAGAAAAATTATGTTTAGCTTTATTTTATGCTTCCAAGAAGCTCAGGCATTATATGTTGCCTAGAGTGACGTATGTCATTTCTCAAACTAATGTAATAAAGCACATGCTTTCGAAGCCGGTGCTTAGTGGGAAGATTGGGAAATGGATAGTATCTTTGATTGAGTTTTGCCTCGAATACATTCCTTAAAAATCAGTAAAGGGACAGGCATTGGCCAACTTTTTGGCTGACCACCCTAGTGAAATTGAAGTGCCTGAAACTCTACAAGCCATCATGGCTGACGTCAAACCATGGAAGTTATGGTTTGATGGGTCAAAAACTGCTCAGATGGCTGGAGTAGACATAATTTTGGAGTCACCTCAAGGTATGAAAACCAAATATGGATTTCGACTCAATGAGGGACAGTGTTCGAACAATCAAGCAGAATACGAAGCTTTAGTCATAGGATTCGAAATCTTACTCAGATTGAGAGTTAGTACTGCTGAAATCTTTGGAGATTCTCAGTTAGTAATTAATCAGCTGAATGGGCAATTTCGATGTACCAGCCCAGTTTTAACAACTTATTACCAACATGCTAAGAAGCTGATCGATCAATTTTTTATGATTACTCTAACTTATATCCCTAGATTCTTCAATGAAGAAGCTGACGAAATAGCTCAGAAGGCATCAGGGTATAAAGTTTTGTCGAAAAATGAAAAAGAGTTCTATCAGTTGACTCTAAGGAAATCTTTACCTATGTTAAGCACTAGGTTGACTGATTTCGAAGTGCTAGAGGTGAATCTTCCTCCTAATTAGAACGAGGATTGGAGGCAAGTACTAATTGACTACTTAACCAAACCAGATGCTATATCAGACAAAGCAACTAGGTTGAAAGCACTGAACTACATTATGTATAATAATGAGTTATTCAAAAGAGGGATGGATGGTCTCCTCCTGAAGTGTTTGAACAAGGTAAA
Source organism: Rhododendron molle (assembly GCA_025413875.1). Taxonomy (NCBI): domain Eukaryota; kingdom Viridiplantae; phylum Streptophyta; class Magnoliopsida; order Ericales; family Ericaceae; genus Rhododendron; species Rhododendron molle. The sequence goes on along the minus strand of CM046389.1, from coordinate 36,695,955 downwards.
TGCTTTTAAGGTAATGGTTGAGGTCCATGAAGGAATTTGTGGGGCACATCAAGCTGGCATAAAAATGAGATGGCTGATAAGGAGATATGGGTACTATTGGCCTACTATCCTTAAGGACTGCATTGATTATGCCAAGGGATGCCAAGCATGCCAACGAATGGGGCCACTTAAGCACTTACCTGTCACAAACTTACAATATGTCATAAAACCATGGCCTTTTAGAGGATGGGCTATGGACATGATTGGGATGATTTATCCCCCTTCGTCAGAAAAACACAAGTTCATCTTAGTAGCCACTGATTATTTCACTAAGTGGGTAGAAGCTCAAGCTTATGAACAGGTCAAGCAAACTCATGTTATTGATTTCATAAAAGGGATATATAGATTTGGAAGCCCTCAAACAATAACAGTGGATAACGGTTCAATATTCGAAGGGAAGTTGGTTAAAGCTTTTGCCAATAACCATGGAATTTTCTTGATATATACTAGCACATACTATGCCCAGTCAAATGGCCAAGCGGAATCAACCAACAAGATTATCAAAAGGGGAATCCAAAGAATGGTGGATAAAAACCCAGAAACTTGGCATGAGTTGTTATTGGACACATTATGGGCTTATAGAAATACAAAAAGGACTAGTACTGGCACTACTCCATTTGCTTTAACTTATGGGCATGATGCAGTTTTACCCCTGGAAATCACTGTAAGATCTCAAAGGGTAGCATCCCAAAGTGATTTAGACACCCAATCATATCATCAAGCCATGCATATGGAACTTGAGGATATTGACGAAACTAGATTAAAAGCTTTAAATCAGATCATGCTACAAAAGGCCAGAGTGGCCAGAAGTTACAACAAAAGGGTAGCTCTTCGAAGCTTCGACGAGGGTGACCTGATATGGAAAGTTATTTTGCCCATCAGAGATCGAAGGGTCAGGATGGATGGACTAGGAAAATGGGCTCCAACTTGGGATGGACCTTTCCAAATTCATAGGGTCTTGAAAGGGGGAGCCTATCATTTGAGGAATTTAAATGGTTACGTCCATCGAAGAAAGATAAACGGGAGACATTTAAAGTCCTATTTCCCTTCCATATGAGAGTCGTTTCATAGAAGACAGCTGTCTTCGAAGAAATGAACCTTGCTCAGGGGTTAGTTTTTCTCCAAACATCTATCTTGTTGTAGTCATTAACTTTCTCTGTGCCATGGTGTTCAAAAGGCAAATGGAAAAGGAGGTAGTCGGGAGAAATGTTTTTTTTTGTTCATGGCTACCTGTTCGATCTTGGCTCATAAGTGGCTTCGAAATGATTGTTAGCACAATTGGGGTAAGTAAAGTTACAAGACCCTGATGACAAAAGTTTTTATTTATTTATAAAGCACCCTTAACAGGTGCCATTACAAGACACAACCCGAGAGGGTTTTTAAGAAAAAAACAGACCCAAGTGGATCTGAAATAAAAAAAGAGATCTACTATGATCTCTTAAAAAGGAAAAACGGCCAGTCCTTGGCCCAGAAACCAAAATGAGGATTCTTGGTGACCCTCATAGTCCTAAAGGTGAGTCCTTATGAGGACCCACTCTACGGAGGACTTTTGGCCTCATGAGCTGTGAGGACGTCCGTGAGATCGTCCTAGGTCCTGGCCAAGCAAAGACGTGAAGATGTCTCCACGTCCACCAGCTGAGCTCGAAGCTGACGGATCTCGCTTCGAAGGGCTCGAAGCTCAGTTTGTTGGTCCTTCTTAAGCTCTTCTATGAGTCTTGCCATTCTCCTGGCAAGCTCCTCCATGAGTTCAGCAAGCTGGGGGGTTTGGGGGTTGGAGGCCATAGTAAATTCAAAAGACAGTAGTAAGGGGAATAAAGAGCGGATAAAGGGATGAATATTGATAGCTTTGGTTGTTTATTTATAGCCCAGAAGCATCAATATATTTCCCTACGACTATTGCGGGTATTAAATAAAAGGCAGGTGTAAAGCTCTCGAAAAACGAAACATCTAAGAGAGATAACCGCCATCAATCGTAGTAACAAGTAATACAGCTAACGAGGAGACTGTTGGGGATCCTCTGAGAATGAGTCGTACGTAAAATCCAAAGTTATCGTATCTCGAAGCACTTATTTGGGTTTTAGGGCTGTTTATTAAACGTATTTTCCATATTAAAAAGGGGTTCTCCTTTTCATGGGGAGGAATCTGTGATTGAGATACCAATCGGTGCATCAGAATGAATATAACAGCGGAAAGAATACTTTTTAGGGAGATTTCCGTTTGTTACAACCAAGCATAAACTCATTTGATATTATTTGGGGGTTTAGAACATACAGGCTTCGAAACCAACAGATAAAGTTGTGTTTGACCTAGTGGTCACGCCATGAAACTAGATGGGGGTACAATAATAAGAATCTTTCTCTGTTCATTACATTCATGAGGAAAATTACATTCAACACGCCCATCTAGAAAATGGAAAAGGAAAACTAATTAAGCATAGAAGTATCCCAGTTGTCCCAGATGTGGGTCTCCATCAACTGAGATACAAAAATTTGAGTAAAGCTCCATTGGTAGGTAGACGTACTTCGAGACCATCTCGTTAGATTCTTTGGTCTTCGAAGTCACAGCCTGACATGAATATGTCATGAGAGCTAATATGTCTATACCTAGGAGCCGTAGCCCAAGAAGAAGGCATCATGAGAGCTGATATGACTATACTTCGAAGCTGTGCTTCATAAGCTCTGGGGGGCGTATCATGGTAATCACTCTTTATGTGAAGTTTTAGAAGCTTTGAACTCTGGACGATGCAAAAGATCAAAGGGAGTGGTGAGTTATCTCCTCTCAAAACCCCTATTTATGTTGATAAAAGGGGAGGTGGTCATTTAATGTTTCAGATAGAAGTAGATGAGAGGTCTTATCTAGATTTTTCCGAAGTTAATGGATTGATACCTATCTAGTAGTACATTGATACCTATCCAATAATCGGATTGACATGCTACTGTACGAGGGTTAAACATTAAAAAAAAAATATGTATTACAAGTGTGGAGTAATTACAAGACCCATATTGGACATTATTTCTCGAAGGGAATGAACATTAGTGTCTAATAATGAGGCTTGGATAGCTTTTTTCTGCTGCACGGCTCGAAGCGAGGGAATGAGCTGCGGTAATGTTTGTTCACCCTTCGAAGTCTCATCTTCTAGTGACTGGGATTCAGCAAGAATCTTGTGGAGCTCATCTGTGACCCTTTGCAGTTCTTCTTCTAGCCATGTTTTTCTCCTGTTAAGTTCTGCAAACTTGTCCTTTCGAGCCTGATGCAATAAAAGCTTAGAGGCGAGCTTAGAGGCTGTAGCTTCCATTTTTTCCACTTTCATAGTGGTCTCTTTAAAACCTTCGGATAAGAATTGGTTGTGAGCAACCAATTTACCAAATTGATTGAGGTTTTCTTGAAGAATGGAGCTAGTGGACAAGGGAAGCTCGTTCGAAAGAAGCAGAGCTCGGTAGCACACTTCGAAGTGATGAATTAAACCATGTTCTAGGAGAGCAGGGAGCCCTATGCAATGTAGAGCTTTTAGGTGATGTTTTAGCATCCGAACCTCGTCTCCTGTGGGAACGTGTTTAATTCTGAAAGAGGGAGAACTGGGAAGTGTGGATGGATTCAGAAGTTGCTTAAGACTTTCTAATGGATCAGAAGAAATGGGAGACATAGGGTCAGCAATTCTGTCACAGAATAATCCCAACTGGTATCTGTAAAAAGATGCATCGAAAGCCACTATAGGAAGGTCAATCGAAGAGGAAGAAGGTTCATCAGGAGACGTTAGTGAACCAAGGCCCAGGGATGGGGCTGTTTCCATATCGATGGCAGAGTTGTCTACCTGTAGCATAGTAGAAAAGTAGGGATGAGTAAAACAAGAAGTAAGGACACTTAATAGGGTGTTTGGACTTAAAAGCTACCTGATCCTTTGAAAACGTAGGAGTATCAGAGTCCTGTTTTTTGAAGCCCTATACCAAGGAGATTGGTAGAGCAGAAGTGGACAAGCATGGAGAAGAGTCCTGTTCTGAAACTTGTAAGGGGTAGGGAAGGGGACCTCTTCTTCGAACCACCAATGATTCAGCAGTCTTCAATTGGTTGTTCGCAATGCTCTTAAGAGCAGGCGAGTCTATAGAAATTGGGAATTCCTGTGGGAATCCGGTACAAGTGTTAGGCTTGTAGCCATTAATGTATGATAACACTAGGAAATCCATTCTTACCTGGAAAGGAGTGGGTGGGATGGATTTAGCAAGGGATAACAACAAAGTTGTTATATCAAGACTCACTTTGGTAGAATCTTGATAAGAACGGATCTCTTGAGTAGACATGTTGTCAGGAGCCTCTTGGTAAGGAATGACAGGCATGTTGTCTGAAGCCTCTTGGTGAGGATTGATGGGCAAATTGGATGGTGACCCTTGGAACTGTAATTAGTGTTAGTGGTCATACATGTGTAAATTATGATGTACAAGGAACACATGTAGTATACCTGAGCAGGGAAAATAAGCTCGTCCAATGTCTTTCTTTTCTTAGCAGATTTTTCTTTTCTTTCATAAACAAGGGCCTTCGATATGTCTTTTTCTCGACCTGGAGGAATTACATATTAGGTCAGTAAAGGCTTTCCTGTGGGTTGATTATTAGATTGAAAGAACGAGATTGATTTCTGGGAGAGAGTCCATGACTAAAAGGTTTTTTGGCCAAAGGGGATTATACTTCGAAAAGGTTTAAGGAGTTATGTGATTCGTTAAAACCTATCATTACTCACCATTTATAGAAGAATTAATGCGGCTTTCTTTGAGAAGATCAAAGGACGTGCATGGAAGCAGATTCATTCCATGACCCCATGCATCCGTGTTCTTAGGGGACATGGGCAGATACGTGCACCATTAACACTTATTTAATTATCTTAAATAAGATGTTAATGCGGGGGGTGTGTTTACATCCTAAAATGCGCCACCCAATGAGAAAATTACACGTGGCACCAAACAATGCTCTGGCCTATCAGAACATATCCCATTTTGACCCGAGATACAAGGGATCATAGGGTTAATGGCGATATTATTTTAGTACTAAACGGTATCGTTTTGAGGGGAAACGGCGACGTTTGAGCCTCAATTGAGGGAAATTAAGACGGTAATTAGGTTTAGCCGTTGATTACTCATTAGAACCATCGAACGGTGGTTAATCTCTTGTTTTATGCAGCAATTAAATGTGGATGCAGAGAATCGTTTTGTAAGGACCAGTCGTGTTGCATTAACCCGCGTTGCATAAATGCAGGAAGCCCACGATCCAGAAGACCTCCATGGTCAATATTTGCAAACGTGGAGAGAGAAGAATTCTGAAGAAGCCAACACAAGTAACCGTTCGAAGGCTCCACTCAACTGTTTTTTGAGGAATCATGATCAGCTCGAACGAGAACATACGAATCGAATGAGAACGTGGAGTTCGAAGGCAGGCTCGGCGTCTATAAATAGAAAAAAAAGTTGAAGAGAGAGGCCCCCGACAAAAATCTTATCATCTGACAACTCATACTCAATATGATTGCTCAGAGATTTATCTTAGTTTAGGACTTAGTTTAGTTTAATTTGTAAGTTGAAGGTTTGTTTGCATGTAAGACTACTTTTGATTAAATTCAAGTTTCTTATTTCTTTCAGTCTTCTTCTTGCCAAAGATTAATCGTTTATAGGCTTGCTTTTGATTAAATTCAGTGCGCTTATATTTCTGCATTAGTCTTAGAAAATCTCGAGAGTGTTTGTGCACCAATTTACCTTCGATTAGATTCAGGTTTGTTTGTGTTCAATCCTCTTAATTATTTATAAGCTCGCTTTTGATTAAAGTCGGTGTGCTTATATTTCGGCATTGGTTTTAGCAAAATCTCAAGAGTATTTGTATACAAACTTACCTTTGATTAGATTCAAGTTCGTTTGTGTTCAATCATCTTTTTTGATTTGAGGAAAGCCAGTTCTTTGCTTTGGTTGACACTTTAAGGAAAAATCCTCTTAATTGAGGTAATTGAACGGATAACACAGTTGCCTGATATAAATTAGTTGTTTCAAATCATATTGAAAAGAATAATTTCTTTTGTGAAGTTAGTTCTTTTCTGGCATGCCCGCACACAATCATTTTCCATTTGATTGAGTTAATTCAGCCCCAAACAGAACCACCTCACTTCCCCGTAAGCGTATGAAAGGGTTGTGAGAGGGACGACATGGATTAATCCGAGATGAACGCAAGCAAACTCAAACACCATGCATTACCCAAAAATAAACCACGGTTTCCTACTTTTTAAAAATTTTCTTGTATCGTAACCGTACCCCCTTTGATATCCATGATGAGAAACTTTTATGTATACTAGGGATATCAACCCTCTTGTATTTCTTTCCCGTCAGTTTCGCATTTTTTGACCATTTTTTGATCACATTTTGATGATCGACTCCGTTCATTTGGTAGAATTCGTTGAAAATCCTAATCATACCAAAAATTGTGTACATCGAACTTTAATAGGTACATAATCAGTACACGTGAAAATTGAGAAAAATCAAAATTGGGTCCCAAAACACACTAAATCGGAACCCAGTATTGAATTTTTTTCCCATTTTCACGTGTGCCGATCATGTATCATATAAAATCTAATGAACACGATTTTTGGTATGATTAAGGTTCTTGTCGAACTTAACAAAATAAACGGAACCGATCATCAAAATGTCATAAAAAATGACCGAAAAATGAGAAACGGACCGAAAGAAAATACCAAGGGATTAGTATCCCAGGATACATAAAAGTTTCTCGTCCACGATTCATAGGCAACAACTCTTGCTGCTTTGTCATGTAGAAAAGTTGGATATTTAACTATTTTCATTGCCACTAGTCACTCTTTTTTTTTTTTTATAAGCGGTTGTCCAAGTTAGTTTGCACACATCTCGACTAATTTTGGAGCTCTTAAGATAACGACCAGGCAAATCCTTATTGTCCAAGATTTGGAATAGTTGCCCTCCGTAGGATTCAAACATACGACCCACTTGAGGACAAGTGCGCACTTATTGCTTTTCTCATTTCTAGCGAAACCGCTTGGCCAACACATCCTGAGTGCAATTTTGAACATTAGCCTCCCTCTAATCAGTTGAAATGATGTAAGTCTCACTTATACAATATATTTTTTGGTAAGTATGACATGACTTTGTAGTGAGATCCACACTATCTCAACCAATAAAAAAAAAGAATAATGTTAATACTCTTGAATGGATGGTGAATAAAATTAACAGAAATGCTACTCACACAGCACCAAATTCACTCATCCCTTTCAGAGAAAACGAATCTAATCTGACAGTATCGATACGGTAACTGCAGTATGCACCCACCAAACATATCAGCATCATATTTTCTGTCCTACTCGCTCTAAACAAGTCTAACCTGAACGTCAAAAGTAGAATTCACCAACCAATTAATACAGTAATTGAGAGCAAAAATCTGATAGTATGTACTAGTTTTCAAATGTAGCATTGCATATATGTCAACAAGTGGGTAGAGAGGCTCACAAAACATCATTTTATAGAACAGACGATTGCATTCACTTCATATCCATCACTTATCTTCACTAGTCAATAACAATATAACATAACTCATCTAGTTCTCAATTATTGGTGGTATAGACGAGAGATAATTGGAGACAGATCTAACCTTTGGCAATATATGCACAAAGTGGCTGCTCTCAGAATACCACTGAAACAGTGGCCCCCATAAACCTCCAAGAACCGAGAAACTACAGAGACGTTTTGTTGTAGAATCATACCCCTAAATCAAAGCCAAATGGCATCAGAGAGGACAAGCCTAGAGACCCAAATCAATTTATGTGCACATTATCATGCTTCTCTCATGATAGTCTAGAGCATCAGTATGTACGCACTTAACTTCACTAGTCAAGGAAGAAAAATAGGGATATGGGTTCAGCGAGGGGATGGAGTGATGAGGTTCCAGAAAAGGCCTATTGGAGGTGGAGCAAACAAGATTTCTTCCCGGAAGAATCATTCCAAAATTGGGGAACCTACAGCGACGCACTATCGCAAGCGCATCACCGTTTCGTAGACCGCCTCTTAAGCCGGTCAGACGACGCCAATGAGGTTGTTGAGCTCCGGAAACAAAGCGAGAACGACATGAAACGTTGCCTGAACTGGTGGGACCTCACTTGGTTCGGGTTGGGCTCGGTCATTGGCGCGGGCATCTTTGTGCTCACGGGCCAAGAAGCTCATGACCACGCCGGACCCGCGATCGTCTTATCCTACGTCGCTTCGGGCCTTTCGGCAATGCTTTCTGTTCTCTGCTACACGGAATTCGCGATAGAAATCCCGGTAGCGGGCGGGTCGTTTGCTTATCTGAGAGTAGAACTGGGAGACTTTGCAGCATTCATCACGGCTGGGAACGTACTTCTCGAAAACATAATCGGAAGTGCGGCAGTTGCCAGAGCTTGGACTTCTTACTTCGCTATTCTCCTCAACCGCCCGTCCGACTCGCTCCGTATCCATACCAATCTTAAAGAAGGATACAACCTCTTGGACCCGATCGCGGTTGCGGTTCTAGCAATCGCATCATCGATTGCCATGGCTAGCACGAGGAAAACCTCACTACTCAATTGGATTGCATCCGCAGTGAATACTGTCGTGATCTTGTTTGTTATAGCTGCGGGTCTTGCTTATGCCGAAACCGCGAATTTGAAGCCCTTTCTTCCCTTCGGTGCAAAAGGGGTATTCCAAGCGGCTGCGATCGTGTACTTTGCGTACCCAGGATTCGACAGCATCGCAACTATGGCGGAGGAAACGAAAAACCCGTCAAGAGATATACCACTGGGGTTACTCGGGTCGATGTCGATCATCACCGTCATATACTGTTTGATGGCACTTTCACTGAGTATGATGCAAAAGTACACAGATATAGACCCCGATGCGGCCTACTCTGTTGCGTTCCAGAGTGTAGGGATGAAATGGGCGAAGTATTTGGTAGCGGTCGGAGCTCTTAAGGGGATGACCACCGTTCTTCTTGTGGGGGCGCTCTCGCAGGCTCGATACACCGCGCATATCGCGCGAGCCCACATGATCCCTCCGTGGTTTGCTCTGGTCCACCCGAAGACGGGAACCCCCATCAATGCCACACTGTTGATCACCATTTGCAGTGCTTTCATTGCTCTCTTCTCAAGCTTGGATGTTCTGGCGAGTTTGCTATCCCTAAGCATGTTGTTTATCTTCATGATGATGGCAGTTGCGCTTCTGGTGCGGAGGTACTACGTAAGAGGGGTCACGCCTCGGGCGAACTTGTTGAAGTTAGTTGTATTGTTGCTTCTCATTATCGCTTCGTCCATGGCGACTTCAGCTTACTGGGGAATGAGTTCCAACGGTTGGATCGGTTACACCGTCACAGTTCCTCTTTGGTTCTTGGGGACTCTGGGAATTTCGGTGGCCTTGCCACAACAAAGGACGCCCAAAGTTTGGGGCGTCCCGCTTGTCCCCTGGCTTCCGTCGTTGTCCATTGCGACAAATTTGTTTCTCATGGGATCTTTGGGAGCTGATGCTTTCATACGGTTTGGCGTATGCACCGCGGTAATGCTGGTTTACTATTTCTTTTTCGGCCTCCATGCGACTTACGATATGGCACGAGCCATAGATGCCAGAATCAATGAAGGTCACTGAAGCAAGAAGCATGGGAAGTCCAGGTCCTTGAAATTCAGAAAACTCTCATCTCCCCGTTGGCAAGGATCCTTTTCTTGATTAGTGCAACTTAGGAGTTTTGCAGTAGATACAATAATAAGCTTCCGATATCCAAATTTGAAGGCAATGTAAAAGTTGTCGAAGGGAAGAAAATATATTGCTCATTGCTGAAATGGAAGAACTCTCTCTCTCTCTCTCTCTCTCTCTCTCTCTCTCTCTCTCTCTCTCTCTGTGAATTTTATGGATGTGAGTTTGTGCTTCAAATTTCCATATTCAGAAACAATGTAGAAATCCAACTAAATTGATAGTAATGAAAATTGTACCATGTAGGAAATCAGTACACCAGTTTAAGGTAGAATACAAGTATGGCCAGAGACTTGTAATTACTTTTTATATAGAGAGGAAGTAACAAATATATTCTGCAAGATGATGATGTGATGAGTCAAGATCAACTTACCCTCCCAACCCTTGGAAACAATGGCAACTATGTTATTAGAGAATAAAAGGATAGCACAAGTACATAGCACCTGGTGCCGCCTCCGACTCTTGAGAACAAAGAGCTCATGACTCATGAGTGATAACAAAATCGATCTGTTGGCAAATCTTTTTGGAAGATATATTCTCGTGCATATGGGTGTGGTCTTCCAATCCAGAAGAATACTTGCTAGAAGAGATATTCTCTTGCACACACTTCAACTGAGATTTGAGTGCTTTTTTGGTTTTTGTGGGAATGTTATCCTTTCTATCTTTAGCCAAAAAGATAAAACTCTTAGGCCTCGTTTGATTCGGGGACTAAAACAGATAGGATTAAGAGTTCTGGAATTAGTAATGCTGAACTATTTGTCCTGATACTAATTTAACCCTGAATCCTATACAATCCCCTGTTTGGTTTGCGCAGGATTAATATTGGGATATCCCATGCTGAGGCCAATCCCATGTTTGGTTCTGTCACTAAATTTCGGGATTAATTTCAGGATTATTTCTCTCTCTTCCCCTCTCTCTCAAGCAATCCAACCAATTTATGGGCATTCCAACCAATTTCTCAAGCAATTCAACTAATTTTTAGGCATTCCAACCAATTTCTCAATCAACTGCTCTAATACTAGCAGTTACCATTATGTAGATAGAGAAGAAAGGACTGATCGAGCTGATGATTGATGAGAGTGAGCAATTGGTGGTGTTCCTTCTCTTGTCATGTTGAGGGAGCAGTAACATATATATGATACAACCGAAAGAAATGAATCTCGGTAGAATCAAGGAAAAGCATCTTCAACTACACTGGTGTATTTTCTTGAGGCCACGGACCGTATGTACACATCTTTTTAGGCCAGATGAACCTATTCTAGATAAAGATAAATAACAAGAAAGAGAGGAAAGAACACAACAAAACCAAAAAAAATTACAGAAACCAAAATTCCTCTCAAACCAGAATTCATAACCTGGGCATGCTAACCAACAAGATGTGACATAACCTGTGCATTATAACATGCTAAAGCCAACCAAAAAAAAAAAACTGTAGACAGCTAAAAGCCATCACATAACCAAACAAAAACTTATATTAAAGCCATCACATAACATGCTAAAGCCATCACAAAAAGCCATAACATAAAGTTACACTTCTGTTCCAAAAGTGCATCACAAAAGGCATCACATTTGTTAAAAGTGCACCCCACATTGACCAACAAAAGCTAAAATTAAACGTAGTTTTATGTTTTTGTTCCAAGTAGACTTGAAATTTAAGGACACAAGTCACACAACTTCTTCACCACCCAACTTCTTCACCATTACCATTTTTTCCTCATCATCAAGGCTGAAAAAGTGATCAACCTTTTGTGCATCTTGGGTGATTGCCATTCCGACAATGACCCTAGACTCAACTGTGATTGGAAGTTTCCTAAGTGCGTCATTAACTTCACCTCTTTTCTTTGAGAGGTCATGTGCATAACCCATCCTACCTCCAAGCATCTCAATCTTAGCATCAGACCTCTCAAAATATATCCCCAACTTGTCGGCAAAATTATTCATTCCAGCCAAGATGTTCTCAGAAACCTTAGCCTTTTTCTTCGAATGCTCTTCAGCTGACTTGTCAATGTTGTTCACCGTGGTTGAATCAGCACCAGCTTCCTTGGCAGCCTCATCTAAGTTCTCAACCATATCTGCTGCACTCTCAGCCATTTCTCCCGTTGCTCTGTCATTCCCAAAAATCATGCACCAATCATCATAGTAAGGGAATGACTTGAACCTTAGCCCCTGCGCATTATTGTTTGTCTACAAAAGATTTAAAATGCAATGGTTATTTACGTGGTTAACATGCTATAAATTGGTAGACTTAATAGGGAAAAAAGATTACCTTGCAGTAGTCCTCCCAAATTTTATCGTCTACTACTTCTATCATATGTGTTGAGTCGTTCCATCCGAACCCACTAGAGCCACGCATAGCCTTGACAGAGTAATAGTTTTTTTTTTTTTTCCAAACCTTCAACTTAGACGAAATATGAGGACTGGCACGAATGCTAGTGCCAGGCAAAGCAACAAGTAACATTCCCTCAACTTTCCTCTAAGTATCCAGATTTGAAAGAATTTTCAATTCTTTCACCTTTGACAACCATTTCCATCATTGCATTAAGAGGTGCATCTTCCTCCCTTTGATTCCATGAACGCCTAGTTGCATCAGCAACATTTTCTTCGGCATTCCCTCCTTCCTTTGCCTTCCCTCCCTTCTTACGAGACTTAGTAGGCTTCTCCATCCCTAATATAGTCAATGCCCACATTCATTTTTACACAATTCAAGGATTGGTATTCCAAATTCTCAATTCAAGGATTCAAAGAATTTGTTCTAGCACTATTTCGGATCAAAAAGCCTTCTCAATTATAACATGCTAAAGCCAAGGAAACAAAAAAACAACTGTAAACAACTAAAAGCCATCACATAACCAAACAAAAACTTATACTGAAGCCATCACATAACATGCTAAAGCCATCACAAAAAGGCTTATAATAAAGCCATCACATTACATGCTAGAGCCATCACAAAAAGGCATAACATAAGGTTACGCTCCTGTTCCAAAAGTGCATCACAAAAGGCATCACAGTTGTTAAAAGTGCACCCCACATTGACCAACAAAAGCTAAAATTAAACATAGTTTTAAGTTTTTGTTCCAAGTAGACTTCAAATTTAAAGACACCAGTCACACAACTTCTACACCACCCAACTTCTTCACCATTATCATTTTTTCCTCATCATCAAGGCTGAAAAAGTGATCAAGCTTTTGAGCATCTTGGGTGATTGCCCTGACAATGACCCTAGACTCAATTGTGATTGGAAGTTTCCTAAGTGCGTCATTAGCTTCAGCTCTTTTCTTTGAGAGGTCATGTGCATAACCCATATCAGCTGCACTCTCAGCCATCTCTCCCGTTGCTCTGTCATTCCCAAAAATCATGCACCAAACCCACAAATAAGTATTCAAAGAGTTACATAAAGTCGTACAAATAGTACGTGATCAAAGCCACCAATAAAGTCTTACAAACAAATACATGATTAATGTCATGATGTTACAAATAACAAAGGCACTCTAATTGTCACCATGGCCCCTTCGTGCTTGCCACTCTTGATAAATATGTTGTGCAAAGGCATCCCTCTAGTCAGTCCATTGACCCGATGTCTCGACTGTATCAATGTAGTCATCATCATTATCTTCCTCTTCGAGGTTATCAAGTTCATGTTCTTGTGGGTCAACACTCATCTCTTTTCTAATGTGATTATGGACTAGACTACATGCCGTAACAATACGAGACTACGTTCTAATGGGGAAGAATGAGTAACTCCGAAGAATAGCCCATCGAATTTTTAACAAACCAAAAGTTCTCTCAATGATGTTACGGGCTTGGGCATGCTTCATATTAAAATACTCCTCATGGTCCTGAGGAGCTAGACCATCCCATTCTTTCAAATGGCAACGCTTTCCTCTGTATGGAGTTAAGAATCCTTCTGCATTTGTGTAGCCGGCGTCAACATGGTAATGCGAACCTGTGTATGATTGATTTACTAAGTTACGTACTTTTTATTAAGAAATATGTTGATAAATTTACATATGTAATAAATAAAAAAATGCTTACCAGTGGAAATTTTTAGCCCATTTGTCCTAGTAATAGCATCGCGCAAGCTTCTAGAGTCTGCTGCTGACCCTTCCCAACCAGATAAGACATAGATTATGTTCATATTTGTGTTACAAACACCCAACACATTTATAGCCAACTCTCCTTTTCGATTCCTATACCGTGGTCTGACAGATGGACCAACTCGAACATCAATGTATGTGCCATCTAGTGCCCCTAAACAATTCTAAAAATATTGCAAGAAGTTAATTATTTTTACTTAGAAACTTAAAATAATGTACGAGTTATGTACTCAATTTCAAATGTTACCTGAAAAATTTTCCACCTATCATCTGTGCATGCTTGAGTTATAGGCTCAGGCTTGACGAGTAGTTGACCTTGCAGGCGTATGACAGCCCCAAGAACATCATTGAAATGCCTACTAACAGTTTGACCTGACGGGAAGAAGTGGTGCTTAACAACTCTATTGTTATGGTAGTGCGCTATGGTGTACAAAAACATCGCAACTTTCTCCTCCAAACAATCTGACCTTGAATGGGACAACCCTTCAACTGTTTCAATTAGGTTACACAGACGCATAAAGCAATTCCTATCCATCCGAAGTTGCTCCAAACAAGTTACGTCGCTACGACGCACTAACCGATTGATGTTATCTATTTGTTCTTGGAATGGGTTCGGTTCCGTAAACCTAGATTCATGTCAAGAGTAATATCTCTCAAGAGCAACTTGGACCACAATTATAGCCAAACCACACACCATTTTTTTCTGTCTGATCAAATGCGTCACTATGGTGAACACCTCGGTCTCTCTAAAGTATAATTCAACTCATTTCCAGTGATATCCATCTACTAACAAAATATCAAAGCAGAAAAAAATCAGTGTTTTAGATACTGGTGTTAGAACAAAGTATACAAGTGTTCTAGGTTTGGACACGCCTACACTGGTATATTGCTTACTCAATATACCCGTTCGGAAGTACCATATTCTAGGGTTTCAAAAAATCAACTGAAACAGATTCTAAGGTTTAGAAATAGTTTGTGACTAAAAATTATTAAAACTAAAACACATGAAGCAGAAATCTCAAGATCTCAAACGAAAACAAAGCAGGTTTCTCAAACGAACTCATCATCGGAAGACAATTGCCACGAATTGACTCAGAGCTGCCGTGGTGTAGAGAGAGAAGGTGCAGCGAAAGAATCGGAAAAGTGAAAGAAGCAGCGTGGAAGCAATGCTTTTATAGCAGTGGCATTTTTGCAATTCTTGGGAAGTTCTCTTCCGTGTTTTTTTGTCCGGGATAAATTATCCCCCCCATGGTATTATATAATACACCCCATATGAGGATTAAAACAATCCCAGGATTGCTAATCCCAGCGCGCGAAACGGGAACCAAACGAGGGAAAACACAGGATTAGACGCGCTTAGTCCAATCCCAGGCAGCTAATCCCTGAATCAAACAAGGCCTTAATCCCTAATCATCATAAACCAATTCAGATAATTGATTCCGTTTGGAATCTTTCCAGTCTTGGCTGTGCCATTTTTCATGTAGTAAGCCACAATAACATTCAGGTTGACCAAAATGGAAGAGATGAACCGCGCAAGGGCCTGGAAACTTGGATACTTGGTAGTAACAATGTTGCAGAGAACTCGACCCAGCTCCAAAGCCTAGCCCCATGACACACCATCTCAACCCATCGATCACAATTTCATTTCAACCACTTGCACCCCATTTGATTCTATGAGATGAAACCAATCCTGACAGTGTTCTGAATATTTCGTTTGATCTCTGCATACATGCTAGACAGAACATTGGAATCGTTCAAGCCCCCTTAAATTCATCCCCAAATAATAGATGTCTGCATTTGATGATACAAAATACTAACAAAATTGAACTTCTCAACGAGAAATCATAAACGGCTCATAAAATTATCCACTTACATTTTTCAGAGCTACTTCTCAGAAAGGATTATACCAACACTGAAAAGAACTACCAGCACCCAACAAGGAAAACTGGGCCAGAGCAAATATATGGATAAGAAAAACACAAATTACATTAAAAAAATAAGAAAATCAGCTCGTACAGTACATCCAAAATCTGAAGACTCTAATCTGCAATCCTTCTGAATTTAACATTTGATTCGTCCAAAACAGCCATGTGTTTCCTTTTCTTGGATATTTTGGTTGAACTCATCCCATCTTGCCTGTCGCTGAATTGAGCAGCAGTTTTAGCCCGTAAATCTTCTAAGCTCTCCCTCTCTTTTGCTCTTTCCAGAACCTGAATGTAAGTGTTTTGGCCGTCATAGCTTTTTTCTATAGTCCATACAGTACATAGGAAGATAAAAATGTATGAGGAGCAGATAACATACTACATACCAGATGCCGACCATACAGATGGGTACTTGAAAGAGCATTATCGGCCTCTTGTTTTGTGCCAAACTCTACAAAAGCAAAGCCGCCATGGTGTCCAATCCTCCTTGGCAACCTAATACGCTTAATCTGTATGAATCAATGACAATTTCACAGCCAATCAGCCGAAGGAAGTTAAAATCTCTATTACAATAATCAAGTATACTAGGCGGCAAAAGAACTCAGGATGCCAAGCAATAATGTAAGATCTTAAAATTGAAGCATAAAGACACATTAATATAAGGAAAAAGTTACATAGTCACTGCTTCCATTGTACCCCCCTTGCTCTGATTTTCCTATAACCTCAGCCCATAATGGACTTCATCTTTTCTAATCCTGCTTGAAAAAATTATAACGAGAGTTAAACTCCATTCTCTATAAATTCCAGTTTACTACATTTCATTGTTCTCTCCCAAAGAACACTTTGAAGAAATAGACATGGAAACCTTCCGGTGCGCATAGGATTGTTGCTAAAACGGCACTTTTTGTAGCGAAAGGGTACCTTAATTCAACGTGTGCATCCGACCATGTAAACAACTAGGGTATTGCTGTTGCACGGTAACCCAACATGAAGAATTATTGACTTATCTAAAAGCTGTTCCTATAAGGATTCTAATAACTATCTCCAATGCCATTCTTCTCTTCACGTTTTAACCCAACAAATGAACATCCATTAATTCAAGAACAAAAAGCCAAAACTCTTTTCCAAGTCCATCCATCCACAGGTGGTTTCATGTTCTACAAGGAGACGCACAACATCATTTGCAATTCCTTAAGAGGGTTAAGTGTCATATGATAGCTTAGAGCATCTCCAGCCCACATCAAAATTTTACTCAATTTGAGGGGGGGAAATCAAGTAAAAGCTTCATTTGGTATGAATCACTCGAATGTACAAACTCATTCTAAGCACAAATTATTTGAGTAAAACACCATCAGTTATGAGTAATACATTCCCCCCCCCCCCCCCAATGCAACTAAGATATATACACTAATTATATTCTACTTCTAATGTCTTGTGCCTAGAGTAACAAATAACAAAACCTTCAATTGAAAACCACATCTATCCAAAGGAAGCTTCTTTTTTCTTTTTAGGGGGTTTTGTAGGGTACTTGGTTCGCATGATCTTGGCATCAGTAACTTCTCCTTTCTGAGAAAAGAATTCCCTAAGGCGCTTCTCGTTAACGTTCTTGGGCAAATTCTTCGCACAGAGTCGAGACCTTGAAGGGGAAAAAACCGAAACGAAATTAAAAATGTAAGATTCTAAGTAGACCTGCAATCGAATGGATGAAGATAACGTAGGAAGCAAATACTCACATCGTTGTTGTGTAGTCTGAAGAGATTCCTAGAAAGTGCTGCCACCACCTCAAAAGATTAACTACGGAGAGAGAGAGAGAGAGAGAGAGAGAGAGAGAGATTTTAGAAGATGAAGTTGCGCAGCAGGGCAGCTTACTTAGTTTAACGGGGAGAGGAGTGGACAAGGTAACTACTGCTTATGTATTTATAAATTACGAGCGGGCGAGAGAGAGAGAGAGAGAGGCGACCGGAGCTGCAAGAAATTGGGCGACCGATGAGTAATTAGGGTCAGTTGGAAAACAATTTGGCTGGTGGATATGGCCCCGGATTTGTGATGCGGCTGGAGATGAAGTCCGGGTTCTCCTCTTCTCCGGTCTTTGGAAGCGAAAAAACCCACCCCGATTTGCCCCCTGATCCCTGATTTGGGGATTTCGGACTACAAATCCACCTGTGGCCGGATTAGTGTAATGGCCATTTCACCCTTGCTTTTTGTCATCACGCGTTTGTGGAGTGCAGAAAGCCAGAAACCAAACCGGAGAAGATAGAGGAGGAGGAGGAGGAGAAGGAGTGATACCTTGCAGAGATCGTCGGCGTCGGAGAAGAAGGAGGTTTCTGATCGTCGTCGGAGGGGGTCGCCGATCGTCAGAGAAGGAGGAGGTTGCCGATCGTCGGAGTGGAGGCTGAGGAGGGGGTTGGGGGGAGAGGGGGAGGAGGTGGAAGATACGTCGGTGGTATTTTTTGAAGTGGATCTGTGTGTATATATGTAAACAGTCAGTCTCCCGATCAAATTTCGATGATCCGAGCCACTCAATGTATTCATAATGTAATTTTAAGGGTATTCGTGAGAAATAAGCAAAAAAAAAAGATCGGGAAAGGATTCATCCGAGCAGTTTTTATTTATTTTTTATCGAACGGTTTAAATAAAAACTACTCGGATGAAACCCTTCCTGGTCTTTTTTTTTTGTTGATTTCTAGCGGGTACCCTTAAAATCAGGTTCTGAATACATTGAGCGGCTCAGATCATCGAAATTCGATCGAAAAATATGAAAAATAGAGAGGTCTGCATTTTAGTTAAGATAAGGTGGTCCTTACGAGAGACTGACTATATATGTAAATATATATATACCGATACTATAGTGTGTCTGTGAACTTAGTTTGGCTTTTTATTTTCAGTTTTTTGCCTTTTTAGATTTTGGCCAGAATGTATTTTAGGTATGTAAAGTATTTGGAAAATTTGTGCAGAATTTATTTTGAAATTGTAATAGTGTTTGGTAGATGATTGTTGGGAATGAATTATGGATTGCATTTTTACCATATTGCCCTTTGTCTTCTTATACCAGGTGTCACTTCCGTTTTTTTGTTGTTGTTTTTTTTTTTTTACTTTATTATTCTCAATAGTTTTTATGGGCTATTTATTGAAGTCTATTATTGTAAAGTAATGTTTTGTTTTTGCCTCTTTCTTTTTTTCAGATCCCCTATTTGCCTTTGGCCGTTTGATTATTGTGCTTATTTTTTCATATGTAATTTGTTTCCCTTTTTTTAAATTTAAGTTGACATTCGGTATTTTTATTTGGTATTTTAGAATTAAAATAATAAGACATGTTACAAATAACACTTTAAAAATTAATGACAAACACATAAGATAAATATAATTTAGAACAACAAACACAAACACAAACACAAAACAAATTAAAGTACATTCCGAAGCCCCAAAAAACACACACACACACACAAACCACGCCTACAAGCAGAATGAAAAAAAAAAAAAAGGATGCGAAAAAAACAAACACACAAGTTCAACAACATGACACAACCTCCAATTAATTCGAGGTGACCTAACGTATATTGTTTTCCATAATGAAATCTCGCACAGATGCCCTTATAGCGCCCATGTCACGGTCGTCAAGTTGGACTCTACTTCCATGGTTGCCGTTAGGTGCCGTAGTTTCTACTCCACGGTCTGAAGGCAAGAAATTTGGTCGCCTATCATAGAAACCAAACGGAATGTCAGGAAAGTTGTTCCTTCTTATAAAATTATGAATCGCCATCGTTGCGGATACAAGAGCTACTTGTGTTGTCATTGTAAAGCCAACAGGCATGTCACAAATCAGAGGCCAACGAGCTTTCCGAACGCCATATGTCCTTTCAATGGTGCACCGAAGAGAGGAATGTATTTTGTTAAACCTTTCAAAGTTAGTCGTTGGTGCGCCTCCGTCACGCCATTCAGGAGGGTGATATCTACAACCTTTGTATGGTGCTAGATAACCAAGAGTGTTTGGGTACCCGGCATCTACCAAATAAAATTGATCTGTAGTTATTGTGCAATACGTTAGTTGTAAAATTTTTGTACAATTAGGGTGTAACACAAGTTAAGGAGAAATCGCAGGACTAACCTCCTTGTGGTTTTGGAAAATTTAACGCAGGATTTCTTATGCAATCATAAAAAATTCTTGTGTCGTGCCCACTTTCTTCCCATCCCGATAAGACGAAAGTGAAGCACATATTAAAGTCACATGCGGCCATAATGTTTTATGTTGGATATCCTTTACGAGCAATCCATTTCTATATGGGGTTGCCCCTAGGTGGGTGGGCTTTTACGTGAGTGCCATCAATAGCCCCAATGCAGTCCTACATATAGAAATTTGATTGGTTAAAATCCCCATGGCGACGAATTGGGTGGATACTAGTAAAACGAATAAATCAATTACAAAAATTACCTTGAAATGTGGATAATATCTTGGATTGTTAGCTATTTTGCTATGTACTCCTTCTTGAGGCCATGGTCTAACCCAATCGATAGCCATGGCACTGAGGGCGTTTAGCACATTATAGAATTGTCTTGATATAGTCTCCCCCGAATGTTGAAAACATTCTTGGGCATTTCTATTACTAGCTCGTTGGCCCATAATCCAGAGAAAGATAGCTACTTGCTCAGCAACCGAGATTCGTTCGGATACTTGCAACCCAAAATTATGCTCAAGTTGGTAAACAAGTGAAAATAAATTCATCTTACTCATACGAAATGATTGATACATATGCTTTGGTTTTCCCTCCTCCAACTCGGTGACCCAAGCTTGACCAGTTAAGGCGAAGGTATGGCACCGTTCTTTACACATGTACATATCATGGTGGATGTTACATATCCCAACAGCAACTCGTCTCATTCTTGCATTTGCCCGACGAGCCCTAGTGTAATGACCCGTATTTTCGGAAATTATTTAAAGGTTTATTAATAATAGAAATTGAGGAAAATATGTGAAATTTTGTTTATATGATTTGGGGTTTGAATGAAGGAATTGGAAATTGAGGGAGTGCAAGTGTGATTAGTATATATATTAGCATATATAGGGTGAGTGTGTGTGTGTAGAGGATAGAAATCCTCTCCCTCTCTCTCTCTCATCCGTTCGTTTCCTCTCTCTCTCGGCTCCTCTCCCTCTCTCTTGTTCCTCTACCAAAACTCAACCTCCAACCTCAAAACCCTTACACATCAACCTCCGTTCCGCATTCTACTCGAAGCTTTGGGCTTGCTCTTTGTCAATCGGAGCTCGGTGCGCAGTATTCTGTTCGATTCAAGCTTTTGGAGTCTAGGGCTCGGAGAATCTCTTGGGTCCGGCTTTGATAATCGAGGTAGGGATTTCTTGCTCTTCCTATATGCCTATGAGTTGAATGTGTACTTTGATCGTGCTTGAAATTGTTGGTTTGATCCTTGAGAATAGTTTCGAATGTCTGTTGAAAATCTGCTCGAACAACCCTCGTTATCTATAACATTTTCCTAGTTATCGATAACATTGCATCCCAAACCCAGAAAATACTAGTCGTTATCGATAACATTCTTTTTGTTATCGATAACATTGCACCCATGAGCCCAAAAAAGCCAACGTTATCGATAACTTATGCCTTTGTTATCGCTACCTTGCGTTTGGAATGATCTTGATCCTTATGTTATCGATACCTCTCCTTTTGTTATCGATAACATTACGTTTTGGCTGACCCTTACAAAACATTATCGATACCTCTTCCCTTTGTTATCGATAACATCATGCTTCTAAATAGTTTTGCCGATCCTGATTCCTACTCCACCATTTTGAATCCCGATCACTTCTAACACCTCTGAAACACCTTTAAACCATCTCTAAGCTTGCTCGTCCTTTGATGATTCATTGATCGTTCCTTTCCTTAGACACCCGTAAAACGTAACTTTGACAACTTTGGAGATGAATAGAACATCGTAAGGTTACTTAGGAGTACCGTAGGCAATTCGAGGTGTCTGAAGAACATATTTGATAGGTGTGAGCTGGTATAACGATCCGAAGGGTAACTTAGTAACTCGTCCCCCTTATGAGTTGTCTCGTTGAATCTATTCATCTTGCGTCCTTAATATCGGTACAAGCGAGTCGTAGGTCATAGGGTTACTATGGGTTGACAAGTTACTTAGAGTATGGTGACATATGTGGGGAATGGCATGCATTGATTCATTAGCCAATGTATAATATAGTTGATTGTTTGGAATGCTTGAAGGGGTATTGATGTTATGAATGAACGGTTTGAGACGATGTAATAACTTGTGTCCTCACGACTTGTTGAATCTTTTAATTCTTTGGGCACTCGCCCTATAAGGTTCAAGCGTGGAAACAAATGAGTAGAGCATTGTAAGATTATATTTATGGGCTTAGCACGTTAAGTAGGATGAGGATATGTAAATTCGTGAAAGGGTATTAACACGTATATTTGTGGAGTTATGAAATAATTGATTGAAGTTCTGTGATACAACTGATAAATTGATGATGAAATCAAATATGAAATGATGTCGATTATGAAAAAATGTGAGAGGTGACCCAAGTGGTCGTCATTGAGGGAATAGATTCGGGGTGACCCTACGCTCGAGGGAACTAGACCCGAGGTGACCCATGTGATTATTATTGTTAAGGGAATAGACTTGGGGTGACCCTACGCTCGAGGGAACTAGACCCGAGGTGACCCATGTGATTATTATTGTTGAGGGAATAGACTCAGGGTGACCTTACGCTCGAGGGAACTAGACCCGAGATGACCCAAGTGAATATTGTTATTGAGGGAATAGACTCGGGGTGACCCTACGCTCGAGGGAAATAGACCCGAGGTGACCCGAGTGATTATCGATGGGAAATACCTGGTTAAAAGAAAGAAAATGTTTTGCAAAAAAGGGATTTCGTGATGATAAACGTGGACACAAGAAAGATTGTGGTATTGTACGAAGAATAATAGGATGATTTGGAATGGTTTATAGACTAATGTGGATTGATGTAAGTTTATTACTGTATTTAATCTGAGACGTAGACGGTTAATGACATTTAGGTGAAATCTAGAATCCTCTGATTATAGCGTGCTGCTTGTTGGTAATCATTCATACTTTGGGCGTATCTGTCAATACTCACTCATTCATGGTGCATGATTCATCACATTTTCATAGAGTTTGAGCATAGAATTTCCTACTGGGCACGTGTTTTGCTCAACCCTCCATCACTTTCAGGTACGGATCAAAGATAGCGGCATGAAGTGTTGTGCATGCATGACTTCATCTCCTTTTGAAAGCTGACATCGAGGAATTTTCGAACATCTGTTATAGACTTTATTTTGAAAGATGTAATGTAGTTCGACTCATTTTGTTTTAACCAAGGATATTGTAATGCTCGTAACTCTCTTAACTTTCGTACACATGATATTTGGGCCTCGGAGCCAATGATGTTATCTTTGAAAACTTACGGATAAAAAGGTACCATTTGGGCACAGAAATGTTAAATTCTTTGGGGTATCGTATGGTTATTGTGAGGTTTCATTTATGAAATTCATTTTTACTTATGTTGAAAATCGAGGGCGTGACACCTAGGATCACTTGACCCTTCCCTGGCATCGTATGGATCTCCATCATATGGTTCTCCGCCATACGGATTGTCGTTGTCCCAATTTTCTTCGTTGTACATATCATGATCGTAATCATCCGGATTTTCATAATTGGCCATACGGATTTGTAGGGGTAAATAAAAGAACAGTGGTAGAATATGGGTGGTTTTGTTGGAAGTGGAGCTTTATGTGACGTTAAAAAACACAACAAAGTGCATGGGTATTTATACACATTCTTCGTTATTGTTTTGTAAAGCAAAAACCCAATTGCCAAGTTGGCGACAAACCTGTAATAGTACTGGCACGGCCAAATTTTTTTGGGAAGTAAAAATGATCATTCACTTTTGGAGGTACTTCATGCATTATTGGGGTTTTCGCATAAATGTAACTTGTCCTTATGCATTATTGTCCTCCCCATTAACTTGCCAACCATCAATTATACAGTCGAAGTGTCAGGAAATCTGGGAATGCAGACACTTGAATGACTGTGAAGTGTATTATTGGCCTGTTGAACACAGGAAGCTTTCAATTATTGGCCTCTATGCAGCTAATGGATGGAGAGAGTCTTGTTTTGAATAAGTGATCACACTATAGAGCTAGTGGATGGAGAGAGTCCTGTTTTGCCAAAAAGAAAACACAGAGCAATTTTCATAAAGTAACTTGGGATCTGTCAAAAGAATAAAAAATGAGTATTTATACCTATTAATTCCTCATCCTTTGAACTGTTTTGATTGTAAAACCCTACTTGTATATAAAACATAGCTTTCTAAAATAGACATCTGGATGCTGAACTCTTTGTTCACAACTTTTTTCAATCTGAGAAATGTGGAAAACGATTTCTTTCTACTTCAACATGCAATATATAAATAGTGTGAAGGCAAATCTTTCACTCTTTTAGTCAGACCTAAGAAATAGTTACTAAGTTAACAAAATGATGTGTGTATACATTGAAGTGCTCATGTCTTGACACGTTCTGCATTTTTTGCTGCAATAAAGAAAGAGGTTCTCAACAGATCTTAGCTTCTGCAACTCGCTTTCGCTGATGGTCTTCTTCTACTTTAATCTATCAACTGGAATAATGCAGAGTGACCTTCATATAGCTCTACAAATTTCATGCACATGCTGCATCAACAGTTCTCAATTTTGAAGCACTTCACTAAGTACGTCCATCCTAATTCCTAACTGCTGGACTTTCAGAGGGATAAAATTTTAAATTGTCTCACTATTTGAAAGCTTAAAATTATTTTACCCCTATTCAGTCCATATTTAAATCTCTGTAATCATCCAAAGCAATAAATCTCCAGGAAAATAGAAGATGCAAGTACAAACAATACCATGATGTGGAAACCTCAGGGAGCAACTTCACTAGGGATAATTAATCCATTACTCATGCTCCAATATAAGTCACCGGATCCGGAAAAATTCTCAACAGCAATGGAACCACAAAAATTCACCATTTACTCCAAATACAAGCATCAATAACACCAACAAAATTAACTTCAAATACTACATTTATAAACTCGAAATACTACCATTAGTCCGTACTCCACCAGAAACAAGGAACCATCAGTCTCAAACTAATACCATCAGTAACACCAACGCAGTTAATCACTACTGACACACAAACTTAACCACCAAATTAAAGTGCAGAAATACAAGAACAAGTGTTGCACACACAATCATACAAGTCTAGTTAAAGTCTCATCGAATACCACACAATTAACCACCACTTCAAATGATTCAAGACATGAATTGAGGTCGTCAGCCATAAACTTACCGAGTGTTGAACCAATTGCCATTACCCATTTTCTGCAATTCCGCAGCTTCCACCCTTTGCAATTCTTGGGTTATGAAGTGGTACCTCTTAATTTCGTCCGGGCAAGTCATGAAAAGCGTTCGCGTCCTCGCATCTCTGAAAGGTTATGGGCTTTTGCCCACAATGTTGAATCTGTGTCAAACTCAGGGAGTAGCAATAGCTTTTCACCGCATTCTTTTATCGTTGCAATGTCAAGGGCAGCACGGTGGACAGAGGAGGGAGAACTTGCACTGTCAGTTGAGTCACAAATTTGTTGCATGCAAGCTTCAAGTCTTGAGCCCATGGTACCCTTTTTGCCTTTGCCTTTCTTCGTAGCCGATCCATCAACACGCCTTTTTTTGGACACATCTTCTAGTGGGTGCACCAACTCTTAAACCTCAGCATCATTATCCAACAATGCATCAATATTGTCCATCTCCAAATTTTTAGTAATCTCTTTCTGGGCAACTGGAACTGAACCTGAACTAGGTGTGTGCATATGCTCATCAGTAGCTGTGTTGCTACCAAAAAGGATGCGCATTTCCTCCTCAAGTGCCAAGGGCTTTTCCTTGAACTTAATACACTCAGGATGGCACTGCAAATATAAATATCAGTTAGGGAAATGATTTAAAAATAACCTCTGTATTTTGTACGAAGAAAAACAAATATAGAAAGCACAATACAGTGCTTCAAATAAATTGAGAGGAAGGAATACCATCAGCTTGAGACCCACCACTCCTCTGATACTGTAATAGTACCCGTGTCTGGATCCCTACCTAGTCCGCTTTCACCTAAAACCAAGTGTTGCCATAGCTGCCACTCCTTTTTCAAAACACCCCATTGATTCTTCAGTTGGCTTCTGTCATAATCATTTTCCCTTCGTTCATTAAATTTCTTAACAACATTGGCCCACCCAACCTTGGTAAGCTGGGTTCCTTCTTTGTACCCAGCACCTCCCAACTCTTCCACACAAACTTGGATGAAGCACTCTTTGGATTGTGCATCCCAAACTGCTTTTGTAGCTGCAGTTGCAACTTTTTTTTTCTCTCGAAGATGTTGTTTGAGTGGAAGACATGTCTACAGTATTGGATAAACTAAATTATACATTCTGAATGAAAAGAAAGCACAACTGTCCACGAATAGAAAGGTACAACCAAATGATTCCTTCAATAACCACCGATCACAAAGGGAAGTTCAATTGGAAGCAACATATGCAAATATTACATATTTGTATTCCAAGTTTTGCTTCTTTCATCTACTATTTCATCATAGTATTTTAGGTAGACAACATTCATACTATCATCACAAATAATTGCCGTAACATAATTCAAGGTAAGGAAATTGGTACTCGGGTTCAACACTTAGGTAATAAGCACGACTAAACAAGTCAACATTCTTACTCCGAATTAAATTAAAACTACAATAAGATTCTGCTACATCTTGCCAATTCCCAATATCAACATTAAACTGACAAAAAGTTGACAAATTACAAAATAATATGGGCATCAGTACTTGGCTAACACATAAACTATAATCTGAATTTAACGACATCTCCCATCTTCATTTGAACACGATGACCACCATCGCGATAACGAGGCATATGGCCAAAAACTTTGTCAACATCTTTGAATCCTCCAGTTGTTGTCGAATGATCATAACATCTTTCTCAAGTGCTACAATATCATCAATCACCTTGGTAGGACAAACATTAGAAGCACAGACATTGGCATATTCAGTCGATCCCCAACCGCCAATTTTACTACTGCTTGTCCATTCCACAGGGAGGCACCAGTCAAAGAACCCACACCGAGCTGCCCTCTCCTTACGACATATAAAATACAATTCTCCCTTCGACTTCTCACTCTTTTCAACAACCTTAATTTCAGCCCTTGTCCCACAATAACAATCTCTTGGCTTATACAGAGGTTTGGGGGTGTTGGTAACCCCTTTCTTGGTCTCACTTTTCGCTCGGTAATAACTACTGCTCGATGACATTTGCTTTTAACAAATAAGTATATTACTACAGATTAGTACAGAAGAATTTGTACTGTAGATTTTTTTTTTTATTTAGAATTTTTAAGAACTCAAAGCAGGGTAGAAATTTTTAAAAATAAGCTACAACCATATATTTTTGAGCTCGGACCAAGGCCCGAATGGAGGGCACAATCAGTATTCCCCTAAAATAATGAAGCAGACATGCATGAAGTAGGCATTTGGTCCATAAAATTTGTTTGCAAGATTTACCTAATTCCACCCACGAGAAATGACAGTTGAAGATTACCATTTGCACTTACTTTACCATTAGGAGTTCAGAAGAACAATATTAAAAGCAAAAAAAACAATAATACTTCCCAGTTATAGCACCAAAATGCAGGTTCATACATCAATCACATCTTGTGTTCCAACCGGAATCGAAAACTAGGGGGAAATGAATGATCTGATACACGGATTGAAGCAAATTAACAGCAAACAACATGGTTGTGCCGCAAGATCCCCTTCTCCCAACAGGAGTAAGGGACTGCAAGTAGACACCTAAAAATAGGATCCCATCGTGGGTGTCGACGCAAGTTGGTATCGATTGGGTACGAACCCCTCCTCTGCCAAGAAAGAAGAACAACGGGTAGGAGAAATGGAGGTTGGGGCTCTAGGGGAATTTGGGCTCTAATCTAACAGATCTATAAAACCCTTGTCAAATCTCTCGTCAAATCCTAAGTCGGAAAAATCTCTCCAATCTAACAGATCTATATTAACTAGTACCGTAAACCCTAAGTCGAAAAAATAAAACCCTTGTCAAATCTCTCTCTCACTTGCTCTAATAACATATCTATAACAACCTACACAGAAAACCGATGCAGAAACATCCACTTAGGGTAGTCGCATAAAAATATTATTTGTTTTACAATTTGGGACCTGCAATTTTTAGACACTACAGATGTACCCCAAAAGAAACTTCCTTGCAAAAAAAATTATTACCTCCGTTCCGAATTTCTGGTTCACTTTCACTGTTTTAGACATCTCAAAATTTGAATAATGTTTATAGTTCTTAAAATATAAAATATTTTTACATACAAATATATATCTTATTTGATAGAACTTAATTTTTATTGAATGAAATTCTCAAAAGCTGAATTATTTTTCTGTTTTTATTTAAATTTTCTCTGCATTTTGTTAGTTTAATGTTAATTTTGTGTGAATTGTTGGTCTTTCTCGATGAGAAAAAAACCTATTAAGTAAAAAATTTATGAATTGAATGAAAAAAATTTAGTATAGACAAAAATAGTAATTCACACAATCTGTTTGTTTTGGATTGTTTTCGTCTTTAGTGAACTATTTAAAGATTTCAATTATAATTTTTATTTTGTAGATTTCTCTTGTCCAGACAAATCAATAATTCACCAAAAATTGACACAAAAATAGCAAATGTGGGAAAAAAATCGAATAAAGTCAAAAATAATCCAATTGTTTTATTTAGACAAAATGGGCCAAAAATCTATATAGATTATAAAATATATGTAGGGAATTGATATTCACACTCTCTTTTTTTCTATTCACACTCCGTTTTTTTCTTTTAGCAAAACAAATCCATACACTTTCAACACGAAAAAAACAAAAAAGGGAAGTGTGGATAACAAAAAATGGAGTTTGAATATCAATTTCCTTGAAGTATATATGGAACACAATTAATACAATATTTGGAGGACGAGACAACACAATGTTAGGCTTAATGGCTCGCTTGAGATTACATGGAGCATTTAAGGGCATTTTTGGAAGATGAAAGAGTAGGAAACATTCCTCGTTCCTTTTAAAGAAGGGAAAATGACGGCCAATGACGTATTTTGATAATTAATATCCGTCAAGGATATTTTTAGCATTAACAAATATTCTTAGTTTGTCATTGGCAGGTATTAATTATCAAAATACGTCATGGCCGTCATTTTCCCAAGGAAAGAATCCTTTTAAAAGAAGAGAAGATAGAAGTAGATTGGTGTCATTTATAAATTACTCGTACTAATACTTCAAACCGGCCATAATATCAAACAGCCGTAAGTGTAACCAATGTGTTGCTTCATACTTCAAATTGCAGTGAATCCGTTTTTGTAATCAGCGATAATCGACGAACATTTAAGTAGAACCATTGCGTTACTTCTTGCCTTAAAAACAGCGAACACCTAGCGGCTCTACAACCTCTACTTTCTTCCGTATTCATTCACCACACAGACGTCGGAGATAAGTGAAGACTTAAATCTTCGATGGCATCGACGACCGGCATAGCGGGTGATCTTTAAGCGGAAAATTCCAACTTCGACTCATGGCCGTTGTGGACTGTGGGAGAATTGTTTGTGTTTCGGCATAATCCTTTCTCTATCACTGACGACCACGCCCTCCATGAGGCAAACACCTCCAATACTAGTGTCGAAAAATGGACAAGAAATTAGCGACGGAGCATTATTCTTTTCATACAACTTGAAAAAGGACGTTGAAAATCCAATCCAAATCTGTCCACACTTGGATGATTTGGCTTAGGTATTCACTATTCTAGTAGTGTCAACTAAGAGTAGAATTTGCTCCAATCAACAAATATTGATCTAGACTACTATAATAATCTGATTAAGAATTGAATGCAAGTCTTTGCTTAAAAACCAAAAATCATGCCCCCCCAGGGACTGTAGCCTCTCTTATTCGACACACTTTCACTTTTTCTATAATTGTCCCTGTTCATGACAATTCCATCTATAAAGTTATAACATTCTTCTTTATAAATACAACTCTCATGAACTACAAGGCTCCTTTACATCTCACTACTATTATTTACACTAACGAAAAAGAAACAGAAGAAACACAAGACTGTGTCTAACTTTAATCCTGTATATGGATGATTCACAATGTCTGGATTTGAAGTTTCGTCGCCAACGGAAAATCCCCACTTTCCTGCAAGCTTTTCCTTCAGCGATAACGGCTCGAGCATCTGTTTCTGGACAAATCAACCTTATAAGAATGTCGTCATAAAAAAAAAGAAAAGAAAGAAAGCCAAATGAAGTTTGAGTTCTGGCCTCACCATAGAGAGCATTTTAACTGTACCTTCGTTACACCACGGCTGAACCTTGCCGTAGTGGCTCAGCGTCGTGGTGGACGACTTGATTATTGTTTTGGCTGTCTAGTGGCATGTACTGTGACATAATGGCCATAATCTCCGAGTCCATATAAGACTACAAAAATGAAAAAAAGATTTTAGCGAAATCCGTTCAATATTCAAAATATATTGCCAAGTTGATAAGAATTAGTGAACTTCAATAGAAGTACCCTGAGCCTGTATTTGTAGAATACATAACCAGCAATACCAGCAGCTGAAACAAAAGCTAGGACCAAAAAGGTAACAAACCACCCGAACTTCGATGCGTTTCTTGCTGCAAAATGGGTGAACAAGGGTCAAAACACTTACCACAGTTGTTACTTCATAAGAAAATAACAACAAATAAAAGCACCCAATCAATCACAAAAACGTAACAGATTCAAACAGTCAAAAGATCTTTTGACGTAAATTTAAGAGTTGCATAGCTTGAGAAACAAGGGGAATTACCAAAATGGTGTTATCCCTTCATTCATTTGTCAAGACGAAGTAAATGGTCCATACATCTTAACATAAGAAATAGTAGTGAAATACTTGTTATCAGGTGAAGGCAAATACCAACATGGAGTCTCTCATTAGCATCTTCAATGCTCATTGCCATGATCTCCACAGTGCAACCCTGTCCCCAGTGAGACTTAACACAGAGCTGAAAGTACATGACTCTACATTGATTGACACAGTAATCCTTATGCTCGATGAGAGGGGGAGGGAACAAAACTAATCACACTTGACTTGTGATGTTTCTTAGAAGCTCGCTTGTGTTATTATTAATCACGAGGAAGGCCAAATGATGAGACCAAGCTTGTTGATTCATCAAGCTTGTAACCCTAGGATCAAGAACACTCTTAACATCTTATGAAAACCATTAGTTTGAGCTTCCCCACAAGTACAAAAAAGAAAAGAAAAACCTAGTTCAGCTTGGACAGCTATCAACTCAATTATAAGCTCCCACGAGATTGCTCCAGCTTCTTGGTGTCATATATCGAGCAAGCCCCATTTTCATTTCAAAGCTTTTCACAGCTGAAGCCAAGCTTCTGCAATCAACTAATGGACTTGGGTCAGCCCGTTTGAATCCGAATTGCTAGGGACTCCAAGTCCAGCCCCTTTGCATCCGTATTGCAAGGGACTGTTTTGTGTCACTGTCAATAATGGCAATTTTCTTGTAATTGGACACCTAGATACTCCAGGGCTCAAGCGAGAATTGATAGTTGTGAGGAAGCATTGTAGATTGGAGACTGAAATGAGTACCCACTTCCTATTCTTCTTCGTGATTTAAGTTAGTTCAAGGTGTATATCCCCCGTGAACTTGAGCTTTTAATTGAACACTTTAAAATTCTTTCGCCAGCTTTCTGTATCGCCACTGATGTGCACATGATACAATGAGATTTGTCCCTATAAAATGAGCCCAAATCTTGGTCGCAACAACGAAGTTACTAATTGTAGAAGGGGTAAACTTGAGCCTTGGCAAAAATGACTCCCTTAGTAAAAGTTTCTCTGGCCGTAACCACCATGAATACCGAATGAACAAATAGACCTGGATGGGTCTGAGTCTACTCCAAGAAAGGATATGCCCAATCGGATCCGAGTCACCTTGAAGAGCACATGGAGCCAGCTGGGTCCGCATCAATGCGGAGGCCAAGTTGACCCACATGGAGCAGATCAACTTTAAGGAGCTACCGGACCCAATGACACAAGAGTTCCGTGACCTACTCTTCCCAAGGAGCGGTATGTGGCCCTGGTACCGCCACAAGATTTATTCGTTTGCAGACTACTATATATATCCAACAACGGATGTTGTTCCCACAACATATTGTTGAGCTATCAAAAGACCCTAAGTTAGACGAAACTCACCTCGATTGGTTGACCTTATCAAGTCATTCAGTTCAAGCAACTCGAAGTCAAGCCCGTGTCCAGGATAGCAATGCCAAGAAAGCTTATATTTGGCAACATTGGGAGACATGTAGTTTGGTAGCTAAGGATAATAGCTTGTTGGGTCCTGCGGATGGGTCAGTGCAAGTTACTCAATGTAATTCATTTCTGCGAGATTCTCTGGCCTAACCTAGCGGGATAAGAGTGGGACACTAATCTCGCGAAAAAAAAGAAGATAGACATTTAAAAATCTTTGAATTGTTAGATTCCGAAATGAACCATATGCTGTCTGTATTAAGAGAGTCCTGACCTTATTCTAACACATCCTTTCGAGGCTTATAAAAGGAAGGTCACTTTCTTAGCATGATTCCTTCGAACTCGAATACAAAAGCCTTAGTGCTCTTGCTGTCATCCACTCTAACCCAACCAAGTCTTTTGTTCACCCCATGACGCCCTCTACAACTCCCGTTTTTTGCAACATACATTTTTTTTTTGTAACACTCTACAACTCCTGTTACTACACCGTTTGCAATCTTTGTCTCCTCGGTAATCAATCCTCAAAGACCCTCCACACAAATCAATTCAAACATTAAAAGCAACTTGGAATCACTAATCCATGTTTTGGAAGTAACATGTCCGTGTGTGTGTGTTTTTGGGAACATCCTTCACCCCTGTGACCATCTAAATCTCCAAGGTAAGGGGGTTAAGTCCCACATTCGTACCAAGTTGGAAACTTGAATCCATTGATTAGTTATGAAGTTCTTGGGAAAGGTCACCTTTGGAGCAAAAAATTCTAGCCTCATCACCTAAGAAGCACGGACATGTCTCTACGCCTTTTGTATCTATATCCTAGACGTGTCAGACACGTGAAAATGTGTGTCCGAATATTTCATTTTTCTTTTCTAAGTCGAACACGTTTTGGACACCCTCTGACACGTAACCAATGTGCTCTGACACCTACCCAACACGTATCCGACACGCTCGGGGACACGTTTTGGGTATTAATGTGATTTTTAAATCCTAAAACTAGGTTCAAAATGTAATATTTGAAATGTGAACTGAATTAAAGCCTAATATTAAATAACTTAAGGACGAAAGTGTAAAATATTCTAGATGAAATTAAGAAATATGAAAGTAATAATCTATGTTATGAAAAAAACACAATTTGCTCCTCATTTTTTCATTGGATTTTTTCTCTTTAATGTGGAAAAAATAATATCTTTATGTAAATATGAATTTTTATGTACACATATATAAATAACTATTAATTTATGTATTTAACGTATCCCCCAACATGTCCATGTCCTAGATTTTGGAAAATTCATGTGTCCATGTATCCGTGTAGCGTCGTGTCCGTGTCCCGTATCCGTGCTTCTTAGCTCATCACAATGAAGTTATCAGTCCCTTATTTACCAAGTCTAATTGCAAGGAATGTTCCTAATTAATAACATCTCACGTGACACAACATATTGCATATTCAAATATCTTGATGTGTCCATGTACCTGTATCAACCTTTTAGTTTTATATACCCGAATCCCAAGCATAAAGGTGTAGGGAGATCAGACCCCTGGACAAACAACCCATTTCCCCGGTGTCCGTGTAACATGGTCTAAGAGCTTATGCGGGTATAGAGATTCAGCTTTAAGTATTAATATTATGCACCCACCTAATATGATACCAGACTCTTCTCCATAAGTGGAGCAAGCGCCTAAATGTCATAATCCTAAACTTAGGGAGGTTTCTGAGTTGAACATACCTCCTACTAAGCATGTTAAAAACCAGTTGTTCCAAAAGCCCAAAATGATACAGAGGGTATCACTAGGTCTATATATCATAAAGATCTAGTAACGAATGGTCCCAAATCGCGATTCAAGTAAAGAATTTTCGGAGGACAAAGTTGGTAACTGATATGATCTAGAAATGTTCGTCAATGAATTTCTTATTTTTGACCTTCTGCATGGTTTTGACAGGGCTGTAACAGTGTAATTTTGACAAGTAACCATAGATTTATGTTCATTTGACTAGTTGATTTTTGCCTAAGAAGCCTCCACCTTCTCCAATGAAGTATGGAGTGGAAGGACAACTTCACATGCATGTGAAATGACGAACACAAGATAAATTACATCCCTTGCATGTAACACAGACTACATTAAAATTTCCTGCAAACACAATCATTTGGATTTGACAATGAAATGTGCTAACATACTGATGCATGTATCTTGGGGCCTCATATACAGCTTGTCTCCATTACACTGGCAGTCATATCCACCCCATGTGTTCTTACAGGTGCAGCCATCACACTGACAGGCTTGCTTTTCCTTGCATTCATCAATATCTGGTGTAAATTTTGAATGCACAAATATTATGCTTTTTGCACTTGGAAATTCACAGCCCATAGAACATTGTATACTGAATTACAGGATCTTGTTAAGAGTTTCTGAAAGGAACTAATAAACTCACCTTCACATGTGTGACCATCACCGCGGAAACCCATTGGACAGCGACAGCCGCGTTGTTCGTACTCCTGTTTTGTAAGAATAAGGTATTTTAGCTAGATGGGAAGTACTCTGAAGAAATAAATAATGGTGATAGGCAGAGGTTCTTGAGGTATAAATAAGTGTGAACCAACGACAACATCTGCGAAATCAGAAGTGAAGGGAAAACACTACGAACTATGCAAGCAGAGAATCTTCGCCAATCTCTCGTATCTGACCAGCAACCTCCGTTATTTATTTCACACCTTCCAGGTCCCACAGCTGTGAATTAAGGAAAAAAAATGAGTAGTCAACCTTGGCCATTTAAGTTCATAATACCAGCTTAAAATACATGAACTCCACAACATAGGAAAATGGAATTTGTATCCTTGCAAGAGCAATACCAGTTGTAATTTCATTGAGTTGTAGGACAGGAGGTATAAAAAAACATTTCAGGTGGTCAAGAAAATGACCTCATTAGGTAGATAGTCAATGGAATGAATCCATAGATTCTGGCTTACTCAATTCGATAATTTCAGGAAAATAGCAGATCTTGAACTTCTAAAAAACTATTGAACAGAAATAGTTACTTTTCTAGAATGTGTTCATTCACTAACTTGCAATTGAACAATAGACTTCAAATCTTGGTTTATCGACCCACATCTATTGGTACGTTATAATTTCTGAGCCCACCACCTCTCTGTTTGACTGATGACCAGTAACTAAATCCATAAATTGGTTTGATTAACCTTTACAGGCATAGACATACTCAAAGGCCATGTTTGTTCACTGCCAAGTTCTATATGGGTCAACAACGGACTTGCTTAAATACATGATGGATTATTATGCCTAGATTGGTTATATAATAGTATAAATAACATTATTACTTTTGGCCCTTGGACAAAGGTGTGGCATACACCTTATTTCTTAGTCTCCCGCTCGTGCACCATTTTCATATCTGAATATCAACGAACCTTTTCCAAGTTACTTGGAAGACACCAATTTCAATAGACAAGAATTACCACAAAATTAGTACGGCATAGATGAAATCTTTACTTGTAGGGGAATTGGAAAAAAACGTACCTTGACATGAGTTATACCCATCTCCTTCAAATTGCACACCGCTCACCAAAGGACATTGACAAACTCTACCCCTAAATGTGTCCTGTGAAAAAAGAAGATCCAGGTATAAGCAATAGAACCAACTCTATGCTTTTAAAAGCCCATCCGTAATGCATGTCAAACTGGGCATTAATGAAGAGGCTTTTATCCGCTTGGTATACCTGGCAAGCACTTATATTAGTTGTTGAGTCCATCCAACAGCCACCATTCCTCTCGAGGCACTCGTTGGTCTCAAGATCTATAAATATATTGCAATTGGCTATAAGAATTGGTACTCGTACATTTCACAATGTTCATGTTGGCAACAAACTAGACACACACACAACAGCACAACGAAGAATCAGGCAAATGCACAACGAAAGCACAACACAAAGATTTACGTGGTTCGGCACAAAGTCCTATGTCCACGACTCCCACCACTAGATTCCGTTATATTCTTGGGTAAGGAAGAAGTTACAATGACAAGATCTAGGTTACCAACAATGTCTACTGCTAGGGCTCCAACAGAGTTTTACTGTGTTATTTGAGAAGGGTATTGGTATTTTAGCATTCTATCATTTCTCGTGCCAAATTTTGCACAGAATGGAACAGTTCTATTTTACTGCAACAAATACTACACGACTCGATTAATTGTCTTCACTTGATTGTGATATTTTATAACTGTCACTGGGGACTCGTTTTTAGGGTGAAAAGCAATAACCATTGGGGTGATTAGTTATCCAAACGTCTTGAAAAATTAAGACCGTCATAAAAATAGGCCTTCAGTTCTTGCAAGAGAAAATGATGAAGTTATGTGCTAATAGAAGGCCAGAAGACTAGACTTATGAGTCAAAATGGCAGGAAACTTGTTGTCCGGACTCAATTCCCTATCACGTCGAAGAAACAAAGGAATGAATGTTCCAGTTCC
This sequence comes from Rhododendron molle, assembly GCA_025413875.1. NCBI lineage: Eukaryota > Viridiplantae > Streptophyta > Magnoliopsida > Ericales > Ericaceae > Rhododendron > Rhododendron molle. The sequence goes on along the minus strand of CM046389.1, from coordinate 36,659,269 downwards.
TCCATAGAGATTTTGAATTTTGATCATATTGTTCTGCATTTTCTTCTGTCTTCAAATATAGATTGTCGAGATTTTGAATGGATTGTTGGTAAAAACCTTAGTACCTAAGCAACGTCATGGTCTTTGAGTTCAGTAATAGTCATGCTTCAAAAACTCAGCATTTGTGCACTAGACAGTTTGTTCAAACTAGAAAAGAATGCAATGACTGCAAACCTGAAGTCAAACAAATTCGAGGCGCTGTTGTTTCCTTAAATCCAGCACATACAGCCTTCAGCACAGCAGTCCTCTCCAATTTTCCTTCAAGAAAAGGTAGAACAGATACGTTAGGAGACTATAAACTTTAAAGTACATCTTACCCCCAAAAAATCTATTGGTTATTGGAGCTATTGAGCAAACAACATTATTCTCTCATAGACTGCTGCTGTCTTATCTGACGAACCTCGGTACTGAACATTATTTACAACCAATGTTGGCAAGATGGTAACATCACCACGAGATCCTCGGCCAACCTATATTTCAGAAAGCAGAACGAAAGCAGTAACTCAGTTCATCTAGGTCAGTAAATGACGTAATCCAATCTATTTCACTCAGCCCAAGAACTAAATATGCACAATGAACAAGTACAAAAGGGCCGTTTTTAAGAATTTTAAGGTCATGAACTAATATGGTTGCGGTACACATGTAGAGAAAAGTACGAACCTGGAGATCTTGCTCCATTTTTAGGACTTCATTTTCTACATCAGCATCCCGATCGCCCATGCATTTCTTTATCTTCTCAATTGGCAGATCTGGTGGATCAAAACCGAAGAATAAGAAATACTTATGGGTCAAATACCAGACCTTACCCACACACACACAAAAAAAAAGGATTCCAGGAGATAGAACTTAGCTACTTACCGAGAGATTTCATGACATCTTCAGCGCATTCTACACTATATCTCTTTTCTTTCATAGAACACCGGATATGGAAATCCGTCACATAGTCCCACCAAACCCATGACCGGTTGCTCTCATTGGCAACCCTATGCACACAAAGCTGTCTCAAGTTCTCAAACACCACATCCTTCCCTTCATACCCCTGTCCAAAATCCTGCTCTGGATCCGGCGCGCAGTATCTCCCGTGGTTTATACACTGTGATGTGCACTGATTGCTGAGAATGAAAGGCTTAGGACAATACCAAGTTAAATAATGCGGCGTGAACTGGGTGTAACCACCCTTTTCAAGAATCTGAGCATGTCCTTTGAAATTCTTAACGAAATCCATCTGCTCATCACAACGGGGGCCACACTCATCGTTGCTATTAGTCCACAGCTCATACTCAACCCTTTCATCCGGGTGGGGCATTGATTCTGACCAGTCTAATTTTAGCACAACATCGTCACCTTTCTTCAATGCAGCCTTCAAGGACTCGCCAAAGGACCGCTCTATTAAAACTGACGGAATCCCAATCTTTTCTATGTATTCACTTGCGACAGAACTGTCCCCTGGAGAATCCATAGTAATCAGAGGCTCTTCCACGTTATCAGCCACCAAAACGGCTGCAGCACCAGCCTGTTGACCGTTCCATGCCTTCAAAGCAAAGTAGCAATCTGAAAAGAAAAAGAAGTGAGTTACTAACTCAAAACTCATGTTTCCTTGCCAATTCATTCAACAACTTTATTTTCCAGTGCTAGTAATCAACTTGATTTTAAGACGTAACTAATGGTACTGCCAAAAACATATTTGTAGGAAACAAAAGCAGGTTAAGCAATTCTTGGTATTAGTAAAATCCATGTTCATTCAGAATCACGTCGAACTTATATGGTAGCGCTGGTTCGGTGGTTAAAACTCAACCCATAAGCCTTGAGGTTGTGGGTTTGTAGTTGCCTTGTGCGTATACTACTGAAAGGTTTTGTCTGTACCCAATCGAGTCGGGATTATACAGGGCGTTGTGTAATCAAGACAAGCATACAACCACCATGCTCAAACATGAACAGAATTTCATGTTCTACTTCACAGTCCTTTAAACTTGTTAAGTTGAAGCAAAAAGCAATAAAATATGAGTTGATAGTTGCAGTAGCTGCTTCCATGCTTCCTGATTTCACAAGCCAATGAAGAGAAGAAAGAGTGATATGCAGGAATAAGAAGGAAAAAAAAATTACAGCCTTAGTTTATAAAATTAAGTTAAAATATCAAAGTTTCAATTTTCAAGCGTGTCATCCAATTGGTCCTTAATTTTTCAAGTACCTAATATAATATAAAAAATTAGTCTACGTAATGATCTTGGGCATATAACAAACCTTTGTGGGCTACTACTAGTATCTTGGGCTTAAGCTTTTGGGCCATGTGGTGTGATTGGTGAATCAAAATCAAGGGAAAATGACGGTCCAGAAAGTGTTTTGATAATTAATACCCGCCAAGGACATGCTGAGAACATTTGTTAATGCTGAAAATATCATTGGCGGGTATTAATTATCAAAACACGTCATTGGCCGTCATTTTCCCCAACATCAAGGTACTAGGCCAGTGGTCTGTCTGGGGCGTTACAGGGGGTATCAAAGCAATCCATGTACACGATCATGTGGGCCTTGGAGTTTGGTTGGATTTGATTGTTGGTTTGATTAATATCGGTGATTATAGTGTGCAACCCCCTCGCGAGGGCGCGAGGCTATAAAGTTGGGAGATTGTTACACCCCGTCTCACATCGGAAGTCTACATGGATGATTTTGGGCATACAACAAACCTTGTAGACTACTACTAGTACCTTGGGCTAAACTTCTGGGCAATGTGGTGTGGCTGGTGGATCAAAATCAATATATTAGGCCAGTGGTGTGCCTGGGGCGTTATAGGTACCCAAAACATAAATCAATTATATGTAACTATCACAATTTAGAGTTCACGATCATAATATAAAATAGCTAAAATTCTAAATTCTATCACAACAATAAGACATGCCTGTTTCATTACTTCTGAATTAATAAACGAAGTACATTTTTTGATAAAATGTGGTAGATTTCTTGTTATGTTAAATATTCTGATTTCTGACAAAGCAAAGTAGAGCAGACCATTCTTCTAATAATAATGGGCGACCCCAATGAAAAAGTCAACGGTGCAATCTCTGTGTGTGTTCGTGAGAGAGAGGGAGGAGAGATATTACTCTCAAGTCCCCACAAAGCTAGCTAGTGAACTAAATCCGGAAATTCAAAACAAAATATTCAGGTATAAAAAAAAAATCCGACCGAGAAAACAAAAGCGTTCAGCTCTTCCAGACCAATCTAAAAACTTTGCGAAATAGTCAATATTTACGTGGAAGAAGCCAGAGAGTTAAGAACGAGTGGACCGAAATCATCTGTTTAAATTATTGTGTCTTTTGTGAAATTCTGTTACTGCATTTAGAACATTTTTCTTCAAATTATTGATGTCTCGACAACATGAATTAGAAACAATAAAAAACATGAGCAAACTTGAAAAAAATTAAAAGAAGACAAAAATAATTGAAAAAAAAAAATGTTCTTTAGACATTAGTATTTGTTTTCTTTACAAATTTTAAGCTTTGGTTTCATGCGTTTGGGCTTTTAGGGACGAATAAAAAATGGAGAGGGTCGCCTTTGTAAGCATTCGCCGTTAACCAAAGCATCAATCCTTCCCTTTTATTATGTCGTGATGCTGAACATAGCTGAAAAAACACAAATTTTCCAAGGGTGGAGTTTATTACTATTCAGGATGGTGGTTGGGTGTGGCCTAGGGCCAGAAACAGATTTATTCAACAGATCATTGCTGCTACCCTCCTGAATACCTTCGTAAGGAAATTGTCTCCTTCGTCGGATATCATCGAGAAATAAATGGGAAGAAGCGTTATCGAACTATTTCTTGCAATTCTTCCAGTACGGAATGACTAAATAATCAAGCTACAAGTCTCGATCTATACGAAACGCACTGGTTTTTTTGTCTTTCAGAAAAGAAAAAACAAATATACTCCAAAGGAACTAAAGCTAGACTTAGATAACAAAACAAAACAAAGTTGGATCAAACTTAGCCTAAAAACACCTGATTTGCCGCATATGAATATATCTATCTAGCACAATCAAAAGTAAAGCTCTTGGGGAGGAGTTCAAAAGGCTAAGCCAGGGTAAAGAACAGAGGAGTCACATCTAGGCAACCCCAACAACTATGTCCAAAACCTAGCAAATTAGAAACCTGCCGATATCCATTTGAAATCGAGTGATGCCCCGTCCGCTAAGTTTCTTAATTTTCAAGTATACTTATTTTTAGCTTTACAAGACATGTTATTCTTTCACAATACATCACCTTTAATTTTAAAAATAAGTACTCATTTCTCTTTGCGGGACGAGGCCTCAATCAAGAAAAATCAACAGGCTTGATCAAAAAGGAAAAGAAAAGAAAATTTAATAGCATTTCTGAAAAAGGGTTTGTTATGGAACTTAAAAAAAGGAAAAGAAGAAAAAGAAATTGAAAATTTCCCCTCGTTTGGTTTCAAAGGAAGTAAACAGGGAAGAAAATAGTAACAAAATAAAAATAAACCGTAGTGAATTTTTCCCCACACTTTCCTTTGTAATTATTTTTTCTCCTGCACTTTTTTTTTTTTTTTGGTTTCCCCAAGTTCCGAACTTAAAAGAAGGAAAAGAAAAGAGGAGGGAAATAAGAGGAAAAATTTACTATTTACTAAATTTGAAAATTTTATTTTCTTCTTCCTTTTTATTCCAACCAAACAATAGAATGGGAATTTTTTTTTAAAAAAATGTTTCTTTATTTTTCCTTGAGTTCCAAAGAGATACATATTCAAAAACCATCTCACCAGAAGAAGCTAAAGATGTAATTACATAAATATTCTATATCTATATATTCGCTGTTCTTAGTATTTTACCTCCACGATCGAGGAGAAGAATTGTGGGCATGCGAGGTTTGGACTTGAAGGGTTGATCGTCGCCGAAGGCGGTGCAGCCAAGCGCGCCCTTGTCAGGGTAAACGACGGAGCCCACCATGGATCCTCCATATTTGGGCACTCCGAAATTTGCTATCGCCCCGTCGTGCTGGGAGCGCAGGCTCTCGGGGTGGATAACTCGTATGCTGTTCTTCTCCACCACGAAACGAGCATGAACAGAGCTCACGGCCAATACCAGTATCGATAAAACCGAAGAAGCCAGCAACAGTGATGAATTTTTATTACTAGTAATAAAACCCATGTCAAATACTCTGGTTTTCCAGTTTCTTGAGGGCGGGTCTGACAAGTTTGAAGAAGAGAGAGAGAGAGAGAGAGAGAGAGAGAGAGAGAATATTGGGGGTGAAGAGTGTGTTCAAAAAGCAAACAAACGGTCTCAGTTTGGTGGTTGGGTTGTCTGAGGAGGGAAATACAAGCAACCAAGAGAGAGATATATATATTAGAAGGAGAAAACATTTTTTAATAGAGCGTTACGTGAATAGTTGTTTGCAGAGGTAAATTGTGACCATCTAAAAGTATTTTGGACGGTTTAGATGTTAATGTAACTTTTTCCGAGAAAGAGTTTAACTCTTCTTCGGAAAAATTTTATTTAAATCCGGACCTTCTAAACCTGAAACGAATGACTGAAATCGTGCGATTAGCTTCGTGAATAAAAGAATCACGGAGCCTCCGTGAATAAGCCAATCTCTATTAGAAGTAGTATAAAGTTTTAGTAGATTATTAAGAATTTGATTAGTATTATAAGATGATAGGTACAGAGTAATAAGTTTAATTCATCAAAAGATTTTGTGAGGGAAACATTGCGTATGGTATGGCCGGCCGATTAAAAAAGAAAATTAAGCATGGCATATGGCCTGTTTGGCTCAATAATTAAGTCGGATTACATTTAATTTTTTGCGTCAATTAATTGTAAATTGTTGACTCATCGGGACAAAAGGAATTTAAAAAATAAAAAACCATTAACTAGACTATATTTTTTTGAATATAGTAATTTAAAATTTCTGTCTATTTTAGGGTATTTTTGTTTTTAGTGGGCTTTTCTAAGATTTTGATAATAATTTCCAACTTTTGTGAATTTCTGCCATGGAGATGACCTATAATCCACAAAAAATTGTCGCCAAACTGACGCAGATGGATTTTTTTTTTTGAATAAAGAAAAAGATTCACAGAATTATTAAATCCAAAATGAACCGTAATCACAATTTAAAAACCTCATTTTCGAATATAATGATCAAATTAACACCAGAGAAAGAGAGAGAGTGTGTGGTTTTTTGTTGTTGGACATGAGTGTCCTCTCATCCAGTCCGGTTCATTTTGATTTTTTGTGGCCCACGTAATGGGCTCACAAAAATAATCGGAATTTTTCACTTTGTAAAACTTGTGAACTTCTTCAATCATAAGAAAATGTAAGTTCAGTTGATACCGATCGATTACTTATTGGAACACATTTATCTCGAAACAAATATGTTTGATTCAAGAGACAGTGCCTTTGCCACAAGACAAATGTGTTCTGATAAATGATCTATAGATATCAACTGAACATGATTTTTCTCATACATGAAGAACTTGATGAGCTCCACAAAATGAACGACTCGATCATTCTTGTGCGCCCGAGACGAGCCCGTGAAAAACCAAATTGGACGGGACTTGGAGGGACAGTACTTGGCAGGACCCGAATCCTTGGTCGTTTGGTATTTTCTCTCTCTAAAAGTCTTCTCTTGACTTGGAAGCCATCAGTCTACATTTGTCGATGTCGATGATGTTGATGTTGTGGCGTAAAAGAAACGGGAGGGTGGTTTGGACGGAGTCAGCTAAACTACCTGGGAATGAAACTTCCTTCCTTCCTTCCAGAGTTTAGAGATCCTTCTCAAAGGACTTGTCCGCAAACTGGACAGCAAAGATGCGGCCCAAGTGATTACAATCGTGGGATGATATTTTTGAGGGTTCAGATTTGTTTTCAATCTATTACCGATAATAAAAGACTTTTACCAGTAAAAGATTTAACAAATCTGAACCGTTAATTATCAAGATGAATGGTTCAGATTGTACCGCACAACCTTTTCTATAGTTGACTGCAGAGAAGCCGGATCCTTCTCTAACTTAAAAGATGGGTTGAGCTAGCTCCCCTTCATCCTTTCATACCCCCACTTAACTCACTTATTTTGAGTTTGACTCTCGGACTCAAAATAAGATCCAAATCGCTTCTCTAGTAGCTTTTCCTTTTAGAATATAAGGGGAAAAAACAATTTTGATTGAAAACCCATACCTATATGTATAAATCTTCTAAAGTGGACGACTTAACCTAAAAACAATATTCATCGTCCACTATAAACAATTTTTGTTTTTTTACATCTACTGATTTTCGATCAAGTTGATTTTTTTTATTCAAATGAACAATTGGATTTTTTTTTTTTTGGCATGAAATAGAGACAAAATAATTAAGTTTGATGGGGTAAAAGTACCTAGGGAAGCTTACCTCAGCTCAGGAGTACATCTTACGGTTAACTTCCACTCTTTGAGAGAGAGAGAGAGAGAGAGCATAGGCGGGTTGGTGAAGACCAGGGGAAGACCGAAATTGTGCCACCTCATCCATTAAAAATCCAGAAAAGAATCCACTATAAAATCTTTTTAGGCCAATAAAAAAATCCAGAAAAGAAAAAGATCTTTTTAAATTTTTTTAATTGAATTAGGTTTATCGATACACTAGTTATACAGTTTTAGATAGATATTATTATATATACTATATAATGCCACCAAAATATACAATTCTATCAATTTAATAGTGATCGGCTTGTAATAATAACTCGTCCAATTGTTTTGTACCAATAAGATTCTATAGGTTCATTTGTTTAATTAATTAATTAGCAGGATTAATGGTGATATATAATATGTTTAATATCACCAGATATGCAATCTTATCAATTTTATATTGATCGACTTAACAACGACTCGCCCGATTCTTTTTGTGTATTTACATTTTGTGTGATTATATATCCAAACTACCTTTGAATAAGCATTTGTTTTGAATTTTTTTTTAAAACACCAAAAAATAAAAATTTAAAGTTTATTTTTTGAAAAAATATTTTACATGAAAAACATTTACATCAAAACAAACGGAGCATTAATTCTATTTTCGAATTGCTACAAAATCTCCGACCACCATATAAATATTTCAGAAAGTCTACACACACAGCAGATCTGTGCACAGATTTAGCACAGATTTCATTGTGGGGCCCACCACGGGTCCCACACAAATCATCCAAGCCGTTCATTAAATGTAAAATATTTTTTCAAGGGGCTCCGTAAAAAATAAGTTCAATCTAATACCTGTAGGTGCTCGATCCAACTATATAACTTTTCATTGTCCGGAAATCTGAATGAAAAGTTAGATGGTTGGATGAAGCACCTATAGGTATCGGATTGAACTTATTTTTTACGGGGACCCTTGAAAAAATATTTTACATTTAATGAACGGCTCGGATGGTTTGTGTGGAATCCGTGGTGGGCCCTACAACGAAATCTGTGCACAATCTGCTGTGTGTGTAGCAGAACTCTAAATATTTTTTATCCGACCGCCATATAATCTCAGGTTTTCTTTGTGATTACACTTACCTATACTATTTATGGGATTTAGGAGGCTACTACTGTCCTGGAGCAAAACAACACCGTCCCTGAACAAATCACTCTTTTTAACGTCATCCCTGAATAAATAGATGATTCGTTAACTACTTCAATCGACTCGATTTTTGCAAAGTCATAGTACGCGATGAGATTTTTCAAGTGAACGTTTTAGATAGAGTTTTTGGGCTCTGAACGATGTTGTTTTGCCTCGGAACAGCAGCCCCCAAGTCATTATTTAGTTTACTAGTGCTTATCCGTGCCAACGGCACTACGCACCAGTTCAACTAGATTGAAAAATGAGTAATTTTTTAATAACATTTTTGATGTGTGAACAGTGAACTTGTGTACGTATGTGCATGTGAGTGATGGGTGCCCCCTAAGACAAAGGGTGCCACATAGGATAACTCTTCTATTTTATTAGATAGAAGATACCAGCAACGTGCTTTGCACGTGGAGTTTCTCCAATTAAGGAATTTTATTATTATTATTTTTAAAGTGTAGTCTTTCACCTGACCTTAAAAAATGATACATGGTAGACATAAATGCAAAGCTAAGAATGATTATGTGCTAATACGAGAACTAACCCGGGATTAGTAAGAAGCCAACCAAAAAAACACATTAAAACAAGCCCACACCTAAACATTCAATTAATTAAAGTTATACTCTCCTACCTAAACCATCAAAATCTATTTCCCATAAAATTCGATATTTTCTGATAACAAGAAGCTCTTAAGTCTTGATCATATGCTACCACACAATCAATTACTCACATTCCACACCGATGACCCACCATATTATTATAATTTTCCCAACACCCAACGAAACGATCGAAAATCTTGGGGAAAAAAATAAAAGGAAAAAAGTAATTAAAAAAAAGGTAGCAAAAATAGAGGGGGAAGTCATAACCTATCGTTCTTTTTCCAAGATTAAGGCCCCGTTCAGCTGCATGAAAATAGGACTCGGGGAAACCTTGTCCAAGGGACAGCAGTGTGCTGTTCCGGACGAGGGGGCCCCGCTCTGGTCTTACTCTGATGATCGAAATCGTTCACCTCGTAGAGCTCGTCGAGTTGAACAACAATGCAAAAAATCAGTTTGATCGGATATCATTAAGTACCTAATCGAAACACATATAACTTGCCAATAATGGGTTCTATAGATTTGATCCAGTATTTCGAATCCGTTCTTTTCAATACAAAAAGGTTTCGATTAGGCACTTAATAATATCTAATCGAGCTGATTTTTTACACAGTTGTTCAACTCGACGAGCTCTATGAAGTGAACGTTTTCGATCATTGGAGCGAGATCGGAGCACGGCCCCCTTGGCCGAGACAACCTGCTGCTGTCCCTTAACTCCACGAAAATGATGAAAAAAGACAGAAAAATCAACGTTCCTGTCATTTTTTGTGCAGAAAAGACCTACAGCTTCAATTTTCTCGCTGAAAAACACTTTTGTGTAAAATAGGTCTTGCCAAAAAGAAATAAATTCTTATTTTCATACAAGATTTTTTTTCTCAACAGAACACATAGAGAAAAATAAATTTTATTTTTCTTTATTTCACATCACTTCATTTTTTCTGTGAACCAATTTTCCATACAACATTCCCGACAACAAAATGGAACCTAAATCATGATGATATTTTAGGATCCTCTTTGCTACACATACCCTTTGGATAACCATCTACAATTAGTAATTGTCAACTTTCAAACTTCTTCAAGGCATAGTCGCGCATAAACATATGACGTACAACGGATAAAAAAAAAAAACTTATGACGGACGTACAGGACAATTTCTCCTCACCGTCATAGTAGTATATAAAATTTACACATAGACAATAACCATCTTGAACCTAATAATATTATTTTTAAAAAAAAAAAAAAAAAAAACAATCTCCCATATCAATTATAGAATCCTGAAGAATTATTCATTGCAGTACTTATCTACTGCAATATTCGTAGCATATTGAATTTTGTGTCTCGTCTGTCTATCTATCTATCTATCTATCTATCTATCAATATTCCATGCAAATGTGCGTGAGCTTTCAAAGTTTCTAAATCTCCATTCCTTATTTTTTAGAGTTTTGCTTTTCTTTTAATTTACAAAAAATGGGAGAGAGAAAGAGAGGCCGGGACAGGGAGGATGCGAGAGAGAGAGTGGGTAGCAACAAAAATCAATTATAAAAAAGACACTAAAGATTTTCTTGTGAAATTATCAATCAAGTTTAGACACACTTCAAAAGTCAAAAAACTAATAATCAAGGTGTGGGCTCCCGCGCCCGAAAAAGGCGAAAACTCGAAGAGTCGCCACCCGGATTTTTGAGATGGGTCACTTGAGAAACCGAGGAGTGGTTCGAAAAAGGTTTTTGATCTAGCGAAAAAGTCGAGATGTTGGGTTCGGGAGCCACATTACGAATGAGGAAGGTTTTTCTTTAAAAAGCACCCCATTCGTCCGGTAAAACCGGTCTCTACTTGATGTTTTAAAAAGGGGGAATCTTCAATATTATTTGGAATATCAAACTCTTTAATAAAGCACGTATCGGGAAAGGGACATGGGAAATATATCACATTGACGTGCAGGTGGTGCTATCTGTACAGTCGTGATAAAATGATACGAATAAATAGAAGTAAATAACATTCAACAGATTGTTTGGACCTCAGAATACCGCTCACGGCACTCTGAGATGCCGTGCGAGGCATCTCAACATGCCGTGCGCGGCACCTGCTCTGCTGTCAGATCGTTGACCTCGAATACCGCCACACGGCACTCGCGATGCCGCGCGAGGCATCTCAACATGCCGTGCGTGGCACCTGCTCTGCTGTCAGACTGTTGCAGTCTTTCAAAACATCATTTAGCTCACTGGTTTCTCTGTAGATCTTTTGAAAACTCATGAGTAGCCTCACGGCGGTTGGATCATCCCAAGAACGTCATTATCCTTCTTAAAACATAGTTTTAAAGTAGTTTTCAACGTTTTTGATCACTTGGGATGATCTTGAAAAGATTTTAGAAGAGCCGGAACATGGCTTGTAGATATGGTCTTATTTTAAGAGCTACAGAAACAGTAAACAAAGAAAACAGTAACCACAAAGTGGAGGAAAACTCGATCCAAATACTGCTCACAATAGCACTAGTGTGCACCATGCCGTGCGCTGAGAGTCAGGGTGCCGTGCGTTTGATCAACAGACCGCGCGGTTCCCCAACCTCAGCACGGTGTTGATTTTATTTTATGAAAATAGGTTTTGAGTCAGGATCTAACCAAAAGGGATTAGATCTGCTGACAGAAAGGTCCCCTCAAGACCAGAACGGAATCTAGTCCGAGGAAACTAGTCTATACCTTTGGTTTCGAGTTTGATCAAGGATCGTGGACGCAAGGATGTGGATGGATCGTCACGGATGTGGATGGGGGAAGTTAAATGAGACAAATGGAGTATGGGTGTGAGTGAAGGTTAGGTGTTTTGGGGGTGATGAGTCTTTGAAGTTAATGAAGGATCAACTTCAATGATGAGAAGGGAGTGAGTGAAAACACTTAAAGAAGGTCTTTTGGGAATGACATTCTTTAAAGCTTGGAAATGGCAATGGAAATAAGAAAGTGGGTGTAGAAATTTAGAGAGAGAAAGTAGAGTGAGAAAGCCAAGAGAAAGGCAAGAGAGGGACTCAAAAGAAAGGCTAAGAGGGACCCCTTTCCCTTGAGTGGAGGGATTAATTTATAGGCAAATGGCCAAGGATTTTGAATTCAAATGGTGGAGGTATTTTCTGGGCGCTGGAAGTGCATTTTCGAAAGTGAGCCATCACCGTGGCTCACACGGGGCGTCGATGCCTTTCCGAGCCACCAAATTTTGCTCAAGGTGCCGTATGAGGGGTTTGGTCACACGGTCCCTTGAATTTCTCAAGGTGCCGTGGCGCTCAATTTGGCTCCGCACGGTACCTCCTCCCGTGGTCCAGGGCCTTTTGGGCTTTTTATTGGGTTGCTGGGTTTGTTGGATTTGTTGGGTTTTTGGCTTTAAAGGAGATCCTTTTTCAAGCTCGCAAAGGTATCGTTTCTCTATTTCATCATCGGGTGGACAAAGACTTTCCGAGGTCGGATTGGGGTGTCTACAATAGTCCTTCTTTAACGTAACTCTGATACCATTAGTTGGTACGAGTGACGGCTTAAAGAATAGGCATCCCAATCTGCTGCTCTAGTGCCTTTGAACAGAGACAAAGTGAAAATGCGAGTAAATAACGATGGTGGTCGCTCGGAGAGCCGCCACGCACTCGTGCCCGTTGTAGGGATCGAGACTGGTCAGAGTTCCACTGGGACATTGCAATGAGAGAAAATGACTCTCAAAGGACAAACTCGTGCAGAGAAAAAAATAACAGAGTGCTCGTGGGGTCGTGTATGCAAAACATTTGTTTTAAAGGAAAAACCTGAGACAAACCCTCGAGTTTGAATTTTTGAGAAGAGCCCTCGGGTGGCGAAAATCGAGGCAAGCCCTGGGGCGAAAATCGAGACGTTAGGTCCGTTAGACCGTGGGCTCAAGAGACGAAGAGACGTTAGGTCTCATTAGACCGTGGCTTGAGAGAAAAAAAGCGAGACGAGCTCCTGGAGGTGAAAACGCATTTCTGGACGAGCCATGAAGGCGAAAATTGAATTTTGAATTTTGAGACGAGCCCTGGGGATTAAAATTGAATTTTGAATTTTTGAGACGAGCCCTGGAGGCGAAAATTGAATTTTGAATTTTGAGACGAGCCCTCGGAGGCTAAAATTGAATTTTGAATTTTTGAGACGAGCCCTCGTGAGGCTAAAATTGAATTTTGAGACGAGCCCTCGGGAGGCTAAAATTGAATTTTGAGACGAGCCTCGGGAGGCGAAATTGAATTCTAAATTTTGAGACGAGCCCTCGGGAGGCTAAAATTGAATTTTGAGACGAGCCTCGGGAGGCTTAAATGGAATCGAACTTTGAGACAAGCCTCTGAGGCTAAAATTCAATTTAGAATTTTGAGACAAGCCCTAGAGGCGAAAATTCAATTTAGAATTTTTTGAGACAAGCCCTCAGAGGCGGAAAATTGAATTTAGAATTTTGAGACAAGCCCTCGGAGGCGAAAAATCGGATTTTGAATTTTTGAGACGAGCTCTGGAGGCAAAAATTCAATTTAGAATTTTAGAGACAAGCCCCTGGAGGCTTAAAATTCAATTTAGAATTTTAGAGACAAGCCCCGGGAGGCTAAAATTGAATTTAGAATTTTTGAGACAAGCCCTGAGGCGGAAATTGAATTTAGAATTTTTGAGACAAGCTCCTGGAGGCGAAAATGGAATTCTGAACTTTTGAGACGAGCCCTCGGGAGGCGAAAATTCAATTTAGAATTTTTGAGACAAGCCCTCGGGAGGCGAAAATTCAATTTAGAATTTTTTGAGACAAGCCCTCGGAGGGCGGAAATTGAATTTAGAATTTTTTGAGACAAGCCCTCGGGAGGCGAAAATTCAGTTTTGAATTTTTGAGACGAGCCCTCGGGAGGCGAAAATTGAATTTTGAATTTTTGAGACGAGCCCTCGGGAGGCGAAAATTCAATTTAGAATTTTTGAGACAAGCCCTCGGGAGGCGAAAATTCAGTTTTGAATTTTTGAGACGAGTCCTCGGGAGGCGAAAATTGAATTTTGAATTTTTTGAGACAAGCCCTCGGAGAGCGGAAATTGAATTTTGAATTTTTTTGAGACCTGCTGAGGAAAATATGTCGGATCCTTGAACCAGTCACGGTGAGTCCCGGAGGACGAATGCCGAGAAGAAGGCGAATACGGCAAATTCTCGAGAGATTAAATGGCGCCGTAACCGATGCACGACATTCTAGGGGACATTTATTGTAAAACGGCTGGGGATTGAGTTTCCAAGAGGATTTTGGTGGCTGACTGGATCAATTCTCGAGACAAGGCATTTAAACTTCTGGAGCCAGGGTGCCGTGCAGTCAAGGTTGAAGGCGCGCGGCACCTCGTTCTGCTAAGCACCCTTTCGATTTCCAAGAACAGTTGGCAGGTTTAAGGGTGCCATTAATTCAGGCGTGCCCTTTCGTCGGCCGGGGTTTCTTTAAAAGGGGAGGGGGTGCCTCAACCCATGCACTACCAACAAAACTTCTCAAGCCTCTTCAAATTCTTCCTATACACTTCAAGCAAACTGCTCTCGACATGACAGGCAGCGACTTGACTGAACGGGTGGCATCTCTCGAGGCCGAAATGGCCTTTTACCACGGGGAGATTGAACAATTGAATGAGCAGATCGCAAGGCTGATTTCCACCATTCGGACTTTTCGTCGTGCGGTATCGAACTTGCAGGATTTTGCATTCAACCAACTGGATGACAAGGACGACCCGGAGTCCGCTCCGGGGCGTGAGTCAGATGAGACAGCGGAAGACTCCGAGGGTAATCCGAATGGTTCGGATAACCGCTCGGACGGGGCGAGCGACTGAGACGGAGGGCTAGAGGAAAGAAGGAAGAAGGAGAAGAAGGAAGAGGAAAAAAGGAAAAAGGGCGAGGCCTCAGAGTTGTTTTTGTTTTGTTTGTTTTTTTTTTTTTTGAAATGTAATGACAAATCCCGGGTTTTACGGGTGTTATCAATGAAAAGTCCTTTTCTTCTTCCATTTTCCATATATCTCCCCAACTCTGAATCGAATCGAACGTGAAAATGCCAAAAGCGCTTTCAAGAAGGCATTCTTTAAACAGATCAACGTGCCGTCGTGACTAATTTAGGGCGACGGTAACATAAATTAAATGTCTTGCATGCTCGTCTGTGAGTGCTGCAACCTTACATAAGGTGCCGTGCGGCTTGGCTGGCTGTGAACCCGGTCCAATGCTGGTTTCCGAGTGGTCCGGTTCAGGGAATATATATATATATATATACGGGGTGTACACAGTACACCCCACTCGTTCGAATTTCCCTCTTTCTATCTCTCTCTCGATCACTCTCTCTCTCACTGCTATCTCTCGCTCTCTTGCTCTCTCAACTGCTCTCTCTCTCTCGCTGCTCTCTCTCTCTCTTGCTGCTCTCTCTCTCTCGCGCTGCTCTCTCTCTCTCTCTCTCGACTGTTCTCTCTCTCCATCTCTCATACATTACGATCATGGAGTCCAGGGACGCACCCGGTGACATTACCTCGCCTCCGATCGTTCCGGAGGATGTAGCTATGGCCGAGAGTGTACCGGAGACCACGAGGGTCTCGGACCGGGCGGCTCTGGCCGAGGAGACCACGGCCCCAGTCGGTGTAGTGGTCGGTAGTGGTGGTGATGATGGTGGTAATGTAGTATTGGCCGGGTACGGCCAGGAGACGGAGACTCCGGGTGCAGTGGAGTCGAGGGACGATGTCAAGGTTTCGGGCCGGTCAGAGGCGGCGGCTAGCGTGGAGGAGAGGACCACGGAGGGTCACGGTGGCGGTGGCTTAGACCAGGGGGTAGAGGAGACGGAGGCCTCTCCCGTGAGAGAGCCTCGACCGACTGGGGAAGGCCCCCGCCGTCGAAGGTGAGCCGGAGGTGGAGCGGTGGTGGAGGACACACCGCTTATGTTTGTGGCAGCGGTGCAAGTGCAGGGTCGTCACGCCCTATAGGCATGGGCGACTACTTAGCGGCAGCGTCCATGGAGGACGTATTGGAGGTGGTGCGGGGGTTTTCTGGGTTGGCGGACGCTTTACTCGCATCCCGAGAGGCAGAACTACAGACTGGGTTTAGGACCGGGGGTGCCAGAGAGTCTCGAGCCGAGGAGAGGCGAGCCAGGAGGCCGGGTGACGGCTCGCGTCACGTGGTGGCCGAGGCGACACTAGCCTTGGAGGGGCGAGGGGCCTATAACGAGGCGACTACGTGCCCTTTCAGCGCGTGGTGGTGCCTTCACTTTTGACCCTACACGCCGCGGTGGCGACTTACGACGAGGCTCGGTCTGAAGGACCTCGCCGGCACCTTTCTTTGCGCCGAGACGAGGTATACTTTAAATGTCTGTATTTCAAATTCCAATGCATCGTATTTCCGTTTCGTTACATCCAAGTATACCATTGTATCGCATGCCATGCCTGTTTACTGAATATTTGATGATTTGTTGCAACAGGCGATCTCGCTCTCGTGTTACGGAGATTCGGCGGCTGTGCCGACGTTTTGGGAGAGGTTGCCCGAGGCTTCGCGGGAGATAGTGAGGCAGGCGGGTTTCGGGGAGTTCGTCTGGTACTTGCGAGGGCGCGGTGCAACGACCGCCCGGGTGGTGAGGCTCTGGCGAGAGGTGGTGGGACACGGCGAATACCCTCCACTTTTCTTCGGTGAGCTAACCGTGACGCCCGTTGGACTTTGCGGCGATCACCGGTCTCGTGGTCGGAGGTGACCCTATCCGTTTTGACGCTGCCACAGGGAGGCAAGCGGCGTTCAAATGGGCGATCCGGGACACGAGCCGAGGCAAGGGGACTGCATGGCACGCCCAGCTCCGAGGTTTTAGACGCAGAGGCTCCCGGCCAAGCGATGCGGAGGAGGCGAATGGCGAGGTGTTTCTGCTATACTTACTTGGTGCGTCCTGTTTCCCAACAGGCGCAACCGAAAGTGCACCTTTCGCTTCTCCCCACGAGGGCGTCGGGAGATCGCCCGCTTCGGCCGGGAGGTGCGTGGCCCTGGGACGTGCTATGCCTTTATGGGCTCTCTTTCCCGTGGGGCAGGAGTGAGTCTCGGAGGCTACTGGAGGGTTTGGGAGGTACATTTCTTTTCCTTTCTCATGAATAGTTAGCTTTCCATTTATATCAATTCAATATATATCTTGTGCTAACTTTCAATGTCTTGAATTGCAGCTTTGGACGTACGAGGTGATAGGGATGTACCCTCCCGAGACCACGTGTCCCGACGACACGATACTTCCCCGAGCCCTACGCTGGTCGACAGAGTATAAGGGCGTGAAGAAGGGAAGAGGCAAGCTGGACGCCTTCCGACTTTACTTGGACGAGCTGCGTACTGATCAGGTACTAAAGCGCTTTCATATCTATTTCCATTCAAACAGCGCTTTGATTATTGCTTATTCTTGATGACAGGTCCACTGGCGGGTGTGGGACCGCTTCGAGATCCCCTATGTTGCACAGAGCAGGGAGGTTGCCAGGGGGAGAGTGCTTCTCGAGTCCCCTTACGGCTGGCAGTGGTACTTGGGTGACCGAGTGTCACGCCAGTCGCTGAGGCTGGACGCCTTTCGAGTCCCCGGGCTGCTTCCTGCTCTAGTGCAGAGGACAGACCAGTACACGCGGAGGGAGGTCGAGCAGTTCACACGGCCGGACCTCGAGTTGGAGCCGTTTTTTGAGGCAGGTGCTGGCCTTGCTGCTGACTACGCAGAAAGCTCGATACTTCATGAAGAGCTTTGGAATACGTGTTGCTTAGGAGGCAACACAGCAGGGGCGTGGCGGTCAAGGTGGAAGAGGAGGAAGAGGAAGAAGAGGAGGAAGAAGAAGAGATGGAGGCCGCAGTGACGACACAGGTCAGAGCGAGGCTAGACTGCCAGCGCTTTCTTAACTAGTGGACATGGTGACTGTTCAAGGGGTCCCTGATCTGGTGGAGGTCCCACATCAGGTACAACATGCTTTCATTCTTCCGTATGTTCGCTCTTTTCCACATGTTCTGATTGATTTCCTTCATTGCAGGCCCTTCCAGGGTACGAGATGGCGGAGCCATGATGGGCCTGGGAGCAGCTGGTGAGGCAGTACGCCATGGGCCACCCTCGGAGGTGTTGCCTCAGCGTCGGTGGGTCGATGGTATACTCTCGAATTTCAGTCAATTGCTTTACTTCTATCGTTTATGATTATGATTATGATGCAAATGTTATATGAATGCTATACCATTGCAGACTAGAGGAGGGGCTACACGAGGGTTGCGGCGGAAGTCCGTCCGCCCGATAGTACGACAGGTCTCCTCTGCCGGCTCACGGGAGGAGCTGGCGTCGAAGAGGACACGACGCTCTGTAGGGACCGAGGACGAGCCTATCGATGTTTTTGAGGACGATACACCCGAGCCTACAGACGTTGACCTGGAGGTCACCTCAGGAGACACTGTGCCTAGGGCGACCAGCACTCAGGCGGCGAGCAGCTCTCCTACGAATGAGGAGATTTCCGTAGAGGACGAGGAAGAGAGCGAGGGCGAGGACGAGGATGAGAGTTGAGCTCCTCTTTTGTTTTGTGTTTTTGACGGAGCCTGCGTGCTTCTTTTGCTAGGGCGCCTGTTTGCCCTTGGTAGATAGGACTTCGATCATTGGGTCATTGTGCCCCTTTTTGTACTTCGACTCATGGATGCTTTTGGATTTATACAGAGATTTTGTTCTTTCATTGTTTATGTCATTCAATTTCCTTTTGTTTGCACGAAGAAAACTGAATAACCAAAACATTAACCGAACTGTGCAACTAGTCGCTGAGTTGAATGTGAGGTTTGTGAGGAGGGACATATTAACAATCGAAGTATATTGACAGTGGAATAGAAATCAAAGAAGGCAAGCAAACCGTTGTAAAGTAGACTCTGCATACAAGACTTTATATAGACATCTTTGCAACTGACTCCAGACATGAATATGAGACAATAATGACCTTTGAATCTTGCTATGATGCTCGGAAATTCTATTTTGCCTCTGGAATATACTCGAAAAGTAGGAAAACGTTGACTCTAACATGTGACATTTTCGAGTTTTGACTCTGGATATGAACCGGAACTTGGACTAAATCACTTTTGACCATTATGACCTGTAGGACTTGAAAGAACGACTTGGAATGACCCGAAACGGACTTTGATACTTTGACATGGCTTAAGGAACGGATTTTATCGAGTTTTCGTGCCACGACGGCGAATCCCGGGAGTTATCTTGAAACGAAACATCCATGAAGTCCCAAATACCCGTTAGAGTGTGTTTAGGTGCTGGTTGGTGCTTTGTAGGGCCTTGATTCCATCTTGGGGTGTTGCTGCCAAAAACTGCAGAAATGCAGAGTCAAGGTGCCGTGCGCATACACCAAGGTGCCGTGCGGGTAAGAATCTGCCTCACGGTACCTTAATCACCTTGCCGTGGGACTTTTCTGGTTTCAACATGCCGTGCGATCTATCAAGGTGCTGTGCGAGGCACTTTTCCTGACAGATTGCTGTTTTGTTGTTTCCCAAGGCAGATTGCTCGGGGGTTGAGGTTTGACCCATGCAGTGGCATTTCTGAGCTAATGCATGTCTGTTTTGCACCTTTTAGGACTTGACCAATCCTTTCCCTATGTAGGACTCATGGAGAATATGCACTTTTTGGTACCCAAAGCTCTTTGAAAGTTGAAGTTGTCCCTTCTACCTCTCCTATAAATTCAAACTCTCTCATACCACATTCTCCTCACCTCATTCAACTCCCATCTTCTTTCCTTACTTCTTGAAATGGCTCTTTCTCTTACCGGTTCACTTCGTCCATGGTTGGCTTCGATGGAAGGTGTCGATTGGCTCAACTTCCGAGCTCATGGTCTCTATTCCATGCGGTACCTTCGCAACATCCGTCTTCGCCCCGAACTTTTGAGGGCAGCCGTGAGTTTCGGGATCCGGAGGTTCACGTGTTCCGATTTGGTGATCAGGAGCTCTGTCCCACTGTCGAGGAGTTCCGTGCGTACCTCGAGGGCTTTGGTTCAGGGGAGGTCATCATTCCTCCTGTGCGCGAGAGCGCTTACAGGGTCTTGGCTGCAGCCCTTAGATTGGGTGATGATGCTGCTCGCTACTTGGTTAGGAATGGCCATCTTAATGTCATGCGCCTTATCGAGCTATTTTCTCCTCATGGCGATCTTGGAAACATGACTTATCAGACTCGACGCATGACTGCTCTCTGCATGTGCCTGCTTGCGGCCTATCTCTTAGTTCCTTCTGCCGGTCACGCTAGTTCGGCGCTGGTCAGCGTTGCTGTTCAGGTAGAGGCTCGAAAGGACGTGATTCCGATGGTTTTGGCCGAGACATTGATTGGTTTGGACAAGGTTCGTTCTGGAGGGACCGAGACTTTCGGTGGTAGCCCCCTTCTCCTACAGGTTGGCTTCTCACTCAGCTCTCCTTTTTCGGGTTTTTCTCACGTTCTCATTTTACCTCAACACTCAGCTTGGCTTTCTACGGTTTCTTACTTGTTTTCTCTCTTTCCACAGATTTGGCTTTGTGACAAGGTGAATGTGCTGACCATTCCTTCTGGCAATTGGTCATATGAGGCGAGGTTACTGTCTCAGCGATGCTTCGAGTTTGAGGACAGGAGCAGGGTCGAGTGGGTCGACTTCCTCAGGCGCCGGCGAGCGGAGACTATTGCTTGGAGGTGCCGATGGCTGGATCTCCCTCCCATGACAGTGCACTATATGGGCCCCCAGTGGGTCGTTCTTGCTGGTTTGGGAGCTTTTACCTTCTACATCCCTTATCGCATCCAGCGACAGCTAGGTTTGAGGCAGGAGGCCCCTGCCGAGGTTCTCGTGGATGTGGTTCTGCCTCTCTTCAGCCATCCGGTTCTTTGCAACTACCAGCGCTTTTGGATGACACGCGAGGTGACCGACGCACATCCTTATCCTTCTGTGGCGATGCGCGGGAGCTATCGAAAGTGGCTTAGGAGGGACATCGCAGCGAGGGCTGGAGCCCAAGGAAACTGACTCGATCCTACTTCCCTGACCGTTGAATAAATTGTGGACCCTCTTCTCATTATGTTGTATTTCTTTTGGTTTTGAAAGCTTTGCCCAACCTTATGTAGCGGAAGTAATCGTATTAATAAAAGCGAGTCTTGGAGGGTTTCCCCATTCTCGACTTTTGTTTTTCAAACCTTCTCAACCTGGATCTTTAGTTTGATGGATTGTGACCGGGTCTCAATGTGAGACTGCCCACGTATCCTCCTGGCGAAGGAATCAGGTCATGACGTAGTTCAGGGTAGGGTTCGCTCTGGTTTTAATACTCTCCTTTTGCGCTCTAACTTTTGCCTAGAACCGCCCTTTCGGGTTTCGGTCTAGCGAGCTCATTTATTGTATGCCTTAACTTTTGCCTAGGATGCCCTGACGGGTTTTCATCCTAGCGAGGTTTGCTCTAATTTTTGCCTAGAATTTGCCCGCCCTTGCGATTTTCACCTAGCGAGCTTCTCTCGGGGTAATAGCGCTTGAGTTGATCCAGTTGACCAAGGTTGAGAATTCATTTCCGTCAAAGTCGATGAGTTGCAACTCCTCCAGAAAGGATGGTCTTGATAATGTACGGTCCGGACCATTTTGGTGAAACTTTCCTCGTGGGTCAACCAGAGCCCGGATTTCCTTTAAAACCATGTCACCCTCTATCAAGTTCCTGGGTTTCACTTTCTTGTTGAATGCCCGTGCAATCCTTCGTTGGTATCCTTGAATGTGGTAAAGAGCCCTTAACCGGCGTTCATCGAATAGCATAAGTTCTTCGAACCGATTGCTCAACCATTCTGCCTCTTGGATTTCACATTCAATCATAGTTCGAAGAGATGGGACTTCCAATTCGATGGGGAGCACCGCTTCAATTCCGTAAACCAAAGAGTAGGGGGTTGCTCCCGTTGGTGTTCGCACGGATGTACGATACCCCCACAGAGCCAGGGGTAGTTGTTCATGCCAGTCCCTTGCGGATTGAATGGTCTTCTCCAGAATGGCTTTGATTGTCTTATTGGCGGCCTCCACGGCGCCATTAGTCTGCGGCCGATAAGTCGTCATTTTGTGCACTTGAATTTGGAACTCATCCAAAACTTCCCGGGCTCGTCCTTTGAAATGAACCCCATTATCGGATACGAAAGCTTGGGGGACCCCGTACCGGTAAACGACATTTTGCTTGATAAAATGTGCAACTTGAACCGCAGTCAAAGTGGCATAAGAAGCAGCTTCTACCCATTTCGTGAAATAATCGACGGCTACTAAAATGAACTTGTGACCATTGGATGCTGCCGGCACTATCCTTCCGATGACGTCAATTCCCCATGTCGAGAAAGGCCATGGTGAGGTCATTTGTTGCAGCTCATGTGGCGGGACATGCGTGAGATTAGCATGAATTTGGCACTTTCTACACCTTCGCACATATTTCACACATTCCGTTTCCATGGTGGTCCAGAAGTATCCTTGCCTGAGGATTTTCTTAGCGAGCATTATACCATTCATGTGAGGGCCACATACACCTTCGTGGACTTCCTCCATTACCCTCTTCGCATCTTCCCCATGGACGCATAACTTGTGTGTACCGCAGTGTGATCTTCGGTATAGGTTCCCTCCACAGATAATGTATTGAGCCGCCATTCTCTGGAGAGCGATTCGGTCCTTCTTGCTTGCTCCCATGGGGTACTCTCCTCTTTCTACATATCTCCAAATATCGAAGTACCATGGCTGACCATCATCGGGTTCTTCGATCGTCATGACATGCTGGTAGGCTGGAGTATCCCTTTGTTGTATCACGATCGGCCTTAACTTTACGCCAATAGGGATCTCGACCATCGATGCCAACGTTGCCAAAGCGTCTGCGAATTGATTTTTGAACCTCGGGACATGAGTGAATGTTACCCTGGTGAAGTGGGGGATGAGATCTTCGAGATCGTGGTGATATGGCTTTAGTTTTTCTTCCTTGACTTTCCAATCACCATTTGCCTGGGACACGACCAAGTTTGAATCTCCCACGACTTCCAGTTTTTCTATGCCGATCTCAATGGCTGCCTCCATACCGACGATGCAAGCCTCGTACTCTGTCTGATTATTGGTGACTTCGAAGTTAAGCTTGAATGCCAACGGGATGTGCGACCCATCGGGCGAAATGAGTAATACACCGATTCCGAACCCCTTTTGGTTAGCTGCTCCGTCAAAGTACAATCTCCAAATGTCCTTGGCTACCGCCATTATGTTTTCATCTGGGAAACTGAATTCGGCATCCTCCCCTCCCTCAACTGGGTAATCGGCCAGGAATTCTGCGACAGCTCTTCCTTTCACTGACTTTCGGGTGACATACTTTAATTCAAATTCAGTGAGCATCAGCAACCATCGCGCCATTCTTCCTGTGAGGGCTGGTTTTTCGAATAGATATTTTAGGGGATCCATCCGAGATATCAGCCTCACCGGGTAGGCGAGTATGTAATGTCTCAACTTCCTGGAAGCCCATACAGGTGCCCAGCATGTCTTTTCTAGGGGAGTGTACCGCTCTTCGGGTCCAACCATCTTTTTACTGAGGTAGTAAACAGCCCTTTCAACCCCATCATCTCCTTCCTGTGCCAACATACACCCCATTGAGGACGAAGTGACCGACAGATATAGGATCAAAAGTTTTCCTGTTACGGGCGGCGTTAATACCGGTGGCTTGTTCAGGTAGGCCTTGATGGCTTCGAAAGCTTTCTGGCACCTATCGTCCCAAGCAAACGGCACTCCTTTCTTGAGCAAATGGAATAGGGGTTCGCAAGTCGAGGTCAGCTTTGCAATGAATCGACTGATGAATTGCACCTTGCCGAGGAAACTCCTTACATCCTTCTCAGATCTCGGCGGTTCCATTTCTAGGATGGCTTTGATTTTCGATGGATCGACTTCGATGCCTCGGGTGGTGATCATGACCCCAAGTATTTTCCCTGCAGTGACTCCAAACGTGCATTTGGCGGGGTTGAGCCGCATCTTGTACTTCCTGATTCTTTCGAAAAACTTTCTGAGCGCGGGCAGATGTCCTTCTC
Organism: Rhododendron molle; assembly: GCA_025413875.1. Classification (NCBI taxonomy): domain Eukaryota; kingdom Viridiplantae; phylum Streptophyta; class Magnoliopsida; order Ericales; family Ericaceae; genus Rhododendron; species Rhododendron molle. Next base: position 36,635,086 of record CM046389.1, on the reverse strand, counting down.
GCTCTTTGGCTTTAACAATCATATCGTCAACGGAGACCTCTACCTCTTTATGAATCATGTCGTGTAGCAATGCCGTGGCGGCCTTGGTAAGTAGATCCGGCGTTTTTTAGTTCGAAGGGCATGACTCGATAACAATATGTCCCCACTCGGTGATGAACGTAGTTTTTCCCGATCCTCTGGAGCCATAAGGATTTGATTGTACCAGAAAAACCATCCATGAAAGAGAGTAAGGCATGACCGGCGGTATTATCAACTAACACATCAATGTGTGGTAGCGGGAAGTCATCTTTTGGGTTGGCTTTGTTGAGATCCCGAAATCGACGCAGACACTTATTTTACCATCCTTCTTTGATACTGGGGACGATATTTGCAACCCACCGAGGGTATTCAGTACCATTAAAAACCAGCGTTAATCTGTTTAGTGACTTCTTCCTTTATCTTAAGCACCGAGCAGGTCTCATGCGCCTTAGTTTATGTTTTACTGGTTCGCGTCAGGATAGAGAGGAATCCGGTGTTCCACAATTTCGGGATCGATTCGGGCATATCCGCATGTGACCATGCAAACACATCGTCGAACTCTTTGAGTAAATCTATGAGGGCCTTGCTTTCTTCGGCGGATAGCGCGGAACCGATCTGGATCACCCGGGGACTTCCTTCATCTCTCAAATTTATTAAAACGATTTTTTCTTTTACAGGTTGAGCATGCCTTTCATCTTTCTGTCGATTAGGGATCGAATTTCTTTGGGGATGTCCCCATCGAAATCAATCTCTTCATCACCAGAGTCGACGCAATTTATTTCAAAGTCGGGAAAGTAAGCGGAATCAGATTCATTCATTTCATGATCAACGAAGGCCTCGGGGCACCATACACACGGGTGGATTCGAACTCGAAATACTGAGCCTGAGAGTTTGGGCCAAGAGGCACCAACTCGAACTCGGCCAGACTCGAAGACTCGGAAGACTTATGGACTCAAATTCGGACTGAGATTGACTCGGACTCGTGGTGAGTTGCACTTGGTATGAAGGTCCAATTCTTGTAATCCTCAGCGGCATCCATGATGAGCAAAGTCGGATCCTCGAGGTATCTTGTTCCATCATCAGCACTTCGGCTTCTTGTATCCATTGACTCGTCTTCCCTAAGCAGAGTTGCGAGACTACCCATGGCAAAAACCCCAATCAAGTCAGGGAGCTCTTCATCGCTTCCACAACCTCGACCTCTTCCAGCATCCGGCCAGACATCGTTGGCGAATATCTCAAATCCTGGCAGGAAGGTATTGGTTTCCTAGTCTCAAAACGGTTCCGGCTGTCCCTGATAAATCTGCTTTGCTTCTTCTTTGACAAAGTAGTCCTCCAACCTGTTTCCCCTTTTCACTTTGCTGCCATTTGAGGGTGAGTAACCAAGGCCTGTTGTACGCATCAGAGCGCCCTGGGCTTCAAACTTCGCAGGGCCTTGGAGGTTCTTTCTCAGTCTCAATCCTGACATGTAGGACATTTTCTTCATAATCTTGATGGCAACATTGCTAATAACGAAGTCATTATCGATCCTAACTGAATAGATCGACTGAGAGGTATCTAGAGAGAAGCCTCCCAAAGCGATATCTTCTTCTCCGTGTTGAATTTTCAAGAGTGGGGCATTATCCTCAACAGGGGCATGAATCCCCGAGTCTCCGTGGATAGTAAGCATTCCTGTTTCCAGTCCCAGCCGAATTTTCTGGTGGAGTGTGGAGGGCACGGCCATGATGTCTGGCCGATGCAGCCAGGGCCTTCCCAAGAGCAGATTGAAAGAGGCAGGGATATTCACCACGTGAAATTCCACTTCCGTCTGGTATGGTCCGAAGGTCATGGGTATCATGAGAGTCCCAATCACATCCCTCCGAGTGTTGTCATATGCTCGGACCTTGACTTCTGATGGAGAGAAGTCCTTATTTTTGTACCCCAAGCAGTAGGCAACACGGAGTGGACAGACATTAATTGCCGAACCATTGTCCACCAAGATTACAGGTACCGACTTGCCATGGCATTTCAGAGTGATGTGCAATGGCCGATTGTGGTCGGTTCCTTCGGCGGGTAAGTCTCGATCAGTAAAGGTGATGGCATGTTTGATAGGTATGGTTTTGATCAGTGCCACAAGCTCATCGGGAGTTATAGCGGAAGGAACCTTTAGCTGAGAGAGTGCTTGGATGAGGCCTTCACGATGGCGTGTGGAATGGACCACATCCCAGGCAGACATCTTGGCATGAGTTTGCTCGATTGGCACTTAATCATCCGCTTCGGGTTCTTTTGGTCGAGAGGGCTCCTTAGCTGGTGGGTCAAAGGGTCGGAAGGTGCTCTTAATCGGGGTGGTGAAGGGATCAGAGGGCTCTGCGGTTGCAGGGTTGGAAGGTTCCCCAACTTGGAGGTTCGGAGGTTGATAAACACAGCCGCTTCTGGTTAGATGATCAATCTGGCGGTACTTCGATTCCTCACTCCATAGGTCGGCTAGGGCTTTACGCTTGTTTCCGATAGTTGTATCTTGTAGATTAGCGGCCAGATCAGCGATAATTAGATCATCCCACAGATCCTCGGGTGTCCACTTTTCAGCCTCCATCATGGCTTTGTTAACAGTCCATTCTTCGTTTCCCACTTTTACGTTAACCAATTCAGTGTTGGCCCACAAGTTTGCTGGTTCATCTTCCCATAAGTTTATCATGGCAACTTCAGCGTCTTTCGGGAAAGTGACTGATGGCTCATATTCAGCTCCGTGCACGAGGTAGTCCATCGGGTCAAACTCATTGCTAGCAACTTCCTCCTCGAACCTAGGAAGGTCTGGGTACGGGGTGAGGTTCACATTGTCATACAGGTTGTTGACGACAAAGTCATTAAAATGAGAGAAATCTGGGCGGAGCGGGGCAAGTTCCGGCCAGTTGTACGTCACCATCTCAGGTGGGTATCCAAGCTGGTATTCTTCACCGAATAGTGTCGGCAGGGAGAAGGTATCCAATGGGTCATTCCATGCCAAAAGCTGATACTCATCCGGGGTCGGGTCCCATTCCCATTCGGGTACATCTTGGAAGACCGGGTATTCTTCCCCTTGATTTTCGAATAGTGCACACAAAGAGAATCCATCAAGAGGATCCGCCTGGATGTTTTGCCAATCAACCTCCCATTCGGCCTCGAACAAAGGTTCGTTGTTTCTTTGGAAATTGGCAGCTTCAAATTCTTCACAGTCAGCAATCAGTTCTCCCCACGTGTCTTCCCCATCCCATGTAGAATGGAAGACAGTTTCTCCGAGAATTTCACCAACAGGCATTGGTTCGGCATCAGGAAATAGGGTAGAATAAGTTTCTGGGAGACTTGGATCTTCGGCTAGGGTGATTTGGTTGATACGGAAGGGGGTATTATGCTGTGGCAGGGGGTTCGAGACGGTGTTTGGTTTATCTGTGGGTGGAGCATCGACAACCTTGTTGTCAATGAGGTTTTGGATTTCATGACGGAGGCGGATGCAGTTGTCGGTGGTATGGCCGGGCATTTGGTGGAAGTCACAGTAGACGTTTTGGTTTAGGTTTGGCGGAATGGTTTGTGGTGGAGGAAGAGGTTTCAACACTCCGATTTCTGTGAGTTTCTTGAGAATAGTGGACCGGGGAGTGCTGAATTGGGTGAAGATTCGGCTTTGGGATTTTGGTTTTTCGGAAATCTGGTTAACTTCTACAGGTTTTGTGGATGAGATTCCTACCTAATTGGCATTCCCGAAGAGAACATTGCTGTTTCCTGAATACGCTCGTTTGGATTTGGACCCGGACCCTGATTCTTTCTTCTCCAAAGTTCCGTCCCGTAAAGCCTCCTCTACAGCCAGTCCGGAGTCATAAAAGGTTTCAAAATTTGGAGCAGCCTGAGAAAGAACCATGTAAGGGGCGAAGGAGCTTGGCAAGTTCTTGGTTATTATCCGTATCTGTTCTTTCAGGTCAGGCTTATTCTGCATCTGGGCAGCCTTAGCCCTCCAACGCTTCACAAAGTCGGCGAAGCTTTCCTTATCACTCATCTTAGTACTTTCCAACTCCCTCGTGGTCATCTTCAAGTCGACGTTGAAATCATACTGAGCTACAAAGGCCGTCCCAATGTCTTCCCAAGTCCTTTTCTTGGATGGCTCGAGAGAGAGGAACCATTGCAGAGCTGGACCAGGCAAAGACTCATGGAAGAGTTGGGCCATGGCTTCTCCTTCAATGCCGCGCATAGTGAGGGATCCGACATATCCCTGAAGATGGGCTCTTGGGTCGCCGGTTCCATCGAATTTTGTAAAGTCCACTCCTTTGAACTTTTCTGGCAGCTTGGCATTCGGAAAGAGACATAGTTTCCTCATGTTGATTTCTCCTTTTCCAAGCCGTTTGGTTTCCTGGACAGATTCCTCCAATTTGCCAATCTTATCCATGATAGCGGCCAAGTTGGGGTCGATTACTGGTACCTCAACTTTAGGTGGTTGCTTTCGTCAAGGAAGTCTTGATTAGGAGCTTGTCAGTGATTTCCTGCATGCTTTCCATTATCATATTCATGTCATTTTTCATAGAGACTACGGCGGCCTTAAGCTGTGCGTCAACACCGGCGAGGGATTGCTTAAACTGAACATCCATGTTGGCCACGTTCTGCCTGAGTTCCTCCATTCCGTTTCCCTGATCAGCCATGGGTAAGGGATTTTCGGTCGGGAATGAGACTATGGATTCTTCTTCCACAGGTTCTTTCTCTTCCTCAATTTGGACCTCAAACAGCGGGGGTCCTTCCAGGGTGTCTACGCGAACTAGTCTTTGGGACAGATGGAACCAATTGGGTACAGCTTCTTTTCTCCGCAGGCGATCAATGTTGGCAACACTGGTAACAAGTCAAAAGGGAGCAACTCATAACCAATCCGAATACTCGCCCTACTTCTACCCATCTCCTAGAAACAAGGCCTAAGACCTACCGTGGCTCGAATCTCACTCAAGACGTCCGTACAGAAGATTTTCGATAGTCCGGGTAGGTGTCGTCAGGCAGGTTAAATTCCGAATGGGTCGGAACCAGAGCCAATCTCCTTATCGTGACCATCCGAGACAGAGCAATGTGGCTACCGGAATCCAGATACGGACATGCTTAAGGTTAGACCCAAACCAAGGGAGCCGTTCGGGCACGGCAAACACCGGAGGTATCACAAACTCCATGGATTTAAGGTCTCCTAGACCGACCGGGGGGCCCTAAAGAATTCTAAGGAAGCCTATTCCTCTAGCCCAATAGATGCAATGGTGTGTGAATGATGAGTATATGCAGGAATAAAAAAAGCACATAAACAGAATGTAACATGTAAGTCCTAGCCATAGGCTCCTGTCCTAGTTGGGAAGGTTCTATGGCTATGTACGAGTGCAAAGGCTGGTTGTGGTCTCAAAAGGGTTCCCCGGACTAGAGCCAAGATGTGCTACCCCGTGTCGAGTGTATTGCAGGACAACGGTCGTACAACACGATGGCTCATCACAGTCGAGGGTTGCTAGGCATTCCGGGAGAGCTTGTTACCGGTAAACCGGGCAAAATAGCCGAAACACGCATAGCGAGGCTTGTGCGGTGCAAAAGTGTACAGGATAAAAAAACTTAATATTCCGAAAAATATTTGAAAATCCCCCTTTAGAAAACACCTTTCAAGTTTGGCCCTCTTCATCATCCAATACTTTTATACATTTTTTTTTTAAAAAAAAAGTATTGAATAAATACATCCCCAGCAGAGTCGCCACTGTGGGCTCCCGCGCTCGGAAAAGGCGCTAACTCGAAGAGTCGCCACCCGGGTTTTTGAGATGGGTCACCCGAGAAACCGAGGAGTGGTTCGAAAAAGGCTTTTGATCTAGCGAAAACGTCGAGATGTTGGGTTCGGGAGTCACATTACGAATGAGGAAGGTTTTTCTTTAAAAAGCACCCCATTCGCCCGGTAAGACCGGTCTCTACTTGATGTTTTAAAAAGGGAGGAGAATCTTCAATATTATTTGGAATATCAAACTCTTTAATAAAGCACGTAACGGGAAAGGGACATGGGAAATATATCACATTGACGTGCAGGTGGTGCTATCTATACAGTCGTGATAAAATGATATGAATAAATGGAAGTAAATAACATTCAACAGGCTGTTTGGACCTCAGAATACCGCTCACGGCACTCGAGATGCCGTGCGAGGCATCTCAACATGCCGTCGCGCTCTTCTATTGTCGGTATTGGACCTCGAGAATATCGCCACGGCACCTGCGATGCGCGCGAGGCATCTCAACATGCCGTGCGTGGCACTTGCTCTGCTGCTGTTGCAGTCTTTCAAAACATCATTTAGCTCACTGGTTTCTCTATAGATCTTTTGAAAACTCACGAGTAGCCTCACGGCGGTCGGATCATCCCAAGAACGTCATTATCCTTCTCAAAACATAGTTTTAAAAGTTTTCAACGTTTTTGATCACTTGGGATGATTTTGAAAAGATTTTAGAAGAGCCGGAACATGACTTGTAGATATGGTCTTATTTTAAGAGCTACTGAAGCGATGAAATGGCAAAAGCAGTAACCACGGAGGAAAACTCGAGATCGGGCCACCGCTTCACAATAGCACTAGTGTGCACCATGTCTGTTGAGAGTCGTGGTGTCGTCGTGCGTCGATCAGCACAGCGCGGTTCCCAATCTCAAGACAGATGTTGGTTTTATTTTATGAAAATAGGTTTTGAGTCAGGATCTAACCAAAAGGGGTTAGATCTGCTGACAGAAAGGTCCCCTCAGGACCAGAACGGAATCTAGTCCGAGGAAACTAGTCTATACCTTTGGTTTCGAGCTTGATCAAGGATCGTGGATGCAAGGATGTGGATGGATCGTCACGAATGTGGATGGGGGAGGTTAAATGAGACAAAGGGAGTATGGGTGTGAGTGAAGGTTAGGTGTTTTGGGGGTGATGAGTCTAAGAAGTTAATGAAGGATCAATTTCAATTATGAGAAGGGAGTGAGTGAAAGCACTTAAAGAAGGTCTTTTGGGAATGACATTCTTTAAAACTTGAAAATGGCAATGGAAATAAGAAAGTGGGTGTAGAAATTTAGAGGGAGAAAGTAGAGTGAGAAAGCCAAGAGAAATGCAAGAGAGGGACTCAAAGAAGGGCAAAAAGGACCCTTTCCCTTGAGTGGAGGAGTTAATTTATAGGCAAATAGCCAAGGATTTTGAATTCAAATGGTGGAGGTGTTTTAGGCGGGCGAAGTGCATTTTAATTTGAGCTATCATCGGTGTAGCTCACCGGCGTGGTGGCCGCTTTCTGAGCGGCCGACTTTTTGCTCAGGTGCCGTGTGGAGGGTTTGGCTGTTGCGCGGTCCTGAATTTCTCAAGGTGCCGTGCGCTCCAATTTGGCTCCGCACGGTACCTCCTCCTGTGGTCCAGGGCCTTTTGAGCTTTTTTTATTGGGCTTGGCTGGATTTGTTGGATTTGTTGGGTTTTTGGCTTTAAAGGAGATCTTTTTTCAAGCTCGCAAAGGTATCGTTTCCTCTATTTCATCATCGGGGTGGACAAAGACTCTCCGAGGTCCGGATTGGGGTGTCTACACAAGGGCTACTGAAAATGAAAAAAATGTGCCAATTTTAATCCGACAAATTCAAAAAAGATACAACAGCAAACTAAAAATTAGTGATAGTAATCGATATAGATATATTAACGTGCATCGAGCGGGCACAACACTATTATGTGCCCGTTCGAAATCCGAAAAATTCAAAAAAGGAACAAGAGCAAACTAAAAATTAGCGATAGTAATCAGTATAGATATATTAACGTGCATCGAGCAGGCATAACGCTATTATGTGCCCGTTCGATTCTTTTGAATTGGTCCCTCCCTCTCGACCACATGTCTTAATTTCTCTATACTTTTTTTTGGATAACTTTCTCTTTAACAAAGTTCCAATTTGAAATATAAGAGCATCCACAGTGGAATAACCAAAAGTATAAAGTTGTTAAAGTTAGTAATGTTCTCTCAAAAAAGTGTTCACAGTGGCATAACCAAACTTAACAATCTCTTAGCAACTCATCAAATTTTGGCCATTGAATAATCAAAATTAACAACTTTTTGCCAATAACCGAAACATTGTCTCTCTCTTTCTCTCTCTCTCTCTCAACAATGTTTCTAGGAAAAATATTTTCAAAAGTTCTTTTTTTTTTTTACAAAAACAGTTGGACCATTTTTCAAAAACTGTTTTTTTAAAACTGTCTTTTTTTCAAAAAATGTTTTTTTTTAAACTTTTTTGGAAAAGTGTTTTCCAAAAGAAAAGTTTTCAAAAAATTATTTTCTATTTCTAATAACATGTTTTTATTAGTTTGAAAACTATTTTAAGAAAAATATTTTATATGGTGACAATTTTTAGATTTTTACAGGTTGAAAGATGATGTGGCAAGTTTTGATTATTCAATATTCGATTATGCCAGTGTGGACATCTATATTGCTAACCTTAGCAATCCCTTAAATGGATAATCAAAAGGTGATGTGGCAATTTTTAATTATCCAATTTTGATTAGTCCACTGTGGATGCTCTAAGAGCCACGGACGAAGCTATTTCCTTCTTAACTTTTATCAGCGAAATCTCACAGAAAATTATTCCGCAAACTCTGCACACCTCATGACTGGTTTTTCTTTAAACTAGCTTTGTGCTTGTTTGATGAGAAATTTTTCAGTGCCGAGCACGCATCTCGGCCATCCAAACGTGTTTTGGACGGCCCAGATCTGTTTGGATAATTACCAAAACACCCCCTTAAGCCCAAACAGATCTGGGCATCCAAGACACGTTTGGACGACCGAGATGGTGCTCGGCACCATGTGGCCCGTGCCCACCCGGCGCTAAAAACCTTCTCCCGTTCGATGCACATGACAATTAGAGAAAAAGGGTGCCTCTCAAGACTCCAAACCCTTGTTCGGTTGTGGGTTTTGAGTAGTGTTTTTGAATAAAGGTAAAGAGAGAAATGAGAGTAATGATTGTGAAGAGAGGTAAAAAGTAGAGAGAGATAAAGTGAAAAATGAGAGTAATGATTGAAAAGTTAGAGAGAGAAAAAGTAAAAAAGTTACTTTTTTCAAAATTTTGGATTTGGAATTCCAAACCGAACAAGGCTACGTAGGGCTACCAAACGAACCAAACAGCTCGAGCTCGACTTTTGGTTAGTTCAAACTCGTTTATTAGAAATATAAGTCAAGCTCAGTCATGTTTTTCAATTCGTTTATGAATTCAAGCCAAGCTTGAGGATATAAGTGTTTGGCTCGATAGGCTTGTGAACAAAAAGGTTATTTCGTAAATACTAAAGATATAGGGGTAGATTAATAAATATCTCAAAACATGAGATATGAATCTGCATTTCATAGATCATCGCTGCTAGCACGTCCGACTCCCAGCATCCACCAACATAATAACCCGTGTATCTATTAGAGCAACTCCTTTTGACGTCACAAAACTTTACTTATATTGGTTGCCGAGTTAACCTACATGATCAATCTCGGAAACTGAGTACAAGATTCCTAAGGTTAACCAAACTAGGCCTCATAAGCTGAACCGTAGGAGGATCCAAACAGAGCCTCAGAAAAAAACTCAATTCCTTGTTCTTCCTTAGGGATGGATCAAGTTCTATGCCAGCCGGCATTTGTAGTAGTCTATACATCTTAGTATCTTTACATGAACTCCAGGACTTGTGATTGATGCATCAATAAATAAAGACAACGGTTCAAGCGGATCAAAAAAAAAAGACAACGGTTCAATACCATTGGCAGCTTCAACCAGTTCTACACTGGTTAAGAAATGAAGTTACAGAATAAATGCTTGATTCTTCCATGTAACTAGCTTTTTGTGGGGTAGGAAAAAAACAAGCTACCTCAGCAAAAGGATCGGCTAAACCAAAATCTGCTATCTAACCCTGCCATGGCCCTACTTACTCGCTTGCCTCCTCTTGCTTCGGTACAGAGATCTTCTCTTTCTTCTTTCTTTTGCTCAGCACAGGGATCTTTTCTTGAGGTGATGGTCCACAGGTTTTAGGGTATCCACGAAATGAATTACGTCCTGGCTTCGCTAATTCCACAAAGACCAGCCTGCCGTCTAAATACTGGAAAATGAAGTGGGATATGAATGTGATGAACCACCTCGATCGATACTCAGAATCAATTTTCTCATAACATTTGTAAAACAACAGTTTTTGGAAAATACGAGACCACATTTCTTTCATTTCACAGTTATTTTTAGCAAAAATGGTTTTCATTATTTGTAAACATCCTTTTTGATGTTTCTTGAAAATGGGTTCTTTTCTCAAAGAAGATTCTTGAAAACAAGTTTCAAAACCGTCAACCAAACTAGTTTGATCAAAAGTGTCACGGAAAACTGATTCTTAGACAGCAACCAAGCATAATATGGAGCAGGATATAAAAACATGATCAAAATGCATGCAAACCTTGTGATCCATGCTTTCTAGAGCCAAAATGGCATCATCTTGACAAGTATACTGAATGAAGGCATACCCTTTCGACCTCTTTGAGTCTTCATCGACAACAAGCTTAACTACCAGTGAAATGAGGCAGAATTGGCAGACTCTCTATCAATCAGCGTGCAATTGAAAACATGAATTGACATTAAACACTCATTTTGAAGGACCAAGAGAGAAGTAAATGACATGTACCTTCTGCTACCTGGCCATAAGTTGAAAATGCATCCCTCAAACAACTCTCAGTGGTGGAAGACGATAGATCTGCAGTTCACAAGGTAGACCAACAATTAATGTCGATGGAAAGAACTGCTTATCATTTTCAAGCGATGGCTGATTTAGGCTTCCAAAGAATTTTAGACAAGTCCTATATTCTTTCACTTGGCATTTGGAATGAGTCCACCATATCTTTTTTAAGCATTCAAATTAAATACCTGATTTTTAATAATTCTTTTTTGGAGGGTTGGAAACAAAAATGATTTTCACACCTAACCCATGCCCCAGTGATAGAACTTATAGACTAGACATCAAAACCCTCGCATTGTACTTATCCTACATGGGGAAACAAGGGTTTTACCTTAGGGTTCGTTTGGTTAGTGAGATGCAAAGTGAAAATGAGATAAAGTAAAAGAAAAGAAAAAGATAATGTATTTTTTTCTCGCATTCGTTTCATTAGGGATGAAAGTTTTACAAGAAAATAAGGAAGTCAGAGTAATTGTTTTATTCTCACAAGAAAATGAAATTTCCCTGCACTTTTTGTGTGAAAAAGTAAGTTAAGTTCTCTAGCTTTAGAGGGTTGAACGGAAAAGTTTTGTTTTCTATCACTTTCTAGGATATTCTTGCTAAATGAACATAATTTTTTCCCTCTTTCTTGTACTTCCTACCATTATCTCGCTAATCAAACGGACCCTAGAGATCTCTTTGATTGGACCTTGCACAACACAAACAAGTAACTAAACTCAATGGAGCACGACTACAGAGTACTCCAAACAGAAGTCAGACCCATTAAGCACGAACCACCACAAACAACATGAACATATCAAACTCTATTGCACCTAATGATCATCTCCTATTTTACCGCGCACGCCTAATGAAACGATGAACAGAGGGTGGACTCTAAACTATGTTCTTGGTTCCCATCTCGAATCACTCTTAAAATCTGAAATATTAAGTACTTGCAAATGCGTAAATAACTCAAGAGCTATACAGCCGTATATATAGGCTACAGTAGAGACCAATAAGAGATAACGACTCGACTTCCCATGAAATTTGAAATTCAATCTGAATTAAATAAAATAGACGGGGACCCAGGTACTTCGCCCAAAATCAACGATCCATGTGACACAGAGCAGGAGATAATAATAAATGACATAGATAAAACAGAACATATAATTATAGACTAAAGGATTATTCAAATCCTTTTCCTTTTGAAAAAAGACCGAACTATCAAATTCATGGAAACCGCATCTACTGCAATAAAGCAAGGGCTTCCCTACAGACCATTTGATCCTTAATTCATCACTGAAAACAAGCTTAATATTAGTTTAGGCCAAAAACAATCACTTTTACAAAATATACATTTCAACATATTCTATAAATCTTGACAACATCGAAACTATCCATGATTCGAGTTGATTCAAGAGTCGTAAAAGACCACTTCACTCTTTAATACGACTTGTTCTTTGAGCCATGCTTTGCGCCTATGACAACTCTTGTTCCTTCAATCAAGACTAAAGCATGAAAGTACATACAACACGGAACCTGAACGTCCTAGGATTAACTGTCCAAGAATGAAGATAATATGTTTGAGTAATTGAGTTCAATCACAATGTATGCTTTTTTGTGTGCGCGTAAAAAATCATTGAAAATAAATCAAGGGGATGCCACTCATGTACAAATTAGAGCGTAGCACAAATGTGTGCATTTTGCATGTGGATAATCCTTTGTCCAAAACTGGGAGAAATTAAATTTCCAAAACTAGAACTAGTTGACCTACTGGGGTGTATGAAACTGACAAGAACTTTGACCATTGATTTTAAATTTAGGTACTTTATCGATCTATACAAACAAAACAGGACTAAGAACACCCGACTAAACCCTAAGAATATGGGTTGACAACACGAATTTTGTCCCTTTTTTCCTAATTTCTTTTCACATCAAACTAGGAACTGCTGCTAACATAACTTACAAGGTTGAAATAAAACCCATATGGTAGAAGAATCACACTAGTGAGTAGCGAATTCACAACACATGAAGACAAGGGCTCCAGCGTTCCAAAAATGAGAGGAATACAACAGTAAAATTTCACCACATGTAATTCCCAAAAGACAGGAGAATTTTACTTCAGTGGTGGCAAGAACATATAAAGAACTTATCTAGTCCAAATACCTATATAACAGAAAAAAATTTGGGGTTGGTTTATTTCGTTTTGTTGAGCTATACTATCTACATACTCTCAAATTTTAGATGAATTTACCCATTCTGACTTCGTGCTAATAACCCAAGTTGACAATACTAAAAATAACGTAACAAGTATAACCAAATAAAATTTTAGCATATTTTTTGAACGGTAAATAAGATATGCCATCAGAAAAGTAAAATGAATCTGATATGGGTTTGTCATGTAGTTAACTTCAGGGCCCCGAATTAGTGAAGGTGAATGCAACATGACGCGGATAATTAAAAACAAGGTGAATACTTAAAAATTGAAGGGAGGCGAGAAGTCTTACTTCGAACCATGATCTTGCTGGCGAGGGGGAAATTGACGAGACAGGCATGGAGCTTGAGAAATTTGGGTTTGGTGCGATTCTGTATGAGTTTTCCAAATATGGGTTGGGGAGTTGAAGAGCAACCAAACCAAACGCCTGTAGAATTCATTTGTTGATGGTTTGTGCAACTGACTACAGATGCTAGGTGAAGTCGAAGAAGGGCGAGCAATTTTGTATTGTCAAATGGCTCTGGAAATTTAAGTCATGCCTGCTTGATCTTCTTATCCTTTCGGGTAAATTATACGTAAAAACCTGAAGTATGACTTTGTTTGGTAAGAAAAAGTCGGGGCAGTGCCCGCTCTATAATTTTGGAGGCCCGAAGCGAACCCTGTTATGGGACCCCTCCATACAGTTTGAAACACTACTCAAATGATTGCGCGCAAGGCGCGCATACTAAACTATTTAGTTGAAAGGAAATTATATTATCAAAATCATTAAAAGAGGGCAATTGCATATCCAGATCATGTAGTATAACACTAGCTATGGACATCATAAAAACATAAAATAGCAACATTGGATAATTTAAACATCAATAGTTAAAAAAAGGAAGATGATTTTAAACATCAAGAAGTGAACAATTCATATACCAAGCAATATATACAGTTTTTACAAGCATCAAAACAAGTACCATGGTAATATAAACACTAAAATCCTTTTAATGGTTCACTCCAAATGTACACGAATTCTACAACTTCTCACCCCCTAGATCCAAAAACTGAAAGTGTAATTATGCAACACACAATCAATAACCAAATCGAATCACCACTGTCACCATATCTTGGATGGGATGGAAGACTTTGTTTTTGTTGTTGTTGTTGTTGTTGGTGCTTTCGGTATGTCATTGGGATGGAAGACAGTGACAACAGTTAAAAGCCTGGTTTCCTAGCAAGTGCAAGTGACCAGTTTTTGTCACAAAGTTTACACGATTTGAAATGACAACACATGACTCCATAGATTCTTAAGACGAAGAGGGTCTTTCTTAAGATGATCATCTACAATAGGCCATGATGACTTTGCCTTCATTCAAGCTGTTTTTTTTTTAGTTCAGTAGGACATCTGAACAAAATATAAGACTCATAAGCAACATATGCTGATTTCAAAGGAAAGAAATGAAGTAACCCTTCCGTTTCTAAGAAGACTAAACCTTAACAATATGGGGGCACACATACACTCTTAATTCAATCACCAAAAACACTAATTTCCACAGCTTACCTATACCTAATATTTCTAAGAAACTAAGATAATTGAAAAAACAACCAAATTATTGAATACTAGTGCTTGCCCGTGCCTATGGCACTACGCACCCCGGTTGGAATTGTTCGTGCCTACGGCACTTGCTAGCTAGTGGCTCAAACACTAAATCGATTCATTACTGTGTGATCCTCTTCTTAGTGGCACGAAAGAGAATTACCCGTGTTTACGGCACTCCCCCAACTATACATTTAAGCTAGCTACAAAAAACTATCAATTTGCTACAAAGAACACTTCGAAATTCAATAAGACTTCAAGTGTGATCACAAAAAGGCATGTGTATTAAAACTTTCCAATGTCAATTAAACTCAATAAGTATCCCCCTTCTCAACAAATGAGTATCCCTTTCTCAACAAAAGGAGTCAAACTACTACAAATTCATGAATATGCTTTCCGAATTTTAAAAGGGAAAGAGATGTTGCATTCAGAAATTACTGCGGTTGTATCATTTTGTTGTGAATCCTAGATGGAGAGGGTTTTTGATATCCAAATCAAGAAATGCCAAAATAATTTCTGCCAAATCAAGGAAAGCTTTTCAATTAAATCTCTTCATTAGTCTCTGAGTGATGAATGTCTTCAGCAAATCTACAAATTCATGAATATGCCTTCAGTAGTTGATATTTCCCAAGCATAACCCTGCCACCAGATTACAAAGTTTGGAAGTTAAGGAAACGATGAAATATGAAGCAAGAAAATTATCCAAACCCGGCAATGATTTTCTCACGGGCATTTCATCAAACACTTCATGCGCATACCTTATCTCACTACATTTACAGTAAAAGCTAATCAAAGAACTAAGCCCAGGGAGGTAACCGAAACTTCAGTATATCATTTTCAAAAAATCTTAAGGCTTGGCCTTCTGCCCGCCCGGTCTACATTTACAGTAGCGGTTTTCCAAAAAAAACAACTGGGTTTCACCGATTGAAACCCGATTTCGTTTCTTTTGATTTCCAAACTTTAAGACTAACATAATCTACCATTAATATACTTAAGGAGAAGTAGAGAAGCGTTTTATCTACCTCTCCTCCAGCTGATTATGCAAGAACCGATTTTTTGGGAAAAAGGTACGTCGGAGAGGTGGACTTCGGGATGGACTTGAGATGATTGGAGAGCGGTTTTGAGGTGCTTGAGAATTGAGGAGATGAAATGGTGTGGCATGGAACTAAACCCACTTTCTCTCTTTCACACACTAAAACTCCATGGATGAGGAATCTAGCGCTCTCTCTCTCTGGACTTAGTGCAGAATAGGAGTGGTGGTTTATGTGTTTGAAGATATGGGAGAGGGCTGATTTTTAGACCTTAGCTGCAAATATCAGGAAGGGGAAAGTAGGGAGTCGGTTAGAGAGAGAGAGAGAGAGATTAGACTGAGATACAGAAGGGGAAAGGAGAGAAGAGCATATTGAAAGTCGTGACTTTCAAATTTTGAAAAAAGATTACGGTATTTATTTTTGTCCAAATAATGTAAGCTATTTACGGAAATACCATTGGTTTGTCTGTGAAAAGTGGAGAAATCTGGACCGTTGAATTTGCTTGTATGAGTAGATAAAATTTGTGTAAAAGAGAAATCTAAACCGTTGAGAAGGAATATTCTTTAGGAATATTCTTAAAGACCCTCCTGTTTTATTATATAGAAGGTAACCTACATAAGGGCAGATTCACTGTATTGACATTGCTCAATTCATAGGCATTAAAACTTAAAAGAAAAATTACTTATCATGAATTTTCTAGGATAGTATTAAAGATCTCATCGAAAACTCACGGTAGCTTGCCAAACAAAGGCTAAGAGAAAAAAAAAAAAGCACAGGTATGACTGGCATAACATCTACAATTGGATTCAAAAAAGCATAGGCCTCGGGCAATTTGGAGAAGAAAAAACTAGTCGAATAAAGAGCAGAATTAATACATATAAAGTTACGATAATACAAAAAGATAAGATGATGGACACAGAATAGACCGGACCTAGTTTGTATTATTTGTGTCATTCGAGAAGTCATATGCAGCAACGAGGATCAAGAGGGGAATTGAGCCACACAAACAAAAGACCATGGGGGCACAACAAGAAAGTGTCATAAAGGAACCCTTGGGCAGAAAGTAGTTACTTGCAACTACTACAAGTAGCAAACATACATAGAAAGCCATCCTAGATAAGAGCTTAACTTTACCAGATCGATTATTTCAACTCCACAATAAGAACCTATAGGTAGCATAAGCAATCAAACAGATATGGGGAGATTTTTGGTTGGGAAGAGATGGTCATAAGAAAGTAGAACAACCAATGGTCATGATAGCAATAGTTAACTGAACCTGGCACCATTTATTCCAATATTCAGATTAACCATTGGTGTGTAATAGTGACCCCAAATGAGATCATTTGTGTTGGAATAGCATTAACTTCGCAAGAGTTTGTCCCTCATTTTGATTTTTTGATGTCTTCAATGCCAATCAGACACTATAGGTTGCGAATGGAGAGAGTCAAACGAGGGAAAACATAAACGAACTAATTTCCCACATCCATAATCAACAAGTACATCAACCATCCCAGTGTTCCGCAAACATATCATATACTCAAGACGATGTGCATAAGACGGGGTCATGGGGGCTTTAAATCTGGGGTAGAATAATGCTTTAGCGTTCGGTACATCCATTGTACAGCGTTTGAGCTTAAAAAATAGTTCCCCACCACGAACACTGCTGCCATAACCTGTAATTAGGGAAAATGGTTGGTGTTGTCGGTGGTGGATCCTCTCTATATCGCAAATAGATAGGTATCAATCCCCGCATCAAGAACCACTATTCCAGCCACACAGACAAAACTCAACACCCCGCCTCTCTTTCTCTTACAAACAAGAACAACCCTCTTTCACTGGAAGCTTTGGATTTTCTCACCATTGCACATTCCCTTACATGCTAGTTTCCTAAATTGTAACTTTCCTAATCTAATTCTTCACAGCTCCTCCTTCACTTCTACTTTTATCAAGCTAGCAAAAAGATAAGCTAAGACACAAACAAAATAATTTCCTTTCAATAGACCAGTTGTTACCTAGCCCAATATGAGCAGTTTGAACGGTTAAAGCTAGCACGTACTGCTTCCCCAAATAAAATAAAATAAATAAAGAAACTGATAGGAAAAGGAGAAACACAGCAATCGGACACAGGTAATAATAGCATCCCCATGCCCACAGACGGTGTTGAAATTACGGCTTTCCATTGCAGAAAAAAACAAAAACAAATTAGGGCTTTCGACAATAATATAAACGGTCAGTCCACTGTCCAAAACAATAGTAGTATTAAACGTTTAACGAACTCTAATCGGAAACGACATAGAATCAATAAAAAGAGCAATCAATACGTTTTTTTTTTTCTTTTTTTTTTCTAAACGAATCAGAAACCACATACACACTCCATCCGATATCGATATATCTCTAGATTTTTACCTTGATCGATTCGGCGATGAAGAGGATGGTGTAACTGTTTGTCCCCGGGTTTAGGCTATCGATCTTCACGAACACCAGCTTTCTGAGCCCCGGTTCACGGCGCTTTGCTGGCCATCGGCAGTCTTACCACTGCGCAGAGAGAGAGAGAGAGAGAGACGAGAAGGAATGGATGAAACGAGACGTGTTTCCGTTGAGAGTGGAGTAAAACGCATTTATGATTTTTGAACTGTAGGGCCCGTTCCGGATTATCCTAAGTACTTATTTAACAATCCTGAAGCTTAAAAATAATAGATTTACGAGGCGTTCCAGTTTCTAAAAAAAGAAACTTTTAAAAAAAGGAAGGTAATTTTAAGTTTAAAAATTATGTGTTTACGTAAATAATTTTCCTATTAATATAGATCTTGTTTGATAGATTTCATTGAGATCTTTAATACGGTGCAAAAAAAATCAAAAAATTATTTTTCACTTTCATTATATTTGAGTTTGAAAATCGAAGAAAAGTTACTTTTGGAAAAAGAAACCTTAGTGGAACGGGCCCTTAGTAAAATAAAAAATATATTCAATATGGATTTAATTTTATAGATCAAACCCTGCAAAAATAAAATTGAAAAATTATTTTGGCAAGCCCATTATTTTTAAGTTTAAAAATAGGTTATTATTTTTTAAATACTTACTGTATTTTGGAACGTAGAATGAGACCTATTTCACAAATACAGTAGGTCATTATAATGTCACTCTCTAAATTGATAGTCACACCTCTTTTTGGGGTAACATTATAAATTTAGGGAGTGGCATTATAAAATCCCATAAAGTAATCAATTTATACAATACATCTTGCGCCAAAAAGAAAAATTAAGGTAAAATGAAATTAAGACAATAGGTGCATAGCTCAAGGTTTTGGTGTCACTCTCAAATTCAAATTCAAATCCTGACTCTGTCACTCTCACACATAAATCATAGTAATTAAATACATGTACCGTAGTTTACGTTGCATCATCATACGGATCCATAGCAAATACATGTTCTGTATTTTAACAAAACACGTGATTTTAAGTAGGCGGGAGTGACACGTGCCACCCCGGTCAAAAAAACAACTTGATTTTAAGAGAACACTTGTATTTTTTATTTTTTTTTGATATTAAGTGCATTGATGAGGAGAAACTTTTGGGGTTAATAACTCATCAATTGAGTTATTAACCCCAAAAAATGTGTACTTGTTTGAGTATTATGAATAGTTAACCTGAGAACGCAACAACACGTGGATTTTTTTGGATGTTAGGTATGCTGATGGATAGTTTACCTAGGAAAATGTGTATTTATTTTTGTATTATGAATAATGGGGGTGGTTCCGGGAACACCCAACGGGGACACCTAAAAAAACACCCTATGGTTCCCGATCAAATTTTGATGATCCGAGCCGCTCAATGTGATCAGAATGTGATTTTAAGGGTACACGCTAAAAATCAGCAAAAAAAATTGACCGGGAAGGGCTTGATCTGAACAGTTTTGAACAATTATTTATTGAACAGTTCAATAAAAACTGCTTAAATCAAGCCTTTCCCGGTCATTTTTTTTTGCTAATTTCTCGCGGACACCCTTAAAATCACATTCTGCACATGGCTCGAATCATAAAATTCAATCGGGAACTATCAGATTGAGATTTTGGGTGTCCCCGTTGGGTGTTTTATTAGGGTGTTCATTGAACCATTCCCATGAATAATTAACCTTAGAACAACGTGTATCTTTTATATATATATATATGGGGGCGGTTCCGGGGACACCCAACGGGGACACCTAAAAAAACACCCCATGGTTCCCGATCAAATTTTGATGATCCGAGCCGCTCAATGTGATCAGAATGTGATTTTAAGGGTACACGCTAAAAATCAGCAAAAAAAATTGACCGGGAAGGGCTTGATCCGAACAGTTTTGAACAATTATTTATTGAACGGTTCAAATAAAAACTGCTCAAATCAAGCCTTTCCCGGTCATTTTTGCTAATTTCGCGGACACCCTTAAAATCACATTCTCGGATCATCAAAATTTGGATCATAAAATTCAATCGAACTATCAGATTGAGATTTTGGGTGTTTTTTGGGGTTTTATTAGTGTTCATTGAACCATTCACTATATATATATATATATATATATATATATATATATATATATATATATATATATAAATAGAAAATTATGTTTATTTGGGTGCCACCTCCGAATTGAAATCCGGACTATGTCACTGCCGACCAACCAGAAGTTTTGGATCCACCCCTGAACGTGACGCCACTCA
Source organism: Rhododendron molle (assembly GCA_025413875.1). Taxonomy (NCBI): domain Eukaryota; kingdom Viridiplantae; phylum Streptophyta; class Magnoliopsida; order Ericales; family Ericaceae; genus Rhododendron; species Rhododendron molle. The sequence continues at coordinate 36,614,898 of CM046389.1, read as the reverse complement.
GCCATGAGTATTTGACAGATAAACTTGTAACTTGATGCAGGGCCAGGCATGCATACAAATATACAATAGAAGGATAAACTAATATTCTATTTGCTTGGATTTTTCGCCATGAAGCGTAGAAAGGAACCATTCTGTCCTCTACAGTCAGAAGGAATTCCTTTGTTAGCAAGGAGTGAGGAAATTTGGATAACTGACAGATTTTTCATAGATTTCTTGTTAGGCTTCCACGACGAATGTCACTTCTACCAAAGTTTGATGTCTACCGTAACTTAATACACCGTATATATCTTTAGTTGAAATACACGTAAACTGGTCCAGACATATGATTGTTTATGTACATGTATATATAATTTTGTGATCTGTATATTTCGCGATCTATACTTGAAGTCTAGCTAACAGTATTTCTCTTTCCTTCTTTTGTTCATGGTAAAGCTATCAACCTATGTGTGACTAAATTGTAGTAGTTGTTTTAGAAGTATAGATTACTTATGGTTGGGGTAGGGTCAAATTACCAGCATACTTGGGACATAGATACCGAAATAGAGGTGTTTGGATCATACATAAATTGTGTGGGGCAAACATGAATGAGATCTATCTTCGAACATCTGTATTTCTAGCATTGCTTGTCAAATTAGAAGAACATGGTTTCTTGACGAGCCTTTACAAGAGAAACAAGATAATTTTCTGTCACTAAATGTACCTATTTAAGCTCCATGAATTACCCTTGTTTAAAACCATCTATCATGTTACTTTGCGAGACTCATTCGTTTCTTGCGTTTGCAGATTTTATGAACCTCTGGACGAGAAATGGGACTTAGGAAAGGCTTTTTGGAGGATCGCTACATAGATGCGAGCCTTCGGAAGTAACTCGGAAGTGATTCGAGTGAGGCCAAACATTAAGCAATGTGAACAGATGAAAGATAGGCAAATTAGGGAGCCATTATGAACGGCTGGTCTATCTGCAACCATGATTTATCGAGGACTCCATGATTCTCAATATTCGTTCCCACTGACTTCTAGTGCTTTGCAATATCTTCCCAACGATGTAAAATGGGTCTTGACCCAAGTTATAACAAAGGAGCTACGAGCATTTTACCGATGTTGTGCATTCTGACATGATGAGGTTAACATGGCCATTCCTCTCAAAGTACAAGAAATACACATTGATGGAAGACTACTTGGGTTTGAAGGTAGACATATAGAGCATTCCAATGGTTTAAGAGTCGTATCATTTCGAGTTCAGACGAAGCTGGGGCAAGTTTGTGAATTTGGGGCATGTGACCGGTACATTTTTTTGGTTGGTCCGGGCAGCCCACATATGCATCAAGACCTGTCCTGCCCCAGTAAATTGCGCCCGGAAGGTAGTCAAGGCCATCCGGATGGTGGACGCCATTTTTGGCAGAAAAGAAGAATTTTGACGCATTCTTGAAGGCCAAAACAAATTAATTATGAACTATTATCATTCTAGGTTCTGAACTTTTTAGAGGACTAGAGAGAGGCAAGGGCGGATCAAAAAAAAAAAAAAAGAGAGGCAAGGGCAAGGTGAACGAGAGATCTCCATGGTCTCAAGACTCTGTATTGCAATTTTATTGTGCTCGATGCACTTCTGATGGTGGTGGGGGTGCAGTTGTTCTTCTTGTTGCCGCGGCTGAGATAGAGTTTGTTGGTGATTGTAATCGTCGCATCCAAATGGGTCTTCATCGGATTACTTGAAAATGTTTATGTTGATAGGCCTCTCTGACCCCCCAATATGACAAGGTATCGACACTGTTGCAGCCAATAAATTGTTGTACCAAAGCTCAAAAATTGGTGGCTTTGGCATTGAAGAGGGTCATGAGATGGCTGTTCCTTTGGATAACATTAGACCGCCTTTGGATCGGTATCGATGCTCACCTCTTACGGTTGTTGGATTGGCCACCTGCACCAGTACCGAATTCCTTGGGCTCAACATGTCACTGGTGGAGGCAGTCGTTGCCATTACGGTGGCATCTTGAAAAATCCCGTCGGACTATATCTTGAAAAATCCCGTCGGACTATACCGTGGGTCATGTCCAGCGGTGGTTTTTTTTGTAACATTGTAGTCATTCAGTAGAATCGTCTCCTCTCATATTGTTACTCATAGGGTGGCTTAATAATATATTTTTTTTTGGATGCTATAACTGTCTTTCCCTCACCTTGATAGGCTCATAGGAGTACCTTGTTTTAAGAAATAAAGAAAGAAGCAACCTTAGATACATTGCTTATATTTTCTCTCTATGCATTTCTTGTTTCACTGTATTGTACTGATTTTATTTTATGTTGTATTCTCATGATGAATAAAATTATTTTTGCTAAAAACAAAAAAACAAAATTCTATGGGTACGACCAATGTACATATTGTTGCATGGGACCCACGTTCGGGTTCCCAACAAATAATCCGAGCTGTTCATTAATTTTCAAATATTTTTATCAGTGGTCCAGTGAAAAATCAGCTCAATTGGATAAACGTAAATACTTCAATTATTTTCCTTTCAAAATGTAGAATAGATCAAGTACCTACCGTAATCCGATTAAGTTGATTTTTCACGAGACCACTCGAAAAATTATTTTTAAATTAATGAGTGGCTCGAGTCATTTCTGCGAGATCCGAAAGTGGGCCCGTGCACCAATTTGTAACCCAAAAGTACCTACTACCATTGTCGAAACAGGCTATAAATGTAATCGCAAATTTGTTTTTGTTTATTTTTTTTTTACGGGATATATGGTTGAGATCCTCAAATCCTATTCTTCAATTGGCACAACTTATGCACAAGAACTACCCACCATCAGTTAAATGGGCCTTTGCACGCGAGTAGCTGTTTAGTGATAAAACAATTGGCATATACTGTACATTGAAAGGGGTTGATAGAAGAACACCCCCATTTACATAAAAATTTAAAAAAAAATTTGAAAAATAGAAGAGAGAAACCCCCTCCCCCGTGTGCTTGAGTTCCTGACAAATCGACAATGGGATACTCAGATTTTTCTTCCCCATGTATCTACTCGACAGTTATTTCGAGTATAGTGGTAAGTCTGGGTTTTCTATATCTCCTAAGAAGCAAAGAAGAGCACACAACACTTACAGATGATAGAGCCATGCATGCACCAGCTGCCCATGGCGGCAATTTGATCTTCAGCCAAGGAAACAAAACTCCAGCGGCAACAGGGATTGCAATAACATTGTAGGCCATGGCAAACACGTAATTCAATCTGATACGAGAGAAGGTCTTTCTTGAGAGATCAATGGCTGTGATTACATCCTCCAAGTTATTTCTCATAAGCACATAGTCAGCCGCCTCAATCGCTATATCTGTTCCCGCCCCAATCGCCATACCAATATCTGCAGCAGCCAAGGCAGGGGAGTCGTTGATACCATCCCCCACCATCGCCGCTATGCTTCCGTCTTTCTGAAACGAACGGATAACATCAGCTTTTCCAGCTGGCATCACCTCCGCCCTTACATCTTGAATGCCAACCTGAAAAGCAGCATTTGTCTAATTTTTGAGTACCCAGTTAACAATATTACCAGCATATCCTAATCAAATCAAAATCCATTTCAGGTCGTGTTCACGATTTTAGATTTTTTGAGGGATTTGTATAAGGGAAAGGAAAGCAAAAATTTGACTAGAAATAAAGTAGATTTGAAAAGGTGACAACCAACAAGTCCACCGTGACTCATAATGAAACTAGAGGCTCCCCGAACCTTAGATCGAAACATAGCTCAAAGAAATGTCTTTTGGAACTCGATTCCAGTTTACACAACTTTATGCAGTCCATTTTTTCCTAGTTGAACCGAACTATATGGAGAACTAAATTAGTCAAGTCATCATATGAGAGTTCCCCAATAAAGTGCACAAGAGCAATGAGCCAATGACAGATACAATTCAATATTGCATGAGTGATCACAACTCAATATATTCACAAACTTTTAACAAGTTTTGACTTCAAAGTCACTAACCTATTAGCATCTAGAATTTATGGCAGTATCTCACAAGCTCCCAAGACCTGAACGGACACTATTATTTCTAGTCCAAAAAAGCCATTTCTTTTCACTTTAAAGGGGTTTACTGTTTCTAAGGACACCAAAAGACCATTTTTATTACATACTAGTTGACGAGAAATTCTCAGAATTGTCCGTCTTCAGAAAACACGGAGAACAACACTTCTCTGTAGTTTGGAAAAGTCAGGTCCAGTCCATGTTTGAATAGATCCAAGAACAATCAAAATGGTATTGTTAGTTTATTTATCAGAAAAACATCCGAAGGATAGTGTGAGCTTTTCAATTTGTAATCAGATAGGAGTAAGAAAAGAGAGGGGACTCAAAATTGTGAATTAAAGAAATACAACGAAACTGACCTCCCTGGCAACAGCTCGAGCTGTTCTCCAGTTATCCCCTGTAACCATGACGGGTTTCACACCCATTTTCACAAGGCCTTCCACAACAACAGCAGCTTCTCTCTTTAATGGATCTGCTACCCCCAGAACACCAATTAAGGCACTATCATATGCAACCAGAATACCCGTCTTTGCACTTTCTTCCAATTCTACAACAAAATCCTCCGCAAATGTCGGAATACAGATCCCATTTTCTGTCAGTAGCTTCCGGTTACCAACCTGTTTAGCAATGGAAAATTGCAGCAATTAAAATCCCGAAGCTCTACTCCTTTGCTTCAAAATTCATAGAAAAGTAAGGGCCACTGTATGAAAGGGAAAAAGGAAGGGGGAAAAAGAAAACTCACCAAAATCTGTTTTCCATCAATAAAGCATTGGACACCCCTTCCGGGAAGAGCAGAGAAATCTGAGACATCAAGAAGCCATGAAGAGAACTTAGACTCTTTGCTGCGGTTCCGGGTATCCTTGGTAGTGGAGGGCTCGTCGAAGAAATGGAAGTGGCGGGCATATTCAACAATTGCTTTTGCCAATGGGTGTTCACTGCTAGCCTGAGCCATAAAAGGAGCCAAAATCATTGGTTGATCCTAGTACGTTACTGTTTTGTTATGGAAGATTGTTCACTTTCTTCAAATCCAATGCACCGAGAGAGAGAGAGAGAGAGAGAGAGAGAGGCCGGGAACTTCTTTTTAGCAGGGTAACTTAACACAACACCAACTATTTTCTTTTTCCATCACAAATAAGGATCAGACAAGAAAATCTTTTGCACTGAAAACTAAAAAAAGGTAACACTACTTATTAATAAACTTTCTGAATGTCGAATCTACAATGTACCCCCGAAGTAGTTTTATTTTTAAGAAGAATTTGTAGAAGGGTCTCTAAATATGATAACAAATTAAACGGCCAACTAATAAGGTTCTTAAATCCTCATACCTACTTCAAGGACAAGCAATGATTGCTGCGGGGGTGTATCCCTAAATATAGAATTATACAGGATAAATTATAACTTATTGCTCATCCCTATATATAGCATTATAGAGAGGATAAATTAGAAGTTATTGCTCAAAGTGCAAGGTCCAAACAAATTCAGGGGGGGTCAGCCGCCACGGTGAGGGGATCAGGGAAGAGAATGGAATAAATAGCTTCCTAAAGAAAAAGCAAGTTAAAAATACAACGGGGAAAGGAGAGGATCAATTAGAAATTCGAGTTACCTCTGCTGAAGCTACCAACGTAAGGAATTCTCCACGTTCCATTCCTGTGAAAACTCTTGCAGTAGTAACTGAGGCTTTGCCCTGGGTTAGGGTGCCTGTTTTATCAAATACCACATATTTAACCATCTGAGCCCTCTCCAAAGCATCACCTCCTTTAATTAGCACGCCATTATTAGCTCCAACTCCTGTTGCAACCATGATAGCAGTTGGGGTGGCCAAGCCAAGTGCGCATGGGCATGCGATCACTACAACCGATATGGAAAACATGAGAGCGAAAACAAAATAATTTCCATTGTTGGGTAGCCAGTCTTCTGGATAAGCTCCCATAACTCCACCAAAGTACCTACAAATAATTTACTAGCACATTAAGAGACGGGGACTGTCATTACAGTGACATGATGAATTTACAAGCAAAATGACCACGCTGAGTTGATTCAAAAAAAACTTACCACCCCAATAATGTCACCAGTGACATAGCAACAACTGTAGGGACAAAAATGCTAGCAACCTGTAAGTCTCAAACATAAATAAAGTAAGGATGAGGAACCACATTGAGTTGCACAGCAAACAATATTCCAGACCATAAAATAAAAGAACCAAAATAAAATGGATAGTCCAATAAAGAATGGAAGCAGTGGAAAATTGGTAATATCCAACATAGCATTAAAAAAAAAGAAGTTATTTTGGTTGTCAGAGATTGCATCCTTACTCCACCAATGCTACCAATTTAAGTGCAAAAAGTTTATACTTCCCTTGATTTCCTAGATCTGAGGGTGTTTTCAAGATATAGTTCTGGTTATGTCTGAAATGCAAGCGTAAAGGAATGTGCTATACTTTTAACAATTTTGAATACTTTGTTAGTGACAAGTGACAACTCTACTTCAACACAAACACGTGATACTGAGGCAAAAGCCTCATACACACTAAGGATATAATCTGTGATGCAAGCAAACATGAAGTCAGAAACATCCACCAATGAAACAGATACTAAAGATGCAAAAAGAATAAAGCGACTCAAGCTCACTCGCAGTCAGCTCGACAGGAGGCTCATTCAAGATAATCTAGTGGAAGGCAAATTCATATATACTTTGAGGCTCATTAAATTAGTGAACTGAGCAGGTTAACCTTGGCTTGATGAGCTAATAAGTACTTGATTTGTCAGCCCTGCTGGGAAAGTGATAATAAACACCTATAGCATTTGCAAATGGATTCAGCAGGATTCCACGAGAACCACTCATATGCAGTCTTATTATTCCACCATGTATCCCACAAGGCCCAGGAATAGCATCTATATCCTAAATTGGCTGTACTCGAGTCAGCTAGAGGCTCCAGGCTCCTTTTGTTGGACATAATAGAGGCAATTCTCCATTGTTCCACAAATCTTATTCCAACAAGAAAATTATTACTTATCTTTTACTTTTTCTACAGTAGCATTGAACATGTCCAATTAATAAAACTCTTATTTAGTTTCCTCTTCATACATACTTCAAAGTAAAACATAAAATAATTTCAAATAAAGCACCAATACTTACGAAATCAGCAAACTTCTGAATGGGAGCTTTGGACATCTGCGCTGTTTCCACCAGACAAATTATCTGGCTCAAAACTGTATCAGAACCAACTTTCGTTGCTTTTACATGAAAGGAACCATGCAAATTCATAGTACCTCCAATAACTGATGAATCCACCTCCTTCAAGACAGGTGTGGATTCACCAGTAACCATACTCTCACTGACATAACTTGAACCCCACACGACCACACCATCTACAGGAACCTTTGAACCAGGAATGACTTTTAAAACGTCACCAGGCTGAATCAGCAAAGCATCTATCTCCCTTTCTCCAACACTTTTTCCACCTATAGTCCAATTAAATTGAATCAAGCCTATCAGATTCAAGGTTTCAGTAAAAAAAAAAAAAATTAAATGGGGAGTGCAGAGGTAAATTGAACATCAATATCGGAAACTGATGAACCAAAAAAATCATCAGACTAGATTTCTTTTCTTCCTTCTATTATAATAAATGTACTATACTCACGTACAAAATTAACCAAAACTTCAAATGATAAAGACAGAACCCCATCTTTCACATAGGGGTGGGCATATCAAAGAGAGAAACAAACAAAAAAAACCTAAAAGAAGCAACCACCAAATGTAAACAAAGGTAAAGCATACCCTTGTCCTTGATAAGCAACAAAGCAGTCGCAGGGGCGAGCTCCACTAGCTTTTTTATAGCGTCTGATGTCTTCCCTTTGGCAAGCGATTCCAAGTATTTTCCCAACAGAACAAATGTTATAAGCATCGCACTTGTTTCAAAGTATGTAGGAGACCAAAACCCAGTGACTGCACCATACAAAAGAGCACAAACAGAGTAGAAGTAAGAGGCCGAGGTACCCAGTGCAACCAAAACATCCATGTTTGTTGAACGATTTCGAAGAGCTCTGCCAGCAGCAATGTAGAAACGCTTCCCAACACCAAACTGAACAACAGTAACCAACGCCCACTTCAACCAATCACCCATTTGGAATGGCCCACATTGCCGGAGCAATAAAGCATACAACAAAGGTATGTGCGGGCAGACTACTCCCATGAAAAAGATAGGAACCTGGCACCAATTTACAAGGAGTCAAGAATGACTAAAAAGTAAGGATGAGAAGTATTGGTAAATGGTAACTAACTGGTGTTTGGAAGGAGGTTTTTTTTTTTTTTTTTAATCAACTGTTTGAAAGGAGCTTATAACAAGCTTTCTGTAAGGATCTCAAGAAATGCAACACATGGCTGGCCCAGAACACGAAGCCCTATATTTTAGTCTAATAAAAACAAATTATCAAATTTATAAAAAATATTTTTCTTTGCTTCCATCTTTTAGCTAAATTACGCTATTAAAAATTTCAAAGGAAACAGCAAAACAAAAAGAGTAGGAAAAAACAAAATAAATGCAGCAAAGATATGATTTTTAATAGAAACTTACCGAGAGTTCTGTCTTTCAGCATATTGTGTGTTGCTACTAATTTACAAAGGTCATTGGACCCGTGGTAATTTGGAGAGGTTTTTATACCTTTCGTTTCTTTTTGTTTTGAAAACCCATAGTGCTTAGAAACCTTCAAAGGGAAGATTATTTGACTGTAGTTCCAGGAAAAAAGTGGGAGACAAGAGTATCAAACTCGAGAACTCTACAATGACACCATCTTCTGCTTACCGCTGAGATATCATTGGCAAGTTGTGAATACAGTGAACAATTTTGGGCCCAAAATTGGGGACCCTAGAACCCCAAGGGTTCGCACTTTGGCCTAGTGGTCAAGGCTTGGTACTTAGAGGCTTGCTCCCTTCCACATCCTAGATTCGAAACCTCATAGTGCTATCAATTCCTATGGGGCCAGTCCAAATGGGCCCCCGCCGCCGCCGCAAGTGGATGGTGGATTGGGTCCCCGTGTTCAGTCAAGGTGCGAGTAAGCTGGCCCGGACACCTAAGTTATTAAAAAAGAAAAATTGGGGACCTTAGAAGACTGTCTTGTGTGGGCCTGTGCTTAGAGTTGGGCCTACTACTACAATAAGCAAATTTTATAGGAAAAGATTCCCAAAAACATGCCAACATTATGAAAACTTCTCCAACAAAAAATTCATTATAAATTGGTACCAGTAACACTTTAAGTTTCATACAAATAAAAAGGAAAGATTCAAGAATTCTAGGTGTAACTCCTCTTAAATTAGTAGAAGGGGTCCTGTTCACTAGTTCTGAATGTACACCATAAATATAAGATCAAGATGCCAAACAACATTTGTTGGACCTATTGGTATTTCCCAACAAAGGTGCACAAAGAGGCGGTGAGCCATCTAAATAAAACCTACCTGACAAAGGATACGTCGAGACTAGGAGTTAAAAGACATTGTTTAGCAGAAAATGGGGGAACAAGATGGACAGCATGACAAAAAAGTGCAGCCAAAAAAAAATTACTCACACTGAGAGTTAGACTGGCAGTGAAAAGCCGAAACATTTTTGAGGATTCCTCTGTATCTTTCTTAGTCATTCTTGTATAAGGGTTCTTCACATGTAGTTTAACCTTTCCAATGCTTCCCCCCTCAATTGCATCCACTAAGGCTCTAGAACTAATTACTTCAGGATCAAAGAGAACTTCTAGTTCTCTTGATGCCCTGTTGAAACAAAACTTCCTCACTCCTTTCATGTTGCCAAGTATACCTTCCAAAAGATGCGCTTCTAAATCGTTGGATATTCCAGCAACTCCAAGTATTATTTTATCTTGCTCACTGCTTTGAACAAGTGAACCTTCAAAACCAGCATCTTCAATTGCATTGACTATGTCATCCTTACTAATTACAGTGGGATCATACTCAACTTCCCCCATTGACGTCGCCAAAGCAACTACTGCTGTTGTCACTCCCGGGAGATCCCTTAAGATGCCTTCAACAGAATTTACACAAGCGGCACATGTCATTCCTCCTATAGTGAACTGCCCCACCAAGGTTCCCTTTGGATTTGTTCGAGTTGTACTTGGTTCGGGTAGAACTTCTGCCTCAAACCCTGCATCTTCTATTGCAATCTTGATGTCTACTTCCTGAAACAAAGTGCCCTCAAGAATAAAACCTCATTCATGTCCATATTAGCTAGTTAGCCTAGTTGGTATCAACCATTAGAAGCAAGTCTTTACTAAAAAGGAGGTCAATATAAATCCCCAAACTGCATCAATCTAATAAAGTGCAAAAGAAAACAACTAACATTTTTTGAGATCTTAACGGGAAATTCTACACAAGACGGAAGACACTGGCAGCCACAGCTATAGAACTGAGTCAACTTTCATCCCAAGAAGGCCAAATATGCAAGAACTATTTACTCAAATTGAGCCATGTATTCAGTCCCCCTCATTTTGAGTTGGTTTGGTATTTTTGTATCTTCATTGGTTGTTCTATTCCAAACCAAGTGTAAATTTAATTTTGGCTTATAAGTCCCTGAGCATGTTCCTAAGCAGAAGATTGAAGATGCCTAAAGCATGATCAGATAGACGATGACTTAATAGTTTATTGATCAAGAACAGTAACCCAAGATTCAACTCACCACTTATAACAAGTTCAAAAAGGCATACCCAAGAAAAATCCACCATTAAAACACAGGTGAATCTCAAAACATTCAAATTATTTAGCAGTAGCAAACCTATAAATTTAAGGCTGTCAGCCCACAGAGGAGCTGGACAAGCCGTGACAAAGAGATTTGACACATTTTGAGCCACTTAAATGCCACAACAAAAATCCCACAGGTGAATCCCAAAGACAAAAAAGACACCATGTATAGGGCATCTCCGGCCCTTACCCTTTTTTCAATCAAACTCAAAATTTGAGTAAAAAAACCATCAAAAATCGCTTGGCTAAAATCTTTACCAAGTCGAGTTTTACTCAAATTAAGAAAAACTCGACATCTTCCTCAAAATTTTTTCAAGGTTATTTATTTATTTTTGATAACTAGGTTCCAGGCTAGCTAACACATATCTTGACTAATTCTGGGACCATAAAGGCATAAACCCACTTTCCACTAGCAAGGGCCCCACTTGAAGCCGAAGGACTGGCCCCAAAGAGGCTGTTATTGGGGGAGCAAACTCTAAGTCCCAAACCTTCACCACTGGGCCAACCCCTTGAGGTTATTGCAAGGTTATTTTCTCCTCCCAAATTTATAATCATGCCATTAATGAAGCTTTTCCTCAAATTCGTTCTTAGATTTGGATTCGTGCTTAGTACCAAACAAAGCTATTACCAGTGTTCTAAAAGTCGGCCACTTAGGCCAACTACTCCCCGCCTAGAAGCTAAGCGGTGATCAAATGCCTAGATTAGGCAGCCGACTATTTGGCACCTAGTTCCCACCTAAGAGTCGGCGCCTAGGCGCTAGGTAGCCCTTTTCCACCGACTAGCGCCTTAGACCATTGGTTATTACTCATATTTTTACTCAAATTTCACCAAATGAAGATGTTACTCGTGTCTGTCCAGTTTGGGCTCGTTGGAGCCCATACTGGGCAAAAAAAAAAAAATTTCGGAATCCTTCATTTTGCCACTATTTCCCCCTAACTCAAAATTTGAGTAAAAACCTTCTAAAATCGCTTGACTCAAATTTTTACCAAATTGGGTTTTACTCAAATTAAGGGAAACTCGAACTCTTACTCAAATTGATTGCAAGGTTATTTTCTCCTCCCAAATTTACAATCATGCCATTAATGAAGCTGTGTCCTCAAATCGGTGTTTAGATTCGGATTCGCGCTTCGTACCAAACGAAAGCTGTTACTCGAATTTCACCAAACGAAGACGTTCCCTTATTCAACTTGGGATCAAAACGACGTACCTTTACCAAATTGGGATCGAAAACGACGTCGGCCCGGTTCTGCAGCAGAGCCACCGAGGCTCGCACAACCCCATCGATGCCTCTCAAGGCTCCTTCGACGGAATTCGAACAAGCCGCACACGTCATCCCCACCACGCTCACTTGAATTCTCCTCAAACGTTCTTCATCGAACGTTAAATTCTCCGAATTCCCGTCCTCGTACGCGTCGAGCAGCCTCACGTCCTCCATGTCGCCGGATTCCTCGTCGGCCGGATGTTTCCGGCCGCCGCCGGAGACCGGTGTCAGCTGCAGGTCCCTGAGACTCGGCGCCATTGCATATGAGAGAGAATCTAGAGAGAGGTGATGGGGGGAGAGAGAGAGAGAGAGAGAGAGAGAATTTGTGGATTGTATGAGAGAGAATCTAGAGAGAGAGGGTGGGAGGGGGAGAATTTCCTTCAGAGGGAGGAGGTGAAGACGCAAATTTCAAGCTGGAGGAGGGGAGGGCAGGTAGAGGAGAGAGAGAGAGAGTTGTTGAAATTACCATATGGTCCTTTTGTACTTCTTGATCGATTTGTACTACACATGTGTGGGGCCAGGTTTGGTCAAATCAAACGTAAGGGCTGAGTCGCTGAGACAACAACCATTTCATTGCAGTGCATTTTAAACTGATTGCGGTAATTTATAATTTAAAAAGGAAAAAAAAAAACACCATTTCATTGCGGTAATTATAATTTAAAAAATAAAAATAAAAAACTATTGGGTACACCGAACACCATCTGGTTAACTTGTGATTATGTAAGTAGTACTATAGAGCAGTAGTACCACATTTTCGGTTGAATTTTCTTTTTGATTAAGATACTTTGGTTGATGGGTTAAGTAAAGAAAATGGTTTATTTGCCGTCTGCGTCGTAATCGTGGAGAGCAGTACGCATAATTTTGACCCTTTTTAATAATCCAAAGGAGAGTCTTTAATAAATTTAGACGGTTAATTGTCAAAGGTAACGATGGGCATATGTCGTGCCATTCAAGTTTTGGGTTATTTTGGATTTGTATTAAAACACTTGTTAACTGTTGCGAACATACTAGTCGCAATCTCATACAGTCATGCAACGCAGCCGTCTCTCTTAGGGTTTTGAGAGCTTTAAGGCAATTTTGAGAAGTCACAGTCGCCTTGCTTTTCTGCCTGGGGGGTGGGGGGGGAGGCGTCCCTCTCCCTCCTCCCTCCGGGCTCCTCCTCCTCCATCTACTCTTCTCTTTATTCCCTTTAGTTTTTTCTTTTCGTTTTCTCCTCCCTCAAATCTGACCCTCTCTGTTCGGCGGTCTCTGTCGTCACCGGAGTCGTTCGTCCGCATGTATCCGTCGCCGGAGCCCTTGTGACACTTTTGTGTGTGTGTGTGTATATTTATGGGAAATGATAATGCCAAAACTGTTTTCATAGGTGCCAAAATTCTATTGCACAAAAGACTTGTACCATGTGCAGTGTAAAAGACTGTTATGTATTGAAATTTTGAAACCAACAAAAATAATTTTGGTAATATCACGACCCTTTTTTTATTATTAGTGTATGTGTGCAGATAGTTAGACAGTCTTAAACGCTGAGACAAGCTTTTTTATTAAGGCGATGAAGAGAAGATTTGAGGAAACGTAACGTGTGTTAAGATTTCTGTTTTTTCAATAAATTAATTCATTAGTATTAGTTTCAGTGGGGTCGTTAAAAGTGGAAATTAACGGCCCGTTTGGATGGCGGATTTATTTTGGGTGGATTTGTAGTGAGGGGGGATTTGAAGGTAGATATATAAAGAGGGGGATATGTTAAGAAGGGTGGCCCCACCTTTTAAGAATGGTGGATTTGTAATGAGGTGTTTGGATGAATTTTTGTGAAGGGGGATTTGGAAGGTGGATATGATGGAATAATGTGTGAAATGATTTAATTGCCCCCACTTTATTAATTTAATGGACAAATTACGTTAATTTCATTATAATTATATTAAATACATATATACAATTATTTATTACATAAATTTGAATGAAATTATCTTTAAATTATTTTAACCTTGCTTTATTTATTAAATGTTAATTTCCGAATTATTTAATTGTAATTTAGTAATTAAAAATTACATTTCGTAATTACAGTTAGTACATATTTATTACTAATTATTGCATAAATTGAAATGTAATTATATTGAAAAAAATTTAACCGTATTTGGAATATAATTTTAAGAAATCCGGAATTTTTTTTTTTGTAAATGTAGTAATTTAAAAAGTATATATTGTGGTAGTTGGAAAAGAAAAGTAGGTGCACAAATTTGTGTTAGGTAAAAACATTTGTACCTAAATTGTTTGGTAAGGTGGTCTATATATACCACTACCTATCTCATATCACTTCACACACACGTCTATCTCCCTTTTAAAAATTACTTAGTAATTTTGATTTTTCTCTCCTTCAAATGGCACATCGGGCTTGGAGCGAGGTGGAGGAAGAAATATTACTTACTAATCTTACGAGTCTTGTAGATCAGGGGGTTTGGCAAGCCGAGAACGGGTTTCATCCCGGCTACTTAGGAGTTCTTGAGAATGAAATGCGCGTTTCTTTCCCCGAAGCAGGTATTAAAGAACATCATATAGAAGGGAAGATAAAAAAATGGAAGCGTGATTATTTTTATCTAGACGCTATACTTCAAGTTCCGGGGTTTGGGTGGAATCCAAATGAAAATAAACTAGTGGTGGAAACTGAAGTTTGGAATGAATTCGTTCGAGTAAGTACTTTTCAATTTGTTTATAATTTCATATTATACGTTGTTTAATTCATTTATTAACTGTTGGCTTAGTTTATTGTAGACTCGGCCACAACTGAGAACTTTGCGGGACAAGGAATTTCCCAATTATCATCGTTGGGGTCATTGCTTTGTTCGACAAGAAAACTAGAAGGTTGAAGGTGTAAGAGGGTGGTCGAAGAATAAGTTCGTACTTTGCATAATAAATGTTTAAGGCATAAATTTGTATCATTCCAGTTTGTATCTCAAGTAATTGTATTTATTTGAGATTAGTAATGTTTTTCTACATAATGCAGTCTTCATTTTGAATTTGGAGAAATTAAACTTACAATTTCATTCTGAATCAAATAGAAGTGCGATGACAATACAAGCTACGAAACCTAAAAAAATCCCTAGAACAAAGCATGTTGATAGACGAGGCTGATGTCGAACTTGCAAAGAATGTGTGGATGTGGAAGCATCGTAAGTTGATTGATGCTCGGTTCGAACCGATTGCATTTGATTGAGCCGGTATCGTTCCTCATGGTACTGTAACAATGCTCCTTCTGCTTCATCGAACGTGTTGTATCTTTTCTTCAAGTTCCCCGGGTATCCATTAACCTGCAGTTCCGCGGTCTCCCAACTCGTATAGATTCCCGGATTACGCCCGACGAAAACCACCCAATAGTATAGTTTATCTTCACTTGTCATTGTCAAATCTACGATGAAAGAGGAATTGACACATTTATAACATAATGCATACTAGTATTATGTATATATGTAGTTGGCTCAGATGAAAGAGGAATTAAACCGTTGACCCTCATAAATTGTCCCGCCAAGACAAGTGCGTCGCCTTTAAATTTTTGTGTCATATCATCATAGTCTATGAAACATATTCAATTTCTGCCCAAAACATAGCATAAGAATAGTGCACGAGGCAGACAACAGAGTAGCAGCCACACCATAGAGTAAACTGCAGAACTGGACTGCTGTGATACCAGTGAGGAAAACAGCAAGCACAAAAAACAGCAAGTGGAGGAAACAGTTTCAACAAACACCAACAAAACTGGGCAGAAACCAGAACAGCAAGTGAAGGAAACAGCAGCAGTAGCAGCCAACCGAACACTAGGTGCAAACAGCTAGCAGTACCACCCATAAAACAAGCCACAAACACACACAAAATAAGCCAGAAACACAAAAAATACTTGGGCTCAGACAATTGAAACGTAATCAAAGTAGCACTACCATTTGCAACTAAGTTGCCATGAAGGCCGTCATAATTGGCAAAGGCAATACCAACTCATCCATTAGTAGGAAACACTGCATCATTGCCCAAAAACCTACCCAATAAACCACACCAAAACTGGACAGAAAGCAGGACCAAAACTGGGCAGAAAGAAGCACCAAAACAGGCCACAAAGAAGCACCAAAACTGGCCACAAAGAAGCACAAAAACTGCCCAGAAACAAGCACAAAACTGGGCAGAAACCAGCAGGAAACCTGGCCACAAAGCAGAACAAAAACTGGGCATAAACCAGCCTAAAAACTGGGCAGAAACTGGGCAGAAACCAGCAGAAAACCTGGGCACAAAGCAGCACAAAAACTGGGCATAAACCAGCCTAATGACTGGGCACAATCCAGCAACAAAACTGTGCAGAAACAGAGCAGAAACTGGGTATAGAAACAAAGCAGAAACCAACACGAAAACTGTGCAGAAACAGAGCAGAAAGTGGGCATACAAACTGGGCAGAACCCAAGCACACAAACTGTGCACAAAGTGAGCAGAAAATGGGCAGAAACCAGCACCACAAGTGGGCACAAACCATCACAAAAACAACTAAATGAGTTTATTGGTAGGAAAGATTGGCATGAAACATAAGATAATGCAGCCAGAAAGAAAACAACAAGCAGTGAAAGTGGTATGATAACAGCCCACTGACGTAGGCCACATAATAGCCCACAAATCTACAGGATGCAGGCAATAAACCAGCCAACAATTACCCTAAAACCAGGCCAAAAACAGCCCATAAAACCTGCAGAATACAGCCCATCAACCAGCCAACAATTACCCTCAAACCAGGCCAAAAACAGCCCATAAAACCTGCAGAATACAGCCCATCAACCAGCCAACAATTACCCTCAAACCAGGCCAAAAACAGCCCATAAAACCTGCAGAATACAGCCCATCAACCAGCCAACAATTACCCTCAAACCAGGCCAAAAACAGCCCATAAAACCTGCAGAATACAGCCCATCAACCAGCCAACAATTACCCTCAAACCAGGCCAAAAACAGCCCATAAAACCTGCAGAATACAGCCCATCAACCAGCCAACAATTACCCTCAAACCAGGCCAAAAACAGCCCATAAAACCTGCAGAATACAGCCCATCAACCAGCCAACAATTACCCTCAAACCAGGCCAAAAACAGCCCATAAAACCTGCAGAATACAGCCCATCAACCAGCCAACAATTACCCTCAAACCAGCCCAAAAAACCTGCAAAATACAGCCCATAAACCAGCCAAAAATTACCCTAAAAACTTGCACAAAAACAGTTGCCAAGATCCAGCCCATAAACCAGCCGAAAAACCATCAAAGGCAACCAGCAACCTCCACAATATAACTACCCCTGCACACACACACACACACATAGGCCTGCACACACACACACACATATAGGCCTGCACACACACACACACACACACATATAGCCCGACATGGTAGCAGGTAAAGCCACCACAATATGATCATTTGGGCTCAGATGTAATCACCATAATAAAAGTAGCACTAACCAGTAACTAAGTTGCCATTAAAGCCATCATAGTTGCCAAGATCAGTACCAACTAATACACATCGTCATAAATTACAAAATGCATCATCATTGCCCATCTCATACAATTGATCATCATCGTTGCCCTTAAATTTCACCTACCAATATGATCATCATCGTTGCCATAAAGAGTACAAAATATACATTATCAAAAGTTTAACATGTTATAAGGTGCATCATTACAAAAACGATATAGTTAAAGGGCCAAACGTAGTAATATAGTTAATTACAAAAACAAGGAATCACATCCTCGAATAAAGGGCCAAACGTAGTAATATAGTTAATTACAAAAACAAGGAATCACATCCTTCACCATGGGGAACGTTCTACACCTAAGCATGGACAAATCCTATGTGGTCTTCAATTTCAGTTTGCCCGATAAAACGGCTTCCACCCATGCTTGTCTGTAGTTCTCGGGTATGCCGTAAAACGTGTCGACATTTTCTTCCGCCGATACAATAATGGCGTGTGCCGCAAACATATCAAGCAACTCAAGGTCGAGTTTCTGAAGCTCGGCAAACACCTTCTCTTTCTTCGCAGCAAGTCGATCATCAAAACCAACTGAATCGGCGATCTTATTAAACGCCGTACTGCTTTGAGCCATGTAATTCCCTATTGCGTCATGAAGGGATGCCTCATTTGCGTCCACCTTTGCCTTCTTCTTTGGCCTTTCCGGCCCAACATTGGTCGCCGGGGTGTTCGCATTACTTCTTGGAGTCGCGGGAATGGCATAGCTTGTTGGAGTCCCGGAAGAAGTTGTTATGTCAACAAAAGCCGGGTCACCATTTGCAAAGGACGGAGTATAACAATCATTGAACAAGTCAACGGGGTTAATGGTTTCAACGGGGTCGGCCGGAACATCGTCAAGTTCCGCCGCATCCTCGGCACCTTCACCGGTGGCCCTATCCCTCCCAAAAAGAAATTGCCAACTCTCGTACATGGGAAAAGCCTTCCCATTCATCCCTTTGGCCTTCGGATTAGACTACATATATTGAATGACATACATTAAAAGTGGGAGTGACAACTATTTATGTAAGTGTAAATGGAAGAGTAGAGAAGTTACCTTCTCATATTCTTTCCACACTTCCTCCGAATCCACTTGAATTGAATTAGTGGCATAGTTCCAACCGAACCCACTAATACGTGTGATGTCCAGGATTAAACTATACATCTTCTTCCAAAGTTTCACCTTTGACTCGATGTTGGGTACGGCTTTAAGCGTCGTTCCGGGCAATTTCTTTTTCAACTCCTTCTCAACCTCATTGAAATATCCCGGTTTGAAACCATTATGGGCTCTATACTTTTCGGAGATACACTCCGTCATAGCAGCAAGTAGGCATTCCTCTTCGTTACGGGTCCAAAGCCTACGAGCTTGTTTGTCCTTAGCACTTGATGTTTGGGATTGTGCAGTTCCTTCACTTTCCATTATGTTCGGTACCCTGATGTTAATAACGATAAAAAAATGACATATGTAATGTACTCACTAAATACCTAAATATGACATTGAAATAGTTAACACAATTGAAGTTCCAATGTTTTAAGAATTGTACAACCAAATGTAATCGCAATTATTACATAATGAAAACAGTTAGACATATCCTATTGGCCACCGCCATGATGAGCTAACCAATCGTTGTACATTTGGGTTGCCAAGTTATCCCTCATTTGGGTCCATTGGTTTGTACTCTCGAGAGTTCTAATGTACTCATCAGGTGGTATATTATGTAGGTTGGCCTGCTCCCACGCCGTGTATTGAGCCTCTACGGGATCCACCGCCATTGTACGCTTAATGAGATTGTGGAGAAGGCAACAGGCAGTGACGATGCGACATTGAGTCCTAATGGGATAGAAAGAGTAAGATCTCAAAATCCCCCATCTCATCTTAAGCACTCCAAAGCATCTCTCTACGACATTTCGTGCTTTGGAGTGCTTCATGTTGAAGAACTCCTCCCGGCTCTAGGGCATGTGTCCTTGCCTCCAAATATTTATGTGGTATCGTTGACCCCTGTAAGGTGCTAATATTCCCGGCCCATTAGTGTAACCGGCATCGGCGAGGTAGTAACGACCTACAAATGATATTAGTTGGCTTAAATGAGTACGTTCACACAAAGGAGGATGGACGTTCACTAATGGAAAGGTTTTCAAGGCACATACCGTGTGGAATTTTCAACCCGTGAGGCCTTACCAAGGCATTTTCAAGCACTCTTGAGTCTGTGGCGGAGCCTTCCCAACCAGACAACGCGTATACAAATTGCAGATTACGACTACAAACTCCTAACACATTTGTCGCGTAGTCACCCTTCCTTGACCTATAGCGTGCCTTGAGTTCTGTTGGGGGGAGGACTGGTATGAAAGTACCGTCTAAAGCCCCTAGACAATTCTACGAGCAAGAAGATAAATTTTATTATCGTTGATCATTTATAATCAAATAAGTGCATTACTGTAAGTTAGGAATTAACATTTATGTACCTCAAACCACTTCCACCTAGCATCCGGCTCATTGGCAGGAATAGGCTGAGGATGATACCACAAGTACTTGTTAAGGCGCAATACCTCAATCAAAACTGTGTGGAAATGCCTACTGATTGTTTCCCCCGATCTCCAAAATTGTAAAATGGTTCGCCTATTCTTTGTATGGTGTGAGAGGATCCACAAAAATATCAACCTTCTCTACAACATTGACATTTCTAGATGGCTCTAGCCCATTTTCAGTAAGTAAATGGCACAACGTCATAAATGTATGCCTATTTACCCTCAATTGGCTGTGGCAAGTCGTGTCACTTTGGTGTACCAACCTATTCAGTGCGTCTATTTGGTGTTGGTAATAATTTGGATTGGCACGAAGATGAGGCTTCTGTCGAATCCTTCGTCGATCCCTTTCGGTAATCAAGTCCATAATTAACAAGTACAATTGAAGAACACTATTGACTACATTCATCATACATAACATTGCTAACAATGCCTTATGGTTTCTCTTCTTTCTTCGTTCACGGTTCGTTAGTCTTGCCATCTGTTTTGGGGCACAAGTTAAATTAGTGTCAACACGATACTAGGAGAAATCATTATTTAAGGCAGCTTGTATAGTCTTTTTTTCCATTTTACATGCAATATTAGCAAATTCCTATTACTATTTACTAAACAGACAAAACATTCACATGGTTATTTTCTCTTGTATTGTTTTTATCATTTAAAATTGTTGCACTTATTCTGTCTTCTATAGTTTGGTAAACTCCTCTCAATGAAAGATAGGATCAGAGCACTTCTTTTGTTGATCACACAGCAAAACATGTCTTCGACTCAATTCCAAAAGCTTTTTTTCTTCATTAAGAGATCAGGAGGACAAAGAAAACCACTTTGGTCTAACCAATATTCTATGGTCTTTCAACTACAAGGAATTAAACTGTGCTTCCATGACTTATTTATACACTAAACGCCACTAAACAGCCTCATTATTATTACATTATGGCCTACGAAATAATTCAATTCTAACAATTACGAACCACATAGGATTCATCAGAGTTCTGCACAAATAACAGTCACAAAACAGACGAATCTGCAAGTTGAACATTGGTGAACTTTGCTGGAACTCACAAATTTCAAGCCATGGGTTCAACTGGAACTTCAAACAGACAATTCTCAACTCTACCCATACATACCAGTCAACTCCCCAAACAAATTCACCAAAACTTTAGTAATAGGGCAAAATGAAAAAATAGGCCAAGAGCAAAAATCGAATTTGGCCAGAATCATAATGTGATGTTGTTAAATTAGGTCTAAATCGTAAAATAGGGCTAAATGAAAAAAAAATTATTCATCATTAGGACAACTCATATCTCGGATTGCTATCTCACTGACGAGTGATATTCGGTTCAGTATAGAAATTTCCAGATCGCAAAAAATCAGATCGAAATATAGGGCAACTCAGATCGTTAACCACTGTCGTGACAGTACAGAAATGGCAAAACCAGATCGGCAACTCAAATCGTTAACCATATCGCAAAACCAGATCGCAAAACCATCTGGATAGTACAAACATGGAGTCCAGAACCATACCTCAGCCCTTTCAAAGAAGGAAGGTCAGGACGTGTAGAGGAAGACGAGGTGGAGAGTAGAACCCGTCGGTGTACGGTGGTGGAGTCACCAGAGACTAGATCGGCGACCTCCTTCTTCTCTCTCTCTCTCTTCTCTCTTTCTCGTTCTGCTTCTAAAATGAACGAGGAATTCCCACAAAACTGAAAAGACAAGGGCAAAACAGTCAAAAGGCCACCCGAATTCACTAGCAACAGGGGGTACCCCTGTCTCTAACTAATACAGGAAGAGCCGGAGATGGAATCCGGCTTCACCTCAAATCCCCCTTCCATTTTCAACAGCCAAACACCGGAGAAGAGGGAGAGGGGGAGAACAAGTCAGGGGTGTTGCCAAATCCGGGTTCCAATCCCCCATCCAAACAGGCTCTAAGGGTAAGGTTGGTTGGGTCGGGTGCAACAAGAAAGAATCCGACAACAAAGGTCCATCTAGTTGCTTCCCTTGCTCCCCTTTCCTTTCCAGGCACGTGCTTCTCATTTCTCACACCATTTTTCATTTTTAATTTCTACTCCGTAGTATTTTCCGTTTGCTACTCTACTCCGTGAAAAATGAGAAGCACTTGCAAAGAAATTTACATAAACAAATAGAGAAACCACTACAAAAAAGAACGTTTCACGTCAATTCTAAAATAAAATGTGACAATATATGCTGCTATCAGTGGCGGAGCCAAGATCTTAACTCGGGAGCTGACTTAAAAGACATACCATATTTTTTTATCAGAACATATATTTATTATATTATAAGATTTTTTTTCTTTTCGATTCACTATATTTGTACATTAAAATGATTCTTTAGGTTAATTCAATTGTCGCGTGCTTATAATTGTTTTATTTATGAAATAAATTTAAAAATGACAATGTAAAATAAATGGTTTTTTTTTTTCAAATCAAACCAAAATTATTAAGAATATAGGTAGCTATACACGAATAATTATCAGTAATATTCAAAATCAGATATGTACAAAATAAAAATTTTAAAACTCGAACGCTCGGGAAGCTGAGGCCGAGGCCCCCTGGGCCTCAACATAGCTTCGCCTATGGCTTCCATAGGAATTAAAAAGATGTTACTTTAGATTTATTTTCAACAATATTTAAAATTTCCTGCGAGGTAGAGTCTTTTCCTAATAAATATCATCTAATCTATATGTACATAACTTCGTGTAGACCTGTTCAATCACCAATTTGTGGAAATGTACACGGAACTAATACCAAACTAATATAATAATTTCAAAAAAATAAATAAATACCGAACTAATATATATATATATATATATATAAAAGAAAAAGGTTTACGAAGAGAGAGTATGCGATAACAAACTTAAATTTGTTACTTAATTTTTGTAGGATTGTGATCAAATGGTTCGATTTCTTGTACATTCGGAGGAAATTGATATCTGATAGGAAATAGAATTCATGCAGATCGAGACGAGAGCACAAAAGAATCTCTCCACATCGAGGATTGAGATGGAATAGCTAGAGTTTCCAGATCCATACCTTAGTCGTTGCCAATGCTTCTTCCCACAAAGCTCAAATCCTCATCAATTCACATTATTATAACTGACCCATATCAAGACACTAAAGTAATTTTGTTTCTTTATTGCATGTCTGTGGAATACTGAGTTTGCCACCAAGATAACATGTTCCACCCTCAAGAACTTTCTTCATAGATTCTTTGTTTATCAGTTTACAAATGAAGAGATCATTATTATCTAACAAAATTATACTAGTTAGATAATGAGAATACCCTGTTGTAGTTAAACCTGGTGGGGGTTTAAAAAAAAGGCTAATTCCAAAATGCCTTCATCTTCTACAAAGTATAATCTTAATTTTTTCTCTACGCCCACTTATCAATCTCTACCATTAATCGCAACCATCAATTCAAACAACATCTCTGTTTTGGGCATTACGGTACCACCCAACAGGTGTATATATTTTCCTTTTTGGGACTTGTCTCTGTAGTGTATACTTTCCTTTCCCTAGTTTCTCCTTCTATCCACTTTAATGGCCGTCAAAGGGAAAGACAAATAGATAAGGAAAATACTAGTATTACTTATGCCATAAGGTGATTTTGTTTAACAATACTCTCCCAATCAGGGAAAAATAAACCCTTCTCCAAAAAAAGCTACGTTACTACTACTAAATAAAAAATGTCTAATTAACTCCTATATGATCTTGGCTCTGTATAAGGGGAAGCAAGCAATTCTAAATTTGTCGATAGACATGGGATGAGGCACCGGTTAATGGTGGTGATTTGTAAAAAGAAAAAACTGGTGTGAGTTTTATAAAAGGTGAGGGTAGTTTGGGACTAGCTTGAGCTTTTTAGTTGGGTGTAAAACTAATTTGGGGTTGAAAATAAAATTTTCGGGTTCAAATAGAATCAACCTGATTGTTATTGCCAAGGGCCTTTGGGCATTTTCTGATGATTTAAGAAAAAAAAATTTGTTACTGCAAAGAATTTTAAAGGAAAGGGCATCTTTGGAATTTCAAATTTCAGTTGTAGACATCCGGTCTAATATTGGAATGGGGATAACCGCGTCCGCTGCGTTCCGCGTTCGGGTGTGGCAGACACGGCAAGCGTCGGAAGCCATTGACCAATCTCTATTATTGGCTGCTTAGCAAATGGAAAACTTTTTTTATAATGCGTAGGTGGGACTTGAATGGATGTGAAGTCCACTTTTTATTTATTTATTTATAAACACGGTTATTTGTTTGGACTAGTTTATGCGTACATCGACTTATTCTTGAGGATCATGAATTTTCCGTCCACTATCGGAGGCCCCACTCAAAGCCGGAACATATTCACACCATCCACTAGCGTGTTTGTGATAGCTTTTTATTAGATAATTTTGCCTTGGTCCTTTCACTTTTCAAAAATTATTTTTCAAAAAATACCTATTAGATTCTCTCTAGATTCTCCCTACTTCTACCATTTCTCTCTCTATCTCTCTCCACTTATTACCCCTACTATTTTCAAAAAACTTTTCAAAAACCAAACCAAACACAGTAATTTATTTTGTTGATTGTGCTTTTACTTTTGAATTGAATAAATTTTAGAGAAGCTTTTTTGTTTTTCACGGAAATTTTAGAGAAGCTAAGAAGAGTGTTTTCTGCAGTTTTAGATAACGGATTAAATTATGCAAAAGCTAAACAGTATTGTTTGTCATAAAAAGCTGTAAAATTCTCTCTCTCTCTCTCTCTCTCTCTCTCTCTCTCTTTTTGTTTTTTGAAGTAGTCTATTATGTCCTTGACCTAAAGGTAACTACTAGAATGGGCAATGGATATTTTTTCCTTTCCAATAATCACAGCTTCTTAGACTCTATAAAAAGAATCAAATCGTACGTCATAAAGAAGAGGGCCTCTTTTCGCACTCGGTGACACCCCCCCGGGCCCCACCACCTTTCCCCCCCCCCCCCCGCCTTTTTCGGTTTTTTTATTTATTTACTTTTACTAGTTTTTTTTTGTTTTACTTTTAAAAATAAATAATAATTATTATTTTTTACTTTTACTAGTTTCTTTTATACTTTTACCAAGACTTTAATTAATGTTTTAGTTTTTTTTTAACTTTTACTAGTTTTTTTTTTGTTTGCTTTTAAAAGACTTTAATTACTGTTTTTGTTTATTTTATAATTTTTACTAGTTTTTTTTGTTTTACTTTTAAAAGACTTCTTACTATAATTTTAATTAATAAATGAATAATTAAAACATAACTTATACTAACAAAACTTGTACTAATTTTAATTAATAAATAAATAATTAAAACATAACTTGTACTAATTTTGTCGAATAGTGAAAATACATGAAAATTCAATTTCTAATCAATGTTTCCACCAAATTCTGCTCATGTCCCTCTTGGTCTTGTATCATTTATTTCTTCTCACAAACTAATTCGTGCTGCATAACGAGCAGCATATCTTTTAGCATGGTTTGATGCATTGTTCCACCACCATGTTGGGAAGGGTGGTACAGGGTAATGAGGCTGCAAGAAAAGTTGCACAAAGTGATTCTTCTCAATACATTAGCTATTTTAATGTGCTCTTGGACTGGAATTGGATGGGATCTCAATGGAAGTGAGTAAAACAACCTGAAGGAAAGCCCATCAAATGTATCCAGAACAATGTTGTACACCGAAACGATGACAACTCCCAAACTCATAGCGTCCATCCAATGCTCCTTTGGTTCCGAATCTTCAAAGCAATTTAAAGACTATATTAGATGGTCTGCCTAACCCTTTTTCTAGATATAGCGCATCATATAGATCCTTATTTTGTTTAATCTCATCAATGAGATCTATTCGAACTTGAGCCCAACGATCTTCAGTATACCCTATATGAGCGGCTATCACCTTGAATCCACAATGACCGTCACCTCAGACGTCATTAAGTGAGAAATGTAATGCTGATAAGCCCGAGGTAAATGCTGAACGTAGTCGATAAGGATGGTTGGAACTGAAAATTCAGCATGGCTCGCTTGAGTTTTGCGAACTCCTGCGCCCCTCCCACGTCTCCTGAATTCAACCATAGATGATGAAGTCAATGCTTCTGCATAGGAAGGAATGCATCGTCCACTTTACTCCTCTCTACCAGTAGGTCGACCTCTATGAGTCGTGTTATATGCTGGGCCTCGAACTGTACTCTGAGATGGATCCATCATATCGATAATCTTGTCTATCATATGTGCTCGCGTAGATTGATCCATCCCACATAATATGTCCATAACTTTATATGTTCTGTCTAGTCGTTCTCCCTCGTCATTCACAATAGGCGTGCGCATGGACAACATAGTCCAATGATCGTGGATACTCTGAATCGGAATTGACATGGAATACCAACGGTAATATGCAAGATCATATCTGCATGGCAATCCGTGTATAATTTTTATTGTACAGTCGCACAACCCGAACTGGAGGTAGGATGCATCTTCAACGAATTGTAGCTGAACATTGATGAGCTCCATTGCCTCTAATGAAATGCGAGTTCTTACTTGTTGAAAAAGTTCATCATGTATTTGTCAATGGCGGGGGATGTTGATAGATCTCTAAAATGACCTCCAAATCTCTCCGAACTGATTTTCCAACATCTTGTCTATTGTCCCAAAAGCTTTTTGTAAGAATGACATGGTACCCCCTAAATATAACTTCAGTTTCGCATGTGCGGACTCTGCCCTATAATATAATAATGAACTGTGTTTAAATATGAAAGTTACAGAAATATTCTTTAGTGTAGTAGAATAATGTACGTAATTGAAATAGTAAATATAACAATGCATAAAGTGACTATACTTTTGGCTTGAATTGCTTCCGAGGTGCATACACGTATTTGTCCATGCTACCACAAACCTATATCTGTATGGCCTTAACCATGTATTAACAAGGTATTGTAAGAGCTGCGGGTGTTGTTTATAGTCATCGCACATGGCATTCCACTTCTGATTGAAAGACCCTTCGGTCATTGAATTAATAAGTGAGTGTCCTGACATGTTAAAGTCGTTAAACAACGGACCAAGGACCCCTCTGTAGTGCTTTATTATGCACTAGTTGATATGCCAAATGCAAAGGAGTGACGTGCCGAGGGGAAACATGCTTCAATGGTGCTAAGAAGCGCCAAATCCCAATATGTAACAAACATTGATGGCAATAATACCCCCCTTCTAAGCATCCATTTCTTTAAGGTACTCAAGGCCTATGTCAGGTTCTCTACCCTCTCATTTGTAAGATGTGCAAACATGAGAGAGTAAGTGCACATTGTGGATGTCATACTCATAACCTCCAATAGTGGTAACCGGTATTGTTGGTCTTGTATGTGACATCAATGACCAATACGGATGGAAAGTTCATAGATAAGTCAAGGTTTTGAGGATGAACCCAAACAATATTTGTGATTTCGTTGGTGTATGGATTTGTAAGATATTCATGGAGGTATCTTTTCTCTATTAGTTGATTTAAGATAAACTGAGTAGGACTTAGACCGCCTTATTCTGCTATGTTATCTGTATATTTGAGGTTGTAAATGCTCTGGGCACTTGTAGTATTTAATGGGTTTCTTTTCTTCAAAACACTAAAAATTTCACGAGGCGCTGTGTTGTTCGCTATGTCGCGCACAATTTCTTTCTCCTCTGGTGTTAGCCTTGACGGGTATTCATGTCCATCAAAATATTCTGTTGTTTCGTGGTTATGGAGACTACATTCAACCTTTATACCCCACATGACACCAGCTGGAGGTATTGGTATACCTCGCAGCTCAAATGGGCACTCGCATTTTTTTGTCCCAATATTCTTTTGCAGGGGTTGCCCTTCAACTATATTCCGTGCGGATCTATACTTTCCACTTCTTTCACAACTAAGAATGCACTTTGACAGTTTGCCACCAATTAAACTAACAGATTTCTTAATGACAACAACAATACCATTTTCTCTACCGACTCTCCGCACCTAAGCTATCATGTCGTCTCTACTTTGAAAAATCTATAAATAAGAAAAAAGAATATGTATAAATGCAACATGATCCGGTCTAATATGCATAATTTCTGTACTTTTAAATTAAATAACTAATATGCATAAGAACAACGGTAATAACTAATCTCGTTAGTTGTGAATTCGGGTATATAATCACGAAAATTGTGAGAGACGCCCTTCCCACTAGGAACATTATCCTCAACGGACTAACTATTTAAAAATGAGAAGTTGTAGTCATCCATAATGTTATTCTACGTTTTACGAAACCGGTGTGGAAAAGGAAGGAGGAGTCATGACAGAGGAAGGGAGCGAGAGATAGATGATGGAAAGATGGTGATGTTTGAGGGATAAGTAGGGAGAGGGAGGTAATGAGAAGAAGATGGTGATTTTGGAAAGATAATGCTGGATATATAAGGATAAGGGGTGATGGATGAATGGTTATAGTTAAAGATAAGAAGATAACAAAAAAAATTTGAATGTGCGGTTGTAATTCAAGATAAAAAAAATATCTAAATGAGTGGTTATAGTTGAAGATAAGAAGATAAAAGAAAATCTGAATAAGTGGTTAGAAATAAAATAGATAAAAGATATAAATAAATATAAATTTAATAAATTCAATAACATAAAAGAATTATAAAATTTTAAAAAAAGAAATTTACTCACGTATATAATATTAAATAATTTAAAAATACATATAAAAGTAAAAAAAAAAATAAGTATTCCAATTTTTAATTCGTTTGAATCGGTGCGAAATTCTTATTTTTCTTATCATTTTATCCTAAATGGTTGTAATGAATTTTTGGCTCTAAAACCTTTTAATGAGCACCCTAACAGAGGTCTTTCAATGGCACCCTAAGAGAGACCTGAAACTAAATAAGGAGCCTTAGAGTGCTTGTTGAAAGGCCTTAAAATCAAAATTCATTATAACCATTGAAAATAAAATGATAAAAAAAAAAACAAGATCTTTGCCCCGATTCAACCGGATTGAAAATCGGAACACTTAAATAATATTAAATAAATAAAAGTGAAAAAAGATAGTATAAAGGTTATTAAGTAAATAAATGAGAAATAAAAGAAAATGGGTTGGGGTATTTTTGTCGGGAGTATTTTCGTTGGGGGGTGCGTGTGTCGAGGGGCGCGAGAAGAGAATTGCTAAACAATCCATCCCCCTCCCCCGACTTTTGGGCCTCAAAAAGAAAAGTAAACAACCTAGTGATTTTTTAAAGCTGCTTCTAGATATGTAGCAAATACTCCACCGCATAATTTTATAAGTCAAAATCTCATAATTATTCTTGAATTATTTTTTGCAAAAAAACATATACTCCGTATGGACTGGACTCAATAAAGTTGATAGCACCTGAGGGCTAAGAAATTTCGAACTTGAGACCTGAAGACGAAGCAAACCCTAAATTTTAGGCCTTGGCCATTATCTTGGAATTAGGTTGATAATATGCCTAATACAAAAATTCCTGGGAGGATTTTAAACAAGATTAACTGGCTGGGAGCAGGAGGAACTTAAAAAAAATTTGAACAACACTTTAAAAACTTTCAGAATAGAATTAGAAAGTCGATTGTTTTGGATTATTTGTCTTTAGTATTTTTTTTAAAACTTTTGATCAGTATGTTTACTTCTAAAATTTTTCTAGCCAAGACGAATATATAATTTCAAAAAAAAAAATCGACAGAAAACTAATACTCCTTAAAATAAATAAGTGCATATAAATAATTGTGGCCAAACACCCCGTCTTTTTTTTTTTCTTAAATAAAATAGCTTTGGTTGTAGTAAGTGAGGTATGATCCTCTGACAAATGCATGAAGTACATGATGCTTATTGCTCACTAATAGCTACCATTCCACTCTTGATTCACCAATTCATCACTTTCTATCAACCACTTAGATGTGTTGGAACTGCAAGAATCACAAAAAAACTAAAAATTGAAAAAGAGTCCCAGTGTGGCCCTCTCTTCCCCCAATTATTTTCTTTATTTGTTTCTTTTCCCATTTTCCTCCCTCTTTTTTTTGTTAACTCAAATTCTATTTTCAATTAAAATTGACTTTATACTTAATAAATTTATATTATTTTAATTAGTTAATTAATTTGTCTTAACAATGAATAATAAAAATAACTTCTAATGAACAATAATAAATTTAAACAAAATTTCATTTTATTATAATTGAGTACATATTGTCAAAACATGAAAATACATAAAAACACAAATTCTAATCAATATTCCTCCAAATTCTGCTCCCGGCGCGCTTATACCCATTACTTCGTACCACAATTGCATACATGTTCCATAACTAGCAGTTCATCCTGTAGTTTCGTTCGATGCATGCTCTTACTACCATATTGGGATGAGTGATACAGGGTAATGAGGTTCTAAGAAAACTTGCATGAAGTGAATTTTAACACATGCAATAGCAATTTTCTGGCGGTCTTCGACTGGAACTGGAAGGGACCTCAATGTCAAGTGAGTAAAACAACCGTAAACATTCTCATCAAATGTATGTAGCGCAAGGTTGTACCTTATTGCGATGACAACTCCCAAAGTCATAGCCTCCATCGAATGTTCCAGTTGTGCTGTAGGCTCGAACCAATCTGTAAGTATAGTAGATGTTTTGCCCAATCATTTACTGGATAAATGACACTGTATAGATCATAATTTTGTTGAATCTCTTCAATAAGCTTCTTTCGTACTCGATTCCAATCATTTTTACTATACCTAATTTGTGCAGTTATCGCCCTGAATCCATAATGACCATCACCTTCGACGTCAACAGTGTGGAAAATATGACGCTGATAAACCTGAGGTAATCACTGAATGTAGTGATTAGGGATGGGTGGAACTATAAATTGAGTGTTGTGAACCCCCAACCCCCAACCCCCTCCCACGTCTCCTTCTCCTCTCACTCGTGATGTTGCAGTCCTTGATTCTGAAGTGGATGCTTCTGAAAAAGAAGGTATGCAACGTGTACTTTGCTCATCTCTACCTGCAGGCCGACCTCTATGTTTTGTGTTGTACGATGGAGGCCAAACTATGCTACGAGATGGATCTGCCATTTCGATAAACCTGTCTATGATATGCTCTCGCATACGTGGATCCTTCCCATCTAATATCTCAACAACCTGAGATGTCTTGTCAGGTCGTGTTCCTTCGTCATTAAACTCGTTTGCGTGCATAGGAACTTTGATTTTACGAACACTGACACCAGTTGAATAGTGACTGTGCATGTGTTATTATTAACTGCTTATTCGGAAGTTATTGAATATGCATGTGCGATTTAGAAATCGTGGAATTTACATGAGCTAGTATACGACTTCTATGCCCTGTTGTTTATAATTATGGGTTAGCGGTTTAGGAATTTACTACTGAGCTCCATAGCTCACGCTGTTACCTTTGGTGACCCTAGCATATTATACTAAGGGCGACTCTAGTATAATGTGTCAGACTTTGTAGATGATTAGGGTGAGCTGTACACCTTGGAGGCTTTTGGAGCCGAGGAGCTGATAAGGATGGAGGAATAGGTAGAGCAGTAGTTAGAATCCCTAATGCCCTTCCCTTGCGGAATAAATGTACTCTTATGATTTGTAATAATGAGCCAAACTCTAACGTTCCCAAAATTAAAGGCGTTACAAAGCTTTTCAAAATGTGAAGTCAAAGTGAGGAGAGAAGAGAAATCTACAATAAACATCCCTTAAGAGTGTGTACCATATGCACTTATTGTATGATTCATTCATAATTTTTTGATGTGTTTCGCAACTTATGTTCTAAAACTCTTTACCTTTCAGCAATAGGATTCGTAACATATTCACTATAATTTATAACATTTTTGTGCATCCTAAATTTTTTTTATGAAAAAATTGTACCTTTTTAGCAATAGAGTTTTTAACGTTTATGATTCGTAACATTTTCACTAGAATCATACTAATATTTTGGTGCTTCTTATAACTTTTATATTAAAATCGTAACTTTTTAGCAATATGATTCATAATATTTCTTCTATAAATTATAATAACATTTTAGCTTTTTCCCTTGATTGAGATGGTGAGCGAAACTCTTGTTTAAGGCAACCCAATTTCCACGTTAGGGATGTTATGCTGTCAATCAAGAATGTCCAAGAAAATTTTCTTTTCGTGAGACCATTTAAACTTTACGGCTAAAATCACATTGAATACGTATGAATCATATTGAAAACTTTACAGTCTTCTTCAGTGACTCTTCTTGGAAAATTAAGAAAATGTTAGGGTATCCATAATACTATAATCAAAAATTGATAACCAAAAGTTGCCACATCAGCTTTTGATTATTCATTTAAGAGATTATTAAGGTTAGCAATGTAGATGTCTATAATGACATAATCAAAATTAGATAGCCAAAACTTGTTACATCATCTTTTCAAACTATAAAAAAATTAAAAACTGTGAACAATAGAAAATAGTTTTAAAACTAATAAAAACTACTTACTAGAAATAGAAAATAGTTTTTGAAACTTTTTTTGAAAAAAAAAACTATTTTTAAAAAATTGTTTTCTAAAAAAAAGTAATATTTTAGTAAATTTTGTTTTCGAAAATATTGTTCAAAAAGAGAGAGAGAGAGAGAGAGAGAGAGAGAGATAAAATATTTTTGTAGAATGATTGGTGTCTTTGATTGAGAATATGTGAGATCTATTAAATTTGGTTATTGTTAAAAAATTGCTAGTTTTTGGTATCTAAAACCCAAAATTTGATTATTCTTAACGAGGTTGTTAAGTTTGATTATAGCATTGAGAGTCATATTTTGCACCAACATAATTAATTTTAAAAACCTTTTACTTTTGATTATAGGATCGTAGATACTCTAACAACACACAATTTTATTTGTGTTTATGGTAGGCATCCTCTTTTTTTTTTTTTTTTTTATAACATAAATGGTATAAGATTTCATTGATACGAGATATATATACAACTAAAGAAGGTTAACTATCTGCTTAGCCAATAACCTTGCCTTCAGATAAGGTTGAAAACCCCAAGCGTAGGGCTAGATCGTCGATAGCACAATAACCGGTAAGACCGAGATAGTACCATAGGGAATCGGAAATAGTTTATTCAGATTGTAGGTTTTTTATATGGTGGATTTTGGCGTTTAAGACGGGCCAGCTTTGGTTTTGCTTTGAAAGTGGAAATACTAAGGAAAAAAGTCTAGAAATGTGTTTTATGAACTGAAAGAGGCAAGTTTAGGGATCGTCTTTGTCTTGACAAAGGCCGTTATTGGTTCTCGATTATAACTCAAATGAGAGTCACGACTGCATGTTCACGCTCGAAAGATTTAGCTTTTAACGACTACGTTTATCGAAAGATGTGATTTACCAGAACTAAACCAACTTATTTTTGCCAATGAATCTAACATGTAGGAGGCCACGAGCCCTTAGAATGTCGCTCGCCAAGACCGCTTGGCTAAGCAACCTATTAGGGAGTTAACACTCTTCGTTTAGACAAAAAATGGCTTGGTTAATCCAATTCCGAAAACCATGATTTTAAGCCTGAGGGTTCGAGAACAAAAGAACAACCTAAGTCTTTGGGAAAGATTAGCCTAAGACTTAGCCAATCAACTACTCAACCATACTAAAAAGATTAAGCATAAAGCTAGAAATGACAAACATATTTAACTAACGAAAACAAAATTAAACTTGATATTAAAGAGAATCTAAAGCGTAGCTTCAATATTAACATATGACAAATTAACAAGAGACAAGTACCTTGAGTAGTTCTTAAGAAATTACACTTGAAAGCTTAAGAGCAAGACTATGGAGTTCTTGAAGGAAATTAACTTAAAGTAGGAAAGACTAGAGTAAACTAACTACTTACTTCCTTAAAAGTGAGAGAGAGAGAGGAATATCTATACAAGAAACCTTTTCAAATATCCCAAAAGGTACCTACTAATGGAAAGTTGAAAACTGTCAAAAAGTTGTTGGTAAGCATGGGGTATCGATACACCAAATGGCTGTATCAATACAGAGCAGCTATCCTTGACTTTAAGAATCCGCCATAGTGAACTGGTATCGATACACAAGATTTCGGTATCGATACGCTGAAGCTTTGCTGAAACTGGTCTCTCTATTTTGGTTTGGTATCGATATGCAAGATTGTTGTATCGATACCACGTTGTTATTGCAGATTTTGGCTGAAATTCGTGGGCTCTCTTCGGATACTCCCGAACTTGAATTTGGATGTTCCTTGGATCGTTGGAAAGCTCGTTGAGTCTAGTTTCTAACCCAAGTAGTTTGGATCCAAGATCATTTGAACATCAAAAGATATGGCGATTCTACCATCAGCTAGTCGGAAGATGAGTAGCTTTGGTAAAATCCTCGCATCTCCCTCACTTCCTTTGACCTTTGTGTGGGCTCCCGTGCCCTCTTTTTTTTTGAAAGAGTCGCCACCCGGATTTTTAAGATGGATAATCTGAGAAACCGAGAACTCGCTTGTAAAAGGCTTTTGATCTAGCGAAAACGTTGAGATTTTGGGTTCGGGAGCCACATTACGAGTGCGGAAGGTTTTTCTTTAAAAAGCACCCCACTCGCCCGGTAAAAACCGGTCTCTACTTAATGTTTGTAAAAGGGAGAAATCTTCGATATTATTTGGAATATCAAGCTCTTTAATAAAACAAATAGCGGGGAAGGGACATGGAAAATATATCACATTGACGTGCATGTAGTGCTGTTTGTACAGTGGTGATAAAATGGCGTGAACAAATGAAATAAAAATCCTCAGCCAGACTGTTCACGGCACCTCGGCATCTCAACATGCCGTGCGTGGTAGTTGCTCCGCTGTCAGACTGTTACAGACTTTCAAAACGTTATCTAGCTCATTGTTTTCTCTGTACATCTTTTGGAAAACTCATCAGAAATCTCACGGCAGTCAGATCATCCCAAAAATGTTGTTGTTTTCTTAAAACAAGGTTTTAAAATAGTTTTCGACATATTTGATCATTCGGGATGATCTAGAAAGCCTTTTTCAAATAGCTAAGACATGGCTTTTAGATATAGTCTTATTTTAAAAGCCACAGAAACAGTAAACAGCAGATACAGACAACCACAACAGATGAAAACTCAGATCCAGACAGCCTGCCAACAATGATACCAACATACACAGGTACCGTGCGCTGAGAGTCGAGGTGCCGCGCGCCTGATCAACAGGCCGCGCCGTTCCCCAACCTCAGCACAGTACTGTTTTTATTTTATGAAAAGGGGTTTTGAGTTAGGATCTAACCAAAAAAGGGGTTAGACCTACTGACAGAAGAGTCCCCTCAGGACTGGAACGGAGTCTAGTCCGAGGAAACTAGTTTATACCTTTGGTTTCGAGCTTGACCAAGGGCCATGGATGCAAGGATGTGGATGGATCGTCACGGATGTAGGTGGAGGAGGTTGGGTGAGACAAAAGGGGTATGGGTATGAGTGAAGGTTAGGTATTTTGGGTGATGGGGCTTTGAAGTTAATGAAAGATCAACTTCAATGATGAGAAGGAAGTGAGTGAAAGCACGTAAAGAATGTCTTTTGGGAATGACATCCTTTAAGACTTGGAAATGAAAATGGAAGTAGGAAAGTGGGTGTGAAAACTAGAGAGAGAAAGCTTATGGAATAAGAGAGCCAAAAGAAAGGCCAAAGAGGGACCCAAAAGAAGGGGGGGTCAATTTATAGGCAAAGGCCAAGGATTTTGAATTTCAAATGGTGGAGGTATTTTAGGCGGGCGCAGTGTATTTTAGGTGAGCAGTCATCATTAATGGCTCAAATGGCGTGGCGGCGACTACGAGCGATCGGCCTTTTGCTCAAGGTGCCGTGCGGTGAAGGTTTGCCACGCACGGTCCCTTGAATTTCAAGGTGCCGTGCGCTCCAGTGCTACTTCGTACAGTGCCTCTTTCTTCAGTCCAGGGTCTTTTGGGCTTTGTCTGGGCTTTATCTGGGCCTTTTTGGGTTTTATTTGGGTTTTTGGGATTTTATTTGGGCTTAGGGACATCCTCTTTCAAGCTCGCAAAGGTATCGTTTCCTCTATTTCATCATCGGGGCGGACAAAGACTCTCCGAGGTCCGGATTGGGGTGTCTACACTTTGGGCGATTCGAGCAACCTCCAAACCATCTCTTCATGACTTTTTGGGCACTGCAACGGGGTGACACGTGGCCTTAAGCACTTGGTTGCACTTGGGCATTCCTTGGCGTTCAAATGTGCCTTGTTTATACGAATTACTTGAAACACACAAAAACCAACCTTACATGTAATATCACTCTAAAAGCTAAATAAACGCAAGTTAAAACAACATAAGACAAGACTGGTCGCACCAAATATCTATAATATTTGGTGCTCATCACTATCCCAAAGAGAGACAATAACCAGGAGGCCTAGATTCGTAAGCTTATAACTCCACTGCCTCACAAACCAATACGGCGATCCTTTGATCATCGACCAACTTCTGACAACCGGATTCCAAAATCAACAAAGGAAACCCCAACAAAACCTTCGAACTGGGGAAACCCAGCCGGGAGAAAGACTCATGGCAAGAAACTGGAAAGAAAAACACGAAAAAACAAATCGAAAAGCAACAAAAATAAAACCTCGCAAACAACACCCAACCAATCAAGCTCCTACTCCGGTGAACCAAGCGCACAAGAACAGACTCCGGCAACCAAATCCACAAGCTAATTAACAATCCCAAGACGCACCTCAGTGATGGAACACCGACTACTATGTGATGGAGATGGCAAAGGAGGTGCAGCGGTGGAGAAAATAAGAGGGTCTAGTTAGTTGGAGGTGTAGGGGTAGGGTGAGGGTGGAGGGCGGTGAAAGGATGAGATAGATCTCCGATTAAACTGATGGAAAAAAGCTCGAAAGAGGGAGAAAGGAAAGCCCCCCTCTTGCCGCCTCTTTAGGGTAAAAACCCTGGGGGGTGGGGGATGGGGATGGGAGCAGTGGCTAGGTTTAGAAGGTCTTAAAGAGAGAGGCTCTCTGAGTCGAGGTTAGGAGACGGTATGCATCCTCTTGAATCACTTTGAATTGGTAACATTGTAGAAATTCAAAATTGTTGTAATTTTTTTATCACAAAGATAATAGTTGATATTATAATCACTCAAAAAACCATTACATCAAGGATGAGACTCGTCTCAAAATAATGGAACAAGAAACTATGACGATGGAGAAATAGTCCAAAGACTAGACCTCATACCAAACAACCTCGACACTCCAACAGATAAGCAACCCGAGTTGCTACCCAACAAACACCAGCGAAGAACAGCCGGAACTGCTACCCAACAAAGTTAAAACCACCGACACCCTCCTGTCAAAACACGGATCCCGACAATCAAATGCCAATGAATAGGTCCTCGTTGTCATAATTGGCCGAAAGCGGTACGAACGGGTGCTCGTTGTTAAGGGGTGTATAGGTAGATACCTTAATAGAGATGTGTATTGTAGCATTTTTCTTAAAATTAAAATAAATTCTTTTGGCCAATTATAAGTCAAAATATCAGAATCATACTGCTTTAGGATTCTTGTCTTGAATAGACAACGGGAGAGTGCGAGAATTGTTATTTGAAAATAAATAATCCCATAAACATGGTTCTTTAGTAATAGGATTTTGCGGCTGTTTACTAAAACCATATATTAATAGGAGGGAGTGACATTTCAGTGCTTTTTTTTCTTCTTCCAAAACGATAACATGTGGTATTATAGATCCAAGAAATACTAACACATTAAGAGTAAACTCCATTCCTAAACAAGGGATCAAAAAACCAAATAGGAGGGGACTCAGTTTACAAAACTACACTCAACTCCAACTAAACCCACCTCTTCAAATAGTCAGAGCACTGCAGAAAATAACCAAAAACACCTACACAGGCGTGAAAGAAGCCCCACAAATAGGGAGAAATCCCACATAGGGGACCCCCAACAAGAGAACTAGGAAAAAAGAGAAAACCCAGTAACGGAACTGGACGGAGTCCACCGTACCAGAGCAGACTTCATCCACCAACCTAGATCTCCCACTTCGGGCCGGGGGGGGGGGAGGACGCCTCCAACGACCACAATCTGCAAAGTACTACCTCGAACAACCGTCAGACTACATAGCAGAAGAGGCAGATGATGGGCGGTGGATGGTGGTTTGGGGAGGAGTAGGATGGGGATGAAGGGAGAAGAAGAGAAAACCTCCGAGATCTAGGATCGGCAGATGGAAAAACCCTTTGAGGGGGAGAAATCCCTCCCCTCCCGTCACCCATTGGGACGTAAAACCCTGGGGGGAGGGGAAGGAGGGAGATGGGGTCGGTGACTTCTTTAGGGTTAGAGAGAGAGGATTGGTTGCATTTAATTTAGTGCATTTATAGGTGAAAGAATTGAACTTTCAAATTCGGGATCAGAATACAAATTTTATATATGTGGGTTTCATAACTTTGAAAAATGCCCATCAACAAATAAAATTCAAACTTTGACAATTTCAAATTCTAAACTAATTCTTAAAAGTCAAATCTAAAATAGTTGCTTGGATATCAAAAGGTCTTTCAATCAAAGAACCATTTAGGTTTCATTTTCATCTTTTTTTTGATTTCAAACATTGTTTTTCAAACATTTTTAAAAGCAAAAAGATTGACTAAGTATATTTCTTAGCTTCACAAACGTAAAAACCAAGGATCATGTGTTTCCTATCAAGGCTCTCCTCACAAAAAAAATCAGCGTTTGTTATTACGTTGCAGAGCCGGCTTTGGACATACGCCAGTGATGCGGCCGCATCTGGCCCTCAAATTTTCACGAATTTTGTGGGCCCATATATATTTTGTACCCTCAAGTATAGGTATATATCCAAAGAAACGAGAAAACCAATGGAAGTGCTTAATTATTTGAAGTTAATGGGTGATTGTTTTCCCAATGCGTGGACTGCTTATAGAATATTGTTGACTATACCAGTCATGGTTGCCTCCGGAGAAAGAAGCTTTTCGAAGTTAAAGTTGATCAAATCTTACCTTCGGTCAACTATGTCGGAAGAAAGGTTAAATGGATTAGTTATGTTATCTATTGAAAAAGATATGGTGTCGAAACTTGATTATAATAGCTTAATTATTACTTTTGCTGCAAAAAATGCGAGAAGGGTGATGTTTAAGTAATATATTTTGAATTAAAGTATATAATTGTAGACACCCCAATCCGGACCTCGGAGAGTCTTTGTCCGCCCCGATGATGAAATAAAGGAAACCGTACATTTGCGAGCTTGAAAAAGGATTTTCCTAAGCTCATGTAAACCCAGAAACCCAGAAAAGCCCAGATAAAGCACAGACAAAGCCCAAAGGACCATGGACCGAAGAAGGAGGCGCCGTGCGGAGCTGCACTCAAGCGCACGGCACCTTGAAAGTCAAGGAGCCGTGCGCGGCAAAACTTCACCACACGGCACCTTGAGCAAAAGGCTGACTGGCTCAGAAAGTTGTCGGCCATGCCAGTTTGAGCCATAGTTGATGACTGGCTCAGCCGAAAATGCACTTTTGGCCTGCCCAGAAAATACCTCCACTATTTGAAATTCAAAATCCTTGGCATTTGCCTATAAATTGACCCCTCCACTCAAGGAAAAAAGGGCCCCCTTCCTTGGAGTCTCCTTTTGGCATTCCTTTTGGCTCTCTCTCTCTCTCTTCTTTGCTTTTGTGTATCCCATAAGCTTTCTTCCTCTCTCTAATTTTCACACCCACCTTCCTACTCCCACTTCCATGTCTAAGTCCTAAAGAATGTCATTCCCAAAAGACATTCTTTAAGTGCTTTCACTCATTCCCTTCTCATCATTGAAATTGACGTTTCATTAACTTCAAAGCCCCATCACCCAAAATACCTAACCCCCACTCACACCCAAACTCCCTTTTGTCTCATTTAACATCCTCCACCTACATCCGTGAAGATCCATCCTCATCCTTGCATCAACGATCCTTGATCAAGCCTGATACCAAAGGTACAAACTAGTTTCCTTGGATTAGACTCCGTTCTGGTCCTGAGGGGACTCTTCTGTCAGCAGGTCTAATCCCTTTTGGTTAGATCCTGACTAAAAACCCATTTTTATAAAATAAAACCAGTACTGTGCTGAAATTGGGGAACCGCGCCGCTTGTTTATCAAGCGCGCGGCACCTTGACTCCCAGCACACGGCAGGTTGCATGCTGATATTGTCGTAGGCAGGCTGTCTGGATCTGAGTTTTCCTCTGTTGTGGTTGTCTGTAACTGCTGTTTATTGTTTCTGTTGCTTTTAAAATAAGACCATATCTACAATCCATGTTTTGGCTCTTTAAAAAGGCTTTTCTAGATCATTCCAAACGATCAAACATGCTAAAAACCGTTTTGAAACCTTGCTTTGAGAAATATAACAACATTTTTGGGATGATCCGACTGCCATGAGGTTTCTGATGAGTTTTTCAAAAGATGTACAGAGAAAGCAATGAGCTAGATAATGTCTTGAAAGTCTGCAACAGTCTGACAATAAAGCAGGTACCCCGCACGACATGTTGAGGTGCCACGCGCGGCAGCTCAAGGTGCCGCGAACAGTATGACTGAGGTCCAGACAGTTTGCTGAAAGCTATTTACTTCATCTGCACACATCATTTTACCACTATTGTACAGACAGCACCACATGCACATCAATGTGATATATTTCCCATGTCTCTTCCCCGTTATGTGCCTTTATTAAAAAGCTTAATCTTTTAAATGATGCTTGAAAGTTTTCCCCTTTTGAAAACATTAAGTAGAGACCGGTTTCCACCGGGCGAGTGGGGTGCTTTTTAAAGAAAAACCTTCTCCATTCGTAACGTGGCTCCCGAACCCAAAATCTCAACGTTTTTGCTAGACCAAAAGCCTTTTACAAACGAATTCTCGGTTTCTCGGATCATCCATCTCAAAAATCCGGGTGGCGACTCTTCGAAAAAAGGGCGCGGGAGCCCACAATAATGATTATTGAATTTTGTGTTATCATTGTTTTTAATTCTTCTAGTCTTTTTTTTTTTTTTTTGTATGTATTATATAATGGGCCTCAAATATAAAGTTCGCATCCAGCCTCAAAAAACTTAGAGCCGGCACTGTTACGTAGTATAGATTTATGTTTCATTTTCATCTTTTCTTTGACATCAAATTTTTTAAAAGCAACAAGAATGATTAAGTACATTTCTGAATTTTGCCGCTCTCAAAGTTCTCATCCCAAAAGGTCATCCTGCATTACTATGTATAGTATAGATAGATCATAAAGTTGAAGGTCTTAGAGGCTGTTTGGATGCATCCTTTTTGCACTTTCATGTTCTCCATGTTCACTTATGGCTGGTGCATTCCAAAATAGAATTTTTTTTTTTTTTTTTGCTCAGCCATTCCAAAATAGATTTTAGGAGAATGTGTTTTCATTTTTTAGGTTTTAGGGAAGAGAAGTGAAAAAGAGGTCCTGAGGTACTTTTTGCATTTTCTCATTTTTATCAAATGTGTTGAAAGACCACAATACCGTCCTCTTTACTTGAGTAATAACCAAAATGCCTGAATACGTTTACGTTAGTAATGGTTCTTAGGTTTTTTTCGGTTGGATTTGAGTTTAAGCTTATTCTAAGTTTTTCTTTTCTTTTCCTTTTTTTTTTGCCTTTATTTGGTTGGAAATATTTAATTCTTCCTAATTGGGCATTTTTTTTTGTTGAGATTTTCAATTAAGGGATACAAATATTTGTTGAAGAAAAAATAAATATACTCCTATTTCACAATATAACTTTAAAAGATTGGCTAAAAACATTATTCATACATATTGTAATACCATAATAAGAACCAAGGGCAACATGGACAAAAATCAACACATAATTCATTTTCATCATTTATTTCCAAATGCTACTCCTGTTGCAAAATATATTCTGCACATATCTCTTAAACACTTGAGATTCAAAACACATTATGACCAAAATCTAAATAGCCAAAATGTCAATAAAAAATACAAAAAGCTAAAAATTGGGACTCCGAAACGCTCTCTTAATGAATTTTACTTTGTTAGGTACTATGCTATTGGATGGATGACATTTGTTTCCACTAGCGCGGGAAAGGTAAAAGGAAGTTAGAAAAGGCAGCCTTTTATAAGGCAGTTTTGAATAGGAGCATAAAAAAGAAAAGAAAGAGCAAAGTACGGATTATCTCCCTGAGGTTTGCACGTTTGGCAGATGACCCCCCTGAGATTCATTAATGATCACATTGCCCCCTTGTGGTTTTGGAGTAATGTGCAACCGTTAGGTTTTCCGTCTAAATTAACGGAAAGTAGGGTACACGTGCGTTTTTGTCCGTTGGTGAAAAAATAATAATAGGTAAAAGTTGAAATCAATTGTAAAATGACTATAGTATCCTTTTCCTCATCTTCTTCCTTAAACAACCCACCTGTCTCTCTCTCTCTCTCTCTCTCTCTCTCCATTAGCTGCCATGGAAGAAGAAAGCAGAAGCAGCTGCTGCCACGAAAGAAGAGGAGCAACAAGTCCTCAAGGGCCTCGAAGCCCTCAAACAAGCCTCTCACTATTGACAATCCAACCCCACTCCCAAATCCACCGAGTCCAACTCCATCAAAGCACACCTCGAGCTCGAAACCGAGTCTGACTCCACCCTCTCCCACCACCTCACTTACCTCGGGTCCATTGTCGCCTCCCTCGAGAACACCCGCAGCCCCGGCCTCAGGTCGTTGCTCACCCGCTGGGTCACCACCCACGAGATCTCCCGGGTCGCCGGGTCGACTAAGTCCCAAATTCAGGCCTGGATTGACCGCTGGTGTATCGAGAACCTTGCTCGAGCCGATTTTTCGCCGCAAAGGGACTTCAGCCGATCAATTTGGCGAGCCGTCGTCGTGTGCAGCCCGAATTGGCAAGGTCGAAACAGAATTCCCAGCCCATGCCTGACGACGCACCTGTGACCATATGCTATGTATACATACAGAGTATACAATTTTTTTTTTTTTTTTGGTAAATCGGAAATTTACAGAGTATACAATTATCTGGGCATGTGCTATGTATATATAGGGACGGAGGCGAAGCAAGAAGTCTGCTTAAACATTGTTCGACACAGGCTAGGAAAATGTGAAAACGATTATTGCCAATTTTCTTGTTTGAGTCATTTTGGGGTTTTCATTTCTACAACTTGTAAAGCTGATAAATAGGTGTTACTGCTATCACTGCTTGACCGACCGGGTGTTAATAAATTTATACTAAAA
The DNA here is from genome assembly GCA_025413875.1 of Rhododendron molle. NCBI lineage: Eukaryota > Viridiplantae > Streptophyta > Magnoliopsida > Ericales > Ericaceae > Rhododendron > Rhododendron molle. The sequence continues at coordinate 36,571,649 of CM046389.1, read as the reverse complement.
ACGCGTCCCAAGCGTAGGACTCTCGACCAGTGTAGCACAATAATTCCGGAAGTACCGGAGTCGAACCACAGAGACGGACGGACGGTGTTTGACTCAAAAGCGCGAAATTCTAGTTTTAACCTGGCTCTTAGGTAGCCACCCCTTGTTGATTGGTTGAAATTAACTAAATCTTAATAAATTGGATTGTCAAAAATCAATTTAAAACGGAGAGCACAGCCATGGGAACTTCGGCACCTGCAACTAGTCTTATCCAAAATCCACTCGGTTTGCGATTCCTTTAAAAATTTGATTTTAGAATGGGAGAGAGGTTTCCTAACGAATGCTCACCACCTGTTACCAGTTTCCGAGCTCGAATGAGAGAAAGGCTTCGGATTCCTTCGCTCCCCTCACAAGGACTCCGGCAATGCCCGGGATTTGTACGTCAGAAAAAGTTTTCGTATCCTAAAATTGCTTAAAAATTATGTTTTATTAAACCTGAGTTGAATTTCGATTAAACTAGCCACGAGGTGCCTTCGCCCCGTGGCCGCACTCTATGAAACTACTCACTCATAGTTGTAATGGACACGATGCACATAGATTTAGAACTAAACATGATTCTAGCAATTGAATTAGACAATAAATAAAGATAAAATACGATACCACAAATTTCGGGAACTAAGCGGATTTGAACACCAAAGAAGATCAGGAATTAAAAGCTGGAAAACCGAATAACTTCAATTAAAACTTGAATCTGCAATAATAACTTCAAAAATAACAGCAGCCAATGTTCACCAAAAACGAAAAGAATAATATCAGTACGTGCGTAACCCTAATTGAGTGTTATCAGGGGTTTTTATACTAATCCTTCGAATTACAATTAAAAACCTTAAACGAAATCGGAATTAACCCCCGAAATACCCCAAAACGCTGCCGTTTCAGAGCCCATAATGCATCGGTAGTGCTATACCCAAATCCTTGTAGCGCTACCGACCCCTTAAGTCCATTGACTTTCGTTGACCGCAGCCCTGACCGTTGACCACGTGACGTGCTCGGTAGCGCTACACCAAAACCTGTGTAGCGCTAGCCAAGCTTCTGGACAGCTGCTGCACTTTGTTAGCCAATCTTGAGCGCTCTACTTGATATTTGGTAGCGCTCACGGAGGCTCTGGACTCCTCCTCACGAATTCTTGCTCCAACACTTAGTCTCCACGGCCTCCCTTACTCTCAAACTTCATTTCGGCCTTCCAGGACTCTTCGTAATTGTGCCAAAACATCCTAAATCCCTGCAAATTCAGCAAAAACACAAAATCCAACCACGTGCACGCATTAAATGGAAAATGAGAGTTAAAGGCACGTCTAACGCGCTGATTTACCCTACTTAGGCGCTTAAATTCATGAATTTCATGCGCCTATCACATCCCCCAACTTGAGCGTTGCTAGTCCCTAGTAACGAACGAAATAAAAATAGCAAAACAAAAACTAACAACCCAACAAGGGATACGAGGGTAATGCAATCTGTACAAAACTCAAGTGACCATAAAAAAATTTTTCTCACTGCCATCTTCAACTCATTCACATGCATGCCCTAGCTAATAGTCGAATAATTTCACACTAAAACAATTGATAGAAATATTTGTCGCCACAAAGTCACAATGTTACTCTCGCTCACCGGAACACTCTACATTCCATGCGAGGCGCTTGGCGATCACCGTGGGGAAGAACAAAGAAACCACCACGTGCCAATCAAAACAACGCCAGTTAGAACAACAAAAGCTCAACGAAATTAAGAACCATACATTCATAGCCAAATATAAAACATGCATGCAAAAGAGTTAAACGACGTTCATCGGGTCAACTAAGGACTTAATTAGGCTTGCAATGACCGTGGTTTCAAAAGAAAAAGAGACATGCAAAAGGTGGTGGCCTATAGAAGCGCATGGATAATCTACCCTGACTGGCCGCCACCTTTACTCCGGCACCACATCAGTGCTCAACACAAAACATCAGACACAAACATAACATAATACGGGTTATGACACAAAATAAGAAACGACAAGACTCAACCACCAACTCACATAAGACCCCCAGTACATGGATAACATCACACCACCACATGAAATAACACATAAAATGACAGGACTCGACACATGAACTAACACCAACACCAGCCCAGCTCCATGCTCAATCTCCATCCCCAGCGTCCGAGTGCTCCTCCTCCTCATCAGGTGCGTCTGCAAAGTCATCGCTCACCTCCAATGGTGGCCACTGTCTCGGTCGGAAAGGCCCTGGATTCTGCCCAGAAATCTGCGCCTGCAGATGGCGCTGCCTATCAAGCCAATCCATCTGATTTCTAGCTAACTGCCTCTGCTCCCGCTTCAACTTCCGTTGGCTCTTAACAATGCCCGTCACACACCCAAATATCTTCTCCAACCATGTCTTAGTACTTGCACTAGCCGGCGGTGGGGTAAGTAACGACCCCTCAACCCCTCTCAACTGACCCATGCTCCGCTGAATGAACGAGGAATCTATATCACCCGGCAGTAAATCATCATTGCTATAATACCGCCTCCCCGGCACGTTTCTGCTCCTCAGAATCTTGGTAACCAAACACGAGAAAGGCATCCTCAACGTGGTTGGGGCATCCCTAAAATCACACATCTGCCCAAAAATATATAGAGCCCAATCACACACCGTGTCCTCATCCATAAACGCAAACATCAAATTACCAACCGACTTCTGGGGTGCACCCTCCCGACCCCTAGGGTGCAAATTGTAACACACCACCTGGTTGAGAAATCTATAATCCCCCTTAAATCTACCCGGCCAATGGGGAATCCTAGCATTCCTGCGATCATCATACAAATACCTCGCCACCTCAGCCTGATCAAAAGTCTCATCTGGCCTAGGGTAATTCACGGGTCCCGTGGGCCTCGGGTACTCCCAAGCAGTGGTTATCTCAGCCACGTCAATAAATACCGGGGTGCTACCTATTTTTGAAGTAATCCGAGCACCCGGAGCCAAAAAGTGACCCGGCTCCGGCACAACCATATTCTTATAAAATTCCTCCACTAAATCATTATTATACCCAGGGATAGGTTCGAACCAATACCTCAAATTTTGGTCCCGAATGGCGAGAAAAGGAGCGTAGTTCGCCGGCCATAAACCGTCATCAATAATGTGCCTCTCATTCTTTACTCCCCGCTCCTTAATGGACGCCTCCCATGCCGCCTGATTATCCCTCTCAATTTGCTCACGGTCCCTACGTTTGGCCCGACCTTTTGAAACTTCCTCTGCCGCGCCAGGGGACCCAACCACTGCCTTCCCCTTGCCCGTATTCTGCTTTTTGGGTGCCATGACTCGGTGGGTTTTGGGTTAAAAAGATGGGTTTTTGGAATTTTCTGATCTGAAAATTTTGGGAGGTTAGGGAAATTTTGGGTTAGATATTATGGTAGAGGAGGGTGAGAGGAGTATTTTTGTGAATTTTGGTGAAGATTGGTGGAGTTTTGGAGTGGGTATGGAGTTTTAGGGTTTGGGTTTAGGCTGGCTATGGAGGTTGCTGGTTATGGGGTTTGGAGAAGATGAAAAGAAGATGAAAGGAAGAGAGAGAGAGAGAGAGAGAGAGAGAGAGAGAGAGAGAGAATTGCGTGGCTGGGGTTATTGGCCGAGAGAATAAATGGGGGGTCCCCCCCCTTTGACCGCTGATGCTTTTTTTTTTAAAGCCGGTCAAAGGGGTCAGTTGACCCGAATTTCCCTTTTCTTTTTCTTTTTTTTTCTCTTTCAGCTCTCTCTCTTATTAAAGAAGATGAAAGGAAGAGAGAGAGAGAGAGAGAGAGAGAGAGAATTGCGTGGCTGGGGTTATTGGCCGAGAGAATAAATGGGGGGTCCCCCCCCCCCTTTGACCGCTGATGCTTTTTTTTTTAAAGCCGGTCAAAGGGGTCAGTTGACCCGAATTTCCCTTTTCTTTTTCTTTTTTTTTTCTCTTTCAGCTCTCTCTCTTATTAAAATGGGATTATTGGTGGGAAGCAAAAATGGTTTAAGGGTTAAGGGTTTTGGCTGGGGTCAGGACTTAGGTTTTACCATGACATAACACCCAAAAGCAGTATTTAAATTTCTTTAAAAAACAATGCTCCCCTAACAATTCGAGACTTCCAAGATGAGCACAGAGCTGGACTACCAAATCACACCCCATCCAAACACCGGTTCCCTAAGCTGACACAGATTGACTGACACGGACTGGTCTACATTGGGATCAAACGGGACTCATTTAGTGGTTTAATCACACAAAAATTGCCTTGTTTCATCCCCTAAGTCCGTTTCCAACTCTCATAACATGCATGCAAAATATTCAGACTACAAAGAATGGTGCAAACGCCTACTATTTTATGCAATTGCGGAAATTGATAGTCAAAAAAACATTGGAATGCTTTTAAGAACACACTGTGAACTGAGTGGAAACCTATTAAATGCTGCTTATGGTGCAAAAATATTCCAACCGATATGCCAGATATATGCATGACAATGAGTTAAACTAGCAAACAATGAAATCAATTACCTAACTCATACAAACATGCATAACAATCGTATCCCTGCTTTTACGAAAATAAATAAATAAATAACATAAAATTTGAATTATGACCCACTAGCAACGCTCAACACAAAAATACGTGTGTACAAAGTACACCCCTTCTCCCAACTTGAAATGCGCATGGTCCCCAAAGCATGAGGACTAAGAAAAGTGAGAACATAGGGAAAGAAAGAGTGAACCTGGGGTGGCAGCCAACCACCATGACCTCGACCGATGTTCGAGGAATTTGTCGCCCTTGCATTCCTCGTCATTGCAGCTGCTCCAGGGCTTGCTCCTTGGGCCCCAAATAGTAGGACCACTGTAGACACCCCAATCCGGACCTCGGAGAGTTTTTGTCTACCCCGATGATGAAATAGAGGAAACGGTACCTTTGCGAGCTTGAAAAAGGATCTCCTTTAAAACCACAAACCCAACAAACCCAGCCGAACCCAGCCGAGCCCAGCCAAGCCCAATAAAAATCCCAAAAGACTCTGGACCACAGGAGGAGGTACCGTGCGGAGCCGAATTGGGGCGCACGGCACCTTGAGAAATTCAAGGGACCGTGCGCAGCCAAACTCCTCCGCACGGCACCTTGAGCGAAAAACTGGCTGGCTCAAAAAGCTGTCGGCCACGCCAGTGTGAGCCACAGCTGATGACTGGCTCAGCCGAAAATGCACTTCTGGCCCGCCCAGAAAATACCTCCACCACTTGAAATTCAAAATCCTTGGCCTTTGCCTATAAATTAACCCCTCCACTCAAGGGAAAGGGGTCCCTCTTAGCCCTTCTTTTGAGTCCTTCTCTTGCCTTTCTCTTGGCTCTCTCACTCTACTTTCTCTCTCTAAGTTCGCAAACCCACTTTCCATTACCACTTCCATTTCCAAGTCTTAAAGGATGTCATTCCCAAAAGACATTCTTTAAGAGCTTTCACTCACTCCCTTCTCATCATTGAAGTTGATCACCCATTAACTTCAAGACCCCATCACCCAAAATACCTAACCTTCACTCACACCCATACTCCCTTTGTCTCATTTAAACCCCCTCCATCCCCATCCGTGACGATCCATCCACATCCTTGCATCCACGATCCTTGATCAAGCTCGAAACCAAAGGTATAAACTAGTTTCCTCGGACTAGACTCCGTTCTGGTCCTGAGGGGACCTTTCTGTCAGCAGATCTGACTCCTTTTGGTTAGATCCTGACTCAAAACCCATTTTCATAAAATAAAACAGACACTGTGCTGAGGTTGAGAAACCGCGCGGTCTGTCGTTCAGACGCACGGCATCCCGACCCCCAGCGCACGGCATCCCGACCCCCAGCGCACGGCATAGTACGCACTAATGCTATTGTGAACAGGTTGCCTGGATCTGAGTTTTCCTCTACTGTGGTTACCTGTTTTTGCTGTTTACTATTTCTGTAGCTCTTAAAATAAGACCATATCTACAAGCCATGTTCCGGCTCTTCTAAAACCTTTTCAAGATCATCCCAAATGATCAAAAACGTTGAAAGCTACTTTAAAACTATGTTTTGAGGAGGATAATGACGTTCTTGGGATGATCTGACCGCCGTGAGGCTACTCATGAGTTTTCAAAAGATCTACAGAGAAACCAGTGAGCTAAGTGATGTTTTAAAAGACTGCAACAGTCTGACAGCAGGGCAGGTGCCACGCACGGCATGTTGAGATGCCTCGCGCGGCATCTCAGGGTGCCGTGAGCAGTATTCTGAGGTCTAAACAGTCTGTTAAATGTTATTTACTTCCATTTATTCATATCATTTTATCACGACTGTACAGATAGCACCACCTGCACGTCAATGTGATATATTTCCCATGTCCCTTCCCCGTTACGTGCTTTATTAAAGAGTTTGAGATTCCGGATAATATTGAAGATCCCCCCCTTTTTGAAAACATCAAGTAGAGACCGGTCTTACCGGGCGAATGGGGTGCTTTTTAAAGAAAAACCTTCCTCATTCGTAATGTGGCTTCCGAACCCATCATCTCAACGTTTTCGCTAGACCAAAAGCCTTTCTTTTTCAAATCAAACTCTCGGTTTCTCGGGTGACTCATCTCAAAAACCCGGGTGGCGACTCTTCGAGCGCAAGCGCTTCTTCGGGCGCGGGAGCCCACAACCACAGCTAGTCACACAAGGCCGCGCTGGGGGCTTCGGACTTACAACCGCCACACGCAATGGCACTCATAACCTAGAGCTCCTGAATGCCTCCATCACCCCAACGGTGAAGCCTAATCTACCAAGGCTGGTGTGGTAGCACGCGTACCCTGCCAAAAGACTGAAACCACAACTACCGAAAATATGCAAAAGGCATTAGTCCTGCCCGGCGCATGTTATCCGGGCCCCAAACACACAAAATAACAGATAATGAAAAATGAATGACAAAAAGAAAAGAACACCACCCGACATTCACACAGTCTCACGTGTCATACTTTTCTCCCCGTGTCAAGCGGATGAGCGAGACCCGGGTGGCTATACAAGACCGTTGAACATGTGTTATGCTAGTGCCCGTAATAAAATTTATCGCTCGACCTCGCCAAACAATCAAGTCCAACGTCCCCTACGATCAAAACAAAGCAAGACAAGATACAACCTTGCGTGTACTCCAGGCAATATCAAACCTCACCCACAGACCTAAGTTGCCACTGATAGGGGCCTATTCAGAGAGCATGGATCGTTACCGATAAACTATTACCAAGAAAAACTAATGAAAGCCATTTTGTCACTAACATGGGTGAAATCTTTTTATGTGAAAAATCCCCAAGACTTTATGCAAAACACACAACACCAAACAAAATAAAAATGCAAACATACGAACATGCTAAAACGAAACGAAAATGCTGAATGAAACGAAACATGATGATGCAGGAAAACAAAACAAATATGCACAATATTTACAAATTTTGCCCTTCGAACCGGAGCTGGGCACATGATCCTTATTTTAATAGCGGCGTGTGAAGCTATTAACCCAAGTCAATGATGGGTACCCCTATTTCTAGGAGCCGGGTCCACACTCAACTAAGGGCAGGGTATGCGTGAGCTACCCGTCGAAACATGGCTGAAAAAAACTTACTCAACTGGGTCGTCCTTATAGACTGGATCGACTAACTCCTCATCGGGTTCACCTACTTCCAAAAATTCCAAATAGGGTTTAAGACGTTGTCCATTGACTTTAAACACATGATCAACCTTAGAATCGCGGACATCGACCGAACCATTCGGATACACCTGAATTACTACATAGGGACCGTCCCAACGAAACCTCAACTTCCCTGGAAAGAGATGGAGACGCGAATATAGAGCAACACTTTCTGACCAACCTTAAAGGTTTTGCGCTGGATATTCCTATCATGGTACGCCTTAACCTTAGCCTTATAAATGCTAGCATTCTCGTACGCATCATTCCTAAGCTCCTCAAGCTCACACAACTGTAACTTCCTATGCTCACGCGCCTCACTCAAACTGGAATTGACTTTCTGAATGGCCCAATAGGCCTTCTTCTCTAATTCAACTGGCAGGTGGCAGGCCTTACCGTAAACAAGCCGATAGGGTGAAGCACCCAGCACGGTCTTATAAGCAGTGCGGTAGGCCCACAACGCATTGTTCAACCTGGTGGACCAATCCTTCCTAGTCACCCCCACGGTCTTCTCTAAAATCCTCTTAATCTCTCTGTTAGCTAATTCGGCCTGCCCATTAGTCTGGGGGTGGTACGAAGTGGACACCTTATGAGTAACCTTAAACTCCCCCATCAGTTTCCCAAATGACCGGCTAGTGAACTGTGTGCCCTGATCCGAGATAATGGAGCATGGCACGCCAAACCTCGACAAGATATTAGCCTTAAGAAACTCTAGCACGACTTTCGCCTCCATAGACCTAGTGGGAATGGCTTCAACCCACTTTGACACGTAATCCACCGCTAACAGGATGTACTCAAAACCATAAGACATAGGAAATGGACCCATAAAATCGATGCCCCAGCAATCAAACACCTCTAGCACAAGAATGGGTCAGAAGGGCATCTCCTGACGTGAAGACAGCTTGCCAAGCCTTTGGCAACGGTCACATGACCTACAAAACTCATGCACATACTTAAACATATCGGGCCACCGAAACCCGCATTCAATAATCTTGGCGATGGTCTTCTTCGCAGAGAAGTGACCTCCACACGCCTCCCCATGACAAAACTCTATGATCCCCTGCTGATCAGACTCGGGGACACATCTACGCACAATTTGGTCCGCACAGTATTTGAACAAATATGGGTCATCAAAGATGTACTGTCAGACATTCCTTAAGAACCGCTGCTTCTCCTGGGTTGACCAATGGGAGGGAATCTGCCCAGTTACCAAATAATTGGCAATGTCAGCATACCACGGGCACTCATTAGCAGCGAACAGCTGCTCGTCTGGGAAGGAATCTCTAATGGGAAGATTCGAGGTGGGGTCCTCGAACTCCAGACGAGACAGATGATCGGCTACTACATTCTCCACTCCTTTCTTATCCTTAATAATGAGGTGGAATTCTTGCAGCAACAGAATCCACCGAATAAGGCGAGCCTTTGCATCCTGCTTGGTCATTAAGTACTTCAGGGCCGCATGATCGGTGAACACCGTGGTCTGCGAACCCACTAGATAGGACCGAAACTTGTCTAAGGTAAACACCACCGCTAACAACTCTTTCTCAGTAGTGGTGTAATTCATCTGTGCCTCATTGAGCGTCTTGCTCACATAGTAGATCACAAATGGGTCCTTCCCTCTCCTCTGCCCTAAAACAGCTCCGACTGCATAGTCAGACGCATCACACATCAACTCAAAGGGAAGACTCCAATCAGGAGACTGCACAATAGGCGGACTAGTGAGACTCCGCTTTAGCTTTTGAAAGGCCTCCTCACACGCATCGGACCACACAAAGGGTGTGTCCTTTGCTAACAACTGACACAACGGACGGGAGATAGCACTGAAATCTTTAATGAACCGCCGGTAAAAACCCGCGTGTCCAAGAAATGAACGCACATCCTTGACAGACTTAGGAGTAGGGAGTTTACGGATCAAGTCTATCTTAGCTTTGTCCACCTCGATACCCTTGGAGGACACAATGTGTCCTAACACAATCCCTTGGGTTACCATAAAGTGACACTTTTCCCAATTCAGCACTAAGTGCTTCTCCTCACACCTCTGCAACACCTTGCCTAAGTTTTCGAGACACCCATCAAATGAATCCCCAAAAACCGAAAAATCGTCCATGAATACTTCCACAATTCTCTCCACCATGTCACTAAAGATTCCCATCATGCACCTGGAAAAAGTACGAGGCGATTGCACAACCCAAAGGGCATGCGACGGTAAGCATATGTACCATACGGACATGTGAAGGTGGTCTTTTCCTGGTCCTCTAACGCAACCTCTATTTGATTGTACCCCGAATACCCGTCCAAAAAGCAATAAAAAGCCCGACCAGCCACCCTCTCTAAAATCTGGTCAATAAAAGGGAGAGGGAAGTGATCTTTCCGGGTGCTCACGTTGAGCTTCCGGTAATCTATGCAAACTCTCCATCCTGTGGGAACCCGGGTTGGCACTAACTCACCTCGCTCATTGGTCACAACTGTCACCCCAGCCTTCTTAGGCACTACCTGAACTGGACTCACCCACTCACTATGGGCAGTCGGGTAAATAATACCTGCATCTAAAAGCTTCAAAACCTCAGCCCGAACCACCTCTTTCATGTGGGGATTCAGGCGCCGCTGAGGTTGCCTAGAAGGCTTCACACTATCCTCAAGAACTATTCGGTGTGTACATACCGTTGGGCTTATACCGTGCAAGTCAGCTACAGTCTAGCCAATCGCGCCTATATGCTCTCTCAATAACTCAAGCAGCTTCCTCTCTTGACTCTCCTCAAGGGATGAGGAGATCACAACCGGATAGGTATCATTGCCCTTCAAAAAGGCATACTTGAGTGTGTCCGGCAGAGGTTTTAGCTCTGGTTTAGGCGGCTGAACTGAAGAAGGAAGGCCCTTGGGTGGGGGGTCACCAAGGGGCTCGAACATTGAGTGATACGAGACCCCACATGCTTCCTCCACTGAATCCTCGACATTCAACATCTCTAACAAACTTCCTACCTCTGGAGAATCTAGAAATGACGCCTCCTCGGCGGTAAGAGCAACCTCCAGAGGATCCTTATACAAGACTGTATCAATATGCTCCTGAACTAACGAGTTTATCAAACTCACCTCTTCTACCTCCCCGTCATCCTCCTCAAAAGTGCTCACATTGTAAACATCCACCTCCATTTTCTCCTCGCCAACAGACAATTGAACTCTGCCAGTTTTGCAGTTCATGACGGCATTGGAGGTGGCTAGGAAAGGACGACCTAAAATGATGGGGGTCTTTTCTAAAGCCTCAGGAGTCAAGCAAGTGTCTAGAACAATGAAATCTGCAGGGAATTGGAACTCACCTACCTGAATCATCACATCCTCTACCACACCCTTGGGTACTCTCACACTCTGGTCTGCCAACTGTAGTGTGACCGGAGTAGCTCTCAGATCGCCTAGACCTAACCTCAAATATACTGAATAGGGGAGCAAGTTAACACTCGCCCCTAAATCCAGCAATGCCTTGTCAAAAGTCTGGCCCGCAATGTCTATGGTAATGGTGGGACACCCAGGATCCTTGCACTTTGCAAGAATCTCGGTCTGAAGGATGGAACTCACCTGCTCAGTTAGTACCACGTTGTTCTGACTCTTGTGTTTTTTTGTGCAAAGATCTTTCAAAATCTTCGCGCACTGAGGAAAACACTCAATCGCCTCCATCAAAGTGATAGGGAATTGCACCCTTTTAAAAAGCTCTACCATCTTAAGGTTCATATTCTGCTTGGGTCTCATCGCCAGCCTTTGAGAAAATGGGGCTACTGGCACAGCCGGCGGTGTTGGAGTCATGGGGGCTGCAGCTGCAGGCACCGCCATCTCAGGTGACTCCTCATCAACTTCTACTTCCTTCCTAGGGGCATCAACACTATCAGGGTTGCTCTCGGGGCATCAGCCAGCTCCGGGGGTGGAGCTGGTTGCTGTTTAAGTGGCATGAATTTGTCAATCAGCTTTCCACTCCTAAGAGTGGTGACCGACTTAGCCTCCTCCTGATTAGGACCTGAACAATTTCCCACATAATGGGCACCTGTTGTACTACCCTGGGCTGGAAACCTACCCTTTTCCTGCTGCAGTTGACTGACAACCGTAGTGAGTTGAGACATTTGAGTTGTGAGAGCCCCAATTTGCTGTCTAGTCTCCGTCTGAAAGGTTATCTGTGACTGCATCAGGGAATTCATATTCTCCTCTAACTTGTGGTCACGTGCGGTCATCTGTGAGTACCCTGGGGGAGGACCACGAGTGGATGGGCCTGCCCCCCTACTAGGTTGTGGCTGAAAGTGAAATGGAATGACCTGGCCCTGAGGGAGTCTAGACGATTGGGTCTGTGGGAACTGCTGCGTTGGAGGTAGCGCAAGGGGTTGAGCTTGACCTCCACCTACGGGTCTGGAATCTGACCACCCAAAATTGGGGTGATCCCTCCATCCCGGATTATACGTGTTAGAATATGGATCCCAAGCCCTGACTGCATTAACTTCTTCCTGATTAGACTGATTCGCCCCCTTGGCGGCAATAAACCCAGGGCACGCGGTTGTAGTGTGCCCTTTACACTCACACCACACACAAACTTCCTCAATCGATACTTCCTGAACTGGACGAACCTGTTTCCCCTTTAACTCCTCTAACCTCTGAGCCATTCTCTCGACCTGAGTCTGGAGTTGCTGGTCACGGATGGTGACCGGAATAACATTGGACCCAGAAGGTCCGGACCGCTCAAATTCGGATGGTTCTAATGCCCTCTGCCTATCAGCTAGGTCGTCTAAGAAATCCCACGCCTCATCCGCTGTTTTGGACAAGAAATCATCCCCTTTGCAAGAATACTCTATATGCTGGACTGACTCAGTGTTGAAACCCAGATGGAAAAACCCAACTAACTGAATTCTCAAAAAGCCATGGTGTGGAAGCCTCAGGAGCAATTCCTTGAAACGTTCCCATGCCTTGAGAAACGACTCATCCCTCTCCTGTCTAAACCTTTGGATTTGACGCCTAAAACTCTTACTTTTGGCCTCAGAAAAGTACTTCCTATAGAAGGCATCACGGACTTGTGCCCAAGTGGTGAAGAATTGAGACTTTTGCATTCGAAACCACATAAGCGCACCATCTCTCAAAGTTGCCTCAAACAGCTTGAGGCAGGTGTTCTCATATTGGGTATTAGACGCGAGGTTGCGCACTAACCCCTCAAATGTTCGCACATGCTCGTATGGATCATCGCGCTCTCTCCCGTGGAAACTAGGAAGACTGTTAAGGACACCGGGTTTGACTGTGAAAGCATTACGTGCTTCTTGTGTCTCTTGAGGGAACACAATGGGTCCGAGAGGAGTGGTCCTCTCGGGATGTATGTGCTGCCTCAAGGACAGCTGATTCGCTACTTGCCGATCTCCCATCTCAACTGATTCTGAATCTGACTCCGAAACTGACTCTAAAACTGACTCTGGAATTGACTCTAAAGGTAACTCAATATAAAGACTACTTATGGGAATAGACTCTGGCTGACTCGACTCCAGTTCTCTGTCCTACTTACGATAAGTTAATTAAAAGACAAAAACATGAAACTCACACTCTTGAACACACGTCTCCATTCCCGGCAACGGCGCCAAAAATGCTTGACCGACCGGGTGTTAATAAATTTATACTAAAAACGCGTCCCAAGCGTAGGACTCTCGACCAGTGTAGCACAATAATTCCGGAAGTACCGGAGTCGAACCACAGAGACGGACGGACGATGTTTGACTCAAAAGCGCGAAATTCTAGTTTTAACCTGGCTCTTAAGTAGCCACCCCTTGTTGATTGGTTGAAATTAACTAAATCTTAATAAACTGGATTGTTAAAAATCAATTTAAAACGGAGAGCACAGCCATGGGAACTCCGGCACCTACAACTAGTCTTAACCAAAATCCACTCGGTTTGCGATTCCTTTAAAAATTTGATTTTAGAATGGGAGAAAGGTTTCCTAACGAATGCTCACCACCTGTTACCAGTTTCCGAGCTCGAATGAGAGAAAGGCTCCGGATTCCTTCGCTCCCCTCACAAGGACTCCGGCAATGCCCGGGATTTGTTCGTCAGAAAAAGTTTTCGTATCCTAAAATTGCTTAAAAATTCTGTTTTATTAAACCCGAGTTGAATTTCGATTAGACTAGCCCCGAGGTGCCTTTGCCCCGTGGCCGCACTCTATGAAACTACTCACTCATAGTTGTAATGGACACGATGCACATAGATTTAGAACTAAACATGATTCTAGCAATTGAATTAGACAATAAATAAAGATAAAATACGATACCACAAATTTCGGGAACTAAGCGGATTTGAACACCAAAGAAGATCAGGAATTAAAAGCTGGAAAACTGAAGAACTTCAATTAAAACTTGAATCTGCAATAATAACTTCAAAAATAACAGCAGCCAATGTTCACCAAAAACGAAAAGAATAATATCAGTACGTGCGTAACCCTAATTGAGTGTTATCAGGGGTTTTTATACTAATCCTTCGAATTACAATTAAAAACCTTAAACGAAATCGGAATTAACCCCCGAAATACCCCAAAACGCTGCCGTTTCAGAGCCCATAACGCCTCGGTAGCGCTATACCCAAATCCTTGTAGCGCTACCGACCCCTTAAGTCCATTGACTTTCGTTGACCGCAGCCTTGACCGTTGACCACGTGACGTGCTCGGTAGCGCTACACCAAAACCTGTGTAGCGCTAGCCAAGCTTCTGGACAGCTGCTGCACTTTGTTAGCCAATCTTGAGCGCTCTACTTGATATTTGGTAGCGCTCACGGAGGCTCTGGACTCCTCCTCACGAATTCTTGCTCCAACACTTAGTCTCCACGGCCTCCCTTACTCTCAAACTTCATTTCGGCCTTCCAGGACTCCTCGTAATTGTGCCAAGACATTCCAAATCCCTGCAAATTCAGCAAAAACACAAAATCCAACCACGTGCACGCATTAAATGGAAAATGAGAGTTAAAGGCACGTCTAACGCGCTGATTTCCCCTACTTAGGCGCTTAAATTCATGAATTTCACGCGCCTATCAATCACCCTTGTGAAGTACTAGTAGAATGATGGCATTTCTAATAACCAGGGTTTGCCCTAAATCTCCATTGCCATCTCTCTCTTCCTCCCTTTCTCTGTGTCAATGTGTTAAAAGGAGAGTCAGAGCCTTTTATTTAAGAAAGGGCAGTATCGTCTTTTTACTTTTATTGTTAACAGAGTTAGGAGTTACACTTTACTCCAAAACCACATGGGGGCAATGTGATCATTAATGAACCTCAGGGGGGTCATCTGCCAAACGTGCAAACCTTAGGGAGGTAATCCGTACTTTGTTCGAAAAGAAAAGAAGAAGTTAGAAAAGGCTTTCCTGAAAAACAAGCTCTTAACCCTTCACCCAAACAAGGGTCAGCTTTCGGGATTGGTGCACGGCTTGGATGCCGTCCGTTCAGCAATCCAACGGTTCAAATCTTATCTTGACAATGAACGGCTCAAATGCAATATAGGTGGAGATGAGATTTGAACCGTTGGATTGTCGAATGGATGGTATCCGAGCCGTGTAGCATGGTGTTGTGTAGCAGTTGCACAGGAAAAAAAAACCCCTCATTTGAAGCATACAGATTGAATATAACTACACCAAATCCAGGGCACTCAGACAAAAACACATATAGGCCCTCATACATAGAGACAAAGGATTCTGCGTAGTTCTGTAGTTGTCTGTATCCACGCACAACGGGGGTCCACTATTGTGGAGGATACTACAGATCATGGACTCAATTCACCAATCTCGTGTATATCCGGACTCGTATTTCTCTCGGATAACCTTGCAATCAGATTACATGGTCTTAACATCCATGATCTAAGCCCAAAAAAAAAAAAAAATCAACAAATCTTCACCTCCGCAAAGATGCTTTGTCAAAGCATAATGGCTGATGGATACTACGTACTGCAACGTGCCCTTAGGCGCCATGCACCCGAGGGTGCCTAACACTACGAGGCAGATCAAAGTGCAAGCAATGTTGGAACTTGACGCCAAAACGACCTTAGTCATCATTGCGAATTTGAAGACATTGTTTTGAAATGAAATGAAAGAAGTTGTTTTGAAGACATTGTTGCTCTTTTGTACTCCTATTTCCACCGAGAAAAATGAGTTTAGATTTTTGGTATTTTTCAATTTCTTTATGTTATTAAATGAGAGACACGTGTCGACGTCTTGATAGTTTTGGTTCATTCTTATATATATATTTTTTTTGATCTGCATTCTTGTATTTTTTGATGAAATCTGTAATGTCTTCGGACTTTGATATGAAAAGAATTGATTCAAAATAAATAAATAAAAATGAGAGACACAGGCCCTTAAAAACATTTGTTTTTTACACAGGCCCCGTTTGATAACGGGTTTGAGAGTTGGGATTGGAGTAATAATCCCATGGGACTATTAATACTCCGTTTGGTAACAAAAAAAGGTCCGGACTATTAGTCCGATCGGATTAATAGAGGGGGTATTAGGGGGTATTGCTAATACCCCGTGGGACTTGGTATTGAGGGGTATTAATAATCCAATCCCAACTCCTTCACATTACCAATCCCTTCTCTTTACCAATTTCTTCTAACAATCCAATCCCATCATCTAATCCCATCTCAAACAAACATGATATTAATAATCCCATCATCTAATCCCATCCCAAACAAACATACTCATTATCAATCCCTTCTCATTACCAATCCCATCTCCTTACGAATCCCAATCCTAATCCTATCTCCTTACGAATCCCATCCATCTATCTCTGTTATCAAACGAGGCATAGTCCAAAATCCTGACTCTACTCTTGAAACTTCACCAAGGGCTTTTGATTTTCTATGATTACTTTACATTGATAGAATACTTTTATCGATTAATAATGTTGATGAATGTCTCGATTGAATGGGTCCATCACAGACTTGCAAGTTTTGACCACAGTGCAGTACTAAAACCTAACTTTTATTGTAGATATACGGGTGGTCCAGTAAATTTGGCAAAGTTACGCATTAGTCATATCTCTTTACTCTAAAATACAACCACCACCACCCCACCCCAACTGAATCAGCAATATTAAACTCATTTGTGGCCATCTACTCAAACTCACAAAGGTCAATATGTTGGAAAAGCTTATGGTTCAACTCTGACAGAATATTTTTCTAATTAATTAATCAAAATAATTCATAAAATTTAGTGTGTACCATATCCACCCATTTTCCCCTCCCCTTAATAAAATGCTACTTTTTTCCATCAAACAAAAAATACCATAAAAACTCGTAATGAATGAACCAAAAAACTACATAAGAAATCAAACATCACTCACTACACATATAACAAGAAAAAAGAAGAAGAAATCAAATTGTAAATAAATAAACAAGAACCATAACATAAACTTAAAAAACACGTAACATATTGTGGCACACACAACATAACATATATATATATATATATATATATATATATATATATATATATATATATATATATATATATATATATATATATATATATATATATATATATATATATATATATATATATATATATATATATATATATATATATATATATATATATATATATATATATATATATATATATATATATATATATATATATATATATATATATATAGGGCTTCATCCGAGCAGTTTTTGTTTATTTTTTATCGAACGGTTCAAATAAAAACTGCTCAAATCAAGCCATTCCCGGTCATTTTTTTTGCCGATTTCTCGCGGGTACCCTTAAAATCACGTTCTAAACATATTGAGCGGCTCGGATCATCAAAATTCAATCGGAAAATGGGAGAAATGGGGAGGTCTTTATTTTAACTAAAATAAGGACCTTCTTACTTAAAGGAGATTATATATATATATATATATATATATATATATATATATATAAACACACATAATATATGGGCCGGTAACATATTGTGGCACTCACAATATGGTTTTTGAAATGGGATGTCCACATCAAGGGAAGGTTAATGATTTATTGTTGCAGAGGCGTGGACAGGTGACCTACACCTTTTCATAGTTGCTGCAACGTCAAAGAGTAAAGTTAGTTATAGGAATTTTTCTATGGTACACAAATCATTTTTTTTGCTGTATGACACTTAAAAAGTCACTTTAGAGATAATAATTTCACATTGAGCGATAAATATTTCACAAAGAGTGGTAAGTATTTCAGATATATAGTACTTACCACTCGATGTCAATGTGGAATACTTACCACTTCTCTTCTTTTTTTTAATCGACAATACTAACCACTTCTTATGAAATACTCATCATTAAAATGTCTTTTTGGGTATTACACACAATTATTTTTGTGTAACCATAGATGGACTCTAGTTATAGACGACCAAATAATCAATCAATCAGTCAAAGGTTTGGTGGGCAAGGTTACCTTGCTAGAGCGACCAGTTGTCAGAGGCACATGATCTTCAACAAACATGTCTCAGCGTGGTATCATATAAGTAATGCATTGCATGGACTTTTTTTTGGGTGAAGTTGGTGATCAAAACTTAGGAAAAAAAGAAAAAGGAGTTGGTGATCAAAGGTATTAAGTCCTTGTCTGTATTATTATTATTATTATTATAAAAAAAAACACGATATTTATATAAATGGTCCTTTTAGTTTCATTCGAATCTCATTTTCGTCCTTCAAGTATCAATTACAACTCTTTTGACCTTTAAGTTTGATTTTCGTACCAAATTGATCCAATTGATAACTTCTATCAGCCAAATTGGACGGAAAAAATCAAATTGATAGCAGTTTGGACGTTACAGTTCGTTCTAAATTGGTCCAATTGATGATGCATGCCCTCAATTTGATTTTTCTCATCCAGTTTGGCTAATAGACATTATCAATGGGACCAAATTAGTACTGAAACCAAACTTGAAGGTCAAAAGAATTACAATTGATACTTGGAGGACGAAAATGAGACTTGGGTGAAACTAGGAGGACTATTTCTATAAATTTCCCTTTAATGAATGAATAGTAATTTACATAACATTGTAGGAATCATATGGTAATGATATTTTAATGTGGCAGCAACACTCGTGACATTATTTGAACCGAAATTTAGTTGAAAATGAAAGAGCATAACTAGCACAACGAAATTAACGTCATGATTATAATTTTTTTAAAGTCCGGTATTCAGTCCAATGGACCGACTGATCTAGTGAACTAATTCTATGTTCAGTAGCGGGAGCTCAATTAAAGCCGCTACAAAGTCCTGTATGAACATGCCTAACATAGGCATCGATCTGACATGGGAACTTCAAATTAGCAATAAGATTATGATCTTTCATGTGTACCTTCACACTGAACAGTGGGTTTTCATTCCATCCTTCATTATTAGACCCTTTAAACTAGTGAGGTCTTCATCATCCTCACTTTCTCAGATTCAGACACCACCACTACCAGTATCAACAGCTACAGTAGACTTCGGTTGTTCATCAACTCTATCGTGCAAATTAATGTCAAAGATGTCATCATTTCCTCATACTCCCGGACCCATCATTCATCAACCCCTCCTCATGCATCAACTCTTCCTCATTTTCATTCCCAACTCAACACCCCAGCAGGCCCCATGTTCATTAACAGACTCATTATCAAATGTTCTCCCTATATCAGACAAGTAGATATTGACATCTTCATCGTAGTGCACCCAATTTCCCTCCTAAACCACCAATGACAAGAACTCCCTCATTCAGCAGTGTCTCATTTCTCTCAGTTCTCTAAGGTTTATCAGGTCCAGAAAACACATCCCATTAGATGAAATAACCTTCAATTGTTTCAGCCCCTTTTCTGATAAATGAACACCACTGACAAGCCCTCAGCTCTCTACCATGTGGTTTCAACTCAAAGTGGGCCCCATGATTTATTTCAAAGGTAACACTATGGGTCTACCATTCTGTCAACACTAAAGATAAAGGAAAAAACTCTAATCACTCACTACTTAGGTATCACCGATACAAACGCTACTCTTCAAAAAACAAATCAATGTACTTATTGAAAGTACATGTAATACTATTTACCAAAAAGAAGCCAAAACTTAGAGAATGACATGCTGATATCCCACAAACTATTCCATATTCCAAAAACATGAAACAGCAAAAGGACCACTTGCAATGAAAAGAGCAGATTCGTCAAGCTTTACAATATTTTCCAAAATAGGGAGTACAATTACCTTTGCTGTGCACTGCGCTTCATGAATCCGTAGCTTCGTTGCCCTCTTAAAACTTCAGCTTGCTGCAATTGTGATTGGAGAAAACCCTAGACCTCTCGAACATTCGCAATGTTTCTCACTCACTTTCCCCTTTGCCGATCTGCTTATTAGCTGAATGCCAAGTGTGTATTTAAATAGAAGGCATAATTCGTCCTCACACAACTCCTCTGTGCTGCGCATGATGAAGTTTCAACATTGTACCACAATTAATGTTCAGTATCAGTTAGTGACGTTACGAGTCCTGACTTCTAAATCACACTGGAATAAGAACACGGTACAAAGGTTTCCGTTCCATTAATAAAGAGTTAAATAAAAACAGCATGAACGAAGGACTATACATTTTAGAGTTAAGTAAAATTCCAGCAATATATGAAGCAGCCTCACAATTGGATGAGCTTGCTTTGCAGCAGAGATAAGATTTCCTTCAGTGCCAAAAAAATGTTCAGTCATGTCTCAGGCTGACCAACTCAATATCGAATATGACGGTCCCCAATGTCGAGCCTTCACCATTCGCCAGACGAGTTGGGTTGAAAATTGTAGTAAACAGCCTTTGCCTATCAAAAAGCTGTACAAATGCAGAAGCCTTTGCAATTAACATGTAAGATGTGATCTCAAGAAACAAAGCTCCTACTCAGACCCAATAAAAGAAGCTGTTGATACTTTGTTTACACTTCTAAGTGGTTGTTCGACCATGACATACACCTGGTAAGTTCATGAATCCAAACCTTCTTTAAAATTTTTGGATAGCAATACTAGGTATAATTACAAATTTACCAACATAACATCCAGACCTACATAATGAAGTTAAGATATGACCTTTGGTAATAAAAAGATGACTGAAGCAACCAATAGATGATGTGTCAGACTTTGATCCACTTCCGCAAAATGCCGATCCAAATTGATTGGGACTTAAGGCTCGGTATGGTTTAGCAAAAGCGCCTTGAGCAAGAAAATATGCATAAGCAGGATCCCAAATGAGCAATGCAAGAAAATCAGGCATCCTTTCAGCAGTAACCAATAGGCAGTAAAAATATGAGAATTCTATAGATCAAGGAACATAATTTCATGCTACTTCCTTAATCCAGAGTTCTCCCAAATCGTAGGCCACTCACTCTTATTCATGTGGAACTATAAAGAGCAATAAGCACTCCTCTACAAGTACTGATATTCCAATAAATAATATATGACCCTAGTCCCAAGACATAAATTTTGAGGAATATACATATATAGGAGGGCTTACATTAGGTGGTATGGGTTCTTGAGAAGTATTCTGATATCCTTGTGATGGTGGGATAATGACTCGACGAATGCTTCCGACTTTCATTGATCTTACTGCTGCTTCAATACCTGATATGACCTGCAATTATTCAAACATCAGATCTTATGCATTCCTCCAGGGGTTTTGTTCAATAACATATATTGTTGTTATTTAAGAAGCATGAATATGTATCCAATATTAAATTGTTAACCACCAAATCATCTAAAAGGTTAAGCTGTTAGAGAGAGGGGCAACTTTAATATTTATATTCTGAACACGCCCCCTCACGTGTAGCCAGACTCTCCTCCATAAGTGGGCTAAATACGTATAAATTTTAATAATTAGGTAGGCGGTGAGTTTTGAACCTAGGATCTATTGCCTGCTCTAATACCATGTAGAAACTTTATATCCAACTCAAAACTAATTGGCAATGAGTGAAGAGTCCCAAATGTTATTAAGTGATCACTCATTCCACTCCTAAGCAATGTGGGACTTTATCTCTCTAACAACTTAAGCTTTTAGATGAGTTAGTGGTTAACAATTTAATATGGTATCAGAGCGGGGCCCATTCCACCCCACATTTTATAAAAATTCACAATTCACACCTCACGATGACAGACTAGCAAAAAGGTTGCACGATGATAAGATCCAAAAATTGACCACACGTGACAAACCTCAAATGCGGCTGCACGTGAGGGGGGATGTTAAAGAAATAAAGTCCCACATTGCTTGGGAGTGGAATGGGTAATCACTTAATAACATTTGAGACCTCTCCACTCATTGCCAATTGGTTTTGAGTTGGATATAAAGTTTCTATATCCATGCCTCACATATCTGTGTGTAATACTTGCCATTAACGGACATGACACGCTAAGTTCCAAACATGTGTCAAACACGCCTAAGTAAAAATCCAATTTTTGAAATCTATTTTCTTCTAGTCGAACACGCTGGGGATGAGTTGGGGACATATTAGACGGTGATAATGCAATCTTTAAAAGTTGGTCCAGAGAAAAAAAATGGTCGCGCTTAATATGTTTTGAATACTAATTTAGTATTGACTTCGCATTTTCGGAATGTTCTGGAAGTCCTACAAATCTTCACGCATTCTCTGGGATAGGAAAGATTTCAATCATGTATGCCTTTTAGTAGGAATTATTTGATTTGATTTTACTATAGCTTTTAATAAGAAATTTCTTTTCCAATGCCCGGTTGTTTTGGCATATTTCTAGAATCCTCTAGAAGTCACAATTAGGTCAATGACATATCTTCTTTTTTCCTCCTAATTGGTAAGATTCAACCTACCATTTTGCTTAGGCTTGATTGGAAAGTATCTGTCTTTGTTATTTTGTTTTTTAGTATGTATGGGGTCTCCGAGGCTATAAATAAGCCTTCTACAACCCTAGGAAAATTTGGTTTGATTATTCATATCAAGCAAAAACAGAGAGCTTTCTCTATATTGTGTGTTTGCGAGTTTCATCTCGTGTTTGTTCAACTTTTTCAGTACGATCCCCTGCATAAGTTGGTATTAGAGCCTAGTTCCAATCTGAAGGATGGTTCAAGGAGGTGGAGCTATAGCCAGCAAGTAAAGGAGGTACAAACGCTCTTGATGAAGAAACAAACGCTCTGGATGAGGAATCGTCCTTTTTGGAGAGGTTGTACACCTTGCCGAGATTTGAGGTTGGGGAGGATGTCCTCATTCAAAGATTGGATGTTTTGGGGTCTCTTGGCGTAATGTCATTTACCAAGCTCTTTGTGGTGACCAAGACACATCCTTTCCTCTGAAATAGGGCTGTAAATGAGCCGAGCCAAGTCGAGCTTTGAGCTGCTCGGGCTTGGCTCACCTAAGATTAGGTCAGCTCGGTCTCGAGCTCGAGCTCAGCTTGAGGAGAACTCCCAAGGCTCGAGCTCGGCTCGCCTTAGGTCGGAAAGTTACAGCCAAGTTCAGCGCATGCAATAACGTGGTGGAGCCCTCATCTTATATAGGTATTCTGCTTTGCTCAGTTGTGTGGAGGACCGATGTGGGACTAAAAGGAGAAGAAAGGGAGTTCATTTGAGCATGAACTTGTCCCACATCGGAAGAAGTAGAAGCTTAAGAACACTCCATTCTCTACAAAGCTTCCTGGTGCACTACTCTTACGACCACGCGCACGTACCCTCAATGGTAACATTTATGACAGCCTTACGAGTTGGCAGTCAAAGTAAGAGTGCATTCATAGTTATATACACATGTATATATCTATATCCATACACGAGCTTGCAAACCAACTCGAGCCGAGCTTTGCGTAACTCGAGCTCAGCTTTTTTACAAAACGAGCCAAAATAATGGCTCGAGCTCGTTCGTTTAACTCATGAACCGAGCCGTTACAGAGCCGAGCTTCGAGCTTCAAGCTGCTTGCGAACGGCTCGCGAACGGCTCAGTTCGTTTACAGCCCTACTCGGAAGGCCCTTCCAGACACGCATGCTCCTGAGGTGGCATTTTTAGTCCTTTATGGCCAAGATAATTATCAGCTCTAAAACATGAAAGGCGTAGTGTTTGATTAGACAGACAAAACCATTTTCTCACAAAATTTGGCAAACAAGAACACTACTAGACCAGTTTTTCAGAGAAAGTTATTCTTCATACAGTTAACATCAAATTAAAATGACAGAGCAAAAACTCAAAAACCTGTTCAGTCCCCATTTGTATAGACAAGAAACAACTCACAAATCTGAAAATTTACCAAAGTACTTCAACATGTGGTGGTTAGTCTATCATGATTACACTAGGACCACATGAGTTGACTGCACATTTTTTCCCCATCTTTGTTTCTTCTATCTTATGTGGGCGGGGTGGGGTCTAGGACGTGCCTAGTCCCACATAAAGAAGCAAAAAACTGCAACCTAGAGTAGCAGAATCCATTGTGCTGACCATGCCTTGACTCTTAGGGCAGATAGCCATATCCATCATAAACACCTTAGCATTTTCATGCCTGACAAGTGGATTATGAAGTATTTCTCTCCTACTAACATGAGCTAGTGAATAAAATGGAAAGATAGGTAAATTATTCAGGACTCACTTTGCCTGATCCAAGGAGGAAGATGAAAGGAATTGGTTCACCAGCTTCATCTTTGTGATCATATGTTGAATCAAATCGCCATCCTTGTTTGGCTGCCAACCTTCCATAGTAATGAATTGCAACCTTAACAATCAAAGTAGCAAACGAACATGGATCAGATTCCCTGAATTCGTCCAAGACATTCCATGTAATTATGTTAAAATTGTCGCAAAGGACAACCCCATTGTAGAACCTAAATGACCAGTGTCAAAGCATATAACATATGTGCAGCTTGCACGATTGTTATTTATCTTCCCATATAGCCTCCATGTTGCAAAATGCACGATTGCAGTAATTCACTATACAATACCAGATTTTTTGTTGTTGGGAAAATAGCTTAAAATGCCAGTTTGTCATCATTTCTCACTCTTTTTACGCCAACCCAAATCACCAAAACCTGGTACAAATAAGCTCATCAGTGTATCATATCGTTGTCAGAGAACAAAACACTCCCAGACAATTCTGGCTAGTCCAATGCCAATGGCTAAGTCTAAGTCTAAAGCAATGTGGACAATTAACCAAATATAAATTCCCAGAAATTGGCTGAAAATTATCCCCAGAAATCCTGATTATCAGAAATTAAGTAGAGATGGTTTTTTTGGAAGATAAATTCTAAAAGTTGCGAATAAACTAAAAACTGAATTTTGTCACTTTCAACCATTTGAGTTTTATTTCCACATGAACTACCAACAAGACAACAACTCTTGCGTTTTCAGATAGCACAAGATCTTTCATTTCTTTCTCATTATACAATCAAAAACCATTTCTGGAAACTTTGCATGAAAATCAGAAATAAATTATATCTAGGGTTTTATGGTTACATGCCCATCATATGATCAAAGCTGTAAACCAAAAGCATGATGGATAAGCTAATGATTGAGTTCAGAACTCCACTCTGAGCTTCTCATAATCAATATTTTGTCTTTTAGCCTCTCACTTGAGCTAAAAGTGCATGCCAAACAAGGTTTGGTAGTAGGACTTTGGTTGACCACCAAGTTTGGAAATCTCTCCAGCCAAACCAAATCATTCCCCCCAAAATGTGTAAATCAGCACCAAAACAATAAAGTAATTTATACAATTAAACCCACCGTCACTTCTGTAAAAGAAAAAACAAATGAGCAATCAAGATTCAAATGAATAGATTCAGTGAGTAAGAGAAAAGGATAAAGTGGCTGATTTCTACTGAGCTCAAATGATAACCGAACTACAAAAGGGGAAAAACAGAATAAGAAGGAAAATATAGCTCTAATGTTGGAAGCATGGAAACAAAAGATCTTAAGAGCGAGAATGTTTTCTATAGGATGCTATCATGCTACTGAGCTGATTGCTTGATTACAGGTCATCAGTTTTACCATACAACTCGCTTTGAAGTGGTCATGCAAGGAAGCCAGTAACTGGGGCATTAATAGCTGCACCATTTCTAGTTATCGTTAATCCCATGGACAAATATAGGCTCTAGTGAAGACGGAGTGGGGGTGCAAGGAACACAACATTAAAGAGCAGCTCAGACTTGACTCATTAACCAGCGCATTGAATCTTATTCAAGTAGCAAATGAGACAGCCAAAAGCTTTGCGCTGATAATCCTGCTACTAACGAGCCAAGCTTTAACATCAGATTCTTATTTACCAGGCTTTCAACATACAGATTAGTTCAACTGTCTGGACAGAAATGGTAACATAATCTCACCTCAGGTGACGTCCTCAAGTCTTTCATAATGCGAGTGCTGATATAAAAAAAAAATCCACCATACTACGAGTCTACTTGCCTAATATACATTTCTAACAGTTCAATTGGTTCAAGTTCGAATATGCCTTGCAAGAAGCCAAGATCGAAATGTGCCTAACACCATCCTGAGCTCAACATATGCGTGACCTTTTGCTCCAAGTAAACCAAACCTAAACAGGCTATGTATGGCCAAGTCAAAATGTGCCTACCAGGCTACCACCATTCCCAGCTCAACATATGCGTCAACATTTCACTCCAGCTGAGCAAAACCTAAACAGACTAACACATAGCCTGAGTCAGTCCATTTCCAGCCTCACACATATACACATTCATTGCAGTACCAAAATACATTACCATCACACATACTCCTAGAAAAGTAGAAATAACATTTGCTCGACGGAGCCACTACAACCCTTCTTGAGCACTACCTCTCCTTCCCCTATTCTAGTTCTTTACTTCTATAACAAATGATGACTACTCACTCCCTGCCCTTTGCTGTTGTTTTATCTACACACGCAAATACTTCACTATTAAGTCAGGACTCCCACATTGAGTTACCACCAAAACCACCTCCATTTTCGTCTCATTATCACATGTTCTGTATCATACTTGAATATTTAACCAAATATGCCAGAAATAGCTAGGTTGGAGTATTACAATATCAACATAGACGTATGTTGATTCCAAATAATTTGAACCCAATTGGATTATGTCTACCAGCCTCTTTCTGTCAAAATCTGCGCAACCCTAAGTGAAAATAATGATTTAAAGTCACCTCAGGAAGTCCAATAACATTGTGACTTCCCATCAATCAATAGAATAGCTCAACTTTTACATTGTAAAGTGTCCTTACCTTCAACAAGTTCAATCAACCTAGCCTTGGATAGAATGCATTAAGTATACACATAAGTATTGTCCTATATCACCCACAGAAACTCACAGGAATGTGCATATAATCATTTTATATTTGCATGTAACTCTGAACATGGCGGAGCTAGTATTTTGATCCGGGGCCGGATATTTTCTTTTGAAAAAATATACTCTTAAATGTTCATAATACTCCCTCGGCCCTGGTTCCTAAAAGATGGTCCACTACGAAAGATGTTCAATTTTCTGACAAAAAAATAAAGTCCTTTCGTGCATAATTTTTACAATTCCTTGACACCAAATGAAAGATCTCAATCAGTTCTTTAACTTGGTATCAAGAAAATTGCACGTCTTTTCGTATGTTCAACAAGTTCAATCACTTAAGACTCGAGTAGAATGCGTTTACGTATATGCATATGTACAGTGTACTAACATATAGGGTTCTAAAAGTCAATCCTTGGCACTAGGCGGCCACCCAACGCCTTGAATCTGGGGTCTAGGCGTTGATAAGGCTTTATGTACATTAGTTGGGAATTAGTTGAATTGATTGGATAGGCAGGGATTAATCGGTGGCAGGGGCGGTCTATGAGGTGGAAAGGGGGACCCGGCCCCTGCACAAATCCAAATATTCTCGTGTTATACTGATTTTTAGCTTAATTAGGAAAAACTCTATGGAATTGGCCCCTGTAAATGCTTGAGTGAAATTTTTTAAAAAACATCCAATCAATATGTGTGGCATAAAATCTCTAAAATTTCAAGTTATCAATCAAGTAGGTTGCTTGTATAAAATTAAGCGGCGGCCATGTATATACACATAGTATCATCTCTTCTTTTGACATAGCAATATATACTTAGAGAATCCACGTTGTGATAAGCAAATGAGTGTGGATAAGCAAACTTAACAATGCTCAAAAAACACCTCATATTGTAATAAGCAAAGTTATTAGTCTTTTAGCAAATAACTAAATTCCACCCATTCCATAACTAAACTTAACAACTTGTACCAACAACCAAAACTCAAAAACCAAATTTGGATTTTTCGTAAACGAGTTCCAAACACGCACCCAACCACACCAAATTATTTGTCTCAACAAGAAGATTCCAAAACTGAAAGGCCGGTCACTGTAAACCTCCTCACGTGCACTCATGTGCCACCTAAAGAGGCTGCGCATGAGATCCACTCACATAACGCGCCGAACGCGCAAAATCGAGTAAAGACGCGTGATATCACACACATCCTCCTTAGGCGGCGCGTGAAGTTTTGGAATCGTTTCATTGAGAAGAATAATTTGGTGCGGTAAGGTGCGTGATTAGAACTTGTTTGTAGTTGGACAGATGTGCATTGTGTATTGTGAGTTTTTTTTTTTTGGTTAGAGATGCAAAAATAATCAATGTGGGGAAGAGGTTGTTAAGTTTAATTATGGACTAAATGGATAATTAAATACTGACATGACATGACGTATTTTGATTATTACCATTGAGGATGCTCTTATAAAGTATACTTTTTACTATCAATGTAAAAATACATACACGTAATTCGGCCCATGCTAGACACAACTCGCGCGTTCGGCGGGTCTATTTATATACATGAGTGTAACTCAGAATCACACACAGAGAGAGAGAGAGAGAGAGAGAGAGAGAGAGAACCTGGTCGCCGTCGACGGGGACCTGGCCATCGCCAATGCGAAGATCCAAGACCTTGACCCCACCTGAATTTGGGAGCTCGACGAAGTCAGGTTTTGACCAGCAAGTGGAAACGGTCGAATTCGAGAAGAAGAATACAGACAGGGCGGTGAACCCGAGGGTAACTCTTCTTCTCCCTCTGGTGAATGGTAATGGTGAACTTTTTGAAGAGACTTTGAATGAAATCTTGGAAGCAGAAGTGGTTGGAGTAGATGTTTGGGGAGGGATGAAATCAAGGGTTAAATGGCAGCGGGGAACATAGAAGACAGACGAGACTGACGACGAGCAGTTCATATTCTCTCCTCTCCAATCCCCTCGCATGCACCGAGTAGTAGTAGTATAATTTACAGCAAATTGGTCTAAAGTCCAAAAAAAGAGGTCCCAAATCAGATTTAGTCCAGCTTAAGTTTCAATGATGTGTTAAGTCTATTTATGAAAATATTTTGGAGTTTAAGGTCCGTGAAAAGACCAAATTACCTTTAATGAGACAAGGGTCTTGTTTGGCTAACACAAAAATATCTTTTTCATTTAAATTGACTTTAATGAGACAAGGGTCTTATTTGCCTATCACAAAAATGTCCTTTTTTTTTTATTTTGACCGTTGATCGATGTTGACCGGCGTCGACTAGTGTATCTATTCATTTTTGGTATATCTGTTGATTTTTTTATTTTTTATTTTTTTGACCGTTCGCAAAAATGTCTTTTTTTTTTTTTATTATTTTGACCGTTAATCGATGTTGACCGGCGTCAACTAGTGTATCTGTTCATTTTTTGTATATCTGTTGATTTGTTTATTTTTTATTTTTTTGACCGTTCGCAAAAATGTCTTTTTTTTATTTTGACCGTTGATTGATGTTGACCAGCGTCGACTAGTGTATCTGTTCATTTTTTGTATATCTGTTGATTTTTTTATTTTTTATTTTTTTGACCGTTCGCAAAAATGTCTTTTTTTTTATTTTGACCGTTGATCGATGTTGACCGGCGTCGACTAGTGTATCTGTTCATTTTTTGTATATCTGTTGATTTTTTTTATTTTTTATTTTTTATTTTTTTGACCGTTCGTAAAAATGTCTTTTCTTTTATTTTGACCGTTGATCGATGTTGACCGGTATCGACTAGTGTATCTGTTCATTTTTTATATATCTATTGATTTTTTTATTTTTTATTTTTTTGACCGTTGACCGGCGTTGACTGACGTTGATGTTGACCGACGTATCTGTTCATTTTTGGTGTATCTGTTGATTTTTTTTTATTTTTTTTACCGTTGACCGGCGTTAATTGGCATTAACGTTAACCGGTGTATCTGTTCATTTTTAGTGTATCTATTGTCGATATATCTATATATCTGTATTTTAAGTGAAAGTTGTGGTGGTAGAGATGGTGGTGGAAGTGGAGGTTGTGGATCTGTTTTGGTATATATGATGATATATCTGTATCTGTTTTGTGATGTATTGATGTATGTGTTTTGGTATATTTTTATCTATTTTTTGTATCTATTGTTGGTATATTTTGGTACATCTGCTATTGATATAACTGTATCTGTTTTGTGTTGGTGTATTTGTTGCGGTATATCTATTATATCTGTTTTGTTTTAAGAAATAAAGAAAAAGAGACTTTGTTTTGGTAGATCTGCTGTTGATATATTTGAATGGAAAAATTTTATATTAGCACCTGACTTTTCTCGCAAATCACACAGACACCTGACCATAACGAAATATTATATAAACACTTGACGTATTAAAAAACACTCATCAATTAAACTTCTACCGTCAACCTCCGTCTAAAAACAAACGGAAAACATGTTTCTCTCTCCAATTTTGCAAAAGAGAAGTCGGAGCAAACCCCAGCAGATATAGTTGGTATATTTGGTATATTTGTATCTGTTTTGGTACATCTGCTGTTGATATATCTGTATTTGTTTTGTGTTGTGTTGGTGTATCTGTTGTGGTATATCTATTGTATCTGTTTTGGTATATCTATATCTGGTATATCTGTTTTGTGTTGTGGTGGTGGCGATGGCGGTGGGGTGGCGGTGGAGATGATTGTGGAACTAGAGTGGTGGTGGTGGAACTGAGTGGTGGTGGTGGAGTGGTTATGGAGGTGCTGATGGGTGGTGGTGGAGGTGGTGATGGAGTGGTGGTAGAGGTGGTGGTGAAAGTGGAGGTTGTGGTGGTGGCATCGTGGTGGAAATAGTGGTTGAGTGGTGAATGTGGTGGTGGAGGTGGAGGTGGAGGTGGTGGCGTGGTGGTGGTGGAAGTGGAAGTATTGGTGGCATGATGGTAGTGGTGGTGGCGTCATAGTGGTGGTGGTGGTGGAAGTGGTGGTTGAGTGGTGGAGGTGGTGGTTGAGGTGGAGGTGGTGGCTTGGTGGTGGTGGAGTGGTGGTGGTAGAAGTGGAAGTGGAGGTTGTGGTGGCATGGTGGTGGAAGTGGTGGTTGAGTGGTGGTGGTGGAGGTGGATGTGATGGTGATGGTGATGGTGATGGAGTGATGGTAGAAGTGGTGGTGAAAGTGGATGTTGTGGTGGCATGGTGGCGGTGGTGGAGACGTCGTGGTGGTGGTGGAAGTGGTGGTTGAGTGGTGGTGGTGGCGTGGTGGTGATGGAGTGGTGGTGGAAGTAGAGGTGGCGGTGGAAGTGGTGGTTGAGTGGTGGTGGCGGTGGAAGTGGTGGTGGTGGTGGTGGAGGTGGTGGCGTGGTGGTGATGGAGTGGT
This sequence comes from Rhododendron molle, assembly GCA_025413875.1. Classification (NCBI taxonomy): domain Eukaryota; kingdom Viridiplantae; phylum Streptophyta; class Magnoliopsida; order Ericales; family Ericaceae; genus Rhododendron; species Rhododendron molle. The sequence continues at coordinate 36,540,388 of CM046389.1, read as the reverse complement.
GGTGGAAGTGGAGGTTATAGCGACATGGTGGTGGTGGTAGAAGTGGTGGTTGAGTGGTGGAGATAAAAAATAAAAAAATCAACAGATACACCAAAAATGAATATATACACCAATTAATGCCAGTCAACGATCAAATTAAAAAAATTAAAAAATCAATAGATACACCAAAAATGAACAGATACGCTGGTCAATGTCTGGCGACTTCTGAGGGTATTTTTCAGAGACCGAGTGTATATTATCCTGGAGACTATAAGGGAAAAAGTAGATGAACTAATTGTTTCATTAACCCCTAGACCAAGTGTCTACTTTCGAGGGTATTGGTGGCATGGTGGTAGTGGTGGTGGCGTCATAGTGGTGGTGATGGAAGTGGTGGAGGTGGAGGTGGTGGCGTGGTGGTGATGGAGTGGTGATAGAGGTGGTGGTGGAAGTGGAGGTTGTGGTGGCATGGTGGTGGTGGTGGCGGCGGTGGAAGTGGTGGTGGTGGTGGCGTGGTGGTGATGGAGTGGTGGTGGAAGTGGAGGTTGTGGCGACATGGTGGTGGTGGTGGTGGTAGAAGTGGTGGTTGAGTGGTGGAGGTAAAAATAAAAAATCAACAGATATACAAAAAATGAATAGATATACCAATTATTGCCAGTCAATGGTCAAAATTAAAAAAATTAAAAAATCAACAGATACACCAAAAATGAACAGATACACCAGTCAACGCCGGTCAACGGTCAAAATTAAAAAAAATTAAAAAATGACATTTTTGTGTTAGCTAAACAAGGCCCTTGTCCCATTAAAGTTAATTTAAATGAAAAAAGACATTTTTTGTGTTAGTCAAACAAGGCCCTTGTCTCATTAAAGGCAATTTGGTAAATTCTGGACAGAATGTCCTTTAGACTTTAAGGGAAAATATTTATGTCCTTATTATAGCAAAAAATCTTATAGTATGTCCTTGTACTCAATTTACCCTATAATTTATTGGGGGATTTCGTACCCGACGTTAATATGGTGCCATCACTGCCATACATTTTGGGTTTTAAAAAAATTCAAAAATATACTCATAATTTTAAAATATATTTTTATGAAGTCCTATAAAAAATTAGCTCCAATGAAATTGATAAGTACTATTGTTGAATTCGTAAGGGTGAAACTACTCAATTGCGCAGTTTTGCTACTACGAATCTAAAAATAATACTTACCCATGTCTGTTGAATCTGATTTTTTACTAGGTTCCATAAAAATAATATTTTAGAATTTATGGATATTTTTCTAAATTTTTGTTGAACCGGAATGAACCCAACATAAAATATAGTGAAACTATGAAGTGTATGTAGCATCTCTGCTAGGTCTAGAGAATTGGACTCTTGAATCCGTTCGCAACGGATTTTTAAGCAATTCGACAGCGACAGTAGCGGCGTTTGCAACAAATTCAGTGATGATTTTTTCGTTTGCGAGCAAGAATGAGCTCCAGTTGGTGTCTCTCCACCTACCTTCACGAATGTGACTAATATGAGTCCAGCTTCAGCATCTAATTTTACACGACTTTTCTAACTAATTTTTCTTCTTTTTGTTGTATTTTGTTTGGTTATTTTCATTGTACTTTGTTTTCGTACTAGTATAATGGGGATAATCTTGTTCGTCAAAAAAATATGGCACTCCAACACAAATTATGCCTGTTTTTGCTTAATAATTCTATGGAATTATTTTTTCGTCTTCGTTTAAATGATTTTGTCTTAATTTATTTTTGCGTCAAATTTTTTATTGATTATTATTTTTTTATGACAGAAAAAATTTAAATGGTTAAAAATTACTCTTATAATCAAAATATTAGTAACAAAAGTTAATACTCCCTCCGTCCCTTTTTTATTGTCCAGTATTCCATTTTGGGTTAGCAAAGGCTGGTGGAGTGCTAGAGAGATTAGTCATGTGGTGCGCGCAAACTGACCAGAGAACCACTCTTCATTACCAAAAAAAAAAAAAGAAGAAGAAAATGTAAAACGTCGAATAACTTGTCATATCAAAAGAGGTAAAGGGGTCAAAATATCGGGTGGTATTTAGGTGAAGGCACTCCTCAAGCGCAACAACTTGTATTTAGGGTAGTAACAGTCTGCAGCTTACTACCCTGCCGCGTAACAAGTTGAATGAATAATAGTCTGCTCAAGCCTTTTACTTCTCGAGACGAGAAATCAAGGCAGCCTAGTTTGAGATGACACCAAATAAAGCTCCAGGATACAATGGGATGAATGCTGGGTTTTTTTTTTTTTTTTTTTTCAAAGATATTGGGATATAGTAGGGGTTGTTTGTTTGTCGAGCGGTTAGAAGTTTTTTCCATAGCTGCAGGATGCTCGAAAGTTTAAATTGGACACAGATTGTTCTTATCCCGAAGGTTTAGCGCCCACTAAGGTTACAGAATTCTGCCCTATTAGCTTATGCACTACCTCGTATCATACAAGATCATTGCTAAAGTCATTGCCAATCGTCTCAAATCATTTATTCCATCCATTATTTCGGAAAACTAAAGCGCATTTGTGGAGGGGTGTCAGATAGCGGACAATATTCTAATTGCGCATGAAGTCACGCACTACATCAGACACAAACGGAGGGGCAAGTAGGGAGTGGCTGCTCTTAAAAGGATTCTTGGATTCTACACATTCTGATAAGATTAAAAAAAAAAAAAAAAAAAAGGAAGAAAATTCTCAAAATTCCAAAAAGGTTGGTTTGGGCAGCTTTTGAGATTTTGTAACACAATTTCTCAACAAAAAAAAAAAAAAAAAAATCTCATAATCTAGCAGCTACAACAACATGTTTATCAACTTCTAATAGAACATCGGAGATGTATTTTGTTCCCTTCTTGATCTCCACGGCCTTGTACCCTTTTCCTTTGCTTGAACTAAGGCACCATTACCCATTTTGACTTGTGAATTCGAAGAAGTATCAAGCTTGGCAAAAATGCTCTCCTCACGGGTCTTGTGAATTAGAGCTTGCTAGATCAAGAAAAGCTGGGGCGTGACAATTTGTGACCGGAAAACAAAATCGGTGGCCGAAGATAATTGCGAGTTCGAGCAATCAAGGTTTCGGAGCTAAACAACCTCCGTGCCCAATATTTGATGGTGAGAATTATGATTTTTAGTGTGTAAAAATGAAAACATTACTTGTATCGAATGATTTGTGGGAGTATGTTGAGCCCGAAGATGCAAGTACTTTGACGGAGGCTCAAAAGCAACAACTAAAGCACATAAAAGGAATGGAATGATGCAAGAGCCCTCTCAATGGTTCAACAAAGGAGTTGTCGATACGATCTTTTCAAGAATTATCAACGAGACAAAAGCAAAGGATGCTTGGGACATTCTTCGAAGGGAGTATAGAGGAGACTCAAAGGTAAGAGCTATTAAACTATAATCTTTAAGAAGAGATTTTGAGAATTTGAAGATGAAAGATAGGGAATTGTTGAAAGATTATTTTTCTAGAATCATGCAAGTAGTTAATCAAATGAAAACATTTAAGGAGAATATTTCCAGCAAAAGAATGGAGAGCATTTTAATCACTTTGACGATGAACTATAACCCCATTGTTGCGGTTCTTGAAAATACATAGGACCTTCAAAACCTTGAGTGTTGAAGAATTTATGGGTTTGAATAAAGCATTTGAGCAAAGGTTGAGTAAGCAAATCCAGAAGTCACTTGAAAGCGCTTTTCAATCTAAGCTCAATGTTAATACTCTTAAAACTCAAGAAACTTTTTTGAATTTTGCTCGATCAAGCTAAGCTGTGTTTTCGTTATTATTTACGAATTTTAGTGTTGCGTTTTTTGAAATTTTATGGTCCATATTACAAATTTTTTGGTGTTCAGTATGGCTCTAAGTTTACCCTTAGCCTTGTCCAAAATTGTAGAAAGAAACAGTGATTTCTTAGACCCCTTATTTGTTTATTTTATTTTTATTTTTTTATATCAGCGATTTCTTAGTTAGACCTTATTAGCGATATATTTGGATTTGAAGGTGTTTTGACGCGAGGTGGCCATCGTTATTTAAATTTATAAATTTGATACATTGAACCTTTCCACATATTCTTATGTGTTTACCTTTTGAAAAACAAGAGTGATGCCGGAAAATTGACGATTTGGATTTATACTGGAAGACGGTTTGTTTACACGATACAGACCCATTCAGGCAATATCTAACGCCTTTATTTTGACGAGGAATGCCAACAGATAGTCTTGCGACCCATGGTTTTTTTTTTTTTTTTTTCATGCGGTATACATCAGCAGGGGTTAGAAAGGTGTTAATATGTTAGTTAACGTGAATCCATAGCCTTGAAGCCCAAACCTGCTTCCCGTAGGACTTGAACACAGGTCACTATTCGGGGAGAGAAATGAGACAACCAACTTGACAATCTTGGTTTCTCGACCCATGTTTGACTTGGTTCTTTCTCTAGGCTACAGACTACATAAACTAGTCAGTTAACTGCCTAAAATTTTTTGTTCAGATAAATATCAGTAGAGAGAATATTTTCCTAATAAATCTACCCCTCCCCGTCAATTTTTAGGCAATATATCCATATTTAAATGTTGTCCTTTATGATTAATAGGAAAATGTTTCGAAATGCTAACTGATAGATATATAACGGAGTAGAGCAGTCAGGTAAGTCGGGTAGTTTGTTTAAAGCTGAGACTATATAATGTTCCGACATGTCTTTAGACATGACGATCGTTTTAAGAGAAGGAATCACATGCGAGAGGGACTATAATGAGGAGGACGACAGACCCACTCACGTATCAGAAAAAAGAATCCTAGGTGAAGTAAAGCAATGCAGCACCAGTAAATGAAACAATGCAGCTCTGGAGCAACAAGAAGAACTAAGCAATTCAAACACAGCTTTTTTCCTTTGCATATCAACTTGCCTGCTAACACATTGCCTGGAGAAAGGTAGCTATTTCTCTAAAATAAAATATAAAGCCAAAACCTGGAGATGTCTTTGACTAATTACAATATCACCTAAGAGCCAAAAAGGAATTCCAGGCGAGATAACACACTGGCAATTATATATACTCCACTGTCTACTACAGAGGGGTTTTAACACAGGAGATGTCCTAAATATTTATACATTTGCTAGTTTCACACTTCCCACTATGCCTACAAAGTTTCAAGCAATTGGTAACGGTCCTGAAAAATAAGGAGCATGGGAAAAGAGCAATCTTACACTCGTCAAAATTCCCTATTAAGCTACGGTTCATTGTCACTCATGTGATGATCTGAAACAGTCCCCTCCGACGATACTCCGTCTACATCCGGCTGAGATGGATCCGACTGAGTCTTGCTAGAATCCCCGCTTTCACTCTGTTCGGTTTTCTTGTCGTTAGGTGGTGGAGCCCATGGACCAAGAGGTGAGCTCCGCTTTGCCTTTTCTTTCCCATATGCATCTGTCGAATCCTGGTATTCTTCTCGGTCAGGAGATTTAGAAAGAGAACCCCGCGAAACAGGACCAGGGGCCACACCGGATGTTACCAGTTCAAGAACTTCAGGAGACGGGGACAATCCGGAGCTTTTTTCATTCTGGGGATTTGGCAACACAGATGAAGATGATGGATTCATCATATCCAAATTAAGAGGAGGCAAATTGAAAGAGGGTTCAATCAAAGACAGTCCTGAGGGTCCAGCTGCCGATTGTGGAGCTGGAAAAAATGTTGGAGCCAAAAGGATAGAGGCTGAAACGTCACTCCTATTGCTGGATTCTACGATATCCGATGGAAATTGTTTGAGCAAATGTGACTTCTGCTTCTTCTTCTTCTTCTTCAGAATCCTACGCGGATCCTTTGGTTGAGAAGGAGGTGGGCCCGGGACTAAAAATGGGGGAATAGTGGGGTTCTCTTCACCATATAGCAACCGAACAGACTGTGCTACTGCTGAAACCGTTGGGGGTAAGTCAGGCTCTTGAGGCGAAGGAGCAACTACAGCTTCCCTAAGCCAATGAGGCAACTTGTTCTTCGAAGAACTACTACCACCTACCTCCGAGGCGGCTTTTCCTTTCAAATCGGACACATTTGGGTCATTATTAAAATTCTCAGACCGCAACCCAAAGCCGGCAAATTCTTCACTCCCCATATTACTAAACGAATCACGCAAAAGATTCAGAGATCTGTCAAGAAGACTTGGCAACTTCCCTGATTTACTTGCCCCCTGCACATCCTCCTTTTGCTGGACATCAAAGTTACCGGTTCCAAATGAATTCTGCAGAAATGGGTGCTCGATCATTACAGTAGATGATGAAGTCCCAGGCCTATAAGAGGGTCCCGCAGATGAATCTCCTTGGAAACTCCGAAACTTGTCAGCATCCCAAGTGGGAATAGGCACCAAGTTTTGTTCATTCCTCAAACCCAGTCGAATGGCTTGTTCTAAATTTGTTAAGCAGGAAGGCATATCACCGATACCCAGCTTCATGTCTGTCATGTGGGGTTGAAATTTCAGGGGCCCACCAAATTTACTTCCGTGCAATGCCCGTGTCATCATTTCGTCGGAAATTGATGGGAATAGAGATGGTTTGGTAGCTTTTGTAGACTTGTTTGGCTTTAGGACAGGGAAAACCGGCCCATCCATGATCTTGAGTTGTTCCTCTTCCCATCTAGATGACAAATCTATCACAGTTTTGAATTTTGAGAATTTTAACCGTGGGTCCCGAAGCATAGCATCCCAATTTCCCCGCCCGTGCCTCCTAACACCAATCCAAAGGAAATCGAGTTCTTCTTCAGACCAGATATCGACTTTGGTTTTGTTTTTAAGAAAGCTGGTCGATCCAGACCCAGTCCTCATCATTATGCTCTCAAGAACCTTCCGATGGTTTTCAGGAAATGGTGAATATGGTGGTGGCGTCTGGCCCAAACCTAACATGGGAGCCACCTCCCTCTCTGGCTGACTATGTTTATGTACATCTTGGGGGAAGTGAAAATTTGGCAACAAGGGCATTGTGGAAATGTCCTGCATTGAGTCATTTGAACCGCCAGCTCTTGTTCCCAGAGATAAGCTGGGTATCAAGTCAGGATGGGAATGAGGCCCATTTCTAGCTGAAAATGGAAATCTAGGCAGCAACTTCTCATCAAAGGGTAATCTTGGCAGGGGCAGTTTTTCTTGAAATCCAGAGAAAGTATATCTTGATTTTTCAAAATGATCTGAGACTCTTCCTTGGAGGATAGCCGGAGGATGCTGCAAACAAAACAGGAAGTAAAACGAAATAGTCATGGAATTGATTATTTCAAAGCCAACAAGCATGAAGGCGCACATACATGCCTAGTTTGCACGAATCAAGAGTGAGGAAGAGGAGCAAGAAGATTAGAAACAAAGTATGGTTGAGAGTGTCTATAGGAGTGTTTCACAAAATATATGTTCTTGTATAAAACACATTTTCCTTTTATTTTTTAAACTCCAGAAGATATGGTAAAATATGAATAACTATTAGTAATTGGTGCCAGACTGCAAATAATTTTCATAAATAGAAGTTAAAAATTATGTATCGAGTACATTTGAGTTCGTTTTCGTCTAGTATCTTTATCATTGCTAGATATTTTCACTTGTTGGGCAGCTCTTCATTTTTTTTTTCTTTTGAATTCATATGCTCAAGAATTTATATATTTCTATCTTTGGCAGGAAAGCAATTCTTTCTCAATAGGAGGAAGTTCATAGACGATTACAGAGAGAGAGAGAGAGAGAGAGAGAGTACCAAGCTCAACGGTATATGACTATCAGAGTGACTATTCTTAAGCCACTGTGGGAAAGCTTCTGCTGACGCATCCGGTACTTCAAATTTTGACATGGTAGGCTCGTGGTCTTTGGGTTCCATCTCATTTGGAGCCCCAGGGAAAGGAGCTATATGGAACGGAAACTCTGGTCTGATTGCTCGCCTGCTTTGTCTGCTGTACGATCGTGAAATATTCCTTTGGAATGACTCCATTTGAGTAGCATTGGGAGCACAGAGGCCGAGAACCGGTAACAAGTTGCAGCTGGACACTGGGTTGGTACAGCTGGTACCTGCTAACTGGTCACTTGGCAGGATGACGTCAGGGGAATGACCACTAAATTTATGCTTGGATATTTTTCCCAACCTCAAGGGCGATTCACTTTTTCGCTTCTGTCCCTCCAATGTCTGACCACATAAGTTTTCATCCAAGTTAATTATTGAAGCCTTCTCTTCAACACGTTGAACTAGTTTAGTCCGTTGATCACCATCTTTGGAACTGAATGGAGGGAGTTCAGGGAGTGACTCAGGTCCAGACATTCCATCAAAGGGCGCAGAGATTTCTTCAACATTTCTTCGAGCAAGTCGTTCTTTTTGTCGAGCACGAAGCCTAGCACTGTTCAACAAAAGCAAACAATAAGTTGCAATACATATGAATGTGTCAGGAATATTTTGTAAGTAACTTAAACCAACAAGTCCATCACGTACGGATTGATAAATAATGTCTGCAACAAATGAGCATTTAGCAATATGGCCATCATTATTTTGCATTAATATTCCTACAGAAATGTATTCTTCCATTTTTATGTCAACCACCTCTTTCCGTAGTTCCTTTTTTTGAACGGCACATCGTAGTACATAGTAGGGGTTGTTTGAATGAAATTATATTTTCTACAAGACTGTTAAAGCATCCAACTCAAAACCAACAGACAATGGGATGAGAGGCTGCCAAGGCTTATATACTAGTTTTCAAGGAAATAAATTAACCGATGTGGGACAAACTCCAACATTCCCCCGCAAGTGCAACTCCTGACTTGCACGTGGAGAGGTAAACAAACAATCTATACTCATGGATCCCAATAATAAGGCACAAAAAGGGGGAACAAATTCTCCTTAACCCTAGCTCTGATACCATGTTAAAGCATCCAACTCCAAACCAATTGGAAATGAGGAGAGAGGCTGCCCAAGCTCATATGCTAGTTTTCCGGGAGATAATTAACCGATGTGGGACAAACTCCAACAAAGACAATGACTACTATTGATGTTTAGTGATTTTTTGTTTACTTTATTGCCAAATTTTTTGGAATTAATCCTTCGCTCGACAACAACATCAGAAAAGTATTAACATTATGGACCGAAATTGAAAAAATGTGCAGATCAGACAACCCTAAAGCCACTAAAGGACATGGCAAAACTGTCCTTTTTGACCTTTTTTTTTTGTCTTTCATGAACTTTTTTAGGATTATGACCATATAATTTATTGTTTTTTAGGATTCCATTTGTCAAGACTGTCAGAGTAGTAGTCCCATATTACTTGGGTATGGAATGAGAGATCACTTAATAATATTTGGGACCTCTCCACTCATTGCGAATTGGCTTTGAGTTGGATATAGAGTTTCCACATGATATCAGAGCGGGCTCATACCATCCCAAATTTTATAACAAAATTAAATCAAGCCCACACCCCACGATGACAGATCCAAAAAAAAGGCTGCACGATCACAGTACCCAAAAAGTGGTCACACGTGACAAACCTAAATGCAGCGACACATGAGGGGGGGTTTAGAGTATTTGTTGATAACATTTGGGACCTCCCCACTTATTGCCAAATGGATATAGAGTTTCCACAGAGACAAATTATTCATCAAAAAAATTAGACTCAAATTAGACAGAAATTAAAAAATAAAAAATAAATCAAAAGACAGTGATAATATTATCGAAAATTTCATGCAAAAACACCCTAATTATTTGGGAGAGATTATGAACGATGATTTCAACGACTAGTTTCTCTGCGAGCATGGACAAAACACAGGACAAGAACACACCACATGATCTATTATCCAAAATTAGGATACTGACATGTTAGCAACTTGATGAGAGATAAAGAGAAGTTACGTATAACTAATCATCAATTTAACTGAAAAAAACAACTTTACACTTCATGGAAGGACACATGCAAACAAATAATGAACACCATATATAGGTCTATGTTGATTGAATCATATATTGATGTGACATAACATATGGGAGAGAAAACTGATTTGTATTACTGATTATTGAGAGTAAATGGTTACAATGCTAACACAAACTTAAATAGAGAAAAGCCTAGAAATCTATACCTAAAATAGAAGATTACAAAGAGATATGATTACGATATTATCACGATACGATTCTATGCGTAAAATACAAGATACGATGAGATCACGATGCATAATACTTTCACACCCTCCCTCAAACTCATCATGCGAGCCTGGAGAGCATAATGAGTTTGCCAAGGAAGTAACAAAACCGAGCAGTGGTGTGCGGCAATCAGAGGTCAATCAGAGGTCCAAAACCGAGTGCCACAACCTGCAAAACTGAGAGATTTTGCAGCCCCAAACCAAAGTGCCAAAACAGAAGCTGAAACTTTTCCAAATGGAGCCACAACCATGTCGAACAGTACCAAACGTGCTGCTGATAACAGATCGTGGTGAACAATGCCATAGTGAACAGATGGCTGTTGTGTGATGTGAGAGAAGGTAGAATGGGTGGGAAGAGGAGAAGATGCAAACATTGCCGCATAAAGCATAAAGTGCCAAACAGTCCAGAAGCCGAACATATATCAAATGCAGAACAGATGCAAATATCAGAATACATGCCAAACAAGTTTCAGAGGCCAAATAGATGCAAAGTAAAGGGGGAAAGAAAATTCAGATGCCAAACAGATGCAGAGTAGAGGAAGAACAAATGCAGATTCAGAAAATACATATTCAAATGCATATTCAAAAGATGAAGATTCGGATGATTTTCGAGAAGAAAGAGAGAGTGCTATATAGATTTCAGACGCAAAACCAGAGAAACAAAGCCAGGAATAAGAAAGACAGAACTACAGAGATGCGAAATCAGAGAAACATAGTCTGAAATAATGTGAAAGCGAACAGCTGTACCAGAGTTTTCAGAGAACAGATTAAGAAGAGAGAGAGAGAAAGAGAGAGAGAAAGAGAGAGAGAAGAGGAAGGTTGATAACAGAGAATGCTATGGTTGTGGCAGATTTGATACCATATACAAAACAGATGAGTGTCCGGCAGACGGCGGCAAGGCATAAGCCGCCCGCCGGAAAACGAATATCCCACAGGCCTAGATCTTAGGCTCTGATACCATGTGACATAACATATGGGAGAGAAAACTGATCTGTATTACTGATTATTGAGAGTAAATGGTTACAATGGTAACACGAACTTAAATAGAGAAAAACCAAGAAATCTATACCTAAAATAGAAGATTACGAAGAGATGTGATTACGATATTATCACGATACGATGCTATGCCTAAAATACAAGATACGACGAGATCACGACGCATAATACTTCGCAATTGACTCGTCCAAGTAGCAAGACGCATTGACTTGCCCAAATAGCAAGACACGACGGACTATTGTCCACGTAAGAGACGTGTCAACGACATTCCCAGACAGACACCAAGATGTATAAAACAACATTTAGACTCGTCCTAATCAAAAAATATAACTTTTATAATGGGGGAAATTCGGTTTTTTTTTTCCCCCCTGAGAACTATAATGGGGTTTCCAATCACACTTCTAATGTAATTGCCTAACCTAACCTATATACGAAGACATCATACCGAGTGACACAAAGAAAAGCAAACAAACAGCACTTCTTACCTAGGAACGCGGTAAATAAAAACTAAGAAATTTGGCAATAAGAAAACATGCAGTAATAGTATCCATCAAATGAGTCACAAGTGGAACTTCATCTTCACAACTCTGAGGGAAATATTGACATCGTTAATTAACAAAACAAATTCATAAGATAATTCGTATTGCCTAGTGCTTGTGTTATGTCTTTTTTTTTTTTTTGGATTTACGCATCAGGGTGCACTTATCCTGTTTCACATGTGATTTGTCAGACATAAACATGTCCCATGGGGCACTGTGGGCAGTGGGTCCTATTAATTCAATAGGCAATATCATTACCAGCAATAAATTAATTAACAAAAACAAATCTTGATCAATGTCCAGCTATATGTGTAGCTGAAATGCATTTAAAAAATGGAACTCACAACTTCACTTTTAGAGCTTTCCCTGCTGGTGTGTACTCCCGCTCCGGCTCTGGTTCCAGCTCAGGCTCCTCTTGAGGACAACTCTGCTTTAACATAAATGAAAAGACTCGCTAAGACCAAGCCAGATGTAGTTTGAACAGATGCAAAACTCAAGTTCCCATTAACTTCAAAACACAAACTAACAAGCATAGTATTTGCTCTTAAAAAAAAAAAAGCATAGTTTTTTGGAGGCGCCAGATGTAGACCCAAACCAAGAACAAACAAAAAAAACAGAAGTCACTGATCCCAAGATTGTTACATGGTCTTGGGTACAACTCAACCCCAAAAGCTAACTATTGGAGTGAGGATGCCCTCACGCTTATATACTTCATATTACTTTCGTACCTAGGTGAGGTGGAACTTCGCTTCACACCTTCACGCACAGTGTGCTCACTTGGCGATTCCTACCGCGTGCAAAAAAGAAAAATGCACTCCACCCATACCTGGTACCTAGCTCTGATACCATATTACACGGTTTTGGGTAGAACTAAACCTCAAAAGCTAGCTATTGAAGTGAGGGTGCCCTCACGCTTATATACTTCATATTACTTTCGTACCTAGGCGATGTAGAACTTCGCTTCACAAGGATAAGGAGCAAGTTTGGATAGATATAAAGGTAAATTTAGCAATCCATGTCTCACAAGACAAAATTCCCTCTCAGCCTCAACTCCGAATTACTACGACATTAAACACGCTATAAAAGGTACAAGTCAGATTCAGATCTTAATGAATGAGGATTTCCTGTGCCTTCTCCGAAAAGAGAAGGATCCCTAGACTGCTGCCTAAATGACGAGAAAACTACAAAATGAAGCTAACAAGTGAGTCTTGCAGCACTAGTCTAAAATCAAGCAGCCCTGTCTGCTTTATATGAAGTAATACAAGAAAAATTTAAGTTTTTTAGTGCTGCAAAGCATAGGAACAAGATTTTTTTATTTTTTTTAAGGAACTCAAACGGAACCAACTTGGCAACATTTCTTCTCAAATGGTGGTTGAATTTGAGCCTTTATGCATATTTCAACAAACCATCCTGCCACCATAATTTTCAATGTCTTCTATATTTTAGGACAAGAATGATAAGAAATATGCCAGATTGATGCGAAGCAAGATAACCAAAAATGGGCAAAACAGATATTGCACAGGTGCACTAGCGACCTTATGTACTCAACCGTATATTTAGAAGTTAGTAGACCTCAGGTTATGGTAAATTTATGTACACTTGTTTTGTTTAATGGTTGATAATCTGAGTTCGAGTCTTTCAGATCCTAAGTAAACGGTACAAGGGTGAATCCCTTCTTCGAAATAGAAATTAAAAGGCATACGGTATACTTTTGTATAGGTTAAATACGGTTCGTTGTTAAGGGAATTTCCCACTCCGATTTTTTATGTTTTTGTTTCATGGTTCTGGATGATCCTGGTACAGGTTTGAGTTTCCTACTCATATGGGAATTATGATAATTTGTGTTTGGCATTTCTAGTCATTATGATAATTTGTGTCTGGCATTTCTAGTCATCCTCCTCCTGCTGCTTCTTCTCGTTCATCAAAAGCAAACAACCAACTCTACAGCTTCCAAACAAACCCCATTTACCTCCAAAAGCATTGATGGCAAGCATCAAACTCTAACCAAGTCCTGCCTCTAAACATCAAATAAAACTCAAAAAAACTGTCTGTTTGATACTTCTACTATCAGGATTCTGAAATTCTAACAAATTGACTTTTTGGAAACAAATCCAATGGTAGCCCCTCCAACTAATCAACCCCTCCTATTGTTCCTCTTCCAATTTTAAATGGACTCTTCGATATTTGCAAAATACCCTTTTCATTGCAGGCATTGGACATTTGAATAAGGATACGATCATATGTGTCCAACTCCAGCATGTCTAGCTGAAAATATGGAAATTATGTCCAACTAATCAAGATTACATGATAAGCGATATGATTGGGAATGTGAGGATTAGATAGTTAAGATTTTTAACAAAAATGAGGATTAGATGAGGATCTTGCTTTTGGATTTGAGTATGAAGATTTATCTTTTTCCAAATTTATCCTATTGGTTGTTAGGATTTACCTTGTATTGGAATCTTAGGAACTGTGGTAAGAGTATCTTTATCCTTGGTTGGTTCTATCAACAAGAGCCAACTTAAAGGACTTTATAAATAATATTTTAAATATGAATTAGACTTTGATTATGGTATTGGTACGGCGATGCCTCTACTTCCTCGGGTACGGGGATGCCTAGGATCATTAGGCACATGGATCCCTAGGGTTCTTCCTCTTTAATCTTGTTCATGATCGTCCTGCATCAAGATAACTACCCCACGTGAAGTGACAATTCACGGGATGACCAATTTGGTTTGTAGATACTTGTATATCCTTGCGAAATCGAAACCAAGAATTTAAAAAATATAAAATCAAGATGTGTCGAAAATAGTCAATTGTTAAGTCCTCGTACCTCCTATGGATTGCAAATTTAAATTCATGGTCATTAGCATTTAGATAAATAGTTTTGTTTTCATTTGGGAGAGCCCGGAGAGGCTGTTAAGCTCAACTTTCCGATTTCATAGCCCAAGGAAACAATTCAAGCCTGTCACATTTGGCAGGGTATTTTTAGTTGAAGCTAGACTAAATTATGTTTAAGACTTCTAGGTAGCTTTACCCATTTTGGGATAACTTAGCAACCCCAGTAAATATATAAACTGACCATCATGAGCTCGACAATTTCAGGCTGCAAGGCAAAATGCATTTCACCAAAGTTAAAATTTCAAACGTACCACATCTATTTTGCGTTGAGAAGAGAAAATGTGGCTTTGTTAACAAACAGTTTTCCTAAATAAAACCCAGTTCAAATATATTTTTTCTGACAATAACTGAATGCTGATTCCTTTTTAGAAAGCGTTTTCGCTTGATTTATATTATAAGAAGAAAAGCAGGCTTAAAAGCCACATAGAATGCTTAGGTCATAGTGACATTAATACCTACAAACGTAATATTGAGTAGGATGATCTGATTCAATCAAACTAGAAAACAAAAACAAAAAATTCACCAAAAATTTTGAGTACCTTCTTTCACACATACAATTAAGATAGACTTCACAACATTCGGAAAGTCATTCAACATAAGAAAGGTAACTGCCAGTACCTCATTCAATGTTTCACCAAGTTGTGGAGCATATGCTTCCCTGTAAGAAACGGCTTTCCTTTGGCGCTTCCCTCTACCTAGAGCAGCTTCCTCCTCAGTCTGATGTTTCTCCCACCTACATGACCAGAGAATAAAAAATTTAACAACATAAGAGGAAAAGAATCCAAATTGACTGCACAAGGAATTCACGTTTCCCTTCTCACGAAGAGTGTTTTGCTTTAGGGGTCAGGACTAGAAGATATAAGTACGTAGATTCTTATGTACACACATTCATGTTCCTGAATTTCATTATGTTCCCCAAGTAGCCGAATTAGGTTAGCATTAAGGGATTCTTCCCCCTCTTTACTACATTTTGTCTGCAAATAAATCAAGCAAAAGAAGTTAAGAAGCCAGAGCAAGTGCATGTGAAAGTTCCTCTGATATGAAAAGAAGACTTGAACATGAGTCCGGGGATGCGCAACCAAAGCTCCCTCAGTGACATATCTGGTACAAGTAATATCTCAAATATGTAACTTTAACAACAACAAAAAGCCCTGCACAGGCAAATATAACCATCATAGCTATCTGGTATTCCAGTAACTTCCACTCTTAGCCCTTTGTAACTTCTTTCTGGGATTGTTTCAGCATTTTCTCTTTATTAGCCACACTATGATGTACCTCAAGAGACCTCAGGTTTTCTTTCTGAAGGTTCAGAAAGCATCTAAAAGAAATACTTTCAAAACTGTTGCATTGCCAGCGAATATTTTCTTGATACTCCCTCTGTCCCGTTAAGTTGATCCCCTGTGAAACTACACGCAATTTTCTAAATAAAAAATAACATGTTTACTATAAAAAAAGATCCATATTGCAAAAAAAAATTATTTCGATAAGTACCTTATTTTTCAGTTTGAAAATTGCTTTCGTAAGGGCCTAACTTTATGGGTCAGAGGGAGTAATAATCATTTGTTGCAATACAATGATAAACCTTGTGAGTTATAGTGGCTCAAGCATAGTTGCATGAAACGGAGGCGGGGCAAGGTGAGGAAGTAAGGCCACATAAGAGTTAAGCATAAGGTTGAGAGCAGCTATGGGCTACATTTTGTAGGACATAATTTTTCATATTGGTCCTGAAATCTACGTTAAATATAGACATAATATTGGAGATTGAGGTCAACTGCAAATTATTTTTCGATTTGTAAAACACATAGAACAATGTGTGCATATTAAATACTTATTAAATTAAAGTCGGCTTTCATTGGCTGATCCCATCTCTGCTTTAAGGCAGTCATACAATAAAGTATAAATTCCAGGTTTCTTTATGCGGAAGGATATTCACACAGCACTCCTAACCTCCCACACTATGAAGGAGTTACAACAAGATATTACTCTTTACCTCACTCGCAAAAGTCTGTCCCATTCATTTTCTTCAGTACCGGCAGCTGGATTATCCTCTTTCTTCAGGAAAGCTTGTGAACATAAATCATCAGCAACAGCAGGAGGTGACTCAGCTTCCCCTTGTGCTTCTGTTGGTTCATCATTCCATTCCAGTGACTGAGCAGAAAGGATAAGGTACAAACAATGAAACCAGTAAACAAGCCACAAGTCAGAATGGTCTTGTAGTCTCAACTTTAACTAGTGCAATAGTTCAGTTGCAAATACAAACAGGAATATTAGGACCTCTGCGGGTGACCCCATAGCAAACAAAACGTAAAATGGCCCATGGAGCAACTGAGACCACTGCGGGTGACCCCATAGCAAACAAAACGTACAATGGCATATTGAGCAACTAACATTCTCCATCATGGAAAAACATGATGCCACTGAAATATGTTTGGGGCAGAAAGTCATCCCACGAAGCAGTGATTAGCCTTATCTAATACCACATGAAAGTAGTAGAAATGACAAAGAAAAGCATATGGACACAACTTTATCAGAATTAGCAAGGAAAAACATCACTAGATAAAACTTTTTATAGTAGAGGAAGAACATATTTGTAAAGATACAAGCAAAGTAGTTCAGGCATGCAAACACCCCTATTGCTTATAGCCATTCAACAAAAATACTTCACAAGAAGTTGAGATTGGGTTATCACGAATGTTGTTGGAGAGTAAGAAGTGTATAGGGTGTAAATCAACCCTAACACACGAGAGAACTTTATTTATATTATCCAGTGACTTATTACATAACTATCCGATGTGGGTCAAAGACTAAACTATTCTAACACTCCCTCTCAAGCTGGAGAATAAATATCACACAATCCCAACTTGTTACACAAAAGCTCTGAACGTGGTTTGGTAAAAATAACTACCAACTGAGCTCTTGTATAGACACGAAAGGAGTAGCCAACACACCACCATCTATCTTCTCTTGAACAATGGGACAATCTACTTCAATATGTTTGGTTCTCTCATGAAACACCGGAATCGAAACGATATGTATTGCTGCCTGATTATCACAATACATAGGGATAGGTAACTGCACACCAAACCCCAACTCCTCGAGCAAAGCTCGCAACCATGCAACCTCACATGTACTACATGTGCCATGGCGCAATACTCTGCTTTTGTACTAGAATGTGCAACAACAGTTTGTTTCTTGTTCTTCCAGGTAACTAGATTGCCAAAGACAAAAGTACAGTACCCAATTGTCGACCGTCTATCAAACGGTGATCCTGCCCAATCAACATCGATAAAGGCCTCAACACTCAAATGACCATTTGAATGAGAAAATAGACCACGTCCATGATGAGCCTTAAGATACTTCACAATACAAAGACAAGCTTCCCAATGTGGAAGACGAGGAGCTGACATAAACTGACTTACCAAACGCGATATCAGGACGTGTTTTGGTGAGATAATTCAACTTGCCTACTAAGCGACGATATTGGTCCGGATGAGGAAATATCTCCCCTTGGTCAACACAAAGTTTAACATTAGGATCCATAGGAGCCTCCACAGGCTTCGCTCCCAATAAGCCAGACTCTATTAGAATATCCGGTGCATACTTGCACTTTCTTTGGGACAGACTAATCCCTTCCTTGGACCTTGCTACCTCAATAACCAAGAAATATCATAGCTTACCCAAATCTTTGGTGTGAAACTGATGTTGTAAGAATTGTTTCAACTCATCAATGCCTTTCTGATCATCCCCAATGATAATGATATCATCCACATACACATCAACACTATTTTCTCCTGATCTGACTAAATAGAGAAAACAGAATGATCAAAATGAGAGCGATGCATACCAACTGTAACACAACATCACTAAACCTGCCAAACCAAACTCAAGGTGATTGCTTAAGACCATAGAGGGCTTTGCAAAGTCGATACACCTGAAAACGTTCTCCCTGAGCAACAAACCCAAGAGGTTGCTCCATATACACCTCCTCGAGCAGATCACCGTGTACGAAGGCATTCTTGACATCCAATTGAAATAAGGTTGACCTAGGGTGTTAGGGTTTCGGTAGTCTAAGGTGGGTTAGGGTTACGCTCTGATATCATGTTGGTTGAGAGAGTAAAAAGTGTATAGGGTGTTAATTAACCCTAACACATGAGAGAACTTTATTGATATTATCCAGTGACTTATTATATAACTCAAACTCAACTATTCGATGTGGGACAAAGACAAACTATTCTAACAACAAAGATGGCAAATACCCATCCCTATTGAACTACTTTGCCTGAAACTAAACTAATTACATAATACAGCAATATAAAAGCAAATTGTTTTCAATATGATTGAAAATAAAGTTAGCTTGTTTCATTTCCGCCACAAAGGAGGGGAAAAGATCTTATTACACTTATAACTACCTCAGCCTCTTTGTTTTTGCTTGATTATGTAGGCCTGAACTAGATTATCCCAATTTATTAGTAGCAGAAAACAAGTGATATCTTGAATAAACTCAGGTTTATGTCACAGTAACAGGAATCTTTCTTCCCTTCGAATTTAAAAAAAAAAAAAAAGGAATCTCTTCTGAATCGAATCAGAAATCAAAGAAACGTAAACTAACAACAAACTCAGAATAAGAACCAATTATAAAAAAGAACCAGTAATATGGCTTTCTTTCAGAATTGTATGGTGTTTTTATACAAAAGAATAAGAACCAATTGTAGATCGCCTATGTAAGACCCAGAAAATTTAGACCAAAAAGTTAGGGTCAAAACCATCAGAGTAACAGTTAAATATGCAACACAACTCTTCAATTTCTCAGACTAGTTTCTCTGGGATATATTATGGAACTTTGGAAGTACGAAAACAACAGAATGCAAAGCTTAATGCAGCAGTGGACCTCCACAACCCTGTCCTACTACCTGCACAGGATCCACTAATCCAATAGCTTATGGAGCTATATTGTAACTTATTGTTACCGACTTCAACAATCCACAAAAGGCCATTCATGGAGGCTTAGACCCATTGTCGGCATATGTGTCCATCTCCATATGATCGAGCACTCTTTTGACATCCTCATCCTACATAAAAATCATGTGGGATACGATCAAGAAGGAAAAGGGGACTAGCACACATGCCTTCACAGGCAGTCCCATTTTGTGGCCGCCAAGCATCCTTCTGATAAGTACGGGGAGAAAACGGTCACCGCAACAAACCGCAAGATGGAAGGACCAATTTTCAAGCCCAAAGTAAATTGGGGAGATGAAGATTGGTGAGCACTTATGATGAAGCCATTCAAGTGGGTATTACGCGACCCAAAAATATGCAAAGGGAAGCTGGGGTAATTGTTCAAGGAAAAGGCATGTCTTCTTGCAATGTGGAGGGTAATTCTGACCTAGGGACATTCATAGGGAGAACAAGGATTCAGACTCACTCAATCAGGGATGAATCTCATCAGAATTGCAGTGGACTATGGGCATTGCAGTCAACTTTGGAGTGGCGAATGAGTTTCTTTCCCAATCTTTTCTTTTTTCTATTTTTCGTTTTGCACCCGTCTTTTTTCTGATAATTGTTAAAAACTGTCATCTGGCTACTGTAGTGAATTATCATTGGTTGGCTCTAGGTGATGCGTGGGAGGATGGTAGGGAGGTTGTTGAATGTAATGGAGAGGACAATGGGATGGAAGTTTTGACCCAGAAGTCTTGCCCTCTTCTTGGTTGATTAAACCTACAGAATGGGATTTATTTTGTAGGGCTTCTTCCCAGCCGGTCCTATGTGACTGGATTGTGTCCCACTAGATCCCTGCGCACAAATGTGCACAATTACTTTTCCCACCAAGTCCTTCCCCACGCGCCCGGCTGGAGACTCTCCCTCTCTTTTCTCTCTTTCTCTCACACGCGCATGAACATTCAGAAAATGTCCAATCTCTTTCTCTCTCCTCTCTCTTACCCTCCCACATGGTGGTCCCCCCTCTCTCATCCGTAGTTTCCTCTCTCTCCTCTCTCTTCCATCACTCTTTTTTTTTTTTTCAAAACTTAAAATATGATAATGTTTATAACTTTTTTTTATACATATCTTTTTTTGACAAAATTTACGTTTTTGAAATCTACTAGTCGAAATCTATCTAATGAGACCAATATTTAACATAAAAATTAAAACAATGTTAATTAACACTATATAAAGTGTTAATTAACATTTTAAAAGTGTTAATTAACAATGAATTGAATTTGAATTTGTAAAGTATTACTAATTAACAATTTTAATTTGGTCAAAATACAAATTTATAGTGCATAATTAACAATTCGAGGTATAAAAAAAGACTATACTTAAAAAAATTACACAAAATTTCATATTCAATATTAGTCTTGTTTGATACATCTCGCCGAGTAAATTTTATAAAAAATAAATATTTAATAAAAGAGTTATAAACCTTATAAGGTTTTAAATAAAAAAATAGGAGAGAAATATTGGAGAGATTTTAAATAAAAATGTAGGAGAGAGAAGAGAGAGAGGAAGAAAGATACTGTAGTACTTAGGAGAGAGAAGAGAGAGAGAGGGAGAGGGAGAGAGAGGAGAAATTATTCATTGCCCCAGAGGCAGGGGTGACGTGGTGCCCTTCGGCACGATCCGAGCCGTCCGTTTGGGTACCGAATGGACGGGATTGAAACACTCTCTCTCCCCCTTTCTCTCTCCCCTTTCTCTCTCTCTTTTCTCTCACTAAATCCGAGCCGTCCGGGTACCGAACGGACGACTCGGATGTGCTGGGGCAGCGCCAGCTGTTGCCTCTGGGGCAACTAATAATTTCTGGAGAGAGAGAGAGGGCGGAAGTAAGAGAAGGGAGAGAGAGAGAGAGCATCCCTTATAGGCTTATAGGTTCTGCAAGGCTGCTACTGTGTTTGACCGCCCTTCATATGCACACATGCACATGGGTGGATGAGTGAGAAGAGAGACACGGAAAAAAGAGGTAAAAAGTTGCGCGCGTGGGGTTTTTTCCCCCCCGGATCTAGTAGGCTATTGAACTTATTTGGAAAGGATCCTAAGGACTATAATGTCGAAAATTAGGACCGGCCCAGCATTTTCTCACCTATTGAAGGAACTACAGCAGGAATAATGAGATGGGGGAAGCATCAGATTGCAGTCAACGAATCGAGGGAATAGTGTTTTGGGGTCCATAATGGGGAAGGTTTTGCATCCAATTGTACTAAGTTTGTCACCTGACTAAGATGGGGTTGGTTCTCTTTTCTCGAGAATCCTTGGTTTTCTGGTACTTGCAAGAAGACCTTTTCACTTACTATCAACAAGGACAAGAGTATGAGCCAAGAACTGCATGATCTTGTGGAAAAGATGGTGAAGTAGTAAAGAAAGAGTGACTGATAAGAAAATGGGGTCCAGTCATCTTGAAAGGAGAAAGAGCTTAAGAGGCTTTAATATTCAATCAACTGTGGGCAAAACGGATCCAGTCGATTATGGAACAATGTGGAAAAAGAATACTAGTGACATTTTTCAGCTTATTTGAAAGCACATGGAGTTTAGGGCCAAGCATCTAGTTACTACTTCAGGTGTTTCAATTGGAAAGGCAGGAGGCAACAAATGGAAACCATTGGTAGAGGAGGAAGTGTCATGTCTCTGGTTTTGGGTTTTCCAATGTTATTTCTGATCGTTTTTTCTAGTTTTATGTGCTTCCTTTTGTCTAATATAATGAATATGCAAACTGTAAACACTAAAGGAACATCCTTTCAATGATGAGAAACTAGTTGAAATGAAGATAGCCGTGCATGTACTTCTAAAAAAACAGAAATTGAAAAAACTGATGGCATGAATGGAATTATTAGACAACTCAAGTTTAGGGTGAGTAATACATGTAGTCCCTTTCTATCACCTCAACTTAGGATTCTAGTGGTTTCATACTATCTACCTGCAAGATAACTAAAGTGGAGAAAATAATCAAACAGATCAAAAGTTAATATAAAAAAAACAAAAACAAACAAAGAAAGTCCAAAAGTAGACAATCAAAACTAAAAGCAGAAACCAAACAGAGCAAGCTACCTTACAAATAGCAAAAAGGTAAAGTTGTCCGGAAGAACATCACAAGGTATTAACCTTAGTCAAGCAACTAGCATTCTGAGGTAAACATGCCAGCAAAGAAAGAAAAACAAATAAAAAATATTGCAAAAGGGGCGAAATACAGCTTGACCAGTGGGAAGAAAAGAGTCTTCTATCCAGGTCTACAACAGCTTGATGGGAAGAAAAGAGGTATCCATCCATGAAATCTAGGAAAGCAGGGGAAAGTGATGATGCAGTATGCCATCCAATTCCAGACAAAAATTACAAAATAGCTTCTACAACAAATGCAAACCTCAGATCGCAAAAAGTAAGAGGATTCAGTAGCTATCGACAAAAAGTGTAATGGGCAGCAAATAGCACGCAGAGAGACAGAGTGGTGTACTTTACCTTTACTGAGCCAAGCATATCATTCTCCATATCGCCGTCAGCATTATCAGGCGAACCAGAGTGGATGTTTGAACGGTCAAGCAATTTTAGGATGGCATTTTCATCCCAAATGATCTTGCCGCTGCCATCTGTACATTTATCTTTGTAAACATCTCCCAAGCCACCACCTCTTCTCCTGTGTTTATATTCTACATTTGCACCTGCTTCATCTTTGTTGCCATGATTTTCGGTATTATCTTTACCACTGACACTAGATGGGTCATTAAAAAGTTCCTCAGTTCCCCATCGTAGGATATCTTCCACCTCCTTTTGTGATCCAGACTTGTTCACAAAAAGCTGATCAAGCATCAGCTTCTTCTTTGCAAGCTGCAGTATCCGTTCTTCAACACTGGCACGAACTACGAGCCTGTACACCAGAAGCCTATTTGATTGTCCTATTCGGTGGGCCCGGTTCATCGCTTGGATATCTGCATGTGGGTTGAAGTCAGAATCATAGATAATGACAGTGTCAGCAGTTGCCAAATTGATCCCTAGACCGCATGATCGCGTGGATAACAAGAAGACAAATTTGCTCTTGTCTTGATTAAAACGTGCGATTGCCGTTTGACGATCAGCCACAGAAACAGAGCCATCCACTCTCTCAAACGTTTTGGGCCCAAATTCAATGACCAAATAATCCTCCAGGACGTCAAGAAGCTTTGTCATTTGCGAAAAGATAAGGACCCTATGGCCTTCCCTATGTAACACTTTAAGCATGGAATGCAACAGAGTCAACTTGGCTGAAGCTTTTATCCGCATTTCATGAAGGAATTCTAAGGGCCCAGAATCAGGTTCAGTACCCGGTATCAGATAAGGATGGTTACAAACTTTTCTTAACTGCATCACAATGTTCAGCATTGACTGCTGTGGGACCCCTTTTCCTATGTTGCGCAAAATCTGATAGTTCTTAGTTAGCATTGCACGATAATATTCTGCTTGGACGGATGACAACTCAACAGGAACCATTCGTTCAGTCTTAGGGGGTATATTCTTCATGGCATCTTTCTTAAGCCTCCGAAGCATATGTGGAGCGACAAGTTTTTTCAGTTCGTCTACTTTTTCAGCAGTCGTGAGATCATTAAACTTCTCCTCAAACAACGATAGAGAAGGGAACGAAGCAGGTTGCAAGAAATTTAGCAAATTATACATTTCGCCTAAGTTGTTTTGAAGAGGAGTACCAGTTAACAATACGCGATGTTGGAAAGAATATGTATTGAGCAAGCTGAAAAGCTTACTACCTGAGTTCTTCAAGCGATGACCCTCGTCAACAACAAGAACTTCCCATGGAACTGCGCGTAGGTGAGTGGAATCGGCAAGTACCATTTCATACGTAGTTAAAAGAACATGGAATTTATATGCAGCAGTTTTCTTGCTCAACCCACATCGATCATTACCATGCCACTCATATTGGCGTACTATAGCTCTTGCTTTTGCACATCCATGATATTCCACAACATTGAGGTTAGGAGCCCACAGTGAAAACTCGGCCATCCAATTAGGCATTGTAGAAAGAGGGACCAAAACTAAACAAGGCAAAGTGGCTTTGAACTCAAAATATAAAGACGATAAAAAAGCGGCAGCAGAAACTGTCTTCCCAAGACCCATCTCATCAGCAAGTATTACATTTTTGGATTTGAGCCAGCATTTACGCAACCAATTCAGCGCTTCTAGCTGATGTGGAAACAATTCGCCTCCTTTAAGCTCCTTAGGTTGCTCAGTCAGAGTAACTATCTCAGTTTGTTGACAATTAACGCTTCCCCGTGGTGTATCATTCTTCCTAGCATCTTTCTCCAAGGTCTGGGATTCAAAATGGTTGAATAGATCAATAAGTTGAGACAATTTTGCAATCGCGGGTTCATCTGTTCTTTCCCAAGTGCATTCATCGTAAGGAAGACCAGTCCATTTTATAAAAGCTTCAGTTGTACCACCTTTAGAGGAACGAAGAGCGATCACTCTCTGTGGCACCTTCCACCGTGCCTCACAGATATTTATCACAGCGGTTCCATACTTCGCCTTAAAATTATCTAGCTTTCTCTTTGCCAGAACTTTCAGCTGGGATTCAGAAACCCAAGTGTTATGAACATGGGATTTCCCCACCCACTTGACCAGAAACTCATATGAGATTGCTGATCCATCAGAGGATGTCGATTCAGCTAAGACAGATGCATGGGCTATATTAGGAGGACTATTATCCGTTCCCATTTCCATGTTTGCCTCTTTCGTGCCTCTA
Source organism: Rhododendron molle (assembly GCA_025413875.1). Taxonomy (NCBI): domain Eukaryota; kingdom Viridiplantae; phylum Streptophyta; class Magnoliopsida; order Ericales; family Ericaceae; genus Rhododendron; species Rhododendron molle. The sequence goes on along the minus strand of CM046389.1, from coordinate 36,515,137 downwards.
ATTTCATGAGATACAGACTTTTCACAACCATTTAAAAGCTCGCTATCTTCATGCTCTCCTGTAGAAATCTTCTCAGTTTTCTCCAAAACATCTGCTCCCACAGCTGAGCCAACTTGAATTTTCTCATTTAGGGCTGTTGAATTGGTACCATTAGCATCTCTCCTCAATGAATCTGCACCCTTCCCTTGTCTATATTCTTTCGACACTGATCTTCTATATACATGTAACTTTTCCACTCCCATGTCATTTTTGACGCTTTTTACCCCACCGGAATGGCAGATCATATTTGGACAGTCCTTCAAATTTTCAGCAGTTTCCCCGTTTAAAGCAGAATCACCATGGGGATTTTCCTTTGGTAGGCTATTTTGGTTATCCTGAAGTAATAAAACCTCTGAAGGCAAGTCACTAGCAACCGTCGCCAAGGTCTGGCATGAGTTTCTGTCATTAAATTGCAATCGACGCCCCAAGACCCGATCAACCTGTCATACACATTACAATGAGGTAATATGACCTAGTATGACATCCCTTATGATACCTCAAGGAAAGAAACTAACAGACAAAATGGCTTCTGAATGTGTGTAATTAAATCTAAAGATACTACCTCAAAATATTCGTCTTTTACCTGTTGAACTTCATCAGTAATTTGACACGTTGCTGCTCTATCCACACTTTTTCCTGCTTCATGAAATTCCCCTGACAGATCTCCTGATTGCTCAGCAACCTGGTATATTGGTGGAAAAGTAATGTAAATTAGACATATAAGCAAAATTGATACGATAACAAAAGACAAAAGAAGAAACTAGCACCTGACTCACACATGATGCAGCTAACAAACTTTAAAATGTTAAGCATTTAATGATGAAAGTTTTCCTAAAGGACATGAAGAAAAGGAAGAAACAAACAAGAGGGTAACATCGTAACACATGGGTAGTCTTGTCGTACTTTATGCAGGATCGCAAAGTAGTGTCGTTATTCTGATATTGCTACAATTAACAAGAAAAGGAACACGGGAAATAAAGAGAGAACCAAACTTAACAAAAACAGAGAGAGAGAGAGAGAGAGAGAGTCATCAATTGACAGCAACCCATGCACAATTGAGAAGTTTTGGGAATAAATACGGATCAGAAGTCTATGCATCCAAAGAGAAATGGAATGGGAGGTGTGATGTTAAAAACTTATGCAACAACTGCCACGTATAAAATCGAAGCCTCAAAGCAGGTTATCTTCCTCTACTTGACATGTACTACCCCAGAAGCAGCATATTGACAAAATTCAACGTGGGAGTCAGCTGTTCAAAGTTGCTAAAATAACTTGAAGAGCACCAGGGACTTGTTATTTTGACATAAAGGAAAAACAAACTTTCCAGCATGGCAATAGAAGTTGCAAACCATAACCATCATGAATCCCACTCATTCATGCACAATCATGTTCCAAGCAAGGTTGTTTATAAGTCAGGTTGGGCAGTAAGAACAGCTTCCCCCAAAAAATATTTGGGGCCATTCATGGTGAAGAAGACAGAGCGAACTACCTCAGCAATATGCCAATTTTTGCGTTCAGCAACTCTATTCTGCTGTGGAGTGCCAACACAAGTCGTCTGACAAAAGAATGCCATTTTCAATAAGGTATGCCCGAAAAGTCCCATCTATATACTCGGTCCCATTATCACTATGGAGGATCTTAATGTTGGTGTCAAGCTGAGTACGCTTAGGGTTCCAAGAGTCTCTTCATTTGCAAAAAAATTACCCTCACAACACACCTTCAGGCTTTGAGAAAACAACGGGATTAGGCTTTCATGGGAGCTGACTATTGAGGATTTTCACAGAAGATATTACAACATTCTCAGTTTGAAATGCTTTATTCTACTATATTGGATCATTACAATTGTATGCTTGCGTATCCAATTGAGTAGCATATAATGTCCTCTAATTATCCAGAAAAGGAAATATACTTTCCCTTCCTGTCATTCATTTTTCTGTGACAGAATTATGGTGTAACTACTGACAATTATATTCCACAATCAACAAAACTATTCAACCAGAAAGGAACTAACTAGAAAGCAAGCCAAATGATGCTGGAAAAAATCTCCAAGCATAGCACATTAAATAGAGACCAACAATAGAAGGTCTGGGATACACGAAGCTCTGTGCTCATATATGTAGATTTTGGAAATATTTTGATCAAAAAGAGCACCAAGAGAAATAAAAAAACAAATCATACCTCATTTTTTAGCTCGATATCAGCAGTTTTGGTTTGAGAATCCTCCTTTGACCCAGATGCAGAAGCCCCATGGTCAGCACTTCTGTGTTTTCTGTGGCATTTACTAGTTCTTGATTTGGAACCATGATTACGAGAAGTAATCGCAGTGCATTTACCTTCATCAGTCCTAGGCTTCTTCTGAATAACATGGATAGGAGTCTTGCGCTTTCTTTTCCTGTCTTTTTTAGTATCTGCCATGGGAACAGGCACAACTTCTTCCCCGTTACCATGAGAAATGTCAGGTTTCCTCTCAGGAGCTTCATCATTTGACTTCAACTCAGTAGTCCTCAATTTAGATGGGACTTCCCCAACAGGAGAAATTGACTTCCTTTTCCCTGGTTTGTCTATTGGAGACGACTCAGGTTTCCTCTCATCATCAACATTTACACATGTTAAATTACCTTCTTCGGACCCACCTTGGGATATCTGACTAGGCCCTGCAGATGCATTGGCATGCTTTTCCAAAGACTGTACTCTTTGAGATAAGGATGATTTTCTATTGCTCTTTGATCTTTTCTTTCCAAGAATGGAGGTTCCAAATATCTGCGATACATTATCAGCAGCAGATGGTTTAATTGCATCCTTAGATTTTCTGAGGATAAATTTTGCCAATGTCGGTTTTGCGGTGGAATCCAGATGATCAAGGGGAACCTTCGAAACATTTTTCTGACAGCAGTTTGGACATTGCCACTTCCCGTTTGGAATGCGCTTTGGGTCATGAAGTAAATTACAAGACAATAGTAAGCAAGCAATACGAAGGCACTAAAAAAGTAAATTACAGAAGTAGAACACAACAACATCAGGTTACAAATTAACATACCTTAAGAGGAGGATCAAGGCACTGAAGGTGGTAGGTTCTGGGACAGCTCTCACAACAAAGCAGATTTCCACCAAGATCGCAGACCACACATTCATAATAGTACTGCAATAAAACCATAAGAGAAAATGAGGAGCCAGCTTGTAAACTCTTAACAATTTCGTCAAGACCTGATTCACAACAGGGCTGCATATGATCAGACCATCATATGCACTTGCCATCTAAGGCTAACACTGTTGGACAGCTTGATATACATTGCTACTCACATTTCCACAATTGGTAACCCAACATGGCATCAGACATTTAGTTTCTTGGAGGTCTTGGTTCCAGTTTCGCTGTTTGCTTTTGTTTCCCATTTGCATTATGTTTCTCCCTTTGCGTCCTATTTCGATCTCCATGGATGTTTACATATCTCCATGTGCAATACTGGCTCATTTTAGCCCATGTAGCATGGGAGAGTTTGTAAAAATTGATATACCTTGTTAAGCACATCTCCTAAGAGTCTAAGAGTTTTTCAGACAATTGGTGACTTTACACATGTAAGTTCATAGTCAATGTTGTTCAGAAGATTGGAAGGAAGTGTGTTCGTGCCTTAACAAACAAATACATTAACCATACCAGTAACTGCCATAAAAGCTGGCACTAAATGCTAAAGAGGAGAGATATTCTTTTTCAAGTTCCAAGAATGAAATTATTGAAGGATTGTTATAGATCAAAGAATGCCTCTGCAATTCTTAAAATGCAAATAACTAAACAAGAATACAAAATACAACAAAAAAAACTGGCAGACACAAAGAAAAGACAAAACAACAAAGAAGAGAAGGAGCTAATGTACCCCATCATTTCCTTTCTTCTTGCTGGAAGAACGAGCAGGACTTAACTCATTCTTCAACCTGCGTTTAGATGAAGAAGTACTTGTTGGATCTGAGGCTATGGAACTTCCTTCCTTACCATTGGATGACTCTGCACCACCAGGAAGTTTTCTCCTTTTGCCCTTTGCAACCCAGTTTCCATTAATTATTCTACTGGTTTTTGCACCGTTTTCCTTCATCATTTGATCAGGGGTATTACATTTGCAATGAACCCTGAGAGTAGGAACATCAGAAGTCAAAGGAGTTCACAAACCAAATTCTCCACATTTTGTTACTACCACCATGTATAAGAAATAAGATGTTGGTGATTGGGATACTAAATGGAGAGTAGCCTCAAATAAAAACAAGGCAAAATAACAGCACACTGAAAACATCACTTGTGGTCATGGCATACATATTCGATACAGAGATCTCATAAAATGAAATAGGCACACCAAAGCCTTGATTAGTTGCAGATATATCAAGTGCAGCAAGTTCTTCAAGTATAAAGAGTGCAGAAAGTTGGCCAATTCAAAATTAGAAAGTAGAAGACGATGTCAATATTCAACATCGTAAGTAGAGCAACAACCTTCATCTTGAAACCAGATATCAAAGTGTCTGTTAAAACTATCTAACAGATTTCAGTTTGACAAGGTAACAAAAAGAAGCATCAGAAATTGGTTTTCCGAAGGTCTATGTACCATCCACTCGTTCGCCCACTAAATAAATGACAAGCCCAGAACGGTAAGAACTAAGATATATGAAGTGACTAAGATATATGAAGTGACAAAGAAGTACTAGAGCAAAATTAGCCCATGAACGAACCTATAAAGGGAAAGTAAGTTACACATCACTCTGTAAAGGTATCATTTGTCCTAATGATGCTCAGATTTTGCATTGAATCTTTGCTTTCTCAAAAAAAGGAAACAGCTTTAATATAATGGAAGGTTACCGAACCATCATAACATATAAAGTTAAGTTAGTAAACTATGATAGACAAGTTCAACAATGAAATTACTTAAAAATTCAACCACACCTTTTTTATTATATGAAAACCAATCAAATAATTACTGCAAGTATTTAGATGTACTAATGTAACCATGCAAGGGAAATCAAACACATTCACAAGACTAAGATTAACTAGTTTTGTAGGAAACCATCAAACCAAGAAAAGTTACATTAACTTATGCATACAAGGCAAGTATCCAAGGAGTCATGGACTGAAACAATTAGCACTTTCACAACATCAACAAGTAAAATTGCAATGAAGTAGGTACAGTGAAAACTGTGATATGACAGAAGCATTTGCAAATCTATTGCAACTCAAATTCGAATTAAAAAACGACTTCAAGTTAGAAGTTAAAAAAGGTGCACGGTGATCTTTGATAATAGGAGCATTGGTCCTATAGACAGAAGAAAATCAAGAACATGAGAATAATCAGGTTATCATGGGAACTACAAACATTTTGTCGACGGCCAGCAAGAGGTATAACCAGAACAAGCCAACCATTGAAGCAAAAGAAGCAAACTATTTGTAGAAAGAAAATGCATGAGAATTCACTAGTCAAACTTCAAAAGCAAGCCAATCACTAAGAATTGAAACATTAAAAAAAATGCAGTTCTAACTAAGTCTCATTCTACAGTCTACTTACAAAGTTTCGTAGTAATGACATATTGACATCTTCAAGATTTTAATGTGGAATCTATTAAACTCACAAACTTTCCACCTCATTGACCAAAACCTAACATAATCTTGTCGAAGTATAGTACAAGTAGACGAGTACACAAAGGAACCGCTCGATCCAAATATGTCCCTTCAGTTATGCAACAATGGAATTCACACGATTCCGAGTCCTCTCCCATTGAGCCTCTTCGACGAGACTAGCCTACGGGTTCTTCCCACTAGCCATGACTTGGCCTAACCCTATGAATATCGTAGTCGTTAAGAGAATTTGTAAAGTCATCAAATTTGCAACCCAGTACCATTTCAAGCATGGGAAGGCCAAAGAATAATTAGCAAAACAGAACATTGTCACAGGAACCCAAAAAAATGGAAGCCCCTTTTTGATGAGTAATGTAGAGGTATATAAGGAAAGAATCAAGAGCAGTGCAACCCACATACGGCAGTATACATACCCCTTACCCAAACTATTTCTAGCAAGAGTGGCCTATACAAAAAGGGCCCTCAAGTCCACAAGTAAAGCAAATCTACAAAACCCACAAAAGTGTTTTAACAGCACATTCAGGTGCGTTTCCTCTTTATTATTGGACTACAAGCTAATGACAATAGTCAAGTTGTTTCCGCACTAAATGGTATTTTAGTTGATGTATGTGAGGAGAATGAACGCCTAGGAATTCATAAAAACATGGGCTTTAGTCCACTTAATGAGTCCATTTAGTTTAGTTTAGCACAAACGCACCCTGAATGTCCAGAACACCATCACATAAAATAGATCAAGAACTTAAGCAATCAAAGCACATCCCAACTCCCACTGAACCCAACCCCCATTTCAGTAACACCAAGCAGGTTCAAAAAACCCAATTCCCACACTACCAAGACAGATCAAATTCTAAACACAATTCATACTAATAGCAAACAAGTCCACAGCATTAAGGACCATTTGCATGACAACCAACAACAGAGCACTCAAAGAATCAGCTCAAATTGCCCCCAGAAATGAAAACCCACCAAAAACCCACCAAATAGATGAGTGAAAAACACACAAAAACAAGTACAGAGATGGGGATAGAAAGCATACAAATCTTTTTTTCGAGGGATCAAAACACCATCAGATTAAGGTGCACAAGGGGGGGTGCAGAGGAGAGGGATGGATAGATTAGGGCACAGAGGCAGGTGGATGAGAGATACGAGGAGGGAGAGAGAGAGAGCGGGGAGGGCAGGAGACAAATAAAATAGAGAGAGAGAGAGAGAGAGAGAGAGAGAGTTGTAGAGAGAGAGTATACGGATACGCCGGGGTCATAGGACGGGGTTAACAGTGACATGGCAGCAGGTGGGATCCTCGGGGGAGAAGGGAAAAGCACACAGCCAGTGGCAACTCGCCACGTGGAACTTCCAGGACGCATGTCCCCATTCCTCTCTCCTTGCTTCCCTCGCACTTCCCCAAAAAAATTTCCCATTTTTTTCCCTTTTCCTTTTCCCATCCCCTCTCTCTCTCTCTCTCTCTACTCTCTTCTTTCCTGTAGAGAGAGAAGGTGTGACATATCTTTCCATGCTCATTGCTCTCTCTCTCCCTCTCTCTCTCTCTCTCTCTCTCTCCAAATTCTCATCATCTCTATTGATCTACGGAAGTGGCTTTCTCTTTCCAATTGCAGCCTTTTCGCTCTTTTTCTCTTTTATTTAATTCTTTAAAACATGCACATAGACATATGTATATATCTTAGGCCCGTTTGGATGCGAAAAAAGAATTTGAGATATTATAAATAAGATAATAGAAGTATTAATTAATAAGGAATGACCCATAATTATAAAAGCGTATTAAATAGTAATTGATTTAGATGAGGTATAAGAGAATAAGGATTAAATAATAAATTGGGAGTATAAAGAATGGTGAATGATGTAAAAAACTGTCAAATGACCATTTTGCCCTTGTGCAGTATCAAGTTAGATTATTCATTATGATTAATATAAAATTATAAAAATTAATTACTTTTTCATAATTAAGCAATAATAATTTAATAAGTAAAAACAATTAAAATTCATTTTTTAAAGTTTTTTTTAATAATTTCGTGTGAGTGAAGTGGAGAAGTGTGTGTCGTTTTGGGGCTACAAAGGGTAGGGAGGCTGTAAGGCTTGGTGTGGGGGAAAGCCGAGAAAACAAATTAAGTGTTCCAAATTTCAATCCGTTTGAATCGGTGAAAATTTTTTTATTTTCTGATCATTTTATCCTAAATTGTCATAATTAAATTTTGACTCTTAGCCCAAAGGAAGTCGTAAAACTAAAAATATCTTAGAGCTAACTAACTTGAGCCTTAGAGTCAAAAATTAATTATGATCATAAGGCTCCCTTCCGGAAACCTTCTTAAAAAATAAGTATTTATTTTGCCACTTCTTATTCAAAAATAAGAAGAGTCATTCCACAAAACCCAAATAAAAAATTCCTTTCATATTTTCAAACTCAAAAATAATGTAAATGGAAAAAAAAATTTAATTTTTTTTGCACTGTATTAAAGATCTCAATGACATCTATTAAACAAGATCCATAGTGATAGGAAAATTATTTGCGTAAACACATGATTTTTGAGCTTGAAGTTGCCTTATACAAAAAATAAGACTGTTGCTATGATAATGGGCGCCGGCGGAGGGAAATCGTACCGGCGGCCGCGCCAGGCCCGTCTCCGGCCATCGAAAGGCCGATCCGAGCCATCCAAAAATTCTATAAAAAAAAAAACCGAGGGGCCCTACGCGGGAATCAACAGCATCCGAGGTGTGTAGGGTGCTTGATCCGAGCACCTACACGGAAAAGAGGTGTTTGGATCAAGCATCCTACACACCTCGGATGCCGTTGATTTCTGCGCTGGCCCCCTTGGTTTTTTTTTTAGAATTTTTTGACAGCTCAAATCAGCCTTCCGGTGGCCAGAGACGGCCCGGTACGGCCGCCGGTACGATTTCCCTCCCTACGCCCATTGGTACCTACATAAATTCTTCCAAAATAAAAAGCACCCTTCTTATTCACCGGAACAACCCTTCTTATTCAACAAAAAATAAGTTCTTAACTTGTTTCTGGAACACAGCCTAAGAGAAATAGAATTTTCGTACCAGTTCAAACGGATTGAAAATTATAGCACTTAATTTTTTAAGAGTGATTTACTTATATATCCCTTCGACTTTTCGCGAAAGTTCAGTTTGGTCCTTCAAGTTCCAATTTCAACAAATAAAACCTTTGGTTTGCAAATTTGTTTCAATGTTATCCATCCGTTGGGTGCCGTTGCTAATTTGGATGGAAAATGAGTATGTGATGGGCACGTGTGTTCTCCCCAAGGGCATATTTGCCCATTCACCTCCTCTTTCTTTTTCTTTTTCTTTTTTCTTTCTTCATCTTCCCCTCTCACACTCTCTCTTTCTCTCTCTCTCTCTCCCTCTATACAACTCATTCCTCCAAAACAACCAATTAGCACTTCAATTAGCCAAAAAAACTAAAAAAATTAACAAAATGAATAACTTAACTCTCTTTCTCTCATGAATTCTACACAAATCCATCCCATCAAACCAATCGATTAAGAGCATCTCTAACCCTACTAGTCATTTAAATTTTAAACTCAAAAGTACAAAAAAAAAAAATAATAATAATAATAATAGTACACTCTTTAGTTTGCCTACCCACTATTTCACCTATCTATTCCAACCCTACTCTCTAATTTGACTTGAATGCCATTAATATAAACATAAATACACAACATATACCGAGTAGAACTAACCCAGATCATACCCACCATCTCCGACACCCAAATTAGCAAACCCAGATCTGGAACTTTGAAGTTGAAGTGACTGATGAAGAAGTTTTGCAGTAAAATTTGCAAAATCTGAAAAGAGGCCAAAGCCTATACTGGTGTTTGAAGAGGAGGTAAAGGAATGGTTTTTGGAGCAAACACAGATCATACTCATCTTGAAATCGAAACCCAAAAAACCCAAAATCAAAATCCGAAGTCTCCCCTGTCGGTGACTTCATCATCGTTGACATCGAGCACCCCCCGCCCCCCCTCGCGTTCGACAACATCCATTCTTTTTACCGTTTTCTGTTTCGCTATTCTTGTTCGACATCCTAAATCGTCGGTCTGGCTTCACCACCACCGATCTGAGCCTTCATCATCGCCATCGTTCTCAGCCTTGCCGTTACCGTCGATCTATGTCTCGCTGTTGACCTGTTCCCCTACTTCGTCGCCGTCAAGTATGTTTGCCCATCATCGGAAAGTGTTGGAAAAAGAAGAAGACGAAGAAGAATTAAAACAAGAAGAAGGAAGAAGGGGTGCCCATTGAAGAAAAAAGGGGTGAATGGGCAATTCTACCCCTTAAAATGGTCATGTGCTGGGCACATGCCCATTTTCCGTCTAAATTAGTAATGACACCCAACGGATGAATGACATTGGAACAAATTTGCAAATTAAAGGTTTTATTTGTTGAAATTGAAACTTGAAGGACCAAATTGAACTTTCATGTAAAGTCGAAGGGATATATAAGTAAATCACTCATTTTTTAACCATATTTTTTTAATATATAAACTATCTAAAGAGGTTGAAAAATTAAGTGCTCTAATTTTCAATTTGTTTGAATCAGTACGAAGATCATATTTCTCTGATCATTTTATCCTAAAGGGTCATAATTAATTTTTGGCTCTAGGGCTCTCGTTAATTAGCTCTAAGAGATATTTGGTTTTACAACTTTCTTAGGTCTAATGGTCTAATCAACAAGAGCCCTAGAGTTTGTTGGAAAATGGAATTTTACCAAAGAGAATTTGGTGGGACCCACACCGCGTGAGGTGAGCCCAATAATAGTGAACAAATTCCATTAAGAGATGAATGAGAAATTGTCTCATTATGGGAATTGGGAAAGCCAAATGACGTGCATGTGCGCCGTCACTAAACATCTAAATTAGACCGGAGCCGGGGCCGGAGCTCAGGATTCGTGGGCCTGCGACTTGTGGTTCGAGGTCTGTGGTCTATGGTCTAATCTAGATTGGTTTGGAATTGATTGTGCTTTGTTGGGTTTGTATCATTCGAGTTTGGATGGTCCAGTTACAGAATCAGTTGTGCGCGGCTGATTAACGTTAGGTTGAATGCCCAGAAGAAACCCACGATTTGATTATGGAATCAATTGATGGATTAATGACTGTAGCAGTTTTTCTCCAGAAATTGAATTCCTCGTATTCAATTCCCTATATTCAATATGAAATATTGAATTGACCCTATTGAATGGGTAGGCTCCCCCTATTGAATTATCGTATTCATTGAGAAGGCTCCTCCTCGATTATATAAAGGAGTTCAGCTCTTTTGTTTGAGGACACACCGAAAACAATCATCTCTACTACTTCTGCAATACTATTGTTCTTTTCGAGAGAGAGAAAGAGTACAGACACAAGTTGGTTCGACGGGTAGTCTACGGTGGTACTCCGGCGGCTGAGTGGTAACCGAGTCAACCCTGGGAGGCGAACACCGACACAACCTCCAGCACCGGTGAGGCGGCGAATTTGTCTTAGGGGCACCGTTGAACAAAACGGGTCTCGGTTTGGAATTGCTAATAATATTTTTACATTTTATGTCTACATTTCATATTCTGTAATTTTGTAATTCATGTTCATGTTGAAATTTCCAGAAATTAGTGAAATCATTAATTGTTTTCCGCACTATATTTTCCTACAATCTTAATACAAATTTTTTTTTAATGGAAAACAGTTTTCAGAAACAGGTTTATGAAAAGCAAAATGGTTTTCTTGTTCTGGGAAAATCGTACTCCACTGATTATTTGAGAAACAAAATTGTTTTGCTCTAAGGAATTTGGGAAAGGGGGAAAACTCATTTACTTGATGTGCTATCTCTAGATCAGTGTTGCATGATCTTTGCTCGATAGTTTGTCGGAAAAAAAAAAAAAAAAAAACAATACTGCTCTTGTTATTACTTGCATAACAGGTTGTGTTTAGTACACTAGTGCGATTATTTGCATAATCTGAATAGAAGCTAGTACTGATTAGCATTGCTTTCCGGTTTCGATGTGGGTATTATATCGTGGAGGAACTGGTTAATTGTTTTGCTATTAAAACTCTACTGACTTGTTCGTTAGTCGACATTTTGTTATATATTGTGTTGAAACACTTTGTAAGAGTGCTCGTGCAGTTCATATTAATCAGAGAAATTAGCACATTACTTTTACGCTGTGGTGTGTTTGGCTTCCAGGAAAAGGAAAACGAGTTTGGGGTATTTCGGTTTTACCTTCTTTACTGTATTAGCTTTGATTTGCTAATTATTTTTCGGCTATTATTGGTTAAAACATTCTTTGGCTTTGAACGGTTACAAATCAGATTGTTTTTTTCTAGAACCTGGAAGTTAACAGGTTGGATCACTGTGAGTTGTGATTACATTTATCAATCTTTGACTTGTCAAAATTTGTAACTCTCGGATCAGTAAAAAGGTATTTGCTAACTGAATTTATTCGATTTTGTGTAACTCAAAGACAGTACTTATTTGGGTTGGTTACTGACGCAATTTAGTGTAGTAATTGCAGTAAAGGAAAAGAGGAAAACAAAACTTGTTTTGAAAGATAAACAAGTGTTTTCTAGGATTGTGTGATTTTCGAAAACGTGAGTTAATTACACTTTGTTTCCTTAAGAGACAGTGCAGAGGTTAGGAATCTGCTTATGTGTTTTGCTAATTCGTTTTGCTCTACCGACTTGCTTGTCATTACTTGGCTCAAAATGCTTTGTCTATATTCCACTGGGTTTTCCAACTCTAATAACCAATGTCTTGATCGGTGGATAGTGTTCTAACAGGAAAGCAAACGTTTGGCAATATCAAGTATCTATACAAACCATGAGCCATGAGGGAATCTGATCAATGACATAGCTGTTATGCTATGGTCTCATAACAGTTACGATTATTTGCCAATGTCTCATGTTTTCTAGGAAAAGCATTCTATACCGAATGAGATCATTGTTGGTTCCTTTTGTACATTGTGGACTTAACTTGTTTTGGTGAAAGTGTTCTCTGATTGTTTCCACAGGATGGTGTCCAGATCGCTTACGCAAAATAATGGGCCATAGCTCTTTGGAGCATGGCTATTTTGCTGCTCATGGGTTGTCATTAGAAGGATTGCTCGGCGTTTGCTAAGGGAAAGACGCTTTGGTCAGTGGTGCGCGACTGAGCCTCGAATCAGTTTTTTGATAAACTGTTGGGCTATGGCCTCAGTCAATCATGCACGACTCAACCTCGAATTGGCTTTGTGGTAAAACTATCGGCCTTGGGCCTCGATCAGTCGTGCGCGATTCAATCACGGATTATTGGTAAATTGTTCGGCTTTTGCCATGGTTAGTCGTGTGCGACTCGGCTTCAGATCATTGGATCACTTGGCCTTTGGAGTAATCTACTTGGCTTCGACCTTGACACTGCTCGGCCTCGGTCTTATGTTTGATGTGTAGACAATTTATATACTCGGCTCTATTGGGTCTAGTGTTTTCGGAAATATGTCTAAATAAGGGAATACTTGTGTTAGTATTTTCCTAAGTGGTTTGACCATAACTTTTTGGTGCGCCAGTAGTTGGTTCCTGCAGGAACAAGTTCCTCTCAATTAGGGAATGAGCAGGATAGGCAAGTAATTGCCTTATGAAGGTCCAAGAGACAAAGACTTCTTATCAATGAGTTGAAAAAAGTACCGAGCCATTGGATTTAATCCACACTGAGGTGTGTCTTTTTCAGTTACCTTTGAATGTGGGGGTGTCTCGCAAAGGTAGCTGTACCTCCACCTAAAAAGGAGAAGATAGGGCCAAGGACTGTTGATTGTGTGTTTATTGGTTACGCACATAGAGTATTGCCTATCGGTTTCTTGTGCATGAATCTGAGATACTGGATATTCACAAGAACACTATCATGGAATCTAGGAATGTGACATTGTTTGAACACATAATTTCTTATAGATCCATAAAAGAGTCAAGTTCCGTGAAGTGAACTTTAGAGACTGCATAAGAAAGCAGTAAAGACCAAGAGAGAGGGTGATGTCAAGCCAAGACGAAGCAAATGGGCTAGGACATCAACATTCTTTGGTCTAGACTTCCTAATGTATCTGTTAGAAAGTGAGCCTTGGACATTTAAAGAAGCTATGAGCTCTTCTAAGGGTACTTTGCGGAAAGAGGCTATTAAGAGTGAAATTGATTCTAGTCTGCAAAACCATACGTGGGAATTGGTGGATCTTCCTCCTGGTAGTAAGCCTTTGGTCTACAAGTGGATCTTCAAAAGGAAGATGAAGGCAGATTGGTCAATAGATAAGTATGAAGCTAGACTTGTCATTAAAGGATATAGACAAGGCCTAGACTACTTTGATACTTATTCTCCTGTCGCCAAGATTACATCCATTTGAATGATAATCGCAATAGTGCCTTTGAGAAATCTTGAGATACATCAAATGGATGAGAAGATAGCTTTCCTAAATGGCGATTTAGATGAGGAAATCTACATGAAACAACCCGAGGGTTTTTCTGCGCCAAGTCAAGAAAGGAAAGTCTGTAGACTTGTTAGATCTTTGTAGGATCTAAAACAAGCACGGAAACAATGGCATGAGAAATTTAACAATGCTATGATGTCAAGTGGTTTCACAATCAACGAGTGTGACAAATGTGTATTTGTAAAAGACACAGATGAAGGGTACGTCATTTTGTGTCTTTATGTTGATAACATGCTCATTGTTGGTAGTAACGATAAGATTATCAAATCGACCAAAAAGATGTTGAAACTCGAGGTTTGCAATGAAAGATATGGGCCTTGCAGATGTAATACTAGGTGTTAAAAATCACCAGAACATCTGACAGACTTGCACTATCTCGAACTCATTATGTTGATAAGATTCTTGAGAACTTAGCAAGTCTGATACGAATGTAACAAGGACTCCTGTGGATGTAAATCTCCACTTATCCAAGAATATGGGGGAAGGGGTGTCCCAATTGGAGTATTCTCGGATAATTGGGAGTCTAATGTACCTAATGAGTTGTACAAGGCTCGACATAGCCTATTCGGTTAGCAAACTGAGTAGATACACGAGTAATCCAGGGGATGACAACTGAAAGACGATAGTGAGAGTACTGCACTATTTGAAGCATACTCGTGATTTGGGATTGCACTACATAAGATATCCTACAGTACTAGAGGGGCACTGTGATGCTAACTGGATATCAGATATGAAAGACTCTAAATCCACGAGTGGATATGTCTTTATACTTGGTGGTGCAGCTTTCTCTTGGGAATCTTCAAAATAGACGTGTATTGCACGGTCTATGATGAAATCTGAATTCATTGCAATAGATAAGGCAACTGAAGAAGTAGAATGACTATGCCAATTTCTAAAAGATGGTCCAAGATGGTTGAAACCTGTGCTAACAATTTGCATTTATTGCAAAGTCAATTAGCAATTGGAAGGGCACAGTGTAATATGTATAATGGTAAGTCTGGACATATGTCGTAGACATAATACCATTAGACAACTGCTCTCAACTAGAGTTGTTGTTGTTGACTATGTGAAGTCAAAGAACAACATTGCGGATCCGCTAAACCAAAGGTCTAAATAAAGAGCTAGTTGAGAAAGCATCGAAGGGAATGGGGCTAAAGCCTACTACGCTCGTGTTACCGTGAAGGAAATCCAACCTAGCTGACTCGAGATCCCAAAATCTAGGTTCAATGGGACAAAATTACTTATGAGTAATGGAGAACGATCACTGTGGAGACATGCTCTCTTGCTCATTTCTATGGTGCGAAACAGTGATACCTGCAAATGGAAACAGGTTAAGCGTTGGCTTTTAATGACTCTTATGCGTTGGAATGCCAGGCGAGTATAGCAGGATACCCTTTATAAGAAGGTCACCTATGTGAGTATGAAGTGGGGCCGCTTATTTAAGAATTTCGGAAGGCGAAACTCTCGAGAAAATACTTGCAGAACCAGAAAGGTATGTCATGGCCAAAACGAACCCAACAGTGAGAACTAAACTGTGTTTGGAGAAGTTCCGTGTGAGGCCTATTGTCTCGGTTTACACAAAGGGCAGAACAGTTCAAGACATCATGTTCACTAGTCAGCCAGTAAATTCGATAGGTCTTCACAAGGGAAGGTTCAAGGCCAAAAGCTACCTATCCTATGCAGAATTTTTCCGTTGTACTCTCTCTCGTGTCAACTTTATCTTCCGAGTCTGTTTCCGCCAATTTCATTCATGTGGGAGATTGTTGGAAAATGAAATTTTACCAAAGAGAATTTGGTGCGACCCACACCGCGTGAGGTGGGCCCAATAACAGTGAACAAATTCCATTAAGAGATGTATGAGAAATTGTCTCATTATGAGAATTAGGAAAGCCAAATGATGTGCGTGTGCGCCGTCACCAAACATCTAAATTAGACCAGGGCCGGGGCCGGAGCTCAGGATTCGTGGGCCCGTGACCTGTGGTTCGAGGTCTGTGGTCTATGGTCTAATCTAGATTGGTTTGGAATTGATTGTGCTTTGTTGGGTTTGTATCATTCGAGTTTGGATGGTCCAGTTACAGAATCAGTTGTGCGCAGCTGATTAACGTTAGGTTGAATGCCCAGAATAAAACCCACGATTTGATTATGGAATCAATTGCTGGATTAATGTTGTAGCAGTTTTTCTCCAGAAATTGAATTCCCCGTATTCAATTCCCTATATTCAATATGAAATATTGAATTGACCCTATTGAATGGGTAGGCTCCCCCTATTGAATTATCGTATTCATTGAGAAGGCTCCTCCTTGATTATATAAAGGAGTTCGGCTCTTTTGTTTGAGGACACACCGAAAACAATCATCTCTACTACTTCTGCAATACTATTGTTCTTTTCGAGAGAGAGAGAGAGAGTATAGACACAAATTGGTTCGAGGGGCAGTCTACGACGGTGCTCCGGCGGCTGAGTGGTAACCGAGTCAACCCTGGGAGACGAACACCGACACAACCTCCAGCACCGGTGAGGCAGCGAATTTGTCTTAAGGGCACCGCTGAACAAAACGGATCTCGGGCTTTTTACAGTTTATGTCTACATTTCATATTCTGTAATTTTGTAATTCATGTTCATGTTGAAATTTCCAGAAATTAGTGAAATCATTAACTGTTTTCCGCACTATATTTTCCTACAGAGTCAAAATTTAATTATGACCATTTAGGATAAAGTGATCAGAAAACTAAAATATTTTCACCGATTCAAACAAATTAAAATTTGGAACACTTAATTTTTTTCTCGGCTTTCCCCCACACCAAGCCTTACAGCCTTTTTTCCCCTACCCTTTGCAGCCCCAGAATGACACAGACACACTTTTGCACTTCACTCACACACACATCGGCAGAAATGGAAAGTTGGGGTGGAAGAAGGGGGATAAAGAGGGGTGGAATGGTCAAATTTTGAGGGGGATTAGGGGGTATAATTTTCAGATACCTCAAACCCTGTCCGACGACAATACTGGCCTTTGCCCTCTTCTTTGGCCTTAGCCAAGGAAGGGGATAACGAAGACCCTTGCCATTTTACCTTCCCAAACAACGGAATAGAGATGGGCCCAGGTATAGAGAGGGGTGTTAGAGCATGTACACCAAAAGAGTAAAAACCACATTTATAGCTATTTTACCGAATCAATGGCACCAAAACTGATTGCAGCAGCCTCACAAAATAGGAAGGCATTTTCCCTTTCTGAAAACTGCTCTCTACTTCTACCGAGCAACTATTCACGAGCTAGCCATTAAAATACTATTGTTCTTCCTCTCTCTCCTCCCTACGGACCCTACCACTCCCTTATTCTCTCTCGTTCTTCCTCTCTGTAGGACTACAACGAAGGATTCTGGCGGGCTTGGAGGAGGGCGGAGGACTAGTGGAGGGTTTTGATTTTTCTGGCGACCGAGGGTTTTGTTTTTTTTGGGTTTGAGGAGAGTGGAGGAGAGGATTGGAGAATAGGAGGAAGAGGGCAAGGATTGGACATTAGGGTTTTCGGTTGGATCTTGGATGTGCAGGTTCATAAACGGGTCGTCTCTGTTTCTCTCTCTAGCCCTTTCTGTGCGTCTCTCTCTCTCTCTCTCTTGTATATTTTATTTTATAATAAGGATAAAGAGATAGTATAATAGAGAGGATTGGTGTAGAGTTGAGAGAAATTTGAGTAGGTAAAATGAAAAAAGTGGATTGTTGAGTAGATAAAATACATTTTGTTGGTGTACATGCTCTTGGGATATTCGGGTTCCTTTTACTGCATCCAAGCGACCCCCTATAGACATCAATGAAATTGAGTTCCCCACGAAATTCTATCTTTTTATGTGTATTATCCATTGTTTAGTAGGTTGTAGTTAACAGAACTATTGTTTTTTTTATGCAATTTTTTTTCCCATTCACAAAATTATGCCTTGTTTGTTTAACTTTTTGAAAAGTATTTTTCAAAAAATTCCCTCTACTTCCAATCATTTCTTTCTCCACTTATTACATCTACTACTCTCATAAAAAGAATTTCAAAAACAAAACCAAACAAGTAATTATTATTACTCCTTGATTAATTTTGTAAGAAAATTATTTATTTTTTTGTGATATGTCAGATAAAATCAAATTGCAATGAAATCTGAACTCAAAACATGGAATTCAATGGAACAAAAATGGTGATCAAGACGAGTGTGACACTTAATACTTAAAGACAAGTTCGTCTCCGCTACGATGCTTACGGTTTGCATGGACATCTATCTTCCAAAACTACTTGATCGAATGCCCTATAGAAGCAGCATTGCTATGAGCGAGTCTGTCAAATCTCCTAGACCTTGTTCGGTTTTGGTTTTGATGGATGTTTTAAAGTGTAATGAGTGAAAAGAGAAAAAACAATTTATTGAGAACCGTGCGCATGAATTTTGAGTACCCAAAATGAACAAGCCTCTGGAGATTTGTATTCTCTCAAACTAATAGATTCTGACTTGATAAAAGTATGAACAAACAATTTTTTCAAATATATCTAGAATAAAAGGGGGAAGGGGGACATAGTATTTATAGGCTAACTCGTGGCTATTCCTTATAGTCAAGAAGGGAATTAAATGACACAATTGTTCATAAAAGAGATGTCCGTCCATAGGGAACATGTGTCACTAAAAAAGACACGACTCTAAATCGAGTCAATTCACATTCACATCCTAAATAAAAATATTATATCCTAAATATTTTCCAACACATTTTTGGTAAAAATGATAATTTCTGAGCTCTACTCAAATAAGAGGAGAAAATAAGTATAAAATAATATGAGAGGGTGTGAACACCATTTCTTTTTGCCAGTATCCTTCTCGTTTCTTTAGGCCACATAAAAAAAGGTCAAACTTTTTATATTTACCAAACTTGGTCAAAGTAATTTTTTATGTCGATAAAAGTCAACTCCATACAAAATGTATTAAAAAAAGAAATTTAAGGATTTTTAATTGGTTTATGTAAATTTAGTTCTTATTTATTATTACTATTTCAAAGAAAAATTGAGATAATTCTAAAAAGTGTGCCAAAATGATCCTAAATGAATTACTCTTTTTAATGTCACCAGCATAGCCTTAGTTACATCATTGTGCATCTTGCTAGGATTCTTTAGGTCACATCCTCGTGATTTGAATTATTTATCTTACGGAGGTCACTACAAATTTATTTGAACAAAATATCGGATTGATTTAATATTAGAAGCGACACGACAACATTTATTTTTACAAAATGAATAGTCAATATGCTTTGGAGAATGAACCGTAGAATTATTTTACATCGATCATGTGACTTTTAATGTCCGATTAACCTAATTTTTATTGCAAGTTAAGTGCTCAATGACCTCGATAAATTCTAACCATGATGTTGAGCTCTTGAATGACCCATCCTGATACACTACCACTCTATGGTGCGTTTGGTGCACTAAATGACCTCAAATCCAAACAATTTGTAAATCCAGATTTTTACTCATTGATAAGCACCCAATACTGCATATTCTTGGTGCTTAAGTCCTCTAGTATGTTGTGTTTGTACATATATGTTTTCGTTTTTATGCGATATTGCGCGTAAGGTTAGTTTTTGTGTGTTTCAGGTAATTCGTATAAATAAGGCGCGTTTGAACGCCAAGGAATGCTCCGGGTGCAACCAAGTACTCAAGGCCACGTGCCACCCCGTTGTGGTGCTTGAAGAGATGGTTTGGAGGTTGCTCGGGTCGCCCAAGGGTCAAGGGAAATGAAGGACATGTGAGGATTTTACCAAAGCAACTATCTTCCGACCAGCTGAGGGTAGAATTGTCATATCTTTTGATGGACAAATTACTTTTGATCCAAACCACTTGGGTTAGAAAGTAGACTCGACAAGCTTTTAACGGTCCAAAGAACACCCAAATCCGAGTTCAGGAGTGTCCGGAGCGAGCCCGCGAAATTACCCAAAAAATCTGTCAAGAGGGTACCGGTACTGGCCAACTCCCAGTACCGATACTGGGTGTCCAGAGATCATTTTTTCCAGCCCGTTGAAGCCTTGTACTGGTACTGAGGCATTTCCAGTACCGATACTGCATGGAAAAATTTGCAGATTTTTGTTAACTTTTTCATCATTCCGGCCATTTATGGAAAATTTCCACTTATGGAATATTTTGGGGATATTTTGGTCCTTTGCAAATTTTTGTTAACTTTTTCATCATTCCGGCCATTTATGGAAAGTTTCCACTTATGGAATATTTTTGGGATATTTTGGGGACTTTTTGGTCCTTTGTAACTTAACTTTAGAGCCCTATAAATAGGATTGTATGCCTTTTATGGAAAGCATAGGCCATTAGTTAGATTTAGTCCTAAGCTTTCTTTTTTGCTTTCTAGGATTTCCATAGATGTTCTTCATGCTTTTCAAGTTATTTCTTTCAAGAACTCAAGTAAGTTTAAGTGTTTTAATATTTTCTCATGTATTAATGTTGTAGTTATGGTATGGATCTTTGTATAAACCAAGTTTATTTTTGGTTCTATCGGTTAAATATGTTTTCCATTTTTACCATGCTTTCTAGTCTTTTCATTATGTGTGAGTAGTCGATTAGGCTTGGCATCGGGGTGATTAAGACCTCGTGACTTGGGTAAATCTTGCCTTTCTCAACTAAATGCTTGAGGTTCGGTATGGAAAATATGAAGGGTTCGCCTTTTATGTAACAAAATTTGTCAATGTTAATCTCTGGTGATCATGTGCTTGCTCATATGGTTTCGGAATGATGTCTCGGTTCGTGTTTGCCAAAAGTACAAAAGAGCTCGCTTGTTTTCCATATTACATTTCTAGTCTTTTCCATGGTTTCATAGTAAAATCTTCCGGTTGATAGCCTATGTCGTGCGATTCAACCGTGTTTTCGTTGAGAATGGTTAGACGGCTTAAGTTACGAGTGTTAGTAACTCAAACGCCTTGCCGCTTGTTTAATCTAGTTAAAACTCATTTTTTAGTCTTTTCATAAGAGTTGTACTCACCTTTCAAAGCAAAACCAAAAGTTGGCCGACTTAAATGTTGAAAACCTTACATGAAGCCTACCATCCGATTGAGCTATATTCGAGCTCCCTGTGGATCGACTCGGACTTCCTCACTATACTATGCAAATCTTTAGTTCTAGTCCGGTAAATAAATAATTGAATTTGACGGCCGCCTGGTAAATTTCAACGACTACCGAATGGGCTCATCACTCATAGACCCATACTTGAATTACTATACGAATGCCAAGTTGAATTGAACATACTAAGAGTTATTTTGGTAAAGGAATTAAAGTATAATAGAACACTAAACGAATTCAATGGGTATAGATATTTATAAAAATTGCTTAATAGGTTGTAGTTAGCAGAACCATTGTTTTCTTTTATGTAACTTTTTCAGTACATAAAATTAGAAATTATTCATACTTCTTATTGCATTTTACATAAAAATGATAAATTTGTAGTTTTATGTAAATAAGAGCGGAAATTTTAAGTTTAAAAGAATAAGAGAGTGCGAAAATCATTTCTTTTTTGCGTCTATACTTCTTGTATATTCTTTAGGCCATATCAAAATAAAAGTTAAGCATTTTTATATTTAGCAAATTGTGTCAAAGTAGTTTTTTTCTTTGTTGATGAAAGAAAAATTCAGACAAAACGTATTAATATAAAAAAATTAGGATATTTTCAATGGATTAATGTAAATTCAGTTCTTTATAATTTTTATTACTCAAAGAGAAATCGAGATAATTCTAAAAGTGTACCAAAATGAAATGATCCTAAATGAATTACTCTTTTCAATGATACCATTGTGTTCATCCCCGCGAGGGTATACTCATTCTGTATTTTACTACGATAATCGGAACCGCTCATTTTATTTGGATTCAGTTGTTAGGAGACTAAACAAATATTCAACTTAATTGAATATTGGCAAGTGCTCGATCTAATAATTCAAATTTTCAATCAAGAATTTGAATGAAACTAAACCAACTTCCAGATGAAGCGCTTACTGATCTTCGATTGAGCTGAATTTTATCATGATAACGGTTTCAATCAACAAATTAGAACACAGAATGAGCATATATCCTCATCGAGGGTGAACAAAGCGAAGGTAAACAACATTGCTCTGTTTTCAATGTCACTAGCATAGCTTTAGTTACATCCTTGTGTATCTTGGTAGGATTTGGGGTCGCATCATCATGGTTTGTGTAACGTCCGATTTTTGAAAACAATAAAGGGTAAATTACATTTAACCCCCCTTAACTAACACCCGAAAGCACTTTACCTCCCCAAACTATTAAACTCAATACTTAACCCCCTCTAACTATATAAATCCCAAATGCTTTAGACGCCGTTAATAGAAAGCGTTAAATTTCCATATTGCCCATCTGTCTTCTTTTCCCCTCCTAACCTAACCACCAATCTCGCACAACCACACAAACCCATATCACCCACCGGAGTGCAACCCAGAAGACGCCGGCCACAGTACGTACCCAGAAAACTCTAATCAACCAGTCAATCAAACAATGGAGGAAGATTCTGATCACTCTCAACCTTCACTACCCGACGGAATCCTCCTTGACATCCTCTCATGCCTCCTAGTCAAATATGAAATTATGCGGAAGCGTTCAATCTACTCCTAGAGGGGGGGTGAATAGGAGTTTTGATAAAAATTACCAATTTTCTGATTTAAAAATTAATAGATTAAAAATAATATAGATGAACGGGTTGATTATCGATTAATCCAAACCAAAAATAAAGTACTGCAGTAGAATAAAAATTGTAACAAGCGACGCACGATTTACGTGGAAAAACTTAGGGTCCTAAATAACCCTAAGCCAAAACCACGCCCTAACACTACTGCTTTATTCTATTAATCGAAAAGAAGTACAGATTGCAAAATAGTAAAAATCTTACCCAAGCCTTTACCTATTCTCGCCAATCTCCGATGCTCCCCGAGCTTTTTCAAGATCCAATAGATGCACCACGGACTTCACGCCCGATCTCCGGATTCAACCGGCTCCGAATCAATCTCCAAAAGATTCGGCCACAGCAGCAAACGGCACCAAGAACCACAAACAGTAAATGAATGAATGATATGATAAGAAGCGTGATCTAAACAACCCAACGGCGTTCGAAGATGCAAGAGGCGAGAACAAAACTCTAGCCTCTGCCGAAATTAAAACCAAAACCTGTGCAACCCTTTCTTCCTTTTATCAAAGCAAACTTTCTCTCGCCGCCAAAAAACAAAACGTGCAACCCTTTCTTTATTTAATACTCCATATATATATAAGCAAGAACTCTCTCCCTCTCTGTAAATATTTTATTCTTCGTCCTCGTCCGCTTATGACCTAATCGGTCTATGTATATATGTAGGCAGATGCAAGATTAAAAGAATGTGATAAGAAAACAATGGTTGCTGCCCTAAACACTAGTGGCTGCATGCCCAACTTTTTAAAGTTCAATTGCCGTGTACCCCTTTCTTTCTTTTTCAGATACTCTCCCATAGAAAACAAAACAGGGTTGCTACTAAACAAAAAAAACTTCTCGGCAGGCGAAACCCTAATGGTTGATAACCCTCTTTATATATATTCAAAAAGGAAATCGTTCTATGATCTCTACGTATGGAAAAAATATTTCCCTAGCCCCCGGCTAATAATATATTATGAAAAGGAAATCTGTTACATATACACAAATTTTTCGGAGATGTAATCTTGGTAACAAAATTCAATTATATGCATGATGTGCTATGCAATGCTTTTACCTTTCACGCAATTGGCTCGATTCTGTAGCGGTTAATTTGGCGCAGTTAATGGGATGAGCATCGAGCGAGCGACTACCCCCTACGAACCTACCTATTACAATCAAATGGAGTCGATATAGCAAAGACACCAAAATGGAGGTTTTGGACAACCCCCGAAAGTGCCAAAATATCTAACAAAATCCCTCCATCGCTTAAAATACATCTCCACCCAATCCAACCACTGGATTTCCACCGACCCCCACTTTACTAGAATCCACGCCCTTCACTCCATCGCCACACACCACCGCCACAGGCACCGCGTGGCTGTCTTCTTTTCCTGCGATCCCTCTGCCTCCATCGCTATCCACTCAGAGTCTCAGACCATCGATAAACAACGCCGTCGCAGACCTATAAGAGAAATAGAAGAAGATGAGGAGAGAAGATAAGATCAAAGAAGAAGAGAGCAGGGAGTTGAGTTGAGCAGAGAGGAGATCTCTCCACTGGCGTCGGATTCAAGCTTTAAAACCCTAATGAAGGCCGATCGCCATTGAAGCTATGTTTACTTTGCTTGAAACTGCTTCCTTCCATTGGTGGTCGTAGAGAGAGTGAGAGCAACGGAGAGAGTCACAGAGAGAGAGAGAGAGAGAGAGAGAGAGAGAGAGAGAAGTTGGGTGAGGAGTAAGGACTGTGCTCTACTGTTTTCTTTCTTTGTAAAAAAGGAAGAGAGAGAGACGTTGGGGTTGGGGAGAGGAAGATGAAGGACACAATTGTCTTAAATTTTTACTAAGGATGACATGTGACCGGCACATGTTGTTTTCCATCCAAAAACATAACAGAATCTAAACAGAAGGTCTATCTTTACCATGTTTTGGTAGTTAAATGTGGTTAAGTGTCAAAAACAATAGTTAAAAGGGGCATAATGTAACCGGGTGATAATTAGAGGGGGCAAAATATATTTTACCCAACATTAAATAAATCTTTTTTTGAATGATTTAATAACTTCAAAATGAAGTATGATTAATTATCTCCAAAGAGTTTAATAGCGGAAGTCTTAAGCATTGGAATCAAACATAACAAAGTCTTACAATGATAGTGAGCAAAATAGAGTTTGACGAATGTGCTTACATTTCTTGAAATTCAAATTACATTATTTTAAATTAAGCATAGTCTCTAATGGTATAATACCCACGGCTCAACAAACTCCGACTCTAGAACTAGAGCATCTTCGGGTTGGTATGGATCTCCGTGTAGCACGATGAGTGATTGACATGATTGACACTCAATAGACAAGTCCGTACCCTACCAATTCTTACTTTGGAGATAAACAATAGCAATTGATAGCAGAAAGATAATACATCATCAATTTTGTACTAGCCATTAACTTAAGTGAACTCTAAGGCCCCGTCTGATAAGGCTCTTGGGGGTTGGGATTGGATTACTAAGGTGAGGGTATTAGCAATACTGTGTTTGATTAACAAAATTGGTTCGGTTGGGATTGGATTACTAAGGTGGGGGTATTAGCAATACTGTGTTTGATTAGCAAAATTGGTTCGGATTAGTAGTCCGATCGAACTACTAAAACCCCAAATTGGGGGTATTAGCAATACCCTTGGGACTTGATATTCACAATCCCATCCCAACCTTGTTATTGCAAAGGTACCAAACTATCCTTTTTAAACCAAGTATGGAAATTGTTTATGGAAAATGAAGCCCAGCTACAAAAAGTTTTGAATGCCAAGGACGAAATTGTCAATTCATTTTTTGAAACCCATCCTAACATTTGCAAACAAACATGAGGTTGGTACTACTAATCCAATCCCATCTTTTAATCCGATGCAAAACAAATATACAATTTACCAATTTCATCTCATTACCAATCCCATCACCTTACCAATTCCATTGTAGCTAGTCGAGTTATCAAACGGGACCTAAAGATCTTCTCCACAAGACTCGTTTCGTCACACATTGAGTAACTTTGATTGTCCCATGCAATAACCTTTCTCTTGGTCGCATGCCATATAACCAAATGGTCCATTGGTACGATTTCACCTACGACTATAATAAGAGGGAAGATAATCATGATCTCATACATTAGAGGTCATACAATACTAATACTGGTCGATTTTTTTCTCCTACGTGAGAGTCTCTCTCTCTCCTTTGTGAGAGTCTTCCTCTTAAACCCTAGCCTCTCTCTCTCTCTCTCCTTGCTCTTAATCTCCTCATGGCGGATGAGGTGGTTGAAAGAATAGGAAACTTTCATCTTTCTGATGACGAGGAAGATGTGATTACTATCGATGAGGAAATATGCCAGCAGGCATTGGCTGTATGCTCTTTCAGTTTGGTGGGAAAACTTCTCACCACTAAAAGGTTCAAAGTGGCGGCGATGAAGGAATCTCTTAGGCGGGCGTGGGGTTTTCCCAATAACCTTAATATTGTGGAGGTGGGTGACAACTTGTTTCATTTTCGCTTTGAGGATGAAACAAGTCGTAGCAGGGTGTTAAACGGGGGCCCGTGGAATTTTGAGAATCATCTGCTAATGGTGCAACCTTGGGAGCCGGGGACGAAGGCTGATCAAGTTTCGTTCAGTTCGGTAGCCTTTTGGGTGCAACTATGGGGCCTGCCCTTTGAGTTTGTAACCCCGGCGATCGGGGAAGTCATTGGGAGAAGAATTGGTACGTTAATTTTAGTGGATAATAGGGATGTCGTAGGAAAGCGGGGAAGATTTATTAGGATCCGGGTGGAAGTGCCGTTGGATAAACCGCTTAAAAGAGGTGGTTTTATTTCTCTGGGAGGAGGTGACAAGATATGGGTGGATTACAAATTTGAACGTCTCAATAGCTTCTGCTTCTATTGTGGAAGCTTGGCTCATGAAATGGGGGATTGTGCTTTGAAAACAACAGATGAGGAGAAAGGGGCCATTAAGGAGGTGAAATATGGGCCATGGTTGAAAGCCGGTGGAGGAGGCAATTCTGGTGGGAGCCGTTATCAACCGGACACGAGGAGAAGGACCGGTGACGACCCGACAAAGAGTGATAATTTCCGGCGGTGGGGTTGTCGACATCCAAGAATTTGAATTTGGGTATAGATAAGGAAGGCGCGATCTTAGCAGATTCGGGGAGTAAATCTCAGCTACTTGAGATTGGGGATAATGACAGAATCTCTTTGAATGGGAAGGACGTGCGAGTGGGGGATCTGTTTGATCAACGCAGAACACGGCAATCTGTTGATATGGAAAGTGTGATTGGGTCTAAAGGGGCTGGTTTGCTCACCCTTGGGGTCAGCTCCTCGGGCCTAAACAAGGGTGGGCCTGACGTGGGCCCGGAGAGGACACCGTGTGTGATTTCTAAGGAAAGTGGCGGGCCTGTTGAATTGGGCTTGGAGTTAAGTCTAAAAGAGGTGGTTATTATGGACTCTCTAGATAACTTTAATTTAGGAGCCCATAACCCCTTCTCTTTTGGTGCTCTACGTTCTGAGAATCCAAGATCCTCTTCGACGGAACCGAAGAAGAGACAAACTCGCAAGAGAGGTGCATCTAGTGGTGCTGGTCGTGGAAAGCAATCGGGCAAGGAGAACAGTGGTATTTTGGGTAAGAGGAGAACGCTGAATGGGAAGGATGCTATGGACTCTGAAGGCGAGGGGCAGAAGAGAGATTGTGGAGGGGAGAAACGATTGGTATTGTGCGACAAAAACTCTGATGATGTTCGGGTGGGGGTGGCCAGCCTCAATTGGCCCCCAAACCCTCAATGAATGCTCTCTTTTGGAATTGTCAGGGAGTGGGGAACCCCCTGACAATTCGACAGCTGAAGGGGGTCTGCAACCTCTATTCCCCGGACGTGGTCTTCCTCGCGGAGACCAAGAATAAACGCGAAAAATTAGAAAAAATTTCAAAAATAGTTCGAATGGAGCAAGTGGTGACGGTTGATCCAAGAGGCTTATCGGGTGGGGAGTGCTTGCTTGCCAAATTAGGGGTCAAACTGGAGATTTTGGAATTAAGCAGAGGAGTAATGGATGTGAGGGTTACGGATCTAAAAGGTCGATGTAGCAGAGTGATTGGGATTTATGCGAGTACGGATCACGTTGAAAGGAAGGAATTGTGGAGGCAGCTCTCACTAAAAATGGGGGATGCTAGGGAACCGTGTGTGATAGCGGGAGATTTTAATTGCATCTTATCCAATGAGGAAAAATGGGGGGGTCTGGATAAAAAGGACTGGGAGCTTCAAGATCTTAGGATTTTTATTGATGATAATGACTTAATTGATGTGGGTTACGTGGGATACCCGTTCACGTGGAACAACAAGAGGGAAGGGAGAGCAAATATTCGAATGCGTCTTGACAGGGTATTGGTTAATCCCATATGGCGTACAGACTTCTCATCTGGGTCTCTTCACCATCTGAAACCGGGGGGTTCGGACCATTGCCCAATTTTACTCAAGTACGGACTGGATGCGGATTACAAAATACCTCGTTTTATTTTTGATGTGCGGTGGGTAGCAAAGGAAGGTTGTGGTGAGATTGTGAGAAATTCTTGGAGTACAAACTTTATGGGCTCACGGTGGTATTGCATTCTACAGAAAATCAAACTCTGTCGTAAGAATCTTAGACGATGGAGAGCTAGTCAGAGGATGAATTCGAAGGTAAAAATGAATGAACTTCAAGCTCAATTGGATCAGGAGAATGTCAAGGGGGAGTTTAATCCAATCGAATACCGAAGGGTTGAGGATTGCATGAGAAAGGCTAGTGTGGAGGAGGAAGAATATTGGAAGAACAAGGCGAAGGTTTCTTGGCTGCGTTTAGGGGACAAAAACACTGCTTTTTTCCATGCCAAAACAGTTCAGCGACGAGCAGCAAATCGAATCAATGGCCTTGAGGACAATGGGGGAACTTGGAGAGAAAGGGATGTTGAGGTAGAGGGGATTGTCTTTGAGTATTTTCACCATATCTTTACCTCATCTAATCCTTCTGGTTTTGACGAGGTACTTGGGGGCTTACAGAAAAAGGTCACAGAGGAGATGAATGCAAGATTGTTAAGACCAACTAATTTGGAGGAGGTACGTCATGCTCTTTTTCAAATGGACCCAACGTCATCGCCGGGCCCAGATGGCATGACGGCTGGGTTTTTTCAGAAATATTGGGATGTGGTTGGTTGGGACATCACAAATGCTGTTCGCAGTTTTATGCACTCTGGAAAACTTCTTAGAGGTATGAATCACACTCATATCGTCCTTATTCCCAAAGTTAAATGCCCAGTGAATATGACCCAATTGCGACCTATTAGCTTGTGTAATGTGGCATATAAAATTCTTGCCAAGGTTTTAGCTAATCGCCTTTGCAGGGTCCTTCCTAAGGTGATTTCCCCCAATCAAAGTGCTTTTGTTCCAGGAAGGGTTATTTCGGATAATATCCTTATTGGACAGGAACTTTTTCATTTTCTTAAAAATCAACGATATGGAACGAAACACGGTGTGGCTATTAAGCTCGATATGAGCAAGGCTTATGATAGGGTGGAATGGGTTTTTGTTGAACATATAATGTTAAACCTGGGCTTTCATCCGATATGGGTTGGCTGGATTATGGAATGCCTGACAACGGTTTCATACTCCTTCTTACTGAATGGTCAAGTCAAAGGATATCTTCATCCAATGAGGGGTTTAAGACAAGGGGATCCGTTATCACCTTTTCTTTTTCTCTTGTGTGGAGAAGGTTTATCAGTGTTGCTTCAAAAGGCGGAGGAGGATCGGAGCATCAAAGGGGTTAAAATCTGCAGAAATAGTCCGTCGGTGAGCCATCTTTTCTTTGCAGATGATACACTATTGTTTGGGGAGGCCTCTGATCATGGAATTTTGAAATTCAAAAGAATCTTGGAGGTATACGGCAAGGTGTCGGGGCAGATTATCAATTTCGGTAAGTCTTGCTGCTTCTTTAGTGTCAACACACCTATTGACAAGCGAGACAGACTTAGTCAGCTGCTCGGTATAAGGAGGGATTCGAGTTTGGGCAATTATCTTGGCTTACCAACAGATCTTAGCCAAACCAGGTATAAAGTTTTTGCATACATCAAAGACAGAATGTGTGGGAGAACGGATGGCTGGAATGAATTCATAATGAACCAAGCGGGGAAGGAGGTGATGCTTAATTCTGTTGCGCTGGCCCTTCTGAGCTATGCTATGTCATGTGTGAAATTACCAGCTAAGTTGTGCAATGAACTTGATGCGATGATGGCCAAATTTTGGTGGGGATCTAAAGGGAATGAGCGGAAAATTCATTGGTTGTCATGGGCAAAGCTTACGGAGAAGAAACATAACGGCGGTTTGGGATTCAAGGATCTTAGGTGTTTTAATCTAGCATTGTTGGCTAAGCAGGGATGGAGGCTAATGAATGAGGGGGACAGTCTGGTGAAGAGGGTGCTTAAGGCGAAATATTTCCCTCGTTGTAACTTCATGAAGGCGACGGCTAAACCGAGTTCCTCATGGACTTGGAAAAGCATCTTAGAGGGGCGAAAGGTATTGGAGGAGGGTATGCGGTGGAGGATAGGGAACGGCATTCAAGTAGCAATTAGGGACCCGTGGATCCCCCGTGATAATGGGTTCAAAACCACTGTTATTGCAGAGTTCGCAAGGGCTTATCGAGTTAGTCAGTTTATTGATTCATCCAGCCACAGTTGGAAGGAAGATCTGGTGAGACAAGTCTTTGATTCTGATGATGCTGAAATCATTTTGGGTATCCCACTACCCCGGTTTGAGATGAGGGATCAACTGGTGTGGCATTACTCTCCGAATGGTAGTTACAATGTAAAATCGGGCTACGAATCAGCCCTTGCTCTAAGAAAAAGGGGACTAATGGGCCAACGGGAAGAAGGGGAAGGCAGTGATCGAATGCAGAGAAAGAAGATTTGGAAAAGCGTGTGGGCACTTCCGTGTCAAGGTAAGGTTAAACACTTTGTGTGGAGATGCTTGCACGATATTGTTCCGGTGAAAGATGTTCTTGCCAGAAGGAATATGGTTAGTGACGTGCTCTGTCCTCTTTGCAAAGAGGAGCGGGAATCGGTCATTCATCTGATGGCGAGATGCTCTTTTGCACAGATAGTTTGGAGAATATCCCCTCTAGGAGTAAACATGGACTCTATTGAAGGGAATTCGATGCTGCGATGGTGGGAACAATTACTAGAAAGATGGAAAGGTATGAACGAGCACAAAGAGGTGTGGGCAGCAGTGGGTGCGATCATGTGGAAAATCTGGAAGTGCAGAAATGACGAGGTTTTTAATAGCAAGGGATGGAGACCGGATGTAGCATGTACGTCTGCGGTTTTAGAAGCAACGGAATTTTTGGAGGCAAATCGTGATCTGAATATGAGTAGGGGTCGATCGCAAGCAGTACCCGCAGTACATTACAACATTTGGGAAAAACCCATGCGAGGGTGGTTTAAGATCAACTTTGATGGAGGTCTGGACAACCCGAGCAAGTCGAGTGGTGCGGGTATCATTATACGGGATGAATTTGGGATTTTTCGAGCAGCCAGAGCAGTTCATTATGGGAATTTGATGAGTCCAATGGTGATAGAAGCTTTGGCAGCAAGGGATGGTCTTTTATTTGCGAGGGATTTGGGTTTAAGATATATTCAACTAGAAGGTGATTCGCAACGGCTTATTAATCTTATCCAACAGCATGAAGAAGGCAACACAGAAGTAGGGGTGATCATTGCCGATGTGAACAAACTGAGGGATTCGTTTGATGGTTCAAAAGTGAGTTTTGTTAGGAGAGTTGGCAATTCGGTGGCGCACTTAGTGGCCAAGAATGCTGTGAGAGGGAGTGGGATTCGTACTTGGGAATTTTTTCCACCCCCTTGGCTTCACTCCTCCCTTCAGGAGGATATGGGCTCAAACTGATGTATTGATCGATTTCTTGATAATAATATTATCCTAATCTTTGACAAAAAAAATAAAAAAAATACTAATACTTGGGTTTTTTTACAGTCCCCCAACTCACACTGATACTTTGGCGCCGTATCATGGGGTCTTTTACCGAGAAATTATTCCTTGCCCCAAGGGCAGGGACACGTGGTGCCCCTCGGCACGATCCGAGCCGTCTGTTCGGGTACCGAACGGACGAGATTAAAACACCCTCTCTCCTCCTTTCTCTCTCCCCTTTTTCTCTCTGCTTCTCTTACAAAATCCGAGCCGTCCAAGGGCCGAATGGACGGCTCGGATGTGCTGGGGCAACGCCACGTGTTGCCCCAAGGGCACCGAATAATTTCTCCTTTTACCGACCCCAATCACATACTCAGGTACTTCATCGTACTGAACACCTATTAGGTCCTTTATCGGCATCCGAACACACCTCAGTTAACTTTACCTTTATCCATTATATACCTATAAACGTCTATGTGATCACTACTCAAAAACTAACCGATGCACCTAAGTCACTACTCAAAAACTACCTCAAAAAATTATCGTGACAATTGCTCTTTGACAATCTGCTTGCGTTTCTCTGGCGTCTAACCATTTGATCAATTTTTATCGCTGGGATATATCCTGCGTTCAATTTGAATGTGTTGTTCTGTTGTTCTCGTGTGCAATTAGTCTTTCTAAGTATATTTAATGTACGCGATAGGTTGTAATTTCTTTTATCAATGAAGCTCGTACTCTTAAAATAAAAAAAAATAAAAAACATGAACCACCCAATCCAATCAGTGCGAGTTACCTTTAAGTGTGTGCCAGCTTTCCTAAATTATGTATCTAATAAACAGAGGTATGTAATATTTTTTAGATTTCAAAAACAATTCAAATAGATTTTAGAAATTGATTTGTAAGTGTTAGCTTAGGTCTTAATTGGGCGGTTTCCCCCCCAGCAGTTTTGGTTTCTATTTTATGTAATGACGCTATCGGTTATCAATGAAATTCTGTTAAAAAAAAATAAAATAAAAAACTAAGTAATTGTCTATGAATTTGAATATATTTTATTAATGACCCAAGGTGGAGGCTTTACAGACCACGTCCCGTGAATATTTTCCGGCAACAATTTCTTGAGTTGGCCATACTTTCTTGAGGGCCACTTCCGGGAAAGCAAAAAAAAAAAAAAAAAGCCAAAATTAATTTACTCTACAGTCCACACAGTAGAACTGAATTTGATAGTTTCTGGACATGTTATATGTTTCCATGTTATTCTCGAGCAACGTTCCAAGCTAGTTCGTGGCAGAAGATGGCCAGATATGAAGATGAAGATGTGACGGGAGGGGTATTGGTACGTACGTACGCAATTGGAATATCTAGACGTGCGATGATTAAGAATAAATACGTTTTTCTACAAAATTGCTTTGGTAAAACTAGAAAACCTAGCAATTATAAGACATTTTAAATGTTGCCGGCCCCTTCACAACCAAAGTACTGCAGTATATGAGTTGATTTCTGAAGAAAAAGTCCCCACATAGGGACTAATTCAACTCCAGGCTAATTAACCATTAGGCTGGCTTCCCAAGTTCGGGCGTCTACTCTACTATCTTCTGCTTGACCGGTTGGCTATGCTTTCAGCGACTTCTGAATTCGGTACCGAGGCAGCCGCGGAACGCTAGCCTTGCTCTCACTACTTTTAGCACTTCAGTGACAAAACCAGGAGAACCCAACTGAGGCCAAGGTCATGTAAAAAAAGAAACCGAGGCCCAGGGTTTGTGCCAATTTTAAGAACTAGAACCAGAGCCAGGACCAAGCTAGTGGTTCAGAAAATGCACCAAAATGCACTTTGGTGTGGATGGGTCGGTGTACAGTGCTACTGTAAATGATTTCTTGCACCTCTCTACAGCCCCAAAACACAAAAGTTTCTCCTTTTATTTTTCCTATTAACTTAGCGCGTCCAGATCAGCTTAAGCTCATCTCGATCAATCCCTGAGGAACCAATATCACAATCTACAAGCAATGGAGCCCATTTAAAGCCGGGCCAAAACTCGGATGGAGTAGGCCCACAATTCCATCCCACAAAAGGTGATAACACCTAGGGACAAGCTTTAAAAATGGAATTTGGTTGACAACCTTATTCTTCTTACCCACTTAAAAATTGTATGTTCATATGCGCAAACGAAATTGCAGCATGATTTCATTCTTATTGATCACATTTTCAAGCAATTTCAAACAGAGAATATCTGACCCACGTTCAAGAGGCTTTCATGAGGGAGATTGAAGATCACACTGTTCTCCCTGCATATCTTCCTTAGAAACGCATATATATAATTAATAGCCACTCTCTTACAGATATTAGAGCCTCTCCTTGCTCTCACCACTGTATTCCCAAGTATATGCACCACCCCAGCATCCATACACTTGGTCAAGAACTCCAACTCATCGACCTCCGTTTGGCTGCTTATCCGACCCGAGGACACGACAGTACTTTGATTCGGAGAAATTACCTGTACTATCGACTCCACCGATGAAGCTGTGGGGTCCACTGAGTTGGCATTATTATCCCTTAGCAGCAAGTCTCTTCTTGACTGCTCGGTTGTTTGGTGGTCCAAACACAAGCTGTACTCATCGGAATCAGAACACCCTTCCATCATTGACTCAAGCCGGATGTACACAAAGAGGTTATTGAATAGCTTCTTCTCAAACTCGTCATCTTTCTTGTGGAGGTCCTTATAACCGTATCTCGCGACGCACCGGAACATGTGGAAATTTTTAGGCCCGATCCGCTTTACGAGGAATCGCTCGTCTTCTGGGACCGTGTACACTGGAAGGTACTTCACACACACAAATACAACAACGGAGTGGATGGCCGGAAGGTTGGTGATGAAGTGGGAGAAGATGTGTGGGACCCCACTTGCCAGCTCGGTGTAGATGAGGCCGACACCTGGGACACGGACCAGGCCTAGACTGGGGCCCAGCCCGAGGATCCAAGCCATAGAGACCTTGCTGTGCATCTCGAATTCATAGCGCTTGACAGTGCCGTAGTGCCAGACGTACATGATGACGAGACAGGCAGCGGCAATCACGAGTGGGACCCAACCACCCTGGTTGATCTTGAAGAGCACAGCAGAGAAATAGGTGCACTCAACCAAGAGAGAAAAGGTGGTGAAGATGAGGACTATGATCCAGTGGCAGTGCCATACCAGCAACATGACTAGAGTCATGAGCAGTGTAGTCACGAGCATCACTATCACGACAGCCGTACCTGTTGTATAATACAATAGAACGGGTGGTTGGTTAGTGCAACTTTGTTTAGGTTTAAAAAAAGCTTTTGATATACATGAGATCGATATTGTAGCAGAAGAACAATCTAAATCGAGTGCTAAACGGATTTTATTAAGGGCCAAGTAAGATCACCATCTATCCAGCATCTTGGTCTCTTTCAACCAATGCAAGGGAAAACTGTACATGGGAAAGGTTCTCACACTCATATACTGCTGCCAGTTCTATTTTGGCACAAAAATGCTATGAAAACTGAATTTAGGCGTCATAAGGGCACCACGACAAGAATGAAATGAGAACAGTATAAGGAAATATTCTAGTCACAAGTATCATTTGACGAAAAACAACAGAATGCAGCTTGAGATTCTAGCTTTTCAGAATTGGATTCTTGTCCACAAATTAGAAAAAAAAGAGCCTATTTCCTCCTCTGTCTATACAAATGTCATGCACGTCGAATGAATAAATACAAGAAGCACGTACAAGAACATAGGACTCAGACATGACAGTCATCCTGACAGAAAAATATGTACTGGTTACTTTCGTTTGCCTCGGATTTGAAAAATTAATAAACAATACTATTAGTTCTTTTTTTGAAAAGCCAATACTATTAGTTCAATGACCCACATTTCAATGCACAAATATCATCCAGCACATGCTAGAGCAACTCACAAACATAAAAAACCTAACCAAACTGAGCCTTGGGTACCTGTCAATCGGGTTAGCAACATGCATCCGTTTTCGCCATTAAGCTCTATTGAGGGCATTGTGTTCTGTCAAACTTAGGTCATTCCTAATAACAGCCTCAAAAGTAAGCTTTGGTCCACCCCTCCCCTTATTGCACCATTTGCTGTAACCTTATCATTCCTAACCGCATTGACCAATCTACGACAGACAAGTCTGAACCACATTAATCAATTCTCTCTCATCTTATAAACTAAAAAACAACACTCATTCACTAAAGTAATAAACTGAAAAAATCGAAACACGCAAACTCACTAATCTCATCAAAAAACCATTGAAAGTTGGCTTAAAACTCACTTACAAAATGCAAAACTCAAGAACGCTGAATGTGCCCACTGTCCAGACTCCAGACGCAGGACACACAGGTCTGAGCCATGTTCCTAACGTGCCTGATATAAAAAAAATAAAATTTAGTATACAGAAGTTATTTAGCCGTCAAGGTGATCAAACTGACAACTTTTTCAGTTAACCCTTCAATTTTATTGTTCTATCAATTTCTCATCTTAAGTCCTGTGATGGTGCATCTTCCATTTTAGTAATGGTTGGCCAAGTAGGGGAGGAGACTTATTATTGACACTAATATTTACATACATAAACGACTACACATCTACAGCTCTACCATCCGAAAAAATCTTTTGCATATAATAAATGAAAAGGTAGCAGTATTTCTATTCTGTTTTTTTTTTTTTGTGGTGATTTCTGCTTGTGTCTTGAAACTATTACCTTTCTATCCGGATCATGGAGAGGGCAGAATATTCAATGCAAAACAAGCTCATGTTCGAGCAGAGGGTTCTTTGGCATCACATGGAAAGAATGGGTCTATAATATTTTGGATCCCACATATGAAAGTGATTTATGGAGGACATACAAACCAAACCAAATCAAACCTTATGTCCCAATCACTTGGGGTCAGCTACATGAATCCGTTTCCTCCATTGAGCTCTGTCAAGGGCCACTTGTTCACACAAACTCAGTATATTCATATCTTTGCGAACAATATCTAATGTTAATTTAGGTCTACCCCTCCCCGTAGAATTGTTACCCAAAGCTATCATATCCGCTCTATTAACTACTGCATCTCCGAGTCTACGGTAGACATGCCCAAACCACCTTAGCCTATTTTTCCTCAACTTCTCCTCAATAGGTATCATCTCACGAACCGTTTCATTTCTAATCCTATCTCATCTAGTCTTACCATACATCCACCTCAACATTTTCATTTCCGCTACATTCATCTTGCTCACCTGTTGTTTCTTAATAGGCCAACATTCTGTCCCGTAAAGCATCGTTGGTCATAAGGCATTTCCATAGAATTTTCCCTTTAATTTTGTGGGTACCCTCTTGTCACATAGTACACCAATAGCGCTCTTCCACTTGAGCCACCCACTTGGATCCTATGGGTCATATCATCGGCAATCTCTCCATCTCTACTAATAATTGACCCTAAATACCTAAAATGATCACTCTTTGGTATCTCTTGGTCTTGGATCATCACTCTTTCTTCATGCGCACTGTTGGTACCACTAAACTTGCACACCATATACTCAATTTCACTCCTACTTATCCGAAAATCCTTTGACTCTAATGCTTCCCTCCAAATTTCGAGTTTCGTATTGACACCTCTAGCGGTTTCATCTACGAGGACAATGTCATCTGCGAACATCATACACCATGGGATATCCTCCTGAAATTGTCTAGTCAATTCATCTATAACTAAGGCGAAGAGGTACGGGCTCAAGGCTGACCCTTGATGCAATCCTACAGTGATTGGAAATTCACTCGTTTCCCCTACTGATGATCTATTGGTAGTGATGGAACCTGCATACATGTCTCTAATCACCTCAATATACCCTTTGGTCATTCCCTTTCTCTCTAGAACCCACCATATGATGTCTTTAGGCACCCTATCATAAGCCTTTTCTAAGTCTATGAAAACCATATGGAGATCCTTCTTCTTTACTCTGTGTTTTTCTACTAATCTCCTTAATAGGTAGATAGCTTCCATGGTTGATCTTCCAGGCATGAAACCAAACTGTTTCTCTGACACCGTAGTCAACATCTTCAAGCGATGCTCGATAATTCTTTCCCACAACTTCATCGTATGACTCCAATTTAATACCTCTATAGTTGTTGCAACTTTAAATATCTCATTTATTCTTATAGATAAGTACTAAGGTGCTCATTCTCCATTCGTCGGGTGTCTTCCTAGTCATAATAATTTTGTTGAACAACTTCATCAACCAAGTCACCCCCCGGTCACCTAGACTTTTTCACATTTCAATAGGGATACCATCTGGTCCTAAGGCCTTGCCCGGTTTCATCCTTTTCAAAACTTTAACCACTTTGAACTTTTGTATTCTCTGATAAACTCATTCTATATTCTCGTCATGTACATACACTTCCTCCCCACCAAAGCCTCCTTCATGTTTCTTGCTTAACAACTTCTCGAAATACGACTTCCATCCATCTCTGATCGCCTTGTCTTTCACCAACACCACTGAATCAATACCTTTTACACACTTAACTTGAGAAACGTCTCTAGCTTTCCTTTTTCGCCACTTGGCAAGTTTATAAATAATCTTTTCTCCATCTTTACTATCGAGTCTAGCATAGAAATTCTCATAGGTTTTCAACTTAGCATCCATAACGGCTTTCTTAGCTTTCTTGCTAGCTTGCTTATAACCTTGAAAATTTTTCTCATTCCGGTCATTTTACCACTTTTTAAAGCACTCCTTCGTGACTTTTACCATGGTTTGAACCTCGTCATTCCACCACCATGTCTCCTAAGAAATTGGACCTTTTCTCTTCGACTCCCCAAGAACTTCTTTCGATATTCTTCTAATACCGTCAGCTACGGTATTCCACATATTGTCACTCACCTTCCACTCCCCATCGTACTTCTTGAGACATTCTTTCCTTGAATACCTTTAGTTTCTCCCTTCTTAGGCCCCACCATTTAGTTTGTGGGCATCTAGTTTTCTTTCTCCTTCTATTATTCCCCTTGAGACAAATATCTAACACCAAAAGTCTATGTTGTGCCACTAGACACTCTTCGGGAATAACCTTACAATCCTTAAATGTCAAATGGTCTGCACTTCTAGCAAGAAAATAGTCGATTTGGCTTCTATTGGCTCCACTCTTAAAGGTAATTAAATGCTCTTCTCGCTTGCTATAGAGAGTATTCCCCACTATAAGGTCAAAAGCTATTGCGAAATCTAAAATCCTCCTACCACATTCGTTAAGGTCACCAAACCCAAAGCCACCATGCACCTTCTCATACCCTTGCTTATGTACTCCCACATGACCATTGAAATCGCCTCCTATAAATAGCTTCTCCCCAAAAGGTATCTCTTGAACCACGTCATCCATCTGCTCCCACAATTGCTCTTTAGTAAGATCATCGAAGCCTACTTGGGGTGCGTAAGCACTAATAATATTAACTATGTTACCTCTTATCACAAGCTTAACTAAAATAATCAGAATCTTTCAGGTGTTTATCTACTACGATACCTACTCCATTTATATGTCTATCTTTACCCGTATAGTAAAACTTATAACCTATGTCTTCTATCTCCTTAACTTTCTCCCCTACCCACTTAGTCTCTTGAAGGCAAGCTATACTAATCTTCCTCCTAAGCATGGTGTTGACTAGCTCTCTAGTCTTACCCGTAACGTCCCTATATTCCAAGTTGTTAAACGAATCCTATAGTCCTGGGCTAGCTTCTTTACCTGTGCTTGTTCAGGCACGCGCGCGAACCCTTGCTCATTTATCACCACACCCGAGCGCCGGTGTGGCGCCCCTTGCTCATTTTTCGAAGCATCCGAAGGTAGGCACAACGCGTCGCTTAAAGGGAACGCCCTAGCATGTCTCGTTATCATATTTGGATTCATGTCATAAAGATCAGACAAACTTTTTATGTGCTGGCTATCAGCTACTTAATACACAATCCTCTTCCTTTATCCGGGCTTGGGACCGGCTGGGAAAGAAAGATAAGGCTCTAAACACGAACTGGGCGGAGTTGATTTATGGAGGACATAAAACAAAAAAAGGAAAAATATAGGACTACAACAGAAATGAAGAAGATAAAACTTACTAATTTTCCTTCCTCGGATTAATCAGTTCACAAATTATCATCCAAACACAGCATCAAACACAAGCTATCTTGTCACTTAATTAAACACATTCTCTGGCCCTATGGCATTAGTAAAGCATTTATTACCAGTTGTCAAGTATGGAATCCATAAACATTAAAGAGATAAGCTGCTTGTTTCCTGAAATTCTAATAACACTAATATTAACGTAAGCAAATAGCATACACACACCCACACCCACACCCACACAAACACGTACAAATGAGTTGGAAGATCATTGTTCTGTCCCAAGGTAATGGCTAGGATAAGATGAGAGAGATAGATCGGCAAACCTATTCACATATATTTTCTCATTGTTCTATGCCAAGGGGGTTTGGACATGTCAATCGTAGATTGGCCGATGCGGCAGTTAGAAGGAATGATACGGTTATGAGAGGTAGTAATACTCCAGGTAGGGGTAGAACAAAACTAGCTTAAGAGGCAGTAGTTCAAAAGAATCTAGGTTTTAAATATCAAAGAGCACGATGTACTCGTCGTCAGAGCTCAATGGAGAAAATAAATTCATGGAGCCGAACCCAATTCATTGGGCCTAAAGGCACAGTTTAGTTTGGCTACGTAAATGGCTAGGATTAAAGAAGTAAAAGGCTAATGGTCCATAATGATGGCAACTTAATAATGCAAAAGGAACAAAGAGTGAAACAAATAGAAGGAGAAGGAAGAAAGAAGGGTTGTGGCAAAAGGTAAAGATAAGAAGAGAAAAAGCAACAATGGTTATGCACATATGCGAGACATATAGAGCGTAGTGATTACACTCTTCAACAAAATAACTGAGTCCATCACCTAGTACATCATGCCTTATACCAAGGTTCTAAATGGCGCTTGGCGCTAGTAGGGCGGAGACCCACCTCCAAGCGCCAAGCCGCCTAGGCGGCGCCAAGCAATTCAGCCTTTTTTTTAATTATTTAAAACAAATCATTATCCAATCAAACTATAGTCCATGTGTCCATAATGCAAGTTCAAACTTCAAAGTACAAACCCTAATGAAATTAAGTAGTAATATATATAGATATGATTTTGAACTGACATTTTGGCGATTTACGTAATTTAGGCACATATTGTGGGGACTGTAAAATACCCAACACCAGAACGATCATTGTGTGTGTGAGCAGATCACTGTATGAGAGAGAGAGAGACTCAGAGAGCCGAGAGAGAGAGAGAGAGATACCGGCGGAAGAGAGACGATGGCGTCGATTGGAGCTCTGATCGACTAGAGTTCTTGTTACATAATAAGCCCTTTTAGTTTTTGTACTTTTGATCCTAACCCTTTTAGGTTAATAGTATACATTTTAGGCCTCCAAAGACGCCGCCGAGCCCGCCAAGGGCCGCCGAGCCCGCCGCCAAACACCGCCAAACCTCCTTGAGCACCAAATCAAACGCCAAGGGGTATTGGCGTGGCGGCGGGGTACCTCCAAGCGCCTAGGCGGCCTCGGCGGCCGCCATTTAGAACAGAGCCTTATACTGGAGCAAACCCTGCAAAAAACTTAAGCCTTAGTTTGATAATTTTTTTTTTTACCATAATGAACCTTGAAGCCAAGTCTTAGCCTACACCAAAAACAAATACTTAGCCTTCCCATGATCACGATTCCATCGTAATCAATCACCACCTTCATACTTGTTGTATCACTTGTCCAAAAAAAATAAAATTACTTGCTGTATCACAATTCTAGAATGGACGCCTACTTTCCTACCACATGCATATCTTCTCCAATATGAATAGATGGAATGAAGTTACTGACTACATCTCGCTTAATGAACAGAAGATACACTCACCATAAGCATTCCCAATTTGG
This sequence comes from Rhododendron molle, assembly GCA_025413875.1. NCBI lineage: Eukaryota > Viridiplantae > Streptophyta > Magnoliopsida > Ericales > Ericaceae > Rhododendron > Rhododendron molle. The sequence goes on along the minus strand of CM046389.1, from coordinate 36,473,464 downwards.
CTTTGATTTTTGAATCCGGCAGTCACGGCAATGCATAGAATCATGAGGATCCAATTAATATCTGGACTATATATCTGCCCAAGGAATTTCTTTGATGTGTGCACAACCTTGACTCTAGGGAAACATCCAAGTGCAAGTGCCTGTTTAATTATGGAAAAGGTCGCAGATATGGTGGCTTGACTTGCAACAATAGCAGCTAGTGTTGCAACAACGAAAACTGGCCAGTAAATAGCATCTGCAGAATAAAACATTATCAAGGTTATATCATTTCCAACCATTTAGTCTACTTTAGAGTAGCAACACAATAAGTTCATTACCAAAACGCTTTCGGAGCATTTTGCTATTCATGCCAACTCCAACCATATTACTCTATTTCTACCTCTTGTGAAAAACCCACTCAACACTTGAAACATTTCTCTATTCTCACTCCAAAGTTTCATCCATCATTCAAAATGGGAGTTTGCACTGGCCCAGGCAGAGAAACAGGGCAATCATGCAAATTATGAGGAGCACACCTTCAACTCTTAGACCTAATCTAGCTGTGGAAGATTCTGTGAGATGGCTGCTAACCCCTAGTGGTATTTTCCCAGTTCAAACTGCTTGGAAAGCTCTTAGGAACCCTCTCCCTAAAGTTCCATGGGCTCATATTGTATGGCTTAAGCAAGGTATTCCTCGATGGGCTTTTATCATGTAGCTTGTTTGTTGGGGTAAGCTCTCTACAAAGGATAGACTCTTATCATGGGAGATGAGGGTGGACCCTCAGTGTGTTTTTTGTCAAAGTGTGAACGAGTCCCACGAGCATCTCTTCTTTCATTGTTATTTCTCAGCTTATATTTGGGGTAGAATTCTCCATTTGTTTAGCATGTCTAGGTGCCCAAGGGAGTGGGAGCATGAAATTAATTGGGCTGTGCAACACCTCAAGAAGAAAGGTTTCCCTTCTGCTCTCTATAAGCTAGCTATGCTGGGACTGTGTATTACATTTGGAAGGCTAGGAATGACTCAATTTTTGGCAACAAGCAATATATTCCGGACTCCATTTATGTGCAGATCGTTAATGACGTGCGTGATAGAGTGTTCTCTTGGAGAAACTGTGGCCGTAGCCCTGTAAATAGAATCTTATGTAGAGCTTGGAACATCTTGGAGAAAGTTTTGTAGCTAGTAGTAGTTAGGCCAGTCCTTTGTTTGTTGTTTTTCGTGTTTTGGTTTCCAGTTTTGCTGGGGTATGCCCCTTAGTTTCTATGTATATTGTCTCCTTTTTTTGGTAATAAAATTCCTCTTTTACCAAAAAAAAGAAAGAAAGGTGGAATTATCAATTTTCAAATTCATAATAAGAATATCGAATATTCATGTCAAAGAATTTAAGAATATCCTCTTTTTTTTTTTGCGCCAGTCTACAGGAAAAGAAGATGTACATATTGTAGTACACCTGTAATAAAAAAAATTATCCTCTTGCATGAAGGATCGAAACTCATCCACTCGCTTAGAGCAGGAGAGTTTCAGAAGGTGGGTTGGAGCATTTCCATCCGATATAGAGGTTCGGTGGAGATGGTTTTAGTAAAGTGATGAAGACTCAACACACTTCTGACTTCACATCAGAAGGGTATCCAAAAGTTGGGAGGAAGGGTCGAGGTAGGTTATAAAAATACCAATACAAACCTGGAATAGAACGGTAGAATGCATCAATCACATGGTCCTGGTTTTTCATGAGGTAAGCAGCTTGTCCAGAATAGGCTGACAGAAGGCAAGGAAACACAACAACTGTGAAAGCAAGTCGAATAGCAGAAACTGGAAAATGGGCTAGGTCAGCGAAAAGTGCTTCCGTCCCTGCAATAGAAAATCATGAATCATCAGAAAATCAAAGCCACTGGTTCCCTTGTGATCTACTAAATCAAGAACAAACTTTACAAGAAATTAGGGGGAAAAAGCCACCTGTGATACTAAGCATAATCCCCCCAAGGGAGATCCAACTCCCTTTCCCTCCCCTTCTCAAGTACCGATATATGTACACTGGTGAAAAAGCTTTGAGTACACTGCTGTCATATTTCCAGACGTTGAATATGCCGATACCTCCAATTAAGAGAAACCAAAGAAGCACAATTGGTGCAAAAAGCCACCCTACTTTATCAGTGCCATAGTGTTGCATGCTAAACACACCAATCAAGATGACGACAGCCACAACCACAACTATACCTGTAGCACGAAACATCATTAGTTTGAGACCAAAATTAATCAATTCAGAAGCAGGAATGTGGAAAACACCATTGGAGTCAAACCCTAGAGAGAAACATTGAAATTTGAGAGGTAAATAGAGGTAGCATAGTGTCGGTAAGGAAATACCATTACTCATGTTGGGGTGGTCGACCTTGATTCCTCCAGCAGCCGAAAGAACTGTAATACAATCTTTAGTTAAGGATCTTACAATGTGGACAAAGGAAAAAGTAAAAAGCATGTCACAGATAAATAAGAATATATATGATAATACCTGCTCAGGATATTACTCAGGAGAGTATAAAAGTATGACAATGATACCTTCAAAAATGCCACCAACAAAATAAACTTAAATAAATGACATTAAAGAGGATGGTTCCTGTCAGGCTGACTTTCTTTCTTCTTATTTCCCCCCCTTTTTTTTTAACATTTGGCGGTCCCAATATTTGCCGCAAAAAGTGCATCACCAACTCTCGTCTTTACTTGGCTCAAAATCCTTACTCCAGCGTTTCAAATCAGCTTTTACCAGTTTAAGCTTACTGGGTCTAATTAAACTAGGACTGCCATGCACCACAACTATAAGCGTTTGATACTTGGCCCAGAAACCCTACAGGACCTCCACCATTGACCACATGTTGTCAAACCTAAAAGGCCTTGGCTTTCGTCCAACATCCACTGTTACTGCAGTAGAGCAAAAGAGGAACATGTTCGGACAGCGGCCAGGGAAAAGGAATTCTCACCATCGCAGAAAAGTGATATTTTCAACCAAAAAAACGAAGACCGGTCAATATGGTACTTAGATAGGTTGTGTAAAAGCGGACTTGGTGTGGATTATGCCGAGAGGGGGGTGAATATAAAATACTTTCAAAAATCTATTCCAATTTGCACTGATCAAATCTCAAAGGCGTCCTGAAACATAAATTACCCAAGCCTAGAATAAAGTAACACTCGTAACGTAGTTTTGACGTGGAAACCTATACGCCAGATGATCTCAGGGATGAAAATGATGGACCACCAACAGTGTCACCTGGACCTTGTTTGGTTTGGGATTTTGGATTTGGGAGGAGAGAGATAGAAAGAGAAATGAGAGTAATAATTAGAGAGAAGCTTTTGGGGACCGTGTGCAGAGAGAAGTTTTGGGGACCAACTCACATGGAAAACACTCCACTGTACAGATCTCAACCCCAATGGCTTGTATACTTCTCTCTAACTCAGTGTACAACATGTCTTCAATTTTTGTTTCTCAAAAATGCACTAAGTTGGCCCTCTACAAGTCCCACTGCTACAATACACCATAAAAAACCATCCACGGTCAGTATATTCAGGCCCTGCACCATTTCAACTCAATATTTTAATACTCATTTCGAGCAGCGAAGAGCCTCGTTCCTTCCTTATACACTGGACCCATCCTTAGAGCTCCATTGAAAAAAGGGTAGAAAACTACAATGTAACACCCACCCCAGACTAGCTATCACCTCCTCCACAACTCCTCTCAAACAGACCTAGTAACCTTATGAAAAGTAGTTCAAGGACAAACCTATAATAAAACTGCATAAAATTTCAGATCAAATTCCCCAATAAGTTAGTCATCTTGGCCTTCTATCACAACCATTTTCACATCTTCAATCCTGGATGATAAAAATGAGTCGAAATACTAGAATGATTACCCTCAAAAAGTAAACAAAACCATTTTTTCTCTATACTGTTGCGGCAATTCTCTTATATCGCTACACACCATGTCCCCATCAGCAGAATGTCTTAATCCAAACAAACAGCTACAACCACAATCAGCATAGATAAACACACAGCATACATGTTCACAAGTAAATAACACAGCAGAGGGCTAACTAAAAGAGTTTCAAATGGTTCAATTACAAAGGAGGATGTATTTCAAATAAAGAAGATGAAACAAGCTAGTTATACCTGAAATGGCGGGAGTAAGAATTCCATCCCCAATCAGCATGCAAGTGCCAACAAGGACAAGTATAAGAAGTGTGTTCTTTCTGGATGCAAATTTCTCCAACCATCTCTTTGTTTTTGCAGCAAAGGAATGCTCATGGAACTCTCTGCGGCTATAAGTTGTCAGCTCCTCATCTGTCCGGTGTTGGTTAGGGAGTGTTTTAATTTTTGCATGTCGACACAGTAGTGAATAAAGGGCAAAAGTTCCACCTGCATGAGGGAAAAATAATACAAGGGTTGCCTCATCATGATAAACAAGTGATCAGCTTTATGCTATACCACAATTGGAAGCGTGCAACTGTCAGAATGGATTATTTTTGTAAGTACGAATTGAAACGTAAATGATCACTTCTTCGCATACTCCATACAGTACCTTAAGGGTCCATTTGGATAGCTACAAATTTCAAATTAAGGGATATGACAACGATTTATTGAATGCTATAATACCCTAGTATTTGTATACCCAGTCATTCTGTACGAAAAACTCACTCTACATTTCTTCATGAAGTACTAGACTCTCTTCTTTAAGATCTCTGTTTCTCGGCGAATTTGAAACTGAGCTATGAGATCCCTATTCATAACTAAGGTTCAAGGGGCTCATCTTCGAATCAAAGAAAGCTTAGGGTTAATCCAAAATTTCCCAAAACCCATTTGTCAACTAAAAGCAACCACTGTCCAATGAGAGACCACAACAACCTGCAAAGCCTGCATTTGGTAAACCATGTGCTTCGATTTCAGTGATCACCTGGTGCAAATATGGTAGTCACAAAACCATCAAATAATTCTCCACCTTAGACAGCATTTGAACGAGTACTCAAAACCAGGAATCTTTCTCACCTACATCGCATCGCCTGAATCAGATATACTGGTAACACCTTCAAGTCCAACTAATTACCAAATCAAGTCCATGCAATGCAATCTTTGCTTACGCTTGACAGCTGAAATCTGCCATAAAATCATAGTCGCTAGATTCATGAGAGCATCTTCAGCAACCACATCAAACAAAATGCGCTCTGACATCATAGGCTTCATCCTCTCAATTTACATCTGAATTTTGATTAGATGTATAGCACTTTGGCTGTCCCGATACGCTGTTCCAAACCCAGATTACCAACCAGACCTCTCATCCATATAACTTGCTTCAATGCCTATGAAGCTGCCATGTACTCCGCTTCAGTTGTCAAGGCAACTCTAGATGTAAATTGTATTCCATTCCAACTAATATTACATTTAGCAAGAGTGAAACCATAACATGTCATAGACCTCACCAACATCTATCCAAGTCTCCAACATACTGAAGTGGCATAGGTCTGTAAATGAGCCGAATATTAGAATGTTCAGATTCGTTCATTAAGTTTTTTAGCGAACTCGAGCTTGAGCCAAACTCAATCAAAATTTGACAAGCCGAGCTTGCCTAGCTTTGAGTCAAACTCGAGCTTGTTCACGAGCCTTAATGAACCGATAACATCATATATTTATGCTTTCATACAGGTCTAAAACTGCAAATAAAAAGTGTAGTGTGTAGTTATGAACATAAATACGTTCTTAGATACTATATAAAGTAATAAAAACATATGCATAAATAAGTTTTTTGTAACTGTAAATATTTATACTTGTACAAGTTCTAATATTTTCATTATGCATACATATAAAATTCCCATGATATACTTATACTCTAGGTTCGTGAGCCTAATCGAGCCGAATACAGTCCATTTATGAAACGCACCTAAAATTGGGGCTCGGGTTTGGTTCATTTGGCAGACGAATCCAACTCGAACCAGTGTTTACCAAGTCGAGCTTCGTTCACGAACGGCTCAATTCATTTACATATCCAATATCACTAGCTGATGTGTCATTGCCTCGGCCACATACAAGTTCAACATACACCTCTCAAGTAATGCAGTATCCATTTCTTGCTCTGTGAATGAGCTTTACATAGAATAGCTATTCGTAGTGCAAATGACGACAAACATGCACTGGGATATGGAACAGTGATGCCCACAAGGCAGCTATGGGTCCCCATTTTTTCACCAAAAATTAGGGCTCCCACTTGAGTAGAAATATTGAAATATGGAACTGTTTTAGTTACTTCCAGAAATCAATGACGTAGTTGAGGTGTAAGTGTGTGGTGCCTAAGTCATCATGTCTTAGGTTCGATAATGGTAATGCTCATTTATACTGGCCGGAGATTTTTGCTTGAAGAACTTTTCCTTTGCTCTTGTGACCGTGATTCAAAGGCCACAAAATATGTAAACAAATCTTTTGAGCGCTATCGCAAACCAATGAAGTTATTTCAAAAGCATCCAGTTTAGGATTAGTTTAAATTGGTACAGTTAAGAGATTATTCTGAGTTGGCACCCCCGAAGCTTACTACCATTCTAGGAAAGCTCTTGATCCTGAAAGAAGGTAGTTTTTGTTATCAGTTTTGTCCGATGATCTTAGGATTTGCTCCAATTGACACACTATACATGATTCTTCCTTTTCAACGCTCCGTTAAACTGACTTCCACAAAAATCAGGTTATTTGTTTCCAGTATCAAATCTCACACTTCACCAGATTACTACTGGTCCATATTTCCATGCCTCCATTATAAACAAAACAGAAACAAAGAATGAAAGGCTCATCGGTAATGTTTTAGGTTCCATATTGTTTTAAAACCTGCATTCGTATAAAGACTTAGACCACCAGATCTGCAAACAAAGTTGGAAGCATGCTCTGTCCTTGTCCCGGCAATTCAAGCTCATGAACATTGCAAGTTTTAGGTTTTGCAAAGTCGTTATTAAATATACTATCTTTTAGCCGTTTTTGGTAATATATTCACTGCAGAAAATACAAAATCCAAATGAATCAGCTGCTATAATTTTGAGAAGGATGGAAAATAGGGTATAAACCATGCCTACGGTTAGTTTTGACGCTTCCTTCAGACAGAAACTCTCCTTCCGTCCCTCAACATGGGCACATTCTAAACAGATTTGCATGCAAGTACAGTTCACATCTACTCACTAGCCTAGTATTTTATTCATTAAAGATTAATGAATCTAAAGTAGCCTTTTATTTATTGAGTTCCATGACTGGGTATCAACTACTAAGCCATCAATTTTGATGACGAAAAGAATTTTCTGTGTCAAGCACAAGGGATGGTAAATTGAGGAACAAACTTTTCCACAAACATCTCAAAGACAGCAACAACGAATTTCTTGTCAGAGTTACCGCTGGAAAAAAGTTATAATGCTTATAACCAAGTGTTCTATAGAAGTGGTAATATCTATTGTTAGTAAGCAGTGCATTCATCTTTGTCATGCAATTATAGGGTACGCATATTTATCTGCTTACCTTGACCGTTGTCATTCGCCTTGCACACTATAAAAACATATTTGAGCAGTGGTATAAGAGTGAGGGAGTATATAATCAACGACAGGGCTCCAATGACGTCCTCTGGATCACTGATTCCATGAGGGAAAGTGTTGTAGAACACATACAAGGGAGATGTTCCCAAATCTCCATAGACCACACCGAGACTCTGAAATGAAAGTCTAAGAAGCAATAGTGCCGAGAATTTCTGCAGGATTCAAAATTAATCAGCAATAAAAGTGGTGTAGCTTCATCAATTACAGTATCATTTCATCTCCTTACTACACCTACGCTATGTTCAGATACCCGTAATCAACAGTATGAGTGGATCCTGATTACTAACAATCAAGTCTCTAATAATCGTATCCATAAGATAGTCCATTCTAATGTGGACTAATTCAAGAATCTTATACAAGAAATTCTTAATAGGCACTTTACAAGAGCCCACGTTCCCAAAATTTACATATTGAGCCTGGAATCTAATATGATCTTGGGAAAGGTTGGGCCCAGGGACGGAGCTATGGCTAACGCATGGCACCCCCAGCTTTCATATAACTCAATTAGATACCCTACATAATATTCATCTTTCAATAAATCCCCAATAACATTTAGGCACCCGCACAATTTATAGAACTCGTCTTCAGATCAAAACCCAATAAACTTTAATTTAGTTTTATAGTGGTTCATGGAGCATATTTCTTTTATCTGGTAGTCTTACTACTCAATTGGATTACGAGTTCTACTATTAGTGCGACTTTTAATGTTCACCAATCACGAGAGGCCTACGTACAAACTATGAAGAGAGCACATACATATAGGTTGAGTTGAACGGCATAGCAAAGATTCATTTATCATTTTGTCATATTCCTTGGGATCGAACGGAATTGATTTTATTGTTCACATGCAAATTTAGTTCTGCATTCTAATAAGTTTCTTCTCACGACGGGGCTTTGAAAAACGTGCTTGGAAACCTAGAACTAAAAAATTCGTATCCATATGTGAAAATTTATGTCAAATGACTTGAATTCAGCTCCCCAAAAGCAAACTCCAGGCTTCGTACCTGGTTCGGTATCATCCAAGACCGCAATCACGTTCCTATTCCAATCCATTCCAAAGTTATGAATTATGGGGACCCAAAAGTAACAATCCCCAAACCCTCAAAATTCCTACCATTCAAACTTAGGCTAGGCTAAAACTAGTAACCACAAATAGCATAAGTGTAAAGTACATAAATAAATGTTACCATAAAGTTTTCCAAGCAATTAGCTGGAATTGCTTGGAAAATACTAGTAGCATGCATGCACTTAAATCATTTGTTCAGGACACACTAAACAAGTAAGCCAGACAATTCTAGTGAAACAAATAAAGTAGTAAAGAAATAGACAACTTTGACTAGGAAAATGAGAGAGAGAGAGAGACCTTTTCTCTATACATATTCTTGAGTCTTCCAGCCTCTTCATCCATGGGCTGGTCAAGCTTCTGTTCCAGAACCCACATGCTCCCTTTGTTTTCCGTTTCATCTTCTTCCATTTCCACTCTACTAGCCATTCAAAACTCCAAATTGATTCCAGTTCCACCCAGTTTCACCACCAGAAATCCAAAACCATGATCATTTCCATAGAATCCTCCACAACCCAATTCTCCCTTCAACTTATAACCGTAATCTGAAGAACCTTCCAAGAAAGAAATCTAAGAATTTAAGAATACATAAAATACTACTCCACAACGGTGGTACACGACAACAAACAATCAACGTAGCCCCATCCACATCTACAATTAACACATATCTCGGGAACCCATACGTAGATTTAGATAATTTCAAAATTGGGGTCAGCTGAAGGACCCAATCAATCTCAGCCACATAACCCCATATGATGCAAGAACCATGGGGTTTGACGACTCGGAGTCGGTTGAATTGAAACCACCAGGCGAAACCCAATACCCCAAACAAAATTGGCGCATAGCTGGAGATAGATAGAGATTAGAGAGAGAGATAAACGAAGGCTGCAAGCCTGCAACGTATGCTTTTCTATTGTTATTATTTAAATAAATTTAAACTTGATGATGATTGGAGGCTTTGAAGTTTGGACAGAGTCCTCATAATGGACAAAACAGAGCTATCTCACTCCTACATATCGTCCTATGGAGTAATTATTCAGTGGCCCGGATGGTGGCCCAAATTTTTTTCTCAATTACTTGAATTGCATATGCATTATAGTGGAAATCTAACAAATGTACAAGGAAAAAGAATTTGAGCGACGATGTGGCGGTGCCTCAGGACATCAAATAAGTTTTTCTTCCTATGAGACTTCAGGACAGTGACCCAAAATTTTTTCTACCACACATTTACTTGAATTTCATATGCATTACACCGAAAATCTCGTAAATGTACAATGAAAAAAGAATTTAAAGAACGATGTGGCAGTGCCTTAGGAACAACAAATAAATTTTCCTCCCCACGAGACTTTTCCCAATGATGCCACAGTTTCGGGTCGTACATTATGTTTTCTGTTATCTCATACGTGCACTTATGTTACCCCGCTTTGGTTGGTTAAAGTTGTTGAAAATTCTAACATATTCTGTTGTGGTCCCCAAACATAACAAGTAATCATTTGCTCTCATTTCTATTTCTTGGAGAAGGCCCAGGCTAGATCTTTTGTGAAGCACTGAATCATTTCCTCCGTAGTTGCACATGATTGCAAAGGGCAAGATTAAGTATTCTATTTTTTTTTTTTTGTGTGTGTGGGGGAAATAATATTCCTTTTGAAAGCAACAGAACGTGTATCTTGTGTTTGATAAGGCAAATTCTATTTGGATTTTGCTTCCTATACAAGTGGAGAGTATAGTCAATTGGGTTTTCCCCGTCATTTTTGCACATGGTGGAAAATAAGTCCATCAATAGTGGAAAGGGACCACACAATTTTTGGCACAAAATTTGACACTTCATCTCAGCCATACAAATTAAGGATTGAGATTAAACCACTTAAATGAGAACACACACGTAACCTCACCTAATCTCTCTCCCCCTCTCTCTCTCTCCCCAAGGGCTTTCACGAATACCCTCGGATCTCAAGACCTTCATCTCCGGCAAGGGACCTCATCGGCAATTCCATCTCCAGCGATGGAGATGGATGTCTGGAAAAAAAAAGGTTCAAGGAAGAATTGATGAGGTATTACAGACCTCTGCATAAAGAGGAGAAGAAGAAGAAAGTCTGGTGTTCCTCCACCATCACCATCGTCGGCCGGTCGACTTTGGTTCCACGGACGTTTTCCACTTCGATGTCTCCAAGTAAGTTCTCTTTTTTTATTGTCAGTGAAACTTATCTTTATTCTAAGTAGGCAAATGCTAAAGGGTATAGCACCGGATATGTGAGTCCGATTGGCCAGCTTTCCAATTCTCTCCGTACTGAACATCGTGGACAATGACATCACAAAGCACTTCTAACATATTTTACAAATTTACCCTTAATTTTGTAACTAATAACAAAATAACCAATAACCCAATTAGAAAAAGTAATGTGAGTGCCATTTCCCAAGCATTTCCCCCCCTTTTCCCCTCTTTAGACGCCATTTCCCCTGCCTTTCTTTTTCACCTTTTCTTCTTCTAAACTCTCTGTTTCTCTCATTTCCTAAACTTGTTTTGATCGATTGGAAGGTCGGAGAGCTCTCTATTACACTTGAGGTGCTTCAAAAACTCTTGATTAATCCCTCCTACGTGGGTCCTTTTCCCCTCGTTTTGTCCTTCCCCCTCCATTTCTTTTTTATTTAGAACCCTAGAAATAAAAAATTCGAAGGAGCTTAATCAATGGAAGAAGAATAGTTCGGTTGTGATTCTCCGACGAGGGTTTCGTCACGACGAACTGGTTTAGGCATTTGAGGGCAAGACAGTGGCTGGTGGCTAGGGTTCGCAGTTCAGACTTGTGGATTCGATAATGGGCATTTATTTCTCCTAGGCCAATTGATTTGTTGTCTGATTAGGTGATAATCTTTGCTTGATTTGCTTCCCTTTGCATACATATTTGCCTCCGTTTTTTATTTTTTTTCTAGATGAATGGGTGTTGATTGATTTGGTGCAACATTGGTAGTATCAATTTCTTGATTTCGATTATTGTTGTGTGCGGCTGTGTATGTATATACCTGTGTATATATGTGTTTCTTCTTTACAAAAAAAATGGTACATCTCTAATTTGTAGGATAATGGTGAACTGTGTGTTTAGGTATATGCCTATTGTGTTTCGATTATTGACATATTTATATCTCTAATTTGTAGGATAATGGATGGACAATTGTTTTCTTTTGATTTAAATGAGCTTCCAACCGATGAAGATGCAACATTTGTAGAATGTGGGCAAACCAAAAGTGATTGAGGGAGAAATGAATTTGATCCTTTCATTGGGGAATGTTTACACCGTTTATATAAAAAATACAATTAAAAAATTGAGTATTTGAGTTTTCAATTTGTTTGAACCGGTGCCAAGATCTTATTTTTTTTTTATCATTTTATCTTAAATGGTCATAATGAATTTTTAGCTCTAAGGCCTTTCAATGGGCACCCTAAGAGAGTCTTGAAACTACAACCAATTTTTCCGTTAGTTTCATTCACGGTGTGTGAACGATTTTACCAATTTGGAACATAAAATAAACTAGAGGGTTTATTTGGTCGCAATTGAAATTAAAGGAAAAAAATTGAGACAACCATAAAACTAGAGAGACGATTACGAAAATTTACCCAAAAAAATTCACTAAAGATGAAAAAGTAACAAACAACTGCCTTGTGGAGTTTAAGTGTCCTCTTCTTTGAATTATTTCAATATTGATCCATATTTTTATACTTTTTCGATTCATCTCGTCTCGATGAACGATACCTCGAAAAACTAAAAAAAAAGGTTACAAAAGTTAAAAATACCGAAATATATTCCTAACTTATGAGTTTAAAAAATTGCAGTAAGAAATCGAAGTGGGATTTGGGCTAGGGTGGGAACTTTGCTTTACTACATTTGTTGATACGAGAGAGAGAAAAGTATTTCTGTTAAAGGGGAAATTACCAGACAGTGGTAAGAGGGGCAAATAATGCTCCACTCATGGACCACTTTTTTCCAAATTCATCTAGATATGAAAAGGGGAAAAGAAATTGCCAATACATGGAAAGGACCACCTAAAATGACTATTATGCCCTCGAGTTTTTGTGAAATTGCACATACAAGAAATGGAGAAAACGAAATTCCCAGTGCATGAAACGGAGAAAAAGAAATTCCCCATACATGGAGTCAGTTTGTAGTTGAATCTGGATTTGGACCTAAGTTGCCCTCCTATGGATCTAAGTTGTCCCTTCTATGAACCTAAGTTGTCCTTTTTATGAGATCATGAGTTGATATGTAGTTGAATCTGGGTTTGGACCTAAGTTGCCCCTTTTATGAATCTAAGTTGTCCATTCTATGAGCCAAAGTTGAATATAGTTTTGGATCTAAGTTGCCCCTTCTATGGACCTAAGTTGCCCCTTGTATGAGATCATGAGTTGATATGGACGGACCTAAGTTGAATCTGGATTTGGACCTAATTACAAGCTTGAAAGATCTGGACGGACTGTCGGGATCTGGGGAAGAATTGTTCATATTTTCACGAAGATCTGAACACTTCTTAATGGTTTGTGTTTCGAAGATTTTTTTTTTTTTTTTTGCAGTTTGCTTCTTATAGCCGTACCTTTCATTCTTGTTCGGTGGAGGGCTGGTGGATTTGGGGGCTGTCGGGATCTTGTGGCGGTGGGTGGCGGCTATGGCGGGATCTGGTGATAGTGGAAGAGGCGGGGTTGTGGTGGTGTTAATGAAACTTTTTTTTTTTTTGGTATATCGGAAATTAGTATTAATGATGCTTATGATGTTATTTCACTCGAAGATCTGGTATATTCACTCGAAAATCTGGTGATGTTTATGATACTTATGAACCGAAGTTGTCCCCTATATGAACCTAAGTTGTACCTTGTATGAATCTAAGTTACCCCCAAAGTTGCTCGTTGTATGAAAATAAGTTGCTCATTGTATGAAAATAAGTTGCTCGTTGTATGAAAATAAGTTGCCCTTCATATGAAAAAAAATTGCTCGTTGTATGAAAATAAATTGCTCGTTATATGAAAATAAGTTGCTCCTTCAATCCAAAATAATTGGTACCCGGCTCTACTGCCTCCATGGCACAACAGCCCCTACCCACACAACTAAAACGACAACGTTTTGGTTTTAAAAAAAAAAATTTACTATCAATTTGCAATCCTATGGAGCAGAAACGTAATTATGAGAGCTCTAGAGACAAAATTTGACTGTCTCTTTAGAATAATATGATCAGAATAATAAGATCTTCACACCCGTTCAAACGGATTAAAAATTGGAGCATTTAATTTTTTAACCATATTTTTTAATATATAAACGGTCTTAAAAAATTAAGTGCTCAAATTCACTCCGTTTGAATCAATACAAAAATCTTGTTATTTGAAAAATTAAATGCTCCAATTTTTAATCCGTTTGAACGGGTGTGAAGATCTTATTATTCTGATCATATTATTCTAAAGAGACAGTTAAATTTTGTCTCTAGAGCTCTCATAATCACGTTTCTGCTCCATAGGAATGCAAATTGGTGGTAAAGACTTCATATTCCGCATCCTGTTGCTTCTTTGCTTGCTTTTCTCGATCCATCAAACAGCGCTAGAATTTCAGATTTTTGTTTTAACCAAAACGTTGCCATTTCGGGTTGCTGCAGAGCCACCGGGTGGAATAGGGCCAGTCAAATAGGACTAGGGTGGCAATTAATTGTTTCATTTTCATGACTTAAGAATTGCAAAAAAGTACACCATGGGTTGAGAAATAAGTGCCCCTGCGGCCACTGAAACCGAATTCCCCCTTTGTTAAAAGCAAAATGAAAGGCAATTGGCTAAAATTGTATTTTTACCCTCCCACCATTACGGCCTGTCAAAGACCAGATTCTGACAACACATCTTGTCATAGATGAAGTAATAAGGTTAAATTAGAAACACGTGCCTTCATATTGGACCATTGGAGTAATTGCTTAAGGAGGGCTATATAGCACCAGTGTCAGACCCTTCTAAGGGCATCAACACTAGGCTCATTTCTTCTCCTGTAAAACTATAATAACATGTAAAAGGAGAAAAAAGGTGATGCATCAGTCTCGCTTATTCATGGATTAGAGAAACGAACGCTACAGTTGCTTGGCTCTAGTAGTGAGCAACTATTCATAGGCTAACCAATACAGTATTTTATTATACTTTCAAGTGTTTGTCTTCGTTTCCCCACATGGCTCTGGCCCCACTTCTTTCTCAAGCACGAAAAGTTTATTAGATTATTGAAGTATAAATAAAATAATGGGTTTGATGTTAAAATAGAGAGTCTGATGCAGTATGCATTTTAAAAGTGACCAGCTAAAGTAGTAAAGTGGTCTTTTAAGGTGTAATTTGGTTTGAAATTTAAAAAATTTGATGCGGATTCTCTAAGTAGGGTGTATTACCGTGTTAGGCTATATTAGTTGCCAAAGCTATGATGAATTTACATGGTTAAATATATATAATTATTTTTAATTGGTAAAGAAAAACCTCATTCATCGTAAATGATACCAAAATGAAAACGAGTACAGTAGAAAAAGAAATGAATGAGAGAGCTTCAAAAATTAAAAAAATATACTTTTCTTGTGCTGCTACTTGCAAAAACTCAATTTACCTCTCAGTCTCACATTTTTGTAAAATAAAAAAGAAATAAGATGGCAATATGTCTACTTAGTACACTTTAATATTACAAATGATATAGGTACCGACCGGCCGGGGAGGAAAATTGCACTGATGGCCGTGCCGGACTGTCTCCGGCCATCAGACGGCCGATCCGAACAGTCCAAAAATTCTATAAAAAAAAATCGAGGGGGCCCGCGTGGGAATCAATGGCATCCGATGCGTGCAGAGTGCTTGATCTAAACACCTTACACGCATCGGATGGTGTTGATTCCCGCGTGGGCTGTCACGCCCTCTATTTTCAACATAAATATAATTGATTTCCATAAATGAAACCTCACAATAACCATACGATACCCAGAAGGGTTTAACGTTTCTACTTCCATAATTGTACCTTCTCGTCCACAAGTTTTCAAAAGGTTACATCATTGGCTCCGAGGCCCAAATATTATAAGTACGAAAGTAAAGAGAGTTACGAGTATTACAAATATCCTTGGTCAAAATAAAGTGAATCGAACTACATCACATCTTCCAAAAATAAAATCTATAAAAGATGTGGGTAATTCCTCGGTGTCAGCTTTCAAAAAGGAGATGAAGTCACGTACGAACAACACTTCATGCCGCTATCTTTGATCCGTACCTGAAAGTGATAGAAGGGTTGAGCAAAACATGTGCCCAGTAGAGAATTATATGCTCAAACTATATGAAAATGTGATGAATTATGCACCATGAATGCGTGAGTATTGACAGATACACCCAAAGTATGAATGATTACCAACAAGCAGCACGCTATAATCAGAGGATTCTAGACTTCACCTAAATGTCATTAACCGTTTATGACTCCCTCTAAATATAGTAATAAACTCACATCAATCCACATTAGTATATAAGCCATTCCAAATCATCTAATTATCCTTTGTACGATACCACAATCCTTCTCGTGTCCACATTTATCATCACAAAATCCCTTTATTGCAAAACCTTTCCTTTCTTTTAACCTGGAATTTCCCATCGATAATCACTTGGGTCACCTCGGGTCTATTTCCTTCGAGCATAGGGTCACCCCGAGTCTATTTCCTAAATAAAAATAATCACTTGGGTCACCTCGGGTCTAGTTCCCTCGAGCGTAGGGTCACCCCGAGTCTATTCCCTTAATAATGACCACTTGGATCATCCCTCACACTTTTCATAATCGTCATCATTTCATAAACAACTTCATCATCAATCTATTGGTCATACCACAAAACTTCAATCAACCTATACATAACTCTACAAACGTATATGTTCATGTTTTTTCATTAGTTTACTTATCCGCATCCCACACATCGTATTAAGCCCATATATATAATCCTATAATACTCTACCCATTTGTTTCTATGCTTGAACCTCATAAGATGAGTGTTCAAAGAATTGAAAGATTCGACGAATCATGAGGACATAAGTTATTATATCATCTCAAACAATTCTTTCACAACATTGATTCCTCTTCAAGCATTCTAAACAATCAACTATATCATAACATCGGCTAATGAATAAACACAAACCATTCCCCACGTATGTCACCATACTCTAAGTAACCTACCAACCCATAGTAACCATATGACGTACGACCCGCCTGTATCGATACTTACACCTTAGATAACGAATGTCATTGGGAACTAATAGTTCAACGAATCAAGAAGACAAGAGATCCTGCTAGACATGCTCACGTCTACCCATAATACTCACTACGACACCCCATATAGCCTACGGTACTCCTAACCAGCTTTACGATACATTTCCCATTTATAACGAAACTAAGATGACACTTAACGATTGTTTAAAGAGTGAAAACGATCAACGAATCATCAAAGGATGAGTAACCAAGCTTAGAAATGGTTTAAAGGTGTTTTAGAGGTGTTAGAAGTGATCGGGGGTCAAAAAGATGAAGTTTAGAACAAAGTTGAAAAATTGTCCCAAGCCAAAGGTATTGATACCTAGCAAAATGTTATCGATACCATTTGACCAAGAAGTGTTCCAGACGCAAGAGTATCGATAACAAGGACAAAAGGTATCGATAACATGTGATTTTCTGGATTTTGGAACACAGAGGTATCGATAACTATGCAAATGGTATCAATAACAGTTCAGTTCAGGAGATTTTCTGCAGATTTTTGAAACTATTCGTAACAACCAAACCAACAAGTTCAAGCATGATCAAAGCACAAATTCAACTCATAGGCATATAGAAAGAGTAAGAAATCCTTACCTCGAGTATCAAAGCCGAACCCCAACATGAGATCAAGCCTAGCTTCCAAAATCGGCACCGAGAGCAATACACCTCCACCGAGCTCTATCCGGCACAACCTGTGCTCCAAAACGCGTATAGAAAAGGGATTGAAGGTTGGTTCGTATGGGCTTTGAGTTGTTTTGGTGAAATTTGGGTGAAGGAGTGAGAGAGGGAGAGGAGAGCCGAGAAAGGGAGGGAGATCGGGAGAGAGATGGGTGTGGGATTTTTGATCCCCTACACACACACACACACACACACACACACACACACACATATATATATATATATATATATATATATATATATATATATATATATATATATATATATATATATATATATATATATATATATATATATATATATATATTCCTCCATGTCCAATCCTTAACACTTAGGCCCCGTTTGATAAATGGATTGGAGGTTGGGATTGGATTATGAAGGTGATGGTATTAGTAATACCTTGTTTGGTAACCAAAAATGGTTCGGACTAGTAGTCCGATGGGATTAATTGAGGGGGTATTAGGGGGTATAAAAAATACCCCGTGGGACTTGGTATTACGGGGTATTAATAATCCAATCCCAACTCCTTCACATTATCAATCCCTTTTCATTACCAATTTCTTCTAACAATCCAATCCCATCATCTAATCCCATCTCAAACAAACATGATATTAATAATCCCATCATCTAATCCCATCCCAAACAAACATACTCATTATCAATCCCATCTCCTTACCAATCCCATCTCCTTACGAATCCCAATCCTAATCCCATCTCCTTACGAATCCCATCCATCTATCACTGTTATCAAACGGGGCCTTAAGCCCCAAATCAAATAAATCCAACAAATCCCTCATTTATTCCATATTTTAACATTAATAAAACTTTTAAACTATTTCTGAAAATACGGGTCTCTACATGGGCCCCCTCAGTTTTTTTTATAGAATTTTTGGACGGCTCAGATCGGCCGTTCGGTGGCCGGAGACTGCCCGGCTCGGCCGTTGGTACGATTTCCCTCCTCGGCGGTCGGTACTCATAGCAGTACTCTTAATATTAATACTTTTTTTAATGGTCTTTAATATTAATACTTGAGAACCCAAAAAATTCACCATAAGCCTAACCACCACTTAACCCAATGAATAGCAGCCCAACTCAAATTAAAGTTGTCCTTACATTGTGGTATTTTTTTTTGTTGGTAAATTGAAAATTACCAATTCAAAACCCTGCAAAAAAAGAACCCGAGTGTTTCACCTACTCCTAAAAATCATCGGAGGTCCGGTTAAATCCAAAAGAACCCTGCTAGTCTACACTTGTTTCTTTCTTCTATCTCTATCTATCTATCTATCTATCTATCTATACTTATAAAAGAGTCCCGTGTTTGTCTACTTTTTGATTCCAAAAATACCCTAAATGAAGTGTTAATTTTGCACATTGACCACTGGTACCCTTTGACGGTTTTTGAAGCAAGAACCGGGGTTTGATGACAGTTCGAAAGGTTGGGAGTTCGCAGCTACTGTAGTACAAAGAGCGGGCCAACGTTGGTTAATTCATGCCGAAGCATATAGGCGTCCCACAACACATCCAAATGACGCAGCCCAAATACCCTCCATTTCTCAAGCACCCCACCGTCTCTCTCTCTCTGACTCTCCCCCATCTTCTTCTCCGACCTTCAAATGCATTTTTTGACTTTTATAAAGACCCTACCCTGGCGACATTCATCAATGAGACCAGAACCCAGTATTCGTCTTCAGCCATCTTCATGTCTAGCCCTTCATACAATTCTCATTGATACAACAAACCTCTTGGGACTGCCAAAGATTTTGCTGCCAACTATATTTGCAAAGTAAGTTCAAACTTTTCCATCCTCTTGTAGACACCCCAATTTGGCCTAACGATTATTTCAAGTCCCATCTTGGGGACCATCTTGATAATGAAATGGATACAGTGATTGCTGATTGACTTCTTGTGAACCTTATGACTTTCGGTAAGAACTTTTAGCCACTTAGAGGACCCAATCTAGAGCCAAATAACCTTTTAGACAGAAACATAGCATCTTAGGAAGATCCATCTGTCGGCCGTAACATTGATTACACGGCCACAACATCAATCCTTCACCCGTGAAGCCTGTTGCTTAAAAATCAATTACTTGGCCGCCATATCCTTTGCTTGGCCGCCAAATCACCTATTTTCCAGATTCTGGAACGTTCTGTCGATTGTTTGATCCAACTACGATACTTCCCGATGCGTTCGGGCTACGTTCATGGATCACCATGAAGAGTTTTCATTCTACAATTGCAATTTCCACCGTGCGTTTTGATTGGATGGAGTGAGTCATCCCTATACGTATATAAAGAGGGCTTCAGCTCCAAAATTAAGATACAATTCACTCTCGACTGCCACGAAACTCTGCCAATATCCACTCTCATATCCCCTCTACAAAAGCCCTAACCTTTTGAAGGCAGTCGCTAATCCAACGATCAAACCCCAAAGTTCAAACTCTAACCCTAGGGTTATCAAGAAGCAATCAGTCAATCCCACATAATTCGAAGCAATCAAGCTACTGAGGGATCAAGGTGGTGAGGCCTAAGGGGCTTTGGTTCAATTTATTTTCCATTATTATGCTTAATCGTAGCTTTCTGATCTTCTGTTAGTCGTAAAATCTGGTGTGAGGAAGAACATCGGTCGGACCTTCAATCCAACGGCCGATACATCAAACCAGGAGGATCCCTCGGCCGTGACATCCATTCACCGGCCGTGGGATCCATCTCTCTGGGACAGCTCGTTTGTTTTCTGCTTTTCTGATGCATGTTTACTTATCGTCTCGGCTCACCTTATTAACTATTTAAAGGCTTAATTAATCAGTTTATGTGTTAGAATTACATAGAACATGTTTTAATCTTATGTCAAGCAACTATGGGCCAGTCTCACGACTGGGCAGAGAGGGGTGCCTTACACCTTCCCTTCATTGTACCTTTGGCTCCCGTGCCCAGAATCTCTATCTATTTTTCCTCGTTTTCTTAAACTAGGTGGCGACTCTATTTTGATGATAACCGCTATCGTGTGGTGATGTTCCTAGCCATGAGAATGTCCACGATTTTGGTTTATGAAGCAAGCAATCAATCAAACAGCAACGATCAATTTGTATGGCGATGCCCCGCTCCAGGGAGGTGTCTACACCTATTTCCCCAATCTTCATCAAATACAATCTACATTAGTAGAGACTTTGGCAAGGTATATCTCTGCTCTTTAATGGATGTCAACACTGATAAGCACCCAATAATACCATTATAGGTGCGCTAAGTCCTTAGTTTTATCGTATTTATGTTTATAAAGTTAGTATTTTCTTTGATATTGCACATATGTTTTTAGTGTTTTCAGGTAAATTGTGTGAATAAGGCATGTTTTGACGCAATGAATGGCCCGAGTGCATCCAAGTACCCGAGGAACCAAGGAAGACCCTATCGGCCTCTGAAAATCTGTCTAAGTATAGAAAAATGACTTTCAAAAAAGCATCGATTTTCGAGATAAAAAATGGCGGTAATTGATCCTTGAATTTTTCTAGGTGCAACTTCAAATTTGCAAGGTTTCATTCGAAAAGCAAGGTTATGTTTTGAGCCATTTTCTCTATATAAAAGCGTGCTGTTTTCTGTTTTACACTAAAAGTTGGGGGTCAACATTTTGATTGGATTGAAATATCAAATTTTTGGTAATGCCATTGTTTCCAAATAGGGGGTACTTCCTTATTTTCATTAAATAAATTAAAGTAAAGAAAATATAAAAGAAAGGTTTAAAATGCAATCTTTACTTAAGTTTAGGGAATGAAAATAAGATGCTGTGAAAGCTGTTGGGTGCTGTGGAAGCTGCTGGGAGCTATCAAGTGCCGGACCATTAGAGCTTGATATCGGTACCATCTGATACCTCCTATCGGTACCGAGCAACTTAGAACGACGCCCCTAAGCACTTCGGTATCAGTACCTACTCATTCAATCTATCGGTACCGAGAGCATTACCGAGGTTCCAGCGATAGCAGTAAACACTTTGGTATCGGTACTATGTTTCTCTTTCTATCGGTACCGAGTGGCCTAGCACAACAGCTTAAGGTGTTTGTTATCAGTGACGAGGGCTTCGGAGGGGATTTTTGAAGCATCTTGGGAATATTCCGTGCGAAAATCTTGGAGACTATAAAAGGCGTGATGTCACTTGTACAAAGGGAGATTGTATTGCATATTATTAGATCTGGCCTAGATTTTGAATTACTTTTTGTTGTTCTTCATTTCCAGCACTTATTATTTAATTTTCTGCTTTAAGTAATTAGTTTTTGCTACTTTAGTCTTCATTAAAGTTGTAGACAATTTTCCGATCTATCATATTATCTAGTTTATTTCATGTGTTGTTATTTCAATATGTTCGGTAGATTTTTGCTTGCTTTTATCTCTATGGATATGAGTGAGTAGTTTTCTAGGGCTAGGTCATGGGGTGATTAGCACCTCATGGCTTGAGTAAAATTGCATTTTTCATTGTAAAGATTGAATCTTTGGTTCGAAAATCGATGTGTAGTTCGGGTTTGTTTGTCAAATTGCTAAGGTGTTAACCTCATTGATCATGTGTAGGCAAGAGCGTTGCCTACTTGCCACACATGATGCTTGGAGCTCTGTCGCTCGAGGCGTTTGCTAAATAAATTCTAGAGCTAACTTGATAATCGAACTATTTATCTTTCGGGTTAAGAACCTTAGTTGAGTATCTTAAACCGTGTGACTGGGTGAGGAACGTAATTTGACTTGAGTCTTGGGCGTTAGTGATTCCTAGAACTAACCTTCCTTTTTCCTAGTTAATTCGCCGTTTAATTTAGCCTTTTAATTTCCACCGCATAAAGTAAAACAAAGTTGACTGTCTTAAGGCCGAAAACCTTGCTTACTTCTACAAATCCAATCAAGCCGTATTAATTAATCCCGTGGGTACAATCCCGGTCTTATGGATTATTATGCTTCAAATGACGTATTTACCCTACGCTTGGGGTGATCATATTTCAATATATAGACAGACGAAGCTAACACCTACATTAGACTTATCCGTTAAAAGGATTTCAATTGTTGATGTTTTGCACACCAATTGTTCGATGAAATGACTCAACATTTTTGGGTGCTGAATTTTAGGGATTTTATTTCCCTTGGTGTGAAGTGACCACAAATTAGCCTGTTTTAGTTATAAGTATTTTGGGTTTTGGCTTCGTGTGGAGCAAGCCCGACTCCATTCCCTTAAACTCATAACCAGTACCTGGTTGTTTATGTTAGGTTTACCCTCTAATTGACTGAATCTACCATGTTTTTCCTCCATCAATCCTATCTCAGAAGTGGAGTTTTATATTTGAAAAGTGAGTATTCAATGCTGGATAAAGCATGTTGGTTATATATACTAATATATATATAAGTACAATGGGTACTAAAAGATCTAAGACTTTCTAGGTTATTAAGATTTTCTAAATAAAATATTGAAATACAAACATGGTACTTTTACAATATAATATATATATATATATATATATATATATATATATATATATATATATATATATATATATATATATATATATATATATAACCATGTACCACATAATCTAGACTAGATATGTCAAAATCTAATATCTAATAAACTAATCTATACTTTCAAAGTACCAATTCCTATATTATTAACCTAATGTACTAATTCTATTTTAATGGATTTAACACATGAGAAAATCTACTAATTTAATCAATACTAGTACTTGATTGTGAAGACTAACTATTATCGAATGGATAATGGTTTCTCTAGCGGTTATTAACCAATGGGTAATGATGGCAAGGACTTTAACCTATTGTCCAATGAGTAATAATTCTCCTAACGGTTATTATCCAATGGGTAATGTATTTACTTGGAATAAAGTATATATATACTTTTAATCATGTGTATATATCCCATATAATACTATATTCAAGTACTAATGAAATCTAGATAAGTACTTTAATGATTAAACAAAGGTTTTCCCTTTTGTCCAATGGGTAAAGCTAACCCTAACATCTATCGTCCAATGGTTAATAGCTAAAAGGTTCAAAGGGTTCAAAAGGTTCATTTAGGGTTTACAAGCTCAAGGGGTTCAAAAGGTTCAAAGATCAAAGGTTCACAAGGTTCGTAAGGTTTAAGAAACGAACGGCGATTAGGGTAAACGATCGTCAAGCTAACTTAGTTGGATAAAAGCTAGCTAAGCTTGCTAGGTAGGATTTCTAGCCAAGATGTGGGATCTTAAGACTTAACCCTAGGAACGACGGGAAAATCGGCAGTTAAACGACGATTAAAACTTAATTAAGATTTTCGAATATTAACAACGAAATTTTTATTTAGTAAAATCAGAGTTGTTACAAATCTCCATGTGATTTGGGACAAGATTATAGTAAGTTTAGCTCTAAGACTTCCTATTTTTATTGATTTTTAAGTTTAACTATGACTCTCTCTCTCTCTCTCATTTTGACTTGACTTAGTTTGTTTCTTGTTGTTCTTCCTTTTTCTATCAGGGATGGAATGATGCTTTTGAGATACTACTGATGCTACTAATATAAGACAGGATGTGAAAAAAATGAGTAGCAACCACTTTTGTGAAATACCATGCTGGTACTTGGAATGTAGAATTGGTACTTGCATTTTATAATCATTTAGAGTTGGTAGTTGCATTTTATAATCATTTAGAGTTGGTGGTTGCATTTTATAATATAGTCCTTCAAATTTTCCTTGCATTTTATAATCTGTGTCTCGCATCTATCCTTTGTTGGGTCTGATAAACTTCATATTCTGATGGTTATGATGGTTCTTTTGCTGATACTAGTCTAAATGTGCTGGTTCTTTTGTTGATCTTATTAGCAGGAGTTGGAGTTGGAAAGCTCACAACCTTACTTATTTGCACTCTGTAACGCAATCCAGATTTGAACTCTGTAACTAGGCTAGCTCAAGCTTTTTTTTTTTTTTGATCGGCTAGGCTAGCTTAAGCTTTTGAACTCTTTCTTTTGTGCTGATGGGGAATGTCCCACTTGAATTTTATTTATTTTGCTAATGTGAAGCTGGTTACAAAATGTAAAAAGGCAAAAAAGCAGCTGTTTTGAAGACACCAGAAAAACTTTTCGAAGTAATATGTATTTTTCTTTCAATTCTAGAACATCAGTTAACATATGGACATGTGTGGAGGTATATGAAAACAGAGAGATAGAGAGAGAGGGGGGAATCAATGATAGAGAGGAATCCGTGTCATGTCGGCGTATTTGAGTTGTGTTGGTGTATCCATATTGTGTCGGCGTATCCATGTCGTGTCGGCGTATCCGTATCCATATCGTGTCGGTGTATCTGTGTCGTGTCGGCATATCCATATCCTATCCGTGTATCCGTGTCATGTTGGCTTATCCGTATCATGTCAGTGTATCCATATCGTGTTGGTGTATCCGTATCATGAGAGTAATCAATGACAGAGAGGAATCCGTGTCATGTCGGCGTATCTGTGTTGTGTCGGTGTATCCATATTGTGTCAGCGTATCCGTATCGTGTCGACATATCCGTATCGTGTCCGTGTAGTGTTGGTGTATCCGTATCATGTCGGTGTATCAGTATCATGTTGTTGTATCCGTATCGTGTCAGTGTATTCATATCGTGTCGGTGTATCCGTCTCAGCCCATAAACATATACTCCATAGCATTTTTTGCTCCAGTAGAGAATAGAAACCATTGCCTACATTATTTTTGAACTAGTAAAGCAAGCAATTGACTGACATTAATCAAAGCCTACACTTAGACTTCGGTCTTGGTTGACATCTTTTCAGTCATGTCCCAAATTGTTTCCATTTTGTATCCTATTTCATGTTATGATATACCGTTTTCATTCACAAAGATTCATGTTCATGCAACTAGAATTCAATTTCAGTGGAGAATATGTTTTTAGCAATTGTATTAGTAGAAATTCGTACCATTCTCTCATTCATCAAGAAATTTCTAACTTTAATAGGTTACAAAATCAGGACCTTAAACAAGGTAAAGCAAGATTTAGTTTCCCATAACAGGAGAAACACTTGAAATTCCATAACAAGAGAAACACTTCCATCGTGTGAAAACTGAAAATCCCATTACAAAAAAGATAACATCTCATTCCTTAACAGCACACAATGGCTAATTTTCGGCACGATTGGGCCGAACAAGCTGTTGTGGCTAAAATCAATCTTCGAAAGCTTGGATTGGACCCGAAAACTCGTTCCCATTGAGTAGAAGCTTCTAAACGCCTGAGAAGTTTCAGATACACGCCCGTAACAACCCAATGATTCTTATAAGAAAAGCTGCACCACTTTCATTATCATCTGAATGGAAGTCTCAAAACTCAATTCCTCTTATCTAACTAGACTCTCAATGCAATGAAACGAACTGTTTAATGTCACTCTGGACAGAGGCATTCAAATCCTCCTCAGCAGCAAACTGTTTCTCTTCACCCTTGTTGTTCACAACAATCATTGGCTTGTCACCAAGACCAGCAATGACCTTGAAGGGTCATAGCTTAATGTCACTTTGCACAGAGGCATCATTAAATCTTCTCCCGATGAGACGTTTTGCATCTGAGAAAAAACAAAGAACCACGAATAAGCATATTTAGCAATCTTGCGTCACAAAAACATAAATCCAATAATCCAGCCAGAAAAATAAAGCATTGAAAGAAACCCTCTTTTTGGTAATTCAAGGTCATCTATCCCCCACAAAACAACATGGATTAATGAAATACTCCAACCATACGTACTCCAGCCAACTTCACTCCAGTCATACAGATTTATCTTCTCGAAAAAAATACATTTGTTGGTTGCAAATTTGCAGTTTACTAATACCTCAAATGTTCCAATTGTAGTTCACCAATGACAAAGGGCATATTTTTGTCTCAGTACATCTGAAAAAGGAAGTGAGACACCCATTTGATTCTTCTAGGCATGGAGTGCTAAAACATAACCGGACATTGAAAAGAAGCCTAATTGGAAAAAATAATGGGACAACATATTTGCTCAAAACTTGTATAAATCAGAAGGTAGTTATGAAATCTGAAAAAAAAAAAAGAAAAAGAAAAAAACCACCCTAATTGGAGAGGCTTAGAAAACCCTAATTTTATGAAATCGAGGAAAAACAAAAACTAATTTTTGTGTGTGCACATTAGTGAAAGAATCAAATATAGATTAATGAAGAGGGAAGTGGGAGAGAGATACCTGTGAGAGAGAAGAGATTGTGGTGGTGTGTCGGTGCGTCAAGAGAGGAGTGTGTGAGATGGAGGAGAGAAAAGAGAGGAGATCGTGGTGGTTTTGCGTCGATGGTGGCGGGGGAGCTTTGGGGTGACCGTCGATGGTGATAGTCAAGAGAGGAGATCGTGTTGGGTGGGTGGCTCATTACATCTATACAAGCTAAAAATAGACACATACGAATATGACATAACTTGACAAAAAAAAAAGGAAAAAAAACCGAAATGGTCCCTGTAGTTAAGTGTTTGTGTCAACTTAGTCCCTGTAGTTCCAATTGGCTCCATTTACACTCTGTACTTTCCATTTTGTTCCGATTTGGTCCTATTGCTAACTTCCGTTAGTCCGCCGTTAGTCCTTTAACTGCAAAATGAAATGGCCCCCTTTTTGGGGGTTAAAACTGTAATTCTTTTATTCCCCTCTTGCCCTAATATAACTCTGAATCAAAACACAGCTCATTCTTCCATTCTCCATTGATAAGGGGGCACTTGAGAAAAAATTTGGTTATATTTTTTTGCATAGTACTGAAAATGCATATAAAACCATGTCCAAAAGTCACAACATGATATAGATCCAAAAGTCACAACATTATAAAGAACCAAGTCCAAAAGTCAGAATATTACATAAACTCAGTTCCAAATTTAGCAAGTCATAACCTAGTACATAGACATAACAAACCACTCAATTAGGTTACAATAAACCTAACTTAACAGCCCAAGTGGTTACAAAAAATAGTGCCCTGTCATTCCTTTCATTTACCTACATTTGGCCCATGCACTGATTCCTGACTAGGAATGTTGAAGTTTGAGTAGTCCCACATTGGTAACAATGGCATGTTACTGATCATTGCCTTTCCTCCTCTACCTTTGGCTCTTCCTCTACCTCTTCCTCCACCTCTGCATCCATCTCTGCCTCGACCCCTACCTCCACCAGTCTTCTCATTGCCTTTGCCACTTGATCCAGCACCTAGTTCAGCTGTCACTGCACTCGGTCCAGCACTTGGTTCATTTATGATGATACCTCTGGCTCTTCCTCTAGCTCTTCCCCCACCTCTTTTTCCTCCTCTTACTCCACCAATCTTCTCCTTGCCCTTTGCTGTTATTGGAATAGTACCAGTTGTTGTCACTGCACTTGGTGCAACACTTGGTTCATTTATGGTGATGCCTCCATGACTAAGTATAGGTGGTGCAAAGCTTGGTGTATGTGTCTGCAACATTGGATGCATAAGTGTTATTAAAATCAAATTAAATGTGTAAACATTGGATGCATTACATAGAATGAAAAAATGACACTATCATACATACAGGCAAATTGGTTTGTCTGGTTCCTTTTTCAGCAACTGGACCTCCTTTGCATCCTCTTTTGTTGTGTCCCAATGTTCCACAAGTGCTGCAAGTGGTTGTGGTGTTTCCCCTCTTCAACTTGGTTGCATTTGCATCCTCCGATTCCTCTGGCTGCTTCCTCCTTGCCTTCTTAGGCCTCCCTGGCTGCCTTCTACATTTTGGTGGTATGATGGGGGGTTGCCCAGTTCTAGGCCACATCTCACTTCCATTAATAGGGTATATGATGGGCTCATAACTAGCCATATATGTATCCTTTCTATACCAGTGTGCCACATAGTCTATTGGCTCTTCATGGTTGGCATATATGGCTGATATAGAATGAGGGCATGGAATTCCACTTAATTGCCATTTCCTACAAGTGCATGTCTTTCTCTAAGGTCCACAACAAATTGGGGTCCACTGAAGCAATTAACCTCGTAGATTTGTTCACCAGAAATTGAAGCAATAC
The DNA here is from genome assembly GCA_025413875.1 of Rhododendron molle. Classification (NCBI taxonomy): domain Eukaryota; kingdom Viridiplantae; phylum Streptophyta; class Magnoliopsida; order Ericales; family Ericaceae; genus Rhododendron; species Rhododendron molle. Next base: position 36,444,886 of record CM046389.1, on the reverse strand, counting down.
ATTCAATTGCTTGGTCCTTTTTAATATTCAATTTGCTCATAATGTTTGGGCACAAGACTTGAGTGTGTCCCCTCATTTTTTCCCTTCTGAACTGTAGCCTTTTCATTAGGTAACATCTAATGGCTTCTAACATTGGCAAAATTGTCTTTCCCCTTGGTTCCAAAATATTGCTATTGAAACATTCACACATGTTATTGTCAAGAATATCACAATTACTACAGGTTTTAAAGTGAGATCTTGACCAAAACCTGGCATTAGTTTCACACAACCACTTGAATGCTGCTTCATCAGTTTCTGCCATCTCCTTCATGTGAAATTCAAACCTTTGAATGTAAGGTGCCTTGGCTGCATTGAACATGATTTCCTTCAAATGCAAACCCCTATGCAACTTTCTGAAATTGTTGTAAAGGTGTCTGATACAGTATCGATGTTCAACATGGGGCATAACCTCAGCAAGTGCAGGTAGCAAACCCATAAATCCTCTCAAATCTCACCTGGTTACCCCTTTCTTCATCTTGAACAACCTTCAATAGTATTGTGGTCGCTGGATTTGTCCTCCTTATCTCAGCACAGTAGTCCCAAAGCTTTGAATATTGATCCATGTGATTCCCCTCAATTAAGTTAGCAGCTTTCCTTTTGTCCTATATATCTGACTCCTTGAGACACCCACTTTATGATCTCTTTGGACAGCTTCTTTAAAGCTCTGAACTGGTATGGCTGGGTTGGACTTTAAAGTCTCCAAGTATTTACGTGACAACCAAGTCGAGGTCACATGTTTATTATAAAATACCCTACTACAATTGTGTTCAGGTTCGTAGGTTCTCACTTGAAATGATGGTAGACCTTGCATTTTAGAGGCTTGTAATGTCCACCCACATGGTGACTTTTTCTCTTCTTTTGGGGTGTATGGTGGCCTACAAATGGCCCTAACCCTTATGCTATCATTTTTCACAAATTTAATGGCTTTACAAGTTTTGATAGCATGTTCTCTAACAGCATCTTTGAAAATCTTACTTGTCCCAAAAATCATTCCAACCTTAAATTGAGGGTCAACCATGTCAGCTTTGCTATTAAATTCGTAGAACCTTGTGTTTTCCTTAGGTCTGCTATCTTCATCTGATGAACTTGACCCATCAAGACAAATCAATTCATCAGAATTCATTTCATCACCTGCAGTATTATGTTCATGTTCACTTGTCATTTCCTTCCTCTTTCCTTTCATCAAACCAACCCATTCAACATTCCTATCCACGTTTACATCAAACAACCTATCATCCTCACTAAAATCATAATCTGAGTCCTTAAACTCCTCTAGCTCACTAGACTCACTTCCTGAGTCATAGTCTTGTTCTGAAATTTGGTATACCTCCTCAAATGGTTCTGAAATTTGGTATTCCTCCTCAAATGGTTAAAAGTCTTCCCACATGTTCTGCTCAATAATTGGGACCTCCACATTACTTTCATTCCTCAAACTTTCTTCACGTACAACACGTTGTGGCTTGTACACGGTTAGAACCATTTCAGGTCTCTCTACCACATACACATCAATAATCCTATTGGTGTCGTAGACCCACTTCACCATTCCCAAAATGTCTTCGTCTTGTTTCAATTCAATTAAGCCATAATTCAAATCCCTATCAGGCACCTGATAAAAATATTGTATTTGTCCTGTGTACCCTAACATTCTTGTCATTTCTCTTAAGTCAACCATTCTCAATTTTTCCACATGTTGATTATCAAAATCCACTTGATGCATTGCTTTGGTATGTTTTTGTATTTTTGTTAGTTTCGCAGGAATAAAGTGAATTTTACGCTAAGATTGGATTGCGAGGCCTTGAAGCCGGACTCTCAATGCCGATGGATAATATTTAGAGTTAAAGTGCAAATTTAAAATCTGTTTGGTGTCAAAGCAAAATCGGGCTGATGGAATTTTTCAAGTTCCTAGATAAAATAAAGCGAGAAGCATTGGATCAATTTTCTGCTAGCCTTTGCACGTGGGTGTGGCTGGAAATTATCATGGGCTAATGATGATGGGCCATGGAAAAATGTTGACTCGGCTAGAACAAAAGGAGGAATAGGCTTTACTCCTATATGCTGAGAATATTATAAAAAGGGAGGTAGCAGCAGCTTTTGAGGGAAAAAAAGGCAGGAACAGGGAGATGGAGAGCGCTACTAAGAAAATGGTATAGCGCTACCGAGGCAATCCAAAGTCAACACGCTCCAGCATTGGTCAACGGACGTCAGCACCTTAAGGGGTTCGGTAGCGCTACTGGATTTTTGGTGTAGCGCTACCGAGGGGCTTAAAGGCCAGGAACGATGCCGTTTTGGTCTACGTCGGTTCCAATTCCGATTTTGTTTTGGTTTTTAATTGTTTTAATAGGGTTTAATATAAATACTTCGTTTTAACTTAGAATTAGGGTAGATTTTCATTCCAGATTTTTACGTAGCAGCTCTCTTTTAACGTTGTTTCTTTTCCAGCACTTTACATTCAAGCTTTGCAGATTTCATTCCTGAACTTTAATTTCCGTACTCCGTTTCAGGTTTTGTTATTTATTAAAGTTGTTTATCTCTCCGTACTCTTCAATAATCTCCTGTTTTATTTTCTGTTTCGTGCAATAGAGGTCATGGACCATATTAGGGCTTCGTTTTCTGTTATTTCAAGCATGCGCGAGTAGTTTTCAAGGGTGCGGCCGCAGGACAAAGGCATCCTGTGGCTAGTTTAATTAATGTTTTTACCTCGGGTACGAATTAATTTAATTTTCAAGCAGTTTTGGGATACGAAAACCTTTCTAATAAACAAAACCCAAGTATCGTCGGATTTCAAATGCACATGGGAGCTGGTGACAGGTGGTGGGCATTTATTAGGAACCCTTTTCCCTATTCTAAAATCAATAAATTGAATAATTGTGTCCCGAATAAACATTGGTTAGGCTAGTTGCAGACGCTGGGTTCCCACGGCTGTACTCTCCCTTTTAATTCATCGTAAATCAATTCCATTCATTTAGTTAGTAAATCAACTGAATTGCACAAGGGGTGGCTACCTAAGAGCCAAGCAAAAAGTAAACCCATTTCCACTAGGCTATTCTTTCCGTCTCTGTGGGTTCGACTCCGGACTTCCGGAATTTATTATGTTGCACTGATAACTAGTCCTATGCTTGGGGCGACCCTAGTTTTAGGTACCGAAATCGGTCAAGCACCTGTGTACCCTAACATTCTTGTCATTTCTCTTAAGTCAACCATTCTCAATTTTTCCACATGTTGATTATCAAAATACATTACATCACCACGCAAATATGAAACATTTGGAGAATAACAGAGTGCCCCACCATGATGCACTTTTACAGTAAAAAGGTCTCCTTTTGGATCTGAAAACACCATAAAGACAAAGGTAAACTTAAGTCAGGTAGGTTTGCTGTGGGAACCACGTCGTAAGGCATGGAAACAGGGACCACAAACTGGGGACTATCAATCTTTTGACCATTATGCAAAACACATCCAATATATACATAATCTATGCATATAATATTGATAGACAATACAAAAGACGTGGACATAATAAAATAGAAGCACTGAAAATTTGTGCCATAAAAGCAAAACAAAGTTTTTGATCAGAACATTTTTCCATTGTTTATTAGTCCAAAAACTCACCATATTCTACCATTTTTTCATTGAAAAACAAAGTATTTGAGCGGAACATTTTTCCATTGTCTATTAGAGTCGAAAAACTCACCATATTCCGGCATGTTTCCGTCGAATCTGCAGCAAGCCATATCTGGTTCTTCCATCTCTTGAAGTTAGCCAAGGAGTTGAATGTTCTTCTGCCGTCTGCTTCAAAATGAGAAGTCCAATCCAGCGGGAAACTAATTAGGGCAACGGGAGAATAAGAGAATCACAGTTTTAACCCCCAAAAATGGGGCCATTTCATTTTGCAGTTAAAGGACTAACGGCGGACTAACGGAAGTTAGCAATAGGACCAAATCGGAACAAAATGGAAAGTACAGAGTGTAAATGGAGCCAATTGGAACTACAGAGACTAAGTTGACACAAACACTTAACTACAAGGACCATTTCGGTTTTTTTCCCAAAAAAAAAATATGTAAAAAACGAGCCAAAGACATTTTAAACAGGGGTTAATACTTTATTCAAGTTGGTCCACTTTATATAATCCCCAGGAGATAATTAATTTGCAATGGATGTCTCAACCAATTTTGACTACAAATGTCGGCCTCTGCCACTGTGGATGATAGAGAAATTCAGAATGGATCAAGATTTAATACACTCTCCTTTGCTGAAAGAGGGTTCTGATGCAACCGTTGACACTCCATCAGAGGATGATCAGATACTTGCTACAATTAACCTTCAACTAGCCCAAGAAAAAAAAAAAAACAAAAAAAAACAAATTCAAACATTTAGTTCCATACCATCCACCAAATACCCTTTTCACTCGGATTTGCCAATGACATTAGTTTTCTAGTAACAGTTACTTCTTAAGTTTTAATTTCATTACTTCACAAACAGTGGCGAACCCAGGAATTTCATATATTTTGGGCGCCTATTATTCACATTCTAAAAAAATATTTTTATGTATGTATACCACTAAATTATCATTCAACCATTAAATATTGATCACTCATTCTATTTCGCAACTAATTTTTCACAATATTCATGGCTGAAAATACATTTTCACTATTTTGACCAATTGGTGAATTTCGTCACTATTTTGACCAATTAGTGAGGGAAATATTTTTCATCCTTAAATGAGTATATTGGTGATGAAAAATTAATTTTGTTGCCAAATTTTAGTCTCTAAATGTACCAATTGGCAAGAAAAATATTTTTTGTCACCAAAGGTACCCATTCTTGGTAACGAAATATATTTTTCGTTGCCGAAAGCATCAAATATGGTTATTTTTTTGTCTCCATATTTATGCTTTCGGTGACGAATCGTAAGTTTAACTTTTCATCGACCGAAGGAAAGGTCAAACCTTCTCTTTCGATTTCGATAGTTTCATATCAATAATAACAAAAAAATGAAAGAGGAGTACTTGAATTACAGAACCACTGCCGATATATAATTGATGGAGCTCAGCTACCAAAACTCTCTCTACCTAACTACTAAGATATACGCCCATCTAAAATATGAACGGTTCAAATCACCGGAACAAAATTCAAAATGAGCAAAACCTCGCCGAGGGTCAACAAAAAATACTCTCCCAACTTGTTAAACTATGATTAGGGTGATAAATATGAAAAAATACCTATGTAAAGGGATAAAACTTACGTTTTTCCCTCTTTTTTTTTTTGTTGAAGTTTAATACGTAGCTAGCTACAAGCAGCTTGGGGGCACTACTACACCCAAATTGCTTCCTGCAGCATTGACACAAGAAGATTTTGCTGGTAGACTCGAGCCCTCAAGATTTATATCTTGTAATATTATCCCGCTGCATGGCTGTTCTTTACTGCAATCGAATTCCATTGCGACTTGTGTCGCTGATGACCCGTGAATGTCCTGATACGTCACGTTGCTAATCTTCACACCTGAAACCTGTCCATTAAAAAATTTAGTGGCAATGATTTTGATATGCATGCTTTTCCACCTGTTTAAAAAAAAAAAAAAAAAGGGGAAAAAAGCCTTCGATGTGGAAATACCATTCCATCCTAGGCTGAAGAGAAAAACAAAAGACACTGTTTTCGCATTCTCTCTCCTTCTTAATTTTTTTTAAAAAAAATCATCTTTGATAAGATATAGTTTATAAAATGTTTTCGAAACACTATTCCCCTCCTTGGGAAGAGCAAAAATCAATAGCTTTAAAGAAAGGGAACAACAGAGTTAAGGGATGTTAATTAGTTACGTACTTGATTAGGGCAATTGTGGCCTCCCGGGCAGTAATTTTGTTGGATAACGATGGGATTAGCGGCATTGACCATGGTGATGTGCTGGAAGAGGACACCGTTAACAAATCCATTGCTGGGTTTGGCCCAAGTCTTTATTCTCACCCCGTTCTGTGTACCCGTGAACGTAACCGTTTTAACCGTCACATTGTGAACACCACTTTCTTCCAGGGCCCATCCTAGACTCCCGATACTGCAAACAATATTAGACATCACATGTGTTAGGATCAACAGATCTTGATCTATTAAGCATGCAACAGATCTTTAGTATAGATACATGAAAACGGATCACAAATTGATTTTTGCTCTCCCAAGGAGGGGAATAGTCGAGGTGCGCGTAAGTTGACCCAGAACTAATTATTCGGTGCCCTTAGGGCACCACCAGGCAATGTCTTAGATAGAGACGGGATCAAGATTTTACCCTAACTTTGGCGAAATGTATATTATACGAGAGTCAAAATTAAGATTTGGTAGTTTTTTGAGTAATTAGAAGGACCATAAGGAACCCTTTTTTTATGTCGAATACTAGTATACGAATTACATGAAACTAGAAACAAGCCAACAATCATTACAAACCCAATCCTACGACTAATTAAGAAGCTTCCTACGATTGTTAGAAACAAGCTAACAATCTTATTCATGAATGAAACTTCCTTATAATGGATTTTGTAATTAATCACTATTTATTTGACAAAATAAAAGACATATATATTTTTTTTGAGAAAATAAAAGACACATACTATTAAGAACCTTGAATTTCTTGGTGTATTCCAGAGTCCTTGATGTGAAAATCGGATAAAACTCACACGTACGGTACCCGAGTCAATGTAACCTAGCTAGGAATGGAGCATGCATGCATATCAATCCTTCTTACCTAATACCATGTCCAGGGCCGCAATTGATCTGCTCAATCCACAAATTGGTAGTGCCCGGACCGATCGAGATGCAATCATCACCTGTAGCGATATTGGAGTTCATAATCGTGACCTCGGATGACGAAGCAATGTGAATTCCGTCCGTGTTAGGGCTATTGCCGGAGGCCTGCACCGTCACTCCTAGTACCTTGACATTGTTGCAGCGGTTGATAACAATGTGGAACATCTGACTGTTTACTGATGTTATTCCCCTGATCGATATGTTGTCCGAATTGGTGAATTCTAGCGTCTGCAGTTACATTCAAAAGGGGAAGCAATTGCTACATCATTGTTCCAAAAAAAACAAAAAAATTGAAAATTAACCAAACAGATTAAAATAAAATAAAATTCATTACACTTGATATATTTGTCAAAAATGCAGTGAGATAAATTAGCTATGCAAAATATTTAGGCAATAAGAAACCAGTCAAGAAATATTCATTAAAGCTCATCTTGTATTTTGTTTGCTCTCTGTTTTGATATGGATTCACTGTTGTCTGAGTTTGAACTGCATAAAGCATTTAATAAAATCTCATTTATTCAATTGTTTTTGTAATGGTTCAGATTTGTTGAAAGATCATGAGATTTTTAAGAAATTACACTGAGGGATTTGACTCCTCCCGTTGGAGCTAGATGCTTAGTTTCAGTGGTGGAGCTAGAATATTACACTGAGGGGGCCAATTTAAGAGAAGTATTTTATATATGTGGCAATGTAATTCAATAATCGTGTAACTTTTGTAGTAAAATAATATATTCTACATGATGTTCCATAATCTTTTGTCGACAATCGCAATGTCAATGTGTGCTTATTTTCGTCTATGAAAGAAATTGAGCAAATTTTACATGACAGTGCAAAATACCTTTAATTACTAACTAGATTAAATCAACATTAAGTTAGATTTTTAGAGATGGTTATACTAATTATATAATTCATACTCACATTACACATAATAATGCTAGTTAAAAATATAATGTTGGGGTCCGACCCCACCAGGCCCCTTCATAGCTCTGCCATTGATTTTTTGTTTTGGAAAAATTATACCATCACATATTAATATATATTGGAACAAGCTGCAATTTAGTTCACATAGTATTATCCAGTTTAAATCCGATGTCTCCCATATCAATAAGCAAAAATAATTACTTTTACAACTGCCAGAACACAATTAATTGACAAATAACTCAAACAGAAGTGGGGTTGACACAAGCATGCACGTAGAGTGTATTCCACACACATTCTAAGTAGGAAATAGCACGACTTCCGTCTCAAAAATATCGTTTAATCTGCAAAATAAGAGCTTAAAAATAATGCATTTAGTCAAGAAAATTAAACACTTTTTGCCCTTAGTTACCATAATATCAATGACTTCTTTTCATTTATGGAAAAAGAACTTCAAATTTCTTTTAACGATAATTTATTTTTTAAATTTTCGTTTGGAAGACCAAAAAATCTTTTTGGGACGAGAAGAGTAATATTTTCGTTGAGTATCCTTGCATGTCTATATATGACTCCTACTTAGTACTTACCGTAGCTCCCAGAGGGCAACTCTGTCCGGAGGCTTTACAGGCCCACAAACCAGTTCCTTGACCATCAAGAGTCCCACCACCGTAAATCGAAACACCCGTCACATGCTCAAACACAAGCCAGTTATCCAAACTACCGATAACGCGATAATCAGCAGGAGCCAAGAGGGTGCCGTCGATATGAATGTTGATGGCGCTGCTTTTACACACGCCCCCGAATACAGTTTTTCCGACCAAGTATTTCCCCGGAGGAACGTAGATTGTGGCCGGGTATACCGAGTCACAAGCTGCACGCCAGGCGCTGAGGAAGGAGTTGGTCGAGTCGGATGTTCCATCTCCTTTGGCTCCCAGTGTGACCACATTGTATGTTGCTGCAGTTGCTAGGGAGAGGGAGAAGAACATGAAGAGGGGCGTGAGAAGAACTCCCATTATTGGTTTCACCATCTTTGCGTTGGAGAGGGAGAGATGGCAAGAAGGTGAAAGGGTTGAAGAGTTATTTATAGGCTTCGAATGTTATGTTTGGAAATTATGAAAAATACAATCTAGAGCGATATGGGTTCTATATATTCCGGTTATACGTACATGGAAGAAACTAGTTTCCTTTTGAATTGTTTTTTTATCAGGAATTTCCGTTTAAATTCTTTTTTTTTTTTTGTCAGGAATTAATTTCCTTTTAAATTTGCTATATGTACGTAGTAAAAAAAAGTTCCTCCGGCAAAGTTATCATTTGTTTTTAACCTTTTGCTTGGATGCTCTCAAGTCTGGTTTAAGCAGTTTGAAGGCACTTTTCAAGCTCACATTGATGATTGGAATAATTCACCTTTCCCTTTTTAACCTTTTGCTTGCGTACAATCCAGAGCTCATCGAAAATGATCCCATTTGTGTTTTTTTTTTTTTTATTGGCAAATGATTCCTTTTGTTAGCGCTTATAAGCCAATTTATGAAGTTTATTTGCTTTAAAAAGCTAATGAAGAGTACTGTTTGCTAGCAGTTTGATTAAGTGAATAATTAGTTATAGTGTTTTCTTCTTATTTGACTCAAAATGGGATTATCTTAAGCTCCAATTTGTAGCTTTTTTTACTTATTTAAAGGTAACAAGGTGATGGGTAGACGAAAAATTCATTAAGTACATATATATTAATCAGTAAGGTAAATTAAGTCTTTATTCGGTAATAACTAATAAGTAACATTACAACTTATTAAACAAAAAATGGTGAAACTTATATGCATATTTATAAATAAATAAATAAAAAACAATAATAAACAGATTTACAACTTATGTTAAGCCTTTAAATTAAGAAAATAACCAAAAAATCTGTCATACAAAACTAACTTGTAAGTGATGACAAAACGGGATTAATATCAATCACATTAAAATTTACGTTAACCAAGAAAGCTGTAATTTTATATCGGAACTCATTTATCCCAATATAAATGTGCTAATTATATCAACTGTTATTTGCATACATATATCAATCGATATTCAATTAACGTGAACTTCATTGAAAGAGATATTTTCAACAAGATCTAAAATTGAATATTTTCAATCATCAATTAATGCATTTTAAAAAAGGGCCCACAAATTGGACTCTCTCCACCGTTGGATGGACCTAAATTCCGCTTATGTCCCTGAAGGGGTCACCTAATGGAGTAAGTTCTTGCAACTCAAGAAAAAGATAATTGAAAATTTAGGAAAGCATATTTTAAAGCTGCACTTATTTTAAAATGGAAAATTAGCTAGCCATAAATACGATAAAATAGTTTTCATTTCAGGGTCAAAAGAGTTTTAGTGGAGGTACTTCAACTTTTTAAGTTATTGAGCCATAATGACAAAATATAATATCACGGAAAAACTACACTCTAGGGTAGGGTGGGGACGCAAGGTATCCTAAGGTTTAGACACTTTCATATAATTTTAGGGTGTATTTTCCTATTATAGGGTTTTAGTAGTTTAGGTACATTTATAGGATTTAGGGTTTTAGGCACTTTCATAGAGTATCTTACGATTTTAGACACTTTCATAGGGTATCCTAGGATTTTAGGCATTAGTGAACTTTCACTAAATTTCAGTTATTAGTGAACTTTCACCAGTTTTGCAAAAAGTGTATTTTAGTAACCATGCAACACATTTGTCCTTATATTTGATTGTAAAAAGTGTTTATCCTCATGTTTAATTACAAAAGGTGTTTATTCTTGAACTCAAAAAAATACTGTAACTATGATCGAATCACATTTGCGCCTTGTAATTATCATTGGACTTCGTGTTGTGAATCTGTTTCAATTTTCAACCTCCTCAATCGTTTCAACAGGAGATTATCGACAAAGATTTCTTCGTGCAAAAATGATACTCATACAACAATTCAAACACAACAACTTACACAACCTCTTACATATACGTGAGCTCTACATACACTATTATGTATGGGCCCCACGTATATGTGAGAGATTGTGTAAGTTGTGTTTAGATCGTTGTGTGAGTAGTATTGTCCTTCTTCATAACATGGTCCTATGCAGGAGCATAATGATCCCGGCTGTGTTTGGGGATGAATTAGCTCAATCAAATGGCAAATGATTGTGTGCGGGCGTGCCAGAAAAGAATTAATTTCACAAACGAAATTATTCTTTTCAATGTGACTTGAAACAACTAATTAATATCAGACAACTGTGTTATCTGTTCAATTACCTCAACTAAGAGGATTTTTCCTTAAAGTGTCAACCAAGACTAAGGACTGATTTTCCTCAAATCAAAAAAGATGATTGAACACAAACGAACCCGAATCTAATCAAAGGTAAGTTTGTATACAAACACTCTTGAGACTTTACTAAAACCAATGCAAAAATATAAGCACACTGAATGTAATTAAAGAAAGCTTAAACCAATTAAGATGATCGAACACAAACAAAGCTGAATCGAATCGAATGCAAATTTATGCACAAACACTCTTGGAATTTTCTTAAGACTAATGCAGAAATATAGGCGCACTGAATTTAATCAAAGAGGGCCTATAAACTACTAATCTTTGGTAAGAGAAAGACTGAAAGAAATAAGAAACTTGAATTTAATCAAAAGTAGTCTTACATGCAAACAAGCCTTCAACTTACAAATTAATCTAAACTAAGTCCTAAACTAAGATAAATCTCTGAGCAATCATATTGAGTATGAGTTGTCAGAGGATAAGATTTGTCGGGGGTCCGCTATATTCAACTTCTTCTTCTATTTATAGACGCTGAATCTGCCTTCGAACTCCATGTCTTCAATTGCTTCTCACGTCTTCATTCGAATTGCCCATGATTCCTTGAAAAACGGTTGAGGGGAGCCTTCGAACGGTTACTTGGGTTGATTTCTGAGAATTCTTCTCCCTCATTTAATTTCAACAAAGAAGAGAAAATTTTAGTCTTTCCTGCAGTATTGGATATGAATCTACGAAGGAAATTTAATTGACCAAGAAACCTTTGCAATTCCTTCTTGTTCGAAGGAGGTCTGGCCTCAAGAATGGCCCTAGCTTTGTTCTTATCAACCTGTATTCCCTTTTTGTGGACTAAGTAGCCCAGAAATTTACCAGCTGATACTCCAAAAGTACATTTTTCTGGATTCAACTTTAGTTGGTAAAGTTTCAATTGTTGAAATGTTCTCTCTAGATGTTGTAAATGATCATCATCAGAATCTGATTTCACAATAATATCATTTATGTAACACTCTAGAAAACCTCCTACCAAATCATGGAAAATGGTATTCATAGCTCTTTGGTAAGTGGCCCCAGCATTTTTAACCCAAATGGCATCTTGACCCATTCAAAAATGCCGATATTTCCAGGGCAAGCAAATGCTGTCTTGTGCACATCCTCTTCTGCAATGCAAATTTGGTTGTATCCTGAATGCCCATCTAGGATAGATAACATCTTGTGTCCAGCCGAGCCGTCCACAAGCATGTCTACATTAGGCATAGGGTACTCATCCTTAGGAGTTGCAGTATGTAAATTTTGAAAGTCAATACAGATTCTAATACTTCCATTCTTTTTAGGAACTGGAACTACATTAGATAGCCATTCGACATACCTGGCTGTTCTAATGAAACCAGCATCTAGAAGTCTCTGAATCTCTTTTTTGACTCCTGCAATAGTTTCTGGACTCATCTTCCTGGTTGGTTGCTTCACAGGCTTGAATTGTGGCTTGATAGGTAACCTATGCTCCACCAATTTCCTGTCCAATCCAGGCAGTTCCTTGTAACTCCATGCAAAGCATTCTTTATTTGCTTTCAACAGTAGTATTAGCTTAGCCCTCATATCTGATTCGAGCTGTTTGTTAATAAACACTGGATTGGGATTTTCTTCGTCTCCCAATTTTACTTCCTCCAGAAGATCTTGGGTTTCGAACCGTTCTTGAGACGTTGGATGGTCTTCCTCCTTACGAGGCTTGTTATCCCGTAGAACGTCTTCCCACATGTTGGCTTCTTGTATCTTCTGCTCGATCCCTAAAGCAACATATCTTATCAAAGCCAATGAGTTGGCCTCTTCTTCTACCTCTCCCTTAGATTTACATCCAAGCAGCATCATCTTTTGGGGTGTCTGATTCATAATCAACAGCTTGTTTCAGCTTCGATTTCAGCTCTGCCAATTCCCCCAATTCCATCTCGTTGGCTGGGCAGGTGGCTGCTTGGAGTAGTTCGCTCAATGGAACTACATCTGACTTGTACATTTCTGCTTCAGCAAAATTTGCTGTGGCACTGAATGGATGTGGATCAGCTTTGACTCCTTCAACACCCACTTCTTTGCCTTTATCATACTTGACAATCATCAATTCCTGATGGAGAGAAGAAGGAATACATCCATTAACATGAATCCAGTCTCTTCCTAATAAAGCATTATATTTAGCATATGTGTCCACCACGAGAAAGTAGTGTCTGTTTCTATTCCACCTACTGCCAATCTAATGGAGATTATACCCCTGGCATGTTGGCTTTCCCCCGTGAATCCTGCAATGGACGTGCTGGTTGGAATTAATTTTGCTTTCCCTATTCCTAACTTTTTTAGGGTTTGGAAAGGCAAAATGTTCACCGCAGCCCCATTATCCACCAAGATTCTATTAAGTGGGATTCCATCGAAGTGGGCAGTAATATATAGCGGACGTAAATGTTGTCGCATAGCGTTGGTAGGCAATTTAAATGGATACGAAAGCTCAACATAATTTAAATGTATTACCAATGGGTATTCGATGTCAGACATTGAGTCTGGTACAAAACAAGCACTTTCTTTTGAGCTTACCTCCAAACTCTCTTGATTCTGTTCAATTTCACATACCAGATTCTCGTCCATTTCGATTTGGGCCATTTCCTCCAAATCACAATCATTGCATATGATATTCAGTTCTTCATTACTGTGTGTTTCTTCAGAGGTATCTGCTTTAACCAACCAAGTGTTATTCTTATCTTTAGACGCCTGGCCAATTTTGAAGGAGTTCATCGAACATGGATAAACCGTGTTAACCTGAACTTCTGGCTGGCTTCCAAACTGGATACTTGCTGCTTCTTTGGTTGGGTTAATTGCTTCTTCTTTCACCTCTTGGGATTCGACTTCCTGCGCTGATACTTCCATAGGAGAAGAGCTTCCTTCTGCCCGTTCTTGTTCCACCAACATGGCTTCTAGCAGCCCAGACTGATAGCTAGCCAATGAGTTGGGGGAGGGTACATCAAAGTCTTCTTCGAGCATCGCTGAAGCTACTTTCTGCAAAGTTTCTCCCTCTTGATTCTGGATTCAAAACTCTTCAGGGTCCCTTTGAACCCTGTTGAACCTTGGATTAGGCCTTGTTCCCCTTCCAGACTCTTCCCCAGTTGAGGATTCTCCCAATTGAAAGAGTGAATACTTTCTTTGGAGCTTCCTTTTTTGCGTCCTTGAGAGCAAAGGAACCATCTGTGGGATTTTGGACTTGGGATCTCTTATCAACACCCAATTTCCAGAATTTGAGCTTGGTGGTTTAAAGGTTTTGTTTCCACCTCTGGTCGGATTCTTATATCCTTGAAACAGATCAGGCTTAACCTGCTTCAGAAACCAATCAGGGACGCCTTTTACCAAAGTGAATTCGTCTTGCTTAGCTTCTCCTTGTACCCCTGAAGCCTGGCCAATATTGGCCCTCTTTAGAGGAGGTGCTTCCCTTTTCTGAGCATAAGGGACTGCGTTGGAAGGCATATCCCTCTACGAAGCCAACTAAGGCTTACTCTCGTTCGATTTGGTTGGTACTGGAGTAATTCGTTTCATCCCTTGCTCTTTAGGAAACGAACTGACTCCCTTCTTGTCCAGGTCCTTGAAGACCAAATAGTTGGCTCTGCATCCCACACATAAACACTCCAAGAACGAGGCTTCGAGCATGGGCAGATGATTTGGTCCAGAATTCTGTGAAGGAAAACCAGCATTGCTTGATTTGTGATGGCTTTGCCTCATTCCCATGCCTCGATGATGTCCGGCATATGGCTTCCACCTTGTGGGCTGAACTGAAGTCATATTCACTGGCGCCTCCTTGTCTTGCCAATATTTCTTGACAGTTCGAGCCAATGAAGTTGGCACGTTGGTGTTTACTTCTTCGATCTTTGGAAAATGAGTGGCATCGATTCCCATTGCCTTTTCAGGGAACTTGATCCTTCCTTTCTTGATTTGTTTCTGAATTCTGTCACAAAAAATATTGCAAGACTTAGTTGAATGAGACCAAGAATTATGCCATTTACAATATGTTTTTCCATGCTTCTCTTCTGCAGTCGGTAGTTTTAACTTCTGACGGCAGCTTAATGATCTTTTTCCTTAACAGATAATCAAAGATTTCATCAGCCTTCGATATATCAAAAGAATAAACCTAAGGAATTTCCTTCTGCTTGAATTTCTGTCCTATGGTAACGTGTTTCTGGATTAAAGGCTCACAAACACAAGGATCATGCTCTATAATTTTTGCAGCATCTATTTCATAGTTGGGATCTCTATAATATGTAGAGTAAGAAGAATTTTGTCTATCAGTATCTTCTTCCAACAATGATTCATATCTAGTGACTTTATAGGTTAGATCTGCGAAGTCTCTAAACTCAGTGGAATCGAATCTCTTTCGAAGTTCTCTTTCCAAACCATCTTGTGCTAACCTCACAAATTCTGCCTTTGGCAGTTGGAGTTTACACTTGGTCCTGGCCCTTTTAAACCTAGATATGAAGTCTGCTACCTTTTCATCTAGTTTCTGCCTTAACCTAGCCAAGTCTGCCATCGAGACTTCAGGTTCTGCATGGAAGAACTGTGCATGAAACACCTCTTCCATCTGAAACCAATTGGTTATTGATCCTGGTGGTAAATTAGTGTACCAACCAAAAGCTGGCCCAGACAAGGAATTTGGAAATAGCTTCAATTTCATGAAGCCATTTTGAGCCAAGTTCTTACATTGGGCAAAAAATCTAGCAATGTGCTCTACGGAAGACTATCTCCCATCCCGATAAAACAAAGTGAAATCAGGGATTTTAAATTCCCTAGGAATTTGAAACGTTGTGTCTATCCATTCTGGGTATGATTTTCTATAGATCTGGGGCTGTACCCCCCGAGTTCGAGGTCCACAAACTTCTTGTATGAGACCCATAACTTAGTCTCTTAACACTGGATTGTCTACGAGGAGATTCTGCCCTTGATTTGCTACAGGCTGATCTTGACCTATCAAATCATCTTCGTAGACCCTATTAAAATCCCCTTGTTTTTCCCCGGGGAGCCTCCCATGTGGTGGCTGCTGCATCCTCTCGGGCGCCACAGGGATCTATGTGTACCTCGGATTTTTCTCTCGAGAGGTTGAGAAGGGATTCCTAGCGGCTGGCAACTCCATGTCACCCCTTCTTTCTGGCCTATACCCTTGTTCCAACTCCATGTCATCCCCCCATTTCCCCAAAATAGGTTCGAAAAGCAGGTTGACACTTTGTCTGTTCCCAGAATTTCTTGGGACTCCTATAGTAATACCATGAGATTGCTTTGGAATCTCCAATGGCTTTGTTGGTTTCACTGGCTCATACCAAGATTGTGGTATTTCCTCAGGATACATTTTCTCTTTTCCTGGCCTGGACTTAGCCTTACCCTGTTCAATATCCTCTCCAAGCCTTCCTTCGAAGGGACTTTGGTGAGTGCTAGAATTAGCTTGGTTGTTTAGTCCAATATTTACTGGACTGTTTTTTGCTAATTCTGGGTCAAGTAGCCTAGTTTTTATGCTTTTGATCATGGCTCTTTGAGTTTGAGCCATCTCTCTAAAAGCTATCATCATTCCTCTAAACATCTCATCTTTATCGTGGTCTTTACCACTAGCTTGCCGCTCTTGGAGATTCGAAGGGAAAGTTGTAGGCCCTTGATAGGGAGGCATCTCATAAGAAGGCTCCTCCTGCAGAGGTTCTTCCATTTCTAAAGCCAATGGCTGAAAACCTAAACTAATAGGCGTACCTGGCTCAGCAGCCTGCTCTGGCACAGTTTACCTCTCTGGCTCCAATACGCCAATAGGTGTCCCTATCGCTTTCTTAAGCCTTGGCATTTTGACACTTCAAGTCCCACTGGGCGTGCCGAAAAATTGTTTGGGGATGAATTAGCTCAATCAAATGGCAAATGATTGTGTGCGGGCGTGCCAGAAAAGAACTAATTTCACAAACGAAATTATTCTTTTCAATGTGACTTGAAACAACTAATTAATATCAGGCAACTGTGTTATCTGTTCAATTACCTCAACTAAGAGGATTTTTCCTTAAAGTGTCAACCAAGACTAAGGACTGATTTTTCTCAAATCAAAAAAGATGATTGAACACAAACGAACCCGAATCTAATCAAAGGTAAGTTTGTATACAAACACTCTTGAGACTTTACTAAAACCAATGCAAAAATATAAGCACACTAAATTTAATCAAAGAAAACTTATAACCAATTAAGATGATAGAACACAAACAAACCCGAATCGAATCGAAGGCAAATTTATGCACAAACACTCTTGGAATTTTCCATGACTAATGCAGAAATATAGGCGCACTGAATTTAATCAAAGAGGGCCTATAAACGACTAATCTTTGGTAAGAGAAAGACTGAAAGAAATAAGAAACTTGAATTTAATCAAAAGTAGTCTTACATGCAAACAAGTCTTCAACTTACAAATTAATCTAAACTAAGTCCTAAACTAAGATAAATCTCTTAGCAATCATATTGAGTATGAGTTGTCAGAGGATAAGATTTGTCGGGGGTCGCTATCTTCAACTTCTTCTTCTATTTATAGACGCTGAATCTGCCTTCGAACTCCACGTCTTCAATTGCTTCTCACGTCTTCATTCGAACTGCCCATGATTCCTTGAAAAACGGTTGAGGGGAGCCTTCGAACGGTTACTTGGGTTGATTTCTGAGAATTCTTCTCTCTCCACGTTTGCTAATATCAATTATGGCTGTTTTCTGAATTGTGGACTTCCTGTTTTTATGCAACGTGAGTTAGTGTAGCACGATTGGATATTAGAAATGATTCCCTGTATCCATGCCTAATTGCTGCACAAAACAAAAGATTAACCACCGTCTGATGGTTCTAAATAAGTAATCAACGGCTAAACCTAATTACCGTTTTAATTACCCCCATATGAGGCCCAAACGCCGCCGCTTCTTGTCAAAACGATACCGTTTAGTACTAAAATGGCATCACCATTAACCTTATGATCCCCTGTGTCTCGGGCCAGAATGGGATATGTTCTGATAGGCTAAAGCATTGTTTGATGCCACGTGTAATTTTCTCATTGGGTGGCGTATTTTAGGATGTAAACAGACTGTACCGAAGAATCTGTTAATTATCTCTTTATTTTCTAGTTAAGCATTTAGAGTCCGCCATGATAAACCTAGAGAGATGTGTTTCAAGAAACTATCTACGTGCATGTGTGTGTCATATTAATGGCAGAGACGAAAATGATATAGGTATCGACGGTTTCCGTAGGGAAATCGTACCGACGGCCGCGCTGGGCCGTCTCCGGCTACCGGACGGCCGATCCGAGCCGTCCAAAAAATTTTTTACAAAAAAAACCGAAGGGGCCCACGTGAAAATCAACAGCATCCGATGTGTGTAGGATACTTGATCTAAACACCACATGGTGTTTAGATCAAGCACCCTACACTCATCAGATGCCGTTGATTCTCACGTGAGTCCTCTCGGTTTTTTTTTTTAGAATTTTTAGACGGCTCGGATTGGCCGTCCGGTGGCCGGAGACGGCCCGGCGCGGCCATCAGTACGATTTCCCTACGGTACTGATCGGTACCTTTAGCAATAGCCGTTTATCATTATGCATGTAGTTGAAGAGTCATCTATTTATTCGAAAGATCTGTCTAGGAAATTGTCTAGTCTTTATTGAGTCTTATTGAGTCATCTTTTATGATGTCTATTTATATGAGTTCTAATGAATGAAAAGATGAGAGTTTGAGTTTATAAAAATATTGTGCAAACGTTTTTTTGCTTGAAGTGAGTGATTCCTTCGATAATTAAGTGTGTGACTTAATCGCGTGAGTGTCTTCCGCGATTAGCAATGTCGAGTGACTTCTGTTGCCCCCGGTCGAGTGGCTTCCCGAGACTATCCCAACCTTGTAGGATTCGGCCTGCATCATGGTCTCCTAACCCATGTAAACACTTCTGCTGATGGCACAACAAGAAGAAGAAGCTTAACGCTAGCTTGACAAAGATTCAGGTAGCCTACTCTTTCAAACACGTTATGACGCGAGTTTTGCAAGTATAATGCTGTTCTTTCAGAATGTTTATACAAATATTTTTCGCAATAAAGCATAACTGAAAGACTTCTCAAAGGTTTAGTGCATTTCTTGGCGATATGAACTAAGCGGGTTCGCCGCGAACCCCCTCAACAAATGGTGGAGCCGGCCCTGCTTTCTGCCTACCCGACAGTAATTACTTGCATGTCATTTGCCCTCAAATGAAAAAGAGCTCGGCTACACATGAGGGGCCATGTTAAGGATATAAACAGAAAAGTAATCTCTCTTTCGTTTCATTTTTGGAATAAAGTTACCACTCTCTGACAACTTAAGCATTTAGACGAGCCGATGATTAACACCATAACGGTGTGTTGGTGTTCAATACGAAGAACATAACAAGTGACATAATAACTTATATTTCCTTTTGACCAATATTAATTACAGCATCTATACCTATGTTCATAATCCCACAATGAGGTTTGATCTATGGGCTCTGCAAGGCCAGGCTTCAAGCTCATATAGCTGGACAATGCCACGGGCTCAAACAGGCGACTTTATTCAATCAATTAGTGTATATATATATATATCTGTATATATATATATATATATATATATATATATATTTAATTTGTACTTAAATAGATCTTGGGCATATGATTGCGCAACTCCTACAAGCAGCTAGTAGGCTCCATTAAGCCGGAAGTTGTTCCTTCTGCATTTACGCACGATGCTTCTGCCGGTAGACGGCCGTAGCTGAGATTGACGTCTTCCAATTTTATACCGCTGCATGGATTCTTCTTACTGCAACTCAATTTAACTGCGACTTTTGTTGCTGATGTTCCGTGAATGTCTTGATACGTCACATCATTAATCTTCACACCCGAATTCTGCTAAGAAGAAAACAGAGTGGACATTTAGCTTGTGTTTGACCTGAACTAATATTTTTTTTTTTTTTGGCTATTTATATTGATATTTAGTGGTCATGTAGTATTTTTTTAAATCAATCATTTATCTAGACGAGAGCAATCACAAGAATAAGGACTAAAGTTAGCGGGAAAAAAAAAACCCATATAAGCCAAACAAAAGCATAGTAAAATATTGACGAAAAAAACATAAAACATAGGGAAATTTATAATTTTTGAAAAGTCATGTTTTTCTTTCCGGTTTTCAATTTTAGGAAAAAACCCCACTTTTGGGGACTTTTATTTTTCAACTTATTATTATTAGGGTTTCGGATTCCGCCCTATAAAAGGGTTGTAAACCTAACGTTTTGCCTCAACTTTTACATCAATAATATTGCAGAGTTTTTCTCTTTTTTGCTTGTGTGCAAGATTTGCTCGTGACCACGATTTGTTTATCTCGTCTGGACTAGTACGCTTACTAGTCTCTTGTAAATTCCGTTGCATCAGGATTTGATTCTCCGTTTAATCTTTATAATTCTTAAGATTAATAAAATCTTTTTTGTGGATAAAAAAAAAATGTGCATATACCTGAGTGGGACAACTGTTGTGAGGACAGTAATTTTGGTCAATTAGGATGGGATTCTGAACATTGACCATGACAAGATGCTGGAAAACAACTCCGTCAACAAACGCCTTACTGGGTCTGCCCCAAGTCTTTATCCTCACGCCGTTGCTGGTACTTGTGAAAGTAACTGTTTTAACCGTCACATTCTGCACTCCAGGTTCTTGTAGTTCCCAACCTAGACTGCCAATGCTGCACCAATATTCCTTAAGTTAGTGCTTACTATTGTTTGTGCACGTATAGAAAAGTACTAAGTACGATTTCAATCAGGAAAATGATATTGGCACTCCAAAAAAATAAAGGAAAGTGATTTTGGAATTACAATCAGGAAAATAATATTGGCACTTTAAAAATTGATAGAGGCACTCCAAAAAAATAAAGGAAAGTGGCTTTGGAATTACACTGATTTGGGAGTGCCTCCATCAATTTTTGGAATACTAATATCATTTTCCGATCGAAATTCTAGAAACATTTTTACTTTTTTTTTTTTTCGATCGACATTTTTTTTTAATTAATCTTTGAAAATGATTATAAAGATTAAAAAGTTTAAGGGCACACCGGTATACATACGTCACCCGAAAACCAAAGCCAAAAGAAAGTAAGATGCCAATGAAAACACCACAAATATAACCAAAAGCCGAACACCCAACGACACTTTCACTTTGTTTAGGCCCACTTTTTGTCCTTTCTTCCTTCTCTAAGTAAGTTTTTCGGGATAAAAATTCTATTTTTTGTCTGCTGGTGGTTTGCTCAGGTCCCCAGATTACTCGGGACGCACATAAAACGGCGCAGCATTCGGGTATAGAAATGTGAAAAAACAATACACATTCCAACATATGTTACGTACGCTACCTATATCGCCTGGGAATTGAAGATGCATGCATGCATTTGTTACCTTATCCCATGGCCAGGGCCACACGCAACACTTTCGATCCACAAGTTGGAGCTGCCGGGGCCTATGGAGATGCAATCATCACCAGTGGCGATCCTGGAGTTGAGGACGGTGACTCCAGAAGACATTTGGATGTGAATTCCATCTGTGTTTGGGCTTTTCCCCGAGGCTGAAACCTTAGTACCTTGTAACATCACCTTTTGGCAGCCATCAATCGCGATGTGGATCTGTTGACTGTTTACGGAAGTTACTCCATTGATTACAATGTTGTTTGAATTGTAGAAGGCTAGGGTCTGCGGTCCGTTGACAGATAAATAGTGTTAGCTTTTATATATATATCCAAGAAACACATGAGATGTCCATTAATTACGAGGGATTAATCACACCGCTAGCTCATTTGTTGAAAATAACGGTTATTGAATTTGAACGAAATAGTACTACAAAACGGATATTGGAAGCTAAATTACGAAA
Source organism: Rhododendron molle (assembly GCA_025413875.1). Classification (NCBI taxonomy): domain Eukaryota; kingdom Viridiplantae; phylum Streptophyta; class Magnoliopsida; order Ericales; family Ericaceae; genus Rhododendron; species Rhododendron molle. The sequence goes on along the minus strand of CM046389.1, from coordinate 36,422,960 downwards.
AGTAATTTGACCCCCTTGAAAATGCTCTCATATAATCAAAATGAGATCAATTTTTAAAAAATGAGATAACTAAGAATTAAAAAGACCAATAAAATCATAAGTCCCTATCTCTTCTCTCTCTCTATATATAAATATTCACTCTCTTTTTTTCTCAATAATTAGTGGATGAAAAATGGATAGAGCCACTTTTTTTTTTCTTTTTTTTGTCAATCGGCATCATTTTATTAATAACTAAAGCTAGGAAAAAGTTTCCATCCCAGGTTGCAGGTAGCTCAATACAAGGCATGTTTGGTTATAACATGAGCCACTTATAAATGGTAAATTTATGAACCAATTTAGCCATATCCTTGTACAGTTTGCCGAGCAAACAAAATATCCTCGTACAGTGTTTTATACATTTCCACCACTTAAAGTTCATACCAACTTGGCTAGTGTCTACCAGGAGAGATGTCCTAGTTAACATATTTAGATAGTGAATGGTTCGTAATTAATTGTAGCATGTAGATCGAAGAGAGCAATATTATGTGCACACATACAAACGCAGGCTTATCCAAACTGTCGAATGCGCGTGGTTTCCTCACCATTTAATAAGGTCCACATACATCAAACCGTTTTGGATACGTCCATGTCTAAATAAGTAAATAAAAAAGAAATGGATCAAAGGAAGTTTAAGAGTTTAATTTGTTAACATGCATGCATGTTTTTTTCGCGAACGTACCGTAGCTCCGCTAGGGCAATTATCGGACGAAGAAGCTTTGCAAGCCCACAAAGCAGACCCTCGGCCATCAAGTACTCCGCCGTAGATAGAAACCCCACTCACCCTCTCGAACTTAATCCAACTTCCTGCATTTCCAACATCCCTATAATCAGATGGAGCCACAAGCGTACCATCAATCCTAAACGTAATCCCTTTTCCGCTGTTGCTACAATGCTCTCCGTGGAAATAGGCTTCGCCGATCAAGTACGTTCCGGGTGGCACGTAGATGGTGGTCGGATTCTCCGAGGCGCAAGCTGAGGCCCATGCACTTAAAAAGGCTTTTGTTGAGTCGGTTTTCCCATCCGGTTTTGCTCCTAGGTTCACCACATTGTATGTTGTTACCCCATTTGCTACTGATTGATGCATCAAGAAAGTACTCAAGAGAAGGGTCATAGCAACGTACTCCATTTTCATGAGAGAGAGAGAGAGAGAGAGAAAGAGAAAGAGAGAACTTGAAGTGGTTACTTAAGGGAAGGGATGAGGGGTTTATATAGAGGATCTGGGTGCATGCATTTCTCTGGATCAACACTACTACAGAAACTAAAGCTAGCAGTTGCGAAAGTTGGGATGATGTTCGTTTGCTGGTCATAGTATTTTTCAGGTTATACTGTAGTTGATATTTTAAAACTATCTCCAAGACTTTTACAGTTTTACGCTATGTTAGGAACTTGAGGAACGTGGGAAAAAAAGAAGAAGAAAAAGGGAGGAAAATGGTACCGTGCACAATACTAGAGTTTTATATTTTCTCTCCAAACCAAACATGAAAAAGATTTTCTTTCTTTCATTTTCCACAAGTTCCAAACAAACCCTTAATTCCACCAACTTATTGTTTTTCGGTTTATTTATTGAGGGCATCGATGATGGAGGTTCAGGAAAAAAAAAAATAGCGACTCTGATATGAGAGTCGACAAACATCTAAATCTCTTAGTCTAACAATTAGTGGAAACTCACCGTTACTGTTAGTTAAGTTAGTTCATAGACCATTGAGAGATCAACTTTCAAAGTTAGCCTAATTTCCTGCAAGACAAATGGATATATGTGGCGTTGGCAGTTTAAAACCGGCCGAAGTACAGTGGAAATGGGGTAATATAGTCGTGCGGTAGAAGTATAACTGAACAAAAGTAGGATTAGGATTAGGATAAGCCACCAACCTGATTAAACAGTACATTTCGGTCTGTGAATCCGGCCAGTAACTAACGTAGTTGATAAGTAACTTTGCTTTTTTATTATTGTTTTTTTTCGGCCAAAAAAAAAAAAAAATTCCGTATCATTAAGATCATTAAAAATCCTATAGTAATATACAGCAGAAGAAGCCCTGCATTATTGAGATAGTCTCGAAATGACCAAAACCCTTCTACTTGTAGAGCTCGCAAGAACCTAATATGTCGCCTCGATCGCCTCACATTTTTATTAAGTACGGAAAAAACAGAAAATACACAAATAAATAAAAACAATTAAAAAATGTTGACAGTAAGTCAACTACAAAACCTAAGGAGACAGTTGGTATTTTTCTACTCAGAAAAGTTGTTATCGGTTTTCACCCTAACTAATGGTATTCGTCTTCCCAAGTTCATGCACTTGGGCAATATGAGTTCCATTCCATCAACGACTTGTTAATGTTAGAAAGTCCATTAGCTGCGCTCACGTTTGGAGTCGACTGCATAATTATATATACCTAATGGAGTACGCGTAGAAATGCAAGAGAATTTTTTTAGTGGTCTGGGACACTGCCACGTGATGTTTGATCAACATCCTTATTTGCGACACGGTAATTTTTATGGGATCCTTCTTTATCCACCACCATGTGGGGCTAGAACAATTGGTCGGGACTCTTGCATGAATTTGAATCTCTCCGCATGTACATGCGTGTGGGTGCTGTTTTTCTTGTATTTGTTGGGATTATTTTCCCCTTAATGAGACTAGTAGTTGAGTTGAGCTTATGGTGGATCATGGAATTATTTGGGATTACTTCTCTTCCTAATGGAGCTAGCAGTTGCCTTGTTGAGTTGAGTTTATTGTGATTGTAGAATTGTTTCCAATTTCGTGCAAATCTTATACTAGTATAACAGTATAAGTATTCTACCGCTTGACAAAAAATATATATTTAATGCAGGGCTCCACATAAATGTTTCGTAGATAAGAGTGTTGGGGCACCTCGTGACGGCACTACACGAAAAATTACCTTTCATGACCAAACTCTTTGTGGCGACTGAAAAGTCGTCTCTAAAATTATACTTTCAGTAACAATAGTGAAGTCGTAACTAAAAGGTTGAATTTTGCATGTGACAAGACATAAATATTGTCACAAAAAAGTTACTGTATATTTCATTACAGAGATATATTAGTAATGAATAATAAATGGCCCCACGAATTATATGCACCTTTATAATCCTACTTTGTTTTCAAATTTACATTCTAGACCACTTTTCTTAGTAATGTACATTTTTAGTTGATCAAAGTTGAGTTTAAGTTTTTATAATCCTACTTTTAGTTTGGTGGAAACAAGGCTTCAATATGCACACATGTAACTTGTGTACAATATGACACTACTAATTAGCGTTTGTGCCCGTTCGATGCACAAGATAAAAATAATCAAATGTGATTATTTTTATTCCGTGCATCGAATGGGCACACGTGCGAGTTTAAAGTATTTTTTTTCATTCGCGTCCGATGTACGCTAGCAGTGTTCCCGTTCTATGTACTGAAAGACATATGTGTTGGAGAAAGAGTTTAGGACACAGCATGTCGGTGCTCCATGTGCGTAGAATAATTTTCCTCCATATTACATCCTCTTCCCACGTCTCTCTCTCCCTCTCCCACGTCCTCTCTCTCCCTCTTTCCTCTCTCCCAATTTTAAAACTTCGAAGAAAATAAAAAATCTAGAAAATTAAGGATTAGGAGTTGGAGGCCTGTGAGACTTCAATACATTTCTATAATATATAGATAGAGAGATAGATATCTCAAGATTTGTTCTTTGATTTTATCAAACACGCTACGCAAAAACTACCAGGACCAAACTTAGTTATGAAATACCCTCCTACAAAAATATATCTTCTCTAATTTGACTCCTTTGGAGTCAAATTTTAGCTCCACCCCTACCAGGCATAAGCCCTCGATAATATACCGGGGAAGAGGGATATACTGTATCTAACCATGTAGTTAGGGTAATAGGAAAGTGCAATATTTTTTGGCTTTAGTAATGCAATGGACAAGTCATGGTTACTTCAAATGCGTAATATGCCACAGATATATAATGGAATACGAATCCATGCATTTTCCCCTTTCTGTAGAAGCCAAAAACAACGCAAGAGAACCTTCATTACTCATCCGATGCAGCTGACAGAGCCGGCTCTATTGGCAGATGGATAGCGTACCCAAAACACAATGAAAAAGTTTATGCCAATCAATAAGAATTGACCCAAAAAAATTCCTCTTTTTTTACTGACCGCTGGAGATGGGAGATGCTCTCAGGCAATAATTCAAGTAAATCATGGTTGGCTGGTGAAGAGGGAAAGAACTAAGGTTGACACACCCAATCTTTATGCCCAGATATGAAGAAATTCAAAGAAACAAAGCCCAAAGACGAGCAATTCATGCATACACAGTTACTGAATAATACAAGCAGCCTTGGTCTCAAGATGTTTAGGAAAAAAACTTGCACATTTGTGGACAATCATCATAATTGCAATTTTGCAAGTGTGAACTGCAATCCATGACCACACCAAAACCAGAGAGAGAGAGAGAGAGAGAGAAGAAACTGCAAGGATTTCATTGATACAGGAATATTGGCAGAGTTCTAAACAAAGAATCCATGATCAAGACATAACACATAACCACCATATATTTCTGGATTTGAAATTCTGCAGAAACTCCCCAAAGTGTGCCCAAATGTAACAACTTTGAAGACACAGATTGGAAACAGTCAAGCACGACAGAGGGTAGCTCCCAGACCATCCAGTCTACACAAATAGTAATCTATGAATCCATAAGCCGTTCCATAACCAATTTCAGAACGGCAGGAGCATCAACAGTGACAGCCACCTTGACCGAGGGTTTATCCGACCACTCAGTAACTTCACCAAACCTATTTGATCACAATCATTAAGACACCACCAGAGAAATGAAAAATAATGAAATCACAAATTCAAGAAGCTGAATGTGGTTCACTCAGTCACTTTTTTAATCCTCTTGATCATTTTGCACCAGCCGTAATATAGTTCAATTCTACAAGGGAAATTCCTTCAACTTGCAACCAAACGACTGACATCAAGAAGTCTATCCACGAGCTGTATGTATGTTTTGTTCGTAATTTTTTTCCACGAACAAAAAATACTATCATGAGACCAACTTCACATAGACATTAGAGTGCAAAGGATTGCTCAACTTCCCATGACTTCTTAATAGCCTTTCCACCAAAAGAAAAAGAATTTGATGACATCAGAGGTTTTCTCCCCAACATCTAAAAACACTACAGTGGATGTAATCAACAATGATATTATCATTAATCAGGGTGGAATTTCAAGTACCTTTCTTTTTTTTGGTAAATAGAATTTCAAGTACCTTGCTGCCTGATAATATATATATATATATATATATATACACACACAAAACTTTAGGTAAGGGCGCTTTTACCTTGTTAAGGTAAGGGCCTCCCCTTTCTCTATCGAATTTCGATGATCAATGTCTTCAGAACGTGATTTTAAGGGTACTTGCGAGAAATCGGCAAAAAATATGACCGGGGAGGGCTTCATCCGTGCAGTTTTTATTTGTTTTTTATCGAACGGTTAAATTAAAAACTGCTCAGACGAAGCCCTTTCCGGTCTCTTTTTTTTTTTTGCTGATTCCTCGCAGGTACCCTTAAAATTACGTTCTGAACACTTTGAGCGGCTCGGATCATAAAAATTCGATCGAGAAAGGGGAGAAAATAGGAGGCCCGCAACTTAATACGGTAAAGGCGCCCTTACCTGAAGCTGACTGGATATACACACACACACACACAGAGTCCAGATCAGGTGCGGACCATCGCATTTTAGCCTAAAATGCGGACCTAGCTGCTAGCCGTTGGATTGTGTTTTCAATGGTCCGGATCCGCGGACGTATACAATCCAATGGCCAGCAATTAGGTCCACATATTAGGCTAAAATGCGAGGGTCCGCACCTAATCCGGACTATACACACACACACATCCTTGTAACTATGTGAATACATGTGTATATTTGATCTAGCAATTCAACTACTACTGAAAAAGTGATTATTAAATGCTTATGCATCTCCATCAACTTCAAGAAATTTTTCAGTGCCGAAACGTGGTGCCCGAGCAGTGCAGTGCATCCCAACCATCCATTCCGATTTTGGACGGCTCGGATTTGGAGAGAGAAAGTGGTAGGTAGAGAGGAGAGAGAGATTTTAATCTGGGCCGTCCAACACAATTTTGGATGGCCCAGATGCACTGCTCGGGCACCACGTGGGCGTGTCCACGTGGTACCCACCCGGCACTGAAAAATTTCTCATCAACTTCACGAAAAATAAAGAGTGATATGGCGTTTCAAATAGCCCTGCCTTTTCTGTTTGTTGTAAAACAACGTGAGGCCCCTTGTGATGCCAATTGTTTGGACTCTCACGACCCCTTCTGTATAAGTGATCAGGGAAGGATTAACAGCTGCAAGAAGGGCAGTTGGATCATGAAGGTAAACACCTACATCAAGTCCAAAACAACCATCAGTATTTCAAATGGAAAACGTAGTACTATCTCACTGTGTGCTACTTTCTCTAAAGGCACCTTTTGTGCAGTAAGCATCATGATGATACGAAAAGTACAAATCTAAGATCTTGCACAGGTACTGGGAAAATTTTCCATTCGAGCTTGCCAGCCTGTCACGATCACCATCTGCCATGCATAGAGATGCATGAAGTTATATCTATGTGAAACAAGAAAACAAACTTATACTGTACCAAATTTAAAATCCAAATAACTGATTTAGTAATTTTGGCCATGTAGCCGAAGAAATAAAAAGAGATCCACCCGTGCATCTTAAATTTGATCTATGGAATGTTGTGCCTGTCTCATCATTCCCACACCATTTTTTGCAGCAACAAAAGTAATAAACCAATGAAACAAGGGAACACTTCCAACATTTTGTACTCGCTAATGAGAATCACTTGATTCTAGACTGAACACCAAACGTATAATAAGCAACCTTTAAAAGTTGCGGGATTGAAACTGAAGACAACACTCTCTCACCCTTTCTATTTCTTCTTGGTTTCTTTGACTCATACAATACACAAAACAGTGACACCTATTTATTGAAAACACTCTCTCACCCTCTCTAGAATTCACGAATGTTGAGGAAGGCCATTGAAAACCTCATTCACCTGTGGTCTTAAAGCACCGCAAGACTAATTGACAGCTTTGATCAGCCTCTCAAGTCTCACCAAAACTTGGAGGCCTTAGTTGAAGGTGAAAAATCAAGATTACCAGCCAGACAAAATTACCAGGTCAATTTTCAAGTATGGACCAAATCTGGAGAGGGCCAGATACAAATGTGGGCCAGTTGAACAAATCGGCCCTGGGTCAGGTTGAACATTTGGTTGAATCATGGGTATGAAGCGGGCTGTCAGGTCGAACCCAGTTTTGGGGTGGGTCACCAGTTTTGCTCTGTTTCTGCAATGATCAGCTCGCCTTGAGGAGACAAAGCAAATTCTACGGTCAAAATGTTTTGACAAAGTCGAGTTTCTGGGGTGAGAGAGAACAACATCGGGTTTCGTCGTATCTAGACCTCGGGCACTGATAACATTGATGAGGAACACTTGAGCTGATTCTAAACAAACACGCAAAGTATATGTAGCAAACTCACAACGTTAAGGGAGGCTATCGAAAACCTCCACTGCAAGTAGCCTTGCAGCATTGTGAGATCAATTGACAGCTGTGATCAGCCTCTCATCAAACTTGGAGGCCTTGATTGAAGATGAAAAAATCAAGTACACTTTTACATCACTACTGCCCTAAATTTATTACCTATGAAGCAGTGACACTCTTAGAGATCGTCGTATATGTGCCGGATACTCCGGGAATATTCGACACGCCAGGGACACGGATGGGACAAGCACGTGATGTGTCCATTAAACTTTAGAAATTTTTAAGGGAAGACACACTGGGGACACACACAGGGGCACTGCAAGGTGACTTTAATAAACCTTAGAAGCTTTTTTCGGGTAACATTTCTAAACTTCAAACATGTTGAGCCAAGAGTGTAGTATAAAACATACATGTCCACATGCCGTATCCATGTGAGTGTATGTGCTACATTTGTTATTAAACTACCCCTATTTCCTACATTGCATCTCAGGCATGATTAAGGTAATGAGTTCTAATTGGTGGCCCATTTAATAACATAACCAAAAGGAAATTGAAAAATGGTTCAATTTCTGCCAAGGGAGCACGTCAGTCATTGTGATGATACTTATTTCTTTCGTATTTTTTGCTTTTGGACTTCATAATCAACAAGGTTTTAGTGCTCAAACCTCATGTCGAATTCGTATAGTCAAAGGAATTAGATGATCTTGGACAAAGAAGAAGATAAACAAACCACTTGCATTGAAGATGCTGACAAACCACACATTTTATCAAAAGAAAATGCTGAGTACACAAGCAATTGGAGCAATGAAAATAGATTATTAAACTGTGAAAACCTATGTTACATGGACTCGGGTGTGAGTATCGGGTAAGGGTGCAAGTCCAAGCGTCGGACCTTCCTAAACTTAAATCTTAGGATACGTGGATGTGTCCCCAACTTGGGTACGGGTACGGGGACATGTCCTGAACTCTTGTTTGTATTATATATTGCATAATTTTCTCAGATTATGTACCGTAAACTATGTTTGCAAATTTATTTAAACAAGAAAGGGTTAAGAAAATTATGTTTTTTCTATTTCCCTATTTCCTATCTATGTGAAATACTCGAAATATTGCTTTTCTAGCTAAGTTAATATTCCTTTTCTGTACGTATCTTAACAATTAGAGGATCCGAGTGCCCAAAAGGATACAGTTGTCGGGCACATTGACACGGGTACTTGAGCCAAAATGAAGGATCCATGTAACATAGGTAAAAACAGATGAACACAATTGGAATATCACCTCATATGTTTAGGAACTGATCCCATCACACTCAATGTGTACCATATTCAAGCTCTCTTCAAACAAACTCCACAGAAGTTTTCAAAAGCATTCATCTGGCTGGATCCAAGTAGTTGTGGCATGACTTCATTGAGTTTTAAAAAATTGGCTCACATAGTTTCAAGGAAATCCGGTAAAATTGGGAAAATATCCAAATACTAATTAGGCAACATTTGGAAGGAGAGAGAGCAACTGCAAGGAAGTGGAATGAAAATTTCAAAATAGTAGGAAGGGGCAAAACTGTACTTTGCTTCCCTCCATTTCTAAGGTGAGCAGGAAGGGAAGTGGAGAAAGAGGGTATATGTCTATACACTCTTTGCCCTTGCTTATGAGAGAGCAAGTGGTTTCAAAGGCAAATATGCAAAGCAGCAATTCAAAATGTTGGTTGTGGAGGAATTTCGTCCCCCTCCACTTTTAGTTTTCCTTCCCCCTATGTCTCATAAACAAAGAAATCGTCTTCAGACCACTTCTTTCGCTTCCCTAATTCCTCCAACCTATGATACACGGACACGTACACGGGGACACGGGAATTCTAAAAAAATGGGGACACGGACACGGCGGGGGACACGCCACGTGTATATTTATTTATTTATTTATAATTTTTTTCCAAATTTAAATGGCAAAATGTGGATAGAACGAAAATTCCATAGTTCCAATACCATTTAAACAAAACAAGACATCCATAAGTTCAACACAACCCTATTGAAAAATTACAGTTTAACCCCTGAAATTTAAAAAAATTACAGTTTGACCCCCCAAAATTTTAAAAAATTACAATTTGACCCCAAATTTTTAAAAAAATTGCACTTTGACCCCCACTGTGTCCCCATCGGTGTCCCCGGCCATGTCCCCCTCAAAAATTTATATTAAATTATGGGACACGCCACGTGGCGTGTACGTGTCCCTGAGGTGTCCCCATGTCCAGACAATGCGAAACGTCTACCCCTAGAGGTGTAGGTGCTTCATAGCCTCCAACCAAATAAAGAAACATGTGTAAGCATGGAAATGAAACATTAGAACTTACCCAAAAAAACAGCTTACGCTTGTAACAATGCAAGGATAAATGGCACTATGAGCGGCGATTGTAACTTTACAGTACATTTATAGACAAAAACAAAAGATCTTTATTCGTCACCCTGAACAACCGGTATACAACTACAACCACAATTATGGTACCTACTATGCAAGGACATACCATAAATAGTTTATCCGCAGAAAGATGATGTATACATATATAGCACATATATAATAATACTCCGTAATATAAACATGTAGGTGACACAAAGTATTACCTGTCATAACAACCTGATGGGTAACATTAATGCCAACAGCCAAAACATCTGCTCCACTTGTGAACACAATGTCTGCAGCATCTGGATCTCCAAAAATCTGGTCCAATACAGGAGCACCAAGGACATTTAATACATCAAACTTCAAAGTGACCACGATTACAGTATAGCTTGAACTTTTCAATCTTGAAAACAAGAAACTACATTTATGAATAACTGAACTTCCTGTGACACTGTAGGCCCTGATACTCTGGCTGAAGACTGACTAACATAAGACATGCTAAGCAAACTCACGCAACTCGTGCGAACAACTAAATGAAAACCAACTCAAGAACACATTTTCAGCTACATGACAGGGACATGACTATTCAACTTAATTCGAGTTTTGACAAGTCGGAAATTGGAGGTACTTGACACATTTGTAAGCACCATTCTATCGACACTAGCTGTTCACATAGACAAACAATGAGCAACTTACATTGGCCTCCGCAGCTGGATTCACATTTCCATTTACTGCAAAAGCACCGCCAAGAACAACAATCTGCCCAATATTCTTAGTAAACGCAGGATCTAATTGAATAGCCTGCATCAGTTGATAAACTAAATAAGCAATATCCTACCAAACATTACACAATTTGCAATCAGAAGCATTCTTTCAAAACACATTAAAGAACATCAAGAACCTGACCAGAGCAATATTTGTCAGAGGCCCGAGCGCCACCACAGTGACTTTTCCAGGATAAAGGGTGGCTTGCTCCACAAGAAAAGCAGCTGCTGACTGTTCAACTGGCTTTCCTACTGGCGGGGGGAAGTTTTGGTTGCCCAGTCCATCAGCACCATGTACAAAATCAGCTATTCGGAGTTTTGTACCTTTCTTTACTCAGCCAGAAATACAAAAGTCAATTTTACAGTTCAGCTGCTGCATGTTACTTGTAAGGGTAACAATTGTGACAGTATGCATAAAATTCAGAGTTCGGATAATTTTGACAAGGAAAAACAGATACTCATGTGAGCAAATAAATGAGGTGAACTTGAATCTTCTGTACCACTAGAGGCACTACAATTTCAAAAAATGATATCCACATAAATGACGGATAACTAAACTAGCCAAGGTTTTTATCCCAAAAACTGGATTTTAAAATCATAAACTTGAAGAACTACAAAGCGTTAAAGCCTTAAGGTAACTGCTCCTGGCAATACATGAACAATAATAAAAATAAAAACTCAAAAAAACCCTTCCAAGGGCGAAGAAAACACTGTTGATCGAGTGATGACAGTTTCATAATTTCTCTATTTCATTAACCAGTCAAATTTTGGTATTGCTCAAACAGACATCTAAATTCTAACTAGGTTTGAGATAATCATATTGACAGAAGATTCTGCCAGTTATTTGATTTTGTTTAGTCAGTAGAAGAAAAATACAAACAGGAACAAAATAACTCAAATGATTTCCATTACCATGAGCAGTTTTCTGCAATACACCATCACCGAGTGCCTTTCTATTGCCTATGTGTTGTTTCCTTTTATTCAATTGTAGCAAGATAATTAGTAGTTTTCCATTACTGTTAATGGCCCGCAACGGTGTTCAAGTGCATAAAGATGTAATTTGGCTTTCAATCAGCAACAAATTGAAATTTACTAATTTCGTCTTGGTTGTTTAGATACAACAATTAACACATCAGAAGACATCAAGACCAGAACACTTAAACAATCATCTGTTGCACAGCATTCAAGATAAAGATGTATAACACACCAGGAGCTTCAAGCAAATACCTAAAGCAATCAAGAACCTTCTCACCATAGTAAGTGATGGAAACAAGTTCCACCAGAATGCATAAAATAAATTACTCCTCCAGATTGGAAAAAACAGGACATAGACTAAAAAAAAATTCCAATCAAGCAAGTGCAGTTGCCATTTCTTAGAAGTTGATTCAGCTCCTTCAATCAAGTAATCATCCAATAAGTTTATTTTAGTGGTTCCACCAGAATGCATAAGATAAATTACTCCTCCAGATTGGAAAAAACAGGACATATACTAAAAAAAATTTCCAATCAAGCAAGTGCAGTTGCCATTTCTTAGAAGTTGATTCAGCTCCTTCAATCAAGTAATCATCCAATAAGTTTACTTTAGTGGGCATTTCTTAGTTGTTCAGCAATGGCAACTAGCACTTCAATCATCACCTTCAATCCGGTAGCAGTAGATTATTATATTTTGGCAGTCATGCATAAGTTGTTCAGTAAATGGACGTGAAAAAAGAATGAAGATGAACATAATTGTCTCCTTAACTTAGATAAGTGCTGTTGTCTTCTCATTCATCTATTTTCTAGTTTGTAATATTCAGAACAATGAACTACCTTTTGTTCCTTTCCAGTTGACGTATGCATTTCTTAGGAATGCAAAACCACGCATTTGTGCATTTGCAACATTCCAATGTTTACACCAAAGCATGTTGAAACGCACCAAATCCATATGAAACATACTCAATTATTGAGTTGTTTCAACACCTATTGAGAATTTAAAAGTACGACAATGAAATTTTCATACATTTCCAAAATCTTTTGTTACTTCCCTTATGTTTTCGAAGTTTTTCCAAGATGTTTCCAACATAATTTTGTTTTCCTAGCTAACGAAACAACATAGTAAAATCAAATTTTTATCCTTGATGCAGAAATTCAAAAAAAAAAAAACTTTATTCAAGAAAGTATCAAATACAACTCAATAAATCAAGAGAAAACCCAACTTTTATGGGTTAGTATCTAGTATATACTTGTACTTAAATTAATCAAACTTTGACCAATTATCCACTAAACCTATTAAACACCCTAAGTAGAAAACCACAAATATCAATGATATTATCTAGATTCACAAGTAAACTCAATACTTAATTGCCCATATCTTAAGAATGTAACTCATATCCAGTTAAAAGGGAAACATTACAGGAGTACAAACAGTAATCAAGTTTGATCAATGACTTTGGAAAGAACTTGACCATTGCTTTATTCTTTGGTATTCTAACAAGATAGATAGATTAGAGAGAGAGAGAGAGAAGCACCACTAAAAAAAAAAAAATGTGCAATGACAAGATGCAATCTTAATGGACATTACTTCATACAAATCAAGATCAAGAGTCCGAATCAAGATCAAGAGTCTTACATACAGTTATTGTGACATGAGATCCTTCAGCCACTGGGATGTCAGTCCTCCCTGCAACCTCCAACTGAACAATGAGAGCGCGCGCGAGAGAGAGAGAGAGAGAGAGAGAGAGAGAGAGGAAAATGAGTTAATAGTACTATTAGAAAACTATATCTGACAAAAATATTTGATTGATTGAAACATTTTATCAAAACCTTTGCTCCCCAACAGAGAGTTATTTTTGTCAAAAAGATATAGAATTGAATCAAAGATTTACAAGATTCATTCAACTTCATCATTTAAAATATATTTTTTTGGTTTCTCATAGAAGAAGAGCATATTACCAAATGCAATGCATTTCTAGTAGCAAGTGTCGTATAGACATTTCCATATATCGTTGTAAGTCCAATCACTTCCACTTCTGGTGACCGTAACGCCACAAATATTGCCATGGCATCATCTGCATGCATCTTTTCTTGTAAGGCCTTAGAATAGACGCAACAATTTTAAAAGGATAATTACCAAATCTTCTTATGGCCACTCAAATCTCTGGGAACAAAATTCAGTGCCATAGCAGAAAATGTTTGAATATCATGCATTCAATTGCCTTCAAATCTATCAATCTATACCATATGCATACGTAATAGGGCTTTAAAAGGCTAAAAGCCTCCACAAACTATCCAAGGTCTGTTTGGAACAAGTGGAAAGGAAAGGAAGAGAAGAGAAAATTGTTAAAAAATAAAAATAAAGTGTGAGGAAAATGAAAGGGAAAGTTACTGTGCTCAAAACTATGTTTTTCTATTTTCTTCTCATTTTCTTTTCAAACCAAATACGGGGAGGGATAATAATAATAATAATAATAATAATGATGATGATGATGATGATGATACAAAGTAAAGGAGCAATGTACCATGGATGGAATCAAATATATTTTTAACGTTTCCTTTCTTTTCCTTAAGATCCAAACAAACCCTTATGTATAGAGTTTTATCTTTTAAACTCAAAAAATAAATTCCACCCATTATCTCCTTATAAATTAAAACTACTCCCTTCATCCCAATTTAATTGTCCATCGTACTATTTCTAACCGGCTAAAAAACTAGTTTTATCTTCAAATCCGTGATTAATTTCATATCAAATATGGATCTTGTTTGATAGATCTCGATTAGTTCTGTAATACAACGTTTTCGAAATCGCATAAAACATTACTATAAATTACAAGATATAATCAATTGAAAAATGGCACAAACTCCCAAAAAAGATAATTAAATTGGGACTAAGGGAGTATTAGCTATTCACTTATGGTTTAACTACTCACCCCCACGTTCTTGTCCCACATTGGTTAATTATATAGCATCTAAAACTAGAATACAACCATGGACGGCCTCTCCGCTGATTGTCAATTAATTTTGAGTTGCATGCTTTGACACCCTCCAACATGTTTCTTTTTGTCCGAAACTCAGGTGTCCGGTCATCTCACGTGCACCTCGACTAATCACTGCTGGCAGCCCCAATTAAAGCTTAAGCAAAGCTTGAGAAGTTTCTACCATGTTTTCAACCCACTCCTCCTCCTCTGCGTTTCGCTCCACTCTTAATTCTATCAGCGCAGTTTTGGACAGTTGATTGTAGAGAATTAAAGAAAGTTGGAAACAAGATGAATTTCTCATAAAATTCAAACCAAGATGGGGAAAAAAGAGAGAACTGAAAAATAGAGATGGTCGTAAAACTGGAAACAAGATGTGTTCAGTGGTAGGTCTGTGATTGTAAGTTGAAAGATGAAAGGAAGAAGAGAGAGAGAGAGAGAGAGAGAAGCAGGATCCGTTACCGATGCCGGGGTCGGTGTCGATGATGATCTTCTTCGGTTCCACAACTGCTGCCATCAATTGTCTCCGCTGCGAATCCTGACACTTTCTAGTCGGAATCCGATTTAGTAAAAAAATATACTTGCCACTATCAAAACGATGATCTCAATCAATCGTCGGCAATCATCGCGATCTGTCCACGTTTTGGAAACGTATTGGACGAATGTCCATCTTCTGTAAAAATAATCCTTCGCGCAAGGAAGTTTTGTGGGGAAGAAAGAAAAATTGCGTTTAAGCCTGGTCACACAAAAATCTAAAATAATATGGGTAAATTATAGTTAACCCCCTCAAACTATGTCTCGGAAACACTTTACCCCCTCAAACTTTTATTTCTGGCACTTAACCACCTTAAACTAATGGAAATATAACTTCCGTTTGCATTCCGTTACGAATTGGATGGAAAATATCACATGCTCTCTCAACTGAAAACAATGAGACGTTTTTACCCTTCGTCTTCTCTGCATCTATTTTTTCTTTTTCTTTTTCTTTTTCTTTTTCAGAACTTTTCTGCACATCTCACACATATCACCAAACCAAAACCAAAAACAAAAACAAAGAAGAAATCACACCCAACATAAACTTCCTTCGATCACCAACCAATTGCCAAACCCTAACAAACCAATGGCCGGAGTGTACTGCTTGGATTGCAAGCGCACAACGGAGGTGGTGTTGACCACTCGATTGACCAGATCTCCGACTGGCGGACCTTCGCCAACAAGTCGGGCTACAATGACCCAGTCCATGTCGGTGAGCCCTGTAACCCTCTCCACCGATGGCGACTTGCCGACTATTATCTCGAAGCCTAACACCGTCACTTCCGACTTCCTCTCGTCGTCGCTTGGCCAAGGGCAGAATCCCGATCGTAGATCCATTCTCCATCCGAGCAATCGCTGCCTCTACTTGATGATACTTTCTTCTTCTCTTTAGGTTGGAAGTTTTCTGCATGATTGAGAGAGAGAGAGAGGCGGTGGTAGAGGGGGAGCAAGTGAGGAAGGAGGATAGTGGCGGGGCCGTGCGACGGCAGTGGCGATGAGGTTTGAAAGCCGACGGAGGAGAGGATTGGATCGAAGAGTTAAGGGGTTTGGTCGACTTGGTAGGGTGAGGGAGAAAGGGGTGGAAGAGGGTTGACGAGGTGGTGGAATCTGTGGTTGAGAGGAGGAGGAAGGGGAATGGCCATTGGATGGGCCGATGGGGTTTTCTGGTTTCACAGAAGAAAGGTTTTTAGAGAGATGGAGGGTGTGGTAAAATGGGTTTAGATAAGCTGTTTTTAAGAGAGGGCAAAACGGTAACTTACATCTTCTCCGTTACGGAAGTTAGCCGATTCTACATTTCTATTAGTTTGAGGTGGTTAAGTGTCAAAAATAAAAGTTTGAGGTGCTAAAGTGTCCCCGAGATATAATTTGAGGGTGTTAACTATAATTTACCCAAATAATATTTTTAAATTTTTAAATATTATTTTGTGAGATCTCTCTAAAAAATCAGTTCCAACAGACATTAATAAATATTACTTTTAGATTCATATGGGCGAACTGGGTAGTTTCGCCTCTACGAATTCAAAAATAATACTTACCGGTGTCCGTTGAAGCCGATTTGTACAGAGCCCCATAAAATAATATTCAAAAATTTATGGTTATTTTTCTAAATTTTTGTGGGATCCAGAATAGACCGAAACGCATTTTTCCTTACGTTGTTTCCTGTAAATCTTCCTTGCGAATAGAATTTCCATTTCCCAGAAACGTGGACAGATCGGTGAAAAACTCGCGCTTTATTTACACTTCCTTCCGTCGTTGCTGATGAATATGCCCACAACTAAACGGAAATTCTAATCGTAATGAGGATTTGCAGGGAACCACGCAAGAAAAAATATGTGGCCTATTCTGGATCTCATAAAAATCTAAAAAAATATCAATAAATTTTTTAATATTATTTTTATGGGACCCTATAAAAAATCATTTCCAACGGATATCGATAAGTATTAGTTTTTAATTCGTATGAGCGAAACTGCTCAATTCGCCCTTATAAATCCAAAAGTAATACTTATCGATGTCCGTTTGAGCTAATTTTTAATAGAGCCCCATATAATAATATTCAAAAATTTATGAATATTTTTATAAATTTTTGTGGGACCCCGAATAGGTCTAAACGCGTTTTTTCTTACGTAGTTCTCTGCAAATCTTCCTTGCGAATAGCAGGCCTACTAACTAATGGGCCTTTTTCAACCCAAAAATAAATAATCTTGTATAATTTTTTGGTCTTTATTTAAAAAAAATTAGGTTTCGATAAAAAAAAATTACTTTTTAAATTTCCCTCATCATGACTTAGCAATAATTCATAATAAAAAAATCGACGAAAAACAAACAAATGCGAAAAAAATTTGAATAAGGACAAAAAAAAAGTCATTTAACTTATTAGGCCAAAATAGGTTAATATTTGTTTAGACAGAAATAGTCGTATTATTTTAGTTGTATTTATTTCTTTCAACTTTTTGTCATAGTTTCTACTACAAAAAAAGTATCATGTTATTCATCTCGACGAGGGGAATAAGAAAATGTAAAAATATAAGTTGAAAAAATTCATATAAGATGACGTTAAAGAAACTAAAAAATTATCTTTTTCGTCAAAATATTTTTTTGATTTGTAGTGAACTTTTTTCGAATTTGGACTATATTTTATATTTTTTCGATTCTTCTCATCGACACAAACAATTAATCTAAAAAAATTTGACTGAATCCAGTAAAAATTAAAAAAGAATAACAACAAAGGCCCGGGCTAGCTATTTGCAACCCACAATCTTCTCCATACAAGCTGTAACGCCCCTAATTTCTGGAAACGTTAAATAGACAATTTTATTGAAAATTTAAAGAGAGTCTAGCTCATTATTACATCACGACTTCCATAATTTACACCAAGGGAGGGGAATCTAAGGTTCCTAACTACAGCTCCGCCTGCTTCTCCATCCAAGCCAGTTCCAAAGGCCTCCAAGGTATACAATTCACCTTGATCATTTACAAAATCTAATACATTATACCAGCGTCGCCACCAGTATAATATGTCAAGGTCATCAAAGTTAACACCATGACCTACAAGAGCTTAGCAGAATAATCCTATACGCACTAACCATTAACTTACACGTATCAAGTCACATAGTACATACATATCCAATAAGGCAATAACAATGACACATCCACATTCCTTAATCTAACGTTGGTGTCGGTGATATATGAGTTTCTCCTACTCAATTCGTCGTAGACCGTGTCTCGTTTTCATTTATGAAATCAACATTTCAAAAAACCTTTTGTCAATACATTTTTGAAAGCTTCTTTTCACAAATATGTTACCAATGAAGTTACCACGTCCAACTCCATTTGCAACACTCGCAATGGGTTACCAAGTCCCGCCACATTACGGTTTTCAAATCCATACACACAATGAGTTACCACGTTCGGCTAAATTGTGGTTCCAAAACATACACACAATGGGCTACCACGTCCGGCCTCATAACGGTTTCAAAATCATAGACACAATGAGTTACCACGGCCGGCTACATTGTGGTTTCAAATTCATAGAGCGGGCTACCACGTCCGGCCACATTGCGGTTTAATCCAAAACTTGCATTAGCTCCTATCCGCGGATAACCAATCCATATTACCAATGAAACTACCACATCCGCCTCCATTAGCAATATTCACAATGGGCTATCACGTCCGGCCACATTGCGGTTTTCGCAAGTCCACACAATGGGTTACCAAATCCGGTCTCATTGAGGGTTTTCATACACACAATGGGCTACCACATCCGATCACATTGCAATTTCAAAACACGTCTTTCATTGACCACACCATAGGTGTCATGTTTCTACTTTCTTGTTTTAGTGTCTCGTTACATGCATAGACTCCGCGGTAGGGCTTTTCATGTATTTACACATAAATCATTCATTGTAATCTTGAAACTAAACTAGCAAAATCATCCAATTCTATATCATTGATACCGTGTTCTACTTCCTACTTTTACATAGTCATGCTCAAACAATTAGCACACAATATAAAATATAGTGCCACATAGACGGACATCTTTGGAGTGGAAACTACTTATGCTTTATCACACATCAAACAAGTAATTCAAGTAAACACGTATACATGCTCATAACCATCCTTAGGATCAAAATACGAATACTTTCATTTAAGTTTATGTTTTTAAAATCCGTTCTTTCTTCCTTTTAGGGAAGTTCAAAACAACATATGTTTTTTCAAAAAAATGAAGTCGGGATATTCAACATACTCCCCTTCCCTTTCAAAACTTTAATAAAACACTTTTCAATTTCTCATGCATTTCAACATACAAACAATATACCATGTAACATATAACCTTTTTATATTTAGTATTAGAAAGTATAGGAAAAATCTACCGTTCTTCTTGGCGGTAGGGTGGCTATAAAAAAAAAGTCGGCGAGCAAACAGGCGGTCTCCTACGGTGAGGTTGCGGTAGCTTTGAAAGGGAAAAATTTCTCTCGAAACTATTTCTTGACTAAACTACTAAACTTTTTGGATCGAAAGGGCAGTCGAGTGGTGGTTTAGGCCTTGGATGTGTTTCTCGAAGGACTCAAGAATAATGAAGAATAAAGCAAAAACACAAGAATTTCTAGAAAGAGAAGTTGAAGGATGGAAGGTGTGAGTTGAATGGCATGTGAGGGGTCCTATTTATAGCAAAATGTTGGACTCTCTCTCCCTTTCATGGTTGGCCTCCCTCGCCCTCTCTATCTCTCTTGGATTTGCTCCATTGTTTAGTCAAATCTTGCCTTCCAAGCATGTCATGACTTGTCATATCCAATTTTAGGCTGAATGCAAATAAACTAGGGATATGATATTGGCACTCCAAAAATTGAGGCTGACACTCCAAAAAATAAAGGAAAATGGCTTTGAAGTTGCACTAATTTTGGAGTGTTTGCATCAATTTTTAGAGTGCCAATATCATTTTCCATAAACTAAATAGGATCTTAAGGCTTTTTTGGGTAAATCTTAAGTAATTATAATCTAGGTGCAAGACTTACAAGTCTAATGATGCTAAATGTAATAGACTTTCCATGTTAAGTCAATCCTAGGCAAGGTTGTAGTCAAAATCTAGGATGATTAAAGGCTGGGCTTTAGGATGATTAAAGGCTAGATTGTGTGCTTGAATAAGACTAGAAATGGGTTCGCATGGCAATTAGACTTAAGGCTAAAAATGGGTTAAAGGGTAGCTTGTGAAAATGTACACACAAGCACACACCTCCCTCTCTCTCCCTTTCTCTCTCTCTCGGCCTCTCTCGTCTCTCTCTATCTATCTCTATTCCCCATGTGCCTATATATGTGTATGTGTGTGTGTGTGTGTGTATATATATATATATATATATATACTAGTGTCACACGACGTGCTTCGCACGAATCACGTGCTCAGTACAAAGCTTTGAATTAGAGTTTTTACTATATGGTCTAATTAGGATTGTATAGTCGTTAAAGATTCAAAAATGATACATGAAAGTTATGTTGTAGTAGATAGAGGAGTTGTAGGAGCTCGAGTTGTAATTGACAATTTTGAACATATGAACATGACAAATCTGCGAGTCGGAGTATCAGCGTCAAGTTGTGTACCAGTGCCAGTCCAAGTTAAGTCACTGCCCGTAATTGCTCAATGCCTTTTTGTTTTGCCCATAATTATTGCCCAATGCCTTATTGTTGGACATTCAATAACACTCTTTAACAATTTGGCAAATGAGTGTTTTCTAAAAGGGACGTAAAGGACTAACCCAACTATACCATTTATATTGACGTTTGTTGCAAAATGAAGCCAATACTGAAAGGCCTAAATTTGCGGCACCATACTTCATAAGAGGTGCTAATTCATTGATCGAATGGAATTTACGTCTTTGATCGTAATTCAAACATACGTACCCTGTTTCATTATTTACATAGTTTGAGATCATAAACCTATTTGTTCAGTGCTCTTTCTCATAACCAACTCCAAGTTCATACTGAAAACACTCTTGAAAAAAGGCAACGAATATTGGAACAAGACACAACACATTTGAAATAGCAACCAGCAATAATGTCAATTGTTCACATCGTCCCAATTCTTTTACAGATACACATTACCGACCACATAATCACATTCCTAAGTTTACAGCCTTAATCCAGAGAGCCCTAGATTCCAATCACTTCAATCAAACACAAAGATTAAGGTCTTCATATCTGGCCTCTAAATACAAAAGTCGACATCGCAAGAATACACCTCCAAACAAAATCAATCTACCAACTTATCAAAAAAAAACTACTAAAACACTGAAGTAAATAACCAATTTGTATCCCAATTGGTTCCAAGTCCCTGAGGCATCTCTTCCAAGCCCAATGACCTTGTCTCCAAACACTGATCAAACGGTAAATAGGGAATATGCTTGCAAACACCGCGCCAACAAAACCCACCATCGATTGGAAATTCTGTTCGACACCAACAGGCAAAACACCATAAGCTTTGTAATTCATTGGCAGCACCCTGTGCTCCTAGATAACAAAAGAAACATTTGCACAATCTGAATAAGTCGTAGGAAAAAACTCTAACAAACAAACGCAGGGAAGCGATGCCACAACCCTATTAAGACACAAATCACCCTGAGAGAATTCCACATGCATCTAAGCTAATATAGTCAGCCAAATCAAGATCCCTGAAAGCGTATTTCGTCTGAATTGTCCCTTCTTTTTTAATAGGCAAGAACTGTTTTCATCTGATCATACCGAAACTTTTTCTTAGCATTTGCTCTATGGGTGGTCAAACCAGATTACATCATTTGTGGAATTTTGAGAAACCATTTTGCTTTGGCCTTTGATCTTATAAAGATCCCACACAAATGGGAAAAGGTGGCATAATCATGAAAACTACAATAGCACATGTGATTTCAAAACAACATGCCGATCGCTACCCGAGCAGTTGTACCTAACCTAAACTAATTCTACTTTAAGAAGCATGGATACAAGTACGAGGTTCAACTACGATATGATACGGGTACGTCGACACATGTTTTTTTTCAAAAAAAATAAGACACGATACGTGAGGGACACGTCAAATATAAAAGTAAGGCAAAAACACATTACACATATAAATTTTTAATTCCTCTAAAAACCTGTGCCACTGAGAGATAGTCATTTTTTTAATGACTTTTTTTTGTTTGATTCTATGAACAGATTTATTTCATTATGGATGAATAAGTCTTGATGCTTTAAGACCCCGTTACCTGTTACAGTGTGACCCCGTTACAGTGTGTCCCCCTTCTCCGTTTCTTAAATATGTTCATGCTTTTCAAGCTGAAAGAGAAATCTTGATCTGAAGTGTCAACTTTTCTGAAATGAATAGAAAATTAAAATTCATTTCAAAAGGAAGCAGCTTGAACTACTTTTAGTTCTATTTCCCCAAAGTTCATATAGTTTTGTTTCTCATATATGGCACGCCCTTGGTTTGAGTTTTTATAATCTTATTGAAGGCATGCTCTAAAAGAGACAGAAGAAAGTCCCTCATCAACAATTTGGGATGGGACCATAACAGGAATAAAATTTGGTTTGACAACTGTCAGGAAATTGTAAGCCCATACATGCATCCTTTGTTCAGAAAGGGTTAGCGGAGTTAGTTAATTAAACTATGCCACATAAGAGCTTTTTTTTTTCCTTTGTTCCAAAAAGTAATTCTTTAACTTATTTCCAACAATGAAGTAGCTACAAGAATTGAATCAGTGTGTGGTTCGCTCTTCTTTAGAACAAAATGCCCTAAAGTTAGCATTTGATCGGTGGTTTTATTTACATAATCTTTTGAACAACTTCCAGTGAGATCATAAGAGAAATGAAATTTCTTTGGAGTTGGAAAAAAATTTTAATAATTAGATTTTGCTTACATCAGCTATGAAGGGATCTTGTATCAAGCTTACTAATTCAGAACTTGTGTGTTTTTCTGGCAATTCTAAACGGATTTGGGTAATATTCGTTATCTTTTCTTTTTTTTGTGCGTGTGTGTGTTAATGTACAAAAGAGGAAAAACACCCTATGTAATTGCTTGGGAAGTTATCAAAAGGGTTTTGCCCTCTCCTCTTCTATGGCTTTCAAGTGGTTCAAGCATATACATTGTGCGGGCTTCAAATGCAAGCATAAGTACATGAGTACATAGATATACACATATTGATAGATAGCCTGAAAAGATACCTACAATCTGGGGAACAAAGACGGCTGAATTTGCAGCAGCAGATGAAATCATAGACGGTGGTGGAGGGGCAGTGCCGCCACTCACATTGTACATGTTCATCACATCTTGCAAGCCTTGCAGTCGATAATTTTCATGCTTTTATCTAGTTGCCATTCACCGAATATCACCTACAAAATTTTATTTGTTATGAACAAGATTATAATTAAACCAATCTAAAAATCGGGGAAAAACTTGTACACAAACATGAACTTTGATGAAGACAACTTGTGTGGAACCTATCCATCAACCAACACATCTCTAGTGAGGTCCTCACGTTCAAGTGGCACAACTGGTGACCCAAAGGGAGTGATGATATCCCATGAGAGCATTCTTTCAATCATATCTGCACAATATGTGTTACTTGGAAAGCGTAGACATGGTAGGGTACACACGAAGCTTCCAGCCAATCAAAGTTTCTGGCATCCTACTAAAACATATGCAGTTTTCATCCCTGGTAATGGGATTTATTAGGGACCAAAAAATGATGCTATGCTTCTATAATGTTAGTATTCTCCATGGACTTGTTAGCGTACCAGGACTGCAGTCACATGAGCTAGAGCATGTGGTTTCAATAGGAATGCCCTGGTTCCTGATATGCTGAAAAACATGTGCAAGTCCACTTGTTTCCTGATAAGATAGGTGCTCTCTCTATTCTCCATGGAATTGTTGGCGTACCAAGACGGCAGTCACATGAGCTAGAGCAGTTGGTTTCAATAGGAAAGCCCTGGTGCCCTGATATGCTGAAAAACGTGTACAAGTCCACTTGTTCCCTGATAAGACAGGTGCTCCCTCTCTCTCTCTCTCTCTCCCTCCCTCCCTCCCTCTCTCTCTCTCTCTCCCTCCCTCCCTCCCTCTCTCTCTCTCTCTGTGTGGAGTGCACAGGTTTCCACTACCCACAAATAATTTGTTGAATCCAGGTCAAGCAAATGAGACAAGCGAGGGCAATTGCTGCTTGGAGCTTCATTTATTCTAGCCCAAATTTTGTACTGGAAGCTAAAGAAGCCAGTTAGGACATGACATCAGAGTAAGAAAATATATACCACATGTGTAATAATAAATAAATAATAGAAAATGTGTCTCTTGATGTCAAAGTTCAATATACATATATGGGTGTAGAGAAGCTTTAGCTCAAATCCTATCGTTGGAAGGGTGAATTTTGTTGTAAGATGAGAATCAAATTTCACTTTTCACACAAAAATAGATAAGGTTGCTCTGGTACCTAAGGATTCAAATCTGAGGCATCATGTCAAAACCCTTGTGTTTTATGGGTAAATAATCTCAATCATGAAGTCCAAAGAGCAGAAAATTATGAGTAACCTAAATTATCACCGAGGGCTAATATATCTTTTTACAGTCACGCTCAAAGTTACTGTGTTACAGCAGCAATTACCCTTTGACCTTGAATGGGAATGAGGTAATAGAACCTTCCATGTGGGCTATTATGGTAACGATGGTTGGCATAAATCCAGTGAAGAAACGGGACCTGAATTATCATAGCACTGTAACACAAAATGTAGTATCAACAACCCATCTAATTTGAATAATTTAAACCTATGTAAGTCAAACGAAATAACATATTCGTTCAATGAGAAGTCATAGAAATGGTATTTCAACACTTAAAATAAGCCATAAGAAATCTCTTCTTACTTTTTGGTGAAGTCATAGATATGTTTCAGATCTTAAACTAAGACACAACACAACTCTTCTTACTTTTGCTACCAAACTTGCCTTTTTCTCGGGTTATATATTCACTTCCTATTTGAACAGACAAATTCAAATGCAGAAAATCCACACACTGACAACCCCGTTAACCCTGTTGCGACGGCAAACATGCAATATGCATTAACGAGCAAACAAAGAACATTAAAAGAAATAGAAGCTCATCTCAAGTTGTGCTAATTCCAGAAATGACAAATTCTGAGCTCGATCATTATACAACTCGTACCTTATTATTCTTTTCTCTTTTTTTTCCAAGAAAATGTACCTTATTATTCTTGAAATCAAGAAATAGCTATTACCTTCTGGAGCAACAAGATGACTCTTTATAATTCGAATGCGTTGGAGATTAGGCGTGCAGACTTGCACTTACTGATAATTCATTCAAAGCTGGATATGCTTCTTGCTTTAGTGTGCTAGCCTGAATTAAACAAACCAAACAAATGAAATGAAAATCGTGATTTTATTTTTATGAATATGAGTTTTTCATTTAAATTCTTTTCAATATATACCTCAGATTCTAGACACTTGCAAACAAATTTCTGGCAAGTTTCAAGCACTTTGAACTCAAGAGGTAGGCCGACCTTGGAAGTACCACCATTTTTTGATGGGAAAGCTGGTGAATCCTCCATTGACTTTTCAGTCCCCTCATTACCCTTTGCACAGAAACATGATTAGTTTATTGAAACCGTATTCAATTGTCTTTCATACACTACCAAAAACCTATCCATACCAATATATGAATGCAAAACTGCAGTTTGGTAGCTCCTTTTTTTTTTGAAGTTATGCAACGCTTATACCATCCCGAAACTGTTCAATTATGGCACACAACAACCTTTTCAATCCCCCATTTGTAAATGCATCAATTTTTTTTTTCTCCATTTCGCTCCTATGTCCTCGTTTAACTACCTTTGTATAAGTTGCGAACCATTAAGGGTTCGAATTTTGAGATTTTCATAGTACACCCTTTCTCAAATTTATAAGACGAGTAGCCCAATCAAAAGGTGGTCATACAAAAACAAAATCCTTGCTTCAACTTGCTTTATTTTGAATAAAAATTTGGAAATCGGTCAAGAACTACATAAAAGTAATGCTTCAAAATAATTGTTCTCATTCTCCGAAGAACATTTGCATGTCATATCATCATGTCCCCAGGTCTTGAATATCACATTGTGACAATAGAAACAAAAACACATATAGAGAATCGCCCAACTTCTTTAGCTGAGAACCATAATGATCACACAGTTTAATTCAGTTATTAGTGTGTTTCAGGTAAGCAGGCATAGAAACAATATCATCGACAGTTACTTTTAAATCCCTACAGTTGAGATGGTATGGTTATATATAGGTTAGGTATTTGTGTATATGCCCCTTCTGTTATATATTTGTCTTCTCCTTTCCTTACATCAAGGATTTTTCTCCTAAAATTACGGTTTGGATTGTGATTTTGGCACTCCAAAAATTGATAGAGGGGCTCCAAAACTGCACTGTATTGATACACAAAACGACGTCGTTTTGGAGCCCTCCACCAATTTTTGGAGTGCTAAAATCAATTTCCTTAGGGTTTCTCTCTTTATTCCTAAAAGTCTTTTTTTTTTTTTTTTTGTAGAAGTAGTCCCAATTTGATCACATGGCGTTCTGGGTTCTCAATTTCTTTCTGAATTCCATTTTTTTCGATGCGATTCATTATTTTTACCACTTTCAATCACAAATCATCTGTTTTGAAACAGGGTTTCTCAACCTTTCTGATTCCCAATTAATATATGTTTCTTTCAATAACTATGAAATCTCCCAAAAAATAATAAAACCAAAGAGAAAACACCCAATTCCGAACTCCAGATTAATGAGAACCCTTTGTTCAGTAGAAAATTCTCCTTGCCATGGGTTCACGCAAAAATATAGCAAAACGAAGGTGGAGAGAAAGAAGGACATCGGAGGCGATCAATGGAGAAAAGCTCATAATCTTCACATCTGACTTGGAGCTCCCAAACCGGCAGCGCATTACAGGCGGAGGGATAGAACGCCGTCGGCGATGTCGGGAGTTCTCCTCCTCCTGAAACCTCCGAATCTATGGGAATGGCAATCGGAGGTCCTTTATAGTTTTTTCTTGTCTAGCTTATAACCAATTCCAAATGGAGAAAGAGATATGGAACTCTAATTTCAAAACAATCCCCAAATTCACATCTAATGGAACCTAATTTCAAACATACTCCCTAATTTCATGTCAAGACAGAACCCTAATTTTTTTGGAACACACAGAGAGGGAGAAAGGGAGAGATACCTTGATGTGGCGTTGATTGTATTCGCCAATGCTAGGCCGAGCAGATTTTGGCTCCTGTTGTGGTGGCCAGAGGTGCAGGTGGAGGCGGCTCCGCTAGTAGTGCTCGCCGGTGTTGTTGCTCGCCGCTGCTCACCGAAGACGACCCAGCCGCTGAGCTCCTCCCTAACTTTCCTCTCCAAATCTTCTCCTTCTATAGCTGATCGGCCATCATCTGCTCACAGACGCCCGACTGGCTGTCTACCACGGAGATGGGGGTGGACGGATGGATGGAAATAGGAAATGGGAAGAAGATGTGAGACAAACGAATTGGAAAAAACCGGAACCTTGATTCCAGGCAGGATTCCCGCACGCACAGTCGACAGAGGATGCAATTTTACCGAAAAGCCCCAAAGCTCAACACCACTACGTGACAAAATAGAGTAGAAAAATCGGGACGCAGACGAAAAATATCGAAAGTCCGAAAACCCGTTAAAGTAATTCGTAAATAAACTAAATAGTGTCTATGGCCCACCACTTTTGAGCGCGAAATGACAAGAACGCCCAAAACCCCAAAGAAGTAAATTCAAAAGGCTAGTTTCCGAACCCGGGGGCATTATCGTCCGGAAATGGCCAAAGTGTAAGCCACAAATTGGAACTTGGTTCCTTTATAGGCGGCCTGTGGATATATGTGTGTCTGTGTGCGTAAGACTATAAGTGTGTTTAGGTCTAAGTAGTCTTATAAGGTTAGAAAAGGTAATGATTAAAGGTTAAGGTTTTAATGATAAATTATTACCCAATGGTCACAACATTCCCTAGCAAGCATACATATATAAATATATATAACTAGGTATACTTAGGTCTTAGTAGTCCTAATAGGTCTAAGGAAAGACAATGATTAAAGTTAAGCTTTCAAATGTAATCTTATGGACCAATGGTTAACAATTTCCTAGAAAAGTAAACCTAGACACATTTAGGCATGTTTAAATTAGGCTATGGATACTAGTTTAGGAAGCATCATGATTACTACATTTGTGCAATGTTCTTAAATGTTAGGGAAAAACTAAGTCAATGGGTAACTAGGTTTGGGTAACTAATTAGTTGGAAACTAATTCTACTTGTCATGTAGGATTTCTAGTCAAGAAATATAATTTAAAGACCTTATATTACTTGTTAGGAAAATATATAAGTGTTTTGTCAAGTATACTCGTATTTGGAAAGGACTAGAATGTCCGATGTTAAAAGATATAATTTCATTTCAAATCTAATTATGACGGATTATTAGAGTTAAAAATAAATCTTTATAAGGAAAAATAGAATTTTCAAATATTCAACGAGATTTTTATTTACTAAAAATCGGAGTTGTTACACAACCCATTTAAAATTAAAAAGTTTAAAACAGAAATATCCCATTGTGTAAAGACAACAATGCCCCAAGATGCAAAAACTTTCTCATCTTCATCTTTGTCCTTCATTGCCTCCCTCCATCCCCACGAATATTTTCAATAAAAAACAGAGGGGAGAGAGAGAGACGCAACGTGTAGTTGCTCAAACGCATTCCACGACTACCTGATACTTCAAACTTACCTTTACCATGCTTTACCATTTCATGCGATTTAATTTCAACAGATGCGAACACCTATCTGCATGCTCAACAAAAATTTCAAAAATTAATTTTCAAGAAACGTCAAATATTTCGAAATTTCCTCTCGATTTCATCCCTATAATTCGGAACTTAACATCCGAACAAGTTTCAAAACTCAACTTCTCCATTCTTTTGATTATTTCAGACGTTAACTTCCAATTTTGGCAACAGTTTTTCAGAACTGGATATCTAATTTACAGTTCCAAATTTAAAAATCCAAAATTCTATAGCATTTTTGGGTTCCAGATTTTTTTTTTTAAACCCAATACACTGGGATTCCTCCTCCCTGCCACCGTGGATCCACCATTATTGACTAATGGGCCGACCGCCCGAGCTAGCTTCAGTTGCCCCGTTTTTATATCTTGACAAATCGAGTCTGCCAACAACAGAGTTTCATCCCTTCTCCACCGGCCGGCTTATTTACCTTTTTGTCCCCAAAGTATTAGTGAGTGGCCAATTTCATTCTCAATCTAAACATTTATCCAATTCGTCCATAATGTTTAAAATGTGCGTCAATTTGGTCCCCGTCCCTAATGTCATCCCTCTTGTCCGTTAAAATAGAGGGCATCAGTAGTATTCAACCTCAAAACATTACAACAAATGAAAAAAATCCAAACAAAAACACTACAGACCCAAACCCTTTTTTACTCCCATTTCTGCTCTCCTCCTGTACTTACTTGCCGCCGCTCTTCTCACCACCACCTCCACAACCACATCCATCACCACCACCAGCAGTCGCGGCGCAGCCACCTCCACCCTCCTTATCTATTACTCCCCACGATGGCGCCACCCCTTTCCAATCTACCCTCATCGCCATCACTTATAACAAGAACACTACAGACCCAAACCCAATACTGATCGCAATCAAATCCACTGTCAAAACCCAACTACCCATCAACAACGACACAATCACCACCACTCCGCCGCCGCCGTCCATGGCCGAACTTGACTATGGCGACCCAAACTCCAACTTTCTCCCTCTGACAGCTCTCAACCAGTCACCCATGGAACATCTACTCCCCCTCCAACCCAAATAAACCCACCTCCCCAAACCCATGGACTTACCCAATCCCTCTTCCATGCATACCAATTGTTGACAAACTGGTTTTTTCTGGTCCGAAAAGAAGTAGTTCGGAAATTCACTTTGACCAGTGGGTATTGTGCGTCTCATTGAGACGATCGCATCGGTGGATGTACGATCGGTTTTCGTCACTGGAAAAGTCCGTACGTGGTGTTTGAAGGGAGCGCGTGGCGGTGGAGTCGCTGGGTTTGTAACAGCCGGACAAGTGACAACCACTGCTTGCAACCACCGTCCCACAAAACCACTCGCTGCCACGAGCCGGTGACACAAACAGCCAAACTGCCTCCTCGTCACTTCAGGCGTTCACTGACTTCATCTCCCTTGAAATCCCAAAGTTCTGCTCCAAGATCTTGAAAGTAAATATCTTGTACAATTTCTGGTAATTAGCCCTATATGTATGTCTATGGAACGAGCATTTGATTTTTGATACTGCACGGACCAAGAAAATGTACTATGCAGTTGACATTTTTAGTTTTTTTTTTTATTTGTTTGTAGTGTTTGGGGTGAAATACCACTAATGCCCTCAATCTTAACGGGCAAGAGGGATGGCGTTAGGGGCGGGGACCAAATTGACACACATTTTAAATATTGGGGACGAAATTAGACAAATATTTAGATTGGGAACGAAATTGGCACTCGCTAATATTTTGGGGACCAAAAAGGTGAATAAGCCTCCACCGGCCCATGCTCTCTCTCTCTGACTGCCTCCTCAAACTGCACATCTTCTTTCTTTGTTTTAAATTTGGAAGGTTGAATTGGTGGTGGCTATGGAGGTTCTCATGGTGGAGGGATTTAAGAGGAGGGGTATGTTGAAAAATGTAGGGTATTTGTTGGGTTGTAGTAGTAAATTTGTTAAAGTAAAAAAGATTTGTGAATTGTATGTAGAAAGAGGGTTGTATGGAGAACATAATGGGTTGCAAATAGCCCTTCTCGAGAATTAGAGAAGGGGGTACAAAGACCCAATTACAATTATTGATTATCTTTCCTTTTGCACCCCTTAAAGTCATCCATCCATCCTACCCAAACTAAACTTCTTTCTTTTTTTTTCACTCGTTAATCCTAATTTAGTACTATCCTAGGAGACTTGGAAGAAGGAAAGAGTTGAGTTTTGTTCACCTTCCACTTAAGAGAGTGAACATTACTCTCCTTCTTATTGGTTAAAATAACGTGGATCCCACCACAAAGTGATGCTATACTTACCAAAAAGTGTATTGCACGGGCGGGACCTACACTATTTCAAACATTAAGAGGAAGGGTAATGTTCACCATTTTTTAAGGAGGGTGAACAAAATTACACTCAAAGGGAAATGAGGCTTATGGGGATCCAATCCTACCTATGTGCATGAGAGTATGTAAGAGAGGCCAACTGTACTCCACTACACTTGCAAACTAAACCCTTTGCTACACTCAACCTAAATCCCTCCCCTACCTTGTCGCGTAACTCCCGCCCTGACGGTAAATGATCTCAAGGTTTCGGTAAATGATCTCAAGGTTTGTGCTTCAGCACTGGTGTGTCAATGCCAACCCATCACCATCTCCCCTTTCGTTAAAACTCAACAAGAGAAAAACCTAGTTTCGTTGGTTTTCATGAATCTGCTAGCGAAGTTTTCATTCAGGTTTGGCGAGCCGAGCCTAAGCAACTCAAAATTTGACTCGACTCGGTTTGGCTCGATTGTAGCCCTAAAAGATGTGAGACATGGTACCCTCTTTTGTTTTGCATAATCAGTTGCGCTACTGCAGTATCCTCTTCATCAGAGAAAGATCCGTCAAAATCTCCATGCAATATTTTTTGGGTTAAATTGCTCATATATAATAATAGTTTGAAAGAAAAGACTAAAATAGTTGTGTGGTATTGTATCCAAGGAAATATATGCTTATTTATAGATTGATTAAAAGAGTGGTGGTTAATAACATTGGTTTTAGAGAATGATAGTTGAGAATAGCGGTTGAGAGAATAGTAGTTGAGAATGGTGGTTGGAAAAAATAAGGCAGAGAGAAAGTTGGCTATAAATAATAGGAGTACATATTTTTCAAGAAAAAAAAAATCAAACTTATTTTTTGAACGTAAGCTAAAGATAAAACATAATTTTTTGAATTTTTTTTTTTAAAGTCCTCATTTGGTGGACACACCAATTATTTTTGAACTGAGGTAGTAGTTGAATTAAGGTTGAGGAAGTTGGAGAAAATTACTTATTTGGAACTCTTTGATTCTATTTTTGAACTAACCATTGGAGAGGAGAGGTTCTATTTCACAACTAACCACTTTTTGATGTTAAAAAGGAGCAAATGGCTATAGCCATTTTAAAAACCCATTGGACATGCTCTAATGTTGGTGGTCATGGTTAAGTTTGTATCATTAATTCCCAAAAGATTTATTCCTTTTATTTCTGTTTCTTGTAGCCCAAGGAGAGAAATCATTCGAATTCGAATAATTCAAAAGAATGAGCCACTCCGTCGCTTGCATTCATAAAGGGGTAAGTTAAGAACCCAAAAAAAAAAAAAACAGATTTCACCATAAAGTCTTCCGAACTCCATTAGCAGTATGTGCCATATATTTTGAATTGCGTATACATAAATGCTACTATGCTAGAATTATTTTTGAGAGAGAGAGAGAGGTATGTGATTAAGTGAGGCAGCCAGCAGGTTCTGTTGTTCATGGAGCATCAAGAGTTCACAAGCCCGCTAAGATTGATCCCAGATGAGATGAAGATCGTGCTAAAGCTCAGTGGGAAAACCCGTGAACCCAGCTGTTCTTTTAGTGTTTGCTTATTTTACCACCAGTACCACCACCACCGTAGATGACAAAGATTCGCTCCACTTGACAATGATTTAAGCCCAATGAAGAGATGATTAACACCGTGAATCAGAGACTGCTATGAAAAGAGAATCGTTGGTGTACCGACCGATGGCCAACCAGGAATCTCCAATGCCTATGTCAGTCCTCGTGACAAAGCAGGTAGCATTTGTACTGGCGTGTAACTGGATACCTTTTCCGTTTTATCTCTTCAATTCCTACCTCTGCACTTCGGCAGTCTTAACAATCCAGAAATTGGCGCAAAGTTTATCGCAACTAGCTCCCAAACAGATAATTCAATTAAGTACTCCACCTTTTTCTTTTTTTCCATTAAAGGACTCAATCTGAAACTACATAAAATTCAAATGCAAGTTTCAAACGGTACAAAACGATCAAATGCAAGTTTCAAACGGTACAAAACGAAGAGCAACGTATTAGGTTTGAAACGATTAATCTATTCTCCACATGAAGCCCAAGGAAGTCTGGAACTCTACTTTGCCCTGGTTAAAAGCATGATCACAACTCGTTTACCTTCATCCTTATTGTAACCTGACTTCCAATTTCTCTTGCTAGTTTATCCTTTCCTTTTCCTGTAAGTTTATTCCACGAAAAAAATACATACATCTCGAGAGAATCCATCATGATTGCATCCTAAGGCTACATTAGTTAAAATAGAAGCAGCTAAAATACCAGGACTAAATAAGAAGCCTCATTGTTTATTGAAGAACTACCAACCGACCAAGGGTAATACAGAGCAACTCCATACCGTGTTTTACAATTAAATCGAAAGATCAGCCAACAAATTTGGACCATTTGAACGTAGGAAAATGCTAAACAATTGAATAGGTCAAAAATCACACTAAGCAAGGTTAGAAGAATATGTTCAAAAGTCAAAATGGATGAAGATCTAAGTTTGATTATGATACGTTTGCATTTCTCAGAGATCTGCATGAAACCACACCTTCTGACGTTCGCATGACATTCCCCCCAAGTGCAACAACGCAATAAGCATCAGTCTTTAGATGTGGCTGCACCAATTCCCATATCTTTTTCTTCTGGATCTGCATGTTGTCTGATAACATCAACAATCCAAGCAAGGAACAAATGACAAGGACAAAATAATCTATGAACGCCCAATAGAGCATTAGTGTGCTGAGGTAACCTTTTCTAACAGAGTACCTAATGTATAACTTATTTGATCCAATGTAAACAATCCAACAGAACCTGATATGTATTAACTTCTAACCATCACAAATGCAACTAAAATGGGACCTAGCTATTTTGAGAGGGTGGCAAGAACCAAGTTTTATTCTGCAGATATATGGTCATCCATCACATTAGAAATAGGTACTCCCTCGGACCCTCCGACCTATTCTTTTTGTTCCCTTTTGGAGAATCCAACTTTTTAAGGAGACAAAATGATAGCACTCTTAAAACCATAACTTTTCAAAAGTGCCCTAGAGTTTGAAATGATACTCATTTCTTAAACTTTTGGAGATATCAGACCAATGCAAAAGAAAGGGAAAGTAGCAATGGTACCAATTTTGCCTTCTTGAATGTTTAAAGTGGACATCATTCATGGGCCATCCCAAAATGTAATAATGGACTAAAATAAAGGAACATGGGCCAATTATCTTTAGGCTTTGTCTCGATGTCTCCTAAAGTTTTGCCCAAAAGAAGCTCAAGCTGAATGGTTGTGTTGGCAGCATCTGCAAGGTCTTCTAAATGTGCAATATTTATACTTTCATATTTCAACCTACCAGTTAATTAAAACAATTTTCATGCATCCGCTCTCCACTATTCTACGCATGAAAAAAAAAAAAAAATTTGTTAAGCTGTTGCTTCATTTTCTATTGACACCAACTGATTTCATTAATATAAAAACGAAGATACAAATGAAAAGCAGAACCAGAAGTATACCAAAAAGAAGAAGAAAGAAAAGCTACAGCTCACACACTAATCTCCAACAGCTAGAAACCAAAACCAGAAGAACGAAATTGAAAAGTTCATACCAACTCCCAGTAGAAAGCCAAATAAGAGATTTATACCCATATCCTCCTAATTTCCACAAGGTAGTGAATCTAGTGACCAATTGTGGATGAATCTAACCACAGTTCATATATAAGAATCCAAGACCAAGGAGAAGGCCAGAAGAGAAAGAGGAGTCCAGCTGGTGTAGTACCAGAGAGGAGAGGGGGAGGAAGCAATAGAAAAAATGCACCAGAGGAGATGATGAATTAGAGAGAGAAAATCCCTTCCAAATATTCTCTATTGACATCCAAAATCTGATTTCACTTTCTAGGCTCCCTAAGAGTTGCAAAACATGTAGGTGTCCTCCAAAGCTAAGCTACTAAACATATTTATCTTCTCACACCACTAGAATTCTCAATTTCGTCCAAATAAAACAAAAATTCTATCCTTGAATCAGACCTATTTTTCATCTCGTTGAGGGTCCCACATCATATTGACAGCATCGGCCTCTACTTGTTGGATAAAACTCGACCTAGAGTTATGTAGATCTTCAACACTAGGAAGGTTCTTCATCAAAGGATCTTTCCTCCGAGAGGCTACTTGTGATTGCAGCAATGAATGGTGCCACGTGTGTGACAGTGTGTCAATAGAAATGCCGGCAGCTGGTAAGTTACCAATTGTCCCAAAAGTTTAAGCTATTAGTAATTGGCCCCAACTATCTAACAGCCTCCCTCCAGTGCAACTGTCTTGCAAGTGGAGATAGAAACATTCTTACAAAATGTAAAAGAATACAAAGGAGAGGAACATAATGCGAATGGGACACATCTGCAAACAGAGAGACTTGAACCCAGACCTCTCGCAACTTGAGTTCTGATGCCATGTTAAGTTACGAATTGTCCCAAAAGCTTAAGTTGCTGGGAAATGGACCCGACAATATATATCAAGCTATCTAACAGCAACAAGATCTAGCGAGAATCACATTGTTCCTGTGACGATGAAGTCACAGATAAAATTCCCCACCAAAGTAGGTGCAGGGTTTTTTGGAACTCTCCACTGAGACAAAATAGCTGGGAGAAACCGGTGCAAGTGAAGGCCGAATCGAATGGGACTATCAAGGAGGGAAGAAGCTGATTGACAGAAATTATGGATTGTGATCACGCTCTGACACCAAAATGGAATAGAACCAGATAAGACTTAAGAGCAAAGGAAAGAGAGGAGAAAGAGATAAGCAGAATGAAGAAGGAAAAGGATGAAGGGAACGAAATGGGGATACAGCCCCAAATTAATATCTCAATAATCAAATCATGAACTCTGCTTATATGCAAAACAAACAAAGAAAACCCAATAAAGAATCCAAAGTAAACGGAACAACCAAGTTAATTGAATCTCAAGATAAATTAATCTCTAACCCTTATCATCATCAAATTTCTTTATATCCTAGTCACCAGTTAAAAGAGATTGACAGAGAATATGGGACACAAGAGCTCTGTTAAAGCATCCAGGCTCATATACTAGTTTTGGAGGAGATAATTAATCGATGTGGGACAAATCCCAACACTCCCCCGCACGTGCGACCCCCGACTCACATGTGGAGAGGTAAATAAATGATCCATATAACACTTGGATCACAACAAATAGTGGTGCACTTATGGCACGAACAAGGGGAATAAATTCTCCGAAACTCTAGCTCTGATACCATGTTAAAGCATCCAACTCCAAACCAATTGGCAAAGAGTGGAGAGGCCGCCCAGACTCATATACTAGTTTTGGAGGAGATAATTAACCAATGTGAGACAAATCCCAACAAGCTCAAAGTACAAAACACCAACCTTGTTTAACCTCTACTGGAAGCTGATCTCCAGAAAGATTCTTTTGATGTAAAGATAGATAAATTTTCCTTAGAAGAAAAAACTAAATTCCATAAACTAAACTATCAAAGATCTAGAGAAAGCGGAGCTTTTGCAACACAAGATGTGAAAATTTTGTCATACAGTGCCTAGAAATGTGTTTTACAGTGATAATTTATTAATTTATGCCATAATGCTCTGTTGTAATCTATAGAACTGTATCCCCTCCGACCACCATTTTGGATATATGGCGAACAACATTCCCGTCCTTGCACCCAAACGTATAAGCGTTCCAGGAAATGTCGGGAAATATAGACAAGCCTTACCGGCAATGCACAACACTATAAACACTACCTCTGTCCTCAGAGCTATAAACTTGTAGAGTCCTTCGATAAGTGTCGAGTACAATGACATAGGCCCTGCCTCTAAGTCTACAAATGTAAGTGGCACTACTTAACATCCTATTAGAGGCAACTGTTAGAATAGTGGTGTTATGATGTTATTAATGTTTAGTTGCAAGGGTAGTATTGTCCTTTCATGTAATAGGGTTTACTTAGGGTTTCTATGTTTTCCCTATGTAATGATGTAATGACCTCTTGTAACACATATTCTGAATAATAGAATTTCTCTCTTCTAGTCTCACTACAGCAACCACTTAGATTCACACCATGACTCCCAAGATGATGAAGCATGCACAATAAGACCAGTATGCCAAAGATCGGGCTAACAACCTTGTCCTATGCGGAGACCTAAGTTGGTTGATGTTTACATAGTTGAAGCCTTGTGAAAGGTGTCTTAAATGTGACCTTAAGCCATTTACTTGCTTTCATTGTGAACCAAACTTGTGGAAAGTACATATTTCTTGAAGGCTACTACGTGTAAGTACTTATCTCACATATTCTCCATAATAAATGGAAGCTTACAAGTGGTATATACATTGGTCAGACCTCATGCTCTTGGGTGGGGTTGGGCCATGGAAGAAAGAAATTATTGCCATCTCTATGTAAGTTTTCCATGCACATTCTTTACAGGTTAGGTACCGAATTTTAATCTCTTCAATCGCAGCACCAACTGTGCAACAAGTTTTTTTTTTTTTTTGGTAGGGTAATCTTAGTAAGACCAACAAACCAAGAGACAAGGACCAAGGGTATG
This sequence comes from Rhododendron molle, assembly GCA_025413875.1. Lineage (NCBI taxonomy): Eukaryota > Viridiplantae > Streptophyta > Magnoliopsida > Ericales > Ericaceae > Rhododendron > Rhododendron molle. The sequence continues at coordinate 36,385,027 of CM046389.1, read as the reverse complement.
ACATTGACAGTCCAAAAAGGCAAAAATAGAGAGCAAAGTTTACATCAGCAAAGACCCCAGCATCCAAAACAATTACATCATGCATCATGTTGATTGTTATTATCACAGAACCAAACAAAAAGCAATAGCAAGACAAAAATAAATTTTGATTACCACATGCCCTTGAGGGCTCACTTTGCTGATGGAAGTTGGTTCCTCGAATTCAGCCAGCTTTGTGACTTTACTTAGATGCATCATGGAACCTAAACTTAAATGTCAAGATGCAACAGGGAGGCTTCCATGTGTAATCTAAGTTATCAAAGGCAACACTTTACTAGTGCAATAAAGCCACATGAATTTTTGTATAAAAAAGCCAAATACACCCAATCCGGGACTAAGACTTCCCTTACAAACCAGGACCTGAACACGAATTTCTGTACAGGAAAATAAAAACACACACGAGATACGATAAACTCAAGTAAGCTAATATGTAACACAGCAGTAACACCTTAAATGCAACCAACAAAATCTAAATTGTGGCTGTTCGCATAAAACTTAAATTCAGAGATCATAATTACCCTTCCACAAAATCATCACTAAAACACTAATGCTATCTGGTAAACCATAAGGACATGTTAATTAAATGCACTTTTTGTTGCAGAAATAGCTTCTATTTCATTAGCACATGCAGGACAATACTTTCCTCGCTTCTTTTTCCACCCACCACTTTGGTTTCATATTTTATCAGGTTTTGGTGCCGTCAAATGTTGAATTCTTTGATAAAATACTACCTGGTTCGGGGAGGCTGCATCAGGCAGGTTCTCTTTTTCTTCTTCAGAGCCAAACCATATCCTTTCACCTGGAGTTGAACCCTCGGGAGGCACAAGAAGCTCCACATTCTCATGTGATGCATCAGAAGCAGCCATAAGCATCCCGGATGACTTGACACCACGCATGTTCCTTGGCTTCAGATTAGCAAGGACAACTACCTTCCTGTCCTGCATGGTAACATAGATAGTGTTTACATTACTGCATATAAAGACATGAAATTTCCAACTCAAAATCCATTTATATCTAAGCGTTTAACTAAAAAAGAGCTTCCTATTAACAAGCACGTTGCTGCAGATAACACAAATATGAATTCAGTGTTTGAAGAATCTATTTTCCTCTAGGAAGCATAACTGAAATCAATATGAAAACAAGCACTTTTATCTAACTATCGCAAGACTCAGGCATGCTCACCACTGGTGCGTACCTTTCTAATACTTTATAGCATTATATTATTGAACTGACAGATGTACTGGCGCGTACCTTTCAAAAAAAAATTATTGAACTGACAGACACAATGCTCTTCCTCAAAATAATGGAAAATTTGGGGGAATTCAGCAAAAATATATGACAAATAAGATCACCCTCCAACTGCATGACATATTAACTGCTCCACAACCATCGCAAAAATTGGGTGTCAATGAATATATTTCTTGGCATATTACTTCTCTCTGTCTAAAGTGTGACAAAACTTGGGACAAAAAAGTCAGAGTCTCTAGAATGATACACAAAAGGAAAAGATGCCAATTCCATACTCTCTTTGTGAGTATTTGTGAAGCTGCCGATGATTTACAAATGAATCAGTAGTTAGCTTATTGATTAGTTGAGCCTATGCTTTGAGATTTGAAGATGAATTACGGGGTGATACTTCACGGTGAAGAAATATCAACAGAGTGGTATATAAGATCCTTCAATCCTACAACAAGACTGATGCAGATCAATTACAAGGAAGCAGTTTCCTGCAACTCTAACACAGTAGTTAGCACTATAAATAATGACAGTCACCGGGACATAGCCGAGTAAGGACATCTAAGAGTTGGCGTTTTAAAGGGTGCCACCTGGTTCTGAAGCGATGGAGTGCAGGATAGGCTTACGTTAAGCCAAGAAAAATCCAAAATACATGTAGTGATCCAAATTCACAGTGGATGCACATGAAGGTATGTGCATTATTGATGCTCTAGATTTTCATAAATTGAATCGATCTCAAAGCATGCCCTCTCTAATGCCTTCTCACTTTGATTTTTGGTGCATGGATCCACGACAAATTTTCCCTTGAGTTCCTGGCTTTTTGGAGGTATAGGGTGGCCGCTATTTGAGTGGTAAGACTTTCTCAGAGCAACCACTTTGTGCATATATTGCCGAATGTTAGGTCTATCTCTTGCCTCCCCGCCTACCGCCCTACCCCCATTGCTTGGGGGTTCTATGGGTACTGTTATTGCTGTGGTAAATTCACAATCTGAGAATAGTGTTTATGAATTATTTTATGCAGATGCGTATACTTTAAGTGGTGATATGTGTAGTTTGATGCTAACGTTGATCTTGATGTGGAGGCTAGTAGTAAGGTAAAGAGTGCGCAACAAATATGTGAACTTGTGGAAGTGGACGGTGATGCCTATGATTCATCAGATTGCTTTGACAGCCATGAAGAGTCCCGTGACTCTAGCATCCAATGACTCATCAAAGGACCATGACCATCTCCACCACCAACCAGACGACCAGCAGCAACAAGAAGACCAGCTCCACCACCACTCAGACGCCCAACTCCACCACGAGAGGGTGTGCACCATTTAGAGGATGTAATCTAGTGAAAGGACTCGTTCATGGGCCAGATAGAACCCCTGCTCCTTGACCACTCAGGTATAGGAAGGTTTTACCTCGTAAATGGATTATATTAATGGAATATGAGCGGAACCCAATGGGTTTATGGTTACTGTATCTTCTTTTGTGAAATTTTGATGATATCAGTTCATTTTGGCTTAGGCTACTATGTTATAATTTTGTGATCTTTGGATTGTGAAGCGAAGTCCCACATCGCCTAGGTACGAAAGTAATATTAAGTATATAAGCTCGAGGGCACCCTCATTTCAACAGCTAGCTTTTGGGGTTAAGTTCTACCCAAGACCGTGTAACATGGTATCAGAGCTAGGTACCAAAGACGGGTAGGGTGTGTGTCTCTCGCCTACACGCAATAGGTGCTGCCGAGCGAGCTTGTTGCGGGTGAGGGGGTGTGTGAAGCGAAATCCCACATCTCCAAGATACTAAAGTAATATGAAGCATCTAAGCGTGAGAGCACCTTCACTTCAACAACTTGCTTTTGGGGTTAAGTTCTATCCAAAACCGTTTAACTGTAACATGGATGACTTCGGTGCGTTTTCGGAATGAGACAAGAAAATGTGAACTTTATGAACTTTGGGTGGATTAGTTTGTTGCCCTATAGTTGTTGAGCATCTTAATAGTAGTAGTTTGTTTGTTGTTTTGGCATTTGAGAATCTTGTGAACATTTCTCTTAAGTGGTTTATTTGATGCAAGAAAATGGTTTTGCCTTGCCTGTAGCAGAGATTTGAATCTCAGACAAAAGCCCCTATAAATCTGTGGTATCATCTACTGATCCCCCAAAAAAAGGCCCCAAAGCCCTTGGTCTTAAAAAATTTACAAGCAAACCAACCTTATGAGTCATGAAAGTAAGAGCAAGTTCATGTGTTGGTGCTAAAAAGACTTTTCTTATAATGGCATTGCCATTTTTTGGCATCGTGACAATGGATGGAATTGTTTTGTCCCCAAAAAAATGCCAAATTACAGCTCGGCACCCTAAATGGCAGTTGTTGAAGTTGCTCTGACCACTCAATGTGCTTCACTACTTTTCTCTCCCAAAAGAAGGCTTTTCAATCTTGTAAAATTAACCCATCCCATATCTTATTTTACATGAACTGAAAATAACTGTGTTTGTGCTTGATTGCCGGAAAATACTTCCAAAGATTATGACTGAAAAGTACCCATGTGTTGAATCCACAGATCCACCACCACTTGTATAGGGTGATGAAAGAAAGGAGGAGTGAGATTAGGGCTGCAAAAGAGCCAAGCCTAGCTTTGACGCGTTCGACCTCGACTTGTTCAAACATAGACTAGCTCGAGCGCAAATAAGAGAACTCAAGCTCGGCTCATATAGTAGCGAGGTGTTTGAGCTCCGTTCAAGTGTAACACAAGCCCTACAAACAAGCCAAGCCGAGCTTTGAAGTGTTCGAGGTTGGCTTGTTCAAAACTATCTAGCTCAAGCCCAAATAATCGAGCTCGAGCTCGAGCTCGGCGTTCAAGCTCGATTGGTTTATTACACAAGCCCTATAAACAAGCCGAGCTTTTATAATGGAGCGAAATAATTACGACTGACTCAAGCTCACTCACGCTCGCCTAAGCTTAAAACTCGAGCTCGGCTCGTTATCGACTCCATTACTAGCGGGCCATGCCCATAACGAGCTGAACCTCGAGCTGCTCGTAAATATCTCAGCTAATAATCGTTAGCATGCATTGCAGGCCTAAGTGAGGATAACAATAGTAAAAAAGTATACCTGAAGATGATCAAGAGGAACATATTTGACAAGACCGCTGCAGATGATTCTGGGTTGTGGCTCACCGATGTCCACCTCTTCCACATAAAGGGAATCGGCCTCCTCGTGTCTCCACGCTTTTACTATTACGCCAACCCTCATGTCCAGTGTGTTGGCTGAATCCTTCATCACCAACATATCGACGACATCGTCACCGGAACAAGCGGGAGAGGATGCTGTTTCTCGGATAACAGACGAAGAAGGAGAATCGATAGGTGCTGATGTGCATTTGCAGCTGCGAAGGGAGATACGGAGAGGGGATTGCGAAAGGGGTCGGTTTTTCCACTTCACGAAATCCCGACTTCTGTTAGGTTTGATTTGGCAGCGAAAGGATGTGCCGCCGCCGCCGTAGGTTCGAAGCAGAGCAGTGCTGCCTTTCAGAAGGTTAACGACCACCATCAGTACCCGATTACTATCTGCTATTCCAACGCCAATCAGCCAAGGGATTGTGGGACTTCAAAGAAAAGAAAACAGTAGTCTACCCATACAGATATTTGCACACAAATCATACACAGATTACAATGTGAAGCCTATTATGAGTTCCACATAAATGATTTGAGCTATTTATCAAATGTAAAACATATTTTTAAGGGTCCTCGCAAAAATCTTCTCAATCGAATACATATAAGTATTCGATCTAATCATCTAATTTTTCATTAAGATTTTCGAATAATGGAAAAATTAGATGATTGGGTCAAAAACTTATTAAGCGTTGGATTGCGCTGATTTTTGGCGAAATCCTTGAAAAAATATTTTACATCTAATGAACGGTTCGGATTGTTTGTATGGAACCCGTAATGGACCCATACCATGATTTGTGTGCAAAACTACTGTGTATAGACTTACTAAAAACTCGTTCAAAAAAAAAAGACTTACTAAAAACGAAAGAAAAATATTAGGACACATGAAAGTGTTCCATAAAAAAGAGTTTCTTAGAAATTCTTTTTTATGAAATTCTTTTTTATGGAACACTTTCATGTATTGTATACAGCCCTCAATAGAAAATGAGATAAAAATTCTGTCACATGTTATGGAAACACAAATACAATACAATAAGGCTTCGTTCCAGAAACGAAGTAAGAACTTATTTTTTGTCCAATAAGAACCTGTGTTTCAGAAAAATAAGCTCTTCCCACTTATTTGTCCAGAATGTTGTGGACTCCAATTGGCGACGGGGAGACAAATCGTTCCGGCGGCCGCCCCGGCCAGTCTCCGGCCATCGGACGGCCGATCCGAGCAGTCCAAAAATTCTACAAAAAAAAACAAAGGGGGCTGGCGCGGGAATCAACGGCATCCGAGGTGTGTAAGGTGCTTAATCTGAGCACCCCTTTTCCGTGTACATATGACATATCATATGTACACGGACAAGGGTCTCAGATCGGCCGTCCGGTGGCCGGAGACTGGCCGGCGCGGCCGCCAGAACGATTTGCCTCCGCCGGCGCCCAACACAATAGCAACAGTCTTATTTTTTGTATACGGCAATTTCAAACTCAAAAATCATGTGTTTACGCAAATAATTTTCTTATCACTATGAATCTTATTTGATAGATCTCATTATGATCTTTAATATGGTGCGAAATTTTTTTTTTTTTTCATTTACATTATTTTTGAGTTTGAAAGTGTGAAGTAAATTTTGTATTTAAATTTTGTGGGAACCCTTTATTATTTTCAAAAAAGAAGTGTCCAAAATAAGCTCTTATTTTTTAAGAAGAGTTCCGGAACGGAGCCTAAATGGTCCAAGTTGAACTCTTCTCTATTAGGTGACTGTGACAATGCGAACTGTCCTTTGTTAGGGCAACCGTACCAGATTCTATATATCTTACTTTTTAGGTAAAGTAGAGAACCAAGTGTTGAAAACACCCCTACAGCAGCCTAGGGATTAGCTTAGATATTATACATTTGCCAAAAAACCTCGGTACTTTCAGCGAGTCACTATTCCAAAGGTAAAGAATAAAGAATTACAATTTCTTTTACATCTTGGAGTACTGTATTCCCTCTCTAAACATGGGAAGCGGGGATCCTGCAGGGCTGTGCCCCTGCAGGTCGTGCAGTTCTCCAAATACGGCACCGTTTCATTCATAAGCACACCAGGTCCTTCATCAGCAAACTGCAAGCCAACACCAACACTATACTAAGTTTTAAAAATATATTAAAATATGGTTAAAAAATTTAGTATTCCAATTTTCAATCCGTTTGAACCGACACAGAGATTTTATTTTTCTAATCAATTTATCCTAAATGGTCATAACGAAATTTTGGCTCGAAAGCCTTTCAATAGTGTCACAGACTCCTTATTTAGTTTTAGAACTTTCTTAGGGTACCAACATTTTATTATGACCATTAGGATAAATTGACTAGAAAAATAAAATCTTCATATCGGTTCAAATGGATTGAAAATTGAAACACTTAATTTTTTAATCATATTTTTTATATATATAAATGGGTGTAAAAATTAAAGTTCTCCAATTTTCAATCCATTTGGAGTGATATGAAGATTTTATTTTTGTAATCATTTTATCCTAAATGGTTATAATGAGTTTTTGGCTCTGAACCCTTTTAAAGGCCTTAGAGCCAAAATTTTGTTGTGCCTATGTAGGATAAAATGATTAGAAAAAGAAAATCTTCGTGTTGGTACCCTAAGAAAGTTCTAAAACTAAATAAGGAGTTTGTGACACTATTGAAAGGCTTTCGAGCCAAAATTTCGTTATGACCATTTAGGATAAATTGATTAGAAAAATAAAATCTCCGTGTCGGTTCAAACGGATTGAAAATTGGAATACTAAATTTTTTAACCATATTTTTTAATATATTTTTAAAACTTAGTGTAGTGTTGGTGTTGGCTTGCAGTTTGCTGATGAAGGACCTGGTGTGCTTATGAATGAAACGGTGCCGTATTTGGAGAACTGCACGACCTGCAGGATCCTCGCTTCCCTAAAGATGTACCTCTCCTCCCTCTCCTCCCCACAAGTGGCAGCTTTTTTGAAGTAGTAATATATTAATATTTTTGTTAAATAGAGGTAAAATACCTACCTTTGCTCTAGCGATGAGGAAAAAAGTAGTTGGCTAAAATACAAAAGATAACATTTAGATAGCCATTTTACATTTTATTAGTGTATATGCTCTTAGAATGCACATTTAACTGGTACGATTGATTCAGTAATCGGAGGTGGCCCTTTGAGCGTTTTTCGGATAAAAAATAAAAATAAATAAAAATATTGGAGGTGGCCTCATTCAAGGTGCTTTCTACATTGAATCTAAGATCAATTAAATAGTAAAGGGAATAAAAGTGTTAATTAGTCAGTCTTCATTATTTGGATCCGGATCCTCAGCTTTCGAGTTATCCATGTAGATTGGATAGACTCTCATCAAGTATAGGGAAAATACCCACAAAGAGTAGAAAAGGTTGTACGCAAGGAACAAAAATCTCCATAAATGGAGATACACTAAAAGGAAAGAAAGAAAAAAACTTCAGTCACTGTCAATATCATCGGAAGCACTGCCACAGATCCAACAAATTATTCGTCAGAGGAAGAGCCGAGCCACCCTAGCTACACCACTATTGATTTGCCACTATAAAGTTTTCCTGCTAGTTTGTTACCATGAACTTCAATTAAAAAATACATGATCTAGTTTAACAATTGAAGTGTCTGCCACTTTGAATGTTAATTAAATTGAAAATTTCACATTAATGTAATTTTCAACCACTTATCTTTTTCTCTCTCTAATTTCATTCCATTATCTATATGTATAACTATGGATGAATTTTATTTAAAATTGAATTCATTGGCAACAAAGGTTTTCATCCTCTCTCCATTTTCAATTAGGTAGATACTAAGCTGATAACGATGCCAGGAAATTGTCAAAAGTAGGGCTACAAACGAACCAAGCCAAATTTTGTTGTGTTCGAACTTGACTCATTTACTAAACGATCATAAACGAGTTGAGCCCGATTTATTTACTAAACGAGCTCCTTACAAACAAGCCAAGTCTACTTTTTTTTCGAGTCAAGCCAATCTTACTCCATAGTTTGACTTACGCCTTCCGTCCATGTTTGTTGGTCCATTTTTTGCATTCGTGCAATCTTTTAAATTGTCTATATCGTTTAATTTATAATGGGTTTCATGATTTTGAAAATTACGTATAATAAAACTAATTGAGATCTATTAAATAAGATCCATATTGCATCTTTTTAGAGGTTTGTATTAAAAGATATGTACAATTTTTTAAGGTATGTGGAATATTAGAAGTGGACTAACAAATACGGACAAAATGAGTAATTACAAGACGAGTAAAGACGAGATGCTAGCAAGCAGCTAGGTTTGTTGGGTGCCTAGTCAAAAGGCTTTGGCTATTTGAAAACGAAAATTAGCTCAAGAGCAATGAAGAAGTGCTAGGGCATTTGCATTAAACTCGCTACTTCCCTTGTGGCGGTAAACTGGCGAGAAAAATTGAACAAAACCCTTTGCATCAGTCTCGTCTTTGATTGGATCAAACTAACAAGTCTCTTGAAGAAGAGAGGCACCGTTCATAGATTAACTAATATTTTATTATTTTTTACACCATATCTTTCTCTCTCTTTTTTAATCATCCATTCTAAACAATATCTTTAGGTATTATTTTATTATTTTTGAGGTGTAATATTTGTCTCTAGGAGATAAAAAAAATTTACTCTTTATTTGATTTTATGACTCTTAGGATTCTCATTGAAAGTCCTAGAGCCAAAAATTTACTATGACCCTTTAGGATAAAATGATTAAAAAAATAAGATCTTCACACCTATTTAAAAAGATGAAAAATTGGAACACTTAATTTGCCATGCTCGCCTTCGATTTTCAACATAAATTATTAAATCATTTCATTAAAAGATACTCACATAAGATAAATATTACCCAAAATGATTTCCCACCTGCTTGATATTACAAATCAAGTCCCCATTTTTAAACAATTACAACATTGGCACAACGGCCCAAATCAACTTAGATTTGTGTACAACGTGTTTAGAATATTACAAACCTTATACGCAAAAGGAATTTCTAAAATGAATAGTTACAAACTCATCTTTACCAAAAGAAAGTCAATTACAAAAGATGATTATGTAACTAAATGAGATTAGCTTCCAAAAAGAGTCTTTCACTCCCAAGCACTCAACGTATGCAAATCACTATCCAGCATTTGAACCTGAAAAGAAAGATTTGGTTGAGCTACACTAGTCCAGTAGGAAAATCTTTACCAATTCTTTGTATAAATATGAAACCAAATACATAATGAGATGAAAAGGAGATGAGGCTCAACCAAGAGATAACAATGAACTCATAGGTTTGTTGACATTCATTATGATCATTCAAGGACATGCCGTTATCACAAATAGCCACACCATTCACAAGACTCATGCACTTTACCAACTCAACATGACTCGTTATCCCAAACTCCCACCATCGGTATTTCCACCCCTTGCGTTACCGTATACTACTACGAGGATTATCGTGTTACCGCCCCTTGCATCACGGTGATCCCAAACGACTTGAGTCACCGTATTACCACCCCTTGCGTTACGAGACCCGTCTAAGTCTCCGTATTACCACCCCTTGCGTTACGAGACTTCCTAAACCAACTTTCGACTCAACAACTACCTTCTCACACAACACAACACATAAGGTAGGACTCCCCCAATGTTCACATTCATAGATAAGACGTCAAACAATATACCACGTTATCAAAAAGTGCCATAAACATTCACAAGTACTAACAATCAACAGAAATCATTTAAATGAAGCTTTAACTAAGTAATTCCTTAGTCATTCCTCATTAACAGAAGGCCAATGGGTCACAAATATCATCCACAAATCATAGGAAGTCGAAATGATAGAATGAGGATCCTAGGGGTAGCCAACGGATGTTGGGAGGCCGACACCCCCTCACTCTAATAGTCATAACTTTTTGTATACTCAGAGTATTAAGGTGATTTTGGTGGCAATGGAAAGCTAACTTCAAGACCTTCGAATCGATACCAAGTTTACATGAATCGAACGTCAGACGAGAAAGTTATGACTGTTTGAAATTGGGCTGAAACTGAAAAAATGAGCAGAAAGTCCAGAGAGGGGAGGGATCGATCCCCCGTCATCAGGGATCGATCCCTGGGCTTGTTGGACCAGAAATGAACAGGGGGATCGATCCCCCAAGTTTAGGTATCGATCCCTATGCGATTTTGGGCGATTTTCTGCAGATTTTGACAGACTTTCAAAGCAACAAAGGGAGATGATCAAAGCTCGATTTTCATACCAAATCAACATATAAACACATAAAAGAGGTAAAAAAAAAGTCCCTACCTTGAGACGATAGCCAAGATCTAAGCGATTTGAGCAAGCCTTATCCTTTTTGAACCTCAATGCTTCACCCCAAGCTTGACCCAAGGATCCTCGAGCTCAAGAATACAATCCGAAGGCCGGAGGGAGGTTAATCTTTGAGAGTTTTGAGAGATTGAGTGGAGTTTTGAGTGAGAGGAGGAGAGAGAGAGAGAGAGAGAGAGAGAGAGAGAGAGAGAGACGCGAGGGAAAGAGAGAAACAAGGAGATAAAAATGTTCTCCTACAACACACACACCCCTTTTGACACTCCTACATCTTTTTATCACACTCACACTCACACTCCCTCAAGTCTCAAATCTTTCACTTTAGTCCTCAATTCAAAATACCAATCAAATAAACATATTTTTTTTTCCATTTAGTCATTTAATAATCATTTCAAAAATTAAAAATTATCCGGGTCTCTACATAATTTTTAACTATTTTTTAATAATAAACAGTCTAAACAAATTAAGTGCTCCAAGGTGCGAAGATCTTATTTTTCTAATCATTTTATCTTAAATGGTCAAAATTTATATTTGTAGTCTAGGGCTTTCATAATTAAATACATGCTATTCATTTGGTTTTATAACTCTCTTAGGTCTCTCGTTGAAAGTCCTAAAACTAAATGATCAGAAAAATAAGATCTTCGCACTTATTCAAACGGATTTAAAATTAGAGCATTTAAAATTTTTAACTATTTTTTAATATATATAAATAGTCTAAAAAAATTAAATACTCCAATTTCGTTTGAACATTAGTTGCTTTTTTAAAATCTTTTATAATTTATAAACAGTCTAAAATCAAACGGGTTTGGTTTGCTATTTTTATTCTTAAATAAAGAAATAATATTTTTAATGAGGACAATTTTAATATAGAGAGTATGATGCAGTAGATATTTTAAAAATAAGCAGTTAAAATGTAATAAAATTACTTTTTAAAATGTAATTTGGACCAAAATGTAAAGAGCCTGACGTGAATGCTCTTAAGAGTTGTTAATTCCCGCAGCAATGAAGAAGTGCTAAGAGTTATGATTTCCCGCCATACTTTTTGGCTGGGGCGAGCTATTTGCAACCACAAATTCTCTAGACGTAGCCTATTAAAAAAATTAATTACTTTCGAACAAAAATGCCCTTAAAAAAATTGACAAAAATACCCCCAATAAAACGATGCCGTTTTTTTCCGCCGTTTTAAGACGAGAAAAGATCATCCATCATCTTCCTCCTCACTCTTCTTCCTGCAAAAACCCTAGAAGAGGGTCTAGAAGAGCAGCCCTTTCACTCTATTCATAAAGGAAAATTAGTACGATTTTTGATACAAGTTGTTCTCTACTCAAGTTGATAATTAGGTCTCAAAGTAAACAGCAATATCAGCCATGAAACGCTGAAAACTTTTGTTCTACTTTTTTCGTGTAGAAATCTCACTGGGTCGCCACCTTCATTGGCCCTCCAGGTTCCATCTCTCTCTCATTTCTTCGCCGACGAACCTAGTCTCATCGCGCATTAGCTCACGCATTTCGTGAATGCGTTATACGGAGCATGATGCATTCGTAATTTGGGTTTTTAATAGTCAGAATCTGCGTTTTTAACACAAAAAAGAAGAAGACATGACGCATCTTCAAGATGCGTTATAAAGTGTTCGGGTAATAGAATATGAATTTTGTAAACATTTTCGGAAGTTAATTTTCGATTTTGGTAACGATTTTTAGAACTGAATGTTCAATTGGTGTTCGACAGGTGTGGTGGAGGAAGGTTGTGCTGCTTCTGGTGTGGAATGCTGCGGTGCGGCGGCGATGGCGGTGGTGAACGAATGGCAATGGTGGTGGTGAACGGACAACAAAGAAGAGGGAAACGGGGAGAGAGGGAGAAGGGCAGAATGGTGGTGGTGGTGGTGTTGTCTAGTGGTGGTGATGACGGTTATGGAGCATTTGGTGGTGGTGGTGCAGGAGAGAGGGTTCAATTTTGGGGGAAAAATTCGTTTTTGGGTATGTAGGGGCAATTTTGGAAGTTTAGGAGAATTTTTGGGGTTGCATTTGGGAAATTGTAATAAGATTTATGGGTTAAGCTTAGAACAGGATATCTTTAAAAAATTTGTGATTACAAATAGCTCACCTCTTTTAACTTTCTTTCCTGCCAGGTTGAAAAACAACCCCAACACAACATCATTGAAGTCCTAAATATTTGACAAAGTTTGCTCCACAAAACCACGACAGCTGGCGCATACAAACAAACACCTTCCACTAAAGTGTTTCCCTTTTAGAAAAAGTTCTTTTTTTTCAAATTCACGTAATTTCAAATTCAAATATAATAAAAATGAAAAATATTTTTTTAATTTGTTTTGCACCGTTTAAAAGATCTTAATGAGATCTATCAAATAAGATCCATATTGGTAGAAAAATTATTTACGTAAACACATAATTTTTGAGCTTGAAATTATCTTCTTTTTCTAAAAGTTTTTTTTCCGAGAAACCGGAACAGCCCCTAACAAAGCGCGCTTCCCAAACTATCCCTCCATGACAACAAAACCCCTAATTACCCTGCTGAAATCAAGCCAACTCACGGTCACGAGAACACCCACAAACATGAAACACCCTGTTTCAGTCCAACGCACACCGTTACAAAACCCAAGGGTGTTTCCGTCTCCATTTTTGTAGTAAGCTTTTTGTCTATTTTTTTTTCCCGGTATTTGTTTACTTTTCATTATTTTTTGTTGAGCTTTTTATCATAATTTTTAGATTTAATCATTCGTCTTGACGATAGAAATCAAAAAAGTATAAAATTATGGGCCGAAATTAAAAAAAGTTCATATAAGACGACAATTTGGACAAAAAAGAGAACCGTTTGGTATTTTTTTGTCCTTAGTGAATAACTTTTTATTTTTGATCATAATTTATTATTTCTTCTGTTCAATTTAATAGTCTAATTTGGGAGTTCGAGCCACTTTCAATTGATTATATCTTGTAATTTATAATATTTTATGTAATTTTAAAAACATAGTATTATAAAACTAATCAATATCTATCAAATAAGATCCATATTCAATATAAAATTCATTACCAATTTAAAAATATAACTAGTTTTTTATTTTGTTAGAATAGAACAAAAAATTATTAAATTGAGACAGAATTTTTTAGGCTCCTCCCATAGAGATGAATAATTAATCGAAATAATATGACGCAAATCAAAAAAAAAATTTAAAAAGCAAACAAAACACACACAATAGAAAAGGAAAAAAAGTTTAGCCCTATACAACATTTTTTTTAATTGAATCCTGTATATACAAACTATTAGAGGTGACAATTTTAACCACCTCATTTTTAATCCAATCTATTTTAATCCAATCCAATTCGCTCATATTATATAATAGATTTTTTTGAAAGGCTATTATATAATAGATTGAACAATATGAACTCATATTTATATTAAAGAGGGTGCTACTGTCACAACTACTTCTTTTACTGCCACGAGAGATTAAACCGAATTGACATTCTTGCCCTTTAAAGTTGACAAATGTTCTCTCTTGCTTGCTTTCGTTCCTATGTTTCTGATCTCCTTCTCTCTCTCCTCCTGCCTTCTTTTCTTTTCTTTATCCCGAAGACCCCACCACTGGCCACCAGATCCAACCCACTATCACCATGTGGATGGCCAACCTAGTAACAATTGACATGACGAGCAGTTTCTCACAACCAACCTCGTTGAGGAGTGCCTTCGCCATCTTCGCCGCCCCTGGGGTCACTGCCGCCAGTCTTTCAGGACTCCACCATGCCACAATCTTCAATTCCTCAGCACATCCGAACACGATGAAGAAAAATATGAGAAACCCGCCGATTTCAAACCCTTAATTTGGTTCCTACCCAACCCATTTAGACTCTTCGTTATTTTAAATGAACAAACCCCTCTCCTTTTGACCCTCATAACAAGGGATTATCGATCCAAAGTTCCAAACCTGACCCAATTTGAAAATCCCATTTGCTGTAACAGTTATCCGAAATCACATGAATAAAAATGAATTCCAATTGGAAATTGTAGATTTATAAACTGCGAATAACTCACATGCCCTCATGTAGTGGGTACCCATCAGAGGTTGCTTTATGGTTTGTGATGGGGAGATTTACAAAGGGTGTTGTACGAAATCGGTCGCGTATAATCCAAGTTTAGAGATTGTACAGGCGGCATTGGTGGTGCCGTGGCGGCGGAAGGTGGTGGTCGGAATGAAGGAAAGTGTGGTTAATCCACGCACGGATAAAACAGAAGAGACATTGGACAAGAAAACACGAAAGATAAGAAAACCAGCAAAGAGAGTTGCAAGGAAAACCAGAAAACAGTTGTCAGGAAGAATGAGGGCTAAGAGGGTCATTTGTGGTCAAAGTTTCGTGGCATTATCGGTCCCCTTGTATTAATTTTAGGGTGGTGTTATTCGCAGCTACGTATTTTCTCCCACAGCCCGTTATATTTCGGTAGGTAGTTGTTGAAAATCATAAATAATATTTCGGTAAATAGCTGTTGAAAACAAAATTATATTTCGGCAACTGCATGTCGAAAATATGTTCAATCTTCGGTATGCAACTGCTAATACATACATTTCGGTAAATAGCTGTTGAAAAAAAGATTATATTTCGGTAATTGGGCGCTGAAAATGTATCTCAATTTCGGTAACTAACTGTCGAGTATAGTTGAAAATTTTTAGCGGGCTATGGGAGAAAATACGTAGCTGCGAATAACACCACCCTAATTTTAAATGAATTAAAAATAGTCTGAATACTGGTTGGAATGCAAAAATACGCACCGAACGATAGAAAACCCCGCTTCTCTTTTTCGTATTTAACGTTGCCTCTCTTCTTCCAAAATCGAGAAACCCACTTCTCTTCTTCCATCTCTCTCTCTACACCAGACCTGCTATGTGAGAAACCCACTTCGCGATCCTCTTCCAACCTTGTCACTTCAATTAACGATTGCCAAGTGGTTTCGATTTCTGGTTTTTCGATCCCCGACTTCCTTTCTACGGTTTGTTATTTAACCATAATGGGCGAGCTGAGTTCGGAAGAATTGAGACGCTCGAAAACCCCAGGCATACCAGGTAAGGCCATCTCTCTCTCTCTCTCTCTCTCTCTCTCTCTCTCTGTGACCATTGAAACGGACTTGTTTCTAAATGCAACTTGAAAAAATAAAGGGAGAAAAAAACAGGGAAAATTTTCATTTTGTAGAAAAACGCTGCTGTAGTAGCCTTCTAATACTGTTTTTTTTTGCGTAGCTACAATCCCAAAGAGCTGATTTTGACAACTCGATGGGTTGAATCAGAAATGAGGGGAAACTTTGTTGATTGGTGATTTGGTGTGAATTACTTTGTTAATTGGCAAATTGTTAATAGTCTCTTGGAGAACTGTTAGTTTGAAAATATACACGTCGGTTTTAATATCCAACGAGGACAAATAAGTTGTTTCTCCTTGTGTTTTGCTCTGATTTAGGCAGTTCTTGTTGTTTCCCCAACTTCGAGAAACCCTAATTTTGCTTAATATCTGGAATTTGCGTGAATGTGTCGAAATTTTATTGTTGTCGATTTTGAGCATTTTAGGTTTTGTGTTTATGATTGTTTGTGTTTGTTTGATTTTGAAGTTGCAGAGACTCGAAGTTGAACCCTACTTTCTGGAATTTGTGACGGTGATTATTGGTTTGAGGATTCCTTATATAACACCTTAAAATGTGAGTGCATTTGCTGTTTCTCTATGCGGTTTCATTGACTGTTTTCATTTTTCTTGCTCATGCAATTGAATTGTTAACAGGATGAATAAACAATAGAAACATAAATGATAGCAGATGTAAAATTGAAATATAAGTTTAGAAGCAAGACGAGAACGAATGTGGACCTGAACCCAAAATGTTACAACGCTAGTTTGTTCTTGTTTTGATAGCAATCACTGTGTCTGTGTATGTAAGGAGTTATCTCATAGTTCATTGTTCTTATCTTCTTTCAGATTAAACCAGCTCAGTTTATACTGAAAATATATATTGTGACGTTGTTTCTTCTTTTCCTCTCATGATTCTAAGTACAGTCAAGGAAGTGTTTAATCAGAACTTCATAATATTCAGATTTCCAAAATGTTACAACTGTTGTGCTGTGAATAAATTTTTTAAATAAAACATGAATATACTTGGACCTGATTCCATTTGATTCTGGTTTTGATTACAAACGATATGAGTGCTTCAGTTTGTACAACATTTTGTGCTTGTGTAGGGAAGGAGTTATCTTATTTGGGTAAATTTTTTGTGTCATTGTCTAGTTTTTGTTTGGGTGATGTATGACATTGTCTCTTCTTTCCCTTTCATGATGTAGAAGTACATTTGAGAAAAAATTGTTAAATCAGCTCTGAATCACCGAATTGTGTTCCTGTTTGGATAATGAAGGGGTAGTAAAGTTCCAGTTTATACTCAAAATTTCTATCTGCGTATCAGTGTAGGGAATGAGTTAACTGATATTTCATTTATGATGTTGCTTCTCCATTTTCTTTCATGGTTCCATGTACAACCAATGAGGAAAATGTTAAATCAGAACTAAACCACCACTCAAGGACCACAAAAAATGTGTTAAAAGAAGTAGATGGATGAATCAATGCTCGTGCTCCCTTGTTTTTGGTTGACCCCCCTTTTTTGTGCAGACCAGATCTGGGCTCAGTAAGCAGGAGATGACAGAAAACAAAACTGGGAATGCCCCGCCTGCAAATAAAAGCGCTCATGGTGCTTACACTATTAATTTGGTGGGCTTTAGTACACGGTTGAAGGCCCTTTACTCGAACTGGCGTGAACACAAAGCTGAGTTCTGGGGATCTTCTGATGTCCTTGCAGTTGCTACGCCTCCTGCTTCTGATGATCTGCGTTACCTTAAATCATCTGCTCTTAATATTTGGTTGCTTGGTTATGAGTTTCCAGAGACAATAATGATATTCATGAACAAGCAGATCCATTTCTTGTGTAGCCAGAAGAAGGCTTCTTTGCTTGAAGCTGTGAAGAAGTCTGCCATGGAGGCTATGGGTGTGGAAGTTGTCATGCATGTGAAGGCAAGAAATGATGATGGGACTGCACAGATGGACGCCATACTCCTTGCCATCCGTGCTCAGTCAAAGTCGGATCCTATTGTTGGGTATGTAGCAAGAGAGGCCCCTGAGGGTATTCTTCTGGAGACCTGGGCTGAGAAGCTGAAGAACTCAAATCTTCAGCTTGCTGATATAACCAATGGGTTTTCTGACCTATTTGCTGTAAAGGGCCAAGATGAGATCACTAATGTGAAAAAGGCTGCATTTTTGACTGCCAGTGTGATGAAGAATTTTGTGGTCCCAAAACTAGAAAAGGTCATTGACGAGGAGAAAAAAGTTGCACATACTGTATTGATGGATGAAACTGAGAAGGCCATACTGGATCCTACTAAAATTAAGGTGAAATTGAAGGCTGAAAACGTAGATATCTGCTACCCTCCAATCTTCCAGAGTGGTGGGAACTTTGATCTCCGGCCGAGTGCTTCAAGTGATGATGAGTTTCTGTACTACGATTCTGCCAGTGTGATCATTTGTGCTGTTGGATCTCGATATAGCAGCTACTGTTCTAATGTTGCCAGGACTTTTCTTATTGATTCCACTGAGACACAGAGCAAGGCATACGGCGTTCTACTCAGGGCTCATGAAGCAGCAATCGGTGCTTTGAATCCTGGGAACAAAGTCAGTGCTGTGTATCAAGCTGCTCTCTCTGTGATTGAGAGGGACGCTCCTGAATTAGTTGCAAACTTGACAAAATCTGCTGGAACAGGAATTGGGTTGGAGTTCCGCGAGTCGGGATTGAGTCTTAATGCCAAGAATGACCGTGTGTTGAAACCAGGCATGGTTTTTAATGTGACGCTTGGTTTCCAGAACCTGCAAGCACAGACCAAGAACGCGAAGAGCCAGAATTTTTCTTTGTTGCTTGCGGATACAGTGATTGTTACGGAGAAGGGGCATGAAGTGGCAACTGTGTTGAGCTCTAAGTCTCCCAAGGATGTGGCTTATTCCTTTAATGAGGATGAGGAAGAGGAGGAGCTGCCAAAGGCGAAATCCGAGGCCAATGGCACAGAAAACTTGTATTCCAAGGCAACTCTCAGGTCAGACAACCATGAGATATCAAAGGAAGAGCTCCGAAGGCAGCACCAGGCAGAACTTGCTCGCCAGAAGAATGAAGAAACCGCCAGACGTCTCGCCGGTGGGGGGTCAGTAAATGGAGATAAGCGTGGTGCTTCAAAGAATACGAGCGACTTAATCGCTTATAAGAGTGTCAATGACCTCCCCCCTCCTAGAGATATGATGATTCAGATTGACCAGAAAAATGAGGCCATCCTCTTACCTGTATATGGCATCATGGTGCCTTTTCATGTTGCTACAGTGAAGACTGTGTCCAGCCAGCAGGACACCAATCGAAGTTGCTATATCAGAATAATATTTAATGTTCCAGGCACCCCCTTTAATCCTCATGACTCAAACTCTTTGAAGCATCAGGGGGCAATATTTCTGAAAGAGGTTTCATTTCGGTCCAAGGACCCAAGGCACATAAGCGAAGTGGTGCAGCAGATTAAAACACTTAGGCGGAATGTTTTGGCTAGGGAGTCTGAGAGAGCAGAGCGGGCTACTTTGGTTTCTCAGGAGAAGCTTGTAATTGGAGGGAACAAGTTTAAGCCCATAAGGTTGATTGACCTTTGGATCCGTCCCGCTTTTGGCGGTCGTGCAAGAAAGCTGAGTGGTACTTTAGAAGTACACTCGAATGGGTTTCGGTATTCAACCTCAAGGCCGGGCGAGCGTGTTGACATCATGTTTGGAAACATTAAGCATGCATTCTTCCAGCCAGCAGAGAAGGAGATGATCACCCTCCTTCACTTCCATTTGCACAACCATATAATGGTTGGAAACAAGAAAACTAAGGATGTGCAGTTCTATGTTGAGGTGATGGATGTGGTTCAGACACTTGGGGGTGGAAAGAGATCTGCCTACGACCCTGATGAGATTGAGGAAGAACAACGGGAAAGGGACCGGAAAAATAAAATCAACTTGGATTTCCAGAATTTTGTCAACAGGGTGAATGATCTCTGGGGACAAAGCCAATTCAAAGGGCTTGACCTTGAGTTTGATCAACCTTTAAGGGAACTTGGTTTCCATGGAGTTCCATATAAGGCCTCGGCTTTCATTGTCCCAACTTCAAGTTGCTTGGTTGAGCTGATAGAAAATCCTTTCCTTGTGGTCACTCTAAGTGAGATCGAAATCGTGAATTTAGAAAGAGTGGGTCTTGGGCAGAAAAACTTCGACATGGCTATTGTGTTCAAGGACTTTAAGCGCGATGTGCTTCGGATCGATTCTATTCCTTCAACTTCACTTGATGGGATCAAAGAATGGCTTGATACTACAGACCTCAAGTACTATGAAAGCAGGTTGAATCTGAACTGGCGTCCGATATTGAAGACTATCACTGATGACCCCGAGAGGTTTTTGGAAGATGGGGGATGGGAGTTTTTGAATTTGGAGGCTAGCGACTCGGATTCTGACAACTCGGAGGAGTCAGACCAGGGTTATGAACCATCGGATGCTGAGCCTGATTCGGTATCTGAGGATGATGAATCCGACAGTGCGTCGTTGGTGGAGTCTGAGGATGATGATGAGGAAGAGGACTCGGACGAAGAATCAGAGGAAGATAAGGGGAAGACGTGGGAAGAGTTGGAGAGGGAAGCGAGTAATGCAGACAGGGAGAAAGGGGATGAATCAGACAGCGAGGAGGAGAGGAGGCGAAGGAAGATGAAGGCTTTTGGCAAGTCTAGGGCCGGTCCAAGTAGCGCTGCTCCCAAACGAGCAAAGATGCGGAGGTAGATTCCAGGGGAGATCTCTTGTTTTCAAGTAAGGTTTTCTAGTTTATGCAGCAGTGGTGATCTATGTTTTCAATAGTCAGCTCTCAGAAGTTATTTTAAGGGTTACTTTTCCTTTTTTTTTTTTGGGTCATTTTCTCGTGTTTTAGGTGATCTACTGGATGTTAACATGACCGATTGCACTTGTAAATTTGGTAGCATTTGATTTGCCTGAAAGGGGTTTCGCTTTACTTTTGTGGGTTCTTGAGCTTTGCTTTTTTTAGTTGGTAATTCATTTTCGGGTGTTAATGTTGGTGCTTACTGGATACCATGTCTTTCCTTGATCCACTTCCCTCATTCAAAATGAAGCAGTGGCAAGTGATTGTTCTTTTGTTTATTGATGCTCTCTCTGTTTCGAGAATTCCAGCACTTATTCCATACATGACCAGTCGACGGACATTGTTTAATAAGGTGAGATTGCTATCTTGGAAATCTTATGAGTTTGATTGCTTTATTAGTACAGGATAGATGTGTTAGAACATACAACTGTGCACGTTTGTATGGATCTTGGAATTTCATTTGGAAACCTTGTGTGGAGCAAGCCAAGTTCTTTAGAGGGTTATAGCTTAATTCTGCGACTTCTAGGATTTACGGACTCCCTGTGTCCTATTTTTTCATGGGATGACTGAATTTTAAAATGATTTTCTTAATGCCTAATGCTTGTTTATTCATTGTGTGCGAGTTGTTTCAGGGCTTTTAGTTTTGGTCCTTGGGGTGACTAAAATAGTTGTGCTTTGGAATCATTTATTTCCTTCTATATTCTGATTGTTTCTGTTGGTGCATAACGTGTTGTTATTTATCATCAGTCGGTTTCTGAATTGGACCTCAAGTATTGAGTAATATAATCATCCCCAAGGAGTGAAACCCATATTTTTAAACCCGCCCAGATCCGTCCACTTATAACTTAATCCGCCCATATTATATAGATGGGTTGTTATGGGTTGAACCCATGTAAATCCATATTTACATGGTTTCAATATGGGTTGGAAATAAAAGGGGAAAATGACGGCCCAGGACGCGTTTTGATAATTAATACCTGTCAAGGACATACTAAGAATATTTGTTAATGCTGAAAATGTCCTTAGCGAGTATTAATTATTTAAACACGTCCTTCACCGTCATTTTCCCAAATAAAAGACTACACAATCACTGTAACTGCAGTTAAGCAAAAAATCCTCGCCGTACCAGACCGAATTCGCTCGTCATTCTGATTTGGTCTTCACTATTCAATCCAATCAAATTCATCCACACAAATTCTCTCTCTCTTTCTCCTTCAAAGACTTCTTATCTCCAAGACCATTCCTTTAAGCTCCTCTCGACTGTGATAAGATAATTACAAGATCAATTCCCTTGAGCTCCTCCGTTTTGTCATTATTCAACTTTTTTCGTATTTGTTCGTTTTGTGACAAGTATTTTACGATTTTTGATTCGCTCCAATCATAAAAGTAAAAAATTATGACTTTTACCCAAATATTTTTGAAAACATCCAAGATAAAGCCTAAAAAGCCGGTTTTTTGGGATTTATCTTGAATATTACAAAAAAATATTAGGTAAAATTACTTTTCCGATTCTCTCGTCGAGACGAATTAATAAAGGTAAAAAGTTTGTTGTACAACAAACAAATACAAATTTGAATAGAGAAAAAAAAATATCACTTGACTTTTTAAATCCAAACCTAAGCGGTGGCTTCGGCGGGCGCAACGAAGACCGAAATTGTACAATCGGTGCAATCATCGCCTTCCAGACGATTCTCCGACGCGGCCTCTGACTCCTCGTCGAAGTTACATTACTGTTTGCAAATGGAAAAAAAGAGAGTAAAAACCTCATTCTTTAAGTTTTTTTTAGCCTCTAATTACTTCAATACTTTTTTCGTTCCCGAAAGGTACGAGACAAAAATAATGTAAAACTGAATTTCGATATTTTTAAGCCTAAACTGGATTTCGACAGTTTTAAGCCAATTCGACATTTTTTTAAAGCCTAACAGAATCTCCCGAAAAGAAGGAAGGGGAAAAATGAAAAGAAAAGAAAACGGGTCGCGTCGGATTTGGGCTTGACTTGACCCATATTCAACCCGTCCCATTTCAACGCGCTTGTTATTGATCCATATTCGACCCGTCCATATTCAACCCGCGACTCGTTTCAACCTGCCTAGACCCGCCCATTTGCCACCTTTAATTGCATCTGGTTTCCTCGTTATGTTGTTGGCTTGACAAAGGAAAAATGACGGCTCAGGACGTGTTTTGATAATTAATACCCGCCAAGAATAAGTCAAAAACATTTTGTTAATGCTAAAAATGTCCTTAGCGGGTATTAATTATTAAAAGACATTTTTGACCGTCATTTTCCCCCTGACAAAAGACTCGAAAGATTGGAGAATTTGACATATTTTGCCGTGCAATTATTGTTGCCTCCACTTCTATTTGTCCATAGTGAACAAAAGAAAGTTTGTCCCCTGCTGTTTAGTGACTATATATTTTACATTTAGGGGCCGGATTGGATGCGGGTATAATTTTTGGAGGATTATTTATAGAAGAGGATAAGATAGTAGGGGGGATTAATTATGGAAGTTGGCCCACATCGATGTGACCTTTTTGAAGGGGGATTAAAAAATAGTTGGCTTGGATGATGAATTAGGAAAGGAGGATTAATTACTTGGTTTGGATGTGGGATAAGGAAGGGGGATGATGTAAAAAGTTGTTGAATGACAAATTTGCCCTTATTCAGTACCAAACTTGGGGTTTTCCACCACCACCAATTGTGGGCACACCGTGCGTATATTGTAGTAATCTGAACCGTTTATCTTGTAGGGCTCGCGAAGTAGTATATCTTCACAAAAAATAGCTTTATCGGACATGGATAGGTATATAAAAAATTGAAGTTTGGTTTAAAAAATCGACGTTAGATAAGTTTAAAGTTAAACTATCTGTCACACCCCACACCGGGCTAGCACTCTAATGAGCCCAATCCGATGCGAGGATGCAACTTCAACCACCAACCCAATACTAAAAATTTAAGTTCTAACAATTAAGTTAACCATCGATCACTTTATTGATAACGCAAAACATATCGTTCTTACAAACACAACGGAAGTTTCAAGAAAACATTAAACTATACAACGAACTAAATATCTACATAGGCTGCAATTAGATCCCTATTTATAGTGTCTCGCCAAAACTCGTCATGCCTCCTCGACACGCTACCCTAAGCGAGGGTACAACCACTCGACGATCAGCAGTGGATATCTACAACGCCTGCAAAACTGAATTCCAGAATGGAATCCCGGAGTGCTTATGAGAAATGGGTGCAATTTCACATTAAATGTACAACTAAAGACAATCTCAACTTGCTAAACAATTATCGAGAAAATTAAAAGCAACACCGAGCACACAGCCAATAACTTAAGGCATAAAAGCCTTTTGGCATAATGCCAATCACCGGGCACACAGCCAATCACCGGGCACTAAGCCAACAGTTCAATTCAATATAGATCAATATCTATGAATCAAACACTCACCTTGTACTCCAAAATTAAGTACAACTATGGTTTTCGGTGCTCCTTGATTCACCAACTCGTCACCTATCTACAAGCCAAACATTTTAGTATATAAATACTTGAAAGGCTTAACAAGTGCATTAATAATTAATATCCCGCATCAACTCAACTACATAACAACTGCTGAACATAAATAAATTCACCAATTTGCATCCCAAAGCCAAAAATCTCACAAAACACACATTATCTAGCAGAACCACCGACCGAATTCTAACTATAGTATTCTATAGGTTCAGAGTTAGATTCTGAGACTATATACATTAGAAAGTACACTATTAGAACATCAATCTTGATATAAAATTTTCTCTAATCGGAGTCCAAATGACCAAAATACGCTCAACAAAAGTTACATAATAAAATCAGAAATCACAATTTTCAGCAGAACAGTCTGTGTTCGAAAGCTTATTAAAAATCACCTACTCAATATTTTTCAATGATTCCAACACCAAAATATCACCAATTGATCAATGTTTAAGACTCATGAGAACCCATAGTCAGTAAGTACATTTAACTATGACAAAATTGATGAAGAACACAGCTCCAAAAGCTGCTCAGATTTCCAGAGTTACCAAACCATTAACTTCGAAACAAAAACTGATTTTGACCAGAAGGAATTAAGGCACAAACCTTACATATTCAGTTAGATGAATAAGTTTAGTTTCAAAATCAAGAAACGGTGTGTAAAACTGATACTCGAGCTAGGAGATACGATCGTTTCCTCAAGACATGTCAGTGCTGTCTGCACATACATAAATCTGACAACAGTTTGGTGCGTGATTTTTATCTTTTTCCTCACTTCATATAAAATTCTGAAATTTTTACAGCACATGCTAAACACATAGAGGCATCTCCAGTAAGATTACCAGAAAATAACATGATTGACACATCAATGATAAAAATTCCTTAAATGCATGATTGATTCAACTTGTTCAAAAACATAGTTTAGCATATTCATAAGATATACGAATTTTCTGGAATAAAACCCAACTCCAACCTCTAAAACCCTCTCCCATGGATTCAATTCAGTGCTAGCTACATGCCAAGTTTTGAATTTAATAATAAAATCATAGATTCAAGTATAGAAGAGCATGAATTACCATACAAAGTCTTCAATTCAACTTAACCCTAATTTCCCCTTTCTTTCTTTCTTCTTCTTCTTCTCCACGGCTGCTCTCTCTCTCTCTCTCTCTCTCTCTCTCTCTCTCTCTCTCTCTCTCTCTCTCTCTCAAACGGTGACGATAAGAACAACAAGAACAAAGGTGGAAGGTAAAAGTGTTCCCTAGGAAATTATCCAATGTGGACATCCCACATAACCCTCTCTTTTGTTTTATCAGGCCATAAAAGAATTAATAGAGTGTATGCAAGTGCATGTACTCTCACGCTCCATCTCATCTCCACTAGTCACATTAACAACTAAATCACGATTGGGCATGTCAATTATATTTAAGCACATAACTCAATTGAAAATATAAATTATGCTAATTACTCGAGGCGGATGTTACAACTCTTCCTCTCTTAGGAAATTTCGTCCCTAAAATTACTTACCAAGTTCAAACAAATGTGGATAGCTCTTTTGCATAGACTCCTCCGTCTCCCACATAGCTTCCCTTTCCGAATGATTACGCCATTGAACCTTCACCAATGGTATTACTTTTGAACGAAAGACGCTCCCCTTGCTCCAAAATCAAAATTGTTGGTTCCTCCACATAGGTCAAGTTCTCCTTTAGTTCCATTGGTTCTGTATTATTCAGCACGTGTGTCGCATTTGACACATATTTTCTCAACATTGAAACATGGAATACATCATGTAACCGTGCCAATTCCGCCGACAAAGCCAATTAATAAGCCGTTGCTCATATCCTTCCAGTAATCTCATACGGCCCAATATACCTCGGTGCCAATTTCTTCTTTCCTTTAAAGCGAACAATCCCTTTCCAAGGTGATACATGAATGAACACACGATCACCCACGTCAAATTCTAAATCTCTCCTTCGTTTGTCAGCATAGCTCTTTTGACGATCTTGCGCAATTTTTAAATGCTCCCTTATAATTTGAACTCCATCAATGATTTGTTTAACCATTTCAGGACCTAGCATCCGATCCTCGCCCAATTGCCCCATTTGCCGAGCCAACATCTGCCTCTCACCAACATCGTTCCAATAAATTGGTGTCCTGCACCTTCTGCCATATAAAGCCTCATACGGTGGCATGCCAATGCTACTGTGATAACTATTATTGTAGGCAAACTCAATCAACGACAAATATTCATCCCAGCTGCCCTTAAAATAAAGAACACACACCCTCAACATATCCTCCAAAGTTTGAATGGTCCGTTCAGATTGCCTGTCGGTTTGAAGATGGAAAGCTGTACTAAATTTCAGTGAAGTACACATAGCTTGCTGCAAACTCACCCAAAATCTAGAAGTAAACTTCGGATCTCTGTCACTAACAATAGTCAAAGGTGCTCCATGCAATCTAACAATCCCACTGACATAAATTTAAGCGTACGTATCTGTATAGTACATGGTCTTGACATGTGGGAAATAAGCCATTTTCGTCAATCGATTCACAATAACCCAAATTGAATCATAACCTCCCTTAGAACGCGGTAGCCCTGTCACAAATCCATTGTTACATGTTTCCATTTCTACTCCGGTATAGGGAAGATTCTGCAACAGACCCGCTGGTCTTTGATGTTCAACTTTCACTTGCTGACATGTCAAGCAACTAGCCACAAATTCTGCAATCTCTCTTTTCATGCCAACCCACCAATAAAACTCTCTCAAGTCACGGTACAACTTTGTACTTCCTGGATCCATAGCATAAGCTGAATTGTGTGCCTCGTCCAAGATTTCCCTTTTTAGAGCTGCATCATCTGGAACACATATTCCATACAAAAGCATACCATCGTCTTGAACATTGAATTCAAAAGTCTTACCTTTAACTACATTCTTTCTGATTTCTTCCATATGTGGATCATCACGTTGTCCATCCTGAATACGGTCCACAAATAAGGGTCGAACACTGAATCGCGCCAGCAAAACATCATTGCTATTCAAAAAGAACTCCATACTCATCTGTTTCAGCTCAGTAAAATTTACAACTCTCGAACACTGGATATAAGCCATTTTCGCTGCTGTCTTCCGACTTAAAGCATCAGCAACCACATTCGCTTTCCCTGGATGATAATGAATAGAGCAATCATAATATTTAATTAATTTCATCCACCTTCTTTGCCTCAAATTCAATTCCTTCTGCGTAAACAAATACTTAAGACTTTGATGATCGGAATAGATTTCACGTGCCATATGAGTAATGCCTCCACAACTTAAGTGCACATACGACAGCTGCTAGCTCCAAATCATGCGTATGGTAATTATGTTCATGATTTTTCAATTGCCTCGAAGGAAAATCAACAACCTTACCTCGTTGCATAAGAACACAACCCAAACCTTGATGGGAAGCATCAGTGTAAATCACCATATCCTCGGTATCCATCGGAATAGTCAATACCGGCGCAGATACCAACCGAGTCTTCAATTCCTGAAAACTGTCTTCACATTCATTAGACCACACAAACTTTACATCTTTTCTAGTCAATTTGGTCATAGGCAAGGCAATAGAAGAAAAACCCTAAATAAAAACTCTAATAATATCCTGCTAGACCAAGGAAACTTCAGATTTCAAAAACATTGGTCGGCCTTTCCCAATTCACTACTACATCCACCTTCTTAAGATCCACACAAATGCCATCTCTAGAGATCATATGACCTAAAAACGCAACACTTTCAAGCCAGAATTCGCATTTGCTCAATTTACCTTACAATCGCTTATCTCGTAAAGTCTACAATATAATTCTCAAATGTTGCTCATGATCTTCCTTAGTTCGGGAATAGATCAGAATAGCATCAATAAACACAATAACAAACAAATCTAGATACGGCTTAAACACCCTATTCATAAGATCCATAAATACCGCTAGAGCATTAGTCACTCCGAAAGGTATAACAAGAAACTCATAATGGCCATACCTCATTCGAAAAACCGTTTTGGAGACATCACTATCCTTCACCTTAACCTGATGGTATCCCGATCTCAAATCAATTTTTGAAAAGAAGGCGGCTCCCTGCAACTGATCAAACAAATCATCAATTTTGGGCAACGAATACGTATTCCGTATCGTCACCTTATTTAGCTGCCTGTAATCAATGCACATATGCATAGTACCATCTTTCTTCTTCACAAATAAAACTGGTGCACCCCACGGTGAGATACTTGATCGAATAAGCCCTTTGTCAAGTAAATCTTTCAATTGAATTTTAATTCTAACAACTCAGCTGGCGCCATTCGATACGGTGGAATAGAAATAGGATTCGTTCTCTGTATCAATTCAATAGTAAATTCCACCTCCTTATCAAGCACAATTCCCGATAATTCATCTAGAAAGACATCTGAAAACTCCCTCACAATTGGTATATCCGATAACTCTTAACGGTTTCTTCTCCATGTCAACAACATAGGCCAAATACCCTGGCATCCCTTCCTCAACATACTCATAGCTTTAAGAGTAGATCACATACTAGTTACAGATGTCTGTCTATCACCATAGAATTTAATTTCTGACTCACTCGGTATTTTAAAGACAACTTCTTTATTTAAGCAATCTAAAGATGCATGATATGTAGATAAGAAATCCATTTCTAGAATAACATCAAAATCGGACATTACTAAAGGAATCAAATCAACTTCTAGATTTCTACCACACATACTCACCACACACTTGGGAAAAGATACCCCAACTATCACCACTTCTCCAGCGGGAGTAGATATCGCCAAAGCAGTGTCTAATAACGCGTAATGCTTATCTAAATGCACACTAAACAAGTTTGACACAAAAGAATGCGTAGAACTAGGATCAATTAAAATTTGTGCATTAGCACCACAAACTATAAGAGTACCCGTCACCACATTCGGAGTTGCCTGAACATTTTGCCGTGTCATGGGAACACTCTCTCCGATACTGTTGGTCCACCCATTCCACCACCCTGACTAACAGACCCATCGAAACTCGTTCCACGGCCAACTGGAACATTGCCACTAGAAGATGCACCTGAAGCTTGCGGTTTCATGCAATGAGTTGCAATATGCCCCATTTCTCCACATCTAAAACATTTAAACCCTTTCCCCGATTTTGGACAATCTCTCATGTGATGATCGGGCAACCCACACCGATATCACTAAAAAGGAGTCCCACGTCCATTTGAACTACTCTCCCTGCCAAAACTTGGCTTACTTGCCTCATAGCCTTGATTGCCTTGTTGTTTACCCTTACTTTGACCTTTCAAATGTTGAAATCTACCTCCACCTCTATAAAACTCACTTGGTTTTCCCCCTTGGCTCACCTGCCTTGCTTCGAATTTACTCTTCTTTGATTGTTCTCATTTGCTTAACATTTCTTCAACATCCTTGCCAATCTTCTTCGCCGTTTCAATCAAATCCGCACAGTCTTTTTCTTTATAAGCCGTCATTCTGGTTCAAACATTTTCCTCCAGTCCACTTTTGAACGGTCTACCCTTCTTTTCTTCAGTATCTACCATATCCGTAGCATAGGCTGAAAGAGCATTAAACTTGGCTTCATATTAGGCCACTGACATACTCCCCTATTTAAGATTAATAAAATCTGCTTCCTGCTGGAAACGATACATCTCAGGACAGTAACGATCATTAAAAGCCTTCACAAACTGTAAATTGAGCGGTAGAATTAGGAACCCAAAAACTAGGGTTATTTCTCATTACGTTAGAGTTATATATGACTAAGAGAGTAATTACACTGAGATCCTTATCTCCCAATCTAATTACACAAGGGCTCAATTACACACTAATTACACATACACTCATAACTGCCCCCTTAAGTTGGTGCGAAGATATCAATCAAGCCCAACTTGAACACAGTGGGGTGGAAACTCTTGCTACCAAGCCCTTTTGTGAATATGTCACCTAATTGATCCTCCGATCTCACAAAAGGCATACATATCAACCCATCACTCAGCTTCTCTTTGATGAAGTGTCTGTCAATCTCTATGTGCTTCGTTCTGTCATGTTGGACAGGATTATGAGCAATGTTAATGGCAGCTTTATTGTCACAGTAGAGTTTCATACGACCACTATCAGAAATTCCCAAATCACGTAACAAGTTTGGAGCCACAAGAGTTCACAAACACCATGAGCCATAGCTCTATACTCTGCTTCTGCGCTTGATCTGGCAACCATTGATTGTTTCTTACTTCGCCAGGTAACTAAATTCCCTCCAAGGAAAGTATAGTAGCCCGAAGTAGAGCGTCTATCATCCACAGATCCAGCCCAGTCAGCATCAGTAAAAACCTCCAATCGCAGGTGACCATGATTAGAGAACAGAATTCCTTTCCCTGGAGCTGACTTGAGATACCTCAAGATACGATAAACTGCGTCCAGATGTGGAGTGCGAGGATCATGCATAAACTGACTAACAACACCAACTGCATAAGTAACATCCGGTCGAGTGTGAGCTAAGTATATCAGTCGACCCACCAGTCGTTGATACCTTTCCTTATCAGTGTGCTCCCTCATATCTCCACTAAGATGATGATTCGCCTCAATAGGAGAGTTTGTGGGTCTACAACCCAGCATACCTGTTTCTTCCAAAAGATCAAGTATATATTTCCGTTGGGAGATAAAAATACCTCTGTCAGACCTCGCCACCTCCATCCCTAGAAAATATCTCAGTGATCCCAAATCCTTAATCTTAAACTCTTGAGCTAGACTAGACTTAAGATTAAGAATTTCGTCCACATCATTGGCTGTCATTATTATATCATCAACATAGACAATAAGGACAACAATCTTACCAGCAGCCCCCTTGATGAACATAGTATGATCTGCATGGCTCTGTTTGTGTCCAAACCTCAACATAGCCTTCGAAAATCTGCCAAACCAAGCTCTAGGTGACTGCTTCAACCCATAGAGAGCCTTCTTCAACCTACAGACCTTTCCTTCAGTCTCAGAGGAACAATGTGGGCTCCTGCGCCCTCCGCTTTTTGAAAGAGTCGCCACCCGGATTTTTGAGATGGATCATCCGAGAAACCGAGGAGTCGTTTGGAAAAGGCTTTTGGTCTAGCGAAAACGTTGAGATTTCGGGTTCGGGAGCCACGTTACGAATGGGGAAGGTTTTTTCTTTAAAAAGCACCCCACTCGCCCGGTAAAACCGGTCTCTACTTAATATTTTCAAAAGGGAGAATCTTCAATATCGTTCGGAATATCAAGCTTTTTAATAAAAGCACGTAGCGGGGGAAGGGACATGAGAAATATATCACATTGGCGTGCATGTGGTGCTGTCTGTACAGTAGTGATAAAATGATGTGTGCAGTTGAAACAAATAACGTTCAGCAGACTGTCTGGACCTCGACCAAACTGTTCACGGCACCTTGAGCTGCCGCGCGCGGCACCTCATCATGCCGTGCGTGGTAGCTGCTTTGCTTTCAAGCTGTTGTAGACTTTCAAAACATCATATAGCTCATTGTTTTCTCTGTATGTCTTTTGGAAAACGCATCAGAAGCCTCACGGTAGTCAAATCATCCCAAAAACGTCATCACCTTTCTTAAAACATAGTTTTAAAGCAGTTTTTAGCATATTTGATCATTTGGGATGATCTAGAAAAGCCTTTTAAAGAGCCAAAACAAGGCTTATAGATATAGTCTTATTTTAGAAACAACAGAAACAGTAAACAACAGATGCAGATAACCACGACAGAGGAAAACTCAGATCCAAACAGCCTGCCTTCGATAACATCAACATATACCATGCCGTGCGCTGAGAGTCAAGGTGCCGCGCGCTTGATCAATAGGCCGCGCGGTTTCCCAACCTCAGCACAGTGCTGGTTTTTGTTTTATGAAAATGCGTTTTTAGTCAGGATCTAACCAAAAAGGGTTAGTCCTGCTGACAGAAAAGTCCCCTCAGGACCAGAACAGGGTCTAGTCCGAGGAAACTAGTTTTTACCTTTGGTTTCGAGCTTGATCAATGATCGTGGATGCAAGGGTGTGGATGGATCATCACGGATGTAGATGGAAGAGGTTGAATGAGACCAAGGGAGTATGGGTGTGAGTGGTGGTTAGGTATTTTGGGTGATGGGGCTTTGAAGTTAATGTAAGATCAACTTCAATGATGAGAAGGGAGTGAGTGAAAGCACTTAAAGGATGTCTTTTGGGAATGACATTCTTTAAGACTTGGAAATGGAAGTGGAAGTAGGAAAGTGGGTGTGAAAAACTAGAGAGAGAAAGCAAAGAGAACCAAAAGAGAGGCTAAAGAGGGACTCAAAGGAAGGGCCCCTTTTTTCTTGAGTGGAGGGGTCAATTTATAGGCAAAAGCCAAGAATTTTGAATTTCAAATGGTGGAGGTATTTTAGGCGGGCGAAGTGCATTTGGTGAGCCGATCATCATTGTGGCTCAAGCGGCGTGGCCGGCGACTTTTGAGCCGGTCAGCCTTTTGCTCAAGGTGCCGTGCGGTTGAGTTTGGCCTTGCACGGTTTCTTGAATTTCAAGGTGCCGTGCGCTCCAGTGCCGCTCCGCACGGTACCTCTTTCTTCGGTCCAGGGTCTTTTCAGGCTTTTGTCTGGGCTTCATCTGGGCCTATCTGGGCTTTTCAGGTTCTTTGGTTTACATGGGCTTAGGGGAATTCTTTTTCAAGCTCGCAAAGGTACCGTTTCCTTTATTTCATCATCGGGGCGGACAAAGACCTTCTGAGGTCCGGATTGGGGTGTCTACAAACAAAAACCTGGAGGTATATCCATGTACACCTCCTCATCTAATTCACCACGAAGGAATGCATTCTTCACATCAAGCTGTTGTAGAGGCCAATTCAAATTCACAGCACAAGATAGTAAGGCTCGTACAGAGTTCATCTTTGCTACCGGAGCAAACGTCTCCTCGTAATCAATACCATAAGTTTGAGTAAAACCCTTGGCAACAAGTCTTGCCTTGTACCTCTCAACAGTACCATCAGCATTCTGCTTAACAGTGAAAACCCACTTGTATCCCACTGATTTCTTCCCTTTTGGAAGTGATACTAGCTCCCAAGTGCCATTCTTTTTCAAAGCTGTCATCTACTCTACCATAACTCCTTTCCACTTAGGTATCACCAGTGCATCCTGCCAATTTAGTGGAATAGATATAGAAGAAAGAGACGAAACAAAGGCATGGTATGAAGGAGATAAACGATCATAAGAAACAAACTGAGAGATAGGATGTAGGGTGCATGACCTGACACCTTTCCGAAGAGCAACAGGAAGACTATCAGCATCAATAAAAGGAGGTTCAATGGTTGAAGATTCATTACCGGATGAGTCGGCTGAGGAATCCAGAACTGGGACAGGCGATTGTGATTGACAATGTGGCATCACACAGGAGAGCTTTCCATTTTTCCGTCTTGTTCTAGTATAGACCTGCAAGTCATGCCTTTGCCACCGTTGTGATTTGTTCTCGACATCACCCCCAATGTCATGTGTTACTCTTTCGGCAGATACTGGTTCCTCTTCAGATTTTCCCTTCTCCCCTTCAACATGATTAAAAAATAATTCCTCCCCCTGACCACGACTATAAACCTCCCTCATCTCTTCCTGGCTATGCTCCCCCTGAAGAGATGGAGCGGAGGGAGAGTAAAAAGGCTCTATTTCCCAAAAAGTGACATCCATAGAGACAAAAAAATTTCTAGAGTGAGGATCATAACACTTATAGCCCTTCTAGGTAGGAGAGTACCCAATGAAAATACATTTATGGGCTTTAGGACCTAACTTGCCACCAGATGGATGAGAAGCATGAACAAAACATACACAACCAAAGACTTTCGGAGGAAGAGTAATGACACGAAAATCACCAGGAAGACACTTAATGGGAGTTTTGAAGTGGAGAACACTGGATGGCATACGGTTAATAAGGTAAGTTGCAGTTAAAATTGCTTCGCCCCATAAATATTTGGGAACATTCATGGTAAATAAAAGAGAGCGAGCAACCTCAGCAAGATGACGATTTTTGCGTTCAGCAACTCCATTTTTGTAACAACCCGGATTTTCGACCGTAATTTTTTTTTAAATAATATTATTAATAGCTTTAAAAATAATAATAGCATTATTTTCCCTAATTATATCCTTTTAATAAAAACATTTATTTTGTTAGATAAATACTTATAATTATCTAATTCTATTTTCCTTAGTTACATGCATGCATACACCTTTCCAATCTCTCAATCTCCTACTCCTACTTAGTCTCCATCTTCCCCGTAATCCAAAAACCGAGCTCCATTCGTCCATCTCGAAACCCAATTCCGTTAGGACTCTAATTAATCAAAACCCATCCAATTCTCTTATAAATACGTCACTACTCCGACCCTAGGGCACGCACCATATTTTTCACGCCCTAATCATCCAGAAAAGAGAGAAAAACCGAAGGAAATCGAAGCTCCAATCCATGGAGTTCTAGAGAGAGAAAAGAGAGAGAGAAAAGTGGGTTTCGTGCCTAGACCCAACCAAGATCCAATCCGATCATCCCGAACTCTTTCTACAACCTAGAGCATCACCAAACATCAATCAATTCGGCCCCGAGGTTCCCCGATCAAGAAACCCGAAGCTTTCGTTCCAAATTGTCAAGTTTCGATCGAAATCAAATCCAATCCGATTCGAGGTATTATAATTCGATCCGAAGCCTCCTCTAAGTATATTTATGATTTATAGACATAACCCAACGTCCCCCGTAGCCCCATGCATCGAAAACAATCAAGAAAACGCAAAAAAATAAAAACAGCGTGCGACCTTGCGGCCGCAATGTTCGGGACAGCCAGCCGCAAGAACCAGAGAACTGGAGTTCGCGGCCGCGAACTCCATTCGGCCAGCTGTGCGCCAGTTTTGGGTTTCGTTTCGAATTGATTTTGCAACCTTTTTAAACATCGTTTTTGAACCCGGATTATTTTTCCTAGGTTACCCACACTCTAAAGATCATACCTTGTTAGTTTCATATTTTTTTTATTTAAGCTTCTATTTATTTAATTTTTATTCGTAATTGTGTAATCGTTTGTAAACTAAAAATCAATGCGACCTCATAAACTAATCTATAAATTCCCAACCTATTTTTCCTAGACTCCCAACATGTTAAAGATCATAACTTGCTGATTTCGTAGTTAATTTATAGTATTAGCTATTTATTAAATTTTTAACTAAAGTTATAAACGAAAATTTATAGCGACCTTACAAAAAATATTTTTAATATCGAAAATATTTTTCTGAGACTCCTTACAGTTCAAAGATGATAAGTTATTAAAATAAAATTTTATTTATTTGATTTACTATTTATTTTTATTTACGCGTTGTTTCTTAATAATAATACTTTAAAATATTATAAAAGAGGTTAATAATTCTGAATAATTTTATTTAGACTTCTTACAGTCCTAAGATGATACTTTGTTAGAATAAATATATTTTTAATTATTTAATTATTTATTATCTATTTATTCTTCTTTTGCCTATTAACTAAATTTTTTTTTATTTAAAATAATTTCGTGAGCATCCAAACCCAACTTTTAGCACTCGAACTTATTATAGAGGACTGTTAGGACCTTTATTAAGGTTACGATAATTATTCTAATATTTTTACCTAATTAATGTATTTAATTAGTGTTTAAATGACTTGATTACTTATAATTAATTAATAAAAGCCTGGAAAATTATTTTTAAAGTCTTATATAAAATTTCCTACATTGTTATTGATATTTTGGCCATACAAGATTAAGGGCAACGGCCCAGTCATAAAAAGTCATGTGATTGCATTACCTAATGTTTGTTTTGATCTGTTTGTTATTCGTTTTAATTATTATTGAGAATGATATTGTGTTGATACTGGATTTGAATGTTAGAGACATGGGGTGGTATGCGAAATAGAAATCACGTAGACGATGCTAAGTAATGGATAAATTGTGAAGTTTCTTTCTGTTTAGAGGTTGCCTGCAGGCGTGATTTGAGATCTGATGAGATTTGTGATGTGATTTAAAACCGGCAGAGTAAGCCCAGTGATGTATGTGATGATTTAAAAACCGGCAGAGTAAGCCCGGAGATGATATAAAACCTGGCGGATAGTCCAGTGATGTTTTGATAAAACCTGGCAGTGGTCCAGTGACGTTTTATGTTGATAAAACCTGGCGATAGTCCAGAGATGTTTTCTGTTGATAAAACCTGGCGGTGGCCCATCGATATTTTGTGATGTTAAAACCTGGCGGTAGCCCAGCGATATTTTGTGATGTTAAACCTGGCAAGAGGTCCAGCGATGTTTTGTTGACGATAAAACCTGGCGGATGGCCCAGTGATGTTTTGTGATGGTGTCCTGGCGAGAGTCCAGTGGAACAAATTGATGTCCTGGCGAGAGTCCAGTGGAACAAATTGATGTCCTGGCGTGGGTCCAGTGGAACAAATTGATGTCCTGGCGTGGGTCCAGTGGAACAAATTGATGTCCTGGCGAGAGTCCAGTGGAACAAATTGATGTCCTGGCATGTGTCCAGTGGAATAAATTGATGTCCTGGCGTGTGTCCAGTGGAATAAATTGATGTCCTGGCATGTGTCCAGTGGAACAAATTGATGTACTGGCGTGTGTCCAGTGATGATTGTGATGTGGTATATAAGATAGGCGAACCCTAGTTGTGATTCAGGCATGATAAGCTATCCCCTTGTTGTTGTATCGTAACTTAGGTTATCTACGATAGCAAAGGGAAGCGATCTCATGGGACCGAGCATGGCTAACGGTTGGGGGAGGAAAGATCTCGTAGGGAGATGTTGGATTACACGTTAGGTTAATGGATAGTAATGAACTGGTTTATGTGAAAAATCTCTATTTTACTTATTCGTATCATTATTATCTTGTTTGCTTGCTAGCTGTATTGTAAGAGGGGTAGTTGGGTTGGATTATTCTATTGGGTGATTTATCACTCACGGATACGTCTGTATCCTGGCAAATCGATTGCTTCGGCGATCAATTTGCTAGAAGGCGCAGGATTCAATGGAGGAGATTCAACGATGGTGCAGTTCGACACGGAACGAATATCAGTAACGAGGATCGAGGATGCTTAGGATTCGTATCAAGATTAGAGTCAGCTCTGAAGTTGGTGTATTTTGATTCCGTAAATCTATCTTGAGATTGTATTAGCAAAATCTTTATTTTGGTAAATTATATTTATTTAGCAATATTTTCTTAAGAAATTATTTTATTTTGCACCCGAAAAGTCAGGGCGTTACAATTTTGTTGTGGAGTGTCAACACAAGTTGTCTGAAAAAGAATGCTATGTTCATCCAGAAAGGTCCTAAAAGTCCTATCGATATATTCAGTGCCATTGTCACTACGGAGAATTTTTATAGTCGCATCAAATTGGGTGCGCACCATAGCATGAAAAGACTTAAAATAAGAAAAGACTTCACTATTTGATTTAAGTAAATACACCCAAGTAACACGAGAATAACAGTTAATAAAAGTGACAAACCACCGAAAACCTTTAAGAGAGGTAACAAGAGAAGGACCCCAAACATCAGAATGAATAACCATAAAAGGAGAGGCACTCCGTTTATTAATAGGTGCATAAAGTGAACGTTTATGTTTTCTAAGCTCACAAGCTTCACAAAAAAACTGACTGCCAGAACAATGTTTAATTAAAGTAGGGAAAAGTGTTTCTAAAATGCCAAAAGAGGGATGACCCAATCTATGGTGCCACTGATGTAACATAGAAAGAGCTGAACTCGTATCTGATTGCAGAGCAAGACCACATGACATAGGAGTACGAGGTGCAGACTCCAAAAAATAGAGGCCATCCTGTGCTTTACCACTGCCAATCACTTTGCCCATGTCCAGTTCCTGAAATACACAATGAGTAGGAAAAAAGGTCACTGAACAATTTACAGAACGAGTAAGACTACTAACGACAGAAGGTTAGTGGCAAAGTTTGGAATATG
Source organism: Rhododendron molle (assembly GCA_025413875.1). NCBI lineage: Eukaryota > Viridiplantae > Streptophyta > Magnoliopsida > Ericales > Ericaceae > Rhododendron > Rhododendron molle. The sequence goes on along the minus strand of CM046389.1, from coordinate 36,346,815 downwards.
TAGAACTGAAGAGAGGGAAATAGAGGAAAAATAGCAAACGGAACCTTTCCCTGAAATAGCAAAGAATGATCTATCTGCTATCCTGACCTTATCCTTACCAGAACAAGTAGAGTAAGAATCAAATACAGAGGAACAACCTGTCATATGATCTGAAGCACCAGAATCTATAATATAAGGAATAGTAGAAAAGGCAGTAAATGCACTAGCCGGGATACCTATGTGAGCAAAATAGGATGAAGTGGGACTGGCTGTAGAAGTAGGAGCTATAGTAGATGAAGAATCGGCCCGAGCCATTAGGCGCCTGAGAGCTTGCATCTCCCCCTGAGAAAAACCACCAACAGGATCAGAAGACGCCTGAACTCCAGTACTGAACCCAGAATCATCCACGGGAGCAACCCATGTAGATTCCAAAACATGAGCCTGGGCTTGAGAACGCATGGGACCACGACCTCGACCACCACGTCCACCCCCTCGGCCACGAGAGGGACGACCATGTAACTTCCAACAGAAATCCCTGGTGTGACCGGTGTTGTGGCAATGATCACACCAGAGTGACTCTCGATCAATAGGCCCACTGATAGCATCAGACTGTGATTTACCACTCTGTGGAACACGCCCACCTTGAGGAATGGCAACTAAGGCAGAACGCTAAGGAGTAGGAGAGTCCAACATAGCACCCCTCCGACTCTTCTCCTGCTGAACAATGGCATAGGCCTCTCCCAATGACGGAAACGGAATACGACCCAACACCTGCACTCTAATCTAATCATATTCTATATCAAGTCCAGCCAAAAAGTCATAAACACGTTCCTTTTCCAACCGCTTTAACCAAGCAACAGCATCAACAGCACAAACAACCTGAAATCCCTGATAATAATCAAATTCCTGCCATGCTCCATTCAAGTCAGCAAAATACATAGCAACGGAACGATGATTTTGTTCCAATGTACGGAGCCTCTTCCTCAACTCAAAACACTGTGCATCATTACCCTGCTGAGAATAGGTTTGGGCTGCAGTAGTCCAAATCTTATGTGGAGTATCAAAAAGTAGAAAAGTATGACGAATATCAGCTCTCATTGAATTAAACAACCAGGTCATAACTAACGATTTTTGAGATTTAAACTTTTTTAGTTCGACCGCCTCAACAGGTGGAGTAACAGGGCCCTCGATGAACTCTGACATTCCTTTGGCCTCAATAGCCAAGGTAAAAGTACAAGACCAAATCAAATAGTTGGTACCATCCAACTTAATATGGCAAATATTCAGAGAAAAATTATCTAGAGTCCCTACACGACTCAACTCATCATTTGTACTAGCGGAAGCCTTTTGTTTATCCTCAGATATTGCAACAAAAGAATAGCAATTCCAAAGAAACAATACCCAGTCAAAAAGGAGTCAAACAATACTGGAAGCCACAAAATAGGTCTCAAACTTGCCAATCCAGTAGGTTCGAACACCGAACAGTGTAGAAACTAAAGAATAGGTGCTGAAATATCATACCAGCCTTGACCCAGTGATTTCCAAGACCAAAAAAAAATCCTTCGAGAGAGTACCCAGTGCTGCATGGGTTACCCAATGCCAGAGGAGGCTGGAATGTGGTCATAGGAGATCGGAAAAGGGTCGCCGGTAAGGATCCAGTGCTGTACGTGGTCGGAGCAGTAGGCGTCGAACAAGATCCTGGCCTGTCGAACGTCGAGCAGTGTCACGAAAGAAACCTGGTCAGAGATCGACGACGTTGGAATGACTGGTCAAAGGGTCGTCGGAGTCTGGTGATCCTTGTCGACGTCAGGAAGACCACTTGGAGAACTGACGATGATCAGCAAGGGGTGACGACGTGGTTACCCAGGTAAATCGAATGCTCTGATACCATGTAAACTGAGCGGTAGAATTAGGAACCCAAAAACTAGGGTTATTTCTCATTACATTAGGGTTATATATGACTAAGAGAGTAATTACACTGAGATCCTTATCTCCTAATCTAATTACACAAGGGCTCAATTACACACTAATTACACATACACCCATAACTTAACACAAACCTCGCCCATGTAATTACTTGTGGCACTGGTGGCTGAACATCTGGTAATTGGGCTGAGAGCAACCTCTGACTTGCCTCCCACCATATTAAAGCTTGCCCTTTTAAGGTAAAGGGTGCCAAGGTCAACTTTTGTTCATCAGTAACTCCCATAGCTGTTAGAACCCTCTCAACCATTTTCAACCAATCCTCTGCCTCTTGAGGTTTAAAAGTACCCTCCAACTCCGTTGGATAAAGCTTCTTGAATTTCTCTAGTAATCCAACATTCTAATTAACCGGAGGTGCAGCTTGTTGTTCAACATACTATGCCTGAACTCCTACCGGTGTAGCCCCAGCAGCCGGATCAGCTTGGTCGGGATGGGAAGAGGCTTCTCCTTCCATTTTCCTTACCTGTTGCAATTCAATTTAACAACAGCAACAACATATACAATCTTTATCATGTCAGATAAACCAACACTAAACTACTTGACAAAATATAATCGACTCCTAATCCACTGCAAGAACGCCATTTGCTCAACGACTCTCAGAATCTAGATAAGCCTAGGCTTTGATACCAACCTGTCATACCCCACATCAGGCTAGCATTCTAATGAGCCATATTTGATGCGAGGATGCAACTTCAACCACCAACCCATTACTAAAATTTAAGTTTTAACAATGAAGTTAACCAACAATCACTTTATTGATAACGCAAAACATGTCGTTCTTACAAACACAACGGAAGTTTTAAGAAAGCATTAAACTATACAATGAACTAAATATCAACAAAGACTGCAACAAGATCCCCATCTACAGTGTCTCGCCAAAACTCATTATGACTCCCTGACACGCTACCCAAAGCGATGGTACAACCACCTGACAATCAGCAGTGGATATCTACAACGCCTACAAAACTGGATTCCAGAATGGAATCCCGGAGTGCTTATGAGACATGGATGCAATTCCACATTAAATGTACAACTAAAGATAATCTCAACTTGCTAAACAGTTATCGAGAAAATTAAAAGTAAACACCGGGCACACAACCAATAACTTAAGGCCTAAAAGCCTTTTGGCATAAAGTCAATCACCGGGCACACAGCTAATCATCAGGCACTAAGCCAACAGTTCAATTCAATATAGAACATCTATGAATCAAACACTCACCTTGTATGCCAAAAGGAAGTACAACTATGCTTTCGGTGCTCCTTGATTCACCAACTCGTCACCTATCCACAAGCCAAACATTTTAGTATATAAATACTTGAAAGGCTTAACAAGTGCATTAACAATATCCCGCATCAACTCAACTACATAACAAATGCTGAACATAAGTAAATTCACCAATTCGCATCCCAAAGCCAAAAATCTCACAAAACACAGACTATCTAGCAGAACCACCGATCGAATTCTGACTATAGTATTTTATAGGTTCAAAGTTAGATTCTGAGACTATAACCATTAGAAAGTACACTGTCAAAACATCAATCTCGATATAAAATTTGCTCTAATCGGAGTCCGAATGACCAAGATACGCTCAACAGAAGTTACACAATAAAAGCAGAAATCACAGTTTTCAGCAGAACAGTCTGTGTTCGAAAGCTCATTAAAAATCATCTACGCAATATTTTTCAATGATTCTAACACCAAAATATCACCAATTGATCAATGTTTGAGACTCATGAGAACCCATAGTCATTAAGTACATTTTACTATGACCAAATTGATGGAGAACACAGCTCCAAAAGCTGCTCAGATTTCCAGAGTTACCAAACCATTAACTTCGAAACAAAAGCTGATTTTTAAGGCATAAACCTTACATATTCAGTTAGATGAATAAGTCTAGTTTCAGAATCAAGAAACAGTGTGTAAAACCGATACCCGAACAAGGAGATATGACCGTTTCCTCAAGATGTGTCAGTGCTCTCTGCATGAATTTGACAGCAGTTTGGTGCGTGATTTTTTATCTTTTTCCTCCCTTCATATAAAATTCTGAAATTTTTACAGCATATGCTAAACTCATACAGGCATCTCCAGTAAAATTACCAGAAAATAACATGATTAGTACATCAATGATAAAAATTCTTCAAATACATGACAGATTCAACTTGTTCAAAAACATAGTTTAACATATTCATAAGATAAATGAATTTCCAAGAATAAAACCCAACTCCAACCTCTAAAACCCTCTCCCATGGATTCATTTCAGTGCTAGCTACATGCCAAGTATGGAATTGAACAATAAAATCATAGATTCAAATATAAAAGAGCATGAATTACCATACAAAGTCTTCAATTCTACCTAATCCTAATTCCCCTTTCTTTCTTTCTTGTTCTTGTTCTTCTTGTTGTTCTTCTTCTTCTTCTCCACGGCTCTCTCTCTCTCTCTCTCTCTCTCTCTTAAACGGTGACGATAAGAACAACAAGAACAAACGTGGAAGGTAAAAGTGTTCCCTAGGAAATTATCCTGTGTGGACATCCTACATAACCCTCTCTTTTATTTTATCAAGCCCCAAACGAATTAATAGAGTGTATACAAGTGCATGTACTCTCACACTCCATCTCATCTCCACCAATCGCATTAACAACTAAATCATGATCGGGCATGTCAATTATGTTTAAGCACATAACTTAATTAAAATATAAATTATGCTAATTACTCGAGGCGGATGTTCAACAGGTGAACAAGTACTGAGTATAGCGGAAATAAGAATGTTGAGGTGGATGTGAGATAAGACTAGACGAGATAGGAATAGAAATGAAACGGTTCGTGAGATGGTAGGCGTAGCACCCATAGAAGAGAAGTTGAGAAAAAATAGGCTAAAGTGGTTTGGACATGTCTACCGTAGACCAGGAGAAGTAGTAGTTAAGAAAGCAGATAGGATATGTAACGACCCTAATTTTTGCCCTTATATTTTTTTTGATTAAAAATTTATATTTTGAATTTTATTAAAGAGTTAAAATGACTAGTTTCTATCAATAATTTTTTTTAACCCATATGTTATAATGATCCGAAAATTTTAATGAGTTAAATTATAATTTTGTACAAAAATTATTTTTTATTAAGTTAGTTAATTAATTGTAAAATTATACTTTACGTTAGTTTAAATCTAATGCCTTGGTGTTCCACATGCACCTTAACATTTTTTTACCACCTCCAACCAACTATCTCTCATCTCTCTGTCGTCTCTCCCCCCACCCCCTCTCTCTCCCTCCCTTACTTGCTCCCCAATCTGGCTGAAACATTCCGCTTTTCCTAAATTTCGGCTGCCCTTATCCTCTTCCTCCTTGCACCCCACTCCACCCTCCTATAAATACCACTTGCTCTCACCACCGAATTTCAGAACAAAAAACATACCCACCCACCCCTGGAAATCAGTAAAGGAAAACAAGAGGAAAAAAAAAACGTTCAAAACTCCCATGGAAGTTTAGAGGGAGAAAGAAGTGGGTTCATGCTTACACCCCGTGCCGTCCTCAATTCGGCTCGCACATCCTACACCACGTCCTCCAGCATCTCAGGATTGTTTCCCAATTGTTCGAATCAGCCTGATGTCCCCCGTTTCGTCATCCTCTCCGATAGCCGAAAACCCAACGAACCGTCCACCATTTTTTTTTCTGACCGGACTTGAGGTATTATAATCCCTCTCTTACCTTCTCCTAAGGATATTGAGTAATTGCGTATTAATTTTATGATCCGGATTGAAAGAAATCAATCTCAACGTTGCATGGTCGAGAGCGGCCGTTCTCCTTTGTTTTATTTTTCCTTGGCTGTGAACAGTGAATCCCACGAGATGGGTATTGACATTTTTTGATAAAATAACACTTTGATCCTCCTAAATTATTTACTGTACTAATTTTGGTCCAAATGTATGATAACATATTATAATTATACCCTTAGTTTATTAACGTTCATGTTTCGGCGCCAAAACATGTTCTTCTTTTATTACGACTTAAGTTGTACAATCCTATCCATCTTTTCTCTAAGTATATTAAGTGTTTACAAGTTGAATTTTATGTTCCGAAATGAAAAGGAATCGAATTGGTTGTCGCACGGTCAAAAATGACCATTTCCTCTCTTTTCCGACGTGGTACAGTGAAACCGCCTCCTGGGTTTTAATTTTTTGTGTAAAAACTACACTTTAACCCTTCTAATTTAATTAGTATATTTATTGGCCCAACTAATAGTACGTTCCTCTCTTAAAACCCCCTTTAACTTTCAAATGTAAAATTTCGGCCCAAGTAATGTTAACAGAATTACGATTTAGTCCTATAATTAAATAAGGTTACTGTACTGGCCCGACAACATATTTTTCGGTTAGTAGTATAACCTCGGTTTTAAATTGATACTTGTTAACAAAACAAAATAAATTAATACAAGCCTAGACTTAATTTTTTTTAATAAAATTTTTAATAGATATGATTTCTTGTATCAATTTAACTTTTTGGCCTTACAAGATTAAGGGCAACGACGCATCCATAAAAAGTTGCATGATTTCTACGGTTATTATTTATTTCAATTATTACTTTGATTATTTGTATATTGTTCAAACTCTTGATTTATATGTTAGATTGGACCCTAGAGACATGAGATGGTATGCGAATAGAATTCATCCAACTGGTGCTAGGTAATGGATAAATTGGAAAGTTTTATGATGTTAAAGATTGCCTGCAGGCGGGTTTTGAGATGTGAATTGAGATGGGTGCTAACGGAGGCCTAGTCTCCAAGCTGGTGAGAAGTTCAGTGATGATTCAAAACTGGCGGGAGTCCAGTGATGATTAAGATAGGCAAACCCTAGTTAAGTCATGGCATGATAAGCTTTCCCTTTATTTGTAGTTATTGGGATGCACGCTCGGTATATAACTTAGGTGTATTTGAGACAGCAAAAAGAAGTGATCTCATGGGACAGAACATGACTAGCGGTTGGGGAGGAAGGATCTCGCGGTTGAGATCTTAGATCACACTTTAGGCTAATGGATAGTAATAAATTAGTTTATGTGTGAAATCTCAGCTTACTCTTTCGCATCGATATTATATTGTTTGCTTGCTAACTGTAAAGTAAAAGGGGTAGTTGGGTTGAATTATTCTATTGGGTGATTTATAACTCACGGATACGTCTGTATCCTGGTAAATCGGTTGCTTCGGCGATCAATTTGCCAGATGACACAGGATTCAATAGAGGAGCAGTCGGATACAGGAGGAATACTAGGGGCAGAGATCGAGTATGCTTGGGATATGTATCAAGACTAAAGTCGCTCTAGAGTTATTTTAATAAAATTTTATTATTTAATGCCTCTGAAATTTATTTGAAAAATTGGGGCATTACAGGATAGTTTTAGGTAGCAATACTACGGGGAGGGGTAGACCTAAATTAACATTAGATGCTGTGGTGCGCAAAGATATGAGTATACTAGGTTTGTGTGAACAAGTGGCCCTTGACAGAGAGCTCAATGGAGGAAAATGATTCATGTAGCTGACCCCAAGTGATTGGAACATAAGGCTCGGTTCGGTTCGGGACTCCAAGCGGATGTTACACTATCCATAACCGTCTATTTTATAAACTAAAATTTAATTTTTGATATACCTATCGATATCCGATAAATATAATTTTTTTTATGAATGTACTATTACACGGGCCCTACAAGATGAACGATTCAGATTATTGGAAAAATACACAGTGGCCTCGCAATGCATGGTGGAAAGAATTTTAACTCATTTCATTATATATGTAATTAATTTTTCACAATATAAGCCATAAATATTTATTTTTACTAATAAATTAACTAATTTAATAATATAAAAAATTAAAAATCTGGGTTTTTTTTTCAAAAAAATATGAAATGTCAATATTTTTTAGTAATTGGAAAAATACATTATTAGAGCATCTCCATCAGCCTAACCAAACCCCAAAAATCCTCAAACTGGCGAGAAAAAGTGTGAAATCTCATACCCAGTAGCCTCAATATTTAGGACGCCATTTAAGAGTTTGCTACACCGCCTCGCCTCACCGGGCAAGGTTTTCTGGCTCGCTTCGAGGCCCCTCTCTCTCTCTCACTCACTCATCTGGATCTCATAGTACCGTCGTTCTTCAACCTTCATAGCTTGGATCTAGCCATCGTCGGTAGGTAATCTTCATCTCTCTCTCTCTCTCCAATATCTATTCAATCACCCGCGAGTGCTCCGTCACAGTCAGAAATGGTAATGAGTTCTAAACCGATCTTAAAATCGATCTGTTCAGACAATCAATTTTTTGACGAGGCTCTCTCTTTCTCTGGTAGGTTGTTGCCGGAAGATATGGTGTGAATATATCAAATTTCCTTCGTCTACATATTTTTTTTGTCAATGGAAGTCTTCGTCTACATATTGGTGTATATATCCTAATATAATAATGTTTTAATGGGATTTGAATAGCCTAAAAGGCTAGGCTGTTGGTATGTATGGGCTAGCTAAAGTAAAAAATTAGTTTTTTCCTGGCCAATTGTCTTACTATGCTCTTGAGCCTATTGAAGATGCTCTTAGGTAATTGAACATGTGTCTAACAAATTTATTGGGTGAAAATGTGTCCAACAAATTTGGCAAATTTGTTTATAAATATAGCTAGGTATCTCTTATTCACATCTCACATCTCATCTTCATTCACAAAATTAGTTTATATTTTTGTTTTTGAATCATTTCCATGGCACGTCGGGCTTGGACCGAGGTGGTAGAGGAGACTTTACTAACAAACCTTATGATCAGTTATTTCAGCCATTAAAAATGAAGATCAAGATGCATTTTAATCTATTTTTCTCTGGTTATGTTACTCAGTTTAAAAATGAAGATGAAAATGCATCTAAGACACACATAGAAAAAACAACTATTTCATCCATTTCGGTCTGTGATTGAAACAAAAACTGTTATGCATGTGTTGCAAAAAAATAAAAACTACAGCCACAAGTTCAAACCCTAAACTGTAGCCATAATTTTTGGGAATTAGGTGTTAGGATCGTCACACACGCGCACATGATTTACGAGTATAAAACAGTAAAGAAATCGACACAAAAATATGCGTGGTTCCCCAAAATTGGGTACGTCCATGCGAGCGAGAGAGGTTGCTGTTCTTTTATTATCACAGTACGAAATAGGGTTTACAACATAGAGTATTTATACCGACTCTATTCTAACCCTAACCTGGTATTTGGTCTGTATCCCAAAAATACCCTTGTACGAACCGTATCGTAGGCCTTCTATTTAGAGCTGCTTAGTATCTCTTCATACTTAACATATGAGCCACAGTTCTATCATTAGGTTAGGGTTTCGAATTTTAGAAAGGGTTTACAGTTTATGAAAAAATTAACGAGATTTGCAAGAAATCGCAACAAATAGAAATCCTAAACCCAGAAATCCATCTAATTGAAACCCTTACTAGAAATCTCAAAAAATAAAAACCCTAACCCAGAAATTGCACCAGACGAAACCTAGAAATCGCAGAAATCAAAACCCTAACCAAACACACCGATAAAGCCCTAAAAATCATAGAAATTGCAGCCTAGAAATCGCAGAAATCATACCTGTGAAAAATCGTAGAAATCACACCAAATTGTGACACCTAGAAATCGCAAACCCTGAGGGAACACACTAAACCCTTTTTCCTATCCCCGCGTGCTCAATAAGTGGATGAAGAGGGCCAAATCGTCAAAAAACAAGGTGGATTGTCCCAGATTACTTTTCCCCACCTCAAAACCCATCCATAATTTATGCTTGCATACTTGAATTAGAGGAGAAAACTAATCAGGGGTGATGAGTTATGAAGGGGGAAGAATCGGCAATCAAAGGAAGCCAAAACTGTCGCTTCAAGGTATAATTCGGGAGGATAACTTATGGAGGGGGGCTATGCTCCATCCAATCGGACCCTAGGTGTTGTGAGAATCCACACTAAGCGCTAGTCTTGAAGACGGATGTTGAATACTAGAAACATTCATAACCTTCACTCATCAAACATTGATAAATAATTGTTAGATGTGTATGACCAAATTTTTTTTTATGTTTGATTCATATTTTTCTAATGGTATAATTTTTTTGAAAGTTTGTCTTAATTAAATTACGAAGCTAAAATATTATTTTTTAATCTGTCTAGAGTAATAACAATTTTTTTAATCTTATATTAAACACCTATATTGAATTTTTTTTAACAATCCCATTTTAAAATTCGCTTTAGGCCTCTAAAATATCAAGGCCGATCCTGTCCAAACGAGTGATTTGGCTAGAAACCAAAATTTTTTCTTTTGTTTCTCTTGAAAGAGAAAAACTTCTTTGCAGTCGTTTCAGTGAAAAAAGTTTACAAAGTCCAAATCGCACGAGTCCAAAGTGAAATGGACGGTCTGGATTTTAATGAAACTTTTCTGGACTTTTTTTCGAAAAAGTTTCATTAAAATCCAGACTGTTGATTGCCGAAATGGATGGCTGTGATGCATCGTGAATAAGTTTCCCTCCTTTTGTAACCACTCCAAAGGGGTTGTAGCCTATGTGCGCACATACTTTTCTCACACAGATTCATGTGTGGGGCCATTAAATGTAAAACACTTTTTCAAGGGCCCCCACTAAAAAATCAGCTCAATCCAATATGTATAGGTGTTCGACTTAATCATCTAACTTTTCATTATTCTGAAATTCAAATGAAAAGTTAGATGATTAAATCAAGCATCTATAGGTATTGGATTGAACTGATAATTCGCGGGAGCCCTTGAAAAAAATATTTTACATTTAATTAACGGCTCAGATCATTTATATGGAACCTGTAGTGGGCTCCACAACAAATCTGTGCATTTTTGCTGTGTGTAGCATTATTATTGGTAAAAGAAAGGACTAGGCTCGAGATAGTGGCGCGATGTCCAACCAGAAATGCTATTAGCAAAGAACTTCACAAGGACGACGACAAGGAAATACGTGGAAAGCATCCTGGGTCCCACTCCTCCCCCTTTCACCTGCCTTTCTTTCTCTTGAAATTTTAAAATTCAATTTAGGGTTAAATCCTTTCTTCTTCTTTTTTGAAATTTCACAAATAGCTGAAACCAGGGATCCCTTTCTCTCTCTCTCTCTCTCTTACCACCACTACGACTTCGACCACCATCACCGACACCACCTCGACCACCATCAACGCCGACACCTACCGCACCCCACGACGCCTGACCAAACACTACGGATGCCACACTGACCAGAATCAAAGCAACCCATTTTGCTCCCCGACTCCCATCTCTCGATCTCTCACAAGGTGTGTCCCTGATTTCTTCTCTCTCAAGGAAAAAAGGGCTAAAAATAACTCCTTTATAGTTATTATCTTCATGATTTTGCTCTTATTCTGCTTTTTCTACATGTTCTGAGGTCTAGTAAGGAAAGCCCAAAATCAATTTGCCTTAATTTTAAAAAAGCCCCAAATCTCAAATTAGGGTTTTTCTTTATATAAAATTAATGGGTTTTTTGGGTAATGGTAATGCTAAAATGCCTATTTGTTCGAAGCAGGAGCGAATGATGGAATTAGAGAAGCAGAGATGGAGTTCACTAAGGAACTTAGAGTTCCAGATGATGAATATGTTTATGGAACTATGGAAGCTTAACTTAAGCTTTGAGAAGGTGAAGAGGGCTAAGAATTATGCTCCCTGTTCAGGTGAATTTCGAAGATTCCTGTGTAAGTGCAGGAAAACGAAAGGGGCTTTGAACAGCACAAGAGTGTAACGGCTACTTCAGACTCCTCACCGGAATCCCAGCACGCCGTCGGCAATAACCTGTAAAACAGACAAGGGATGAGCGCACCTTTGCCTCTCGTGGCAAAGGCCCTCCAAAGCCTAAGTTAGTATCTCGTACTGGTATAAAACCCTAATTATCAGTTGGTAATGAACGTATTGCTCAGAGTTGCATGCCTTTACCTCTAGGTTTACCTTGTATTTATAGATTCACACATGCTTGCTGTCCAAGCTACCTCGTTGCCCTAAGTTTCCTTTCTCGTATAGGAAACCCATAATATCATGGATTCTCATTCCCTTAACTGTATATTATTTTTTAGACCATTTAGGAATTCCTCCCATAACTGGCCGTACATTCCATTCCCGTTGGGTATCTTCTTCAGATCTTGTTTCCTTACGAGTATTACCATTTCTGGAACCCTCTGGAGTGTCCTCTGCTGTCTCTTTCTGAATGCTGCTCCTGCTCGGCCTTCTCATTGCCAAACAGCCTACCTGGACCAGTGACTTCACATGTCACTTGTCCTTTTACCAGGCGTGTAGAGACCCGTAATTTTCAAAAAAAAAAAAAATTGTTTAAATGTTTTATTATATAAGAAATAAAAGGACGAGATTGATTTTGAAATTGGAATTCGGGGTCGACGTGTTAACTTGTATACTTGAAGGGTAAGTGTGTGTGGTGTGTATATATGTCATATGCATGAGTGTAGGGAATAAAAATTGCCCTTTTTCTTTTTTTCTCCATCTCCCGTTCTTCTCCTCTCTCACTCTCGGCTCTCACTCTCTCTTTCACACTCACTCAAAAATAACCCAAAACCCACACAAAGCAACCTCAAATCCTTCAACCCCTTCGCATATTGGTCCGAATCCCAGTGGTTTGAGCTCGGTGGAGACAAACTTCATCCGGTTTCAAGTTTGGAGCTAGGGCTTGGAAATCCTTTCAAATTCGTTCTTGAATCTTGAGGTAGGGGTTTCTAACTCTCAATATATGTAAATGACTTGTTTCTTGTAGCTTGATTCTTCCCTTTGATTGTGGTTATTGTTGTTGATGTCGTTGTGGCTGAAAAACCCATCTCTGTCTGTCAAAAATTTGCCCGATCCACTTTGTTATCGATAACATCTTTATTGTTATCGATAACATTATATCTCAAAGCCCAGAAAATTGTTAGTTATCGATAACTATTCCTAACGTTATCGATACCCTCGCGTCTGGAATGTCCATAACCCTGAAGTTATCGATACCCCTTTTTTTGTTATCGATAACGCCGTGATTTTCTGATCCCAGTCATGAGTAATCGATACCTCGTCCATTTGTTATCGATAACTTCACACTCGTCCTGATCCCGACAACAAGTTATCGATGCCTTCTTCCTTTATTATCGATAACAACTTGTAAAGTGCATTGCTTTGTCATCTTGGATTCTTAATCCATTATTTTTGGAGTTCCAATTACACCTGATCCATTCCGAACACCTGCCAAGTGAATCATATTTTGGTTACTTGTTATCACCAAAGCAATTGGACATTTTCATGAGTTTTTTAAACTTTTGTTTAGGCATGACTTTTTACAAAAAATGCTTTATGATCTAAATTTGGTTTGAATGGTACGAATTTGACGGTTAAAGGATTTGGAACATTACGAACATGACGAGAACGTATCATAGAATGTTTATGAGTGCCGTAGGTTGTTCGAATGTCGTAGTGGGCATAAATGGTAGATGGGAGCGGCACAATGACTTTTTCGTTATCGATAACAATGTAATCTGTTTTATTCCGACCTCGAGTTATCGATAACTTACTTCTTTGGTTATCGATAACATGCTGTAATTGTATTGTTTGCAAATTCTGATTTTCCCATTCCATCATTGTGGGCTCTGATTATTCCAAGCTTTTCTTTTTTTTTTTTTAAAACACTATCCTAACGGTCCCGAACTCGATCACCCATATCGTAAGACTTCGTTAAATTTATCTATGACCTTAAATGATTAATTCGACATGGTTTCCTGAAGATCACATTACTTGTACACAAGTTGGATTTTAAATGATACGAACGTAATGGATAAATGATTCTCGGATTCGATTGAGTGATTTGATTGTCCGTGAAACGAAAGTGGAATGAATGTGGATAACAAATGAATAGAGTATTGTAGGATGGTATATAAATGGGCTTAGTACGTAGTGTGCGATGCGGATTTGTTAATTAACGAATAGGCATGAACATATGTGTTTATAGATGTATATAATGGTTGGTTGAAAAATTGTGGTACAATCGATAGATGGATGATGAAGTTAATTATGAAATGGTGGAGGGTCGGTTAAGCGATGTGCGTTTCCGCTAACCAATGTTTGTTATTATTAAGGGAAAAGACTCGGGGTGACCCTGCGCTCGAGGGAACAGACCCGAGGTGACCCAAATGATTATCGATGGGAAATAGCTGATTAAAAAGGAAATGTTTTGCAATAAAGAGAGTTGGTGATCAAGGGAATAGACTCGGGGTGACCCTGCGCTCGAGGGAAATAGACCCGAGGTGACCCTAGTGGTCATTGAAGGAATAGATCTGATTAAAAGAAAAGAAAGATTCTGTAATGAAGGGATTGAATAATGATGATCGTAGACTCGAGGAAGACAGTAGTATCGTATGAAGGTTAATAAAATGATTTGGAATTGGTTAAAGACTTAAGTGGATTAACGTGAGCTTATCGATGTATCTACTCTGAGGAGTGAACGGTTAGTGACTTTCTGGTGAAGTCCAGGATCCTTCGATCCAAGAGTATAATTTGGTGGTATTCATTCGTACTTTGGGCGTTTCCATCAATATTCACTCACTCATTCATGATGCATGACTCATTTCATTTTCATATAGTTTGAGCATAGAACTCTCTACTGGGCACGTGTTTTGCTCAACCCTATCCTTCTTTTAGGTACACTCGGAGATAGTGACACAGAGTGCTTGGCGTGCATTTTGACATCATCCCTTTTGAAAGCTGATATGGGAAAATCACTTGAGCATTTTTTTGTAAAACTCTTTGGGAATGTAAAACTAATTTCTATTATGAATATCATTTGATCAGGGAGGATTGTATACTCTAAACCTTCTTTTCTGTTATGTTATTTGAATCGTCAAGCTTGGCTAGAAACATTGAACTTAACTTGCAATTGGGGGAAAGCACTGTCATTTGGCTTATTATCTGTACTATTGTGAGGGATTCTTTATCGAAAATCTTTATAATATATGTTGAAAATCGAGGGCGTGACAAGGCGCCTGGTCCAACAATTCCTCATGTTCTTTGGACCATGCCACTGCTCGGGTATCTTGGACCAAAGACTTCTCATGCCTCTGGTCCTTATCGTCGTTCACCATATTGCGCGGTAGCTGCTCATATTACACTTGTTCCTGGCCCCACGTATCACGTGTTCGAGCCTCTTTTGTTCCTGTTCGGGATTATCTCCCTACAATGGCACCCCAGCTTTACTCATTATTTTCTCTTAATACGACAAGCAAAGCTACGAACACCGAGCTAGGTTCTCGTCTTCTGCTCCTGCACCTTGTTTCTCGTATCTGGTGCAGGCTTCATCATTAGTCCAGGCCAAACGTCTCATCATTTGGGTTAGGCTGGGCAGGCTTTTCTAGTTCCTACCTTTACACGCGGCACACATTGTACTGCTCGCATTAAATGCGAGCAGATGTTTGGGAAACAGAACGCCCAAACGGCGTCTGGGGTGACGTTTCTCGTACGCCACCCCATCTGTTAGGGTATATTTGGGTTTTTGCCCAAATTCAAAACTACTTTCTCTCTGAAACTCCCCCTGCAAAAAAGAAGGTCTGCTCATACCCGCCATTGGAGCACTGTTCACCATCCCGTGGTTCCCCCCTTTCTGCACTAGAGTCTCCGATCGTCACCCTTGTAAGTCGTCGTTCCTCTTTTCATTCCATCTCCTTCGTTGATTTAGGGCTTCCATAATCGATTTAGGGCTTCCACCTTTCACTTAGACAACCCATACCCATATTTTTCATCATGGGTAGGTTTCGTAGGCACTGCGATACCTCTCAAACGATGGTCAATTTCAGATCTCGTTATGAGATCCCTGACAATGTGGCCACTGCATTGGCCCCAAAGGACGCCATTCGTGAGTGTTTTGACAATGACACCCTTCACATCCCTGTCGTCGCCGTCGTCGAGGGCGGCGTTAGGTTCCCCCTGGCACCATTATTCCGCCAGGTTTTGACCCATTACAGATTATCCCCTATGTAGGTCTCTGCCAATTTGTTTAGGGTTGTCATGGGCATCAATACTCTAGACCAAATGCTTGGCACATCTCTTGGTTTACACGACATCCACCACCTCTATAGCATATCCAGAACCAAAGACGCATTAACTTACTATCTGAAGAGTAGAGACTCTAGAAAGAGGCTTGTGCTCGAACTATCGGACTCCGCTCGAGGAGACGACGACGACTTCCTCATCGTCACTGGGAACTTCGAGCCCAGAAACGAGGATGGCCAAGTGATAGGATTCCATGCCCCACACCGATTTGGCACTTCACGTTAGTTCTTTTTCTCATAAAACTTCTTTGCTGAGCAATATTTCGTATTGCACCGCGTTTTGTTTGTTTTAGTGATTGTCTAACTTCCTCGTGTTTTTTGCAGCCATAAACGTCAACCAGGGGTACAACATTATAACCCCCCAAGTTCACGTAGCGGACATCAACCGTGTCCTTGCCTTCAACGGGCAAGGTGCATACCTTGCAGGCCGAGCAAGGGCAGCACAAATTCTCTTGAGCTACCGGGTTTCGTACGGCGGATTCATTGATCGGCGAATCCAAGCAGCCGACGACCCTGTGATCCCTAGTCCTCCCATCCAACAGCCCGGGCAAGAAGGGGAAAGGCGTTCTCAGACCCCACCGCTTCCCAACGAACCCATTCAACTCGCCGAAGAAGCCTCTTCGTCATCTAGTGGTTACTCGCTATCTCTTCTTACTCAGGAAATGGACCAATCGATCAATCTCAGCAGCCTTTTCACCATCCCAGGGGCTGGCCGTGGAAGAGGCCGTGGTGCTTCTCGTGGCCAGGGATGCTCTCAGAGCCCGGCACCATCTCATGGCCGCCGTGGGTCAGCTCAATTAGACATCCCTCCAGGCTTCTCGCCTGAGGAAATTGAAGCCAGCCACAGAGACAAGCGTTGAGTCCGAAGGGACAGCTCTTGCACTGTCCCAGGCCTTCTTGCTGCCTGGGGACATGCAGAAGGAAGTCTCCTGCTCCCCTGACAACCTCCTTGGCTCGTTCATGAGCCACAGTGCTAAGGTAAACCTGTCATGCTTATCTAGTGAAGACGTAAATCATGCACCTTCATTTTTGCCTAATGCTGCTTTTTTTATTTTTTTGTAAAACCTTCAGGCAATGCAGAAGATGTGTAGACACCCCAATCTGGACCCCTGAATAATCTTTAAGTTTCCCCGATGATGAAATAAGGAAAAAAATACCTTCGAGGCTTGGATTGTTGCTCCTTTGCTACTCCTTCTCTAACCTCAAGAAAACCCCTTTTCAATAATGTAGGGTGGCCCTCGGTTCAATTGCAAAAGAGAAAGATGCGTTTGCTTTGTCAAAAACAATTTTTTCCATGATACACTAAGGGTAAAATGGGCACATATTTTAATGTATAAAATGGCTTTGAGTGAAACCAATTGGGTTAGAAAGAGGACTCGACGAGCTTTCCAACGTTTCGAACCGCGTCAAAATCCGAGTTCGGGAGTGTCCGGGGCGCCCTCGCGAAGTTCGGTGTGCTGTTCTGATTCACATAGCGCGCGGCACTTCAAAAGGGCGAACGGCACCTTAGAAAATTCAAAAAATCACTCTCTCGCACGGGACTCCACTACGTCGCATGGCACCTTGAAAAAAAGTTCTGACAGTCGTAGAAAGCTGTCGGCCACGCCTGCAGGAGGAGCGTCTGTGCCCGAAAATGAGTTTTTTCGGCTCAGAAGTCACCTCCCCTCTTTTAGTGATCATCCTTAGCTCTTTTGCCTATAAATACACCCCCTCTCTAGTTGAGAATTACCCCTTCAACTCCAAGTAAAGTTACTCTGCCATTTTTTTGGCTCTCACTATCTCTCTCTCTAAGAATACTCCCTTTTGATTCTCTCTCTACAACTTCTTACACCCATCACCACTATACACACCTCTCTCTCTCTACACCCATTTGCTCTCAAGTCTCTCAAGCTCAATCCAAATCAACTTTCACTCCTCCACCTTCAAGCACATCCAAGCTTCGATTAAAAGGTATAAATCAATTTTCTTAGGCTAAACCCCGTTTTGGCCCTGAGGGGAACTTTTCTGTCGTCAGATCTAGTCCCTTTTGGTTAGATTTTGACTTAAAACCCATTTTCAGAAAAAGAAATCAGTACTGTGCTGAGGTCAAGGTATCGCGCGGCTGCCTGGCCAGGCGCGCGGCACGTCGATCTTCAGCGCACGGCATGTTGGTTACTGATGTTATTGTAAGCAGGCTGTCTGGATTGGAGATACCCTTTGTTGTGGCTGCATGTTTCTGCTGTTGACTGTTCTTGTTTCTTTAAAAGTAAGACCACATCTACAAGCCATGTTTTGACTCTCAAACAAGGTTTTCTAGATCATCCCGAATGATCAAACATGTTAAAAACTGTTTTGGGGTCATGTTTTGAGAAAATAATAATCTTTTTGGGATGATCTGGTCATTATGTGGCTTTTGATGAGTCTTTTAAAAGGTGTACGGTGAAAACAGCGGGCTGAATGATATTTTGAACGCTTGTAACAGTCTGACGGCAGGAAGCAAGTCACGCACGACATATTGAGGTGCCGCATGCGGCATCACAGTGTGTCGTGCCCAACATGGTTATGATCCAGACAGTTTGCTTAGTATTTTCATTACATCTGTTCATATCATTCATATCATTTCTGTACAGTTCGCACCACAAGCACGCCAATGTGTTATATTTAATCCCGTATCCCTTTTCCGTACATGTTTTAAAGTTAAACTTTCCGAATGATATCAAATCCCCCATTTAAAATGCTTAGTAGAGACCGGTTTTACCGGGCGAGCGGGGTGCTTTTTCAACAAAACCTTCCCCGTTCGTAACGTGGCTCCCGGATCCAAAATCTCAACGTTTTTGCTAGACTAAAAGCCTTTTTTAAACAAACTCTCGGTTTCTCGGATCATCCATCTCAAAAATCCGGGTGGCGACTCTTCGAGTTAGCGCTTTCGGGCACGGGAGCCCACAAGATGGTAGCAATGGCACAAAAACTTGGTCAATCTGAGCCTCAACGTGCCAGATTGGCTAATGAAAACGCCAAATTGCAGAACACCATCATTAAGCTCGAGAGAGAGAAGAACCAGGCCTGTGGGACTGTGGACGAGCTGAGGAGCAAGTTGGAAGGAGCCGAGGACAGCTTAAACCAGACTCTCACAGAGCTGGAGACGAATAAGAATGAGGCCAAGACTGCCTACCAGTAGGGCTATAATGAGGGGATCCATGTGGCCACTGAGAGCTACAAGTCTCAGATACCTGCCATTCAGGACCAGATCTGGGACGCAGCTTGGACCACATGCCTGACAAAGCTTGAGGCTTTTGAGTCCAGCCCCGTTTGGACCAACAGAGACCTTCCGAGCACCCAAGTTGTTGCCGACGAGCAGGAAGAGGAGGAGGAAGAAGACAACGTAGAGAGAGAGACTCATGCACAAGTCGCTGAGCAAGCAGAGAACAAGGCTACTACAACTGTGGATGATGCCAACACTGGCCAGAAGGAAGCTGGTGGTGGCGCTCCAGAGTCATCTACAGTGGTGGAGGACACGACTGCTCCGACTTCTCCTGTCATCCAGGACCTAACAAACGAAGAGTAAGTTGGGTCTTTCCTAACTTGGTGATGACAATTGGCACTTTTTGAAACAATTTTTGCTGGCCCTGCGTGGCCATTGGCATTGCCCTACGTGGCATTGATACATTTCTTCATACTTTAATTCTGGTGGTTTGGCCCTTCGTGGCATTTTAAATGTTTTTGGCGGCCCTGTTTGGCCTGAACAATTATTTTGCCTGGCCCTTCGTGGCCTCTGTCAGTGCAGGTGACCGTCTCATGGCCAGTTTTTCTCGTTCTAAGTGTTTTCGTACTTAGCTTTATGTGTGCATATTCACGTATGCTTCCCAGGTTTCATCGTGCTTGCCAACGATTCAAGTGTATTTATATTCAGATTGTACTTTGCAGGTCTTTCGTACCTTAGAATGACGCTAGATGCATTCGTAGTTTGTCAAACAATACATGTACTCGTATGTGTTCAGGGTCTACTCGTACCCGAGCAAACTGTTAAGTATATTCATACTTAGATAATGTTGTATGTTTACGTACGTGTTCCAGGTTTGTTCATACCCGAGCAAACCATCAAGTCTTTTCGAACTTAGATACTGCTGCATGTTCACGTATGCAACCCGAATGTTTCGTATTCGAAAATTTTCCCCAGTATATTCATACTTAGGTTACCCAAATGTATTCGTGTTTGAGAATAATGTACATAATCTCGTATGCATTCTGGGTATATTCGTACCCGAACAAATGGTCAAGTTTATTCGCACTTGGAAATATCCCAAACATATTCGTGTTTGGGGACAGTGTGCATAGTCTCGTATGCATTCTGGGTATATTCATACCCGAGCAAATGGTCAAGTATATTCGAGCTTTTGGCAAAATTTGAAGTACTCAAAATTTTACACAGTTACCATATACGTCTGCTCCCCAATACGAAGTGAGGATTAAGGACGAAGCCTGACTTCGTATTTAAAGCATGATAAAAGAAAAATTGTGAAAAACAGCGTTGTGTTATCAAAATCTGCGAATTTTATTCATAATTCAAAAACTCAAAGGGGCGTTACGCGTACCCCTTGCAACTAACGAAAGCAAACACAAGGGAATTTTATTCATAATTTCTACACAATCACGATGTGCATCTAAAGTAGAATAAAAACGAAATCGAAGTTCTTTACCCATAGAACTTCCTCAGGTTGTGGACATTCCAGGGCCTTGGTACCGGGTTCCCGTCCAGATCTGCTAGTCGATAAGCCCCAATGCCCACAACCTCTGTAACTCGATATGGGCCCTCCCAATTGGCCCCTAATTTGCCTTCGTTGGCCATCTTGGTGTTGCCGAGCACCTTTTGTAGCACAAGGTCACTGACACCAAATTCTCGTGGGTGGACGTTTTTGTTATAGCTTCTCATCAGCTGCTCCTGGTACGAGGCCAAGTGCACCAGAGCCCGTTCTCTCCTCTCCTCGGTGAGATCCAGCTCGATTTCTAGGGTTCTATCATTGCCCCCACTCTCGACCAATGTGGTTCTGTTGGTCGGCAAACCAACCTCCAATGGAATCACAGCCTCCGTTCCATATGCTAGCGAGTATGGGGTCTCTCCCGTAGACCTCCTAGGAGTTGTTCGGTGCGCCCACAGGACCAGTGGCAACTCGTCGGGCCACTTTCCTTTCGCTTTGTCCAACCTTTTCTTGATCCCGTCAAGTATGATTTTATTGGACGCCTCTTCCTGCCCATTACTCTGCGGGTAGGCCGGGGTTGAATAGTAGTTTTTTATTCCATACTGGTCACAAAAAACCTTGAACTTTTTCTGGAACTGTGACCCATTATTTGTGATCAAAGAATAAGGAACCCCAAATCGAGTGATTATGTTCTTCCACACGAACCTTTCTATCATAGGTTTTGTGATTTTTGCCAGTAGTTCTGTTTCTATCCATTTGGTAAAGTAGTCCGTTGCCACCAATCCGAACTTTTTGTTCCCAGTGCCTTATGGAGTGGACCCACGATGTCCATTCCCCATTGCGCAAACGGCCAAGGGCTTGTCAGGGGCACCAGAACCTCGGCTGGTGTTCGGATCATGGGTGAGAACTTCTGGCACTTCTCACAAATCTTCACGTACACCTTTGCACCTTTTTGCATGTGCAGCCACCTGTAGCCTTGGGTTATTGCAAGGTGGGCAATGGATCTGCCCCCAGCATGACTCCCACATGTTCCCTCGTGTATCTCATGGAGGAACTTCTGCACCATCTCGGGATGCACACAAAGCAAATATGGTCCGGTGAAGGACTTTCTGTACAATTTTCCTTCTGGTGACAGCCAAAATCGTGCAGATTTTGTTTTTATCTTGTGAGCCTCCTTTTTATAAGTGGGGAGTGTCCCATCTCGTAGTAACTCCACTATTGGATCCATCCAACTTGGTCCTTGGTTCACGTCCAAGACCAGTTCCACACTTATTCCAATGCTCGGCTCGGCAAGATAGTCTACTGCCACCTTTCTTCTGAACTCGGTTGGCACTGTCGCTGCCAACCAAGCCAATGAGTCTGCGTGGGCGTTCTACCCAGAGCTTATCTGCTCAATGTATACCTTCTCAAAAGTATCAAGTAAATCATTGGCTGCCTCCACGTAGTCTGCCATCTTCTCATTCCGGGCCTCGTACTCCCCGGATAACTGATTCACCACGAGTTGTGAATCGCAGAATACTCGAATTCTCTTAACTTTCAAGGTCTTTGCGCTTCGAAATCCTGCCAAGAGTGCCTCGTATTCTGCCACGTTGTTCGAAGCACTGAAACCCAAACGTAAGGACAACTCGATCATTATTCCTTCGGGAGGGAAAAGCACCACCCCAATCCCAGATCCTGTGTTGCATGCGGAACCATCGACGAACAGCTTCCATTCTAAAAGATCTTGCTCGGTAGGTGTCCTTCGCTCCTCGGCTGATGGCTCGACCAACTGCTCCTTTCTCGTAGGAGGCAGTGGAGCCACTATGGGAGAAAACTCTGCCACAAAGTCTGCCAAAACCTGCCCCTTTACTGCCGTGCGCGGCTCTCCACCGACCAAGTCGATATTCGTCCCGAGAAATCGGCCTTTCGTAGCAATGATTTCAATGGAAACTCTGTGTAAACCACAACTTTGTGACTTTGGAAGTAGTGGGGCAATTTCCTAGCCGCTGTCCTTAGTGCCAGGACCAACTTTTCAAGGGACAGATATCTCGTTTCTGCGTCCAGTAGCGTGTTGCTCACGTAATAGACAGGGATTTGTTCGGATCCTTTGTTCCTCAGTAAGATTGCACTAACAGCATGCTCAGAGACTGCTAAGTACAAGGTTAAGATCTCACCTGGTTCAGGGGTGGACAGGAGTGGGGCTGCCGCCAAGTACTTCTTCAGGTCTTGGAATGCCTACTCATATTCTGCTCCCCATTCGTAACCTTCTCTTTTCTTTAGCAATTGAAAAAAGGGCTACACTTGTCGCTAGATCGACTAATGAACCTGTTAAGGGCTGCAGCCATCCCTGTCGATCGCTGGACCTCCTTCGTGGTTTTTGGACTCTGGTGCAAAGCCATTATTTGATCGGGATTCGCCTCTATCCCTCTTATGGTCATGAGGTGACCTAGGAACTTCCCAGAACTTACTCTGAACGCACTTTTCGAGACGTTGAGCTTCAGCTTGTACTCCCTTAGTATCTCAAAAGCTTCCTTCAGATCAGCGATGTGGTCCCGTTTCTCCTTACTCTTCACCACCATGTCGTCTATGTATACTTCCATGGTCTTGTCGAGCAACTTTTTCAGCATAATCGTTGCTAGTCTCTGGTAAGTTGCTCCAGCGTTCCTCAGACCAAAGAGCATAACACTGTAACAATACAGCCCTCTTGGTGTGATAAAAGATGTATTTCCCTAATCGGGCCCGTACATGGCAATCTGGTGATATCCTCAATAAGCGTCGAGAAAACTCATGCGTCCATACCCAGCTGTTGCATCCACCAATTGATCTATCCTGGGCAGGGGAAAACTGTCTTTTGGACACGCCTTGTTTAGATCTGTGAAGTCGACGCAAACTCGCCACTTCCCATTCTTCTTTTTTACCACCACTGTGTTGGACAGCCATTCTGGGTAGTACACCTCTCGTATCGCCTTTACCTCAAGCAAACGGTCGACTTGCTCGATAACAGCATCCACATGCTGTACGGCAGATCGTCTTTTCTTCTGCATTACGGGTTTATGTTGTGGATCCACGTTCAAGTGGTGGCAAATCACGTTTGCATCCACCCCGGGCATTTCTTCGGGCACCCAAGCAAACACATCAACGTGCTCTTTGAGAAACTTTACCAACTCTTCCTCTTCTTCTTTGCACAAGTTTTCTCCAATCAGAAAATACCTTTTAGGATCACTCTCGTTGATCTGTATTTTCTTTCAATCCTTCCACTACTTTCTCGGTCGGGTTCCCTCCGACATCCTCGATGGTCGGCTGGTTGGTAATCTCGACTGTTTGCACCAACTGTGTCTTGGGCGTATTCTTGATTATGGAAACCAAGCACTGTTGGGCTATCCTTTGGTTCCCTCTTATTCTCTTAATACTGTTAGAACCTAGGAACTTCACCATCTGATGGTAGGCGGAGAAAACTGCCCTCATCGTGTGCAACCAAGTCCTTCCTATAATCGCGTTATAAGAAGATGCCACATCCACTACCAAAAAGTCGGTTCTTAACACCACTGTTCCTGCCCGAACAGGAAGGGTCACCTTGCCCAATCGCCAGACTGCCCCTACACTGAACCCGACCAACGGGGTTACCGACTGTACCAAGTCTGCCTGCGCCAACCCCAATTTCTTAAATGCGTCGTAATAAAGCACCTCAGTGCAACTTCCTGAATCCACCAGGATCCTCTCCATGTCATACTCCCCAATTCGTAGGGTTATGACCAAAGCATCATTGTGCGGCACCTGGACTCCTCCCAGATCCTCATCTGTGAAAACTATGCCTTGGTGGCATCCTTCTGCTTCACGTCCTCGTTTCTTTCCCAACTGCATCACATGCTGGTTGTGCTTTACTTGTCTTTGGAGCAACCTCACCTCATTTCTTGTATAAGGTGCGGCCAATCCATGTATCATATGGATCACGCCCCTTGGATTCTGCTCGTAATCCAATTCCCTTGCTTTCTCTACACCCTTGGGCTCTTCCTGGATGAACTCCTTCAAATACCCACGTGAGACCAAGTCATCGAGGTGTTGCTTGAACATCTCGCAATCCTCCGTCATGTGACCCCAGTCCTTGTGGTAACTGCAGTGCTGACTCGTAGCTCTTCTTGCATCGTTATCACCCTCCAGCCTTGGAGGCCATTTAAAATATGGGCGATTCTTTATTCGATAAAGAACCCGGTAGATTGGTTCTTTCCAAACCGTTGTTATCGAGAAGAAAGACTTGGGGTCCGGGGCGTACTTCTCCTTGTACGATTCTTTCTTAGCCTGCCCATATTTCTTCCTTTCTTTATAAGTTTTGGGTTCTGGCTTATCCGCCTTCTTTGCTGGGCCATTGGGTTGCTTAGCACCCAACTTGCCATCTTCTCGTAATATGTCATCCTCGTTCCTGGCGTGTTACTCAATTCGTTCCATCAGCTTTGCCAGTGTGCTCACTGGACTCATGTTCAAGGACTTTCGTAGCTTCCCCTCGAACAGGTAGCCCAGTCTTGAACGTCGCTATTGCATACTCCTCACTGCAACTTTCTATCTCGTTGAAAGTCTCCCAATACTTCTTAGCATAGTCTCAGATCGGCTCGTTCTCTCCTTGTTTCATAATTGAGACACTCTCAAAAGTTTTGGGTGGTTTTCAGCTCGTCAGGAACCGAGCAGTGAATTCTTCGGCCAGCTGCCTCCATCCTCGTATGGTGTTCAGCCCTAACTTATGGAACCAAGACAAGGCCACCTTCCCAGACTGGATGGGAAGATCTTGCACATGATATCGTCATCGCCGTCGTGCATAAACATTGCCTGCTGGTAATGCTGTACGTGTGCCACTGGGTCAGCGTTAGTCTCGTACGGGATAAACGTCCCGTGTTTCACCCTGCTCGGCAACCTTGCCTCTTGTAATCTCTTTGCAAAAGGAGAAGATGCTATGTTGCTGAGGGCTTTCCGTGCTGCTTCTCGTGCAGACATGGTTCCCTCTTCTTTCCCCTTCGCAGTCTTGGCAGCATTTCTTTCCCAATCGGAATCAGGTCTCTCGTACCTGTCCTTTTGGTGCTTCTTGGTCCCTCCTTTCTCGGGGGTGGAACTTTTGCTCCTGCTTCTCCTTTTTCGTGAAGAAGCTCTCAATCATTTTGGAGTGGGACTCCTGCTCCTTCTTTTTTGTGAAGAAGCCTTCTTATACTCTGCCACGGCCAGACCTCTTCCTCTGGATTTTTTCTTCGTGAAAGTCCGGAGTGTTCTGGATGTTCTCATATCCGTTGCAATTGCTGAATTTCATACTCTTGCCGCCTAATCAGACGAGTGTACTCCTCTATTTCCTGTCTTTTCTTGTCCAGGATATCTTTATTGCTACGCACACTTTTCGAATGTGCCACTGATTCTACCCTACGATGGGACTTGCTCTTTCTCGTGAATTCCGTGGCCGTCCTTCCCTCTTTGTTTCTGGAATCGCCATGGACAGCCAAGGGACGGTCTTTGCTCGTGGTTCTTTTTGCATACCCGCCATCGGTTTTCTCGGAGGACCCGGTGGGGAATTGTCGCCTCCCCCTCCCAGCTGATTGTTTGGGTTAAGTGGGGTTTTTGTATCTTCTTCAACCATGGTCGGTTTTTCAAAGAGATCTCTTTCGTTTCCCACAGATGGCGCCAATTGTAAGTGCAGGAAAACAAAAGGGGCTTTGAACAGCACAAGAGTGTAACGGCTACTTCAGACTCCTCGCCAGAATCCCAGCACGCCGTCGGCAATAACCTATAAAACAGACAAGGGGTGAGTGCACCTTTGCCTCTGTGGCAGAGGCCCTCCGAAGCCTAAGTTAGTATCTCGTACTGGTATAAAACCCTAATTATCAGTTGGTAATGAACGTATTGCTCAGAGTTGCATGCCTTTACCTCTAGGTTTACCTTGTATTTATAGATTCACACATGCTTGCTGTCCAAGCTACCTCGTTGCCCTAAGTTTCCTTTCTCGTATAGGAAACCCATAATATCATGGATTCTCATTCCCTTAACTGTATATTATCTTTTAGACCATTTAGGAATTCTTCCCATAACTGGCCGTACATCCCATTCCCGTTGGGTATTTTCTTCAGATCTTATTTCCTTACTGAGTATTACCATTTCTAGAACCCTCTGAAGCGTCCTCTGCTGTCTCTTTCTGAATGCTGCTCCTACTCGGCCTTCTCATTGCCGAACAGCCTACCTGGACCAGTGACTTCACATGTCACTTGTCCTTTTACCAGGCGCCTGGTCCAACAACTCCTCATGTTCTTTGGACCATGCCACTGCTCGGGTATCTTGGACCAAAGACTTCTCATGTCTCTGGTCCTTATCGCCGTTCACCGTATTGCGCGGCGGCATATTACACTTGTTCCTGGCCCCACGTATCACCTGTTCGGGCCTCTTTTGTTCCTGTTCGGGATTACCTCCCTACATCCTGTTTGATTATGGAATTTATGATGAATTTTGTAGTTGATTGAGCTACTTGAAAATATTCAATTGCATAGAAATTTTAGCTATGAGGTTGGACATTGAATATATCCATGTTAAAGGATACATTGGCAAGGAGAGAGGATTCTTTAAGGAATAAAGTTAGTTCACGGGACATGGAGTGCAGTGCAATTTACTCTCTGTTACAAATCGTCAAATAATTGGTCACCTGAATACCGTGGGCTGAGAGTTTGGGAGTTATTTCTTTAATTATGCCCAATGCTCTGTCTATATTGACTTGGCCAAGTCTATATTGGACTTATATGGTAATCTACTTCACGTTCACCAATTTGACGATTTTTCATGACCATGCCATCAATGTGCCTAGTCTGGGTGATACCACCACCATTGGGCAATACCTACGACGACCACCATCGGAGTTGGACTCTTCTCTCTCACATGTTTCAAAAATATTGTTCAGTGTCCATTTCGTCTATTTGCTCTGTTTGGAGTTGTGTCTCGGTGGTATGTTTCTTGAATTCTATTTTATATGGTTTCTTTTTGGTTTCTTGTGTCTCAGTGATATTGTTTAGGGCAACAACTTGGCCACAAGATAAATCAAAGGCCAAGAAAAACATCTTGATGAATCTGTGACTTTGAAGATTATTCAAGTAGACATGGAAGTGCCAATACAAGACAGGATGTGGAAAGCTATTTTGTAAAGTTGGATGATGCAAATAGAGCTTGGGTGTGGCGCAATGGACACAACAACAGTTGATGATTAGCACCCAAGATCGCATGGTCTTGGTGCTAAAATCCTCTAATTTGTGGCCTTTATTTACTTAAGTCATCGTTTTTATTCATTATTGCTCGTAAGGTATTTTTGTAAGCTTTTCAGGTCAAACGTGCTAACAAGGCGGTTTTAAAGGCCAAGCGTTGTTCCGGGATGAACTACGAGTCCAAGAGGCTGCTGGTACTCTTTTCATTGTCAAAAAGGCCTAACGGTGCTAAGCGAGGCCCCGGAGATTGGCCGTTCGCCATTCATGCCATGAAGCGTGCCAAAGAGTTTCAAGTGAGACCTAATGCTTAAGGGATGGCTCTCGAGGGTATCCGTGAGATCAAGGCCCCATGGCATACTCCCGTCAAGTCTCGTTGATCATATAATCAAGCATCGAAGAGCCGTCGGGTCAAGCCAAGGCATGAAAGCCAAGCTGAGCCAAAATTGCAGAAACAAGACAAAAGTAGCGCTACCATGTTTTGTAGGTAGCGCTACCTTGACACTCCAGTAGCCAAAAATGAGAATGGTAGCACTACCATGTTTTGTAGGTAGAGCTACCTTTTCCTTTCGACCAGCTTTTGTGTGCTGAACATTCAACCTTCCATTTATGGAAAGTTACTACTTTAGGCATTATTTTGGGATATTTTGGGGACCTTTTGGTCCATTTGTTGGCTGATTTGTAAGGCCTTTAAATAGCTTTGTAAGCCATTATTGGTCATTATGTAGTTCATTATTAGCTTTAAGTCTTTTTAAGTTTTAGAACTCCATTGTTAGTCTTTCAAGTTTTCTTGTCATTTCCTTCAAGAACTACTTAAGGTACTTGTTTCCCATTAATTTGTCGTATATTAATGTTGTAGCTACAAGTTAGATCTCTATATAAATCAAGTTTAATTTCGTTTTCATCGGCTAATCATGTTTTCTTCCTTAAGCATAATTTCTAGTCTTTTTATTACGTGTGAGTAGTTCATAGGTTTGGTCATGGGGTGAGATGCACTCTATGGATTAGTCGTTTAAACGGTTTCGCCTAAACTTTAGTTCGATTTCAATGTGTTGAATGAATTAAACCCATGATTTCTTGTATCGATCATGGGATTGGTGTCTTCTTTGATCAATGAAGTCTATCGGTCCATGCTACGTGCTCGATAATCGTACGCGTGCGAACGATTTATTTTCGTCTCTCACTTGCGTTAAATGAGTTCTGTTTGAATTAATGCTTTGAGTAGAGTTACAAGTAGTCTTCAACTGTTAATTCTTCAAGTGGAATCCGGACGGTTTTGGTCCACTCATAAGTTAGATGAAGAAACTGTTTAACGGCTAAGTCGTGGGTTAATCAATCCCTATGACTTGACCGCTTTTAATCTAGTTAATTTCAATTTCAATTTCGTTAATCGAATCAAACTCCAAGTTGGCCGCTTGAAGGCCGTGCTACGTACTTACCATCTATTTCAAATTCGCTAAAGAAGACTTCTTTGTGGGAACGATCTCGGTCTTATCGGATTTATTTGCTATCAACGACCTAGCCCTTTGCCTTATTCGGAGGGTAGTTTGGGGAGTTAAGTAGTTGAGCAAGTTTAGTTCCCTCAATTGTTGGAATTTGTAAAGATGGACGATGTCCGCGCCTTTAAAGTTTCTGGCTACAAGATGGAAGGCAATCGGTGTACCTAGATGGCTTTTTTCCTTGGTGTTGTATTGGTGTCACGATTCTATTTATTGTGCTTAAATTTGTGGCTTAAGTGGTTTGGAATGTCAAGTTGTAGTATGTTTTTTTTGGAATCAAAGCTTAAGTCCATGTTTCTCACTATGCTGCTGCAGATTGCAAATTGAAATATGTACATTTGTGTTGATAGCAACAATAAGAACCAAAGCATGGGACACGAAAGGACACACATTCATAGCAACAAAAGACAACATAAAAGGCCCGACACGACACGACACGGATATGGATACTCACAATATGTGCCAAAAATCACATGGCAATGAAAGCTTTCATTATGTGCCCAAAACTCAATAGGACACAACACGACACAGCTATGGACTAAACTTATGAAATGAACCAAAGCATGGGACAAATACATGAGAATGGAAGCTGAATTTCAAGCACATAAAAAACTGCAATTACATATACAAAAAATTGCAGTTCTGATATAGAAGCAATAACAAAATCATTGCAAAATTTTTCTCCACCAAAAAACATACTATACAAATAAACTAAAAATCTCCAACTCCTTGCCTCCTTATAAGGACATGGGAATGGAAACAAAGCATGGAAATGAGGCACAAAAAACAAGCATCATTCCATCAAAAAGTAACAACATTAGTAGTATCTCAAAGCATGGGAATGAGGCACCAAAAAATAGCATCATTCCATCAAAAAGTAGCATCACTGCATTAGTAGTATCTCAAAAGTATCATTCCAATCCTGAAGTTCTCAACATGCACAAAAAAAAGAAAACAAAGAACAAACTAAGTCAAATCAGAACAAAGAGAGAGAGTCTCTCCTAGTCGAACTTAGAGCTAAACTTACTATAATCAAGTCCCAAATCAAAATGGAGATTAATTAAGGTCATAGCTCCATGTACCAAGATATCCTACACTTCCTTGAGATGGATGAAATCATAACCGATTAAAATTATAGTAAACATGGAAAAAATTGCAAAATTTGAAAAAACTCGATGTAGTACAAATGAAGTCATACTTACAGTAATGGTTCCACCCTCTTGTGTGATAATCCTGTCAAATTCCATAGCATGAGTGTAGACTTCCACATCTTAAAGCAAAATAAAGTCAATGCTAAATCCTACAAACCAATCAACATAATTATGAATAAATAAACATTGAAAGGAATGTATAATGATAGTATACCGGTATATTCTTTGCATTGGCGCAACTACAATGGACCCATTTGTTTGATTTCGCATTCTTCCTAATAATTTGTTTAGTCACTGATTGTTTCCTCTTAGTCGGTGGTCGCCCTCTTCGACGACCTTTACTTGGATCGCCCAGGGTAATTGATTTATCTTGAAAACTTCCCATATCGATTTGTGCATCTCCAATCGTAGCCATATTGCTTACACATCCCTCATCATCTAAGTCATTCTCCGCTTTAGTTTCTCGCAACCTAGCCACCATCTTATAAGTCTTCGCAATGGAATACATGGCCTTATCAGCGGCCTCATTGAATAATTCAACAAATTGTCATATAGAGCGAATTCGGGCTTGCTATTCCAATTAACATAACTGACCTTAATTTTTGTGTGACTCCTCACCAAGTTTTTGCTTCATCATCGTATAATGTATTTATCGGGCACTACTTCAAGCTTATTTTTTGACCAAACCGAGATCATATGAGTGCACACCATCCCCTTACTCTCGAACAACAGACAATTGCAATTAGTTTCTCTTGACTCCTCATTAAAATGAACAAGAAAAGTACGAGTTTCACATCTATCTTTTTTCTTTCCAACTAGAATGTTTTGTTCAATGTGAAATTTTGAAATACCATTTACTACTGCCAGTAGTCAAATTGCACCAAATCTTGAAGGCTACTTGGTCTCAGAATTCTTTGCATTTTGCAATTGTATATGCTTGCTAAAATTGGTTCTCCATAGAGAAATCTTCTTTAGCGTATTTGGATTAGATGTAGAGTAAAGAGTTGCGGCGTTCAAGCGGCCAACTTTGATGTTTGATTCGATTGACGAAATTAAACTTGGAAATAAACTAGATTAAAATGGTCGAGTCAAAGGGATTGATTTACCCACGACTTAGCCATAAAACGGTTCCTTGATCTAACTCATGACTGAACCGAAACCGTTCGGATTCCACTAGAAGAATTAAGAACTGAAGACTACTTGTAAATTAATTCAAAGCTCTAATTCAAACTGAACTCATTTAATGCAAGTGAGAGACGAAAAAAGATCGTTCGCACGCGTAGGATGATCAAGCACATAGCATAAGGCGATAGACTCCATGATCAAATAAGCCACCGACCCCATGATCAAAGCTAGACATCATGGGTTTAATTCATTCAAAACTTTGAGATTAAATTAAAGTTAAGAGAAACCATTCAAACGACTAATCCATAGGGTGAACCTCATCCCATGACCAAACCCTTTAAACTACTCACTCATAGTAAAAAGACTAGAAAGCATGCTTAAGGAAGAGAACATGATTAACCGATAAAAATGAAAATAAACTTGATATTACCACGAATCTAGTCCTTACAAACGACTTTAATAAACGAGAAATGAACAAAAGAGAGTACTTACTAGAGCTCTTGAATGATTAAACTAGAAAAGCTTGAAAGACTTTAATGGAGTTCTAAAATTTAAAAAGACTTAAAGCTAATAATGAACTACATTCTTGCCAAATATGGCATAAGAGGCTATTTATAAGCCTTACAAACCAGCCCTACAAAGGACCAAAATGTCCCCCCAAAATTCCCAAAAACATGCCAAAAGTGGAAACTTTCCATAGAAGGAAGGTTGAAATATTCAGCAAAAGGTGCTGGCCGAAGGGCATTGGTATCAATACCTCAAAAATGAGGTATTGATACCAACTCAACTGTCTTACAATTCGGCATGATGGTATCAATACCTAAAAAATGAGGTATCAATACCTCTATACAAAAACTGCAAAACTGGACAGCTTGGTTCACCAAGCCTTGTGGTGACCCGACGGCTCTTTGAAACTTGATATCTTGACCAACGAGACTTGACAGAGGTATGCCTTGTGACCTTGGTTCCTTGGATGCCCTCGAGGGCCGTCCTCGATGCATTAGGCTTACTTGAAACACTTTGGCACGTTCCGTGAAATCCTTGACCAACAGAACTCCACCGAAGCTTCTTGCAACTCCGCTAGGCTTTCGTGACAATGAAACAAGTACCGGCGGGTACTTGGACACTTGGTTCATCCCGGAACTCCGCTTGGCATCCAAATCCACCTTATTAGCACGTTTGACGTGAAATACTCACAAGAGTACCTTACGTGCGATATTGAATAAAAACGACGACTTAAACATATAAAAGCCATAAATTAGAGGATTGATCATACGATCTTGGGTGCTAATCACCTATGATAGCACACGCCATGTGGTCGAGGGGACACTAATGCTTAAGCTTGATGCTGAAGGCTTTGAAATGGAAGTTGAGTTTCATGTTGTCGACATCGCTGCCACTTTCAACCTGCTGCTGGCCAGGCCGTGGCTTCATAGGGCAGACATTATGGCCGTGGCTTCATAGGGCAGACATTATGGCCGTGCCATCTACTCTTCACCAGAAAGTCATGCTAGAGCTCCCCTCTGGGACATTGACAATTTGTGGGGACTCTGGGATCTGCCCACATATCGAAAATGGAGTACCGATCTTGGGAATCATGCATGGGGAGGAGGATGTCGAGTTGTTTCCAAGCTAGCATAGACCGGCAACCATTTTATCTAACCTATTCCTTGTAACCCGTCACTCATTAAAAGCTACTCCATCCGTCTCAAATTTTTTGTCCTCTTTCCTTTTTTGGAAGTCTCAAAAAATTGGTTGTATCTCTTAATTTATAATGTTTTTTTATATCAAATATGGATCTTGTTTGATAGATCTCAATGAGCTCTTTTATACAAAGTTTTTAAAATCACCAAAAAGATTATAGATTGTAAAATATAATCAATTGAAAAATGGCACGCATTCCCAAAAAGGAGCAACAAATTGGGACGGAGGGAGTAATTAAAGTCCTTAGTTGATTTCAAGTACGCCTTTGTTTTTCATGCTATGCATTTTCGAAAGCTTTTGGTAATTAGCTATGTCTTGTCTTTCTTTCTTTCCTTTAATTCGTGCACAAAGAACTCTTACTACGTTTCAAGCAATTCATTGAATGATATGCGTAACTTTTTGTTTTGGTTATTGCATAAACCCTTCGTGCTTGACCATGGGATACATTCCGCATCACTCTCGTGATTTCTTTATTGAGCGTTACCCTTGTGAGCATTGGAATTGAGGCTCGGTGTGTTTAACTTACTCACATGTTGTCTTTAATAAAGTTTGTGAATCATGGTGCATGGCATGTCAGAGGGGTGAGTTGTGACCCCCTTTTTAGGAGAGAATTTTTAGACTTTTGCCGTTTTGGAAAATGTCAAACATATGTTTTGTATCTTATCTTAGTTGGGAAGATTGTATAGATTATAGATAGTTTTTTGTCGTTTGCTCGGGACTAGAAAAGTTCAAGTTGGGGGGTGTGATAAGCCCTCAATAGTGTAAATAATGGGGCTTATCTATCCCGTTTTACTGCACTTGCAAGTGTTTAATACTTGTTTCTATTTGATTTTGTGCGCAAGTTGTGGTTTTGTTGGAAAGTAGGTAATTGGAGCGAAAAGGGCATTTCCAAGGCTCCTAATAATTCCCGGAGGAATCCGAAAGCATTCGAGTACGTGTGGCACATTGGGAATCCCTCCCCGAGTCTCAAACGAAGTAGTCAAAGCACGGAAGGAAGGCTCAAGGCCCTTGAAGACCGAAAGAAAGGAGAAAACAGCCAAAACCAACCACAGAGACATGGGGTATCGATACCCCCACACTGGGTATCGATACCAAGAAGTAATCTGTCCAGAGGTGCATGAGGTATTGATACATCTTATATGGGTATCCCCCACACTGGGTATCGATACCAGGAAGTAATCTATCCATAAGAGCATGAGGTATTGATACCTCTTATATGGGTATCGATACCTGTTGTCTGCGTGAGAAACTTTTCGATGGCATTTTTGTAGTTATTTTGTGAGGGGGGTATTTTTACCATCCTTAGCCCGATTTTAGGGCATTTGATAAGCACCCGATATTGCAACTAGGGTGCGCTGAATCTCTAGATTAGTTTAATTTAATCGTTAATTTAGTTGTTTTTAATTACTTTTACTCGTAAGGTATTCTAGTTTCGTTTTGTAGAGAAATCGTTTAAAATAGGAGTTTTAAAGCCCAAAACTTGTCAAAGATATTCAAAGGTTCAAAGATGACCAAGAACGGAGTCATTGGAATCCAAGCACAAAGAGTCAAAGACCCGAAGGTAATCCGTTGGCTCGAGAAGGCAAGCCAAGGATCAAGAGGCAAGGGGCTGCACCTAATATGCTCGGTATCGGTACCACAGGAAATTCTCAATCGGTACCGAGATAATCAGCAAAGACCTTGAAGCGACTCGGTATCGGTACCTCAGGCTAGCAATTGGTACCGAGCTGTCCAACAGAGGCCCTTAATAGGTTCGGTATCTGTACCATATAATTCCTCTTATCCGTACCGAGCCCCTTAGCACAATAGCTTAAGTCATTTGCTATCGGTACCGAGGGCTTCAGAGGGTATCTTTGGAGCATCTTTGGGGATATTCCGTGCGCGGATCTTGGACGATAAAAGGCGTGATGTCACCCAAATCCAAACAAGTAGAAGAGATTATGTATTGCATATTTTTAGATCTAGATCTAAATTTTGAATTGTTTTTTGGTGTTCTTCATTTCCAACACTTATCTTTTAATTTCTTGCCTTAATTAGTTTAGTTTTTGCTATTGTTGTCTTTATTAAAAGTTGTAGCCACTATCCCGATCTATCGTTTAATCTAGTTTATTTCAAATCTTGTTATTTCAATATGTTAGCTAGATTTTTGCTTGCTCCTATCTCTTTAGATATGTGTGAGTAGTTTTCCAAGGTTAGGTCATGGGGTGATTAGCACCTCATGACTCGAGTAAAAATTGCATTTTTCACCATAAAAGTTTGAATCTTTGGTTCGAAAATCGATTTGTAGTTCGGGTTTATTCGTCAAATTACTAAGATGTTAACCTCCTTGATCATGTGTAGGCAAGAGCGTTGCCTACTTGCCATACATGATGCTTGGACCTCTGTCGTTCGAGGTGTTTGCTAAATAAATTCTAGAGCTAGCTTGGTAATCGAACCATTTTATCTTCCGGGTAAAAACCTTAGTTGAGTATCTTAAACCGTGTAATAGGGTGAGAAATGTAATTTTACTCGAGTCGTGGGTGTTAGTAATTCCTAGACATAACCTGTTTTTTATCCTAGTTAATTCGCTTTTAATTTAGCCTTTTTATTTCCATCGCAAAGTAAAACAAAGTTGGCTAACTAAAAGCCGAAAACCCGTGCTTACTTCTACAAATTCCATTAAGTCGTATTAATTATTCCCGTGGGTACGATCCCGGTCTTCCGAATTATTATGCTTCAACTGGACATTTTTACCCTACGCTTGGGGTGATCATTATTTGACATATCGACGAACGAAGCAGCATTCAATACCTGCAGTTTCTCTCTCTAACTCCATTAAAGTTTTAGCTCTCTTCTCTCTCCTCATTCATGTTTTGAGGAGGGATTTTAGGTACAATTACCTTAAGCTGCTTACTCACCCACTTAGGATTTGCGGTTGGTCTGCCCTCCGCGTGATTTAGTGTTAGAAGTATATACTCTAGGAAGTAGACACTTTCTTTTTAGTCATGGTGATCATGTGGCATCTAGTCAACTTCACGACTGGATTCGAGAATGTTTAATAATAGATCTCTCTGAACTTTTTAGAAATATGGGTGATCTTAACATAGTATATAAGACTCGTGATTTAGGCAATCCAATCCATTGGATTAAGTCAACCTACGAAGCTTCTTACCTTCATTAAAGTTGTAAGGAATTCTTTCCTCTTTGAGGATCTTGTGTTTATTTCGAATATTATCAATGTTTAGTTTTTACCTTGTCTTTTCCCTTGCTCATTTCATGTCTTTTTTTGATATGTGTGAATAGTGTAGCAAGGCTAAGTTGTGGGATGGTTAGCATCCCGTAGCCATGAGTATTCCTTGTTCTCCTCTCATAAATCTTCGTTTTCTAGTTTAAGCTTGTGATTGAGGTATTTTTATGTATCAAAACTCAGAGGTGTTAAGCTCTTTGATCATATGTAGGCAAGGGTTAGACTACTTGCCACATATGATACTTAGAGCTATGTCATTCTAAGTGTTTGTCAAAATGTCTCAAAACCCTAACCATGCTTGACATCCTCGTCAAAAAGAGAAGAATCAAGTTAACTCTTGTGTTATGGGTATTGATTATCCCTAAACCTAGCCTTTAGTTTAATCTTCGGTCGAAAAGTTGTAGTTAGGTAAAGTAGCCATTTAACCAAATTTCTCAGTTGGCCGTCTTAACGCCGAACTTTGGTTAGCAGTCCTAACGCTAAAACTCTACGCAAGGCAAATTTTCAATCAAGTTATGGGTGCACTCCCTGTGGATTCGACCCCGGACTTCCGAGTATCATGCTTTCAATCGACCTAGTCCTATGCTTGAGACATTCTTATTTCGGCACACAATTGGGTCGCAAGCAGCTACCGTGTACAATATTTAAAAGAACTCAGGCATGCTTGTATGAGAAGCAAGTCAATTATGTATGAGGAGTAAATCAATAATGTATAAGAAGCAAGTCACTAACATCTGTCGAGCAAGTCAATGGTGTTAATGGGTCAAATGAGGTATGCAACTCATCTTTAGCACCCTCTAGGGCGTTTACCAAAGCAATATGTTAAGTGCTGTGGCACATTTTGTGTGTAAATAGTATTAGGACAAGAACACACAAGAACAAAAAACAATCGAAAACATAAAGACACAAGATTATAAATAATCGTATGTATTCATTTTTGATGCTTCTCATGTGAGATTATTTAATGTCCTTACGTCACGTGGCGTCCCAAGTCCTTTTCAACCACACATGACTCATTGAAATAATAGAGATTCGAGACTACCCACTGTTTTTGGATTCCACAACAAAATATGTGGTGAAGAAATGATTGAGCCAGCAACGGAGGGAAAGTGAATAATTTTCCCTCAATTCTTCTTTTGCATTTTGGGTATATTAAAAATGCAAATTAATCTTCATTCTTCAGGACACGGGTGAGTTTCCCAAGAAAAGTCATTTGGCTTTTTAATTAATTCTTTTAGGAATTTGTTAAATTTGCGTTAAATTTTTATGGATTATTAATTTGTCTCGACGAGAATAATCAAAAAATAAAAATAGAAACTCATTTATTTTTTTTTGGAAAAAACAAAAAGATAAGCCAAAATTTTTGACCTTTAGGCGGGAGTCGGGCGGACAACACAAGCGAGAGCTTTTTCCCCCTACTTTATTCTTCCCCCTCACCGCATGTGCCCTAACTCTCTCTCTCTCTCTCTCTCTCTCTCTCATCTATCTCCCTGTCTGTCTGTCGATCGCCATTCTCAGCCA
Organism: Rhododendron molle; assembly: GCA_025413875.1. Classification (NCBI taxonomy): domain Eukaryota; kingdom Viridiplantae; phylum Streptophyta; class Magnoliopsida; order Ericales; family Ericaceae; genus Rhododendron; species Rhododendron molle. The sequence continues at coordinate 36,308,670 of CM046389.1, read as the reverse complement.
CGGTATGTAATGTCCTCTCTTGTTTTCCGCTTCTCTTATATACTATTTATTACTAATAACAAGCAGTTTTCTGTTTACTGAGAGTAGATAACGATAAGTTTTTCCCTCTTCTTTCATTTGCATTTACGTGTTTCGTCCTTTGTTCCCATTTTCTGAATTTCATTCATACCCACCATAGTCTATTGGCGTAGTAGCAACACAGGACCTTTCACTGGCCCGACAAATAATTTTGAAAAACCGGATCACAATACTCTTTTTTTGATAACTCTGGACCAACTTATGCGCACATCGACTAATCCTGGTTCCAATCCCACTGCCCACGGGGTCTGCAAATGAAAGCAGCTCGTGGCTCGGCTCGACTCGTTTAGTGATCGAGCCGAGCTCGAGCTCGAGTTTTAGGCTCTTTACTAAACGAGCACTCAAAAGCTTAGCTCGTTTATATGGGCTCGGTTCATTTAAAGAGGATCATTAAGTAATATAGTAATTAGACAGACTCGTCTCGTTTATCCGAGCTCGAGCTCGAGTTTTAGGCTTGTTTCTTAAAGGAGCCAAGCTCGAACACTACAAAGCTTGGCTTGTTTTCACCCCTACCACCCACCTGGGGTGGGGGATTAAAGCTAGAGATTATGGAACAATACTCCTGAGTCTCCTGACGGAAGGCCAGTATTTAACTTAGCCAAGAATAAAAATTTCACAAGCAATGTTATCGTGACCACATTTTAGATACCATGTGACGTGTCACCACTACATTGGTAGAGTACATGACAAGTGAGATGTACTCTACCAATATAGTGGTGACACGTCACATGGCATCCACATGCGGTCACTAGACATGGTCACCAAAGTATGAGTAAAAGTTCACACATTAGCCAACTTAGCAAAGTAAACATCACAAAAAATCCTCCCAACGAAGGAGTATTTCTATTTTCCCCCACTTGGTTTCAGTGGACAGGTTAGAGATCCTTTGACTAGAAGCAGCCTTACTGGTAGACTTTCCATATCTCTTAGCTTCCAATAACAATTATGTGATTGTGATCTCTCCACTACCATCGTCCAAGGTTTGATAGTTTTGGGCTGATCATAGATGCTACGTCCCCACGTTCCCGCTGTCATTAGGTCATCTCCGAGGCTTACTCTGATGTTGTCTCAAACTTAAACTGACTAAACATTTGAAGATTCAACTCATTTTTTATTCAGATTAAGTACAGATTTGAGTGAAGTGCTGGAGATGGTTTTAGAAACTTCGTTACAAGTCCAAGAAACAGTTATGACATCCAAACCTCGGAGCCTTCAGCCTTAGCTTGAGAATAAGAAAACAGGGTTACATAACTACACAATTGTAGCTTGTGTTATTTTGGGATTTGTTTTTTGTTGATACAGTTATTGAGCTTATGGGTGGTGGTCTTTCAGTTGTTTCGATTTGGAAAAACTTGCTCGACTATTTTAGTGCCAAGTAAGCAGTTGAGTCTTTCCTCCCAGAAGCCCAAACCAAGGCTACTCCTGGGACCAAATTCAAGCCCTATAAAATGAAGAAGTGCTGACTTCTTTTAACTCTTTTATTTGTAACTCTTGTTTTTTAACCCTTTCCTTATGATTTTAGTCTCAACTCTGAGGTTGATTGGGGTTTTACACTTTCAGAATAAGAGTCAATCTTATGATGCATTGGTTTTATTTTAGGTATAAGAAAGGATGCAATTCTTCGATTTTTTACTGATATTGGGTTTGGGAAAGGATTACTACTTAATCTTGATCTTTCGTGACCATAGCAACCTGTTAGATTCAATTACGAGTGATTTTTGCTTCAGTGATGTTAATACATGCCAAATTTTGTTTTGTTTCTCCTTCAAATTCAGAGAACTTAAATTTAGTACCTTCGTATTTTGCAATGCCTCAATGCTTAGTGAGTCAAACAATTTTTTCTTTCTTTTTTTTGCACAAGGAGAAAGCAAGGTTTAAGTAGATTCAAACATTTGTTTGTTTTGGAACAGATCTGCTTACTCATACAGACACCAAAGGTGAAGAGGAAATTAGCAAAACCTGCTGCTAAAAAGAAAAGGAAGAAGGACAACAATGTCGGACTTTCTGCCAGAAGACGTTGTGGTGGATATCCTTTCTAGACTTCCAACCAAATCCTTAATCCGATTTAGATGTGTCTCCAAATTTTGGAACTCTCTGATCACAAGCCCTATCTTCATCAGTTCCCACCTCAATCAATCGCTTAGTCCCAATCACAAAATTAGCAACTGCAATAATCTCCCACCCTTGATAGTTAGGCAATGCATTCGTACTACACCTACCAGAACAGAGCACTACAAACTATTTCGTGATACTGAAGACGCATTTCATGAGTATCAAGAAATTGAATTCCCCCTGAAAAGCCGCCGTCTCCACTTTTATTACTTACTTGGTTATGTGAAAGGTTTGTTTTGCCTTTACGAACAGGATAGTCATTTCCTTTGGAACCCATCAATTAGAAAGTCCTTGACCCTTCCAAAGCCTCGCACTAAGGTCAAGAGCCGATTTGATTGTACTCTGGGGTTTGGATTTGATACCCGAACCTATGATTATAAGATTTTGAGAATAGTTTTTAGTGGAAATAAACAGCATCAAGAGGCTGAGATGCCTCTCGTTGAGGTATACTCCCTTAATGCGGGTGTGTGGAAAATAAATAGTGGAGCGAGTAACTCTTATCCGCTGGGGTCTTCTATAAGTCAGTATCGGCACTTTGCTGCTTCTTTTGAGGGTTCTGTTCATTTTGCAGCAAAGAACAGTTCTGGTGATCGATTTATTTTGTCATTTGATCTGGGTGATGAGGTCTTTCAAACAATATTGTTACCAAAAGGTATGGTAAGCAAGGGATCTGACATCAATACTTCAGTATTCGGGGAATGGCTATCCCTTTTATGTTATGATGGATATAAGCAAAAATCTTGTTCCATTTGGATAATGAAAGACTATGGGATAGTTGATTCTTGGTATAACCTGTTCAAAGTTGATCTAAACGAAGAATTTGCACGGGTAATAAGTCTAAGGGACAATGGTCATATTTTATTCGATGCAAAAACACGAATTGAGTGGGAGCTTTCTTCATATGACCCCAGTAGCCAACAAGTTAAGAATTTGGGAATTCAAGGTGTTTTAGGTCATTTTCATGTTGATACTTTTGAGGAGAACCTTGTCTTACTCGACAAAAAAAATGATGCAATTTCAAGAAGGGGAGTGAGCAGGAAGAGGAAAGACAGGTGAAACCTTGGTTCAACTCAAATTTCAGCATTTACTTTCCTCAGTTCTATCTTGCTCACATTTTACATGAGTGTTTTGGTTTCAGTTTGATTAGGGGCACATAAACCAACCAATACAACCCTGACATACATGTGTGTGGTAGTGGGAGCATAACTGTTGTAGGGGGTTGTGGTTAGTAGCTTGATGTTTTGTGTACTTAACATTATTCTTTTTAAATAGAGAGTGGTTTTGTGGCTGATCATGGGATTAAATACGGGCAAGTAGATAACTAGATATAGTGGATAACAAACGTCTTCGTATGTTTCTTCTTTTTGCTAGACTTGCTAAGATGTTTGGAATGAATGTGATGACCTATGATGCCTTGGTTATTATACAGGCCCTTTGATTTGATTTTATTTGAGCATCGGCTGTGGCAAATATTTCAAAACATGATTATAAACACTTTATTGCAGATATGGGTTATGGTAATTTGTTATCTTCTTGATTGACTAAATCTATTACTTTGCCATAAATTTGAGAGTTGAATCAGGATGGTATAGTGACATTCCTAGGGCATGTTCCCTTAAACATAAAAAGTTGTTGTTATTTTCTTTTGTACCATAGACTAGTACAGGATCCTGGTATAGTGACAACCCGCATGACCTACTTTTTCACACATCTATAATCCAAACCCTATAATCAATCTCTCAAACACACCAACCATTTGATCTTGTCATAGGTGATGAATCTCTTATAAGCGACAATCTTTTTGGATTTTCAAAAAGCTACTTGTGAATTGTTAGTATGGTTTGAAACACTTATAAGTCCCTGCAATTGTTTACATTCTTTATAATATTCTGTTACTTATAAGTTATCGTGATGTTAAGTTATGAAACTTATGGTCTATTAAAAGTAAGTATTGTTTTGTTTCATGTTTTTGATACCTGATTACGAATGATAATTGTTAATAGACCTTGTGAAAATAAATTTTGAACTTGTCCCATGTTTGTCGTGCCCTTTATTTTGTGAAAAATTGCAATGTCAACATGTACTTTGCGTCATGCATCCATGTTTGTGCTATACAGGCCTTCCTGAGCGTCAGGCAGTGGCTTTTGGCCAAATGTTGAAGAGGACTGTAATATTGGGAAAGTTGTAGATCTGCCAAATTGGAGCTGTTAAATTTAAAATTCTGGGATAAAGAAGTGTTTGATAACATTGTTGGGCATTTAGTTTTGGATAGGTTGAAAGTTTATACTACTAGAAGGATAGTAGTCTATTAGAAAAGGACCTGCTATGTTGTTCCATTATCAAGAGTAAATATGGCTTGCTTCTAATGATTGGGATATTATGTGGTTGAATGAAAATTTAATGATCGGGATACTTCATTTCTTATAGAATTTGTCCGCTCACTATCTTGTTGCACTGAGCGGGCGACAGAGAAGCTTTTTAGTCAAGGAGGACGTTTGGAGAGGAGAGTCTTCTTTCCTATTAGACCTTAATTTTATATCATCAATCTCTTGCATTGTAGTTTCAGTGCCACTATGGCTTCTTCTATTTTTCTAGTTGATTGGGGATGTTAAATTTTGCAAAAGCTCAATTCAATGATGGGAAAACTATAGAACTACAATCAAACATGGCATAATGGATCACTAACTGATAAATATGCTGGGTTCTCAACTCGTCTGTACTATCTTCCTGTATGACTTGACTTGTTGTATTCACTTATAAGTTGATGATCCATCAATTTATGTATTGCCCCTCTGAGATCATTTAGAAGGGGCAAGGTTATTCTGGGACACCCTAAACCCCTCTTCACCTTCTTCCAGATCCGATGTAGAACAACGGAGGCTCATCAAAGAACTAGAGAGTCTCGTCGACAAACGACAGAGGTTCATCGACGAAGAACGGAGACAGATAGACCTTTGCCAGGACTTGGTGACACAAATCTCGCAGGAACATCGTGTTGAAGAACGGCAGAGACTTTCAGACCTTCTCCAGAGCATGATCACAAAACTGTTGCATGAACGTCGTCTTTGGGAGAGCTCGTCAGAGAAGTGTGGACTGCTCTTTGGTATGTGTGTTTACACATTGTACTAATTTAATTCTGATGTGAAAAAGTAACCAAAATTTGACTGTTTGGAGGGGTCTGGAAATCGTAAAACATTTACCAAGCTGCCTAGGAATTGAAAAGGGAACCTTACTCTAGCATAAACAAACTCGTAAGTGTCAGTGACACATTGTTACAAACTACGATGCTCATGTAAAGAGTTCAAGTAAAACATGTTAAAAGATAGATGAGATGGGTCATTCAGGGTGCAAAGTTGTTAAATGATCAACAAGCATCTGTGTTCCGTGAAGTTGTTAAATGGCCGACAAGGATCCGGGTAGTGGAACAAACACCTTCCTTGAGCTAAACAAACTTGGAAGAGCTGACAACATGTTGATACGTGTCAGGTTATAGGTTTAGAGCTGAAGTTGAACTGTTGAAGTAGCTAAAAAATTGGGTCGTTCGGGTATTTTTTTATGTTAGTCACCAGACTGCTCAGGGAATGGCATGGACTCCTCCTTTAAGAAACTTGTAGGACCCGACGCGCCTAGTTGCGATGCCCAGGAAGAGATTTAGTCTCAAACTTGTTAAGAAGTAGCAGAAAATAGGTCATTGAAGGGCCAAAGTTGGAAAATAACCAAACAGCCCTGGGACATGTTTGGGGAGCGAAACAAATGTCGTTATGACCCCTGAGTAGAAACAAGAGTCAAATTGCGCTTAAGTAGCTGAAAATGGGTGTTTGAGGTGCAAAGTTTTAGAGTAGTCACCAAACTGTTCGGTTGAGATATAGAGCCAATATGTGGAAAACTAATAGAAAATGAATTTTGTGGGGCTCAAAGTTTTAAAGTAGTCATCAAAGGGCCTGGCAATCAGCATGAGCAGCTTGCTCGACAGTAAAAAAAACTTGAGCCGACGACACCTTCATACAATACTGAGGTACAGTAGATAATTCAAACCAAACGTACTAAGAAGTAGCTGAAAGTGTGCTGTTTTGGAGCAAAGTGGTAAAGTGGCAACACACAGTCCCAGAATTAGCACGGCCACCGCGTTCAGTATCAGCGAACTAGGGAGCTGTTTTTACAATCCTTAACACAGATATTTAGAGCAAAACATGTAAAAAAAGAAGAAAATGGACCACCATTTGGGAGGCAAAGTGTAAAATAGCTATCAAATTGCGTTGAAAGCGGAAGACAAGGTGGAGTGGAGATCTAGAACTATTGCACAAAAGCTAGGAAAAATGGTTGGTTACCATAGTTGTGGAATAGCTACCAACCGGTCTTGGAGTTGACAAACTTTTTTTTTGGATAAGTACTGGAGTTGACAAACTTTTTTGGAGTTGACAAACTTGTAAAAGAGTTGCTGAAGATGGGTTGTTTTTGCGGGGCATAGTTGTAAAACAGAAAACAAACTGCCTGTGACCAGCTCAGTTGCCTCACTTAGACAAACTGTTACATGCCGACACATTGTTACAATGCATAGGTTGATGTTGGAGCCAAGCTTGTGAAAGTGGAGTAGTATATCGTTTTGGCTTTGTTATTGTGATAGATGGGAATCGGGATAGTTGGCCCAGCGGTTGTCTAGTTGCACTCAGCTTCATTAAAGATACGGGCTTCCAAATAATTAAGAAAAAATTGTGATGGATGGAAATTGATGGGTTTTTCTCCTGTTTCACAGATTGACGGTGGACTCGTGCAATGATGGATTTTTAGTTAAAGCATGTTTTGGATAACTTAATGACTTTATCGATCGGATGGATGCATGTATTTGGATACAGTTATTTAGGTGTTATGTATGATCATATTCAGACTGCTTTGATTTTATGGATGAATATACTCTTTGTTTGGATCAATGGATATCACAGATTGAATCGACAAGTTACAGGCCACACACTACCGACAAGTTTAACTGCTTTTTATGATAACTGCTGAAAATTCTCCATTATTCTCATCTCATGTTCTCTTTTAATAGAGTGAAATGTGTGTTCGGTTTTTTGTTTCTCTGCAGCAAAACTTAAGGGGATCAAAGGGAGGACGGTTAATTTGCCAAAAGAATTTTCTGTTGGGGAACAAACTCAATAGGTATCTACTTGTTCAATTTGTGTTTGGGGACACGATTCTACATGTGAGCACTGACTTTCAAGTTGAAGATTGGTTTGACTTTGTTTCTTTAATTGTGTGTGGACAAGATGGTAGTTCCATTTGAATGCCTTTTCTTTTAGTTCTTTATTTTAGGTTGTAGTATGTGCTTTACATTGTTGGCCGTCGCATTTTGTCAAAGATCAATCTATCCTATGTACCTTACAATATTTTTAAGATCGATATCAAGATCGATCTATCGTATGTTTCCTGTGCAGGAAACGGTTTTCTCGCGAGGCATTATAGTTTGCTAGATTACGTAAAACCATGTACAATTACTAGGATGATTATAGTTAGGAGAGATGGAAATCTTGCATTGAGATATTGTTAAATTAGAAAGTTTAGCAGGAAAGAAGCATGGGAATTTTTGATGACATTAGAAAATACAAGGTCCACTTAAGAGAATTAAACTGCGGTAAGGTTTTTATTTTATTTTTGATAACTCAAGTGTTTGAGCTAGCTTACGTGCACCTCGACTAATCCTAAGGATCAATCCCACCGCCCACTTTCGGTGGGATTCAATCAGATGACTTTATATATTCAAAAGATATTTTTATTTTTTTGTTTTGCCCTTTTTGTTTCAAAACATAGTCATATATATTTTTGTTTCAATTAGATTACAATTGAGTAATCTAATTATGACCAGTACTTTTTCCGAAATTATTCTTTTCACCTATATTTTATATTTTCATCAATTTTCCTTCTGCATCTTTCTGTTTTGCCCCTTTTGAAAATTAATTTCATCAAATACAAAAACTTCATCTATAACTGGGACTTTCCCTTGTTCCCTTGCCAAGATAAAGGAGCCCTAAAGTGCAAAGTGCACTGATACACTACAGGCATAGAGTGATATGAGTCATTCAACTTGTAGAGCTCGTTGAATATTGCAATTGCAAAATCAAGTCAATCAAGAAGAGATATAATTATTTACGGAGCAGCTCAATGAATATTACAATTGCATACTTCAGTTCTTTGGTGGAGTTTCAGATCGAGAGGCACAAAGACGTTGAGTAGTAATGATATGTCTTCTTTTTCTTCAATACTAAAAAACAAAAAACTTAAAACGAATGTAGAATGAAGGGTGGAGATTTATGCATAAAAAGGGGATAAATTAGGACTGTTGGTTATGTATTGGATTTAAAAACCATTGCTCTATATTATATATAGAATATTATATAGATTATTGGTATTGATTATTTAGTCCGTACGTTATTAAAGGCTACAGCCGATACGGGACAAGACTAAACATATAACCTTCTTTTTTCAATTGTTACAAAATGGAAAAAGATAGTCTAATTGATTATCCAAATACTGTAAAAGAGAAAATTAATGTATGCAGTTTTAGGACTGAAGATTTTGAAAAGGAAATGTTAAAATGACTGTACATACAAATCAGCATTTGTAAGTATAGGATCGGAGTGGATTCTGTCCACTTATCTTAAAATTATGCTCCTAATTAGGAAATGTTTTGAATCGAGCAATGTGTTAGTAGCTGTCAAGAAGTCTATTGGAATTGGAAATCCATTTAACTAATTATAGAAATTACCATACCGACAATTATGCAAGATTGATGGATTTTAAAGTGAAAAACAAATCAACATGTCTGGAACATTATAACTTTTTATTTGCCCTTCAAAAAAAAAAAAAAAATGTTAACAATGCTATAATTAAAAGTAAAAGTTTTTAAAGTTAACAATGTTGGTGCAAAATATGTCTCACAATGCTATAATCAAACTTAAAACCTTCTTAAAAATAATTAAATTTTGGGTTTTGGATAACCAAAACTAGTACGGAGTAACTTTTTGACAATAACCAAATTTAATAGATCATACATATTCTCAATTAAACACACCAATCATTATATAAAAATGTTCTATCTCTTCCCTTTTCCTCTCACTTTCTTTTTGAATAATATTTTTGAAAAAAATACTTTAGTTTTTTTTTTCAAAAACCATTTTTTATTTCTAGTAAATAGTAGATTTTATTAGTTTCAAAACTATTTTTACAAAAACTATTTTCTACTGTTCACAATTTTTAGTTTTTTGTAGTTTGAAAAGATGATGCGATAAGTTTTAGGCATCCAATTTTGATTATGCCATTGTAGTCAATGCACATCTGCATTGCTTATCTTAGCAATTTCTTAAATGAATAATCAAAAATTGATGTGGCAACTTTTTGTTATCAATTTTTTATTATTGTATTGTGGATACTCTAATATCTATTGTGGATGCTCTAAACAAAAGATTGCTAGTTTTTGATTATCTAAAACTCAAAATTTGATTATTTTTAATAAAGTTACTAAGTTTAATTACAACATTGTGAACTATATTTTACACCAACATTATTAACTTTAGAAAGTCATATTCCCTTCCTTTCCTTATGTTCCAAACAAAGCCAGCATTCTTTGCGAAACTTTCTATCCTTTTCCCTTCCTTTCCCCATGTTCAAAACAAAAGCCAGCATTCTTTGCGACTACAGTTGGGCAGGCGGGAATCAGGACAGCACAACAAAGGAAGATCTTTTCCCAATTGCGGACTACAGTTGGCCAGGCGGGAATCAGGACAACGCAACAAAAGGAAGATCTTTTCCCAATTACCCCGACTTTCTTCTTCTTCTTCTTCTCCTCCTCCTCCTCCTCCTTCTTCTCTCTCGCTCTCCCAGTCTGTCAATGCCCATTCACAGCCACGGTACGGAATGCCCTACCTCCCCATCTATTTTCATCTCTCTTGTTTTCCGCTTCTCTTCTCTTCTCTTCTCTTATGTACTGTACTTATTACTACTAATAATAACAAGGGAGTTTTCTGTTTTTTCTACAATGAATGGATGAATAGACACAGACAAGTAAGGGGTTTTTTTTCCCCTCTTCTTTCCTTTGCATTTACGTGTTTCATATCCTTATTATTAGCACCCATTTTCTGAATTTCATATCCACCATAGGGTAGGGGCGTAGCAACGCAGGACCTTTCAGTGGCCCGAAAAATAATTTCGGAAAACCTGATCACAAGACTCGGTTTTGATAACTGCCAGCCTATGCGCTCCTCGACTAATCCTGAGAGATCGGTCCCACCGCCCATTTGCGGGTCCCTGTTTTGCTCTGTATGGAATAATACTCTTGAGATAAGGCCAGTATTTAACTTAGGAATAAGAGTTTCAGACATTATCCAACTTAGTAAACGAAACATCCTAAAGAATCCTCCCAATGAAAGGACTTGAAACCCTCTCGGTTTTTCAGTGGACAGTGTTCAACCCGCATAACCTGAAATTGACATGGTTAACCTGTTTTTCTATGCGTGTCGACAACCGAACCCGACATGTTAACCCGAACTCATTTATGTAAACAGGGGTAATTGTTGGATTGAAATTGGTTGAAAACTTGAAAAACAAACTGGTGCAAATGGGTTATGTAAACAGGTCATCGGAAAGCAAAGGACTTTGCGTAATTGTGTCAATCCATGTCATGTGTTCGTGCTAGGGTTGGAATTCTTGACACGTTTAGCTAAACAGGTTGGGTAAGTTTTGAGGGTTATCTAACACAAACCCGAATTGACACGCCATGCCACTGCCCTACTCTACTTTTGACAATAAGCAGCCTTACTGTTAGACTTTCTAAATTTCTAAGCTTCAAATAACAATGATGTGATCTCTGCAGTACCATAGTCCAAGGTTTGATACTTTTGTGTCCACATTCAAGTCCTATAAAATGAAGAAGTGGTGACTTCTTTTAACTATTTTATTTGTTACCCTTGTTCTTTAAACCCTTCACTTTTTTTAGGCGTACAAAAGGATGCAAGTCTTTGAGCTTTACTGATATTGGGTTCAGGAAAGGAGAACTTTTTCATTTTTATCTTTCGTGGCTGTAGCAACCTGTTAGCTTCAATTAAGTGTGATTTCTGCTTCAGCGACGTTGATGGATGCCAAAATTTGATATGTTTCTCCTTCAAATTCAGAGAACTTAAATTTAGTACTTTAGTCTTTTGCAATGCCACCATGTTTAGTGTGTCAAACTTTTTCTTCCTTTTCTTTTTTTTCAAATTTTTTTTTTTGCAGAAGGAGAAAGCAAGGTGTAAGTAGATTCAAACATTTGTTTGTTTTGGAAGAGATCTGCTTACTCATACAGACAGCAAAGGTGAAGCGGAAATTAGCAAAACCTGCTGCCAAGAAGAAGAGGAAGGACAACAATGTCGGACTTTCTGCCAGAAGACGTTGTGGTGGATATCCTTTCTAGACTTCCAGCCAAATCCTTAATCCGATTCAGATGTGTCTCCAAAGTTTGGAGCTCTCTGATCACAAGCCCTATCTTCATCAGTTCCCACCTCAATCAATCGCTGAGTTCCAATCACAACATTAGCGACTGCAGTAATCTCCCACCCTTGATAGTTAGGCAATGCATTCGTACTACACCTATCAGAACAGAGCACTACAAACTATTTCGTGATACTGAAGATGCATTTCATGAGTATCAAGAAATTGAATTCCCCCTGAAAAGCCGCCGTCTCCACTTTTATTACTTACTTGGTTATGTGAAAGGTTTGTTTTGCCTTTACGAACAGGATAGTCATTTCCTTTGGAACCCATCAATTAGAAAGTCCTTGACCCTTCCAAAGCCTCGCACTAAGGTCAAGAGCCGATATGATTGTACTTTGGGGTTTGGATTTGATACCCGAACCTATGATTATAAGATTGTGAGAATAGTTTTTAGTGGAAATAAACCACATCAAGAGGCTGAGATGCCTCTTGTTGAGGTGTACTCCCTTAATGCGGGTGTGTGGAAAATAAATAGTGGAGCGAGTAACTCTTATCCGCTTGGGTCTTCTATAAGTCAGTATCGACACTTTGCTGCTTCTTTTGAAGGTTCTGTTCATTTTGCGGCAAAGACCAATTCTGGTGATCCATTTATTTTGTTGTTTGATCTGGGTGATGAGGTCTTTCAAACCGTATTGTTACCGAAAGGTATGGTAAGCAGGGGATCTAACATCAGTACTTCAGTATTTGGGGGATGGCTTTCCCTGTTATGTTATGATGGCAATAAGCAAAAATCTTGTTCCATTTGGATAATGAAAGACTATGGCATAGTTGATTCTTGGTATAACCTGTTCAAAGTTGATCTAAACGAAGAATTTGCCCGGGTAATAAGCCTGAGGCACAATGGTCATATTTTATTCGACTCAAAAACACCAATTGAGTGGGAGCTTTCTTCATATGACCCCAGTAGCCAACAAGTTAAGAATTTGGGAATTCAAGGTGTTTTAGGTCATTTTCATGTTGATACTTTTGAGGAGAACCTTGTCTTACTCGACAAAAAAAATGGTGCAGTTTCAAGAAGGGGAGTGAGCAGGAAGAGGAAAGACAGGTGAATCCTTGGTTTTACTCAAATATCAGCATTTACTTTCCTCAGTTCTATCTTTTTGGATTCTCAAAAAGCTACTTGTGAATTGTAAGTATGGTTTGAACCACTTATGAAATCAACGATTCCTTTATTTACAAGGCCCTGGAATTGTTTACATTCTTTATAATATTCTGTTACTTATAAGTTATTGTGATGTTCAGTTATGAAACTTATGGTTTATTAAAACTTTGGAAGTAAGTAGTGTTTTGTTACATGTTTTTGATACCTGATTAAGAATGATAATTGTTAATACAGACCTTCTGAAAAGAATTTTTTTGAATTTGTCCCGTACTTGTCATGCCCTTTATTTTGTGAAAAATTGGCATGTCAACGTGTACTTTGTGTCATGCATCCATGTTTGTGCTATTCAGGCGTTCATGAGCGTCAGGCAACGGCTTTTTAGCCAAATGTGGAAAAGGACTGTAATGTTGGGAAGGTTATAGATCTGCCAAAATTTTAGCTGTTAAATTTGGAATTCTGGGATAAAGAAGTGTTTGATAACATTATTGGGCATTTAGTTTTGGATAGGTTGAAAGTTGATATTACTAGAAGTATAGTAGTCTATTGGAAAAGGACCTGCTATGTTATTCCATATTCCATTAACAAGAGTAAATGTGGCTTGCATTCTAATGATTGGGATCTTATGTGGTTGAATGAAAATTCTAATGATTGGGATCTTATGTGGTTGAATGAAAATTTAATGATTGGGATTTTTTATTTCTTATGGAATTTGTCCGCTCACTAATCTTGTTGCACTGAGCGGTAGACAGAGAAGCTTTTTAGTCAAGGAGGACATTTGGACTTTGGAGAGGAGAGTCTTCTTTCCTATTAGACCTTAATTTTATGTCATCAATCTCTTGCACATTGTAGCTTCAGTGCCAACATGGTTTCTTCTTATTTTCCTAGTTGATTGGGGATTTTAAATTTTGCAAATGGTCAATTCAATGATAGGAAAACTAAAGAGCTACGTTCAAACATGTCATAATGGATCACTAACTGATAAATATGCTGGGTTCTCAACTCGTCTGTACTATGTTACCAGGAACGCTACAACTCCAGAGAATTATGTTTTGGTACGAACGTTCCAAAACATGGTATACTACCGTTCCAAAATGGTAAATTTAGCAATCCAAAGAGATCCCCTTAGTTTTCCCCAAAATGTCAACTTATTATGGTCAAAATAGGGAGAAAATGGAATTTCGGTGGGATAAATTGTAAAAAGTTCAGTCATTATGCTCCTAGAACTGTGTTTTGTATGAATTATTTGACAAACAATATTTAGTTTCACTAGAGGTTTATCGCTTGGAAGGGTAAGTTCTAGTTTTGTGATCTATGGAAGCCTACCCCTAGCGTACCACAATTTAAGCATGTGCCGTACTGCGTTTGCATTCCCGTTCCTTGTAGTGGAACGATATGCGTTCCAGGTAACATACTATCTTCCTGTATGACTTGGCTTGTATTCACTTGTGAGTTGATGATCCATCAGTTTATGTATTGCCCCTCTGAGATCATTTAGAAGCGGCAAGGTTATTCTGGGACACCCTAAAACCCTCTTCACCTTCTTCCAGATTCGATGTAGAACAACATAGGCGCATCGAAGAACTACAGAGGTTTGTCGACGAACAACGAAGACAGATAGACCTTTGCCAGGGCATGGTGACACAAATCTCGCAGGAACATTGTGTCGAAGAACGACAGAGACTTGTCGACCTTCTCCAGAGCATGATGACAAAACTGTTGCATGAATGTAGTCCTTGGGAGAGCACTTCGTCGGAGAATTGTGGACCGACTCTTTGGTATGTGTGTTTACATGTCATACTAATTTAAATCTGATGTGAAAAAGTAACCAAAATTTGACTGTTTGGAGGGGTCAGGAAATCGTAAAACATCTACCAAGCTGCCAAGGAATTGACAAGGGAACCTTGCTCTAGCATAAACAAACTCGTGAGTCTCAATGACATGTTGTTACAGACTACGACGCTCATGTAAAGAGTTAAAGTATAACATGTGAAAAGATAGATGAGATGGGTCATTCAGGGTTGTTAAATGATCAACAAGCATCTGGGTTCCGTGAAGTTGTTAAATGGCCAACAAGCATCCGGATAGTGGAACGAACACCTTCCTTGAGCGAAACGAACTTGGAAGAGCTGACAACATGTTGATACATGTCTGGTTATAGGTTTAGAGCTGAAGTTGAAGTAGCTAAAAATGGGTGGTTCGGGTATGTTTTATATTAGTCACCACCCCTGCTTTAAGAAACTTGTAGGACCCGACGTGCCTAGTTGAGATTTAGTCTCAAACTTGTTAAGAAGTAGCAGAAAATAGGTCATTGAACGGTCAAAGTTGGAAAATAACCAAACAGCCCTGGGACATGTTTGGGGAGCGAAACAAATGTCGTTATGACCCCTGAGTAGAAACAAGAGTCAAATTGCGCTTAAGTAGCTGAAAATGGGTGGTGTTCCTCTGGGTAGAAGCTCCGACGATCTAGTTAGTAGGGGAAGGAAGAGTAAGAGGAGAAGTATTTGTTTGGAAAAGAGGAACTGCTTATATGAGAGGGAGGAGTGTATCAGCCCTTTTATGATAGGAAGTACCTCCATATTTATAGGCAAAGGAGTCTTGCACGTTAAGCAAGCCGAGCGTAGGACTCACGCGCGTTCCTACGCTCGGCTGACGTCACGTGTCAGGAGCAATTAATGAAAGCCGTCTTCCCATGTTTGCAGGGGCACATGGGTTCATGTCAGACATGTCACATCATGAAGAGGCGTCACGGCAGTGAGAAGAGAAGGTAACTCACGTATCATTTGGAAGATTCTGGAATGTTCCATACCAGCGGTCTCCGAACAGAAAAGGTCCCGAAGGAAAGATTACTGGCCGAACGGACGGAGGTCAGGAACGGGGAAGTGTTACGCCGAACAACAGACTTATTAGTCGAACAAACCAGTGGATGCCGATGTTCAGACAGCAGGCCATGCTCGGCGAGCTGCACCTGACCCCCTTACGTTCGGTGAAAGATAAATGACGTGTCACCGGTCTAACTCAGCCTTCAACGAATTGAGACAACTGAACGATGGACCCCCCCCGGTGCGACCCTTTGGACCATGTGAACCCCTTCGTATATTTCGGCCCACTATAATAGCCCCTCAACTTCTGCTTCTTTTACTCGGAAAAGATGGAGGAGTTGATCCCGTGTGGCCGAACAAACGGAGCATACTTGGAAAAGAAAGATATCCGAACGTAGGCTCATCCGAACAGAGCGCATTGCCGAGTGAAGGTATGTTCTTGGCTTCGAGGTACAAAAGCTGGGATTGCATTTAATGCTCCTGCAACCGCCAATTTCAAATCTGCCACGCGTCCTCAAGTCATTGGAGGAAGACAATACGCACGCAAAAACGTCCACGTGTCACGCATCCAGCGATACATCAGTCTCCCGCCCAGATCCAGCGGCTGGGGGCTCGGCACCGTTTCAAATGCCTCTCAGGGTATAAAAGGTGGAGTGGGGAGAGAGAAAATCACTTTTTCTCTCTCCAGTCGATTGCTTTCTCTGGCCAGACGCCGTTCAACGCCAAAACTCCTCCAAAATCCAGATCTTGCTGCATTTTGATCGCCAATCATCCATATTTCTAGGTATTTCTTGCTTCTCCAATCTTTTGTGTGTTTTTTGGACATTTTTGAACGTTTTTTGGCCCAGAAATGGGTTTTTTATCCAACCCCGCCTGAAACTGCTTTCTGGGTAATGAAGAACAGGTTGAAGATGTTCATGTGTTCTTCCGAGCGCACGTTCATCTTCAACCAGTGTTCTTCCGAACGGAACCCCGTGTTCATCCGAACAAAAGACCCAGCTGATAGTTCGTTTGCCTTCGGATAAACTGTAAAAGCCTTAGAATTTGGACTAGCCTCATACCGAACGATAACGCGAGAGAAATACCCTTGCCCTGCGCTTGGAATTCTCAGTCGATATATAGTCGTTCGGGAACCATGAATCACGCTCGGCGGGCTTAGCACACTACACCGAACGTAGGCACCTTAGGAAACTCGACCTTGCATTTCGCTAACGGTCTTATCCCTGCACTTGTGTTTTTTAGGTATGGCATCCTCTTCAAATTCTTCAGCGGAATCGTATAATTCCGTTGACACCAATGCTTCAGGCTTCGGCGAGATTGATCCACGGATAGCTGAAGCAATCAGAACCGCGGCTCGGGAGTACAGGGTGGGCGGTAGACCTATACCCGAAGCGTTCGAGGGAGTTTTCATCCCGGCCAATGTGACTCCGCTTCGGTCAGCAGGTTCTGACGTAATAAACCTCGAGGACGAACCTTCGGAAAAGATGGCCGAAGAACCTGATGAGGGAGCTGAAGCCGAGGAAGAAGACGAAGAAGCCACCGAGGAGGAGGCCAAGGGCGAGGACGTTCCCGCTGCTTCCTCCAGCCAAGCCGGAGTGGATAGAGGGAACGTCGGCGAATCGTCTTCCCAGCCACCGAGGAGGAGGAGAAAAATTGTGGCTCTCGACCCCGATGAGATCCCTCCCCGAACGGGATGGGATCCATGTCCCTACTGGGACTGTTTCGCCGATCAAGAGGGGATAGATCTCTTCCGAATGACATACCACATTCCTGACGATGTAGTAATTTCCACTATCCCCGGGCCTCGGATACGTTTCAGTGACGAGCACATCACAGTGCCCCTGATG
Source organism: Rhododendron molle (assembly GCA_025413875.1). Classification (NCBI taxonomy): domain Eukaryota; kingdom Viridiplantae; phylum Streptophyta; class Magnoliopsida; order Ericales; family Ericaceae; genus Rhododendron; species Rhododendron molle. Next base: position 36,291,193 of record CM046389.1, on the reverse strand, counting down.
GCCATCACCGAAGGTGGCCTCAGATTTCCAATGCACAGGATCTTGAGGCAGATCCTCCACTTCTTTGATCTCACCCCGTGCCAGCTGAGTGTGAATTCCTACAGAATTATCCACTCAATCATAAAGCTGGCCGAGGTAAAAATGTTCAACCTCCAAGCACACCACATTTTTGAGAACTACATGATGTCTCAGAATGTGAGATATTCACGCTTCTATCTGTGCTCCCGAAGGAATATGGTGAAGATCATTCCCGAGGGCATGTACGATTCAGAGAAGTGGGCTTCGGATTACGTCGAAGCTCGGGGAAACTACGAGTTTCCCCCTGGCGAAGATGACCAATTTTATGTGGCCAAGGCAAGGGGTAACCCAAGTAAGCTATGATTGATTTCGTTTTGTTTGTTCATATCTTCGTTCGGTTCAATTTGATTTGAATGCTCGTTCATTTCGTTATGGACTGAATATTTTTTCCTTTTGTGTTGTGTTCGGCAGATACAACAAAGATCAACAAGAATCTGCTAAGGCTTGCCAAAGACTGTGGCCTAGCAGATTCACTGTTGACTATTCCGAGGGCTGAAAGGGACGCACCAACAATCCTTCAGTACGACGCCACATACGGAGGAAGAATCCGAGGAAAGGGCGCCGAAGGAAGTGAAAAGGCGAAGAGCCCCATAGTTGACCTCACCGATCTTCCTGAGGATCAACTTCCAAATCCAGACAAGCCTCTCCGAGGAACAGTGCGCCAACCCACCGAAGGTACGCCATTCCCCGAGGAAACTAAAATGGCCCCGCGAAGCATTCGAGCCATCCTCCAGGAGAAGCTGGAGCAGAAGGCAAGAGAGCTGGCCGAGCAGCAAAAGGCTGGGGCGCCTGGTGCCTCGGGTGGGGCGCCTGGTGCTTCGGGTTCGGCACCGAAGCCCAGCACTCCAAGCAAGAAGCCTGCTCCCGACGCTATCCCTCAGAAGCGTCCACCCTCCCCTCATGCCTCTTCGGACAAGCCAGCCAAGAGGTACAAAGTAACGGCCAAGAAAGGTGCGGCCGCTGTTGGCAAGACTTCCTGCACCGAGGAGCAGGAAGGGAGAGAAAAGCAAAAGGAGAAGGGGGTTGAAGGAGATGCCGATGTTGCCTGGGCTCCCAGCTTCGTCACCCCTCAGAACAAGCAGATCCTTCGTACGGACAGCTTGATAGAGGATCCCTCGCTGGCCTTCACCCTTCACGCTGGGCTTAGGCTGCCGAGGGATATCACCGCTCAGGGTCCCTGAAGACAGCACTGAGCGATTACTACTACTTCGCCGGCAGGGTAAGTTTTTGCTGTGTTATAAAGCATGAATAAATTTTGTTAACTGTTTGCCCTTGGACTATTATAATGCGTTCCATTTGCAGGCCACCCAGTCTATCATGTGCGCCCAACGTCATCTCATTGAGCATGACAAGAAGGAAAAGCTCCTCCAGTAAAAGGTGGAGTTACACCAATCCACTGCCGAGAACTATAAGAAGTACCTCGAGCAATCGGAGGACGCCCGCCGAAGCCAAGAGATCACCATCGCCAATCTGAACGACGTGATCAAGGGGCTGCAGGATGGAGCAGAGCAGGCTCGTGCCGAGGGGAAGGATGAGGGGCTGGCCGAGGGAAGAGCCCTGGGAAGGAAGGAGATGGAGGAGGAGATGAAGAAGGAGCTGCAGGCCTATTTTGACAAGGGTTATTACCAGGTAGAAGAAGATGCTGCCGAAGAACTGATGGCCTTGCAGACCGAGCTCCAGGAGGCCCAGCACAAGAAGAGCTTCATGCTTGGCTTCAACATGGGTTTCGACGAGGCTGGCGTCGAACCTGACGATGAGAGAAGGTCCCTTGTTGAGGTACCGCCCTTTGGGGCCGCCGAGGTTCAAACAGAGCCTCCAATTCCTGAAGAGGCTGCAATAGATGTGGCCCAACCAGAAGATACCCCAGCCCCACCAGTTGATCCTCCTGTCACTCCCTCGGCCCAGATTACTCCAGAGGCTCAGACTTAAGATTTGTTTCAGTGTTTTTGTTTTTTGTTTACGTTTCGAATTTTGAATTGGGACGTTCGGCACCGAACATTCTGGAATTTGCCGAACGTAGTTTGTAAGTAACATAGATACAAGGATGGCCACGAACGATCTACCACGGCCATTCCTTATTTTAACTGTTGATACCTGTTTTTTGATATTTGCAATCAAGTATGTTTACTCGGATAAAAAGTTTTGATACTTCCTCATTTTCCTCTGATACTTCCTCGTGATATATCTCTTCAGATGGGGTTCATCCTAAAAATAGACAAACCAATGAAGCTCGGTTAAATTGGTTTGGATAACACTGTATGTCCGAAGACCCACAGTTAAAAGTGCCATGTGAAACTTGCTTATCTGTACCCACATAGGAGCCCCCTGCCGTCGGGCTATTTTTAGGAAGAAAAACAACACGAAGGCAGAAAGATGGGTACACAAACGGTCGGTAAAAAGTACAAGAAAATCGAGGTAAAAGTGCCAGAGCCCGAAGGCGGTATCCCGAGCGAGATGGTATACCCGTTAACGAAGTAAAAGTACTGAACAAACCAATGAGCTGAACGAATAAGTTAACCGAACGTAGATTACCACAAAACACCCGCAGGTTTACATGCTGAACAAAACAGAATCAAAACGAACAAAACGAGAAGTAGAGGTATGTGAGGCTAGCCATGGAACTTCCGCAGTTTTTGGGCGTTCCAAGGGTTAGGAATCAACGTTCCATCCATCTCAGCGAGCTTATAGACACCGTGGCCTATCTTCTGAACCACCCTGTAAGGGCCTTCGTAAGGATCTTTAAGCTTGGTCAACTTCTTGGCTTCGACAACCATCCGAAGAACGAGGTCACCAACTTGAAACGGCCGAGCACGAACGTTCTTATTGTAACCCCGAGCAACTTCCTGTTGATAAGCAGCATGGTGTAAGTTGGCGTTGTCGCGGAGCTCTTCGGCGAAATCTAGTTCAGCACCAACTAAAGCATTGTTGTCCACAGGATTGAAGTTTTCGGACCGAACAGTGGGAATGAGCGCAGAAAGGGGCAAGACAGCTTCCATGCCGTACGCCATGGAGAATGGGGTTCGGCCAGTGGAACGGCGCGGGGTAGTTCGATAGCTCCACAATACGTGAGGAAGCTCATCGACCCATTTACCGAGCTAGCGATCCAAACGACGCTTAAGCCCCCGAGTGATGGCTTTGTTAGAAGCCTCGGCTTGTCCATTGCCTTGGGGGTAGGCCACCGACGAAGTATGGATCAAACTATGATGACGCTTATAGAACGACTGGATTGTGGCTGCCACAAACTGGGTGCCATTATCCGAGAGACTGGCATATGGAACGCCAAACCTGGAAATGATGTGTTTCCAAATAAAGCGCTCCACGTCCGAAGCTGTTGTCTTAACCAATGGTGCGGCTTCCACCCACTTGGTGAACAAATCCGTAGCAGTTAGCAGATACTCGAACCCGCCTGGGGCCTTCGGCAGCTTACCCATAATGTCGAAGCCCCATACAGCAAACGGCCAAGGACTGGTGATCATTTTGAGGGGAAAGGCTGGTTGGTGTGGTATATAGGCGTGCTTCTGGCACCGAACACATTGCTTCACATATTCCTCTGATTGCTTGACCATCTCCGGCCACCAGTACCCCTGTGTTAACGCTCGGTGTGCCATCGTTCGGCCACCTGAATGCCCGCCGCAGCTTCCCATGTGTAACTCATCCAAAACACTCTGAACTTGATCCTCGTGCACCACCCGAAGGTCTGGACCAGTGAACGTGCGTTGGTACAAATGTCCGTGGGGGTCCAGCAAGTAGTTAGCTACTCGGCATCGAACCTTATGGGCCTCCCTTTTATCCTGTGGAAGAGTCTGGTCCCTCAGGAAAGCAATAACGGGGTCCAGCTGACTTGGGCCGAGGGGAACAGTGCTTACCGAGCAAACCGGGAGCTCAAAGCTCGGACTGACAACTTCATCAAACACAATGGTCCGAGCCCCAGCGGCCTTGTATACCGAAGCAAGACCCGCTAAGGCGTCAGCATGAGCATTATGTTCCCGTGCAATCCATTCCACTTCCACTTCCACTCGGCCAAACTGTGTCAAGAGGGCCAACACATGGCTGACGTAAGCGTTCATCCGAGCGTCCTTGGCTTGATAGTCATCATTAAGGTGGCCGACGACTAGCCGAGAGTCACAAAAAACATGCACCGAGCCTGCACCCAACCGAAGAGCAAGCTGTAGCCCCGCAATTAGAGCTTCGTACTCGGCTTCGTTGTTGGTGGCAGGGTAGCCAATTGACACTACATGCTCATGCACCGTGCCAGCCGGAGAAACGAGCACAATTCCAGCTCCAGCCCCGTGGACGTTCGAAGCACCATCCACCGTCATTTTCCATGCATCGCCGGAGAAAAGCTTCCACTCCTTCTTCGGCTTTCACGTCCCCAAAGTGAACTTTGACCGAAGCGGCACACGAGGAGGGTCACTCCACTCGAAATGTTCCTCGGCCTCGGCTATCCGGGCTTCCTCGGCTGCCGTTGCCAATGCATTTTCCTCGTCTTTGAGCCCGGGAGTAAGTTCGGCAAAGAAATCTGCCAAAGCCTGTCCTTTGATAGCTGTCCTCGGCTCAAACTGGATGTCATAGTTGGCAAAGTCTTGAGAAAATTTCAGAATCCGGCTGGACGAACCCGTTCTCCGAAGAACTGCCTTGAGAGGAAACTCAGTGAGGACCACGATCCTGTGGCATTGAAAGTATGGCAAGAGGCTCATTTTAGCTGAGACGAGTGCTAAAGCCAACTTTTCCATAGGCAGATACCTCGTCTGAGAGTCCGTCATCGTTTTGCTGGAAAAGAAGATGGGTAGGTGCTCCATCCCTTCCTTCCGAACAAGAACAGAACTTGTGGCATGATTTGAGACCGCCAAGTATAAATAAAGGTCCTCTTCGGGCAAGGGTGTGACGAGTAGTGGAGCTTGTGCAAGATATTCTTTTAAAGATTGCAAAGCCACATCACATTCCTCAGTCCACACAAACCTGCGCCGACTGGTCTTTATTGCCTGGAAAAAAGGCCTACAAAGATCTCCCGAACGTCGGATGAAACGACTCAACGCAGCTACCATGCCTGTGAGTCTCTGAACTTCCTTAATTGTAGTTGGAGCTCGGAGCTTTTGCACGGCCGTGAGCTGGGTTGGATCAGCTTCAATGCCTCGGCGGCTAACCATGTAACCGAGGAACTTTCCCGAGCCAACGCCGAAAGCGCATTTTTCTGCATTGAGGCGGAGCTTGTGTTCCTTCAGAATGGCAAAGATTTCACCTAAGTGTCGAAGGTGATCCCGAGCAAACTTGCTCTTGCACACCGTGTCGTCAATGTACGCTTCCATGATTTTGCCGAGCTTGGTAAGGAACATCTTGGTGATTGCTCGTTGAAATGTAGCCCCAGCATTTTTTAACCCCAACGGAACGACATTGTAACAGTACGTCCCTCGGGGAGAAATGAAGGCTGTTTTCTCTTGATCATCTTCGGCCAGGGCAATTTGATGATAGCCCCGGTATGCATCCATGAAGCTCAGCCGCTCGTATCCAGCCGTGGCGTCCACCATTTGCTCTATCCGAGGAAGGGGGAAGCGATCCATCGGACAAGCCTCATTGAGGCTGGTGAAATCAACGCAAACCCTGAGTTTCCCATTTTTCTTTGGTACCACAACGGGGTTGGCTAGCCAAGTTGGGTAGAAGATTTCACGGATAGCCCCAGCCTTTAACAGTTGATCAACCTCGGCCATCACTGCATCCACGTGCGAAGGGGCCGAACACCTGACCTTCTGAATAACAGGACGTTTGTTCGGATCAACGTTTAGGTGATGGGCGGCAAAAGCTGGATCCACTCCAGGCATTTCCTCGGGAGTCCAAGCAAATACTTCGATGTTCTCTTTGAGGAAATTGAACATCTCTGTACGCTCGGTCTCCACCATAGAACTGCCGAGAAGAAAGTACCGGCTTCCATCCTCCATTATTGGCATCCTTATGAGTTCTTCAGCTGACCTTTGCTTGGCAGGAATGCCTACGTCTTCCAATACGGGGGTGTCGGTTATGTCGACACATTGTACCTCCAGGTAACTCGGTTTATTGGTCACCGTGCTGATGTAACATTTCTTCGACTGGACCTGGTCTCCCCGAAGGCTCTCCTGTCGCCCATTCCATCCGACGAACTTCATCACCTGGTGCAAAGTGGATGGGACTACCTTCATCTCGTGTAGCTAGGCTCGACCGAGGATAACGTTGTAGGGGCTCGGAGAGCTAACCACTACGAATTCGACGTTAATTACTCGGGAACCGGCACGCACGGGAAGGGTTATCAGCCCAAGAGGCCAAACTTGAGCCCCTGTGAAACTGACGAGCGGAGTGGTTGCCAGCCGAAGCCTGTCTGGTGAAAGCCCCAAACTCTTGTATGTTGATTGGAACATCACTTCGGCCGAACTTCCTTGATCGATCAACACTCGCTGAACTGTAGAAGAATCTACCGTTACTGTAACAACCAGAGCATCGGCGTGTGGCATTTGTACTCCGTGCATGTCTTCGGCTGATACGGTTATCAGCCCTCCGAGGCTCAGATCTTCCCATTTGCGTTTTGGCGTCGTTCCAACGTTGCAAACGGATAGAGCAGCAACAGCTTTATCAATTTCCGCACGAAGCTCGGTGGCCCTTCCTTTGGACACTAACCCCTGGATCACGCCAACGAGATTTCCAACTACGGGAGGGGGAGGAGGAAGTGGATTTCGCTGAAGGTCGATCCATTGGTTAAGATGCCCAGTTGCAGCTAGTTCTTCCAAGTACCGTTTGAATGGCTGACATTGAGTGGTGTAATGACCACGTTCTTTGTGGAACGAGCACATCCCAGGACCGTTGCCCGCCGTACCGAGGAACCCCGTTGGCCAAACGAAGAACGGAAGTTGGCCAATTATACTCAGAAGCTTATAGATTGGTTCGGTGAATGCAGTTCGTTCGGCAACGTATTCCTCGGGCCTCGGCTCCCTTCTTGTCTGCTGCCAAGGCTGCTGTTGTGGGACCTGGGGCGGTTTGGGCTTGTTGTTCGGTTTATTCGCCCCTGAGCCAGAATTGTGCTGCCCATTCTGCCCTTGCCGAACGTTTGCGACATGTTTCTTCGTTGCAGTGGACTTCGGTGCTTCTGTGTTCTTCGGAGAGTTTCGCTCGGCAACGACCTCCTCGTGGACGCAATCCTTCTCTATAATGACCATTAGATCGCCCATTGTCTTCGGTGGGTTTCTGGATAAATTTCGGAACATCGCCGAAGCTGGATCTAATCCGTTCATGAAGGACTCCGCCGCAACGCTTTGATCGCAATCAGGAATCAAATTGTACACCTCCCAGTAACGTTCAGTATAAGCTCGAAGAGTTTTCTCTGATGTTCTCCGCATGTTCACCAGCATCGAGAGTGTCTTCGGCTGTATGTTACTTGTCACGAACCGTTTTGTGAATTCCAATTCCAGCTCGTTGAAACTTTTGATGGACTTCGGCTTGAGCTAATTGTACCACAACATAATTGGTTCACTTAATGTAAGAGGAAAGATCTCACACATGAGTGCGTCGGTGAAGTTATGGAGGCTCATTGTCTGACGAAATCAACAAACGAACGCAACAGCATCCTCTTTGGCTTCGTAGCGCTTGAGCTTCGGCATGACAAAACGATCCGGGGGCCGCTCTTATTGAATGGCGTCGATGAAGGGAGATGCCTTTGCCTTCCCTAGCTTGGAATCATCCACAGGTGCAGGTGTAGGTGCAGGTGGAATAACTGGCGTTGGGTCCCCTTGTCGAGCCTCATGGTTGGCCCTTGGCTCTCTGTGACGATGCCCATGTTCTCGCCGAACGTGGTGGTTAAGCCGAATTTCATCTGAAGGTTCCAGATGTTCCACCCTCGGGCCTCCGTGCCGAGCAAGTGGCATGTCTACGCCGTCATCCACCGCTTGCTATACCACCGGCTTTCCCGTGTATTGATCATACAAAACAATAGTGTTTGCACGTTCGGAGCGTGTCCCCCTACTCGTTCGCTCGCCCCGCGAACCTGCAGCTCGTCTCCCGTCGGGGTTGCGTTCGGTGCGTGACCTGGATTGCTCGGACCGCTCGGGAAGTTCTCCTGTTCGTTGACGTGCAGGTTGCTCGTTGAGATTTAAAGGCCTTTTTCCATCCGCCCGCTCCTGTTGTCGTTGGCTAAGGCGATGTGTCCTTCCCGAGACTCCCATCCTAAGAGTTCCAGCCGTCGAATGTGTTGCCGAGGAACGTGAACTCTCTTCCCTGATGACGCTTGCCACACGCAGACGGGAGGACGTTGGAGGATCCCTAGGAGTGCGTTCGAGCCTGTCAAACACGTTGCGATGCTCCGAAGGCGCTCCTTCGGATGTTTGAGCTTGGTGTGTCCTTCGTCTTCGTTTTTGAGGCTTCTTCGGTTGGCTTGGTTCGGCCTGGTGGCCACGGACAGGAGTTACGCCCGTGCCTCCGTCCCGTGCTTCGAGACGTTGTTGTAGGAGGGCTATGACAGCTGCTTGATGTTTCTGCTCCGCCAGGGCGATATCAAGTTTGGTTGGTGGATAGCTCAGTGGACGAGCAACTAGTTGTGTGGTCCCGGTGGCGTGGCTAGGCTCGACGTTCAAAGAGCCGTACCCAGCTAGATCGAGGGTGAAGTTTTTAGGGCCAGGTGGAGGGAGGCGTTGTGCCATTTCCGACGGTGGTAAGGGAAGGAGTGGGGGAGATCTAAGGTTGAACACAGATCCACGTCTTGCTAGGATATTTCCCCAGTAGAGTCGCCAATTGTGGGGGGCTGTTTTCAACCTGGACCTCTTGAACCGTCTGCTCCTCCGCTATTGTGCCGTGGAAGGTTGTCGTGGCTCGCCGGGTACCTGCACACCGGAGGGGGGTGTTCCTCCGGGTAGAAGCTCCGACGATCTAGTTAGTAGGGGAAGGAAGAGTAAGAGGAGAAGTATTTGTTTGGAAAAGAGGAACTGCTTATATGAGAGGGAGGAGTGTATCAGCCCTTTTATGATAGGAAGTGCCTCCATATTTATAGGCAAAGGAGTCTTGCACGTTAAGCAAGCCGAGCGTAGGACTCACGCGCGTTCCTACGCTCTGCTGACGTCACGTGTCAGGAGCAATTAATGAAAGCCGTCTTCCCATGTTTGCAGGGGCACATGGGTTCATGTCAGACATGTCACATCATGAAGAGGCGTCACGGCAGTGAGAAGAGAAGGTAACTCACGTATCATTTGGAAGATTCTGGAATGTTCAATACCAGCGGTCTCCGAACAGAAAAGGTCCCAAAGGAAAGATTACTGGCCGAACGGACAGAGGTCAGGAACGGGGAAGTGTTACGCCGAACAACAGACTTATTAGCCGAACAAACCAGTGGATGCCGATGTTCGGACAACAGGCCATGCTCGGCGAGCTGCACCTGACCCCCTTACGTTCGGTGAAAGATAAATGATGTGTCACCGGTCTAACTCAGCCTTCAACGAACTGAGACAACTGAACGATGGACCCCCCCCCCCCCCCCTTTGGACCATGTGAACCCCTTCGGATATTTCATCCCACTACACATCTCGGGGACAAGTTTGCATGGGGAGCGAAACAAATGTCGTTATGACGCCTGAGTAGAAACAGGGGCCAAATTGCGCTTAAGTTGCTGAAAATGGGTTTGCTTGATGTGCAAAGTTTTAGAGTATTCACCAAAGTGTTCGGTTGAGATATAGAGCCAATATGTGGAAAACTAATAGAAAATGAGTTTTGTGGGGCTCAAAGTTTTAAAATAGTCATCAAAGGGCCTGGCAATCAGCATGAGCGTCTTGCTCGATGGTAAAAACTTGGGCCGACGACATGTTCATTAACATGCTGAAGTAGATAATCCAAACCAAACGTACTAAAAAGTAGCTGAAAGTGTGCTGTTTTGGAGCAAAGTTGTAAAGTGGCAACAAACAGTCTCAGAATCGACACGGCCACCCAGTTTAGTATCAACGAACTAGGGAGCTGTTTTTTACAATGCTTAAAATAGACGTTTAGAGCAAAACATGTAATAAAGAAGAAAGTTGACCATTTGGGAGGCAAAGTGTAAAATAGCTATCAAATTGCGTCGAAAGGGCAAGACAAGGTGGAGTGGAGATATTGCGCAAAAGCTAGGAAATTAAAATGGTTGGTTACCATATTTATGGAATAGCTACCAACCGGTCTTGGAGTTGACAAACTTGTAAAATAGTTGCTGAAGGCATAGTTGTAAAACAGAAACCAAACTGCCTGTGACCAGCTGAGTCACCTCATTCGAGGTTTAGACAAACTGTTGCATGCCGACACATTGTTACAATGCATAGGTTGATGTTGGAGCCAAGCTTGTGAAAGTGGAGAAGTATATTGTTTTGAGTTCGTAATCACAATGGGAATCAGGATAGCTGGCCCAATGGTTGTCTAGTTGCACTTAGCTTCATTAAATATACGAGCTGTTGTTTGGAAGAATAGAGAAAATGTGTAGAATATATTTCACCCTAACAAACACATATTTATATTATTCTGGAGAGTTAATGTACATTAGATTGGCGATGTGGGACAAACCCACTGATCCTACTAACATTTCCCCTCAAGCTGGAGAATAGATAGCACAAAATCACAGTTTGTTGCATAAAAACTCTAAACATGGTTTAGACAGTGATTTGGTAAGAACATCTGCTATCTGAGCTCCTGTGGACACAAATGGCGTAACCAACACACCACTGTCAATCTTCTCTCGAATAATGTGACAATCTACCTCAATATGTTTGGTTCTCTCATAAAATATCGGGCTCGTGGTAATATGTATCACTACCTGATTGTTATAATACATAAGAGTAGATAACTGAACCCGAAATTTCAGCTCCTCTAGAAAGGATCTCAACCAAACAACCTCACATGTAATATGAGCCATAGCACGGTACTTAGCTTCTGCACTAAACCTTGCAACAACAATTTGCTTCTTACTCTTCCAGGTAACTAGGTTGCCATCATCAAAAGTACAGTAACCAGATGTTGAACGTCTATCTGAAGGTGACCCTGCCCAATCTGCATCTGTAAATGCCTCAACACGAAAATGACCATTAGAATGATAAAATAAACTGCGTCCAGGATGTGCCTTAAGATACTTGACAATGCGAATACAAGCTTTCCAATGTGGAAGACGAGGAGTAGACATAAACTAACTCACCAAACTAACAGCAAATGAAATATCAGGACGTGTGTTTGGTAAGATAATTCAATTTACCAACCAAGCGACGATATTAGTCTGGATGAGGAAATGCCTCCCCTTGATCAATGCAAAGTTTGACATTAGGATCCATTGGAGTCTTCACAGGTTTAGGTCCCAATAAACCTATCTCTTCGAGAATAGCCAACACATATTTCCTCTGAGACAAACTGATCCTATCCTTGGACCTTGCTACCTCAATACCCAAGAAATATTGCAACTTACCCAACTCTTTAGTGTGGAACTGACTATGTAAACATTGTTTCAACTTATCAATCCCTTTCTGATCATCTCCAGTAATAATAATGTCATCTACATAGACAATGAGCAATACTTTCCCTCGAGCCGACATAGGGGAGAATACAATGTGGTTTGACTGACTTCGACGCATGCTAAATCTCATAACAGCATCACTAAACTTGCTAAAGCATGCTTGAGGAGATTGCTTAAGTCCATAGAGTGCTTTGCGAAGACGGCATACCTTATGATGCTTCCCGTGACCAACAAACCCAGGTGGTTGCTTCATGTAGACTTTCTCCTAGAGATTGCCATAGAGAAAGACATTTTTGACGTTGAGCTAGAACAATGGCCAACCAAGATTAACGGCAAGAGAAATAAGAATCCGCACAGAACCAAGCTTGGCAACTGGAGAAAACATTTTTGAATAATCAACACCATAAGTCTGGGTGTAACTTTTAGCAACCAGGCGAGCTTTGTGATGCTCAACAGTGCCATCAGGAAGATACTTGACAGTATAGACCCAACAACACCCGACAGTAGTTTGACCAATAAGAAGAGTAACCAACTCCCATGTGCCATTATTATGAAGAGCAGACATTTCATCCTCTTTGGCTTTCCGCCACTCAGACTGGGATAATGCCTCCTTAACAGTGTTAGGAACAAAAACGGAGGAGATAGTGAAAGCATGGAGAGATGGAGAGAAAAAATCATATGAGATAGCCCGAGAAAGAGGATGAGAAGTGCTAAAACAATTAGAAAAACCATATTTTACTGAAGGGTGGCAAGTCTCACGATCGGATATCGAGGAGCAGACGGATCTGACGACGGGGTGGGGGGGAAGATGGAGGTGTTGGCGAAGATGGTTCGGCAGGCTGTGATGGTTCTATAGGTGGAGGCTGGGTTGGTGCTAGTGTATTGGAACGCTGAACATAGACCTGCAAAAGGTTTGGTGGAATGGTGCCAGTTGGAACAGCCATAGGTAACGCAAACTCTAGCGTAAGGAGATCATGGGTAGTAACAGGAGCCAAGTAATATGGCAAGGACTCATTGAACGTGGCATCAGTACAGACAAAGTAATGATGTAAAGTATGAGAGTAACATCGACACCCTTTCTGGGTGTGTGAGTATCCTAGAAAAATACACCTAAAAGACTGAAAATCAAGTTTACTCTTATCATGGTCAGGGCATGGACATAGTAGGTGCACCCAAAAACTCGATGGGGTAATGAGTAGGGAGGCTGATCGGGAAACAATACTATATGAGGAACCTGACCATCTAGGACCGTAGAAAACATGCAGTTGACTAAGTAATAGGCAGAGAGGACAGCGTCACTCCAATATGACTTAAGAACCTACATTGAAATAATAAGGCACGCATAATCTTAGACAAGTGTCGAATCTTGCGCCAACAACTCTATTTTGTTGTGGAGTCCGAGAGCACGACGATTGGTGACTAATGCCATGATCATTGAAAATTGAGAAAGTGTACTATGAAAATATTCATGAGTATTATCTGAACAAAATATCTTAATGTAGGTATCAAATTGATTCTTAACCTCCATGGAAAGGGATTTAAAAACAGATTTCAATTCAAATCTCTCTTTCATTAAAGAAAGATATGTGATACGAGAAAAATCATCCACAAAAATATCATAATACTGAAAATCAGAAAACTGGACACATGAATAGGCCTCCAAATGTATGAATGAACTAACTGAAAAGGACGCGACGTATGACGCTCAACCCTAGGATAAAAAGTGACTAGACGGTGTTTACTAAACTCACAAACTTCACAAACCAATTTATTAATGAACGACACGAGGCATAAGACGCTTCAAACTCTGAAGAGAGGGATGACCAAGATGACAATGCTGTTGATATGGAGACTCTGATGTCTGAAGGGCAACAGATTGAGGAATAGTCAAGTAATATAGGCTACCTCGCTCAGTGCCCCCACCAATCTTCCTCCCCGCCTTGAGATCCTAAAAAACACAACTATGAGGAAGGAATGTAACGGAACAATTTAAAGATTTTGTAAGTCGGCTCACAGACATAAGATTAAACGGGAAATGAGAAACATGTAATACAGATGTCAAAGTAAAAGAGGAAGAGACAGGAACTGAATCCAATCCAGTAACAGCAGTGGTAGTACAGATGTCAAAGTAAGAGAGGAAGATACAGGAATTGAATCCAATCCAGTAACAGCAGTGGTAGATCCATCAGCTAAGGTAACATGAGATGATCTACCAACTGGCTGTCGATCACAAAGGAAAGTAGGTGTACCAGTCATATGATCTGTAGCTCTTAAGTCAATAACCCATGGAGAGAAAGAATAGGAGGCAACACAAGCAATAGATGGACCGGTCTGAACGAGCGTAGCAGTGGAAGATCATGTCACAGTCTGAAATGACAATAAGCTCTGGTACTCATCAGCTGAAATAACCATATTATTGGCAGAAGATTGAGTAAACTAGCCAGTATCCTCAGAGATAACGACCTGATGAGCCTGAGGAAAACCATACAACTCATAACATTTGTCCATTTAATGATTGGTCCTCTCACAATAAGTACACAACCGAGCGCCACGGACACGACCGTGGCCTCCCCCCTGCCATGCGGCTGCAATGACTAAATGTACGATCTCCACGACCACCAATAATAGTATTTGTACGGCCACCAAAACCACGGCCACTCACCCCAAAATCTTAGCCACGACCTCTAAACCCAGAATCACGACCGAGACCACGACCATGGCTGACTGAGAACACAGAGCTATCAGAAACAGCAGAAATTCCTCGCTGAGAGGAGGTAAGTCGTAAGTCTCCAAAATTTGATTACCCATAGGACGAAAGGTCGATGATGCATCAAATAAAAAATGAGTAACCCTCATACGGTCACGTTGGTGCCGCATAACTTGAATATCAGCAGTAAGAGGCTTACAGATTGCAAATGCACCAGAACTTAGCATAATGATCCTCAAAAGAATCATCACCCTCAGATATATTAAAGAAAGACTGATGAAGGTCATATGTGAGACTAGGGTTGTCCACAGGCCTGACCCGACCGACCATCAGACTCGGCCCGACCGAAAAATGAAGGCAATGGATGGATCTTATCAACCCGATCGGTCGGATTCGGGTCCATTTTCTCGGATTTTCTAGTTGGCCAGTCGAGTGTCGGATGCACCAGATTACTTCTCGGGTGACCTGATCCGACCGATGGATTTAGTATAAAACTGAAAAAAAAACCCCTAATCCCCATTTCAGCCATTCCCCACTTCTCAGCTCCAAGTCACAACCCACACCACTCGTCACCAGACGAATGGCGTTCTCTTCCACTCTTCCTCCATTTCCCACAGTCCAGTTCTCCTTCTCCTCCCAAACGCCCACCACCACACATTCTGCTACCTTCCCCCCAGCGTCTCCACCTCATCCTCAACGACATCGAGAAGGAGAAGAACAAAGGTTTGTACTTTGTAGGCCGAAGGTTTTTAGAAGGAGAAATAGAACTAAGGTTTGTAGTCGTTCCTCGTCCTCTGGGCCGCTGTAATTTTTGAATCAAAAATTTGATTTTCAGAATTTTTTTAGATCTGTGATTGTTAAGTGATTTTGTAATATTTTGTTGAGAATCGTGATTATGATCTGGTCTCAGTGGTTTATGATTGTAAAGTTTTCATTTTTTTTTTGCTTGCTGGTTGAAGAATGGAATTGTTGTTCGGGTGGATTTGGTTGAAGAATGGGACTGGAATCACACTCTGGAAATGTTTCGGCATTTGGCCCAACCCGCTAACCCGATCGAACCCGACCAAATCCATCCGACAAGAATTCGGTCGAAGCCCGACTACAAGTTCAGTTGGTTTCAGGTGAGTGTTTCAATAATCCGACAAAAGTCGGGTCAGGTTCAACCCAACCAAATCCGACCGTTGGACAGCCCTATGTGCGACAGAGATTGTATACACCTGAATATAATTATTTTGCCTCGGTCCACACCTTTTTAGCGGTATCACAGAACATCAGCATACTGGCAACATGTTTTGTCATACTATTCCATAACTCTAAACGAACACGAGCATCAACTGCTTTCCATGCCCTATATGTTGGTCCATCAGTAGCAGGAGGCTCATCGGTCAAATAGGAGTCCTTAGACTGACCCATATAATACACCTCAACAGCTTTAGCCCAAAGAACATAATTGTCCCCATTCAATGGGGTGGAGGTAATAGGGTGCCTCTCGCGAGACCAATAACCACTAGATGAGCTACCAACAAGAGTAGAATCAGAGCTAGAAACAGTATCAGAATCAGAATCCTTCTTTTGCTCTGACATTTTACCAGTCAATGGAGAGGCACCAACCAATAAGAATCAACAAGATCAACTAACAAGAGCAACAACTATCAAAAAGTTACCATTAACAAAAGCAAGAACAACTACAACTGACCATAGCCATGAATACCCAACAGATTGTACATCAATATTTGAGTAGAAGACAGAGAAACTACGGGCAGAATGGCTCGCAAAACACCAAAGTCACGAGAGATCCAAAAAATACTAGTAACAGAACACAAGAGGACGAAATACCAGCAAAATCACATGAATCTGCAACTAGGAGGCTTGCCGTAGTAAGGCAAGGGTCGCCGATGATTGGGCTATGGGTGGCGACAGGTCTGAGGCTGTTTTTAGGTGTGTCGGCAAAGATGAGGTTTTGGGGGCTAGGGTTTCAGCGCAATAGTGATGGCCCGCTAGTGTGATTTGGGGGCTGACGAGGTGTTAGGATCTAATGTGGTGGTGGGTGATAGATGGGTACAATAGATTTATGACGGGTTACGCTCTGATACCATATTGTTTGGAAGAATAGAGAAAGTGTGTAGAGTATAGTTCACCTAACACATACATATATTTATATTACTTTGGAGAGTTACATGTACATTAAATTGGTGATGTGGGACAAACCTACTTATTCTACTAACACTTCCAACACGGGCTGACAAAAATAAAAAAATATTGTGATGGATATTGATAGGTTTTTATCCTGATTCACAGATAAACGGTGGACTCGTGCAATGATGGATTTTTAGTTAAAAGAATGTTTTCGATAACTTAATGGCTTTATCGATCGGATGGATGCATGTGTTTGGATACAGTTATTTAGGTGTTATGTATGATCGTTTCATATTCAGATTGCTTTGATTTTACGGATGAATATACTCTTTGTTTGGACCAATGGATATCACAGATTGAATCGACAAGTTCCAGGCCACAGGCTACTAGAGCCGGCTCCGGGGTAAGCCCCGCAAGCCCTCGGGCTTGGACAACCCCCGGGCTAGGGCATCCCCAAAAAAAAATTTAGGTTTGATATAAATTTAAATAAGCTTCCATGTTTACGCTAGGCATCCGCTTGGTGTTGTGGGCAACGCTTATGTGAAAGTTCTCGGCGTACCAGGTTCGAATCATGGCGCCCCAATCGTTCCTGCCCGCCTTCCTTTTATTTGCCCATTTTTTGTTCTAGCTCTTTACGTTTTCCTTCCAATCCATAATTTATTTTTCTATTTTTGTTCTACTTCTTTTCGTTGAGTGCGATTTTGTTCACTCTTCTTAAAAGATGGTAAACATTGCCACCCCTCTTATTAGTTGAAATGATGTAAGTCCCACCCGTGCAATACTTCTTTTTATCGAGTGCAATTTTGTTCACCCTCATTAAAAGAGGGTGAATATTACCTTATCTCTTATTGGTTGAAATAATGTAGGTCTCACCTGTGCAATACACTTTTTGGTAAGAATGGCATCACTTTATGGTGAGATCCACATTATTTTAACCAATAAGAACGAGGATAATATTCACGCTCTTAAGTAGATGGTGAACAAAACTCAACATCTTTTTGTTTTCCTCCCAATCCACAATATTACGAAAAACAAAATCCTAAATTATTTTGTTGGAAATTTTCGATTTCATAAACACAATATTAGTGGAGACATTTGATTAAAAAAAAGTCATAGTTAAAATAAAATTAAGCGAGCTAACACAATTTTTGCTTTTACCTTCGAACTACCATTTCGCAAGAGAGATTAAAAAGGTTGGCTATGATCTCAATTGAAAATGAAGCGTCATTCCATTTAGAGCATTTTAAGACAGGTCATTCTTGCACATATTATCAACTAAAAAGCACAAAAGGCCAACTAACCAAAACTTAGTGGAACGGACCCCGAGTTCGTGAATAAGTAAAATACGATGACTCAATCGACAAATTTGTTTTAAAAATTGCAAAGGGAAGTTGTGTTTTTTTGAATTGGATCGTGCTAATTATAAAGCACTATAACTGGGTTACATTTTTTATGTTGATTTTTTTGATATTATTCAAGCTAAAGGAACATGTAACTTTGATTTTTTTGGTACTTGTATGTTTTTTTTTTTTAAAATTTTGTACAGTATGACTTAATAGTAAGTGGGCAACAAAGCATGAGGTTGGACCTGGGCAACCCAAATGTCAGGGCCGACACTGCAGGCTACCGACCCTTTTAACTGCTCTTTATGATGTACTGCTGCAAATTCTCCATTATTCGCATCTTATGTTCTCTTTTAATAAAGCAAAATGTGGGTTCGGTTTTTTTTTTTTCTCTGCAGCGAAACATAAGGGGGTCGAAGAGAGGACGGTTAATTCGTCAAAAGAATTTACTGTTGGGGAACATACTCGATAGGTATCTAGCTACATGTTCAATTTGTGTTTGGGGACACGATTCTACATGTGAGCACTGACTTTCCAAGTTGAAGATTGGTTTGAAGATGGTAGTTCCCATTTGAATGCCCTTGCTTTTGGTTCCTTTATTTTAGGTTGAATCGTTGTGGTATGTGATTTACGTTGTTTGCCGTCGCGTTTTATCAAAGATCAATCTACCCTATGTACCTTACAATATTTTTAAGATCGATATCAAGATCAATCTATCGTATGTTTGCTAGATTACGTTTACCATCTACAATTACGATGATGACTATAGTTAAGAGAGATGAAGATCTTGCATTGAGATATTGTTAAACTAGAAAGTTTTGCAGGCAAGAAGCATGGGAATTTTGGATTACATTGGAAAATACAAGGTCCACTTAAGAGAATTAAACTGTGGTAACTGGTAAGGCTTTAATTTTATTTTATTTTTGATAACTCAAGTGTTTGGGTCAGCTTACCTGCATCTCGACTAATCTTAATTCTTATTGATCAATTCCACCACCCACTTTCGGTGGGATTCAATCAGATATGACTTTATATATTCAAAAGATATTTTATATTTTTGTTTTGCCCTTTTTGTTTCAAAACATAGTCACATATATTTTTGTTTCAATTAGATTATAATGAGTGATTGATTATGACCACTAATTTTTCCGAAAATATTATTTTCACCTATATTTTTTATTTTCATCAATTTTCCTTCTGCTTCTTTCTGTTTTGCCCCTTTTGAAAATTAACTTCATCGTTCCATCAAATAGAAAAACTTCATCTATAACTGGGACTTTCCTTTGTTCCCTTACCAAGACAAAGGATCCCTAAAGTGCACTAATGCCCTACAGGCATAGAGTCATTCAACTAGTTGAATATTACAATTGCAAAATCAAGTCAATCAAATATTGGTAAAACCACATGATCAAAATAAATTTATATTTCAAATTTGATTTTTGGAATTATGCTAATCATTCATTTTTTCATACCAAAGGTTGACCGACCAAGGGGCTAATTAACTTCATCCCACTATCAAATAGAAAAACTTCATCTAAAACTTTCCCTTATTCCCTTTACCAAGACGTAGGATCCAGTGCACTAATGCACTCATATGAGTCATTCAACTTGTAGTGCTTGTTGAATATTACAATTAATTACAACAAAAATCAAGTTAATCAAATATCAGTAAAACGACATGATCAAGATAGATTTATATTTCACATTTGATTTTTGGAATTTTGCTAATCATTCATTTTTTGAATGATTAGCAAAAAATCAAAATATCATTCATTTTTTGAATCATTTTTTCATACCAAAGGTTGACCGACCATGGGGTTAGTTATATTGGATCAATTTGATTTTTGTCCTAAATGATCTACTCAACAAATTCTACGTATACTGAACGTATCAGATCACAATGGTGAGATCTTGGTAAAAACACATTGAGGCACACTACGATTGCTCCATAGAGTCGCACTCAATCTTGTTAAAATAAGATCATACAAACGTAAACAATAACGGTAAATAACACATGCTCTCTTCAATTCACAAGAAGAATCACAAAGCTTTTAAAATCAAGAGTTCGAAGCTCAAGTTTCACAACTGTAATACTCTACTATATATATATGTAACACACAAATCTAGAATCAAATCGCACACAAGAGGAGGGTTCCACAGGAGTTCACTTAACATGTTGTAGGACTCACCACCAGTAAGTGGTCTGTGTTTTCAGATTTTTGCAACGAAAGTGCTGTAATACAATTCTCCAAACCAGCAAGATAGTTATTAAGAAAGTAATAAACACACATGAGGTCACACGAGATTAAGGATATATGGATGGCTCGATGATCGATCATTAGGATTATTCATTGGTTCATTCGTTTGCTGAATTCTGCATGCAGCTAGCATCGATCAAGGGAGAGCAGAGTAGTTGGTCGGGGAGTACTTGAGGTGATTTCGAAGGTTGAGGATGGAAATGACGTTGATGATCATCAGGAGGAAGAGGCCGACGAAGCAGGCGATAAAGGCGCCAGCGCCATGGTCGCAGAAGGACTCGAACTTGTCACAGATTTTGTTCCACCTCGCATGGGAGTTACCTTTCCTGCCTAGCTCACCCATGAATACTGCTGCACCTGCCCCAGCTGACACTAGGGCCACTATATTCTGATATACAAGAGGTAAAACAAAGAGCTGTTATTTGAGGAAGTTATAGAAATTTCGTTTATAATTTTTTTTTTAACTTTTACAAAAAAAAAAAAAAAAATCAAATAACCATTTGTTTTTATCCAAAAATATCAAATATAATTTATCAGATTCAATCTGTGGAAGTACGAGAAAGTTTTTTTTTTGGTAAATACTAGTAATAAGTTTGCAATATGGAAAAATCGGCCTAACATTGATAAGTTCCTCTGTGGTTATGAAATATAAAGACTGCCCAGAAAATGTGAAATTATTCGGTAATCCGTGAGCACCGCCACGTGATGCTTTGGACCACTCGAACAGTCATACATTCTCGTGGGATTCACGACTAAGCATATGGATTCTACATAAATGTGCATGTTGTTCTAGAGTGGTCCGGATCCGGAGCACCACGTGGCGGTGCTCCTGGATTATTGAATAATTACACGAACGACCGGAAAAGTGTTCATTGATTACCATGTCTAAAATGGGGATCAACAGAAGACGTAGTCCCTTGAAATCAAACTTGTTTCCAAAATACCCCACAGCCAGCATCAACAGGTTATGAAAGCTGGCAATGGTATTGGCAATAACGAAGAACCTGCACGCATATACAACTAATTAAGAATACATAAACTTGCTTACTGTCGTAATATCTTCTGAAATTAACTAAGCCATATGGTTGCCTCACAAAAAAAAAAAAAAAAAAACCTAAGCCATAAAGTTATGAAAACCGACCACTAAGGCTCGTTATGAGAAAACAAAAAGAGAGGAAAAACCAAAGCAAGCAAGTGTATCTAGGGCCGGCTCAAGACAATTGGAGGCCTAAAGCATCAATAAAAAATGGCCCTTGTATTTTAGTTGTTTCACATGTTTATGCTCTTCAAAGTATAAATTTAGATTTTTTGAAGTGATTTCGTTTCACTGACCCATCATACATTCTAACTCTTTGGGTTGGGTCGCACATGACACAAATGATTTTGAACAATTTTTTTTTTAATCGGGTGAAAAAGAAAATGAGGAGATTTTTAAAATTCATAAAGTCATTAATTAAAAGAGGAAAACATGATACAAAGACATTTAACCAAGGAGTCGATTTTTTTTGAATTCTCTAATACGTGTGCATGCGAAACTTACAAAAATTCAATTAACAGGTGAAATATGAATTGGGAGTAGAGTAGTAATACTATATATGTTAATAATGTTACATGACATGTATATGTTGATTAAAGGAATTAAGGAAGGGTTAACTAGCAGGCTTACACAAATGCTGGAGTGTGTTGGAACTTGGCAGTGAGAGTGGCACTTATAGGGGTGCTTCCAATTACGGCTACCACTATTGTTTTAGTCTCTCTGTTAATTCCCATCACAATGGTCGCTGCAAGCGTCGCCAAAAATGCTACCACCCTCAGCAATGGCACCACCCAAACGCCCTTTGGTAATTTCTTTACTACTGCCGCTGCCCCCACTTGGTTGGAACCAACATCTGGCTTTTCACCTCCTTCTGAAGCCATGAGAGAGACAGATAGAGAGAGAGGAGGAGGAGGAGGAGAAGGAGAAGAGGAACAAGAAGAAGAAGAAGAAGAAGATGATGATGATGATGAAGAAGAAGAAGAAGAAGAAGGATTCTTTAATTGACAATATAATGTGTGAATGGAAGACTGCCCCTTTTATAGAGAAAGAAAGTGTGTTGAGAGAGAGAGAGAGAGGATTACCTACATGTTTGAAGTCTAATAATAAGATAAAGGGTATTGTGTGTTGCATTAATTTCTTGGTGAAGTCAGATCTAACCACTTGATTTCCAGGTGACAGTTTTTTGGTTGTCACGAAAATAAAATGTAGTCAGTCACCCGCAAGTCTCAACGGAAGAGTGTAAACCACGTTATTTGTTTTATTTTTGTAGTACTCATGTATTAATTATATGGGAGTAGTTAAGTGTTGGAGAGAAAAATTTTCTTAACGAGTCAATGACTTGTTGTTCCTAGATATCTTCGACATGTAAATTGAAAGGGAGTTTAGGACCGAAAATTATTTGGTTGTTTTGTCGTCACGCAGGATCGGCTCTAAATTTTTTCGAGACCCGACGCAAACTTTTTCAGATAAGACCCTTTAGAAATCTTCTTTAGTTTTCTTTACACCTTGGGATTGTTTGCCGATTCGAATTCAGGGTGGAGGTAGGGCTTGGATTCTTGGAGACGGCGTAAAAAAGGAAAACTGAGGGCTCGGGTTTGTATTCTTTATAAAGAGGTTAGGACAAATATATTATTCTTATTATAAAATCTAACCCACAAACTTAAAGTTTACCATCTTTTACCATTATTTTTTGGGCCTTCTGTATTAGGCTCCATTTGTTCGGGCGTAAAATGTTTTACCTATTTTTCGGTATTTAGATGTGTAAAAAATGAGAGAAACATCATACATGTAAAATATTTTCCATTATTTGGATAAAAATGACTTACCCTCAAATCTTCCGTAAGTTATTTTTCAAAATGAACCCACTGTCTCTACTGTAATTCTCACTGCTCAGCTCAGTTTCCTTAATCGTCAGTCTTGACTCATGTTTAATTCCAATATTCTCATATCTCTCCACTGTTTAAGCCCCCTGTAGACATCCCAATCTGGGCTTCCAGATTAATTTACTTAAGGTATTTGATTCCCCAATGATGAAATGGATCAAGAACACCTCGGGAATGTCGAGTGTTTGAGCTTTGAGTGTTTGAAAAATCCTTGAACCTAACCTAACCTAAGCCACTTCCAAAAGCCAAAAATCCTACTGACCCGCGCCAGGGCGCATCCTCGCGCGACAGTTTGGAATCATCGCGCGACGGTTCTAAAGCTGTCCCCATCACCTTTTTTAGCTGGGCAGCTTAATCACCAAGTAACCAAATCCAGACCTTGTGGACTGGCTGGGCTTCTCTCATTGCAGCCTTTCCAAAAGAGGCAAGTTGGCCACCAAGCCAAGTTAACCTTTACTTGGTTGGTTCTTTCTCTTCCATACACCATTTCCACCACTCCTCCTATATATACCCCCCATGGTGCTTCATTATCAAGGGTTCCAAAAAAAGGGGTTAACAATTTGATGGTTCAAAAGAAGAGAAGAAGAAAGAAAGCTACCAAAGTTCAAGTGCAAAAAGGGCTATACAACTTTGAATACCCTTGATACTCCCTCACTCAAACCACTTTCATACACTCATTTTACAAGCTCTATCACCTTATTCAATCTTAATTCAATTCAAAGCTCAAACACCTTTCAAACGTAAAAGCACCAAAGGTATAGCTTACCTTTGTTCTGCTCTGCTCGATCCTCGAGGTGGCGGCCAAGCCTGATAATCAAATACCAGTCTTGGCCCTAAAGTCAGCAAAGTTACAAGAAGTAGTGGAGCAAGAACCCTCGCGCGACGGTTTCTAACGCTCGCGCGACATTTTGTGTCAGTGTGATGATGAACCTCGTGGGGAAGGGTATCTTGTTCTTTGTGTTTCATAAATAGTTCTTACTATTTTGAAGCATGTTTTAGGTGTAGATCACTGTGCTGCATGCTAAACAACCAGTTTACTATTTTCCTTAGCTTAAACTGCTGGCTGTATTTCAATCTGTTAGTTTGGAGCACCCCTGGGATCATTCTGGACCTATCCCAGAACCCAGGATGAGTAAAGCCAAACACTGGAAGGTGATCTGAACCCTCGCGCGTCATACTGGAACCATCGCGCGATGGTCAAATGGAGCGTTGACCATTGCGCCAGGGCGCAACCGTCTTGCGCCAGGGCGCAAACCCTCGCGGTCCACTGAGAACCCTCGCGCGACAGTTTGAAACCCTCGCGCAACGGTTCGTCCCCGACCAGTAGCTTGCCATGCATGGTTAACTTGGTTTTAGGCTGTTATTTTGTCCCATCACTGTTTATGGGGTGTTTTGTTTAATTGTTGGGCTTTTCAGCCTTTAAACTGTATATTTAAACTACTATAAACTGCTTGGTTTGTCCTGGGTGTGCACTGGTCCTTCCAGAGCCCAGAAGGTTTGAGAATAAGAGCTGTGGGCTCAACCTGTAAAATCCCACAGCAGTCTGTTCTCATCCTATACTAACTGCTCATCCATGCCATCTATCACATCTTGCAAATTGTTACAGTTTTAATCCCCGATTATCTGTTCCCCCGCCCTAATTGGCTAAAAATTGATTAATAAGAAGAAGAATCACAACATTTTCAAAATGCCTAAGTAAAGATCGATCTCCGGATTGGGCTAGAGGAGTGCCTTAAAACCCTTTCCCTCTCGTAACCTGGCTTCCGAACCCAGATATGGTTATGACGGACTGGTTCCTTCACATTTTCAAATCAAACAGCGCGGCAGGTGCTTCGAAATACGGTTCCTTGGGTGTCGGACCTTCAAACCCAGGTGGCGACTCTGTATTTTTGCGAGCGCCTGCTTCTCCGCTCGCGCTCCCTTAATTATGGGCCATCGCTTTGGAATCCGGAAATTTCAGGGCATGCTGCCCACAGTGGCGACTCTGCTGGGGATAATCGAACCAATATTAATCCATACTTAGAGTTTAAAACGTTTGTGAACAATACCTAAAAAGTCTGTCAAAACGGTGAGTTTCGCACTGTCGAAGGTTGGAATGGTGATTTAACAGGACCTCGTGTCCGGTCAATCTGATCTGGGACTTTTTCAATTGTTCACTTGTGTAGTTTCCTCTAAAGATGGACTAAATAAAGTGAGCCAAATTTGAAAAGACATTTTGTGATTTTGTGATCCTTTTTTCTTCTTAATCGATTTCTAGCATTTCATTTGCATCGATGTGGGATAAGCCTCGTTGGATCCTTTTGGCAATCCAGCACGGTTTACTGGAGCTCGGGGACCCCGAATGACTAATAGCCTTCGACGATGATGGGTCATGCTACCGTTTGACTGTTGCTCTGCGAATCGCGGGCAACGGGAGGTATATCTGTGGCCCTAGTCCGAGGAACCCGTTACGAACCAAAACCGGCTTTTGCATATACAAAGCTCTAGAACTCTCCAAATTAAGACAGGTACCTACAGGGTAAGATCTATTTGAATCTAACCCCCGTAACTGTTTATGGGTTACTGCTTTCCCTATCGCATGCACTGTACATACATTATTTTGCATAGGAGCATGCTTTAGGCAGTTCTTTCTTTCGAGTTTGTCTTACGTTGTTTGAGACGTTGTTGGACCCGATGAGGAGTCGTTCATTCTGTTGAATGTTCGTTGTCATTTCAAAGTCCTTAGTTCGATGAGACTTTGAGAAATCAAAATTTGCTAAATTCTCAGCTCATGCCTAATTGAGGATTCAACCGACAATTAGGAACAACAAAGTATTGATGCTGTGTCACTGGCGCCACCCAGGTTGAAGTGCGTTGTCACTATACACCACGTTGTTCAAGGTTAAGGTGCCATGTCATCAATGCCAAGTTGTTTCTAATTCAAAGTTGAATCTTCAAAAGGGACTAGACGAAGATTTAGTCTATTTTGACATCTTTTAGGATCTGACGATCTACTCAAGGACACATCGGCGAAAAGAATTCTGAGGATTCCGGCAACGTCTGAAATTCGTGAGGCAAACTCATCTCTGGAACTGTACACACATACATGTTGTTTTGCGTAGGAGCATGTTTAGGGCGGTTTCTAGGTTGTCTCTCGCTTTCGAGTTTGTCTTATGCTAATTTAGAAGCTGCTAGATCCGATGAAGAGTCGTGCATCTCGATGGTGCATGTTGTTAATTTTTCAAGTCCCTAGATCAGCGAGACTTTGGGAAATCAAACCTTATTAAATCCTTGGCTCATGCCCGGTTGAAGATTCAACTAAAAATAAGGAACCACAAAGTGTTGATGTCGTGATATTGATGTCATTTTGGTTATCGTGCTAAGCATGTACACCGCCCGGCTAACGCGCGTTGTCGCTGAAGCCACCCCGGTAAAGGTGTCACGCCATCAATACCGAGTTGTTCTAAGTTCAAAGTCGAATCTTCAAAAGGGACTAGTCGAAGACTTAGTCTGTTTTGACATCTCTTAGGATCAGCTTGATCTATTCAAAGGATACACCCTCGAAAAGAAATCTGAGGATTTTGGCAGCATCTAAACATCATGAGACAGACTCATCTCTAGTTCTAGAGTCTAGGGTTGACACCGATAGCGATGTGTGCATTGCATTCCAATTGCTGCAGGAACACCACTGAGCTTTCACTTACTTTACTGTCTAGTTCAAAGCCTTTGCACCGAGTAAGAGAGTACTGAAAAGAAGAGCCAAACCTACTTGGGAGGGTCTGTTGGGGCTGTTACACCTTCGCTTCCAAGATCATATCACCTTCCTCATTCATCAATCTAGAATGGCAGCACAAATGGAGCTGGCTGAGCTCAAGAAAGCTGTAGAGGAATTAGGTCACAAGATGGACAAACAAATGATTATGGTCCAGGGACTCGTTGGCCTCTTTACCTCCACAACCTAGCAGTCAGATATGGGGCTAGTCAAAGAACCTTCTCAAGCTTACCACCCTCCAACGGTCGGAGTCAAGCTGTGCTCAGGAAACATGTTCAAAGACCTGGCTAAATTTCACGAGGCCAGGACCTACCCAAAGAAGGACATGCTTAGTGATGATTTCAACCCCGAAGGTGAAAGAATGCATCCTGTTGATGAGGACATGTGTTGCAACTGCAAAGCAAACAAGGGTCCTACTTTGAATTCTCAATCCGGTCACCGGAACCCACCGAGGGTTTTCACATGCTTCGCTGCACCTTTGGCCTCGGTCTATGAGAGGCTCCTCGATGCTGGTTCCATCAAGCCCCTCAATCCAACTTCATTACCCAAGAATCCTTCTGCCAACTTCAAGTATAACCTCTATTGCACCTACCATCAAATGCCTGGCCATTCTACCAATGCTTGTTTCTGGCTTCGACATGCCGTTCAAGATCTCATCGATTATGGCATCATCATAACCCCGCCTCCATCAACAACCGATGTCAATCAGGTTCAAAACACTCAAAGCTTCCGAGCTCGAACCCAACCCCGGAGTTTCTCTGCCTTTGAGGCATCTTTATCCACGGTGATGGAGAAAATCGTCAAGTCTGGGCATCTCAAACCTTTGACCCCAACTTCCCCACCCAAAGTCTTACCAACCAACTACCATGCCAACCATTTTTGTGCCTTCCATCAAATGCCTGGCCATCTCACGGATGAGTGCCTGCGTCTCCGACACGAGATACAAGATCTAATTGACAATGGTACATTTCAAGTTCCACCAAAGCCCAACATCATTTCCAACCCCTTGCCTCAACACGGGTCTGACCCTCTGGTTGGTCAGATAACTATCAACTCTACTCAAATCAACCCGAACTCCAAGCCGGCTACATCCATCCCGTCCGAGCCTGAGGACAGCCTGCTGGCCGCTGTTTGTGCAAATGAGGTTTTTACTGCTGACATCTGGGTTAACAGTGATGAGGGGCTTACAAATGAGAAGACTGACTGGCTGAGGTCCACTGATCAAAGGAGCATCGAGTAGGTTTGGTTGAAGAAGCTGAAGAAGCCGAAGTGCTGTTGCTTGGGCCTGACATCCTCTGTATTCTTCCTCTTTTGTGGAAGCTATGGGTAGCTTTTTAAATATTGCGTTTTGAAAACCGCGTCTAGTTTGCATTGGCGATATGTCTGAGTCTGACACAGAGTCTTTTGCATTTGTCTAAAGTCTAGCTCTGAGTCGAAGGTTGTGCCTCTTGGCCCTCCACGTCGTAGCTTTTGTTTCAAATTTCGAGTCTGCTGTACTTGGCAAACCCCGTGGGTTTTATGATATGCATTATTTTGCTTCTAAAGTACTTCGCTAGCTTTTGAATAAACTGTGTCGACCCTGACGACGAAGGGATAGATTTCAATAGGATCATCCCCAAGGAAATGTGTTCCCTTGCTGAAAGGGAAGATAAAAGGCATGCTCAGCCTATTAAAAGAAGAAGTAATTTTCAATAAACTTGAAAGACAAGGATAACCTCCCAATGGTTCCATTGGTTCAAAGCTATTCCCAGAGGAGCATTGCGCCCGGTCAAATAGGCTCAAGAATTCATCGACGTCTTGGCGTGGTCTCACAAAAGACGCACCTGGCGTTGATCCTGAGAAAAAGAAGTATCAAATCCTCCTGCTACCGGGTGCCAAGCCAGAAAGTAGAAGCTCGGAAGGCTTTGGGCCTCTCATTATGTTTAAAAACAGCAACAGTGACGTTCCGTCAAGTACAAATGAGAAAGTATAAACATGGCCCGGAGCGAGACATTTCCAACCGAAGTGCGCTGGACCTTGCATTATCAAAGTCATTCTATTTGGGGCTGTGGTCAAAGATCGTCGACCTCGACGGCAACAAATTCAATACCATGGTCAACCTGGATCAATTCAAAAGCAACTTTTCCCTGGGAGAAGTTCGTTGGGCTGAAAACCCCAAGGGTGGGCAGTTCCAAGCAAAAGTTAGAGCAGCCTGCTAGCCCGAAAACCTATGAAGGGGGTCTAGGCAAAAGTAATAGGCAATATTTGAAAGCTCGCTAGACCGAAGACCCGACTGGGCGGTACTAGGCAAAAGTTAGAGCGCAAAAGGAGAGGTAAACACACGAGTGAACCTTAGCCTGAACTACGTTTTGACCTGATTCCCTAGCTTGGGATACGTAGGCAGTCTCTCTTCGAGACTCGGTCACACTCTATCAAAGTGGATCCATGGTTGACGTTTTGGTACACATCAAAGGTCTGAGAGAATCAAAGATCAAGCTGAATTGGAGGAACCAGAAGGGGGAAAACCTTTGTCTTTCAATTTTATTGCAAACTGCTATTTCTATTACAGGCTGAGCATAAGTCTTAAAATATTTGAAGCATAAAAAACAGAACGAAATGCTAGAAGCCTAATGGCTCACAGTTTATTCTAAGTTCAGCGAGGTCTGATATGAGCAGCTGCAGTCTCGCGTGCTAGCTTATAGTCATGCGCATTTGTTCAAAGTGATTCGCGTTGGTCTCAGTCCTGTGCGTGCTTTTTCAATTCCAGCGGTAGCATGCTACTGCCCTCGAATGACGTTCCAGGGGCTTTCGCCAAGTCTTGTCATACCATGCAAGTCGTATGGACTTAATGTGACTGTACGGGGGTGTCGGTTTCAGTCCGGGCCTATATGAGTCATCTTTTGCGTCTTATGTCTATCTTTGCGGCATTTTTCTAGTTTTTCAATCAATTGTCATGTTAAGATGCTTTCCTCAATTTTGTTTGTACAGGTCTTTGTACCTTTTTCACTTTCGCAAGTGTCAGTTTCACCTGTTCAGGAATGTTGTGAATTTTGGCACATTAATGCCCAAAATTTCATTGTATTCTGTGTGTCTAAGGGTTCGTATTGTACCCTGGGGCTCTTTCTCCCTTTTTAATTGAGTTAGGCGAGTCTGTAAATATGCGCACGCGTCTGTGTGTTGATTCAAGGCACTTGTCAATGCAAATTAGATATTAGCAGCTAGAAAGTGCAATTTTTACATGTGCTACCCTAGCTCCTGTAATCCATAAGCTATGGAATCTCATGAACAGCAAGGGCTCGTCAGCCCAAGACCAAGCAAAGCATCTCTGGGGCTCATCTGCCCAAGCATCGAAGAAAGGGGGCAGCAGGCCCAATCTCATTGCTAAACATCAACTGAGGCACGCCAGCCTGCTCGGTGTCTCTCTATCTGGGTGTGCATCTCAGAAGTAACTGACAGTACAGTAATAAGGCTCAATGGTAGTCCTTAGGCATCGTTGTCCTCGTAGGAGCCACCCTTAGCTTGCATCTGCACTTTCAAATTGTGCATTTATTTACACATCATTGCATATTGTATATCAAATGTTGAAAGCAGGAAAATTCTATCAAGCGTCAAAGCACGCCTATCCAGTATCGAAGGCAGCAAGTAATCAGGATGTTGGGGATCATGCCTGTTGCCTTGTCACTTTTGGAACTGCAACCGGAACCATTTCTTTGGGATAGCACAGCTATGAGAGAGGTGTCACACGCTGCTTTCCGTATCTCGTTTTCCATGGCAACTGTCAAGCCTGCGACCTGTACTAGCATGCGCAGGTAAATTCGGGCCTAAGGCCCAATCAGCAGTTATCACCAATTTCTCACCAACTGCAGTCCGCCTTGCCTCTATCCATGCTATTTTCAAGGATAACCACTGCTTGTGCTACTTGGATCAACACAACGACAGCTGGTCCTGTCCAAATTCTCAACGGCTCGTTCATCCTGAAGTATGATCCGCCCGTTCCCATCAACGACAGCCGGTCCTGTCCGATCCACGACGGCATGTTCATTCTGAAGATTGATCCGCCAGTCCTATCTATCAATCCAAACGACGATCAGCCATATCGTCTGCCATACCATCAACGACGGTCAGGCATATTGTCCGTCTCAATCAGCGACAGCCGGTCCTGTCCAAATTCTCAATGGTTCGATCATTTATACTGATGATCCGTCCACCCTGACCACAACGGTTCGATCATTTATACTGATGATCCTCCCATTCGATCTTCAACGGTTCGATCATTTATAATGATGATCATTCCCATTCTGTCTGCAACGGCTCGATCATTTATACTAATGATCCTCCCATTCTAGACTACAACTGCTTGATCATTCCGCACATTGATCTCCCGTCCGCCTTCACGACAGCCTATCCTATCAAAATCACCTAACGGGTTGATCATTCAGCACATTGATCTCTCCGTCCGCCTTCACAACAGCTAGTCCTATCAAATTCATCAACGTCGGTCAGCCATATCGTCCATTCCGTCCACGATGATCAGCCATGTCATCGCCGATGATCAACCATGTCGTCTATTTCGATCAATCCACGATGATCAGCCATGTCATCGTCGACGATCAGCCACGTCGTCTCTTTCAATCAATCCACGATGATCAGCCATGTCATTGCCGACGATCAGCCATGTCGTCTCTTTCACTCCACGATGACCAGCTATGTCATCACTGACGATCAGCCATGTCGTCTATTTCAATCAATCCATCAACGACGATCAGCCATATCGTCCGATTAATCCTCAATAGTGATTAATCCATCAACGACGATCAGCCATATCGTCCGATTAATCCTCAACGATGATTAATCCTTCAACGACGATCTGCCATATCGTCCGATTAATCCTCAACGGTGATTAATCCATCAACGACGATCTGCCATATCGTCCGATTAATCCTCAACGATGATTAATCCTTCAACGACGATCTGCCATATCGTTCGATTAATCCTCAACGGTGATTAATCCTTCAACGCCAATCAGCCATGTTGTCAGATTAATCCTTAATGGTGATTAATCTTTCAACGCCAATCAGCCATGTTGTCCGATTAATCCTCAACGGTGATTAATCTATCAACGACGATCAGCCATATCGTCCGATTAATCCTCAACGGTGATTAATCCTTCAACGACGATCAGCCATATCGTCCGATTAATCCTCAACGGTGATTAATCCTTCCACGACAATCTGCCATATCGTCCGATTAATCCTCAACGGTGATTAATCCTTCAACGACGATCAGCCATATCGTCCGATTAATCCTCAACGGTGATTAATCCTTCAAACGACGATCAGCCATATCGTCCGATTAATCCTCAATGGTGATTAATCCTTCAATGCCAATCAGCCATGTTGTCAGATTAATCCTCAATGGTGATTAATCTTTCAACGCCAATCAGCCATGTTGTCCGATTAATCCTCAACGGTGATTAATCTATCAACGACGATCAGCCATATCGTCCGATTAATCCTCAATGGTGATTAATCCTTCAACGACGATCAGCCATATCATCCTATTAATCCTCAACGGTGATTAATCCTTCAAACGACGATCAGCCATATCGTCCGATTAATCCTCAATGATGATTAATCCTTCAATGCCAATCAGCCATGTTGTCCGATTAATCCTCAACGGTGATTAATCCCTCAACGCCAATCAGCCATGTTGTCCGATTAATCCTCAACGGTGATTAATCCTCCAACACCAATCAGCCATGTTGTCCGTTTAATCCTCAACAGTGATTAATCCTTCAAAGCCGATCAGCCATGTTGTCCGATTAATCCTCAACAGTGATTAATCCTTCAACGGCGATCAACCATGTTGTCCAATTAATCCTCAACTGCGATTCATCCTTCAACTGCGATTCATCCTTCAACTGCGATTCATCCTTCAACGGCGATCTGCCATATCAGCGATTAATCCATAACAGCGATTAATCCTTCAACGACGATCAGCACATCATCTATTCAATCCACAACGACGATCAGAATGTCATCCGGTAGTCCGTTCATCCGCAACTGATTGTTCCCCATGAGAGTCCGTCTTGGCCTATCCCAAATGAAATCACCCTCAGTCTAGCAGCAAGTACATCTTCCAGCAGGCTTATTGCTCTGTCGCGGATGGTCTTTGATAAGGAGATTGGCTCTGATTTCCAACAGATAGAATTCAACCTGCCTGACACAACCTACCCGTGTTTGTTGGAATACTTTGTGTCGAGGATAGCTTGATCCCCAGCAACGACGGCCTGTCCCGTCCAAATCTATAGTGACAGCCTGTTCTGTCCAAATTTGATCAACCAGCGGCGATGCCATCGTCCACTTCTACTTCCATCCCCAGCGACGGTCCGTCCGTCCATTCAACCAATCAAGTTCTGTAAGTATGCTTGTCTACTTTACTATGTTCTGCTCTGGATTGCCTTGAGGGGTGTCTAGAAACCTTTGACGTTACTTGTACCAAGTCGATGGTGCTCCAAGTGCCGTCAAAGGGGGGCTACTGTAGACACCCCAATCTGGGCTTCCAGATTAATTTACTTACGGTATTTGATTCCCCAATGATGAAATGGATCAAGAACACCTCGAGAATGTCGAGTGTTTGAGCTTTGAGTGTTTGAAAAATCCTTGAACCTAACCTAACCTAAGCCACTTCCAAAAGCCAAAAACCCTACTGACCCGCGCCAGGGCGCATTCGTCTCGCGAGCAACTGCTGCGCCGAGCGCATCCTGCTGGCGTTTGGAACCATCGCTCGATGGTTCCAAGGAGAACCCTCGCGTGACAGTTTGGAATCATCGCGCGACGGTTCTAAAGCTGTCCCCATCACCTTTTTTAGCTGGGCAGCTTAATCACCAAGTAACCAAATCGAGACCTCGTGGACTGGCTGGGCTTCTCTCATTGTAGCCTTTCCAAAAGAGGCAAGTTGGCCACCAAGCCAAGTTAACCTTTACTTGGTTGGTTCTTTCTCCTCCATACACCATTTCCACCACTCCTCCTATATATACCCCCCATGGTGCTTCATTATCAAGGGTTCCAAAAAAAGGGGTTAACAATTTGATGGTTCAAAAGAAGAGAAGAAGAAAGAAAGCTACCAAAGTTCAAGTGAAAAAGGGCTATACAACTTTGAATTCCCTTGATACTCCCTCACTCAAACCACTTCCATACACTCATTTTACAAGCTCTATCACCTTGTTCAATCTTAATTCAATTCAAAGCTCAAACACCTTTCAAACGTAAAAGAACCAAAGGTATAGCTTACCTTTATTTTGCTCTCTGTTCTGATCCCTGAGGGGGGCTGGCAGGGCCAAGCCTGGTAATCAAATACCAGTCTTGGCCCTAAAGTCAGCAAAGTTACAAGAAGCAGTGGAGCAAGAACCCTCGCGCGACGGTTCCTAACGCTCGCGCGACACTTTGTGTCAGTGTGATGATGAACCTCGTGGGGAAGGGTATCCTGTTCTTTGTGTTTCATAAATAGTTCTTACTGTTTTGAAGCATGTTTTAGGTGTAGATCACTGTGCTGCATGCTAAACAACCAGTTTACTATTTTCCTTAGCTTAAACTGCTGGCTGTATTTCAATCTGTTAGTTTGGAGCACCCCTGGGATCATTCTGGACCTATCCCAGAACCCAGGATGAGTAAAGCCAAACACTGGAAGGTGATCTGAACCCTCGCGCGTCATACTGGAACCATCGCGCGATGGTCAAATGGAGCGTTGACCATTGCGCCAGGGCGCAACCGTCTTCTTGCCGAGCGCAAACCCTCGCGTTCATCGAGAACCCTCGCGCGGCGATTTGAAACCCTCGCGCAGCGGTTTGTCCCGACCGATAGCTTGCCATGCATGGTTAACTTGGTTTAAGGCTGTTATTTTGATCCCCCACTTTGTTTATGGGGTGTTTTGTTTAATTGTTGGGCTTTTAGCCTTTAAACTATATATTTAAACTACTATAAAGCGCTTGGTTTGTCTGGTTGGTCCTTCCAGAGCCCTGAAGGTTTGAGAATAAGAGCGTGGGCTCAACTCTTGTAAAATCCCACAGCAATCTGTTCTCATCCTATACTAATCGCTCATCCATGCCATCTATCACATCTTGCAAATTGTTACGGTTTTAATCCTCGATTATCTGTCCCCGCACTAATTGGCTAAAAATTGATTAATAAGAAGAAGAATCACAACATTTTCAAAATGCCTAAGTAAAGATCGATCTCGGATTGAGCTAGAGGAGTGCCTTAAAACCCTTTCCTCTCGTAACCTGGCTCCGAACCCAAATATGGTTATGACGGATTGTTCCTTCACATTTTCAAATCAAGCAGCGCAGGTGCTTTGAAATACGGTTTCTTGGGTGTCGGACCTTCACCCAGTGGCGACTCTGTATTTTTGCGGGCGCTTGCTTCGCTTCGCGCTCCCTCGATTATGGGCCTCGCTTTGGAATCGAGAATTTGGGGCATCTTGCCAACACCACCACCCCCTCTACACTATTTTGTTAATTTCTGAAAATATTTTTTATGCGTCAACTAAACACCGAAAAATAAAAGTTTGAAGTTTATTTTCTAAAAAAAAAAATTAATTATAAAATATTTTACATCGAAATAAAGGAGCCTAAACTTCTATTAAAATTGGGACATCACATTTTTCTACTAATTTTATATCTATATACATAATACCAAGGGCATATATATTTGGTGGCTCGTAAAAATAGGAAAAGATTGGGGGCCCGATGCGACCGCATAATTGGCATGCCGCCCCTGCTATCATGTGGTGCCCCATCACTCTTATTAATCATACATTTAATTAATATGGGGTACGTCCAGCCATCAACTACTTCAGCTTAGTTCCTCAAAAGTGCTTAAGGGGCTGAAGTGGCTTATTCATTGGGCCAGTTTACCTCTGCTTTTATTGAGTCTCTTGGAGGCTTGTTTTGCATTTTAAGCTAGTTAAGGGAGCGGCTATTCACAGCCCTCTATTTCCTCCCTTAATCCGTTTCCTTCACTTAACCCACCACCCAATATTTAATATAAAATTTACTCCAAATAACCCACAAAATTCACCTAAACTTCCTAGTATACCCCTCCATCCATCCCCTCTCTCCTGGTTTCCATTGCCGCCACCACAGACCTCCATCGCAACTACCATTGTCCTTCAAACCACCACCATTGACCTCTTCTCTATCGTTGTTCTCTCCCCCTTTGTATCTTCACCGCGCACCATGTTGCATCATTGCTGAACTACCACCTCCATAACTGCCACCACTGAACCACCACTACAACAACATTTTCAATTTTTTGACCAATAATAGGTTTAAGATGGCTGTGAAACCATTTTTGTCTGTGATCATGTGAGATTGAAAATGAAACACACGTAATCAGTACAAAATCAAAAAATCAAAAGTTTGTGCTGACGATGAAAATGTTCGGTCTGTAAATGTCGAAATTATTAGCATTAAACGACATTTAAAACCGAATTTTAGTATATATTTTGGTATTTGTTTACCGAAATTTTATTTCACAAAATTATTTTGACTTACATTTGAATTCGGAACCTGAATGCCAAAAAGTTAACGTTATACGGTAGATAATTACCGAAATTACGGTAACTAATTACCAAAATTATATTTCACAAAAAATAAGTTTTTGTGACTTAAATTTCGGAACATGATTGTCAAAAAAATTAGTAATATTCGGTAGTTAAATGTCCAAAAAAGTACACTTTTCGGACCTGAAAATCAGAAAATCTTTGTTGGAAAAATCGAAAAAATCTAGATGGAGAAAGGAGGAAGTCAACTGAGATTGAGATGTTGAAAAAATTTGAAAGAGAGGAGAAGAGAGAAGATGGTGATGAATTTGATTCAATTTCCATATTCATTATCAAAACCTAGAAATGGGTCACTTGTTCTTTTTCAATGGATGGAGAGGAACCCTCCATTGATACAATATATAATCCTTACTTCTGCATTGAGATTGAAATGAACAAGGGAAGAATTGAAAAGTTTAAGAGATGATAAAGAGTGAAAGAAGCCGAGAGAATTTGAACAGGGAGGAGTCGATTGGAATTTTTTGCGAATTTTAACTTTTTTTTTTTTGATCGGCTAAACTGTTAAGGAAGAAGGGGAAGGGAGGAAGAAGATGAGGGCAATTAGGTCATTTTGTATTGGGGGTCATGTTTGTAATTAGTTGTAAAATTTTAACAAGTTAATGGAGAAAACAATGGGTTATGAATAGTTGCCCCCTAGATAAAATAGCTAAAAACATTCACCTTGTTTAGTTCAACTCTCATCTCATCTCATTTTTTTCTCTATACGTTTCTCAATACCTTTCTCTCTCTCTCTCTCCACTCGTTACCACTTATTATATCAAAAATAACTTTCAAAAAGTTGAACCAAACAAGGTGATTATTGTTTCCCAAGGCTGGCTGCTACACTTGCCCTTAGCTAGTCAAAGTACAAAACAAAGTACACTCTTTACTTTGACTTGTCCCTCCATTTTTTTGGATAGCAAATATAGAGTAGTATTGGAATGTATAGAGGAAAAATACCCAAGGCAAAAAAAAGCTAGTATTGGAACAAGATCTGTGGTTCTAGATTTGGTTTTCTTGGAATCAGTGTACTGGCGATGAAGACGGCATCTGCAGCGACTTCTACCTCTAGTATACGGCGGGACGAGTTCGAGTTGGTGCGACGGGTCATCCAAGAGGGTTTACTCTATGTTCATACCTGGTCTCTCAACTTTAGCCTCTCCAACCCCTCTTCACGAGTGTGTTCGACAGATCAGGCTCCAGCGTCATGGTTCCATGCGGTTTTTTTGGTTTGTTACATTTTATTTTCTTTTGTTAGTTTCTGTATTTTGGGACTGTAGTGTCCCCTCTTATTGTACTGTTTTGCTTATTAGTGCCTGTCTGTGCCTACGGCACTACGCATCCCTGTTGGAATTGTCTGTGCCTACGGCACTTGCTAGCTAATGGCTCAAAACACTAAATCGCCATCACTGAAATGAGGATATGGTTTGACATCGGTGAACAAAAATAGAGAGAGAGAGTCGCGAAGAAATCGCCATCACTGAAATGAGGACAGAGTTTGAGTGATTCGAAATTTGAAGACATTGAAATCGAGAGACATGTTCCACGCACCATATTAATTTTATATTAATTTCATTATAACTATTCATCCTATAATTCTGAACACACACCAAAAAAAATGAGATTCAAATAAATGATGTTACAACTGGTAGAAATTTGTTGAATTAAAAACTAACTATTTTTTTACTTTTCAAAAAATCAGCCAGCATAGTCCATAAACTCCGTACCAATGTTTTGATGGAAATATATTTTGAAGAAAAGAGCATAAAAGTGTACATAAAAGTGTGTGTGTGTGTGTGTGTGTGTGTATATATATATATATTGGGGCGGTTCAAGAGACACCCAAAAAATACCTAAAAAAACACCTCATAGTGAACGATCAAATTTTGATGATCCGAGCCGCTCAGTGTGATCAGAACGTGATTTTAAGGGTACTCACGTGAAATCAGTAAAAAAAAGACCGGGAAAAGCTAGATCTGAGCAGTTTTTATCTTAGATTTAATGAACAGTTCAATTAAAAACTGCTCAAAACGAGCACTTTCCGGTCATATTTTTTGCTAGTTTCTCGCAAGCACCCTTAAAATCACATTCTGCACACATTGAACGATTTAGACCTTAAAAATTTGATCGAAAACTATGAGATTAAGATTTGGGATGTTTTTTTAGGTGTTCATTGAACCGCCCCGTATATTTATATATATATATTGTATGCATGTATTAAACCCAACTAAAAATCTATTTTAAATGCAAGCCTAGTATCTATATCCCATGTGATGAAAAATGTGTTTTCCATACAAGCTTAAGCTAAAACTTATGTGGCTATGGTAATGTGTGTTTTTTTATGCAAGCTAAAGCAACAAAATAATATGAAATCATAAATTTCTTGGCAAACAAATCTAAAATAAATCTGGAGGATATGTTTTCTACGGCAATTGTCCATCCCTTTAAAAAATAAATCTATCCTTTTAATTGAAGCTAAAGCTTCAAAGACAAAATTTGAGAAATCCTATCCAAAAAATAAATCTTATACGTACCCGTGCAATATGGTTGTTGGAAGAATTTTTCGATTAACTCTAACTCTCAATTATAACCTAGCACTAAGAACTGACCGAAAAAAGAAAAGAATTAACCATGGGTAGGGGACAAAAAACTGATAGCCATACCTGTGGAGAGAGAACCGGAGAGAAGGCGAGGGTCAAGGAGACATGAAAGAGAACTGAAAAAAAAACGTTTAGGGAGAGAGAAGAAAAACCGAAAAAAATAAACACCAAGATTATATTGCTAAAAAATCGGCAATCAGAAATTATTGCAAAAAATCAAGCTTCCCGTAAAATTAGTCGGTTTATTGTATGTATTTAAACGCAAAATTTTCCAAAAATCAATACATCAAATCTTTCCAAAAATCCTCCCTCGCCTATTAATCAATTGACGTATATTATGTTGATTTTACAAATCTGTTGAAATTATCCTTTCTACTGGGAGACGTTTCCAATATAAGCCCCAGGATTTCAAGTCTCAGGATTGCACGATATTTACGAAAAATGCCATTAGTTTGTATGTGAATAGTAGAGAAATCTGGACCATTGAATTTATTTGTATGGGTAGATAAAATTTGTGTCAAGGAGAAATCTGAACCGTTGAGAGAGAATATTCTTTAGACATATTCCCATAGACCCTTGTGTTTTATTAGATAGATATATAAATCGAGTTTACTTTCTGGTAAAAAAAAAAAAAAAGCTAGTGGAAAAGGGAGCCTCTTGAAAAGGCAAAATCAAGTCATTACTAGCTAGTTAAGCCATGGAGCTCATTGAACACACACACTCATTAATAGTTCGGAGCCCCACGCTAATAATCGGAGCCGTTCAACTTGTTTCAGACATTTTAAGGGTACCTGCAAAAAATCATGCAACATAAACAGTTCTATTCATTTTTACACCCACGATTTTTGGACCACTGCCAGAAATGTCAATTATTCAATATGGCTTCCCAAACAATAAACATATCTTCTTTTCTAGTTTTACTACCGTCTCAATACAAAGTCAAACCCTTCAATTTCTTGAAATTTTGATAAAGCAAATTTGTGGCATCCATAATAGCCAATTCCATATTCACAAAACATCTCCACATCCATCCTCAAAGCTGAAGGAAACCATGATTTTGTATAATAGCCACTAATTACTATTCCACAATAAATTGCCAAATTTGGTCGGATCACTTCTTCTCAGTCGTGACGCCAACAACAACATTGCTCACCTATAAAATGCACAATTAGATCAGCCGTAAATTGTTTGCGGAGACGGTGGAAGGGCCAACTGAGAGAGAGAAAAAAAAAAGAGTTAGCAAGGAATCATACCAACTTGCCACTTTCATCAACGGACATAGGATTCTCTACAACAACAGTTTGGCTCTGAGAATAAGGCATTGCCTGCAATTGATCCGGAAGAGATCCAGAGTGTCAAAAAAAGAGAGAAAAAGTTAACCAAATAAAGCCTTTATTCGTGAACTGCAGCACAAAATTAACATACTGTTGAAGTGGAGGGCATAGTAGTCCCATTTGATCTGTTCGTGGGAATGGGGACCCTTGCACTGCCCACCTGAAACAAGTTAAGATAATTGAAAAATCCTGGCATCAGACCCCGAAAGGAATAGCACTGGTCTGATTGAAAGAGAAAAAGGAATAGCAGTGATAACACTGCACTACGAATTTGGCAGTATGTTGCTACTTAAATCTGACATGACTAATTAACAATGGCTACATTGATGTGATAATGAAAAAAACTTTCACAAACACACACCAACTCACGCACACAATATTATGCATGTACACACACTCACACTCACACACACACAATAAGGTCCCTTAAAGTCTTAAACTGACTCTCATTATACCTAAAAGTCCTCTCTTCCACCTCCCCACCACCAACCAAACCCATCACCACCATCAGAACAATAGTTAATGTAAGAATGCCCACAAAGCGTACACGTATTTCAACCAAGCTAATTTTCTGCACTGCACATCAGTACAAGTGTTCGAGCTACATAACCCATAAGGCTATAACCTTAAATAAACCACTTCATCTTGACCTCAAACTCTGAACCAATCATAGTTGACCCACATTAGCCATCGACAGCCTCGATAAACTCATTAGAGCATAAGGACTAATTGTCATGGCGGCCAAAATGGTGCGGAGACAAACAATTATGAAGATTGGACAACATCTTTTATCTATAATTCACCATGAACCGTGGTTCCTTGTTGGCTCAGGAACAAGTTCACAGATTTTGAAATGGTGCGGGCTGTTTATTCCTAACAAGAGTAAAAGGCCTGATGCAAGATTTGCCTTCATCAGGTACGATTGTCCAGTAGCAGAAGATTTGGCTGTTAGCAAACCAAATGGAATCTGCTCCTTTGACAGAAAATTATGTGTATTGATTGCATATACAATGAATCAATAAAAGTTTTAGGTACAGAGTTTTCCGTAACTGAAAATCATAATGGGAGACCGAAGCAAGTAAAATAGAGCCAGAAGAGTGACTGTCAAAACAAAATTGCCCCAGCCAAACCCTCTACTCGATAGGGCATTTGTTGAGGCCACAATGCCTCCAAGATTCAGCAGCAAGTGATTGAAGTCGAGAGTCAAGGGAATTCATGTAAAGAAGCATTGTGGGTGAAGTAGAAAATGGGCATACTCTAAGAAGCAAAGCATAACTAACCAAACATTTAACCTTTTGGCCACAAGCTTAAGTATGTACTGTTCTGAGAATTATGTCCACTGGACTAGTGGTTTTTTGAAGGGCAAAAAATAGCATGGATGATGTGCTCGAGAGGTTTATCAGTCTCAATAAATAACTTGTTGCTGGTAATGTGCTCTACTTAGCAATGGCTAAGGCCTAGTGAAATTTTTTGGCAGTGCATATCGAACTGATGTTCTTCAGGTTCTCATGAATTCCACTCCTATTTCTCCATCTTTATTTATCTTTTCTGCTCAAGTTCTACGCACAGGGTTAACTAATCTATTTCAGAATGGCAAATTTCAGGCGTTTTCTATGGCTATAGGGGTCCTTCAATTTCCCACTTGGCTTTTGCAGAGGACATGGGAGGAGTGACTCTCTGGCATTTTCTATTTCTTTTTATCTGTCAGCAAAATAAGATTTTCCATTTTTCCATGACTTTGAACTTCCTCCAAGAATCCGCTTTGAGCAGACTCTTCCCCAACTATGAAGAACCCTGGGTGGAATTGCCACAACAAAAGAAGAGGAAAGGGATTGTTGATCCATGTTTGAATAAAAGTATCAACTTTGGCGGTAAGGATCTTTTTTATTTCCATTTCCCTAACGGACAAAAGTTGAGAGCAAGACAGGCAAAGCCCGTTCTTTTTTGGGACCCATGCGATCACAGAAGCTAAGTATAGCTATTTTCAGTGCTTCTTATCAAGGGAAAGGTTGCCAAATATTTGACATTGGTTTTGAGGCTCTTCTATAATCTCCTTACAAAATTTGTTGATAGGTAATCCTATCACATTGAAAAGCGGGAAGAAAATGGTGTGCCTGATGCTTGCGTTGTGATCTTGGAGATATGATTTGTTTGAAATTTTCCTCTCATAGTCTCATTCCTCCCACTGTCACAGGTCTTTACATCGTGGTTATTTAGGAGATGCTTATGTTTGGGTTCACCGATTCCTAGCGTAGGTTCGATGCAGTTTCTTTGTTTCCATGCATTTTGTAGCTAGGTTTGTAAACCACTACATGTACCGAGGTAAGGCTCATTGCATCCACCCTCTCCTTGGACATCTTTCCGGGATGCCACCTAGGTTCCCCAGTGAAAGACAAAAATAAAAATAGAACTCAAGCCTAAAGTGATTGAAAGCTCTCCCCCACGCTCCCACCCCAACACAGACACACACACGGAAAAGAAAAAAGTAAAAGAAAAAGAAGAAAAATGGAGAGAGACAGAAAAGGAAAGTTAATACCTGAT
Organism: Rhododendron molle; assembly: GCA_025413875.1. Classification (NCBI taxonomy): domain Eukaryota; kingdom Viridiplantae; phylum Streptophyta; class Magnoliopsida; order Ericales; family Ericaceae; genus Rhododendron; species Rhododendron molle. Next base: position 36,248,480 of record CM046389.1, on the reverse strand, counting down.
AGTATTACCTATCAATCTTAACTTACAAGGTTAAGCAAATTTCCTTTTAGACTCACATTAACATTTGTTACGTAGTGGCAAATGGCACATTTTACTGAAGGAGCTCCATATGGGTACATCAGTGTGGTCCGGCAATTTCCACAGTTGACATGAGCGAGCTGATTAGACGCTTTTACATGCACAATGATAAACACAAAAGTTAGACAGAAAGAGTCGCTCAAAGAACCAAATACAACAACAACAAAATACTGCAGCACAAGTACAAAATAATAGTACATACCGAGAGTCCAATCTAAGAACGAAAAGGCACAAGTCACAAGCTGGTAGCATTAACAACAGTAGGACCGAAAAAGATAAGAAACAATTCCCATTTTACCCCAACCCAAATCCAACGATTTTTTTTTTGGATTAGCATGAGTTCAGCATTTTCCTGGGAAAAAACCAAACAAAAAGAGTGTTCTCCTAATGCATACACTGCTTCCAAGAAGAAACCACTAGATCTAGGGCAAACACCATACAAACATATCTCCAAATGAAACAGCTCCAGAAGCTGCTACACTAATTTCTATTGCTCTCTATTGCCCAACGTCACAAAACATCAAGCAGATAAAAAATTGAAGGTAAAACAATGAGAACACAGTGAGTTGGCACGTATCTATCTAGACTTGAGCTCAAACTTTCAAGACTTCTCATAGAAGATAAAATCACAGGAAATAAAATGTAATAGACTAACATGAACTGTGCTTCAAAATATTCCTTTCAAATATTGCTTGTAGATGCCGATAGTGGCAGACAAAATATTTGTACTTAGCACTTAGCAGGGACCAAAACCACATTTATTCTACATTGATAACATAAAGTAAATTCCATAAGTATATATTGCTACTTGCTAGGTTCGCGATCAAAAAATAGTTGATAATTTTGAATTTTCAGAATTTTTTTTCCATGCATATATAAGATCTTTAAGAATTTTTTTCACCCAAGTGACTTGCTGGGGAATCCCATAGAACTCTCTCAAATTAAGCTGAAAAAGTAGCATAATATGTGCAAATATTTGGAGTTGTGCAGGGACCCGGGCACCCCTTGTGTCCGCCCCTGGTTGCCAAGTCAGGACGTTCCAAATAAATTCTATAAAAGAATTTATGCGAGGTGTAAACACTGCTACAAAGACCGAAGACTTACCCATAGTGTTGAGAGAAACTAGAGTAGAGACACCAAAGACAGATTTGGAAGGAGTTCTCTAATAACATAGAAATCACCAGCATTTCTAATATAGGTCAACAATTACAGTATATATCTAAATAGATCCGGTGACTAGTTGGTTCTTAAGAAAAGAGAGGAGAAAATTTCAAACACAAACTCAAATTTTCCTCCAATTTCTCTTTAACTTTCCCTCTCATTTTCTTCTTAATTATTTTCTCTTCTTTTCCGCTTCCATCCCCAAGTTCCATACAAAGCCTAAAAGACTAAAACGAAGACAGAAAAAGAGAAGGCAAGGATGCACTGAGATCATTTCCCATTGTTCCATGAACTATGCCCCAGGAACGAAGAGAATAAAAAATGTCAGAGCCCGAAATCATGAAGTCCATGGGATAAATGCAGACAGAGAGTTTGGTAGGGAGAAGCAAACATCAGAAAGTTGCTTCAAAGCCCACACACTAAAACTGCAACATACAGAGAGGATTGTTCTCCAAACGTGGACAAGAAAGAGCTTCAAACAGTTGTACCTGGCGCAAGGTTCACAGTTTGACAGCAGGAGCATCTCACACTTGCAGCCCCACGTGTATACATAAGTAATGTACGGCAACCTCCACAAATCAGCTGAGCCATTTCCATCCCTGCATGTTTTCCAGTAGATTCGATGATAAAACCAGAAAACTCAATACCAAATTCCTAGTTTGCATACTTCAATTCTTTGGTGGAAGACAAGTTTTTTGAGCATATCTACCAATGACATGGAGATGAAAATGGGAAAGGCAATGTGGTACAAAGAATTAGAGTTCCATTCATGTCCAAACACACAAAATAAAAAATTATCCGAGGATATGAACTCAAAATTTCTTGATTGGGACAGAAAAAATTAGTTTACGAGTAGTTTTTCTAAATCTTCTGGTACGTTGTCATCATGAAACGATGAAAGTCCAATTTCTCTTGAAGGAGAGGAATAAGTGCATGCAATATCTGCAATCTAGCATCCAACATATTTGCATTCCGAAAACCTTATCAACATCGCCTAATGATGTTTTCATTCACATCAACTATTTTATCTCTAGCATTACAAGACCAATACAGCTGTCCCTAATAACACCTTGAGTGCAACTAAAATGTAGAGGCGGGTCTATATTATATGAGCACGATGAATACTCAACATTGACTTTGATTTCACTGGAGAAAAAAAATAGGCATTCCAAAATTAATTAGGTCCAGACTAGATCCGAACAGATGTCGTGGAATCAAATAGGTTGTTAGTATTGTTGAGCGATATATTTTCACTTGATATTTGATAAGAAGTAAATGAATTGGGCCACAGCTAATCTCAACAGCGCACAACTTGGTATGACGTTTTTGCAATGCCCTACATTACTGTAGCTATTTAGTTTCAATGATCGTTATCATTCAGGGAAAGGACCAATTAATAAAGTGATTTTATGGTCGTAAATCCTAATCCCGCAACAGAAAGATAATGGCTGTAGTCCCAGATTAAAACCAAGGTCTTCCCAAGAAAAATACGAGTTCATCATTCTTGAACCATCAAGATGAAATTAAAAGGCCAAGCACTGGTGAATTTCAACGTTGAAGTGACAATGACCAGAAAAAATATATATAAAGGAAAAATCTGCTTTTACCTCTCCATATGTATCCATACCATAGGTGCAAATGTCAAAATAAAAGGACTTGGACACATGTATAGGTTTGGACGTGGCAGTTCTAAGCCTATGATGTTTTTGAGATTGGTTTAATCTATACCAAAAAAAAAAAGGGGGACAAAGGGAAAAGCCTTAGGATAGTCACCCGAAAACTATTTTAAGGTTTCAGATTGAGGGAAAAATGAGAGAGAACGATAACAAAAGCCACAAGAAGCCCCAGGCCCCGGCTCGGGTGACTGCTTAACTCTAAGTCTAACCACGTGGCTCAAAAGGTTAACCTCAAGTTATACAGTAGTTGTTCGCGATTCATTATATACCACATCAACTTCCATTACCAAGCCGATGTGGGATTCCATCCCAAGTGGGTTCTCACAATCTCCCCCACTTGGACCGCAACGTCCCCATTGCACCCCAAGGTCCATCACTTTCACTTACCAAGCGATGTGTGACAAGTCCCGCCTAAGCACGTCAAGCTCCTCAAGCTCATCTAATGTGGGACCCGCCCAAGCATGACACGCACCTCAAACTCCTCACTTGTCAAGTCCTCCCAAGCATGTCTCCTCGTGGGACCTGCCCCAGACTTCCGGTTGGTGCAATCTTAGAAGGCTCATATCTCTTACATGACATATTATTAATGTTATTCAATTCATGCAATACAATTGTAGGAAATGGATTAATAATGTAGAGATCATCCACCAATGAACCAGATAAAACGTTATTAACTTAATAACCACAGAGTCACTAAAATAAACCAAATATCCATCCTTGATCAACTTAGAAACTAAAATAAAGTTTCTTCTAATAGAGGGAACATAAAGACAATCTCTCAAAACTAAACTCCTATTACTACTAAAATTTAAAATGACATTTTCTACTGCAACTGCTGCCACTCTCGTAGCTTTTCCCATATGTAGATAAATCTCTCCATCACTGAGTCTTTTTGTTTTGCAGCGTTCTTACCTTGCTACTATGGTCACATATTTTTTGATTGATTTTGTGTGATTGGATACCACAAATATTTTATTCGTGGTTCTTGTTATTTATTGGGTACCATGATTATTTTTCGTGGTTGTAATAATTAACGTAGCATGTGTTATTTATTTGGTGCCACAATTATTTTCTCGTAGTTGTAATAATTAACGTACCATGTGAACTTCGATGGAGGCACAAGATTGATGAATGTATGATTTTTCGATTCGAATAATATTCATTGGGTTATTAGGAGATGAAAGATGATGGATATGGAAGATAAAGGTTTTTGACTCGCAACAGATTTTTTCCAGATTTGTAGGGTCTGATTGCAGGGCTATTTCGACCCAGTAAACATTGGAATTAGAAAATATGTTCTTCACGAAAGTTGTAGATAATTGAATTTCGAATCCAACCCAATTTGAATCACTTTAATTGGAGGTCGAATGAGGAAGATATGGCCAAAATACAGAAGGCTGTGCAGTTTACGCAGGAATATATCAAATCCATTTTTTTCTGTTTAAGCACGGTTGGATTTTCGTTTCCTTGATTGATTCAAAGTATCTACGTCTTCCGCACAAGTGTACCTGTCGGCTGTCACAACCCACTCTAGCTGACCTGCTTAACTCTTAGGCTAACCACGTGGCTCAAAAGGTTAACCTCAAGTTATACAGTAGTTGCTCGTGATTCCATCCCAAGTGCGCTCTCTCTCTCTCTCTCTCTCTCTCTCTCTCTCTCTCTCTCTCTCTCCCTCTCCCTCTCCCTCCCTCCTCTGTGAAATGTTCAATTGTTAACAAAAATGAAAGGCCAAATCCGTTATGGTGAAATGTTAACAAAAATGAAAGACCAAATCCGTTATGGTGAAATGATTTCCTAACACAAATGATTTGGGCTTGTAATCCAGTTATCCTTAAACCAAAATTCTCCAGCCTCATTGATATTGTTGAAGAATTCTTTTTTGGAAATTTCAAGTTGCGTGGCTTTGTGTAATCCCCTCGAGGTCAGTAAAAAGATTTCCAATGAGAACAGCTCTGGCTCAACTACTTCCAAAGGTTGCTGAAGAAACCCAAAATCAGAATTTCTTTCTTCATACCTGCCATACTACAAATGAAGTACGAAGGCCCAGAAAAGAAGAGTTCACTTTGCAATCGAAGCCAATCCAGATAACCTGATGTCGTTTGTTTTCCTCGCTTATATAAAATGGTTACACTTTACATGGCCATGCAAAGGATAGTCCTCTGTATCCGCAAGACAACTTTGAAGACCACAGCCGTTGTTGGTCCACAAACAGTTAGCCCATGATGCCCCACATGCTCTGAATGTATCCTTTATGGTTCAAGGATTTTTCCACGCGGATTTGAAGATCGTAGCTGATCATCATTGTATTTCCGGCCACAAAAAAAAAAAAAGGCTCTTTTATTAAGCCCCGTGTGGCCATAGAATGGATGGTCTTTTGTCACTCTAAAATAAAAGGCCCCTTGTGTCCTTGAAAATATGCCTACATCTATGTGGGGTCCAATATTTGAGCTCCAGAAATGACCAAAATTCTGGTTTGGCAAAAATGATCAAGATTGCCACTTAGTTGCACGAAGCGGGAGCGGAAGCGGGGGATAGAAGCTCCCAAGGTTGGGAGCGTGTACATATATTATGAACATTACATAGAATATAATGTACACTTTAAGAGTACAATAATTTTAGGAGTAAAAATATGAGTCATGTCCACCATAAGTGAATGGGCTATTTCTTGCAATATATGGTTTTTTTTTTCAAGATATCATGACTTGGCCTAGATATGTGATATATGAGTATATCAAAGACCAATTAATAAAGCCAAGTGATAAGTCCTATTTTTTATGGTACAAAAGCTCTCATCTTCGTAAGGAGTGAGCTCCCATCCCAATGGAAGCGGGCTCCCATCAAGCTCCATAGTTGAGAGCACAAGAGCATGCTCCTAAGGTGGGAGCGGCACCAATTTAGGAACTCCTTGCTCCTAAGGATCAGCAACTCAAATCGCTCCCAAACACTTCCTTAAGAGGGACTCAAATTAATTACCTATGACTGGCCTTTCAAGCATGATATGAGAGGGAAAATACTTAAAACTGATGAATTGATGTTTGTATTGGGACCAATTGATTAGAATTGATTCCACTCTGGATTTCTCCCGACTCAAATATGTAGGTAACCCTTTTAGTGAGTGTAACTGCAAATTTGAATCCCAAAATGTGGACTAAATTGAAAATGTTTCAAGTATGAACTACGATTGGCTTGATCACAAACCACGGGTATGTAGGGGACTTGGATGAGTAAATCTAAGTCTAGCCCCTGAAATATCTATAGCAACAATTTCCATTTTTAATATGGATATTGTGCCTAGGGCTGGAAAAACCCAGTTAAACCGAACCGATAAAAAAACCCGGACCTAACTGGTGATTTGGTTTGGATTGTACAGGTAAATGGTTCAGTCCAGTTTGATTTTTAGTCAAACCCGAAAAGAATCAGTTTGGTCCAGTGTTCCACCATCTAATCCAAAATAAATCAGACCTGACAAGATATATGTATAAACATATTAGAAAAATGAGATAGGGTTTCTATTGTTAAAAAAAATATTTAATGTCTATATATTTATTGTGCATACCGATGCTCTGGACCATCAATGAAGGAAGCACGGTAATGTGCACATAAATTGAATTGGGTCTCTAGCTGCCGTCTCTAATGTCATTTGGCTTTGATTTGAGGGCATGGTTTCGCCGCAAAACAGGTATAGGGGGGCACTATTTCAATGGTATTTTGAGAGCAGCCACTTTGTGCATATTGCAAAAAGTTAGGTCTGTCTCTAATCCTCCCCCGCCCATACCTCCAATGATTGGGGACTATATGGATTCTGTTGTTGTTGAATGTCTATTTACCTATAGAAAACCACCCTTTACTATTATCGTACTTTAATCTTTTCTCCAACATTAAATGGCTAAATATCATTCCTCCCCCCCCTGTTTGGCTGCTGGAGATGCCGTTTGGCTGCCAGAGTTTTTCAATTTTGCTTAACATTTAGTTGCTTAATGTTGTTTATGCATACATAAAAATATTGTTGTTTAGACTTTAAAGTAGTTTTGGTGCTTCTTTTGCCCACTATTTCGGATGTCGTTTGGCTGTTGGAGTTTTTCGATTTTGCTTAACATTTAGTTGCTTAATGTTGTTTACGCATACATAAAAATATTGATGTTTATACTTTAAAGTTGTTTTGGTGTTTTTTTTTTCAATCTAATATTGTTTCTAGTTGATTTTGGTTCATGCTAGTTGCTATTTGGACTTCAAAATTGTGGTTTAGTCAATATGTTACTTGAAGTCACATGTGTTTTTCTCCAAATCAAAAAAACTGGAAAAAAAACCAATCAAACTGCGCCAAACCTAACCACTAAATATTTTGGTTTGATTTAGTTTGCAAAATGTCCAAACCGAAATGCCCAGTTTGGTCTGACAAATTGCTTAAACTGGACCAAACCGAACCGTTTACACCCCTAATTGTGCCACAAACACCCAAAAGTAGTGAAAACCACTTCTAACTTAGCACAAACATGAAAACAACACTTCTAAATAATTAAGAGATGACCCGGCAAAAATAAACAAACAATGAGGCACAAATGACAAAGGTGACATCAAAAAGGCTTTTGTATTGTGGAGGGACACCACATCGCGCCCCCATCCGTGTCCTATAATTGTCCTCGACATGTTCCTGAAGTGTCCCCTGCATAATGTTTTCACATAATTGGACATTCCACTTGGTGTGTCCCATACAAGCCCGCGTATCCATGGCGTATCGGTGCCCAAGGCTGTCCAACACAGATACCGAGACCACTTAGGCGTTGTTGGTGCTTCATATAAGGGGTGTAATCAACAATGATTAGATACTTTGAACGGTCTGAACCTCCTAATACTTATGCCTAACAATAATCAAACTAAAAGTTGATGATTTTTATGTTTCTAATGCAACATATTCGATTAATTAATGCTTCAATAACATGCCACAAAATCAATAATCCATAAATAATGTGACACCCCACAAACTTATACCAAATCTCAGGGTTTTACCTTAACAACTAATAATTTTTTTGGTCAAGGAGCAGGGAAGTAAATGGTTTTTTGGGCTTTGAGATTCATATTCCTCTTCTGTAGCCAGTCTCGAGGACTACATGAAAATTACACAGCACAAGAAAAATACAACAGGTCCCCCATTTTCTTCTTAAACTATGCAAAAACCAACAAAATAATGCAAGACTAGTATATATAACAATCAAAAAAGAATACTAATAGTTTGAGCACATCCATATGGTAGCCTAATTAGGGTTAACTACTAAGGCATTGTACTTGTTGCAAGGCAAGGCACCTCCAATCAATTCTTCACAACCTTTGTCAATCGAGAATTTGCTTAGAATAGTAAAAACAACCTTTTGAGAGGGTTTAATAATAAACCCAATAGTTATATCCTCAGATGCGTATTTGTAGGAAAGTAAAGAATGACACATACCAGGGGGTGGAACTGAGGTGATTGCATTGCATAATGCACAACATACATTTGTAGCTCCTCTAGGATAAAGAAGAACGCTCCTACACCCACTGCACACTAGCTGGCTCTGCATATCTGTGATGTCAACAAACAGACACCAAATAAATTAATTATCATGATAAGAACCTTGTAATCAAATTTGACTTGTAAGCAGTAATATATGAAAAAGACAAAAACACACCAGAAATTACTGAGAAATTTTAGAACAGGCCCAACATGGTTGTAATGGTCATCTATGAATCCAGACCATCCAAATTTCTATCGAAGTCATGGCTACAACAGACTAAAATTGCGATCCCACTGACAATTGAACCAAAAGAAGTTGAAAAAGAAATTAACAACTAAAATTACTCCCACCTTACTCCTAATTATTGGGGGTAGAATGGGCCTAGACCAAACATTTGCATTTTTTGCGCAAAGTAGCTACCATCGTATGCGAACGCATAAGGAAAAAAGTCCATAGTCGGCAACTAGTTCTGCTATATTTGAAACTAAATGCCAAGGAAAAAGAATTGCACTGTAGTTTAGCAAAAATTTAATACGCTGAACTTTTTAGCCATGAGAAATTCATCTAAGTATCATTACCTGCTTGAGATCGACAAAAAATATGAGGGTAACAGCTAGAGAACGTACTTTGGCTGTCACTGAGGAATATACACTCAAAACACCAATCATTTAGAAGCCACTTCTGGAAGAACAAGAACACAAGATGCAAGAGCATTGGCTAAAGCATAAACTCCTTTACATAAGCACCATTGTACATATGTTAAGATGTGTTCACCAAAAACAAATTATTTAACTATTTTCTTCAAGTGCGTAATCCTTGTTGATTTAGATGTTAATGGGTCCAAGTCTACGTTTTTAGACATTGCATCATCTCTGGCAAAAAGTTGCACAGTATCAGCGACCAAACTCTTACAAATTACTTAGGGAGGCTATGCTTATTTGTCCTAAAAATAAATATAATGTCCAATGCTCCTTGCTATGGTTGGGATGTTGTCATATAGACATCCTAATGACTCCATTCAATTGGCCTTTTTTCCTCTCGTTAAACCTCAACTAAGGCCGTAAATTAATTGACCAATCACCAATTCTTTCCCCCGCGCACAATTTCTGTTGTTAGAACTTGTCACTCCTAGATTACTCAATCACTGGCTCCCTCAATGAACCAATCCTAATGCCTCACCTTATGAGAGGTCAACCGCCTTGCCTTGCGCTCTCGCCCGTGAAAATTTTGATCACGTCATTGCAACCATTACATCCATTGCCTGCAGCAACCAGAACCACTTATTGCAACCTTGATGACACATGAAACAGTTCGGCGACCCTTGGCACTAAAATCTATGTTTACTGTTATGTTCGCATTTTGCCCATGACAAACCATAGTTGTCAAAGGCACGCCCAGGCGAGCGCCTAGGTGAAAGGCGAGGCAAGGCGCACCCCCATCGCCTTGTATGACCCCAGGTGAGGTGACATTAATAAGGCACAAGAGGCGACAAAGGCGACGAGGTGTGAAAAGGCACGACATAAACTACATATACCCAACACACAGAGTCAACCTTTATATGAACTTTTTGAAAAAAGTTCTTAGAATGAGCTTTATTTTCCCAACACACATACTCAACAACATATACACAACACACAGTCATCAAGAGTGTAGGCTATTAGCTAATGTAAATTGAACTTGTTTGTTTTGGTGGATGTTTTTATGTTTCTTTTGGATGGTATGCTTTCTAAAACTCATTGGCTTGGTACTTATTATTTGAAATTTTGGGTTATGCTATTTTTCCTAGTTTTTTCCGCGTAGGTGCGCCTCGCTTCAAAAAGGTGCGCGCCTCTCGCCTCGGACCCAACAGAACTTTGAGCCTTGGTGCACCTTTTGCACTTGACAACTATGTGACAAACTACAAGAAGAACAGCACCCGTTTTCCCTTTCTTTCCAAATACCTATGCGTACAAAACTACAAATCAACTACCAAACAAAATTCATTGCAATATTATTATCATATCATCTGGATTGTCGTACCCACTATCATCGACAGCTGTAGGATTCAAATCTTGGATAAGCCCAAGGGGTTTGGCCAAGTGACATGAGAAAGCAACCAAAGTTGGTGGGGCCACTAGAGATTTGTCTGGCCGTTAACTTGCACGTAAGTTGGCTCAGACACCCGGTTATCCAACAAGATACTCAAATATGGATTGCAAATGTGTATGGGGTGCAGTTTTCTAAAAGTCGGCCTAGGCCGCCTAGGCACTAGGTGGCCAACTAGCCTAAGCACTCGGCGCCCCTCTACCATCCGCCTAAGCGCTAGGCGCCCCTTTTCCGTCCTACTAGCCGTAGTGATTTTTAGAACATTGACAGGGTGGTGGATTTACATTTCGTGTTTAATTATATGTCACGGCGAAACCTATATAAAAACCAACAATCCACAATCGGGACCCATATTCCAAAATACCAATCAGATCAAAACCAAACCAAATTCAGCACAATCAAAGCAATTGAGGAGAGAGAGAGAGAGAGAGAGAGAGAGAGAGAGAGAAGAAGTTACCACAATTCCAAGCCGAGCCGGTAGGGCGTGGACCAGTTTGATGCGAAATTGAAAAGGCCTCTCAACGGATTTTCGATCGGATTTCCCAAAAGAAAGAATTGGGGCAAAAGGAATTGGATCTGGATTTGGGTGACTAAAAAAAATATATTTAGAGAGAGAGAGAGAGAGAGAGATGTGTGTGTGTATATATTCTTCGCGTTGAAGATTTTGAAATTCTTTGCTTTTTAGCGTGTTGTTGAATATGCGAGTCGGAGGTTGGAAACCTCACCTTTTCTCTCTTCTCTTGTGTCGTTTCCAACTGTTTTTTTTTTTTTTTCTTTAATCCCAATTTTATAATCCCAATTTGAAAGTTTTGTTTTTTGTTTTTCGATAATAACGAAGTATAGTTTTCTTTTCTGGTTTTTATTGATGCGAGTCGGAAACGGGAAACCTCACCGTCAATAAATAAGTTTTCTTTTTTTTTTTTTGATTGGAAGAAAGAAATTATTCCACACCTGAGCAACACAAACGTCCAAACAGAGAAATTGAGACCTTATCTCCAATGACGTAACCAAATTTGAATAATGTGAAGTTCTATAATGGTCTACAAGCGAATGATCCGTGTTTGCTGCCTACGGCACTCCCCAAAAACTTTATTGTACAATTCAATGAATTGTTATAAACTCTTCCCGAAAATCAAACACGTTCTTAATAATCTAATTGAAAAGTAACATGTGCCCACTTGGATAACATCTCACTTATACCAATTACAAAATCAAATAATACCACTACCTTAATAAGGCTATGGGTACACATTGGAATCTACATACGATGTGCATATGGGTTTTGTGAGGCCCATCTCGAGTCCCACACAAATGATTCGAACCGCCCATTATTTTTAAAATATTTTTTATGGAGCCTTGTAAAAAATCAGCTCAACCCAATATCGATAAGGATTTTTTTTGAATTTGTGGGGGCAAAACAGTTCTAATCATCTTTGTGGGACCCGAGATGGGCCCCACAAAATTCATGTGTATGATATGTATATAGCATATGTACACATAGCACTACTACGGTAACAAAAAAAAACACAAACTTCTGTCGCGGAAATTTAAAATTCCCCAATTGTCTCGATACCCTTCCTCCTCACGGGAAAAATGGTTAGACTCCCATAGTGAGGGTGCTATGATACTGCTTTTCCCATTGCCATACAAGGATTTCAAGTACTACTTCCATTAAAGAGTCGATCCGTTGGGGAGGTTGCCAACTTGTTTTGTGGCTATGGTAATGTTGATGAAATTCCTATTTCCCTACAGATTCAATAATCAAGAAATAATAGGAACGAAGAATAATTGATGAACACCAGATGTACGTGAAAAATCCCGAACGGGTAAAAATCACGGGAAGGAATCAAGCACTATAGAAAAACATTGTACGGTTACAATCCAACTTACTACACAATTGAGAATCCTCACAATTGACTCAAGAACATATAGTCGAATCCTCGTTCACCGTACCCCATGCTTGATTGCCACTGCCTCGAATCCTCAAGCCTTCCAAATAACCCTTCGAAAATCCAACGAAGAACGAACGTTTTCTTTTTCGTATATGCTGCTGCTCTATGTCCTCGATACCCTAGCTGATAAGGAAAAGCCCCTTCTTATAATAATACCCTTCCGATGGATCGGGGAATCGATCCATCACTCCATCTCCTTTTATTTCATTCAGCTGCCACATTTGATTAATGGGTCTTGATGGATGCGAGTTTGATAGGCCGATCAATTCGCTCAAAAAGAATACTCACACTCACACTCAATTACAAATTATGATTCATTCCACTATAATTATATACAGATTAACTATGCTTAGAAAATATTAAAAAAGATACAGCTCAATAAAAAAGGGAATACATTTGAAAATCCATTTTGTCAATGGAATTGCCAACCAAAAAATAGCATCGCTTTTTGGATGAAACAGTTGATGTGTTTTGAATCACCTAACAAAAGAGGCTTACATAGTGCACCATGCACCAGCCCTTCAGCAGAAAGGTCATACAGCTTTATCAATGTCATCCACATGTAGCTTCCAATATCTATCAGAAATAAAGAGAGAGAGCTTAATCAATTAAATTAGGTTCAACTCTTCAAAGAAAAATCAGTTAGAGATACTATAAATTTCAAGTTGACTATATCAATTATCAAAGAAAATTGGTTTCCAAAGAATAAACTAAACTCAAGCACCCAAAGGGTTTTTTTTTATAATTCTATTGCTATCCAAACTATTAATGACTTCAATAACGAATTGGGGGCCGAAAGACAGTCCCACACTTTTTTCCAAAAAACTATATGTCAAACAACCACACAAAACTGTGAAGAAAACATTGATCAGACAATCTTACACCGCAGAAGAGTGGTACACTTCAACCGCCATGTGGCATGAACGACTTGGTTCTGTATGCTTATATACATTGATGCCCCACAGAGCAGGTCCTAACTTTTTAGGGGTCTAAAGAGAAAATTAAAAATTAATTGAGCCTTTTTTTCTATTAAAAAATCAAAAAAAAAAATTTTAAAAAAAGAGCCTAAAGTAGTCGCCTCTTAATTTTTAGCTCAAGGCTGGCTCTAATGGCCCAATAGAGGCAAAAAATGGGACCGGCTGGTAATTCTCGATTACTTAGCCCTTCATAGTAGCCCACTCAATTGGGCCTATATGGTCGAATCCAATTACCAATAATATATTATTCCTTCCAAGAAGGCTTTATGAATCCTACCCGTAGTATTTTCCAAAATACCAAACTTGTATTTCACACACCATGGTCTTGTATATTTTAATATTTGCATTAGGGCTCCTTTTGTAGGATAACGCTTCGGTGTCTCCCTCCGTTTTGGAGACACCGTAAGAAATGGCATAACTAAAACCACTGGAAGCATAACTAAAACCACTAAAAGCATAACCAAAATCAGTTAATGTGTAACCGAAGGTATAACATAAGGAACTTGTCACCTAATGAACCGGTAAAAAAAAAAAATCCTTCTGACCCCGCTCCAACCCCACTTCCTTGACCACGGTTAAGAATATTATTCTCTGCAACACATCTATCCTCTACATCTCTTCCCCTTTAACCACGTTCATCTCCCTCTCTTCTTGAGCAATTCTTCTCTTCTCTCTCAGTCCTCTTCTCTTCCTCCGTCGCTTCCACACCTCACACCCACCCTATCGACGTCGCCGCCGCCCCACCACCAACACCCACTAGAAGAAAAAAGGGTTTTCCCCGCATTTACACCCCGGCGTTTGCACAAAACCCCGGCTTAAGTAAACACGGAGCAATAAAGTTCTCCGCTCTCATTTATCCCAACCAGGCGCCGCCGTCATTTTAAACAACAGGTGCTCTCTCTCTCTCTCTCTCTCTCTCTCTCTAAAATCAACTCTCTTGCCGCCGCTGTAGTCTAGGGTTTCGAAGGGGAGGAGGCCACACCCTCCCACTACCGCTAATACTCCCTCACGCCGACGATCTGCCCACGCCATCGATCTGTGTCGCTGCGCCTCCCGATCTGTCGATCTGTGTGCCGTTGGTCTGCTCGCCGACGTCGTTCTGTATGTTTCTGTTTGCCGTTGATCGCAATGGTCAATAAGTAGAAACGAGGTTAGTTTTCATCCATGTATCTGCCCACAATAGGTTTTTTAGAATTACATTTTGACTACCCATAATCTTGTTTGCTGCCTCTCTGATCTTATAGTTTTTTTTAAAGATACCAGCTCCATCTTTTGCTGCTGCAATAATACCAAAACAGATGGGTGGAAAACTCTACTAGCCATCAATCATGCATGAACCAATTTACTTTCCACTCCACAAGTCCATATGGTTTATGCTAGAATGTACTTAGTTTATGTGGACACCATCTGAGATCTTCTTATAAAAGGAGTGAACTTACCTTTTGCTGAAGATGGAGACGATGGTTGGAATTTAATTGAAGTTTTTGCTCTACTAGCTAACTCCTTTTTTGTATCAAGACATGTATAGAAATGTATAGCTAGGACTTAGTTTTGAGAGATTTGAATCTGGATATGATCTCTTTGCAAATGTGTTAGCTACATCACCCATTTGACCAAGTAACTTCAGTTTAAAAACCAGGACGCTTCCTTTGTGACAACAACTGAACAACAGTCAAGTGGTGGAGGCAGATATCATAGTAGCAACAGATTTTGACAACTCCCCAACAGCAGCAGTTGTAGTATCAGATTTGGACTGTACCCCAAACAGATTTATAGTGTATCAAATTTGGACCATACTCCCTAAGAGTTTTGCAGCAGCATCACAGAAGTAGATTAATTTAATTGAGAAGGCAACCAACATCAGTCATACCCCTGTATATCACACCCTCATAGACATGTCACAGACCCCCAAGATACTATCCCCTAGTACTCAAACCCACAAGCATAAAGAACCAACTAAACATTGAAGGACGAAAGCTATAAGGTTATCTAGAGTGCTTTGGAGGTGAATGAACGATTGAATATCGTAGTAGAAAGGGTAGGACATGGGACTTTATGAACCCCAGCTTTTTGTCACTGTGAAAGTTAAAGATTGCTTTTTTGGGTGGAAATCTGGTTTTGGAGGCGAATAAACGAATGAATATCATAGTAGAAGGGTAAGACATGGGACTTTATGAAAAATCTAACAAACCTTATTGGAACAATTGGAGGAGGGTTAATGCCCTTTGGATAACAAATTGATAAGGAACGGGACAAGTTTCTTGTATTTGATACAGGAGGATATGTTATTGTTGTAACATGTTTCTGTTATAACTTATAGGGTTTATCTTTTAGGACATATTATTAGGTTAGCTTTATCTTTGTCCTGCATCACAAAGACACAAACTCTACAAAGCTCGGTGTATACCATGCGTTGGTGGATATTGGAGCAATTATCCTATCTAATTAGTAGTTCAACCAATCAAACATGTCCATGTGCTAAATTAATTTCACTGACAAACACTAGGTGGGAGGGAGAAAGAGTCCACATGACATGATTCACTTAAATGCAGGTTTGAGGCTGTTGTTCTAGTCTAGTGAATCTAGTGTTATTTGATTTTGTTTTCTTTTTTCTTTTTTATCCTCGCTAGGAGCTGTGTTGGTTTCCAGAATTATACAAGTGATTCAGCTAGGATGAGATAATAGGATTACCTAAACTTATCCTATTTTCCTAAGTGTTGCGTTACGACACTAGTTCATACTTTGTACAAATTAGAATGTGTTGCTCTGAATCCCAAATTTTAGGAATTGATTAATTTCTTGACATCGTGTATGTTTTTTGAATAGATTACTACGAAAGGAGGACTTTGGAAGTGAATAGTTTGTTTACGGGTGGCGGGCGCCAATGTGAGTTTTAAGTTAATTCACGTTCAATGAATGTGCTTGTATTGATTAGGTATGATGTTAGTCGACCGTACAATCATAGTATTGCTTGATATTTAGAAGTACAACTAAACAAACCATGGCAAAAACTATAACATGACACAAGCGTAATTAAGAGATTAACATGTGTTTAATGAAGTCCAAGTGATGGTTGGATATCTTGTTTGGGAGGAAGGTCGAGTGGATGTAGCTGAAGTGGTGGAGAATATTAAAACTAAGGTTTTGCTTTGTGAGCTAAAGCTGGTTTTGATCTGAGAAAGTATTCCATTGAGGATTTTATAGGTAATATCAGTGGAATAAGGAAACTTAAGATGGCCAAAGTCTCTCTTTGTTGAACATTGTTAGTTTCTGTGTTTTATAGGTAATATCATGCTCTACTTATGTGTTGACACATGTATGGTCTATTCTGATGCTGTGTTGTCTCCGCCTGTGCTTCCAATCAAAAGTCGAATCTGATTGATAGTATATTTCAGTTAGACAATGGCAAGGCTAGCCATTAGTCCATTGACATGTTTAAGAAGATTAGAGGGAATAAGATTTGTTGAAGATGGATATGCTGAAGGGTATGATTATTTGGAGTTGGAGTTCTTCTGTTTTAGAGATGCTGAAATTTATCTTTACAAATTAGACCAATCGACTTTGTGATGCCTCTGGGAGTAAGTGCTGATTATTTGATCATGTTTTTATCTATCCTGTTACTTTCTAGAGACAGTATTTTTTGCATCGGGAAAGTTGCATACTCCCATGAGAATGAGCTTTATTGTTCCAAAGTTCCAATTACACCTTAAGAACTATTACGCCATGACGAAAATATACGAGGAATTCTTTGATATGAATGTGGTGACGAAAATTTTTTCATTATCCTGTTAAACTTTTATTCTCAGCCCTAAACCTTCCTAATTTGCATTTCACTTAAATGCAATGATGAAAAATGTGTTTGTTTCTAAAGATTTATGGTATTTGAGTTATGTTACCTTGTCGAAGGTGGTCTCGGAATGGTAGCTCATTGAGTTGTTGGCATGCCATGGTCATTCCATGTTAGAGTGAAGAGAAGAGTGGATGAGTGAGAGATTGTAAATCCCTGCGTTAGTCATTCATGTTGGGCTTTGGTGCATGTTGGGCTTTGGAATTTTAGTCATTCATGTACTACATGGCCTGTCTTGTACTGTCATTTGCATTTGAAATTGAAGTGTACATCTAGATTGAGTATATGGGTTGCACTTGTTAACAGATTCAAACTTCAGTAATTAGCTTATACAGTACTAGTTGGGGGGTTGGTTCAGTGTCTCCATATGAAGAAAAAGTAGGGCTAACGTGTCTACTTCATCCTGAAACTATCAAAAAAGTTTACTTAATCCTCCAACTATTGAATCAGATTCTATGTTGTCTTTCTATATTTTGGCAGGACAAGAATGAACTTCGTGAAGATAAAGTGGTGCTGAAGGAGGACAAAGAAAGGATAGAGCAGCAGCTGAAAGCACAAGGAAATGGTTACTATTTCATCTTCATAAATTGGCCACGGTGGTTGTTGCTCCGAAACGATGGAGAAGCAGGATAGTTGCTTACCTTAATGTCAAGTCTAGTAATTCATTTGGTTTTATGATTTTTGTGATAGCATTTGGTCACCTGTAATAAAATGGAGATGTAATTCATTTGGTGACCTATACTAGTTGAGAGTTTTTGTGATAGCATTTGGTTTTAATGGTTTTTTTTTTGTGAATGGATAACTTGGCATCGGATTTTGGATATGAATGTGGCTTGTGAATGGTGATTTAAAATGAGAAATGTCCAACATGGGTTTGTGCACAACCTGATGTTGTTCCTGTTGTTATTGTTGTATTGACAGAGACGCGAGACGTCAGGCTAGGACCAAAAACAGGGGATACTTTGCTGAAATTTTTCCAAAACTATCTTTGTGAACGGACACGACACGAGGACACGCAGACACAGGCACGACATGACAAGAATTCATGTTATCAAAGTATAATCGAAAGCTGCCAAAGTAATGAAAATGCTAAATAGGTTGATTTTTCTAACTTGCCACAGGCTCAGTTCTTGTGATCTTAACTTAAATTAAATTTCAAAATTGTCTTTATTTGAATTTTTTTCCTCATTTTTTAGTTTTGCGTCAAAGTTTTGTAGGGTATTGATTCGTCTCGACTAGAGGAATTGGAAAAGTAATTTTTTTTTACTTTTACTCAAGTATTTTGAAAAATAACCATTTTTTAGTGCAAAATTTATTTTTTTTGTGAAAAAGTGGTTATTTCTCAACATACATGCATAAAAGTAAAAAAAATTTACTTTTCCGATTTTTCTCGTCAAGACAAATCAATCTCACAAAAGTTTGGCGCGAAATTGACAAATGCGAAAAAAATTCAAATAAGGACAAAATTCTGAAATTTAATTTAAGTCACAAGAATACAGTAGCTAAGGTGAAGCCTTATTTCGTGTGGTAGATCAAAAGAGGGAAAAAAAAAAGGGGGCACGGAAGGGCCAGGAACGAAACCTGGTAGGTATTAAAGTCCTATAATTCACAATTTTTTAAAAATAATCGCAAAACACGTTTACATTTTAAAATTTTTCCCAATTTTTCCCACTTAACCACGGTTAAACATTTTCAAATAAATACGAAAAAAGTTTGGCGCGAAACTTACAAATGCGAAAAAAATTCAAATAAGGACAAAATTCTGAAATTTAATTTAAGTCACAAGAACACAGTAAGCTAAGGAGGAAAAAAAAAATGGGCACAGAAGGGCCAAGAATCGAACTTGGTCCACCTAGTGTTTGAACAACTTTCATGACCACTGCACCAAGTCTATCATCTGTTCTTGCATGAGAAGCTTTTTTTATATAACTTTAGAAGATAATATATAAGTTTTGGTGGGTGCATTCTCCGTACACACAAAATGACAGCGTTTTTTGCCCTGATCTTCGCATTGGTTCAAATTCTCAATCTAAACCGATGAGATTCAACATATTATTGATTTAATCATTGTCACCAAATTCGGTGATAATCAGATGTCGGCAACTACATAATCGGAACACATTTGGTGCTTCCAAAAGCGTTAAAGTCCCATACTGCACCAATTTTCGGCCGCCTCAGCTATTTTTTTCGAATCGGGACCGTCTATGTTTTACGTAACATTGATTTGAATACTTCTGCGAAAAATGAATTCAATCTCTTATCAATACATACTTGATCATATGTACATTGTCCTTCTAATTATGAATCTACGTCCCAATAAAAAGGCATTGTAGACCCGGAAAGACCCAAAAATTTGCGAGAACAATTAAAACACCAAGCAAAACAAAATGGATGGTATCGATCACCTTGATTGTGTTGCGATCATATGAGTATTGTACATTATACAAAAGCACAAGACCTTAGTTTAGAAACAATAAGGTTCAATATATAAATTTTAAAGGAAGTTGTTCAATAATTTTTTCTAATGACCGATCTAAACCGTTAAGATTGCACATTTTATCGATTCTGTGTTTGTCACCAACTTCTATGATAATCGGATGTCGGCAACCATATGATCGGAACACATTAGATGCTTACGTAGGTATTAAAGTCCTATAGTTCACAACTCGATGACTGCTTTATCTATTTCTTCAAAATCAGAACTGTCTATCTTGTGCGTAAGAGAGATTACATTATTGCTACCAAAAATAAAGTAAATTGCTTATCGTTACAAGCTTTATCGGACATAAGTTATCATTTTTATGTTCAATTTTTTCATTAATCGAAGAGGTTCATAAACCAAAATAAACCGGATGGAGCCCAAAATATCCAAATACAACGAAATAACCAATACCAACCAAATCAACGGCCTTGATTATTCAAATTAATTTTTTACGGAGGTCCGTTACATTTTACTGCTCAAGAAAAGCGCAAAACACGTTTCCATTTTAATTTGTTTCCCCTTTTTCCACTTAACCCACGGTTAAGGCTTTTGAAATAAATAAATTCATTAATTTACCTGACATTAGGCAGACAAGTGGGGACGGGGTGGGGCCGGATGACAGGTGTCGTACGGTTATGCTTCGTGTGGTTCTCTGTCATGCCTTTAGTGGTTCCTGTTATGCTATTTGGTGGTTTTGTTATGCGTCACACATTTTAGGGTTATTGTTACGCCAACAGTGGTTACTTGTC
The DNA here is from genome assembly GCA_025413875.1 of Rhododendron molle. Classification (NCBI taxonomy): domain Eukaryota; kingdom Viridiplantae; phylum Streptophyta; class Magnoliopsida; order Ericales; family Ericaceae; genus Rhododendron; species Rhododendron molle. The sequence continues at coordinate 36,227,984 of CM046389.1, read as the reverse complement.
ATGCCTTTTTATGGTTTCTGTTATGCCAATGTTGTCATAACCAAGAGTTATTCCATTTTGTGGTTTTGTTACGCCATTTTCGGGTTTTGTTACGCCATTTTCGGGTTTGGTTACGCCTTTCAACCCGCGTGTTATGCACTTTCGGGTTTTTTGTTATGCCATTTAGTGGTTTTTGTTATGCTGCACTTTTTAACCGGTTGAGGTTACCGGTTTGACCGGTCACTTTCGGTCAACCTTGTGAGGTGGCGAAATCTGGTCCATTGATCACGTTATGCTCTTTACTGGTTTAGTTATGCCGTTTTATGGTTTGGTTATGCCGTTTTATGGTTTCATTTATGCTATTAATGGTTCTGTTATGCCAAAATTACGGTGTCTCCAAAAGGGCAGGAGACACCGAAGTCGTTTCCCCTTTTGTATGGATATGAAAAAAGATATTTCTTTTACGGTGTTTGGAGTGAAAAAAGATAAGTGAAATAGTTTTAGAGGAAAATAATTTCCATCATAGGGCACAAAATATTTATCTTGTGCAAAAGGTTGGTAAGTCATTTTGTAATCCTTCCAAATCCGTTGTAATTTATAATTAAATCTTTGTAACCGTTCTAGGTTTTTCTCTAGATTCATCTTTGTTGCAGCCAGCTATCATTTTTTTTTGGATAGGCAAAAATTTATGAAAGAAAATTTGACAAAGGGGTACTGTAGACACCCCAATTTGAAAATCCCAGACACCTTTTAAGTCCCTAATGATGATAAACAAAGCATGATTGAAAGCTTTGGATTGATCTAATCCTTTTGGAGCACTGCCCTTCGAAAACCGTAGACCAGTGGCCGATAAGTTCTCCAATAATGAAAACATGCCTTGAAAAGCTTCAAACAATACTCTTTGTACTCAAAGGAGTGAGGAAACACCTTAGAACTAGGTATGAGAGTGCCAAGTGACACTAAGAATGAGTGAGTACGTGTTTTGGCCATCGTGGCACCAATGATCTTCGGTTTAGTTTGCTTTCAGCCCATTTTTCATAAATCAAACTTCCTTATTTTTATGGTTAGAGGCCACCATCTTTTAGTACATTCAAAACCCTCTTTATCGATATATGATAAGGCTTAATCCGATTTGAAATGAGGGAGATACAAGGATTTTGCCTAAATGACTTCTTTTTCGACCATCTGAGGGTAAAATTGTCATATCTTTTGATGTATAAATTATTTTTGATCCAAACTACTTGAGTTAGAAAGTAGACTTAACGAGCTTTCCAACGGTCTAAAGAACACCCAAAATTGAGTTCGGGAGTGTTTGGGGCGGCCTCGCAAAGTTCGGCCTGTTGAGCAATCAACAAGTGTCATATGGTGGTCAACTATGCCGTACGGTGGTCAACTGTGCCGTACGGTGGACATACAAGTCCTGTACGGTGGACATACTTTTCCACTGCCTTGTTCACCCAGCAAACCGCCATAATAAAGTGCCCAAGTGCCGTACAGTGGACCCTAGTAACGTACGGTGGACCTTAAGTACCGTACGATGGACCAACTTTTGGTCAAAAAATGTCAGAGACATGTGGCAACTGCCTGAGGGCCGAAATACTTGGTGTGCAACCAAGTATGCTTGATATCCAAGCCATTTTACCCTATGAATACCTCCCCCTATTGTTAGACAAGGGAGAAGACATTTTTTGAAGAAAAAGGGAGAAACAAGACCAAAAACATTGCATAATGCTTTGAAAAATCCTTACTCATTCCCATACCTCTTTCAAACACCAAAAAACTCCAACTTCTCTCCAAAAACCAAGTTCAAAACCATTTCAAAAGGCAACCCAATTCAAGGACAAGTCTCATACCTTGTGATTACAGTGTACCAAAGTCTACCTGTTCGTTCAAGCTCATACCAAGAGACGTCACCATAGTTACAACCATCCAAAGAAAGATTTTTGCTCCAAGAGGTATAAATCTTTTATCCACTACTTTTCTCTATAATCTGAGGGGAAGCCACTAAATCAGACTGGTTCCTCATACCAACTCTGGGCTTAAATGGTTTACACGTTACAGGAAATAAAAGTTGGTATCCCACATATCTCCACCGCGCGGTAAACATGATTACCGTACGGTAGAGTGTTTCCAGGGGAACAGTTCCGTCTAAAGCCCTCCTCCTCCTCCTTCTTCTGTTTTATTAAAATCAGTATGATATGCCATGCTATTCCATGTTCTGTTTAAAGTAATACATACCATGCTAGTTAAATCTATGAATTGAATCAAGTCATACATCATGTTCTGACACGGGTATTGTTTGCCTAAGGGTGCACCCCTGTGTAGATTGCCATATGCTCCTTTAAATCATTTATGCGCTGCTAACCTCGAGTATCTCTATCGCACGGTACATACTACTGCCGTACGATTGTGTTCATTGTGGGACAGAATCCTTATTTGCTTCCTATTATTAGGTGTTTTACCTCAGCATGCATATTAATATTTATTTTTGATAAGGTTTGTTCACATGCTATGGACGTCTTTAATTTGTGCGAAATTAACCACTAGAACAACTACCGTACGGCACACCTTTCCGCCGTACGGTGGAGTGTTTGGCAGAGTGTTGTTCTAAGTTATTTTCTGCAATTAATATGCGAGCATGCCCGTTGGTTTTCCATCACTAGCATACACTGTATTATTGATTTTGTTTCAGGCATCAGCATTTGTGTTTATATTCAATTGCTTACGTGCTATAAATTGTTTACGTGATACAAAAGTTAAGCAATAAAATGATTTTTCAAATCCCACAAGTATTAGTAGAGACCAATTTTATCGGGTGAGAGGGGTGCCGTAAAACCCTTCCTCTCTTGTAACCTGGCTCCCGAACCCGGAACTTTCTGTTTTTGATAGACCAAAACTTTTTCAAGGGCAAAAGAGTCGCATTTTTCTCAAATACGGTTTCTCGGTGACAATCATTTTCAAAATCTGGGTGGCGACTCTCAAACAAACGAACATTTTATCTTTCTGTAAACTAAAATACTAAAAGGGGCGATAAAAGGAAAAAAATCATTTTTTGGAGCGCCAAGCCCACAGGTACATCAAGTTGGAAGAGAGGGGAGGGGAATCCTCCAACCAAAAGTTGGATGAAACCAAAATATACTTGACGGTACAAAACCCGAAAACACCCAAAGGGCTAAGCTCGAAACACCTAAAAAGACAAAACCCATACGAAGTATGGGCCAAGCCCAATCCAAGAACCCCAAAACCTAACCTTAAACTTCAACCTTCAAAGTCATTCCAACCAAATCAGACCCACGAAACCACCACATTAACAGCCTGCCAGGTGGCCACCACCCCCTTACGCTCCTCAAACAAAATGACTCCCTCGCAGCTAGCTATCATTGCTCATTTGCTCCCTTGTGACATAAGTTATTTGCATCATTGCATGACATAGGTTATCTGCACCATCGCCCTTTTTAATTATCATCGAGAGTAAATTATATACACCTATAGTATAAATATTTTTTCTCTCCATATCAATTACATTACGCCACGTCGTCATATTTTGTTAATTGGGACCACAGTTTTGATAATGTGGCCCAATATAAGTGATTTGGAAGAAACAAATGTTTATACCGACTGTGTAAATAGTTTAATCTCTTTATCAAATCATGGTCTTGAAAATTTCAACCCTAATTAAAAGGCAGGAAAATAATGAATTTGATTTGTTACCTGTTTACACCATGGCCAACATAACGGTCTGACAAAATTTACTTGCACTTTGGCCAAGTCTACTGTTATCTCTCTAGATTTCCCTCGCAATGCATGGTTAAGAGGATTTATTTTAGTTTGACCAAATCTAGTTATGCGTACGCAATCCGTCAGAGATTTCCTTTTGAGATTGTTGTCCATTTTTTTCGTAATCCTCTAGATTTTCCTTTCCATGCAGCTAGCACTGTTTCCTTGTGTCCATTTCTTTTCATTTTGAGAATAAATTATACTCTAATACTGGCAGTGTAAATATTTGTTTCCTCCAAATCAATTACGTTGCTCTACAATGTCAAACCATTGGTCCAAATTAATAGAACATGGTGATATGGCGCAATGTAATTGATTTAGGGGAAACAAATATTTTCACCGCCGACACTAAATTTTTTATCTCCTATGAAAAGAAGTACAAATTTTGGATAAAAAAATAAAATACTTCTATGCACAATTTATTTGAATTTCTTTGCACCAATTAAACATCTTAATTATTTCTTCAAATTGGTGTGAAAAGAGATTAAAAAATTATGATTATTTTTTTTTTACTGAAAAGTTGTGTCTGTTCTCAAAGTGGACTAGATTGGATAGAATACCTTTTTGTGCATGCATAAGATTGTTGGCATAATCGGGTATTGATTGACAACACTTATAAATACACCGCTACGCAGAATTTGATTCTACATCATTTTCTCCCCAGAACATCTGTGTTGAGTTAAAATTCTACCTAAATGTCAGGTATGCATTCATAATCCAAGCCATTTTTTTCATGCTAATTAACATTTTTCCCAGTCGTATTTGGTTTCCTTTTCGAATTGGCTGCTTTCTCCATATGTAGAGATTCTTTTTCTGTTTATTTCTAGGAGGAAAAAACATCATAGATTTCATATTAAGGGTTTAGGGGAGGTAGTCGAACTCCCAACATGAACATCATAGACCTCGGTTCATGTATACAATGTGTCTAATGTTGTTTTCTTTTTCTGTTTATTTTTATCTTGATCTTTGATAACTAATTAGACCTGCTTTACTTCCATTTCCCAGACCAATCTGTTGTTTTCCATGTTGTTCTGCTACTACTTGTTGTGTCCTCTCTTCTTGTGGGCCACAATGGAGTCAAAGAAGGCACGAGTTTATCTGAAGAAGAAGACAAGGAGTTGGAAAAGCAACTTGAGCTTCTAAACAAGCCTGCAGTCAAAACTATACAAGTGAACTCAAATTGATAACTTAGAGTTTGTGAACAACTTAATATCTCTTGAATTGGGAACAAATATCTCTTTTTAGGTGTTTGACAACTCATTAAAATGATTTTTTAATATCTTACACAATCAATAAAGTAAACTTTTGATAAATTGCAAATGTATTTAGTTGTGGATAGCACGGGTTTGCTGCTAGTTATAGTTCATTAAAAATTGTAATGTTTTACAGACTGATTATGGAGATATAATTGACTGTGTGGATTTCTTCAAACAACCCGCATTTGATCACCCTTTGCTGAAGAATCACACTTTCCATTATCAGGTTTGTTATATCTATCTATCTATCTATATATATATATTCTCTATCTAGCATACCGTTATTAGATCGATCACTTATTCGGTTATAATGATTTTAATCGCAGATGAAACCTATTTCAATTAATTGGGGAACAAGATATCATGTATCACCAAAGTTTACTAAACCCATAAGTAAAAAGCTAAAGGGTGGAGGTTGCCCTATTGGAACAGTCCCTATTAAAAGACTCACTAAAGAAGATCTCATCAGAGAAAGACTTGCTTCAAGAATCACGCCTTTAGAAAATTACACCCCTGGTGTTCACGTAAGTTACTCCTAATCATATTACATTTTCTATCTCTGTGATATTGATATTAATTCCTACATTTTAATATCGTAGAAATATAAATTTAGGGTGGGCAAAATGATAAGAATGCCACTTATGTTAATGGATGGGATTCACGACATTAGATTTGGGGATTTGATTGGTGCAAAATTGAAACGTTGGGGAACATGTTCAATGTTTACATTAGGGATAAAAATGAGACAAAACTAATATGTTGGAGGCCAAAAAGTTTAATCAGCGCCTATGTTTGCCCTATTCTTGCCTCATCAGTTCAAACTTCAAAGCTACGTTTAAACACACTACATATTCACTTGCTTGCAGTTTGGACTTATTCTTGTTTGCAGTTTGGAATTATAGACCAAGGAAATTTCAAAACTATGATGCACGAATTTGGATTTTCATGCATCTATACTTTGTTATTGATATGAATATTATCTCATCAAAACAAAATACGAGTACTAGAGAAGTTGCCAAACATAATACTACTATACTTCCCGATTCTTACCTATTGACCTTTTGACTATCATAATTCTTTTTTTTCTTTTCAAAACGATAACAGGTGATATTATAGATCCAAGAAATAGTATATCAAGAAAAAGCTCCACCCTTAAACAAGAGATCAAGAAACCAAACAAGACGGGACTCCCTCTAAAGACTACATTTAACTCCAACAAAAATCACCACTCCAAACAAACGGAGCACTGTGGAAAACAACCAAAAACGCACACACATGGGTGATAGAAGCGCTATAAATGGGAAGAAATACCACACAGGAGAGACCAACAGAACTAGGAAAAAAGAGAAAAAATCGGTAACAGAGCCGGACGGAATCTGCTATACCGGAGCAGACTTCATCCACCAACCTAGATCTCCCACTTCGGTGGGGGAAGGACCCTTCCAGTGACCACGATATGAAATGCACTACCGCCAAAAGTCGTCGGACTACATGGCAGAAGAGGTAAATGAGGGGCAGCAGATGGTGATTTGGGGACGAGGAGGATGGGGTGAAGGGGGAAGGAGAAAAAACCTCCGAGATATAGGGTCAGAAGATTGGAGAAACCCCATGAGGGGGAGAAATCCCTCCCCTCCTATCACTCATTAGGTAGTAAAACCTGGGGAGAGGGGAAGGAGGGAGATGGGGGGCGACGGCTTCATAATTCGAACAAGGATTTTATTTATAAGTTGACTGACAAAATAAGTTCTTGAAATTATAAATTGATCGATCTGACCTCTACATGTCCCCTCCCATCTCTAACTTAAGAGACTCATCACTGACGTGTCCGATTTTATAATTCAAAAACCAATTTCACATGGCCCTCTAAATGTCAACATATGTCCCAGTGTGTTGTGTGTGCTTGGCATGTACAACACATGCATGATGGCCCAGTTAGTTGTTTTTAGTACTTCATAGACTCAAACCTACTAGACTTGTGCTTGTCCTCAATATTCACTGTGTTCTTATTATCTAATTTTTTCTTGAAGCTTCAACATATCATACCTGAAAAATAAGAGTAGCATTATCATATACATTGACGAATACATAGTAATTCTTCCACATTATGCAGAATACCAAACAAGAATGAGGAAAGGAAAGCATTCATACTGAATACATAGTACTTATTTAATTTGCATAATTTTTGTATTGGTATTGTTGCCCAGAATGCCGTGCTTCGAACTAGAGCTAATTCAAACAAGAAGTTTTTAGGAGCTGGAGCAGCACTTAGTGTACACAATCCGCACGTTTATGGTAGGCAGTATAGTGCAGCAAAAGTGAAGATTCAAAATGGGCCTGATAGCATAGAAGCTGGGTGGAGGGTAATTCTTTCTGCTTTTGATTCCTCAAACAAATCGGTCATTTCAATTCTTGACCAACTTTAATGATCTTTTCCCCTTATTGTGTAAATTAATATTTGAACTATTCATATTCGGTAATGACAACTTTTTCGTTGACCTTTTTTTTTGTTTATCTCAGGTTGATCCTTTGGTGTATGGTGATACTCACACTCGATTCTTTATACATTTGGATGTAAGTTATATATGTGTACAACTTAGGCTGCATGTTGACATTTATTTGTGTACCAAATATTACTTCCACTTATTAATTTTCCATTTGCATATGGACAGGCTGGACAATCTCATTGTTTCAATACTAGATGCCCTGGATTTGTTCTAGTGAGATCAGATGAAACACTTGACTCAATTTATTACAATGTTTCTGTTCCTGGCGGACCGGTTTTCTACATAAATACCTACATCGCCAGGGTAAAATTTTTGATGTTATTTGACATATTTTGCTTTGTATTAGTTCTGGAACTTTATATTGGCGGGTGTAGCTACACTTGGACATCTGCTGCCAATCCACACTAGTGGTTGGCCTATTAGATAAGGTGCCCTCCCTTCACCAACCTGATAGGGATAGTCTTCACTGATTCATCCTATTGCCCCATTTTGAAAGCACACTATTAAAAATTTTAAAACGATCTATTTCAAGTTGTTTGCAAATATTTCATTTTAAGATGTCGCAAATTGTTAGTCCTTATTTGGAATTCAAAGTAAAATTTTGCTCGTCACTCTATTTAGTTTTCTCTAATATATATTTTATATTTATATCTAACATACTGGTATTTGTATCTCATTTGCTTAACTCGTCCTAGTCCCGTTTCTTTTATATGTGAGCGATCTAAACCCATTTTGATTTTGAGTAGTTTACAGTATAGTACGGTTAATAGAGAAAATATGATATTCTCTAGCTCTGTATTCTAATTAGTAAGATTTTGTCCGCATTGACCAAATTTCTTGATACCACCATTACCCATATCAGGACAAAGCTAATGGAAATTGGTGGCTCTTAGATGGAGATGACTATACCGAGGTTGGATTTTGGCCGAAAAGAATATTTACCGGACTAGGAGACTTGGCTAATCATGTGGAATGGGGAGGCGAGGCATTTGGTCCGCCGGGCTCAACTACACCACCAATGGGTGGGGGCTATTATCCGATAGGGACCATCAAATTTGATGCATACTTCAGCCAGGTTACAGTGCTCAATGAATATGGTCAGACTGTGGATGTTGATAACACAGAGGAGTTCTCTGACAACCATAAATTATATAAAGTGGTGGATAGAGGAAACGTAGGGGGTTACTATGGACATTATTTCGTTTATGGGGGTCCTGGTGGGAAGAGTACACAAGTTTAAATGTAATTTGACTTCATCATATGAATATTTCTGGAAATAAGAAAAAGAAAATGGAAAGCGCAAAAAAAAAAATAAAAAAATTCAGTAATGATAATGAATCAATTCGTGTTGACATGAAAATGGAGAAATGCATGTAGAAACTTTAGTTAGTTTTATGATCTTAGAGTGTCCACAATGCTATAATCAAAAGTATAAAATTTTTAAAGTTAACAATGTTATGCAAAATAAGGCTTACAATGCTATAATCAAATTTAACAACCTGCTTAAAAATAATCAAATTTTGAGGTTTGAATAATCAAAACTAAAAACATTTTTTCAATAACCAAAATGTGTGGATCCCACGCCGCATCAATTATATTGTATCTCATGCCTTCTCAATATTCTTCTCTTCATTCTCACGTTAACAGCTTCTACTTTTTTCCCTCTGTTTCTTTTCCTCCAACCATGACTGAGATTCCATCATTTGGGAAGGAGAGGTGCTGAATTCCATTGAGTTGGAAGATAATCAATGGCAGGGGAAGCTCTGATTTCCCTCAAAATAAAGGGAGGGAATTGATAGATTTTCCCCCAAAAGAATTCATAAAAGAAGGAAGCCAAAGATTTTTCCCCTAATATTAAGGGAGGGAATCTGTTGATTTTTACCCGAAAACAAAATCATAAAATTGGAGGGAAACCAAAGGCGGGAGCAGAGAGGGAAAAAACGAAAGTGAAATTGCATTTGGCTCCTTATTTTGATTATGGACCAAAAGTAACCATTGTGGTTCTCAATATTGCTAAGCTTAACAATCTCTTAAATGGATAACCAAAAGCTGATGTGGCAAACTTTGATTATTCATTTTTGATTATAGCATTGTGGACACTCTTAGGAGATGTAACATGGAAGCTACATATACATTTCTCTATGACATTCAAAGATATGGTTATAAATTTAATTGATCGAGCTAGAAATTTTTGGTAAATTTTTCTGTATTATGAATTTTGTAATGCAAATAATATACTTTTAAACCTTGAGGCCCAAACATTTAGGGTAAATTTCTCTTATCTCCCCTAAGTTTTCCAACAATAAAAAAAATGTCCCCTCAGGTTTTTGAAATTGCATTATTGGTCCTCTCAACCTTATCTGCTATATAATGCTTATTAATGACACATAAATGTCCATCTTTTCCCCTTCATGCATTGACCTCCCTAAGGTTTCTATTAATAATAGATACCTCCCCTAAGGTCTATGCATGTGTATATATGTGCATCTCTTACCATTTTTTTTTGCTTGGTAAAAGAAAATTTTATTAAACTCGAAGAGAATACATCGAGTAAAAGGGAAGGGAGAACCAGAAAGTTCACCACAACCCTAAAAAGGGAAGGGAAATAAAAGGAAAGGTACACCCAAAAAAGACACATAAATAATGAGTCTTCTAATACACCTTTATAACAAACTTGGCTTTGATCCACATGGCTGCTCTTGTTTTGATTAACTCTTCCAAATGATTGCGATCCACAATTTTATTGTTGAAAATAGCGTCATTTCTTGCAACCCAAATAGACCATAGTGTTGCATAGAAACAACACTCTCAAAGATGTTTCTTCAAATTTTGAAAGGAGAAGAGAACCACCAGGAAGATAAATCCACCAAATTTGAAGGAGCCACTCAAGCTATGTTCCACCAATCGGCTATTCTTGACCAGATGACTGTCAAGAAGGGACAAGAGAGTAGAACATGCACTGAAGTTTCCAATTCCAACAAACAAAATGGACAAGCCAGAGCTGTTTCATCTATTCCCACCATTATGTTTCTACTACTCAAAATTGATCTAGTCGCAATCTTGCTTTGACATGCCATCCACTAGGATATCTCCACTTTTGGAGGGCTAAGGTTTCTCCACAAAGAACCAAGCCCATAATTCTAGGTAAAAGTTTCAGCTTCCCAAAGATCATAGTCAGACTTAATAGAAAATAAGTTATTAGAATTACCAGTCCAGAGCATCACATCCAATCTTGACGGCACCAAAGACACACTCTGTAATCTTCCAATTAAATCATTCATTTGATCACGTTCCCAATCATGCAATCTCCTTTGAAAAAACAAAACTCCAATCTCCATTACCTACCGAGTTAAGCACAATACATATCGTTCATCTCTTTGAGATGATTTCAAATACAATCTTGGAAACTCCTCTTGCAGTGTTTGATCCCCCATCCATTTGTGATTCCAAAAAGAAGTGTTATTTTCGGAATATACTTGAATTTTGAACCCATCTTGAATTACGTTCCCCGTTCCACTATTTGTATTCCCAATTGAACATATGTCTCTCCAGATTATAGATGCCCGCCCATACGATGGTAATTGAGGAAGCCAATCTTGATGTGAGAGACCATACTTCCTGCACACTACTCTAGTCCATAGGGAATTCTTTTCTCTACTTAATCTCCACCACCATTTTGCTAACTAAGCATGGTTCTACTCAACCATCCTTTTCACTCCTAATCCTCCATATTTTTTACTCTTTGTTATAGTTTCCCAGCTAACCAAATGGATCTTCTTCTTATCAATGGAATCACCTAAAAAAAATTATCTTTGAAGTTTTTCAATCTTCTTTGCAATCGAGATTGGCATCTTAAAAAGGGACATGAAGTAAACAGGTAGAGTACTTGTATTTGAATTGATAAGTGTCAATTTACCTCTAGACGACATAAATCTCCTTTTCCATACTGCCAACTTCTTCTCCAGCCTATCTATCACAGGTTGCCAAGTTTGAACTCTTCTAGGATTAGCTCCAAGTGGGAGTCCGAGATAGTTTATAGGAAGTGAACCAATACGACACCCCATCACTTGAGCTAGACTAATGACATCCTGATCTTGGCATTTAACCCCACACATCACACTCTTTGAGAAGTTAATTTTCAGGCCCAACATGAGTTGAAATAGCTTGAGAATCTTTTTAGAGCAACCATTTCCTCCAACTTATTCTGACAGAAAATGAGAGTGTCATCTGCAAATTGTAGGTAAGAAACAATCTCCCCATTTCTATCAACTTTGGTTCCATTTATCAATCCCACTGCTCATGCCCTTTCCAACAAAATATTTAAAGCTTCCACAACCAGATTGAAGAGGAAAGGGGATAGAGGATTCCCTTGTCTAAGGCCTTTAAACGTTCTAAATTCTTTTGAAGCAGAACCATTAATTTACAAGAACCGACATGGAGACAGTTGAAATACACTCCTTTACCCATTGACACCATTTGTTCCCACAACCGACCTTCGTTAGAATATCAATCAAGAAGCCCCAATTCACACAGTCATAAGCGCTTTCAAAATCAAGCTTTAGGACTATACCACCCTGAGCACTGTTTTTCCAAAAATTAATAACTTCATTTGTTATCAATACTCCATCAAGGATTTGTTTACCACCAATGAATGCCGCCTGAGTTTCTCCAATTACTTTAGGAAGAATATTTCTTAATCTATTGGCCAATACTTTAGACAAGAGTTTATACACACAACCAATCATACTAACTGGCCTGAATTCCTTAAAAGATGTTGGCCCATCAATCTTTGGAATTAAAGCCACAAAGGTTGAATTCATACCTTATGTGAGTTTGGCATTTGTATGAAATTTTGAAAAGAACTTGAAAATCATATCCTTCAAAAAACTCCTCCATTTCTTAACAAAAGAGAAGTTAAAACCATCCGGACTTGGGGCTTTAAAATTGTTTCAATCCTTCACTGCTTCTAAGATCTCCTTTTCATCAAAAGGTTTTTCAAATCCTTGCACTTCATCACCAGAGAGAACTCTAGGGAAGATTCCCCCTAAGGTTCCTCTATCTACCCTGTCTTCCAGAAAATTGTTGCTAAAAAATTCCACTACTGCGTCTTTAATCTCAATTGGATCCTCCAACATTCTTCCGTTGAATTTAATGGATCCAATCAAATTCCTCCTGTATCTAGAGTTAGCAATAATCTGGAAAAACTTGGTATTTTTATCACCAAGCTTCAACCAATTCACTCTGGATTTTTCTTTCCAAAGTGACTCCACCATTTTCTCCAATATCCAATACTCTGATTTGGCCTTACTTCTGAGTTCTTTTTCGTTTGAGTGAAGCTGTCTGTCTTCTGGCACAAGATCCAACTTATGAATCGTCTCTTGACATGATTCAAGAGCTGTGAAAACATTTCCAAATTCATCCTTATTCCATTGCTTCAAGCGATTTTTGACAGCCCTTAGTTTTTGGACAATAACAAAACCTGCCCATTCATACACTTGACAATCCTCCCATGCTTCTTTGGCTACTTTCAAACAATTTGGGTTAGTTAACCAAATATCCATAAATCGAAATGGTTTCGGTCCCCAATCTCTACAATCATCTGCAATCATGATGGGATTATGATCCGAGATGGGTCTAGGGAGACCCCATTGCACCAATTTGAATCTATCAATAAAAGATTGAGATAGAAGGAATCTATCAAGCCGACTGTGGATTGCATGGTCATGAAAATTGGTCCAAGTGAATTTTCTACCCTGCATGGGAATATTCACTAGCTCCATATTGTTAATAAAATCTTTGAAATCCCTCATACCTCGGTTGACATTAGTGCATCCCACTCTTTTATCTATTTCTGTGATTTCATTCAAATCCCCCCTACGCAAGCCCGACCCTTAGATTTTCGAGGCCCTAGGTGGGGTTTGAAAATGGAGCCTCTTAGTTTTTAGTAGGGCTGCTCAAAAAATCCAATGAAGCATGAAATCGGTCCGGACCGAACCGATCCGTTTCTTTTGGATTTTGTCCGTGGATTAATGGTCTGGACACGGATTAAAAAATTAGAAAACTGTGACTCACAGTTCGGTGCACGGATTTTCATTACGAAATTGTGGACTAACCGAACCGGACCGTGAGATATTTATATTATATAAATAATAAATAAATATATAAATATATATGTGTACTTATATAATTAATTGTTAGTAATGTTAAAACTTTTTTCTATCAATTTTAGTATTTTATCTTAATAATTGGATATAGTGCAGATGTACATAAAATATATGGGATAAATTGTAGTTTTTTTTTTTATATTTAAGTTACTGGTAACCCTAGTTTAGTTTCACAAGTTCGTTTCTTTTCCAGTTTTCCTAATTTTCATTTCTTGTTCAAGTCGCCGCCGCACCGTTCTTACTTCGTCGCCTCTTCCTCCTCCTCCTCCTCTCTCTCTCCATTTCTTCAAAGTAACAAGTACTTTCTGGTGGCCGGTGTTAAACTTAATTCTGAATGTAACCTTTTTCCCTTTTATTGTGGGATATAAACTTGAACTTTATTCTTGCTACAATCCGTGAACAAAACCGTAACCGATCCGCGAGTTACGGATTGGATTAGAACCGAACCGTAGGATTTTTGATCCGGACACAGATTTCATTTTGTAAAAACTGTGAACCGAATCGGTCCGCAAGCACCTCTAGTTTTGAGTATATCTATATGTTATTCGATATAATAAACAAAGGTACACATGTAGCTCAGTGGCAAAGTCCTTAACCCTGCATTTATATTCACAAGCCAGGAGTTCGAGACTCCAACCAATTTTTTGTGCAGAAGTTCGAAAACTTTGTGATAAAAACTGACAGCACCAGGATTCGAACTCATGCACGTACAGTTTAAGTACCTCTAGTTTTGAGTATATCTATATGTTATTCGATATAATAAACAAAGGTACACATGTAGCTCAGTGGCAAAGTCCTTAACCCTGCATTTATATTCACAAGCCAGGAGTTCGAGACTCCAACCAATTTTTTGTGCAGAAGTTCGAAAACTTTGTGATAAAAACTGACAGCACCAGGATTCGAACTCATGCACGTACAGTTTAAGTACGCATGCCTCACCACTAGGCTACATAAGCCTACTTGCAAAATAATTCACATTTATAATATTTATAATATACAAGTTTTGGGGGGCCCAATTATTTGGCCCAAAAACGGAGGCCCTAGGTGGTCGCCTGGTGAGCCAATGCCCAGGGCCGACCCTGCCCCTTCGCACCACGGTAACTGAGAGCTTGCTTTGGTATGGAGCAGCTCATCCCATATTTCTTTTCTCTGAACTTCTCCATTAGAAGCATAAATGTTAACAACAACACAATGAAAATCACCGTATAACATTCGTTCCAAGATAATGAAAGATCTATGAACTGTAATGTTAGATGCATTAAACACCTCAAAGTCCCATAAGATCAGAATTCCCCCCGAAGCTCCAATAGAATTAGAAGCTGCAAACTCCACATTTGTGTTACCCCATAGCCTCTGAACCATATACTTAGATCCACATTCTCCAATTTAGTCTCCTGAATAAACTACACATCAGGCTTCTTTTTCTTTATAATCTTAGAAACAAACATTTTTTTTAATACACTCCCCATTCCATGAATATTCCAGGATATATTATCTTCATTCAAAAAATTTGGATACCATTTAATCACCACAAGATGGATAAAATCAATTATCCCTTCCTCTCTCTCTCTCTCAGAGATGCGAGAGTACTCCTTTGCCTCCAATTCAATCAATCTTTTGAGAACAAATTCATCATTCTTTTTGAAGTTGAACCCTAAAGTTTCTCCAACTTCTATAGTACCTCTAATTAATGTCTTCGCCCAGAACTGAGTTGGGTGATGATAGTTTCTTCTGATGACAACGAAGAAGAAGAATCTGTGACATCAACTCTATTCTCTGAGTTTTGATCTAATTCCTCTTGGACTTTGAAAAGATTGTTGATATGTCTTCTCCTTCGAGATTATTAGCACGGAAATCTCCTATTCTCGTAAGGCATTTTCTTTGGTAACCGAAAGAATTAATGGATGCTATTTCCGTTTGAACAAAAAAAGGAAATCCAACTTGATATATAACGACTAGAATATATTAATTTGTTCTAAAAAAAAATTCCAGGAAATCATGAAAATTTTATTGTAACTACTCTTTACAAGTGAAACAGGAAAAAAAAAACATACTACAAATAGATAAGTGATCGAGCACAATATATATATAGCTCATGGTAAACAATCACGCAGTCGCCATGCTGCGGTGTACTCTTGCCGACAGTCAGGACATCTAAGGATCCCGGATGTCCTCAACTTGAGAAGGCAATGATGGTGGTAACTGTGTTTACAAATCGGAAGTATACTCACTCTACCTCCCTCAATGAAAGTTTCCAGACATATGGTACACCGAGTGGCACCAAAGCCAACCCCGACATCAGTGGGGTAGTGAACTACGTGAAACGAGTTAATTAACCGTCGATTAATGTTTGATCGTATGCGTCTATAACAATATCCGACCAATAAAACAATAATTGTTAGGGAGACTAGCACTATAATCATTACAATTAAGTTTTTAACATTCGCATCCATCCGTTGATCATTCTTTTTTGAATCTTTCGCTGCTTGCACCGATATGCGGTCTGAGATGCATACTGTGGCCCATAGAACAAGCGTATAAGGTTGAACCTGAATTGAAAATTGGAGAAACAAAATATGTGTTAGAAATAAATTGGTACCACGTTCTCATGAACTAGTAATACTTTCTTTTGTTTTTTGTTTCTTAAAATGCAACTGGTAATACTATTTTCGATGACTACAGGGTTTAATTGGTCTCTCGTTACTATTTAACATTGCCTTTTTCTGTTTGTTTTAACTTCAACAACTTCTCTCCAGATAAGTCTTCTCTCTCTTACGTTAACTTCTTCCTTTTTTGTTGAGCGAAACTAACTACCAAATCAAAATGGAAAAAAAAAAGGTAAATTAAAATTGTTCTGTACGTTTTTAGGTGTTCCATTTCATCTCATCCAATCTTTTATTGGATGTACAGTTCAAAATATTAAATAAAAATCTTTCATTGGATGTTCCATTGATTTTATTTTTTTCTATTCTGGGCTTTGCCTTGCATTTTGTAATGTTGGGTGGTCCTTCTTCGATGTACCCTACGGATTTTAATAAATTCTTTTCATTGTGCCGAGCAAAAAAAAATAAAGAATTGGGCCTTATAAGAAAGCATGCATTCACAAATGCTAAGAATTGGAGTACCAAATGTTGGAGAGAATTGAAGGAAAACTGAGAGATCTAGTGAGAGAGCAAAAGATGGGTCAAATTAGTAAAGATCGACTATAAAGTTGGACGTGAGTTTACTAACCTGTGGCCATTGAGCCGCATCCATGTTTAACTCAGAAGAAAGGAGAAAGGTTTTCAGAGCTTGGCCAAAAGCAAATGATGTTTAGAGAGATCGAGAGAGAGGAGGGCGCGCGCGAAGTCTTTTGTCTTCGAATGTTTGATTTGTTGGGGTGCCGGGTTTTTGTGTTACTGGCTTGCTTTCATGAACAATTGAAAGGTACGTGAGAGATGGGTTTGCTGTGTTATTCGATCGCTTGCTTTCTGGATAGTTACCTATGCCAGTTCGTAGAATATATGAGCGTATATATATAAATAGGATTTTGAACATAAAGGGATCCAATGGGAAAATTATGATCACTAGCCATGCCCATTCGGTAACCCCAGGAGTCAATTAAACGATAGGACTGTAAACGAGCATAGCCGAGCCGAACTCCGTAACTAGCACAACACTTTTTCCTGGGATAATTATGATCACTCCGCCTAACGGCAGGACTGTAAACGAGCAGAGTCGAGCCGAGCTCTGTGGAGCTTGAGCACCACTCGTTTATTAAACAAGCCAAAAACTTGAGCTCAAGCTCAACTCGAGTTTTTTGTCATTTACTAAACGAGTCCATTTAATCAAGTCGAATTACCTACCTTAACGAGCCGAGTTTTTGACAATCGAGCCGAGCAAAGTTCGGCTCGTTTACAAGCAAGGCGAAAACTCGAGCTCGTAAATTACTCTGTTCGTTTACACCCCTCGCCTAAGCATCTAGCTAGCTTACATCTTTCCGTTTACAATTAATGAGCTTTTGTTTTTTTTCTTTTTTTGGGTACGAATTTGTCTCAACCAGTCTTCCTCCCTCCCTCCCTTTTCTCTATATAATTACAACCCCCACTATTTAGGCACTGGGAATTTTACATTCACCGTTCTTACTATGATCACGACATCACAACCTATACTTACAAGCATTAAATTGTGATGGACGGGCTATAATCAATGCGCACGATTCTATACAATGAGGTTGCCTTATTTATTGAGGGTCCATAAAAGAGGTTTCTGCGCCTCCCCATCTCATTATTTGTCTCGGTAATCAATGGTCCACCCCATCTTTTTCTGGTCTTCCTTCCTCGGAATTCTACATTTGAGTGATCAAGAAGAATTCTTTTTCCGGTTATCCTTAATTCCTTGCAATTCTACCTTCTCATGCCACCTCAATTGGACCATCTAATTCATCTGGGTTCCAGACTCATCACACCATGCACAAAACTCACTAAATGACAAATTAACTAGCCATTTCTTTAGCTTTATCTCTTGATAATTTGTTAAAAGGCAATTACGTTTTCAATTAATTAGATCCATTGTGAATGCCCAGTCAAAATGGCGGTTAATTGAGACTATCTTTATTCCCTTTGTAAGCCTTCGTCCCTTCGGGATCCCAAATGATCACCCTACATTACACGGTTATTAGCTCTTGAGAAAATGGCCATTTCAAATATATATCGTTTCTACAATAATTTTACTCCAAAAAAAAAAAAAAAAGATTTTTGTACTCCGAAAATGAGAATTCATTCAAACTAGATGCACCATTTATAAAATTTACCCAAATAGAAAACAAAGTATGGCATGGAGAATAAATACACAAAATTATCATACGGGGTAAATAGGTTTAATTTGTTTTTGAGCTAGCTCTGTCCTTAGTATATAAATGCGAATAGGTCATCCACTAATTTGTATATATTAATTGGTTTAATTAACGATAATTCCATAATTTGGTGCACAAGATTCATACATCCTTTAATAGATATATACATACGCACATGGTTAAATTACATCCCCATTCATACTGCTAACGGACTAACTAGTACTAGAACTACGTACCCATTGCGTGTACTTATGAGTTTTACGAATGAATACATGCATTTACGTACTTAATTATCCAAATGCATGTGAAGAGACTCGAGAGCGAAGACCACCATCACCACCTCTTCCCGTTATGGGGTAAAGATCGAGCAAAAACAGTTATGTATAAAGACAAATGCATACAAAATCGGACACAAATACAAAACCCTAGATGGCTAAAAGGGAAGTAATTAACCCAAGCAACATGATTAGGGGGAGCATTTACACGGCCCCATGGGTGGTGTTTTTAAGGGGAGCGTTGTTTTGTGTGACTCGACCAATTCCATAGGATTTTCTTTTTCTTTTTATTTTTTTTTACACTTTTGAATATATTTCACACATCTTAGAATAATTTTTATTTAATCTTAATAAAAATGGGTTTGAATTGGAATACGTAGCAATTTTCATTTTTTAATTTAACGTTCCCAACTAATTATAGGAGTTTTACCGTTTCACGGCTCGAGTTACTTGCACTAGCTAGGTGTAACGACCCTGATTTTTGGTAAATAAAAATTTCGTTAAATATTTGAATTTTCTTTTAATTACTTGGATTGCTTTAAAAATTTCTTTTAAATTCTTATAATCCGTCATAATTAGATTTGAAACTTGTAAAATTGAATCATTTTACTCCGGGCAATTTAGTCCTTTTCCCATGACTAGTATACTTGTAAACGTACTCGTATATTTTTCCTAGTAAGTAAATAATATCTTTAAATTATATTTCTCGGCTGGAAATCCTACATGGCAATTATAGTTAGTTTTAACCGATTAGTTAGCACACCCTAACTACCGTTTGGCTTAGTGATGCATCGATGCCGGAGTGGTTAGTTGAAAAATTTTGGTATTTGTCTTGATGGTTGACTTGACTGCTTTTGCTTTGGCTTAGCTAGGCTGCCTTGGCGTCGGGTCGCCGTCGAGCCTGCCTTGCCTTGGCGTCGGGTCGCTGTCGCGCCTTGCTTTCGCCTTGGCGTCGGGCCTGCCTCGCCTTAGCGTTGGGTCGCTGACGGGCCTGCCTTGCCTTGGCGTCTGGTCGCCGTCGAGCCTGCCTCGCCTAGGCATCGGGTGGCTCTGCCTTGGCTGCCATCGGGTTCTGCCTTGGCGTCGTGTCGCGCCTTGCTTTTGCCTTGGTGTTGCTGGGCTGCCTTGCTCTGGCCTCGCCTTGGCCACCGCTTTGCTAGCGAGCTGCCTTGGCCATGCTCACGCCTCGCCTTGGCTACGCCTTGGCCACCGCTTTGCTAGCGGGCTACCTTGGCCACGCTCACGCCTCGCCTTGGCCACCGCTTTGATAGCGGGCTGCCTAGGCCACGCTCACGCCTTGCCTTGACTACGCCTTGGCCATCGCTTTGCTAGCGGGCTGCCTTGGCCACGCTCACGTCTTGCCTTGGCATTTGGCGCCGTCGGGCTTTAATATTTCGTTATTAGGCGATTTCCTACAAAATACAACCAAAATACCACTCGAGCAATGGAAGCCTAGATTAAGTATCGTTAGTCTTAACCAATTAGTTAGAATAGCCTAATGCCCATTTAGCCTAATCACTTCTTCCTAACCCTAGCTGGACCACTTAAACCTTTTTGTCATTATCCATTGGACAATAAGTGCTAGGGTAATCTTTATCCATTGGACGATAGATGCTAGGGAAATATTTGCCCCTTGGTCAATAAATGCTAAGTCTTGCCAAATAGGATGACAAGACTAATCATGTGTTCTTTCATCATTACTCTTCCACATGAGGACAACCCATTTCTAGTTGTAGACACCCCAACTTGGACTCTTCGAATTTCCTTAATTTGTGGCCCGGAGGCTCCCCAATGATGATTTTGGATTAGGACAAGCCTGATGTCAATTGAAATTTGGCTCCTTGAAAGATTCTAAAAGAGAATAAATTTGTCAAAAATCATTTCCAAACGCTTAGGAGCAATCCCAAGCGCTCAAAACCTTTTTCAAAGGCACTGACTGGGCTTACTCTCAAGCGCTCGAGAATAAATTCCCAAGCGCTCAAGACCACTCTCTAGCACTCGAGTCCTCTGTGCTGGCCAACGGGTGGCAAGCCTTCCCACTACCCATGCAACTCATCATTACAAACTCTTTGAACTAGCTGAAGCTCGGTCCACACTCAACCTCAGTCAGAATTCTCAGACCAGCAGCCTTCCCCTTAAAAAAATATTTGTTTCAAATGCATGTGATAGGGTACTTTGCTTATAAATAGTGGCTAGTCTTCAGCTGGGGAAAGGGGGACGAAATTTCTCTCTCTCTAAACCACTCTCTTCTATTTTGCTGAAAAGCTCTCAAGCATAGCTTGGTTCTTCAACTCAAAACTTCCAGAGGTTTTCAAAAACTCCCAAAAAGAGGGCAGAAATCCAGAATATCCAAAACGTCTGATTTCTGGTCTTTTCCCCTCCGCACCTGTTTTCAAAACCATTCAAGGAGCCAAGTTCCATTCAAAGGTAGAAATCCTTTTTCCCTTTTGGTATTACAGAGGCTGTTCATTCTGAGGGAGGCCTCTCAGCCTGTCTCAGTCCCTAATACTGAGCATGGGTTGAGTGACCTTGGTATAATAACAAGAGCAAAGGGGTGCAAATACATTTTCTGTACCAGTTTACTGGAAGCACTGCCGAGGGCTCGGGAATACTCTAGAGCGCTCGAGAGTGGTTGCAGTCCAGTTTCCTTCTTTTAAGCATGTAAATGGACATGCATGGGTAGTAAAAAGTGTTTTCGTACAGATCAGTCCTCTTGTGGTATGTTGGTATAAAAGATTTTCATTTTCAGGAAGAAATAAAGAAAATCATTTCATTTATGGACATGCAGAAAAATTTTGTTTAAAAACTAGAAAAGATAAAGCTTGTTTGAACTTTAAAATGTAAGATCCAGCATACTGCATTGGATGTTTTAGTTGGTTGGAATCGGTCCTGGAGTGTGGAATGCTCCCGAGCGCTCGAGTTTACTCCCAAGCGCTCGAGAGAGTTTGCATGCAAGCTTGGTCCATTTTTCTCCCAGTTTGATCCTCTTACTGTCCTTGCATGTCCATGCATGTGTCCCCTTACTCTTTTTAGAACTGTAAAACCATTTTCCAGAAGGGCTAGGTTCTGTGGCTTAGAAGAATGAGACCTATCCTCAGTCTACTGAGTCATCTGTCAAGCCTATAGTGTATTTAATGTTATTCCAGTTTATACTTTCAGCATTGTATTCTATTGTATCCTATTGTACTAACAAGATGTGCAGGTTGAGTGTGTGGTACTCCCAAGCGCTCGGGAGCTCTTCCGAGCGCTCGAGAGAGGATCAGTGACAGGATCCCCCATTTTCTAGCATCTTGCACTTTATTACTATTTTTCATTCATTTACTGTACACATGTACACGCATGCACCTTCTGTACTTGATATATCTCTAAATGCATGCTAACTGTTTAATGAAATAAAATCCTTTGAAAAATCCCACAAATATCTAGTAAAGACCGATTTCAAATCGGGCGAGGGGGGTGCCGTAAAACCCTTCCCCCTCGTAACGTGGCTCCCGAACCCTTTTCCTAAATCTCTGGTTTCCAATTCAAATCAACCCTTTTTTTTTTCCGAATAAGACGGTTTCTCGGGTGGCGAACCACAAATCCGGGTGGCGACTCTTCAAAATTATTTTCAAAAATCCAAAAGCGAGGCGTTTCTTTTCGGGCCGCCCCGATTCCACCCGGGGCTGTGGTAGCCCACACTAGTCTTTCTCAAGCATAGAATCCTAGCCCTTAAATACCTAGAATTGCCTTTCAAGCCTTAGAAAATCTCCATGATCACACTTAGGATGAATTGACAAGGCTTTAGCTTGTTTAAAGGTATGATTGGACAATACAAAGGAGTAAAATCCATGAGGAAGGAGAGAGAGAGGGCTGGCCGGTTGGGGGAAGGAGAGAGATGGAGTGTATACATGTGTTTTGTCCACTTACACAAGTCACCATATAGCCTTGAGCCTATTTATGACCATGCCAACCCATTCTAGCCAACTTTAAGCATGATCCTAGCTAATTATATTCTTATTTCTTGCAAGAAGACTTTCCTAGACTAGACAAGACCAAAAACCCTCATGATTACATAGCCTTAAGCCTAAAAATGTTGAACAAGACAAGTCATGGAAGCTTGGCATACTTTTAAGCATGAAAATGACAAGTCATGGAGCAAATCCATAGGAGAAGAAGAGGGAGGGGGGGGGGCGGCCTTGGAGGGAGGAGAAAGAGGTCAGGTTTTGCCTATAAATAGCACCCAAAACTCTCATTCAACTCACACCTCAAAGCATTGCTCCAACTTCTCTCTAGAAACCATTTTATGTTTTCCTGGCAGCTTACTGCCCTTCGTAAATCCTCATTTTTCTCCTGCTTAAGGTAGTTTTTAGGACTAACTTCTTTGGAGAAAGTTGTAGAGCACTTCGAGAGCTTCAGTTTAGACCTAAGAACCACCCCAAACGGTCAAGAAATGGCCAAGATATCGACCTCCGAAGTTCAGTAAAAATCTTAGAATTCCAGTTCCAAACAGCACACTGTCCACTTCCTTATCACCATTTTTCTCCGGGCGAAAGTCGTTTTTAGGAACAACGTCCTCCACGAAAGTTATAGAAAATTTCGAGATCTTCGATTTAGACTCAAGAACGGCCTCATTTGGCCAAATATTGACCGAGTTACTGCCATCCAAAGTTTGGTCCAGATTTGGGAGTTTCAATGCCCGTAGAATTTTCCAACTAGTTTATTCGGCCCCGACTAGTTTCGAATCAAGGTAGAATCTTCTTATACCTCTAACTCTACGTAGAATTTTCCTATACTTCCTAACCTTAAGTATACGTAGATTTTCCCTATCTACTTTTCCTAAGTATACATGAAGTTAGTATATTGCTCGTACATTTGAAATGCCTGATAGTAAGTAGACCTATTTTGCTAATGGAGATATGAACATGTGGAATAAACAACTTTTACTCTAATAGACATATGTTGTTTTGAATTTCCAACAAAGGAAGAAAGAATGAATTTTTGAAACGTAAACGTGATTGAAAGTATTTGTATTTCGATCTTTAAGATGGTTATGAGTTTACTTACATGTTGCTTGCATTACTTGTGGATGTTTTAAGCGATGAGTGAGCATGATTGGTAATATAGAGTTGGATCTTGCTAGTTTAGTTTCAAGATTACAATGAATGATTTATGTGTGCTTATGTGAAAAAGTCCTGCCGCGGAGTCTATGCATGAGAACGAGACACGAAAATCGAGAAATAGAAACATGACACCTAGGGTGTGATTGATATGGATAAAAAGGGTTTAAGACAAGGTGTGTTTTGAAAACGCAATGTGGCCGGACTTGCCCATTGTGGGAATGCGTGTTACAAATGATAACTATTTTCGAAACTACATAATGACCAAATGTGGGGTGCATTATGTGAGTGTGTGTGTGTTGTGTGCCAATGGAAACCCGGCGCGGCGGAACCATTGTGAGGATACTCGGGAACCCGGCGCGGCGGAACCGAGGTTGGGTGTGTGGCTTGGTTATCCGCGGAGAGGAGCCAATGCAAATGTGTGCCAATGGGAACCCGGCGCGGCGGAACCATTGTGAGGATACTCGGGAACCCGGCGCGGCGGAACCGAGGTTGGGTGTGTTAAAAATGATTTTTGAAATGTAAATGTGTGCCAATGGGAACCCGGCACGGCGGAACCATTGTGAGGATACTCGGGAACCCGGCGTGGCGGAACCGAGGTTGGGTGTATTAAAGGTGATTTTTTTCAAAATGTTGATTTGGAAGTGAAAAGGATTTCAGAATTTATGATGAATATGAGACACGTTCTACGATGAGTCGCGTAGGAAAAATACATACAATGCAGACACCAACGTTAGACTAAAGAATGAGAATGTGTCATTGTTAATGCCTTGTTAAACATGTATGTATTATTCCGCTGCTTGTGCAAGAGTCGGTATGGTACTCTTATACTCTGATATTGGTAATGTATGTGTTAGCGGGTATAGAATTATTCTGCTGAGCTCTTGTAGTTCATGGTGGTACCTTTGGTGACCCTGACATATTATATTGGTGAAACCCTGACATATTATATTGGTGGCGACACTGGTATAATGTGTCAGATTTTGTAGATAATCCAGATGAACAGTACACCTGGAAGGCCTATGGAGTTGAAAAGCTGGCTAGGATGGAGGGGCATGCGGAGCTGTAGTTAGGAACCCTAGATACTTCCTTGTGTAAGTATTGGTCTTCAGTGGGAGTTATGATGTAATAAAGAGCCGGACTCTCTTTTGATATTCAATAAAATGTTTATTTAACGTACCCAAAAATCAGGGGCGTTACATTAGGTGTACTACATACACGTTACTATCAACAACACTTACGCTAGCGTCCTTCTGTTGGGAGAAAAGGAAGGAAAACGGGTTGGGTTGGGTCAGGTTGGGTATGATTTGACCCATTTCAACCCGTCTATTATTGATTCATATTTGACCTGTTCATATTCAATCCATGACCCGTTTTAACCCGTCCAAACTCGTCCATTTGCCACCTTAAAAAACACATCATGAAACATCATTGTTTACATAATTAGCTATCTTAGCCAACCAGAAAAAATAAAAAAAACCCTTACTCCCCCTTTTCCGTTCCCACCTGAAAACAACCCACCACCAAAAAACACCTATTGTTTTCGACCATAATCCTTTCCCATTTCTGTAATTCCTTGATTATACAATCCTTTCTTGATTTGGTTATATTAATTCTTGTGAAACCATTAAATTCTTCTTTCCTGGACGTTTACAAGGTACTCTTTCATGTAACCTAATAATCCTGATTAGTATATAGTTAGTTGATCACTTGAGTGGGACGAAATCGGTGGTGATCGACATCTGATTTAGCTTATTTGTTACATAAACTTTTAAAAACATGTTTCAAAAAAAAAAAATTAAACTGCCCCAGTTATTTGTATGGGATCCTTTAATGAATTCTACGCAATTTGGTGTCCTGGTGTATCCATAGAGTTTTATTTTATTTTATTTTCTAAAGTACGTGGGACAAAATCGGTGTAGGGCTTTTAGTCACCAAATTTCTGGGAGCAGAGCAAGAGAAGTAAGGAGGCTTCTGAGGGGGATTTATTTTTGTGCAACTGAAGGGGGATTTTAACTTAAGGTCAAAAAAAGAAGAAGAAAGAACTATGTGGATTTCGATTTTTTGTGCAAATAAATTGATTAAATTCCAAAGCCCAAACCAGGTGAGTTCTATAATTCGGTTCCAAAACTGAAGTAGCCACATGAACTAGTCCAAAATTAGGTCCAAATTTACTGAAATTTCAACAACACAGGCAAGCCCATCACTAGGCCTTGAACTCATAACGCAACACAACCCAATATATCTTTTGGGAAAATGACGGCTCAGGACGTATTTTGATAATTAATACCCGTCAAAGACAACTGGTAGAGCCCACCAAGCCCCATTTACTGAAAAACCTTCTTTTTACTGAAAATACTTTTTTTTTTTTTTAGTGTGCTTTGCAGGCCATCATTTATCTCCTGGTTCCCCCACAAGGAAGGTTAGGTTTGGAGTCTCATCAGAGGTATTAGCATTCAGGGCTTTGAACAGCTCTGAACCTTCTCTGTTTGGGAAAAAAAAAGGGTACCATTTTCCTCTAAACCATCTTCATTTAAATTTGCTTAAAAAAAAAAAAAAGAAAACAAAAGACCTTCACTTAAAAATGTGGGATCCGGACCAAAAGCAAGAAAGTCTTAATTTATTAAGGTTAAGATCCCCGTCAAAAGTTCTGTCCAATGCAGCAATAATCCTTCTTAGATACTATTTATGTTTCGAATTTGCAACACTCCAATCAACAAAATTACTCGCATGAAATGGCGAAGTCGCAAGTGGAGTGCAGTTCTCATGTATATGGGTAGGTTTCAATTCCCGTAATTAAGCACTCATTCCCCTCCCCAAGTCCCTCTAGGCTAAAGTAGATTATGATTAAGGAAGGACAAAGTCGTGAATAGGAACTTCAAGTCGGGGATTCAAGGGTTTTCTTCCTTCTAGATCTCAAGTTCGAAAACCTCCTAAATGTTTTCAATTCTTGCGGGAGAGCCCATATAGAATCTTTTCCCACATTTCTAATCGGCCCCATTAGTGAGAAAAGAATTACTCCCTCCACTCCATATTGAGTGTCCATGTTACTATTTTGAACATTTTAGAAAAAAAATTATATCTTTCAATCTCTAATAAATATCCAATATAGATTTTGTTTGATAGATCTCAATTAGTTTTATCATACAAAAACTTTAAAATCATCAAAAAATATTATAAATTAGAAGATATAAGGAATATTTAAATATCCATCCCCTTTTTCTGTGTCATGTAAGAATTCATCCCCCCCTTTTTTCATGCTTATGATTTCATCCTCTTAGTGTATGAAATACCCTTGTTACCCCTTTGCTTGTTTGATTCCTAGATTAAAGGGATTCAAATGAATACCACAGTCCTTGATAAATTTTCTTGACTCCTAAATTAAAGGGATTCGGTTTCATATCACAATCCTCCAATTAAGTGAGAAACAATAGGATGATTTCAAATTTTCGAATGCGTAGATCACCAAATCCCAATGATTTCTACCTTCCTTCTTGATAAACCGTCTTTTTTTAAAAATTTTTACATTCATCGTAGTCCTTCTCCATCCTTTTTCCGTAATGGCCATCTTTGCATGATAAATTAACCACATTTTTATATTTTTTCTTCATTCTTCGAATTGGCCAACCAGATCACAAAAAACCATATTTTTCATTGATCTTATTACACGGAACATGGCTAAATTACCGTAAAAAAAGAAATAACATGACATGCTCAAACCGTTACATGGTCAAATGGTTAAATTACCATGATGATTACAACGTGAACACGATAAATAACCCATGATCGAACAAATATTTTTTGGTAAACGGTTCAAATATAGTTAAATTACCATCAAAACAGGTTATCATGATCAACGCTTCATGGTTAAATTACCATGTCGATTTATCATGATCAACACATGCAAAAATGTCTGGTTGGAGGAGTTCAACCGATTCATGGTTTATTAACCATGAATACCCAGACCAGACATAAACAAAAAACCATTCAATCCGTGAAACAAAAAACCAACACAGAAGCATAAATTCAAAAACTACTATTAAAAACCATCTACTTGTACGTGATACACCATGATCCAACCATCAAGCCCATCTGCTTGTTCTAAAATAACTTCGAAAGTCATGGAAAATTAGACCATCAAGCTTATTACCTACAAAATTAGACCATCGAAAGCTGAATTAACAAACTCAACATCGTCCTTCAATGGCTCCCATATGTACCGTTTCTATGGTTTCCGTCCAAACAGCTTCACGAGGGTGATTCCAACGCCCGTATACATCATCAGAGGACAACAAAAACACACCACACTCCACCGTCGCGGATTTTGCCAGAACTCGTCAAAGGCCCCGACGGCCGAGCCACCTTCGTAGTGTAAGCCACCAGAGAAAATCAGCGGCAATGGCGAGACCCCTCCGGCTACGTTGCGTCGCACATCTCACTCAGGCCTCACCCAGCGCCGACAGCCCCACCCAGCCCCCGCCAGTCCCAGTCGGCCTCACCTATCGCCGACCGCCCTCCCCAGCCCCTGCCAGCCCCCGCCGGCCCTCACCCATCCCTCGCCGACCACCGGCGGCCCCTCCTTCGTCTCCACCGCCATCCGGCACCATCCGGACTCGTCCAGCCACCAGTGCCTCTCGCTAGCCTTGCCGCCTCGCCGGTTGTGCATCAGTAGCAGTGGGGACCAGTGGGGGGAGCCGTCGACGATGGGGAGTGGTCCAGATGGAGAGCCGCCGATGATGGGGGACTGGTATTGATGGAGAGCCGCCGGTGCTGTGATGGGTTGAGTGGAGAAAATTTTGGGATGAAGAATTTGGGATTGGAAGCCGGAATTTATGGGGAAGGATTGGGGGAGGAATTTTCGGGATGTACAGGCGAGATTTTCGCGAGGATGGGATCGGTTAGAATTTCGTCCCCAAATCCAGCTCTCTCTCTCTCTCTCTCTCTCTCTCTCTATATATATATATATATATATATATATATATATATATATATATAATACCAATAAAAGGGCATTATGGGTATAAAAACTACCAGGGGGACGAAATCATAAATGGCTAGAAATGGGGGGATGAAATCATAACTCCGTTAAGCTTTTAGGATGAATAATTAAGCCTCCCAAAATATAAACAAGATGAAAATAACAGAAAAAAATGAAAGTGGTACCTCAATATGAAACGGGGGAGTAGCTAGCTAGTACATAAAACCCGTGTAAGTATCACGGTTATTATAGTTTTAAAAATTACTTCTATAAAGTCCAAACGGGTTGCTCTGGTGGTCAAGGCTTGGGAGTTATGGGTCTGGTATGGTCTCTCTTATGATTGACTCAAGTTCAAAACCTCACAGATGCTATTTACTCATTTAAGGGCTAGTCCATACGGGACTTCACCCTGAATCTAATGTGCCCCCACTAATAGATGATGTGCGTATGATGGCCTAAACACATGAGATAGAAACTCATAAATTTTTGAATAAATACAAAAATGAGTCAAAAAATTGATAATTTTTTTTCGATTCCTCTCATTGACACAAATGAATAAGTCACAAAAGTTTGATACAAAATCAATAAGAAAAAGTATGAATAAATATAAAAAAAAAAAATGAGTCATTTTGACTTTTTGAACCAAAACAAACCAAAAGCTGTAACATAAAGAAAAGAAAAAAAAATTAAGAATGCCTTTTTAAATTAGGGAATACTCCTATATAAATACTTTTTAAATTAAGAAATTCTTCGGTGTTAAGCCAAAGAAGAATTCTTTTTCTGGTTTTCCTTAATTCGCTGTTATTCTACCTTCTCGTGCTACCTCAATTGGACCATATAATTCATCTGGGGCCAGACTCATCACACCATGCACAAAACTCACTAAATCATAGATTAACTAGCCATTCCTTAGCTTTATCTCTTGATAATTTGTGATAATTCCAAAACTATTTTTGTTGGTACCAAAATTCCAATGCATAAAAGTCTTGTACATTCCACATGGTACAAGCTTTTTATACACTAGAATTTTTGTAACAACTCTGATTTTTAAAAAATAAAAATCTCGTTGAATATTTGAAAATTTTATTTTACCTTATAAAGATTTATTCTTAACTCTAATAATCCGTCATAATTAGATTTGAAACTTATGAAATTATATCTTTTAACCTCGGACATTCTAGTGCTTTCCAAATATAAGTATACTTGACAAAGCACTTGTATATTTTCCTAGCAAGTAATATAAGGTCTTTAAATTATATTTCTTGGCTAGAAATCCTATATGGCAAGTAGAATTAGTTTTCAACCAATTAGTTAGCCAAACCTAGTTACCCATTGACTTATTAGTTACATTTTCCTAACATCTAAGAACCATTGGACAAAGGTAGAAATCATGATGCTTCTTAAAGTAGTATCCATAGGCCTACTTTCTAGGAAATTCTTATCGATTGGACAACACCTTTCACTTGAAAGCTTAACTTTAATTATTACCTTCCTTAAGACCTATTAGAACTACATGGGCCTAAGTATACTTATGTAACGCCCCGAATTTCGGATACGTTAATTAAACATTTCATTAATAAAACCAAGTAGAGTCTGACTCATTATTACAACATAACTTCCCAAGAGAGTGCTTATATTACACAAAAGAAGGGAAAATCTAAGGTCATCTATTGCTCCGCCTCTTCCTCCATCCTAGCAAGTTTCTCGGCTCCGAAAGCCTCCAAAGTGTACTGTTCATCCTGCTCATCTATAAACTCTGACACATTATACCAGCGTCGCCCCCAGTATAATATATCAGGGTCACCAAAAAGTAACACCATGAGTTACAGGAGCTCAATAGAATAAATCATACCCACCAACCCTTAACTTGCGATCAATACATATAGGTAACGATTTCCAAATAGAACATGCATATTTAACAAAACGGTTAACAATTACACATCCACATTCACTATTCATCGAGCGTTGGTGTCTATAAGTTCTGTGTTTCTCCTACGCAACTCATCGTAGACCGTGTCTCCATTTTCCACTTTACGAAAGCAACATTTCGAATATCATTCCAACCCTTGTTACTAATGAGGCTACCAAGTCCGGCTCCATTGGCAACGCACACAATGGGCTACCAACACATTATTCCATTATATTTGCGCGTGTTGTTTAATGGCTGTGCTTTTGCCGTGCTGTTGTCATGTCCGTGCCACGTTTTCGAAACAACTAAAAGATAACTGCACAAATCGTTCCCATAAATGTTTCTACAGGAAAGATTTTTCAATAAAGAGGAGCATCTTCTTGGCTTATGTGCTTCTTTGGATCATAAGAAGTGGGTTGGCGAACTTGGTTCAGTTTCCAGCTCCAGTTTTTTTGAAGGCTAAAAGTTAACAAAAGAATCTTAGGCTAAATGAAATACCGATCATATGCCTTTTAACTCTTCATGGTTTTTCTTTCCTGAACAGCAAAAAGCATTTTATTCATTACTTGTAACGGAAACAAAGATTGAAAGGAGCGATAACGCAACAATATAACTCTTCGTAGTCACTACCAGATCTGAAACACTCCACTGGGAATAGTGTAAGAAATTTTAGACATCTACTGATATCATGGGTTGTGCATGTGATATCTGAGATAATAATTGAGAACGGTCATAAAGTTGTTACATTTATGCATGTAAAAATTTTGAACAAACATGTATTCAAATTATCGATGATGTTTGAATTATTTAACACTTTAAATGGCTTGGCCCATTTACGTGTTGTATTGTTCTGATCTGGGTTTTAGACTCGTTGGGGTGTTTGGGTTTCGGCCTATTCAGGTGGGCTTTGTCCCAATTAGGTGTCCTTTGTTAGTAAGAGTCATTAAGTGAGTTGGTTAGTCTGTTAAAACTACTCTAATATCTGTTAGTAGTTTGTTAAGAAAACGGTGCTGAGCTGTAGTCAGTAGTGGAGTTTGTATATAAGGTGTTGGCTTCTCTTCCTTTGTAATCGAGAAAGACAGAACACAAAATTCAGAAATGAAAGTTCAGTTTATCTCTCTCTTCTCTCTTCTCTAGATTAGGGTTTATATTTTCCTCATGGTATCAAAGCTACTCGACGGCAGTCTTGCGATCCTGTGGCCTACGCTACCAATTGGTCTTCTCTGCGTTCTCATCTTGCAATTCTGTGCTCTAAGTTTCTTTGATTCCTAGTAATTTCTATAGATTCTCATGGCTACGACAGAGGTAACTCTACCACCATCTCTGGTGTTCCTCGTTTCTAATTTTCACTCCTTTGTTACTATTAAACTGGACGGCACTAATAATTTGATGTGGAGAATTCAGATTGAGAACGTAATGCATGCAAATGGTTATTTTGAGTTTCTTGATGGTTCTTCTACTTGTCCACCTGCACAAATTACGAATTATGAAGGAAATCTGGTGCCAAATACTAAGTGTGCACTCTAGAAGCTTATAGATACACAACTTCTCATGTGTTTGACTGCACCTTTGTCCCAAACTACTTTGCCATATCTGTTAGGGTTACATAGTGCTCATCAAGTGTGGGAATCATTGTCAAATCGATATAATTTTTTGTCCAGAAGTCATGTACAAGATCTCAAAGGGAAATTGTACTCCATTACCAAACCTCTACTATTGAACATTACGTTGATACCATTAAGGAGTATTCACAAAAGTTGATTGCTGCTGGCAGTCCAGTTGATGAGGATGATTTGATTTTCCATACACTTAGAGGCTTACCTCCTGTCTTTAATAGTTTCAAGACAACTGTAAGGGCTATGAGAACCAGGGGTGATCTTATTTCTTTTGATCAAGTGGTCAATATGCTTCATGGAGAAGATCAACTTCTCCAGGAATCTTCTGCAGAAACTGCTAGTAGTTCTCATTCTGTGTTAATTGCAACACATGTTTCTCAACCAGCACAAGGCTCAATTTCTACCTTTTTATCATCCATGAATGCACCATTATTGAATACCTCATCTGTCTCTAGTGGACTATCTCAGTCTGGAGGTCAGAATGTTTCTCCTAAGTTAGGACCTTCTGGCTTCTATGGCCCAGCTCCCACAACTGTTCCAGTTTCCTCTCCATCTGTGCTTGGACCATCACCATCACATGCATCTGGAGAGCCCCCTCAACCTCAGTACTTCTCTTCACAATTATTTCCTATTCCATTCAGAGGTGTTATCAGAGGCAAGGGTAGAGGTCCTAGACCACCTTGTGACATCTGTGGCAGAAGTAACCATAGCACAAATTATTGCTATTATAAATCTTCTTTTCCACAGCAGTTTTATTCTCCATAGAATTTTCAGCAAGTATCACCATTTATTCAAGGTGCTCAGTGGAGGTCATCTAATTAGTCTCAGCCTTGGTTAAATGCTTCTTCTTCTTGGATGAATGCAAGTGTACCAATGTACCAGCCTCAGTTTCCTATGTCTCAACCTCAACTCCTGCCATTCTCAAGGCCCTCTTTTTCACCTCAACAGTCTGTCTATCAACAACAACTTTCACAGGCACATCTTGTTGGCTATCCTACACAGCCAACACAGGCCAATTTTGCTGGATATACTGATCCTTTCACTGCTGCACCTATGCAGTCCTTTACTGGAATGATGCCAGGAGGAGCCTTATCAAATAGTCCATCCTTCTCAGGGTTTACTGGTGGATACTCTTCTGTTTCTTCCTCAATTACCAGTCCATCTACTCACCCATGGTTCTTTGATAGTGGTGCTACCAACCACATCACTAACAATACGCAAAACTTGGCTAATCCTCAACTTGCTACTGCACATGATGGCATTATGGTTGGCAATGGGTCTCAATTACAGGCTTCTCACACTGGCCGAGGTTTGATATCAACTCCTTCATTCAAATTTCAGCTTTCTCACATTCTTCACACTCCTTAAATCACTCATAACTTGCTTTCAATTTTTCAGTTTGCCAAAGATAATAATTGTTCACTCATTTTTTATTCTTCTGGTATTGAAATTCAGGACAAGATTACTCGCAAAATCTTGTACAAGGGACCATGTCACAAGGGTCTGTATCCAATTCTGTTCTGGTCCTCTTTCATCCACAGCTTTTGTAAGCCCTTCTTCATCTTCTGCCATGGTTTGGCATCAGAAACTTGGGCATCCTAGCTTTCCTTTGTTTACTTCTTTAATAAAACAGCATGGCTTACCTGTTTCTAAGCCTCATTTGCTTAATTGTACCTGTTGTAATATGGCTAAAAGCCAGAAACTTCAGTTTTCTAGGTCTACTACTTGTACTACTGCTCCTTTTTAGTTAGTTCATCTGGATGTATGGGGACCATCCCCTATACCATCTCATAAAGGATTTAGATATTACTTGTTGATTGTGGATGATTTTTCTAGATTCACTTGGTTGTTCCCTCTTCACTATAAATCTGAAGTAAAGCATGTTATTGCCCAATTTAAGGCTTATGTCTCTACTCAATTTCACACTACTATTCAAACTCTAAGGAGTGATAATGGGGGTGAGTTCATCAATCATTTCCTTCTAACCTTGTTTTTGACTAATGGAATGATTCAACAAACTTCATGTCCTCATACTCCTAAGCAAAATGGGCTAGCCGAAAGGAAACATAGACACCTTATAGAAACCACTATCACTCTTCTTCTTCAAGCCAATATGCCTACTACTTTTTGGCTTGAAGCATTAACCACTGCTGTGTATCTTCTCAATCGATTACCTCACACCGGTCTTAATTTTCAGATTCCATATACTTTGTTATTTCACACATCTCCTGACTATAACTTTTTAAAACCTTTTGGATGTTGTTGCTTTCCTTGGCTCAAGCCTTATACTTCTCATAAATTGATGCCCAAATCAACACCTTGTGTTTTCCTAGGGTATTGCCCTCACACCAAAGGATATAGGTGTTTTGATCCTAGCACAAACAAAGTATATGTGTCTAGGCATGTCAAGTTCGTGGAAACAGATTCTCCTTACCCAACTTTGACTACCTCTTCTACTTCTTCTTCTTCTTCTTCTCCTACATCCTTTCATGTTCCTTTAACTACGTTTGAAGAAATTCCTATTCCTGTTTCTTTATCTGATTCTGTTAACCCTTCTGTTCCTCCTACTTCTTCTCCTGTTGTTACTCTTCCTTCTTCTAATGTTGTTTCTTCTGTTAATCCCTCTATTCCTACAGTTCCTGTTCTCTCTCCAGCTATTCTTGACCATTCTAGTTCTGTATCTCCTCCACTCTCTCCAGTTCTATCTCCTGCTCAACCTTCTTCTTCCTCTTTGTCTTCTCCCATTGTATCCCATTCAGAATTCATTACTTCTGATCTTGGGCACAGGTTTCCTCAGTCTGCTGAAACGTTTGCTCCAATCTCCTCTTCTCCTCTTGCTGTTCCTAGTTTATCTTCCACTCATTCTATGGTTACCAGATCCAAAAATGGCATTTTCAAACCAAAAGCTGTTTTTAGTTTGAATGTAGTCGATGTTCCTATTCCTTTGCCAGAAAAAGAACCTGTAAATTTTTCTGAAGCTATTAGGTCTACTGTTTGGCAACAAGCTATGAGTGAGGAATACACAGCCTTGATCAAACACGGCGCCTGGACTCTTGTACCTCCTCCTTTGGGAGCCAATGTAATTGGGTGTCAGTGGATATTCAAAATTAAACGTCATTCTGATGGTACTATAGCACGATATAAGGCTAGGTTGGTTGCAAATGGTAATCAGCAATCCGAAGGAATTGATTTTACAGAGACATTTAGTCCTGTTATTAAACAGCCCACTGTTAGGGTTATTCTGAGCTTAGCTGTTCATAATGCGTGGCCTATAAAGCAATTAGATGTATCCAATGCTTTCTTGCATGGAGTTATTGATGAAGATGTGTATATGAGGCAACCTTTAGGATATAAGGATCCTATTCATCCACAGTATGTTTGTAAACCTTCTAAAGCACTTTATGGATTGCGGCAAGCACCAAGAGCATGGTATTCTGTCTTTTCTGGTTTTCTTCTTCAAAAGGGGTTTCATCAGAGCAAAGTTGATTCATCTTTGTTTATCAAGCAAACCCCTGCAGGTCTGACTTTGGTTTTAGTATATGTGGATGATATTTTGATTACTGGAAGTGATTCCTCCTATATTCCAGAATTCATCTCACTTCTCAGTTCTAAGTTTGTGATGAAGGATCTTGGTGCACTTAGTTATTTTCTTGGGATTGAAGTTCTATATCATGGTTTTGATGTTCTTTTGTCTCAAACCAAATATGCCTCTGACCTCTTAACCAAAGCAGGCATGTCAGACTGTAAACCCAGTCCTTCTCCTTCCTCATCCAAACCAGCAATTTGTGATCCTGATTCTGATTTTTCTGATGTTCATTGGTTTAGAACTATTGTGGGCTCTTTTCAATATTTGACTCTTACTAAACCTGAGATCTCTTATGCTGTAAATGTTGCATGTCAGCACATGCATAGCCCAAAGCATAGTCATTTTGTGGCTGTGAAACGAATTCTAAGGTATATCAAAGGCTCACTTCATCAAAGGCTGGTTTATACTCCCAGTAGTTTGTGTTTAACTGCATTTTCAGATGCTGATTGGGCAGGAGATCGACTAGACAGAAGATCAACCACTGGTTATTGCTTGTTTTTGGGCTCTAATCTTGTTTCTTGGAGTGCCAAGAAACAACACACTGTTGCTAGGTCTTCCACAGAAGCAGAATACAGATCTTTAGCCCAAACTGCTGCTGAAGTTACATGGGTTCAGACTTTGTTGCTAGAACTTGGTATTTCTGTTTCTGTTCCTCCAACAATTTGGTTTGTCTGCAATCGCCCTAGCTGCTAATCCTGTCTATCATGCTAGAACGAAGCATGTAGAAATTGATTATCATTTTGTTCGAGAGAAGGTCTTGTCCAAGTAACTTCTAGTTCATCATGCGGGTACTGAAGATCAAGTGGCAAATGTGTTTACCAAATCTTTATCTACAGCTCATTTTCTTTTTCTTAAACACAAACTCATGGTTGTTGACACACCCATGAGTTTGCAGGGGCATGTTAGTAAGAGTCATTAAGTGAGTTGGTTAGTCTGTTAAAACTACTCTAATATCTATTAGTAGTTTGTTAAGAAAACGGTGCTGAGCTGTAGTCAATTAGTGGAGTTTGTATATAAGGTGTTGGCTTCTCATCCTCTGTAATCGAGAAAGACAGAACACAAAATTCAGAAATGAAAGTTCAGTTTCTCTCTCTCTTCTCTCTTCTCTAGATTAGGGTTTATATTTTCCTCATCCTTTGATTAGTTTCTTGCCAATCTTATGATTGGTTTCTTGCCAATCTTAGGTTTTGGGTCTCGGATTTGGCAGAAAATTGTTCTGTGTACATGATGTTATTTTCTTGCTCCTATTAGTCTTGTAACAATTTCAAGATTAATCCCAAGTTCAATACTGCATGCTGGGTTCGTGTGCTGTCAAAATGGGGCTGATGTCATGGAGGAAGTCTTTAGGGTTTTCGGGCTGGAATTGCTTAAATGAGTTTTTGCTGTTATAATGTGTTGATCCTACTGCTGAACCTCATTACTGAAGATGGATTCGGATTCTGCTACAGTTGATGTTTTGTTGCTGGTGAAGCTACTCTGATACTATGAAGCTGATTTGATCTCAAGAGTATCACGACTGTGGTTCTGTTGTTGGGCCATGGATAATGCTTGTCATGGTTTAAAGAATCAGTAGATTGGTGTTCTCCAGTGAGGTCGTGACTATATGGTTGGATGTTAAGTTGATATCATCTTCCGTTTGTGGCTCCATCCAATTTGCGTTGGATGTTTTCTTTTTTCTCTTTCCTTTTGGCCTGATCTTTTGCTTCAAGGTTCTTCTTATAGCTTCAATTTCGGCCCCCTCGATGCACCCTTTGTCGAGTTTTTAATAAAATTTTGTTGCTTATCAAAAAAAAAAATAATTTCAAGATTAATGAAATTTTTTTGCTGTTCAAAAATAAGTGAGTAAAGTAGGATGGAAAGGAAAACCGTAACATATTTCAAGGTGTATCAAGGGCTACACTCCAGGTTCTCAACCTACATAGTCATGGCAGCATATAGGGCAGTGTGTGCGTGATGTCAACTACATAATGATGCACTCGTTATGAAAAATATGATTGCATGCAAAGGGAGGACTTGTACGTTCCTCCCATGCTCAAATGGGTCTTGGTATATTTGACATTCAGATTTGCCAAATCCGATTGCTTCATTGACTAAAAAGCAAGTAACGAAAATTGCTCGATCAAGTCCGTGTGTCTGAGCTGGTTGTGCTACGACTAGCTCTATCTCAGTAGGCTCTATTGCAGCTTGCTCAGCGCCAGCCCTCCTGAGCATCAAGATGTGTGCATCTCCACCAACACACAAAAAGAATACTTATGACAAACAAAAAAACTACGGACAGCCGCTGCACCTAAGATTAAAAACTTATTCTCGTTGTTAGATTAGACAACTTGACTCCAGTCATAAGCACTCTTCTCTTGGGCCAGATTTCAAAGAACAAAACACGAGTAATTTACACAATATTAGAAAATAAATATAACAGCTTGTCCCATTATATTTACTCATGTCGTTTCATATCTGTGCTTTTTTTGTGCGCGTGCTACATTTGTGCTGTTGTCGTGCCCATGCCCCATTTATATT
The DNA here is from genome assembly GCA_025413875.1 of Rhododendron molle. Classification (NCBI taxonomy): domain Eukaryota; kingdom Viridiplantae; phylum Streptophyta; class Magnoliopsida; order Ericales; family Ericaceae; genus Rhododendron; species Rhododendron molle. The sequence continues at coordinate 36,189,490 of CM046389.1, read as the reverse complement.
CCATTCTCGTTATATTTTTGTATCTCGAGGATTAATTAGCTCAAGTGGGCTTTTAAACTTCTAAAGTTGACACCCACAAATCCAATGTCCTCAAATTCAACATCACAGACACAAGAGAACGGCCTCTAATTCACCAGAGCAAACAGAAGAATAATTTCTGCAAAAATGTAATATTTAATTTCTATCTGGATTGTTTAATCAACGTGTAACTTTGACTCTCGAATAACCAAAGAAAAGCATATAATTTCTATATGGATTGTGAAGAGCGTTTTCGTTTTCTGTGGATCGAAATATCAAACAGTGAAAGGCTGAGTGTGTGTGTGTGAGAGAGAGAGAGAGAGAGAGAGAGTACTGAATTGGGGATTGTGAGAAGGGTGGTTGTGTTGTACCACTCGTAGCTACTATATATAAATGGGAAGTAAGTTTTTCAGAAGGAAGGGAACAAATGCATGAAACACGCCATGCATCGTACCGTAATATCCCAAAGTTTACCCAATACGGCAAAAAAACAATTTCGGTAAACAAGTGCAGCCAAACAAGGGATCATGCATGAAGGTTTTTTGAAAGGCAAAAGGGTAATTTTATTAATCTTTGAAATTGTTACAAAGATTAAAAAGACCAAATGGAAAGAGCATCACAATCAAAGGAATGAATCTCAACTAAGTTGACACTCAAATCCTCGACAATCATACGCCAAGCAAGGTCCAAAAGAAAAAAAAATGGTTAACAAGAAATCAGCCGAATAGAATACGAGAAACAAAAATTGTCACAGAAGACCCATAACGGTAAGCGGTTCAGAACTAAAGCCAAAGGGGAAGATAACCTCTTGAGCGTTAAATATCTTTGTGACCCTTGAACACAACCATGTAGAGCAAAATCTCGTTGGTAGGAGGAGACCGAATGAGTTGAATCAGAGCAGAAGCATGAAAAAAGTTGGGCCCCATCACAGAGTAGAAGACACCATCATCACCATTGTTGCAGCCATAATCACAAAGAGTAGATCAAATTAGGATTATCTCCTCACACTTCCTTGTAATTTCCTGTAAATAATAGAGCAAGAAATCCCCATTCGAATTGAAATTCAATTTCAACACGCTCCCCCATCCCTCACTTCGACAATAACCTCACAAACTCACCCCTCACATTCCCACCTCTTTTCCAGATATAGAGACCTCAAAAAACCACCTCTTATCCAGATACACCCCCCATCCCACCCTTTTTGTACACAGATCACTTACCCCTCTCCCAATTGCAAACTCAGACCTCTCATACCCTCTCAATTTTGACTCCCCCGTCCCAAATGTAGACTCAAAGCCTCTCAATTTTGACTCAATTATGGACACCCGTACCCCATCCCTTTGAACACCCCCGTCCCCTAGTTTGTGTACTGCCCCTATTTTCATGTGCTCCAGAAGTGATTACACCCGAAGAATGTGTTGGAAATTTACGAAATTTCTGATGAATGAAACCGGGACTTTTGGAGGGTCTCCCGAGACAACCGATACCGGATTCGTTGTATCTGAACGCACCACAATCAATAGATGTATTGATGTGTGGATTCCGTAACCCCTCCACCTTGATAGCAGTATTATTCTTCCTCTTGATGGCTGATTTCATTGTGGGGGTTTCTCATATTGAATGGGGCCATTCAATACCAGCATTTGTGAGGATCTCACCTTTGGCTATGAATTGGTGCATCATGGTTTTGGAGCACCATCAGAATTTCCAAGTGCTATTATACCTTCAGAATATTGATCTTTGAGAGAGAGTGACGAACGTTTGTTCAGTTTGCCAAGGCGGTGTTTCGACGGCTTGCAGTTTAGCCGAGCCAATCCTAGGAGGGAGACGTTGGTGCAACCTTTAACACTCTCGGTAGGCGGCAAATCTTTCTTAAGGAGACTGTGGTATTACACAGGACTCGGTTCATCTTCTATAAATCTGTCTGTATCTTGTTTTTATAATCCATCTACTGGTTTTGTATTCTATAATTTGATTCAATCTTGTAATTGTATCGTTATTAATGAAATTGTTCTCTAGAATATTATGTGATTATCGAATTTTTCCCAACAGAATGCCCACACACACCACCTAGAATAGAAATGAGAATACATTGGACCCAGAAGAGAGAACACACGTTCCCATATATTGGGCACATTTACTCACACTTTTGGTGGACACACATACACAGAAGAGAACTTACCCCTTTTCTCCCCCTAACCCAAGCCTCAGATGTTTCATTCATTGAGGCATTGGAAGGACACCCTTTACGATTTTAGGAATGGAAAATTAGAGATGGCATGCAGCCTCCTCATCTTGTATTTCCATTTCAAAGATCTTGCTTACAACTAATTCATCGATCTTCATCACCATCATATTTTAGGCCCATGATTTTGTTCAAGGTCCACGCTGCTTGAGCTTCATTAAGCAGAATCCTATTTCGATTTGCAATACCACCCTCAGATATGGAAACTGAGAGTGCAAGGGCCGCAACAGCTGATCTGTAGATTGCACTTTTTCCCTTTTTCCTTCTTCTTCCAGCTAATGGAGAGCTGACTTGTTTTGAAAAATCCCAGAATCTCTTCAATGGGTTTCTAGCTTCTTGTTTTTTCCTTTTATGATTGGGGTTGATTTTCTGCCATGCTCAGAATTACAGTATAGAGTTGGAGACCTTTCAGCTTCCATGCAAACTGAGCCAATTCTGGGAATAGGTGGGCTAGGATGTAGGGCCAAACTTATGGAATTGCATTGAAGCCCATTAAAGTGGAAATTATTGTGTTTAGAAGGCCCAATGTCACCCAAAAGGCCCATAGTGAAATTGAAAGTTTGAATTTTGTTGCAGCCATCCACGCCTGACTTGAAGCCACCAGTCTACTAGTCTACTATAGTTCACTGCTTCTCATCACGTGGCCTTTTGAAGTACTCCACTCTACATCACGTTACGCTTAAATTTTAATATTTTTTAAACAATAACCACTTTTAAGTAAAGACTGTAAAAAAAGGTGGCGGTTTTTTTTTTTTTTTTTAAAAAGTGATTATTCTCCAAAATATTTGGGTAAAATTATAATTTTTTTACTTTTCTGATTCGTCTCGTCGAGACAAATCAACAATTCATATAAGTTTGGCGCAAAACTAACAAATGCAAAAACAATTGAATAACGACAAAACGTGCACTTTTCTAAAAGTAAAAAAAGTGTTAGTGGAATAGCACCTTAGTCAAATACTCTCTCCTTCCCTTTTTAAGTGTCTCACTTCATAATTCCAATCTCTATTATAAAACAGAAGGGTGTGGGGACAAGTTGTTGGAACGGCTTAGATTCATTTGATCCAAAGGCTGTAATGCATTCTCCCACTTCCCAGTTAAGTGCTCATGGTTTTCACCTAAATCACACAACTGCCATCCCTTTCAAATTAGGATGCGTAGTGCCGTAGGCACAGGTTAGCACTAGTTTATTAAGAAAACATCATTATTACACCTTTCACATCAGCTTTTACCTCCACTTTTCCTACTACCCTCTATAGAGATATCATCATTACACTTTTACTCACTAACTTTTCAGAATTGAATCTACTTTTAGGAGCAAAATGAAAAATGTACCAACTTTTACCCACTAACTTTACAAAATGAAATACTAGACTTTAAAAAGGGGACGGAGGGAGTATAAAAGACTAGTGCTTGTCCGTACCTCCGTTGCTACATACCCCGGTCGGAATTGCCCACACTTGCTAGCTAGTGGCTCAAATATTAGTGTGTAGTATGTGATCCTCTTTTTAGTGGCATGAAAGAGAGTTACTCGTGTTTGTGGCACTCCCCCAACTATACATATAAGCTAGCTACAAAGAACTATCAATTTTCTATGGAATTTCAGTAAATACTAGGGAAAAAGTTAAAACCAAACAGCACATTAGTTAGTGCTTTGCATCAACGAAATCAGAAAAAATCTAAGCATACCAGCTAATGCTCTGCATTTAACAACATAAGAGCCGATATAAGCACACCAGTCAGTGTTCTACATGATAAGAGAATACTTGCGGATCTGAAGCATCGCGATTCGACATACTCTTTCCTTCCAAGGCGACCTTCACTTTTCTTCCATTTCACTTTTGTGCACCTCATTGCCTACACCAATTGGATATATGCAACACCATTAAAAAAAAAATGCAAAAAAGCCAAATAACAATGTACAGTTTCATAACATCAACCAAAAGTTACAATGCATAAGAAATGTGTGAAGATTATTAATCAAAACAGCTGACCTGTCAACTTGTATATGCAAATAGGCTTCTTGACCACAATTTAAGGGAACAAAAGAAAAAAGACTATCTATTAAATGAATCCTAGCCACAGGGTCCCTCCCTACACTGTTAGATCTTGACCACAATTTGAGCATATACCAACTAACAGAGTTGGTATGGAGTTGTATTGCCCAAGAATCCATTGATTTTAGGCCTATGTACACATTTACTTCCCGTGATTTCTTTCCAAAAAAATGAAGGCACAACGGGAAGGGGAAAACACAAAATGGTGGTACAAAATGAAGGTGCAGTAAAATTCGAGTCTTTTGGAAGGACCAAATTCAGTTTCTGCAAAGTTTTTCGAGTTAATAGTCCAAAAAGTGAGAATCAAGAATACCAAGCAGCTCCATATTAGATAGCAGTATGAGGAAACATGAACTAACTATGATAAAATGGACATTAGTCCGCAAAATTTTCTAGTACAGTTTAACAATTTAACCCGCTTCGAACCTCACTGCTTACCTTATGGAGGAGAGTGTGTCTACACGTGTGTTGAAGGTGTATAAATAATAAAGTTTAAAAAAAAAGAACATAAAGGGACAACATTCAGGATGATCATGACAAAAGAACACAATAATTAAGCTGAATATATGAGATCGAATATCAAAAGAAGTTTTCCTCCTCAACGTCTAACTTCAATCTTCAGGTAAACGAATGAAAAAGACTATTCAATCAAGATATTTAAACTTGTGCGTGGATAAATAAAAGTTGTACCTTTTACTATAGCAAAACCTCAGGATACACAATGTTTGTCATGGAATGGGATGCATCATTAGAGAGAAGGACACTTGTACGATCACTAGATGTGCATCTAGATAACGCTACATATAGTTTGTCCATAACTAAAGACTAGAGTACACAAATCAATTCCAACAGAATTGACAGATTGTCCTTGAGATTTATTAATAGTCATCGCATATGCCAATCTGATTGGAAATTGACGCGTTGTCATCTCAAAAGGCATTTTAGAAGAAGAGGGTGTTGAGGATATCAATGAAGTCCAAATGGCCAAATTTATCACCAGTTAAATTTGAGCTTCAATTATGCGATTTTCACAATTGACGATCATTAATCAAGTGCCATTACACAACCCAGTCTTTGAAGCGATATTTCTCAATAATATTATTGGGTAACCAACTTTCAAGTCCATTTTAAGAGGAGGCAAACCAGAAAGATTCAATGAGTTCAAGATAAGAGTAAAAATTAGTATATGATTGAAAAGCCTCTTCTCCCACTTGAAAACCGACCAACCTAGAACAAATCAAAGGCAGCATAGCTTGAACCTTAATTGGTGCAAAACACAAAAGGGGAGGATAAGTTCTTGGAGTTTCAGGGAGGCAAATGGATGCGCTAGAAAGAAAATATTAGAACGACTTTACCAGTTAATGAATGAAGAAAATCAATGAAAGAGAAAAACCATTTCTTCATGAAATTTGCTGGTGAAAATTAATACTCCAATCCAGTCATAGATATGGGTTCAAAATGCTACATTCCTGTCAATGATTCAGTATTTAGGTCATGTTTGATGGAACACTAATCCTTTCTACTGAATGTGATAAAAAAAAAAAAATCAAACTAATTAAAAAGGGGAGTGATTTTGCTACTCCCCTTTTCTCTAATGCCACTCTCATTTGTGCCTATATTATTTGAAGGAGAGTGGCATTAGAGAAAAAGGGAGTGGCAAATGAGATGCTCTTAGAGTGGTTCAGATATAGTTGAAAGAATACAGATTTCACAGGCCAATTCCAATTAAGGCACTATTATGAGATTTGGGGAGTTTGAAAAAATGATAGGCGAATTGTTTTTAACCAGAAATTTGGGAAAGAAAACCATGGCCGGAAAAAAAAAAGATGATAGAAAACTTTTTATCTGCTGCCTATCAAATTTTCAAAGATTAGTAAACAAAAAAGTAATGAACGCATTTGCTAATTAGTCTATCAAATTAAACTTCAAAGACAGGATTGGTAATCATCGTGGAAAGCAATCTCAATTGGTCAAAATTAGAAATTCCCTCAACTAATCATAGCTAAACCCGAGCTATTACAAACTGCGCCAACTTGCCCTACCCCTGCCCAATCAACACTTATCAAATCTAAACCTAATTGTAATCTAAACATGTCAGTAGTAAAACGAACTTAATTGTAATCAAACTTCAAAGACAGAATTTGTATATATATGCAACGATAGAAGGATTTATGTTTTTTACTTTTCTCGCAACATGTCAGTATAAGGGGTTAGTTCGATACGGAAAATTGAAATGAGAATACGGACGCCTACCGTGACTTAAACTATATTCCAAAACATGTTCTTCTGGAAAAAGAACTAATTTTTCGATTCAGGAAAACACTTACTTCGTCAATAGCTGATTGCGGGAGGGCGAGAGATGTTGGAGGAGTCCTGGCGAGAAGGGATAGAGCTGCTAGAGCCCTACATGCAGGGGGAGAGAGAGAGAGAGAGGGGGGCTCTGGATTTGGGAAATAAGACGTCATTGTTTAGATAGAAGGGAAGCTGTAATTTGTCCAAGCAATGTAAGTTATTTATGAAGATGCCATTGATTTGTATGTGAAGGGTGGAGAAATTTGGACCGTTGGATTTGTTTGTATTGATAGATGAAATTTGTGTCAGGGAGAAATCTGAACCGTTGAAAAGAAATATTCCTAAAAAATATTCCTAAACATTCTTGTGTTTTATTAGATAGATGGATAAGCTTATGTGCACAATTAAAATGTTTAACAATCATTTTTTTTTTTTTTGAATTCCAACAGTCATATTTTTTTGTTCCCGACAGCTTTTTTCACGTTAAATTTATATTTGTATCAAATACAAGGACTATTCATTACTCATCTTTTGATGCACCTTTCATATTGAACCAAGTTCTTTGATATTTGTATATTGGGGCTTATCTACTTATTTGGTCCAAGAGTACATAAAAGAATTGCTTGTGAAACTTTTGTTTGCAAAGGGGAAAAGAAACCCCATCGAAAATGTTGATGATTTATCAAGAAAATGTATCTAAAAATATTGATAAATATATTTATTTGAATGGCCTACTCTTAGATGACTAACCTTTTATCATTAATTTAGCTAATATATTAACCTATCCAGTGCATGCTAAAAATGCCTAAAATATTAGTTGGAAACTTAAAATGTTCCACTTACACCTAACTTGTTGTTTAATAAATGATAGAAGATGCTTTATGAGACTGCCACACACTAGGGCTACATAAACATCAAGCCGGGTTTGGCCAGGCTTACAATTTTTACATATTAATGAGACTTGCTCATACCCAAACCTGCCCAATTAATTAGGGTGTGTGTGTATTTGTTGGGGGGTGGGGGGGGAATAACCCTGCTGGCAATTTTTGTTATCAATTTGACAGATTTAAATGGTAAAGGTCTATTCGAATAATGAAAGAAAATTTTAGGTGTAAAGTTGAAGTATTTAAAGTTCGGGGGTCTATTAGACATTGAGTTAAAGTTTGGAGGTATTTAAAAAAAATTCCCATTGTACATGTAAGATATGATGATACATGGTCTCATTCGGTTTGTTTTGCCAAAAAAAAGGTGTTTCAATTTGGTCTTCACATACTCCGTTCTATCCATATCAACAAAATGTAAAACCACGGAGTGTACACCACTCACTGTCGATATAGTCTCTGTTTTTTTTGTGTTTTTTTTTTTTTTTTTGACAAGGATATAGTCTCTGTTTACGCTAGTGATTAACTTATGCACCACAACTTTTTGGTTTTGTCTATATTCAAATTTTTTTCGCGTTTGTTAGTTTTACGCTAAACTTTTATGTGATCTGGGTTCGTCTCGACGAGAGGAACCAAAAAAGTAAAAAATTATGACTTTTACCAAAAAAAGAAAATTTTTTTACTTTTTCGATTCCTCACACCGAGACAAACTTATATCACATAAAAATTTGTTGTAAAACTAACAAAAGCAAAAAAAAAAAAAAGAGTAAAAACAAAACCAAAAAATTATTCTGCATAAATTAATCACTAGCGTAAACACTCTGATTCAGAAGAGCACAAGAGTACAGGCAGCAAAAGGGAGGATACCGAATAATTAAAAATTAACCCCTCACCCCCTGCAGATGCAAATACATACACCTGAGGGGAGGTTAAGCATAACTGTTTGATTCAGTTTTTACAGTTTGGGGTGTTGGAATTGGAAGATCATCATATGCTGTTTTCTTTAGTCGTTTCATTGGAGTCTCAAAAAAGTAACCTGTTGGATCCTTTTTTGTCTTTGCTCCAGACCAATTACCCTAAGGGAGGTGAGGTGACATTTTGGTGCATGTATCAATGTCATTGTGTCAAGTGGTGGTGTGTTATTTTCTCGTTGCTTAATTAACAATAGGGTAAATTTCATTTACCTCCCCTGAGGTTTCCGACAACCCCAGATGCCTCCCCTCCGTTTACTGAAATTGCACTGTCCTCCCTTGAGGTAATGGTTTGGATTTTAGATTAATCTTGCCGTTACTTGTCCATCCAGTTGACTAACGATTCTTGCTGATGTCATTCAGTGTTTGCACCCCATTCCCCATTTTACCCCTTTCTTATGAGCATAAAATTTTGATCATTCATAAATACTACAAGTAAGGCAGTTGGCCATTGATATAAAATTTCCACTAGGAAAAAAATTCATGTCTACTAAATACTAACTCTTTTTTATCCAAAAAAAAAAAAAATACCATTGATCATTGTGCCATATATTACATATACCAGACAAAAGCAAAAAAATTCATGTCTCTCATAACAATTACGCTTCATTTAGGAGAAACGAACCATCCGACACTGATCGTTCATCTCTCATAACAATTACGCTTCATTTAGGAGGACATTGATGCCCGAATCAACTATATTTTGGCATAAATGACGAACGCATCGAAGCCCGAGAAATGAACTCCTCAGATCATCAAGCGAAACCGTCGCGGTTTCCATTTTGCATTGCATTTTGGTTCACACAAGAGATCCAATAAGATCAAACACACATGCAGCACCAACAAGGCAAATTTCCCAACAATTTCGCCAATGAAATTTCTACCTAATGCATTTATATACGATGTGTTCCCATGGGAAAAAGTATGTTCTAAAAAACATTAATTAATCAGGATCAAATAAAAAAAAAAACCAAAGACATCAAGATGCTTAGCTTACGCAATAGTACATGCAAAAATCTTTGAAAATTTTAAAGTTACCAAAAAATTAGAGAGTGATTGATTGTGCTAACAATCAGTAAATTTTTTTTCCTTGCTATCCACAGTTATTGTAATGGTAACCTCAAACGAAAAAAAAAAACACAAAAAACAGAAGGAACCCTAATTGTACAAAACATGCGCAATTAACTCTCCTTACCTCTACAACTCACTTTGATCGGTGACTCTAACAGTGAAATTAAGACATAGATCTCATACCTCTTGAAGAACTTCACCCACGTACACTTATATAGAACCCTACTGGAGCATACCCATGGATCTCCCGCCATATCTTCATCTAGCCTTCCCGCCATTTCTCCCTTTGTTGTTCCCGCTGTTTCACACCCGTCGCCTCCGATTAGACTTGTTCGGCGTACAGAGTGAAGAAAGAATGGGTTTCAATCTGACGAATTTCATCTCCATACGTAATAGGGAGTAGGGTAAGGTTGAAATGTCTCATTTACCCCTCCCTGTTAACTCCGTCTAACATCTGGGGTCCATAAGGGAGGACAGTGCAATTTCAGTAAAAAGAGGGGAGGCATCTGGGGTTGTCGGAAACCTCAAGGGAGGTAAATGAAATTTACCCTTAACAATATGTTGCTCTTATGGTAATGGGGACATACTCTCTCGTATCCCTTATGTTTTGTCCTTCAATTAAAATCTACAACTACTATTTTGTAATAAAAATAATAAGCTCCGGTGATAATTTTTTTTGCGCTAATTTTAAAATTAATTGAGATGTTTTGAATTGATAAACAATAAAAAAAAAATCAAGCACATCGATTCTTTAGTTTTTAAAATTCTATAATATTGGACAGGGCGAAACTTGAAAGGGTACGTTTTGATTAGGCAAATTGGTAGCACCAAGATTATTTTTGCCAGATTTGATATCATTTTCTGCCATTGTGTTCACAAGAGTTTCTGAATAACCTTCCGTTATTAACCAGCTGTTTACTATTCAGAAGGGATGGATTCCCTGGCATGAACCCACAATGGAAAATACATAAATTCTCCAAATGAACCAAGAATAACAACCTACTATATATATTTTGCTTATACCAGTCATCATGCGTGTACGGATTGTTTTGCAGTAAAGAGATTATACAAGAAAAAGGGCATCGAAGAAGATGAGGAGTTTTGACGGCTGCTGAATCCGATATACCCCCCATCAGATTCGTCGAAGAGAGGCGAGCCTCTTTTCGAGATCGTCAACATCAGCAGACTGCGAGCTGCATCAAAACAACAATTTTAGAAGCATAAGGCACTCCTACCAATAGAAAATAAGTTGGATATGATCAAATTGATCCAGTTTCCTTTCGAAACTAAAATATTTTTGTAGCGAAAAATGCAAGAAGACTGATCTTTAAGTGATTGTTTTGAACTTTTGTAATGATAACAAGACTTGAACCCAAAAACCTCCTTGTACCATCTAATGGTCTGATACGCAATGCGGGAGAGAATCCCTAATTGTCCCACAAGCTATGCTTAAGCAGCTACGAAATGGACCAAACAATGTACAGCAAGGTACAGACTACAGATCCTACACATGGAGGGGAGGAGGGGAGGTGGTTTCCGTGTTTCAAGCCCGTGACAACAATGCCACAAAGAAGCAGACTTGCATCAAGGCATGCTAGCTAATGATGGGCAAAGGGTTTTCTCTTGCAGATCAATAGTCACAAACCATGTGGGTGGAGAGATGACAGAGTGGGACAATGGGTCATTGTGCCAAAAACTAGTCTCATCAACCATTTGCACTCCTCAGTATTTTGGGGCTTATATCACATGACGTTAAAAATGTACTAATAAAGTTTCTAAGAAGAAGCTTTGAACTTGTGCTGTTTCTTGCAGTGAGCACGCAAGGGAATGTTCAAAGCTTCGCCTAGATCTTTCGTAAGCAAGCAAAAGAATACTAAAAGAAGGTAACCGCAAACATTTCTGAACAAGTCTAAATAGAAAGCATAATTCACCAGCAGGAGAACTGCATAAATTGCTCCCAGTTTTTGATATCCCATACATGTCTGTTCAGCATAGATTATTGCTTCAAAGTCAAGTAGCACATACCTAGGAACAACTGCTTCAACTTTCTTTGATGCAATCCGGCCTTTTGGTGCCGACGATAACTGATACAAAAGCATGAGTTGGGTCAGAAATTAATTTGAATTGCTGAAAGATTGGAAACAAGGCAAACCCTAATGCCGGAAAATCCAGTCAAATGACGAATCTCAGTGAAACAAACCTGTGATGCAATATCCACACCAATCTCATCAAGGACCTATGAATGGACAACGCAAAATAGAGATCATGAGCAAAGATTTGGCATACAGCCATAACAGAAAGCTACTACTGAAAGGGCTGATTGAACGATATTGCACCTGGTTGGTGAGCTCCTCTGTTTCCTCTTCAGCCTCATCTTTGTCCAAAGTTTCATCAATTGATTCTGACATCATCTCAATCTACATAGAGAATCCATCTTTAGATATTTTTGAAAGCATACTGACCATTCAACAGCCAGACATATAAGGAGCACCATTTAGGGGAAAAAATTGTTTTAAATCTGCAAATAAAACCAGTCAAGGACCAGAAACTACTTCCAATTTTGTACTACCGGCCATGGCAACTGAGACAGAACACCCAAATTTTACATTGAACCTAATTTAACCTAGCTAATCAGAGGAACAACCTTATAATTACCAGAAGCTATAGAAAATGAAGCAATAAACTCAAACCTAACTGGTGAAATAAATCATGGAAGATGAACTAAGAGATTGAATGAAGCATATTTACATAGTTGGAAACATACCGTCATGTCCATTTGTGCTGATTGCTTCTGGAATTCTCTAATTACTTTCGCTTGTTTTGCAGGGGCCATTTGCTGAAATGGGGAAAAAAGAAAATACGGGAACAAAAGTAAATTAACAAGCTAGGAACAATCAACTACTTAGGTCCGCATCCACCATATAAAGCAGGGAAATCTTTTGAAGTAAGATACATGTGTCATGATTTCGACACAGTAGCAAAATTGGTGGCCTCGAAGATTACAATTAGATAGTCCAACTATGAAACATGTGGCAAAAAAAGCCAATAAAGGTGATTCACTTAACCAAGGAAAACATTTTCTTATTTTTTACGATACACCTCTGCAGGATGGGAAGGCTAGTCATCAGATTAATTTTCATGAGGTACAGAACTTGTGAAGGATGTTGGATCATTTCTCGCACCCTTCAACCACGTACCTTGTTCATAGCAACCATTGCTGTAGTTGCACCTTTCATCCCAGTAGAAATAGAAGTGCTGGCATACAACGCCTGTTAGAGTAACAAAAGAGGGATGAAAATCTAGGCAAACAGTTCCGGCATTTCCCCCTTGTTAAAGCCGTCCATAACAGAAGGAAATAAATTTATTAAACCAAAGGGTTACCACTAGTTTTGCTCGTATAGAAATTACCTGCGTATGAGTCGCGACACCTCTGATTTGGGCACGACTCCCCTGTAAATTTGTAATTTGCTGCCGAAGTCGAACAAGTTGACGAGCTAAGATTCTGGTAGCAGCCTGAGGATAACGTAAAGGTAATAGAAATCAAAATTAAAGATGAAAAACTAATCTGGATAAAAACTACAAGATGCAAAGAATAGTGACAAACTGACAGTTACAAGGCAATGACTGCATTCTATTTGTTCATAATTTGAGCCATTTCATAAATACACTAGTACTCCAAAATCCAAAGTTCAGCCGCGTGGAGAATTGTTTCCAACCAATGAACAATTCATTTGGAAGGAGCATCATAATGATTCTTTATAGCTCTGAGAAGGAAAAATGAACTTTAAAAGTCCTTCACACCCTTCCATGAGGAGCTAATAGACAAAAAAGGGAATAAAATCTTGCTAAGCACAACGTGGTCACAACTTACAAGTTATACTAGCCATTTTATGGAATTCGCAAAACCTATATCGGCTTGCAAATTAAAGACGTACAATTTAAGGTGTAGAACTTGTGCGGGTGGTTGGGCAGCTCTTACTTGCCTAATGATTGTAACCTTGGGGCAAACTTGTGAGTTGTGACAACTGACAAGTCAGTCCAACTTGTAAGGAAAAGAAAGGCACAAGTTTTCTAATTATAATGTTCCTCAGCCAACTCATTATAATGTTCCTCAGCCAACTCAGAATATCATCTATGTCATTGAATTACAACTAACTCCATTGCTGTAGGTAAACTTGAGCACCCTTGTACTATAATACCTGGATGCCTCAAAGCAACACATGCCCAACACAAATATTACCATTGAACACTAGGCATCATTAAAAAAATAACCATTCGGTTTTCCAAACCCAACAAACAATTCATCATGCCACCTTATCATGCAGTTTATGTCATCAATGGGTAACAATTACCATCCAATATGGTGTGCTAAAAAACATCAGAAATGAACTTAGACTTGCCTCATTTCCAGTTTTAGCTGTTTTCTTAATCTCTGCAACTAATTTCTTCTCCTGAAATCCCAGGTAAATACATTAAGATCATGGACAAAGTTCAATTCATACAATTAGCATGCTCATAGTAGCATACCTCCATCTGTAGCGATGCAATCTCTCGCTCAATGCCTGCAATGGGCACACAAATGTTATACAAGTGATATCCACACACTAGCATATAGATTATTTTTCTTTCTATTTCTGGACAATCACAATATAACGGCCAATATGTTGAATTCTATCAGTGGAATCATATGATAGTCAGAAAGATTCTTGTAACTCATACGGTAGCCACTTCAAATGGAAGTCTGGGCGGCCAGAACCATAACCAAAAACTGAATGCCCCCTATTTTTATTGGAGAACATTTGTAGCCCAGTCAGTTAGGGGCACTTACTAACCCTTGTAGTAAGATACAAAATAGAAAAACTGACTTGTATTGAAGGAAGAAACTAAGCTGGAAACCAAACTGTGGGTCCTAGGCTCGCATATAGTCTTCTCTTCCCTTGGTGTCTTTCACTCCAATGCTAAAGTTGAGTACCAGATGGAAATCACACTTTGACAAAAGATTGAAGGGTTCGTGGGCAACAGTGATAATTTGAGCCAACTTGAGCCCACATTGTACTTTCATATACACAAAAGTACACATTCAGTATGTATGGGGGTATTCCATGGAACCAAACAACACTGAGAGCAATCATAAACACCTCAATAAATTTAACAGTCATAAGAGTCTGTATAGCTAGATCTATTAGCAGTGTCCTAATGGCGACCTCGGCAGCTGCCTAGGCATTCGGCGGTGACCTGCCACCGCGATTATACTCCTCGGCGGTTAAATCGGCGGCCAGGGATACTAGGCAGCATTTAGCGGATCTGGGCGGCCGGCTAGTTGAAGCTAGGCGGCTGGGGCTGTAGTGTTGTGTTAAGATAATAAAGGGCCTTTGGTGTAATTTTTATTAAGTAGAAGTCAAGTCTTCGGCCCAATAACCCGTTACCCAGTTGCAAGTCAAGGACAAGGAGAAATTGATTGCCGTCGCCCGTCGCCCGTCTCTCTCTCTCTCTCTCTCTCTCTCTCTCTCTCTCTCTCTCTCTCTCGCATGCACATGAACACATCTACCATGACTCTATGTTTTGGGATGAGTTGGCTTCAAGGGAGATTGTGGAGGGCCGAATGTTTGGATAACCCGTCAAAATCCTTCTTTATATTAAAAAAGAAGAAAAAAACTGCCAAATTGCTCAGCAGCACCTAGGTGGGCTAGGCGCTTGGCGGTGGGTCACCGCCCGACTAGCACCGAGCGCCATTTAGAACACTAACTATTAGATGAGAAATAGGGGTCCAGCAAAAGCAGTAATTGCAATTACAATCTGAGCAATCTTTGTAATTACATCATATATCTCCATGCCAGAAATTCCGTTAGTCACATTATTCTGTGCCAACCCTAAAGAAATTGTCTCTGCTCAATGGGACTGGAAATTTCAAACATTTTCAAATGAAGCTCTCTATTGGCTTCTGTGTTGTTTTCTTTAAAGGACCTAATTTTACTGAACTCTTCTATTTTTTTATTTTTTTTAATCTGGGCACTCAATCTTCAAAAATACTGGTCGCACAGTGGTTGTGCTTTCACTTTAGTTATTATTTCAACTTGGGATTTACAAGGTGAATTTTTTTCCTCGGTTGCTGAGCTCATTAATTTAACAGGCTTGGCTAAGTGAGCAGCTTCAGCTTTGAGCTGTGGCCCAACCTGGCAGTTGCAAACCTAAATATACCACATGACAAGGTAGCAACCCTAGTTCGTGGAAAATGTGACCCCCTAGGACCTGTCTTTGCGAACCTGAATGTATACCCACGACAAGGTTTAACCATGAACAATACATCTATAAGAGAAAAGTCCTTCTGAAATTCATAGTCATACGAACTATGATGTACAGCTTGGCTTTGCTGTTGAGACTTGTCGTGTTCTAAGCATTTGAGTACTTTGTTTGCAGCTTTATGGTTGGTACAACTAGTTGTTTTGACTGAAATTTAGGCTGCAACTGACTATAGGCGCTAAGGAAAAAACTGCATTGGTAGGGTGATTTTCCATTGAATGTGTTCAAATGAATTGCACATCTCAGACAGAAAACCCCCAAAGAAATCATGGGTCTTAGCCGAATGTGGTCAAAACCTGGTGGCCTGCATTGTTGCCTATTCTCTCAGGCTTCACTTGTTTTCTTGAGTAGTCCTACGTGACTCAATTGAGAAATGGAGCCGGTAACTTTTGGGTTGTGTATTGAGTTTCAATGTAGATATCTTGTTTTTTTTTTGTATATAAAAGTCTTAAAAAAAACAATCAATTTGGTCCTGAGTTGGTTCCTTTTGTGACAAAAAGCGGAGGAGGAAATCTACTTAATCCTTATACAGGAGGAAGTACAATGCCGTGAGATACATTGCATGATGATGATACGGGGAATGAAAACTTTACAATGATACAGGGAATGGAAACTTAACAACTCCTGATTGCTATTACGCGAGAAAGTGGGACCCCGCACTCTCAGCCTAAATATTCCTGAATGACTGACGCATATAGAGCAAAAGGTTAAAAGGGTATGATGTTTCTTGGATTCGCTTATCACGTATAGGTTCAACTCCTTCAAGCTCATATCCGCCCTTAACTGTGTCTATCTAGGGGAAAAATCACACACAAAACCTTCTCTAAAACATAACACAAATATATGAGATAGCGGGTAGAATGAGAACATAAATAGACACAGTAGGTGAAAAGCTTCATGCCATTATTCAGGTAAAGTCCCAAGAAATATATTTTTCTTTGACGAAACCTAACCAGAAAGAGGAGAGAGGTTTCTGAAATGGAGGAGAAAACAGAAGTACTGGAGATCTATGAACCCAAGTGAGACGAGAATGAAAGGTAGAAAGATGAGGAAGTCGATGTGTGAAGAGGACATGGGGGGCCTGAGATAAGAGTGAGATAGCAGAGAGACGAAGGGTTGGACAAATGATCATTGATGTGGCAGATCGTTTAAACCTTGATTAGGCTTTCAGTTGGGGAGCTATATTCTTCCAGAAAATAACGGGAAAAAAATTAATTTCTTGTCTGAAGCCAAATTGGATATAAACATTGGCTTAAGATCGGACAGAATGAGTACTCAAATCCGCATCCTTGTCAAGACAGCAGATGACAAAGTTTTACTCTAAAGGCACATATAATTAATCAATCACCACAACTATTTTGGAATCAGAGGAGAAGAGATGGGCAGAAATAGAACCAGTACACGATTCACGGTCAAATATGCCAAATCCTTGTAGTATAGCTCATCTTTTCGATATATCTACTGATTCGGCATATACAATGTTATATCATGTATCAAATTTTCAGAGCATTACAACTCCCACAATTCCAGAAACACAAGAGATTAGCTGCACATATATAGCTTCAGAATTTTTAACCACCTCCAACTGTCTACAGCCTCAATAAATTGTATTTCCTTCAATTCTTGTTGCAATGCAAAACTGGCTTATGCGTTTGGCATCTATGATAATGTTCATTTAGCAATAATGTTTCTGTCTAACCAAACAGGCCACATATCCAATCCAAAAACATCAGGGGAAAATCAAATTTACCTCTGGTGGCAACTGACATTTCTCTTTTGCTTGTACGGAGCGCATCTGTAATTACAACATCACCAATATGCTCTCAGTTTAAATCGCGAAAATTCTAATTAGGGTAATTACATTAATCCTCACTGCAAATATAATGAAAATGGAAAACATTAAGTTGAAAAACTTTCTACCAGAAAACGTGTTTAACTTATACTTGTTGTACTTTTCTACTTAAAATGTAGAAAAAGTTTTGACTGTCTAAGCGAACTTCAAATTCTAGTACAATTAGGTTTAACAAAATCCAAGAAATTCAGTGTAAATATGGTTATAGGAGCCAAAAGAAAATGCCAAAAGTTAGAAGCCAAGCGGTAGTGACCCATGTGGATAAGATCAAAAACCCTAGAGGGCTACAAGGTTTTTTTTAATTATTTCTTATATGGACACGAATTTGCTCTCATGTAATCCCACTAGTCCATCCGCTAAAAATACAGTTCTTTTTTTAAAAGATAACTGCCACCATCAACAAAGCAAAGTACTTTCAAAGTTGCTGAAACTAAGGAGAAAAGACCCAAATTTTAGATCGAACAGACAATCCAAAAGGGTAAACATCAAAAACCCTAGATTAGTGCAAGTTCTTTTTTTTTTCTTTTGTTTTTGAATCATCAAAAAGGGTGGAGGAGGGGGCGATCCGGCATAGCAACTCTCCCTCGGGCATCACACGGCGGGCTCCGGAAGGGACCAAAGAGCCATGGCAACTACTGCCCACCAAGGACTAGTGGAACCCAGCCGGCTTCACAGGAGGGCCAAGTTTGAGAAGACATCATTAGCGCGACTCAAACCGTGACCTCCTTGGCCACCCAAACCCTGGAATTACACCAGTCCAGACGGAAAACAAAAAGTTCGAATTTTTTTTTATTTTTATTTTTAAAACTGCTAACATCAACAAAGCAAAGTACTCTCAATTAGTGAAACTAAGTAGAAAATACCCAAATTTAGGATCTAACAGACAAATAGACAATGTAGTGATCCAAAACGGTAAACATCAAAAAAAAACCTAGATGAGTACAAGTTCATTTGAAAAAAAAATAAACAGAGAGAGAGAAGAAGAAATTACCTTTGGGTGAGGTTTTCTTCTTGAAGATGTTCATTGCTTTGCTGGCTTTCCACGCTCCGTATCGCAAACGGAAACCCTAAATCCAAGATGACTCTCTCTCTCTCTCTCTCTCTCTCTCTCTCTCTCTCTAACTCTTAAGTGGTCGGAGTGCGGCGATGGCCTAGTGGAGCGTGCTCTGCTGATCCGCGTATCCAACGGTAAGTACTCAAGTAGCCGTTACAGGTGCTTTTATTTATACTGAGAGGCCCATTTTGGATGTTTAATTTACGACTAAAATTGAGTAGTAGTTTGACTTTTGCGATGCCTGGTATTTGGCACTTTTTTTATGGGCGAATTAATGGTTTTAATGATTTTTACACTTTATTGTTTTGTCTTTTAGTGTTCAAAATACACATATAAGTATTAAAATGTGGTTATCAAAATAGAGTGTCAAAATTATTTTCCAAATTAATTTGTTTCAAAAAAATAGTCGAGATTATTCAATTGTAGTGATTTCTTTACTTTAATTTTTTTTAATTTCAAATTAATTATTCGTCCCGAGAAGAAAAATTAGAAAGATATAAATTACAAGAGTTAAATCAAACTCTTGCACTACCACTATTTGTACAGTATCGTCTCGTTTGCAGAGCAGATAAGATTCAAAATAGCCGATGAGAGTTTGGATGGATAAGGAAGAATGGTGGATAAATTATAACGTGATTAGTTAAGGAAGGGATTAACTTATAGTTGGTCTAAGTAGTAGTTGATATGGGTGAAAATATAAGAAATTACTTGGTTACCCTCGTTAAAAAATTGCATTGCGTTTAAAAAAAGACTGAGAGGTAATTAAGTATTTTTTTTCCACTCGAATTAGCTAATCTTGATGTTGGAGGTGGTGTTAGAGCATCTCCAGCATTGATCTAAATTTATAACCAAATTTGGATATAAACCTATCTTGTGTCGGGCTTACTCCAATGGCAAAATGATCCCTTACCCAAATATACTGTTTTTTATACTTCCAAGACTATTTCTCTCTATTTTTGTTTCCCCCAATGATTTCGGCCAGAAGGGTAGCACACATCTTTCCTCAATGATGCGGTTCTTATTTCGCAACCAGCTTTAGGATTCTTCCAGAGAGAATAGGGAGAGATCGTCGAGACTTCAGCATTCAGATATCCAAGGGAAGAGAGAGAGAGAGTTACAGGTATACAAGTTTGGGAAAGTCATGGCATCTACGACGCCATGCTCTCAGAATGGCATGGAAGGAGCCGTTGAAAAGAGAAGAGAGCCATTGGAATATTGGGGGGGGGGGGGAATGGGGAGAGACTTGGGCTATCTCAAATTTGAAGAAATAAATGGGTAAACCCAAAATGGAAAAGGGTTTGGATCAAAGATTGGAGCGGGTTTTTTTTGTGGGTTTTGACCAAATTTTAAATTTGAGTCTTAAAATAGGTCAATGTTAAGATGCGCTTTTGCGACCTTTCCAAAAAGATAAGCTCTTCCCCTCCCTTTTTGCCCATTCCTTCCCCCACTCCCAAACATTAATTTTCCCTTCTCTCCTCATTCCCCTTTCTCTCACTACATTCTTTCCCTTCCCATTCACTCTCTCTTAAAAATGGGCGCACTCTTTCTTTGTTATTTTTTTCCGAGCTGAGCGGCTTTTCTTGCATTCCATGTTGTTTTTGTTCTTATTTTTTATTTTTATATGATGTTCTTGTTTTCTTTTTCTTTTTTTTAATTCTGTTCTTGTTTTATACTCTCTATTTCCATTTTCCCTCCTCGTTTTATCCTAACTAGATAGAAAATTGGTTATACTTTTTAATTGATAAACTTTTAACATACAATATGGATCTTGTTTGGTTGATCTCAATTAGTTCTGTTAAACGAAATTTTCAAATTCACCTAAAAGATTATAGATTATAAGATATAATCAATTGAATAAAGGAAGAATTTTTTGGAGATCCACTATAGCATATTTTTAACCCTACTAGTCCACTTCTTAAGTTTTTAACCTTTCTAGTCCACTAGCCTTATAAAACAATTCCTATGATAAAAATACCCATCCTATATAACCACCCATAAAAAGAGAAACCCTAGCCATTTCTAGATCTGGAGCACAGCCTCTCTCTCCTCTCTCTCTCTTTGATTACTCGTCGTCGCTGCAGCCGGTGCGCTCCTCCTCCTGCGTCGCCATCGTGGTTCACTCCCTCTTCGTCGTCATTCACTTCATCGATGTCGTTGTTCCATCAATCGCCGTCTTTTTTTCTGCCCTCCATCATCGCCACCGCTACCTACACCTTCTCATCATCCCCTTCACCACTGCCAACGACCTTCCCCGCCACCATACGAATCAGTCCCCCACAACGGCAGCGCATGGTGTTCCAGCCGAAGCGTAGTCGTGCTTTTTCTCAATTTTCCTTGCTGTCTTATACATTAGTCATCATCGCCTTCCCTCCGTCGTAGTTTACAGGTACAGTTAGCATTGCTTATGGTTTAGTTAGGGTTTTGGTTGTTTGAGTGACATATATGATGTGAGGTATTGCTTATGGTTTAGTTAGGGTCAGGGCCGGCCCAAGGATTTTTAGTGCCCAAGGCTTAATTAAAAAAAGTGTGCCCTTAAAGAATTACTCCCTCTATCCCAATTTATTTGTCCAATTGTTGAAATTCGTGTCTTTCAAAAATATACTTATATCTTACATTTTATAATATTTTTTATAATTTTGAAGATTTTGTATAATAAAACTAATAATTGAGATCTATCAAACAAGATCCATATTGCATATTAAAAACATTACGAATTGAAAGTTATAGACAATTCTTTGAGAGGTCAAACGCTCTCAAAAAGTCAAAAAAAAGACAAACAAACCGGGACAAAGGGAGTAATACTTAACAATTTGTACAGCAACAATCACAATACAAGAAAGTCAAACCAATATAAAATTCTACTAATCATTACATATGAACACAAAATACGAGATCGTCAAGTTTTGGGGTGGGTTTGGGGGGAAACGATTTTTGGGAGGTGGTCTTCGCTGATTTGGGGGAAATGATTTCAGGGATTTAGTAGGTTGGGCACTTGGGTTTATGGGATGGTGAGTTGGACTGACTCATTACCTCCAATTGAACATTTTTTTCATTCTATTAGGCTTAGAAAGAGTCTGATTCAAACCCAAATAGTAAAAATATTGGAGTGCCCCTAAAAATTAAACTTTTTTGGATGCCCAAGGCCCAGGTTGTAACGACCCTGATTTTTGGTAAATAAAATTTTCGTTAAATATTTGAATTTTTTTATTTATTACTTGGATTGCTTTAAAATTTTCTTTTAAATTCTTATAATCCGTCATAATTAGATTTGAAAATTTCTTTTAAATTCTTATACTCCGGATAATTTAGTCCTTCTCCCATGACTAGTATGTAAACGTACTCGTATATTTTTCCTAGTAAGTAAATAAAATCTTTAAATTATATTTCTCGGCTGGAAATCCTACATGGCAAGTATAGTTAGTTTTAACCGATTAGTTAGCAAATCCTAACTACCGTTTGGCTTAGTGATGCATCGATGCCGGAGTGGTTAGTAGAAAAATTTTGGTCTTTGCCTTGACCGTTGACTTGACTGCTTTTGCTTTGGCTTAGCTAGGCTGCCTGGGCGTCGGGTCGCGCCTTGCTTTCGCCTTGGCGTCAGGCCTGCCTTGCCTTGGCATCGGGTCGCTGTCGCGCCTTGCTTTTGCCTTGGCGTTCCTAGGCTGCCTTGCTCTGGCCTCGCCTTGGCCACCGCTTTGCTAGCGGGCTGCCTTGGCCATACTCACGCCTCGCCTTGGTTACGCCTTGGCCACCGCTTTGCTAGCGGGCTGCCTTGGCCATGCTCACGCCTCGCCTTGGCTACGCATTGGCCACCGCTTTGCTAGCGGGCTGCCTTGGCCATGCTCACGCCTCGCCTTGGCTACGCATTGGCCACCGCTTTGCTAGCGGGCTACCTTGGCCACGCTCACGCCTCACCTTGGCCACCGCTTGGCCACCGCTTTGCTAGTGGGCTGCCTTGGCCACGCTCACACCTTACCTTGGCATTTGGCACCGTCGGGCTTTAATATTCCGTTATTAGGCGATTTCCTACAAAATACAACCAAAATACCACTCGAGCAATGGAAGTCTAGATTAAGTATCATTAGTCTTAACCAATTAGTTAGAATAGCCTAATGCCCATTTAGCCTAATCACTTCTTCCTAACTCTAGCTGGACCACTTAAACCTTTTTGTCATTATCCATTGGACAATAAGTGCTAGGGTAATCTTTATCCATTGGACGATAGATGCTAGGGAAATCTTTGTCCCTTGGTCAATAAATGTTAAGTCTTGCTAAATAGGATGACAAGACTAATCATGTGTTCTTTTATCATTATTCTTCCACATGAGGACAACCCATTTCTAGTCTTTCTCAAGCATAGAATCCTAGCCCTTAAATACCTAGAATTGCCTTTCAAGCCTTAGAAAATCTCCATGATCACACCTAGGATGAATTGACAAGGCTTTAGCTTGTTTAAAGGTATGATTGGACAATACAAAGGAGTAAAATCCATGAGGAAGGAGAGAGAGAGGGCTGGCCGGTTGAGGGAGGGAGAGAGATGGAGTGTATACATGTGTTTTGTCCACTTACACAAGTCACCATAGAGCCTTAAGCCTATTTATGACCATGCCAACCCATTCTAGCCAACTTTAAGCATGATCCTAGCTAATTATATTCTTCTTTCTTGCAAGAAGACTTTCCTAGACTAGACAAGACCAAAAACCCTCATGATTACATAGCCTTAAGCCTAAAAAGGTTGAACAAGACAAGTCATGGAAGCTTGGTGATAAGCACCCAATAATGTAGATTCTTGGTGCTAAGTCCCTGGTTTTGTAGTATTTATGTTCATAAAGTTAATATTTTATTCGATGTTGCACGTAAGGTAGGTTTTTGTATGTTTCAGGTAAAATGTGCAAATAAGGCACATTTCAATGCCATGGACGGCCCAAGTGCTTCCAAGTACCCGAAGACCCTGTCGGCCCCTTAAAATCTGTCTAAGTATGGAAAAATGACTTTCTGAAAAAGTTTCGATTTTCGAGATAAAAAATGGCGGTAATTGATCATTGAATTATTCTAAGAGTAACTACAAAATTACAAGGTTTTATTTGAAGAGCAAGGTCATGTTTCGAGCCTTTTTCTCTTGAGAAAAATGTACAGTTTTCCATTTTACACTAAAAGTGGGGGGTTGACATTTTGATTTAAATGGAATTTTGAAATTCTAGTAATGCCATTGTTTCCAAATGGGGGGTACTTTCTTATTTTCATTAAATAAATTAAAGTAAAGAAAAGGTAAAAGAAAGGTTTAAAATGTCATCTTTACTTAAGTTTAGAGAATGAAAATAAGGTGCTGAGAAGCTAGAAGTTGCTGAGGAGCTGTGTGCTGAAGCTGAAGCCTGCCTGAATTCTGCAATTTCTGAAGAATGGTATCGATTACTGAGGAGTTTGTAATCGATTACTTGCTTCTGCTCCTTGATGTTATCGATTACAAGGGGGAAGTAATCGATACCAGTGCATGATTTTGGTCCACAAAGACTCCAGAAGGAAGGGTATCGATTACCTTTAGTGAATGGTATCGATTACATGAAGTTTCTGGGCAAGGACGAGAGCAAGGTATCGATTACCTTTGGTGAAGGTATCGATTGCTGTAGTCAGCCAGAGATATTTTAGACTGACTTTCCAACTTTCCTTTTATGGAAAATTTCCTTTTTAAGCATGCTTTTGGGATATTTTTGGGGGCCTTTTGGTCCATTTTGTGGCTGATTGTAAGGCTTATTAATAGGCTCTTTGGCCATTAATAGCCATAATGTACATCTTTCCAATTTCTAGTCTTTTATGTTTTTAAGCTTTTAAGTCATTTCCTTCAAGTTTTAGCTTTCAATTCCTTCCAAACTCAAGTAAGTTATTGTTTTACGATTAATCTTCAAGTATTAAAGTTGTTCGTGTGGTTTGGTTCTTAATAGAAATCAAGTTTTATTTCGTTTTTATCGGTTAATCATGTTTTCCTTCCTTAGCATAATTTCTAGTCTTTTTCCAATGCATGAGTAGTTAATCGGTTTGGTCTCGGGGTGAGGTTTACTCTATGAATTAGTCAATCAAATGGTTTCGCTTAAACTTTAGCTCGTTTTCAATGTGTTGAATGAATTAAACCCATGATTTCTTGCATCGATCATGGGATTGGTGACTTCTTTGATCAATGAAGTCTATCACCCCATGCTACGCGCTTGATAATCCTACGCGTGCGAACGATCCTTTTTCGTCTCTCACTTGCGTTAAATGAGTTCAGTTTGAATTAATGCATTGAATTGAGTTACAAGTAGTCTTCAGCTTTTAATGCTTTTAGTGGAATCCGGACGGTTTCGGTCCACTCATTCGTTAGATAAAGAAACCGTTTGAATGGCTAAGTAGTGAGTGAACCAATCCCTCTTGACTCGACCATCTTAACCTAGTTTATTTCCAAGTTAATTATCGTCATTTCAAAGCAAAATACCAAAGTTGGCCGCTTGAAAGCCGAAGCTCGATACTCAACTTCTAATCCAAATACGCTAGAGAAGATTTCTCTGTGGGAACGATCCGGTCTTACCGGTTTATTTGCTATCAACGATCTAGCCCTTTTCCTTAATTGGAGGGTAAGTTGCGGAGTTGAGCACTTGGCATGCTTTCAAGCATGAAAATGACAAGTCATGGAGTAAATCCATGGGAGAAGAAGAGGGAGGGGGGGCCGGCCTTGGAGGGAGGAGGAAGAGGTCAGGTTTTGCCTATAAATAGCACCCAAAGCTCTCATTCAACTCACACCTCAAAGCATTGCTCCAACTTCTCTCTAGAAACCATTTTCTGTTTTCCTGGCAGCTTACTGCCCTTCGTAAATCCCCATTTTTCTCCTGCTTAAGGTAGTTTTTAGGACTAACTCCTTTGGACAAAGTTGTAGAGCACTTCGAAACCTTCAAGTTAGATCCAAGAACCACCCCAAACGGTCAAGAAATGACCAAGATATTGCCATCCGAAGTTCAGTAAAATCTCGGATTCTAGATTTCCAGACAGCAAACTGTCACTCTTTTATCACCATTTTTCTCCGGACGAAAATCGTTTCTAGGAACAACGTCCTCCACGAAAGTTGTAGAAAACTGCGAGATCTTCGTTTTAGACTCAAGAACGACCTCATTTGGCCAAATATTGACCGAGTTACTGCCATCCAAAGTTTGGTCCAGATTTGGGAGTTTCAACGCCCGTAGAATTTTTCAACTAGCTTATTCGGCCCCGACTAGTTTCGGATCAAGGTAGAATCTTCTTATACCTCTAACTCTACGTAGATTTTTCCTATACTTCCTAACCTTAAGTATACGTAGATTTTCCTATCTACTTTCCCTAGTATAACTCTAGTTATGTTGCTTATGTTCTTGAAATGAAAGCATGATCTTGTAGATTATTCGTAACCGTTAACTCTAAGTATATTGTACGATGTTTGTTTGAGATGCATGAAGTAGAACTTTCCGTCCCCACTATCTCTAAGTATATGTAGAAAGTTCATAATCTCTATCTCTATGTATAGTTATGTTAAAACGTAGATTGTCTTGAACTTTAAAAATATGGTACGAAGCTTGACGTCGAATGAATGTTAAAAATAAACCTATCATGCTTTTGAAAGTATGACATGTTGAACAAATGATTTCTATGTCAATAAACATATGTGGGCTTTTTGAACTTTCCACAAAGAAAGAAAGAACGGATTTCAAAACAAGAGAAATCGGAAGCTTTATTCGAAGTATTCGTATTTTGATCTTTTAGAAAGTTATGCGTTTGTTTACATGTTGTTGCATTACTTGTGGTTGTATAAGGATGGTGATGAGCTTGTTTATAAGATTGCTTGCATGATCTTGCTAGTTAG
This sequence comes from Rhododendron molle, assembly GCA_025413875.1. Lineage (NCBI taxonomy): Eukaryota > Viridiplantae > Streptophyta > Magnoliopsida > Ericales > Ericaceae > Rhododendron > Rhododendron molle. The sequence continues at coordinate 36,162,894 of CM046389.1, read as the reverse complement.
ATTACAATGAATGATTCAAGTGAAGAGTCCAACCGCAGAGTCTATGCATGAGAACGAGACACGAAAATCGAGAAATAGAAACATGACACCTAGGGTGTGGTTGATATGGATAAAAAGGGTTTAAGACAATGTGTGTTTTGAAAACGCAATATGGTCGGACTTGCCCATTGTGGGAATGCGTGTTACAAATGATGAAATATTTTCGAAATTACATAATGACCAAATGTGGGGTGCATTATGTGAGTGTGTGTGTGTTGTGTGCCAATGGGAACCCGACGCGGCGGAACCATTGTGAGGATACTCGGGAACCCGGCGCGGCGGAACCGAGGTTGGGTGTGTAGCTTGGTTATCCGTGGAGAGAAGCCAATACAAATGTGTGCCAATGGGAACTCGGCGCGGCGGAACCATTGTGAGGATACTCGGGAACCCGGCGCAGCGGAACCGAGGTTGGGTGTGTTAAAGGTGATTTTCAAAATGTTGATTTGGATAATGAAAAGGATTTCGAAAACGTTGATGAATATGGTGACACGGTCTACGACGAGTCGCGTAGGAGAAATTCAAATATCACCGACACCAACGATAGAATAGTGTATGTGGATGTACCATTGTTAATGCCTTGTTAAATATGTATGTGTTATTCCGTTGCTTGTGCCAGAGTTGGTATGTGTAACGACCCGGATTTTTGACCCAATTTTTTTTTATGTTATTAAAAATTATTTTCCTAATACAATTGTTATTATTATTATTATTATATATTATATCGGTGGCGACGCTGGTATAATGTGTCAGATTTTGTAGATGATCAAGATGAACAGTACACCTTGAAGGCTTTTGGAGCTGAGGAGCTGGCTAGGACGGAGCAGCAGGCGGAGCTGTAGTTAGGAACCCTAGAACCCTTCATTTGTATAAATATTGAACCCTAATGAGAGTTATGTTTTTGATATTTATTTAACGTACCCAAAAATCAGGGGCGCTATACAGGCCTCGTGGGCCTTGGTTAGGGTTTTGGTTGTTTGAGTGACAAATATGATGTGAGCATATGTACTTTGTAAATCCCAAAAAAAAAAAAAAAAAAAACATATAACGTTTAGGGTTTCATTTGATAGTTGTTACCTGCTTATGATTTGGTTAGGATTTTTATAAAGTTGTTTAGGCATCACATTATTCAACGAATTTGTATGTTTGTGTGGCATATATGGTTGTATATGAGCATTTGTGTGAATGTTGTTTTAGTTAGGGTTTTGGTTGTTTAAGTGCCATATATGATTATATGTGAGCATCTATGCTTTGTAAATCTAAAAAAAGAGAACATATAACGTTTAGAATTTTGGTTGTTTAACATATATGGTTATCTATTTATATATTTACTCAAATAACTTTGATTCTTTAACATATATTATTATTTATGCATCATAGCATTCAATATATGAATTTGTGTGTTTGAGTGACATATATAGTTATATGTTAGCATCTGTCCTCTGTAAATCCCGAAAACGAGAATATATGAGCTTCTGTCCTGAGACATATATGGTTATTATATATGAGCTTATTCATGCTTTTTTTATTATAATGCATGAACATATAATGCTATATGTTTAACTCTTTGATTATTTGTACAGAAACAAAGAAGACGAAGAAGCTTGTGATGTGGAGATGCAAATCCCACCAAAGAAAGTGTCAAAAATCAAAATCAAAATCAAGGACAGCCACAAAAAGGCAGAGGTTGAGAAGGATAGTACGTACAAGGAAGAGAAAAAGAGCAAGTAATTAAAGAACATGAAGAATTTAGAGATGTGGAAACCCCAAGAAAAAGATCGACAGAGTCTGTTGAGAATTTTGAGCACACTTTATTATAAATGCTATAAATATTACTAGGTTTCTCTTAGCTACTAAGTTGTAAATGAAAGTACGGAAGTACTAGTTGGGAAACACATGTTTTGATTAGCGGAGACATGCAGTAGTGGTTTTAAAGATTGTTATTTGCTAATGAATCATATAAATCTCCCCTTAATGGTCTTTTACATTTTGGTACAAATTGGATTAGACACTTCATGAAACCATACTCTGTCGTCCATCGCTTATTGAATTGGTCCGCGCAGCGGCCTCGCTATATGTGTACACCTGAACCCTGTATCATGTCATCAATTCTTAACATATATGGTCTGTCCAAATCTGTTGTTTGCATGTTATTAGAAGCAAGTCAGTGAGACTGCTGCGCGGACCAATTCAATAAGTGATGGACAACGGCAATTGGTGACGTCGACCACCTCGTCGCAAGGCGTCGGCATTGTCGCAAAAGATGTGGCTATGCTAACCGGTGAGGGATCAACGATGGCGTCATGGCGACGGCGGGAGGGATGATCGGCGGTGGAAGGGGGGACGATCAGCGGCGGGAGGAAGGTAGAGAGAGAGAGAGAGAGTGATTGAAGCCCTAAAAGGATATTTTTGTCTTGTATAAATTCCTTTTTTAAGTAAAATGGATCTTAGACCTTACAATAATACATTATTAGTGGACTAGAAGGGTTAGAGTGGACTAGAGGGGTTAGGAACTTAAGAAGTGGACTAGATGGGTTTTCAAACATGCTATAGTGAACCTTAAACCAATTTTTTATTGAATAAATGACATGAATTCCGAAAAAAAAAAAAAAAAACTAAAGAATTGGAACAGGGGGAGTATATGAGATAATCTGTTGTCGACTGCCTAAACTACTACACAGAACACACATGCAAACATATACAGAAGCTTGGCTTATAGTAGCTAATATTGTAATACAGGACGGAGATTTATTAATTCTTCGCCCTTGTCATACCGGGATTTATTATTTTGAGTGAAAATAAGGTTTACCACTTCAGATCGATCGGATATTCGGGAAGCGGTTAATCCAATTATATAGATTTGTCATAAGAGAAATGAACCGTGAGACATAAATCGTTCATTTCGCTTGTGATGACGTACTAATACGCTTTGTTCATGTCATTTACTAATTAATTACTTTGTTCGAACAATTTGATTTTTTCCTTAGATGATGAATGCTTTATTCATGTCACTTAGTACTACTAATTACTATGTTTGAATTTTTTCCTCCGATGCTGAACACATTTAGACGTATATTGCACGGCTCCGATCGATTATTACCGCATCTTGCCTCCAAATCTTGTATTTTCTGTTTTTCTGATACGTCCTTTATTTTTTTTTCCCCCTTCCGGTATCCCAGTGGTGTTGAATCGTCGTTGATTGAGTTGATGTGAACTGAACAAGTTTGTCACTCTTATATAAGATTGTACCGGATCAAGTCCTAGATATGCTTGCTTTGGCAGCTGGTGTTGCCTTTGTTATTTCTTGTTGGGAAAGATTACAATACACACTCCTCATTTTGGTGTATATCATATGCACCTCCAAAATGTTATGAATTATAGAGAAAATGTTACGAATCGTATTGCTAAAAAGTTACGAATCGTATAAAGGTTACGAGATACACCAAAAAGTTATAAATCATAATGAAAATATTACAAATCGTATTAGTGAAAAGTTATGAATTTTAGAACAAAAGTTACGAAACACACTAAAATGTTATGAATAAACCATAAAATAAGTGCGGATAAAAAAAACCATAAAATAAATATATATGGTACACCCTTTTAAGAGATGTGTATTAATTGTAGACTTTCCTTCTTGTTTTGTTGTTCAAAAAATAAAATTTAGGCTCAATTGAAAAAGTGCAATCTTGTTGACTACCCAAAAAAATAGAGTGAAAATATCACCTACTTTAATTGTGTGGAGCTTACTGTGATGATCAAACCGGCGCATTTGGTTTTGGTTTTTAGAAATTTTGAAAAAATTAGAACTCAATGAATATATCCATCATTCTGCAAGCACTCAATTCGAAGTTGAAAAATTCAGGTCCAGAGTTTTGAACCAAAACTAAGTGTGTTACGATCACATACTTGCGTTTGTGGGATTGAACTGATTTTTCATAAGATTTCCTAAACAACATACAAATTCCTGAATAAACGAATTCGGACAATGAAGTAGAGTTTGTACGTGCAGTCTCCAAGCACAAAGGAAAAAAAAAATATATAGGTTTTATTCTTCCTGATCACATGCGAAAAGTAAGTGCATTATTTCTTGCCTTTCTTATTTCCCTGTAGATACATTATTTCTCAATAATTCAAGATCCAAACAAGAATGGTAAATTTAAATATTATTGCAAAACTATAAATAAAAATACAAAACATACATACCCCACTTCATCGTTAGCATATCATGATTCACCCGCACATACATAGATAAAAAAGTTATCCTACTAGAACACAGTACAGTACACAGAGAGAGAGAGACACACACACGAGAGGACGGAAATTAAGGAGGTACTAATACAACACACAGCTAATTTGATTTTGGAATTCCATTTTTTTATAACCACATCCCAACAATTTGTCTTTTAGAGTTCATAAAATACACATAACACGAATATTAAAAGATAAATATTAGAGTGGTTATCAACATCTGGAGCGAGCACCAAAATCATTTCCCCAGAACGATCGATGTTGTTACTATTTTAAAGATAAAGAAAAGAGGTAATTATTGACTAGTCTGCAAATACTTAAACTTCCTCTTCTCACACATATACATACTCTAAACTTTATTATTATTATTATTATTATTATTATTATTATTATTATTATTATTTTATTTTATTTTATTTTTTGGGGGGCGGGGGGAACAAACCATTTGCAAAAGCTCTGGATATATAGTTATTTGATCAGACCGATGAAAGGTTTTGCAAGTGGTATTGAAAGGCTTAAAATTTTGATGATCATGCAGGAGGAGGAATGAGGAAAGGAATGTTGGGAATGTAGAAAGGAGGGAAAGGAGGGAGCACAGGGTTTGTATAAGTAGGAAGTGGAGGAATTCCAGGGAATTGAGGAATTGGGGGTGGAAATGGAAAGGGAGGGAATTGTGGGAGAGGAATAGTACTAGTATCAGGTAGTGGAGGTACAAATGGGATGTTCAAATTAGTTGGCAAGTTCTTCATCTCATCATCATCGCCATTAATGTTCTCCCTTGCAGCTGCCTTGATCATCACCACCTCCTTTTCTTTGTTTAATTGATGATGATTGTCTTCCACAACAACTGGTGTTGGCATTCCAAATTGGCGAGCAGCATCAACATGGGAGAGGAGGTTGAAAGCCAAAACCAGGCTAAACAGGAGAATTAAGCTGTTTGGTGAATCCATTGTTGTAGTTTTTTGAGGGAGGAAAGCAGTAGAGAGCTTGTGTTGCCCTTCGTGGGGCTTTATACAAGGACAGAAAAAGCTCCGAGGCGTTAGTTCTGTTGGTTGGTTGGTGAGTTTGTTCCCCCACACAATTTTTGTTTTCTAATAAGCAGGGTATTCAGTCCAGGTTACTCACACCTCGACTTATCTTGAGGTTATAAATGTCTACCAACGGCCCCACTCAAAGCCGGAATAAATGCTCTGTATGGAGTATGGATACTATCTAAAAGATTTCAAACCTGAGATCTTGATTAGGAGAGAGAAAATCGATAAGCCTTAGGCCTTGACCATCAGGTCAACCCCTTGAAGTTTTCTCCCCACACAATTGACAAGCCTTTGATATTTAGGGTGGGTCATACCACAAGAAAGTAATTTCGTGTAAATTTCTTAGTTCATGTGTGGATGATCTGCGTTTGACACAGAGAGAAAATTACAATGACGGAAAATAAGACCGTCCTTTTTTTTTTCCCCTTATTTTTGTTTGAGTAACGTGTTCTAAACTTAAAAATAATGTATTTACTAAATATTTTTTTTTAATTTTTTTGTACCATTCAAAAGATCTCATAGAGATCTGCACCAAAAATTACTATTTTGATAAGTACATTATTTTTAAACTTAAAAATTACACGTGCGTAAGGTCTATGAATTCTATACAGTATTTTTTTAACTCCTTCTAAGTTAGTATACCGAGAAGTGAGAATACAGTACCCAACTTTTTGGTTGATCCGCGCGTTGAGGTTCAATTTAACTGAGGATAATCAAATATGAACTATTTATACATTAAATTATTTAATTATACGGGAAAAAAAAAAACAATGATAATTCCAATGTCGGAATTAAGATCAATTAGGACAGAAATAAAACATTGAAAAAAACTCTTCTTTAGCGTGGTGTGAAGTCATAATATGCAGTTGAAAGCTGTGGATAAATTTTATATCCATTTCAAAATTAATTAACAATGAGCGGAGAGGTCTCAAATGTTATTAAGCGATCATTCGTTCTACATCCAAGCAATTAATGTGAGACTCTATTTTCTTAACAAAAGCCAGTAAGTAAAAAACTCCTTAAAGCATCTCCAACCAAGATTTGGGGGTTGCTACTACTGCACTACATTGTGTAGTGTGGTCAATTCAGCCGTCCATCTCGGCACGGACGACTTGAATTTAATCAAACTCCTATAAATCTTAACCGTCTATTGTTTGGATGAAAATATGAACTTTCCATTGCCGAGATGGATGGATAGATCGGCCGCAATACGCTGTGTAGTGCAAAGGGTGCACTACACTAATACCCCTGGAACCCTCCAACCAAGTATGTCAAATTTGACATAGCATGCCAAGTGAAAAAATTGACATTTAAAACAACTGCAACCAAAATGTCAAATGTCAAATGTTTATATGTCATTTGACGTCTCATCTCTCATTTTAAATTTGACATGTGATGCTAAAAAATTTTTTTCATTACTTCACTCCAAAACTACCTAAAATATATAATATATTTGACATGTTGGTTGGAGTGAGCCTCTTGTAAATATCAAATATTAATATGTTAAATTGTCACGTGAGCCTTCAAAAAAATTTGAAGTCAAGGTTGGAACCTTAAGGCATAAATCAAATTATGAATATTGACCATCATTTAACTCACGCGATGCTATAAACAAAGCTCAATAAAAGAAACATGCATTTTCAAGTAGCCGATCATAATTAATTGAAAACATAAAGTTTTGGTTTGGTTTGATTTGATTTGGTTACACTTGCATTTGTCACGTACATGCCAACCCCACTTTCTATAAATATTACTTTTACATTTTTTTAACTGATGAAGAGAAAGTGTTCGGATCTGAACCGTTTATAACACGTTTGAACAGCTCGAATTGGTGCTCTGGGTACCAGACAATTGAAAAGAGTGCCAACCCTTATCGAAAGCACTCCTTTTACTCTACTCGATCTGCATGCCCATTGCCCACTCTTTGATATAAGGAGTAAATATTGTTTCAGATCAGATGTATCAATGAATGCTTTTTCTGGAACTGGAGTAATTACTACTTCATGCGGCATGTACAATTAATTGAAGATTCTGCATTGCGATTTCCAAGACATGCATTTCCGATTGATGTCTACAATTCGCATGCAGTAAATATATATAGTGCATGCATTCTTGCATGTGTCTAAAGTATGTGTACAACACGTGTTTCTTCGGTGACGACGGTGCCGGAGGCCACCCAGCCCTCAACATATTTAAGTTAAGTTCATAAGAACACAACCTTAAGATGGCTTTCTTTTTTCTTCTTGTTTTTTCCCGCTTTTCTAATCTTTCAGATATACTACTATAGTTATCGCACTCCCCTATTTACGATTCACACTCTCTTTTTTTGTCTTTATTCACTTAAATTTACTTACTTACCCTTTATTCAATACACTTTTTGACACTTTTAGGTACGATATTGTAAATTCATGTGGATAAAAACCAAAAAAAGAGTGTGAATGATTAAAAATGGAGTGTGAAAATCATTTCCCAAAAAAAGTATACTAAAATATGGAAAACTGCATTTAGATGTGTACTTTAATTCTTACATTTCTGTGAATCATATTCATTATCATCCACCAATTAGGTGGTAATTAAATATAGCCATCGAGAATGTGTAAAAAATAAGGGGTCAATTTTAGAAATAATTCATCTAGCTTGCAAGAGGTTTTAATTTCATCCAATTGTGTCAATTTTAACTGGTAAGTTACCGTCCTTAATTTGGTCTCGCTCGTTGAATTCATTTCATATTGACTAGAGGTGTTTTTAAAAATCGGACTGAACCGACCCATTTTTTCGGTTTCCAGGCAGATCCGGTTCGATCTGGTTTTAAATATTAAGAAAATTTTAGGGCTTTTTCGAAGTCATCGTGAAAGCGTCACCGCATTGAACAGACTTGGTGGACTTTAGAAGAGGTCCACGCACCAAAAAAGTTCATAGCAGCCATACAGTTTTCTTAGTTCAATATCATCCCTAGTTATCTAACTAGACGTTGTTTTCTTCCAATCACTTTAGCCGCTAAATGCAAAGTTCTCGTTTCTTTAGCACTTCGTTAGTTTAGTTTATGTTTCTGTTGAATTTCTGAGTCCTCTTCATTGAGGCAAGTTGAATCCAGTTGTGGCTTTATTTTTCTACTTGAGTTCATCCAGTTGCTTCTAGGAAGTTAGATTAGCCGTTCATTCCTTGATCAAATTAAAGTAGTTTAATTTCTACTCCTGGCACGCCCACGCATTTCCAATCAACACACGTTAACTCTGGCCGGGGCTCTTTTTCTCCTGCTTCTTGGAGAAAAGTGCGCCAACAGTGTCCTATACGTACCTCTGCATGTTTTGTCGTTGTTGTGTCCGGGATGGATAATGCAACCAGTTAGACGTGTCAATTGTTCATGGACATCTACTTTTTATAGAAAAATAAAAATGGTTGCCATATTCAACATTGACTCCAAATTTAGAGGTGCCTGATGTTTTTCAAGGGTTACATGGCAAATTAACACTTCAAATTTGACATTTACAACTTTTTTCTCTCCAACCATAACTTCAGATTTGGAGTCATCATTTTTTTTATGGAAAGCTTTGTTCTCAAATGGTCTCTTTTTCTCACAAAAAATAAAGATTGGACATTGCCTTCAAAAATGGCAAGGGCAAAGGTCATGTCAAATCAACGTGGGATTCGACAGCTTTCAAATGACATTAGATTTGAGTCGGTGTTGACTTCAAAAATGACAACTACAACTACTCAGCTACGTGGGATTTGAATGTCAAATCATTTGCCTAACTGCATTCGGAAGAGGGCCGGAAATATGAACTGTGTTGGATGAGGTCAGGACCAAGCTATGCAGCCTGACAACGTTGCAATTTAACGCTCAGAATCGAATACTTTGTGTGAAGATTGGTATCTCTCTCCAAAAGTGTTTCGGTAAATAACTGAGAGATTGTTGGGTCCCTAGCTTGCCTGTTTCTCTAGTCTCTTACGCCTCATGTTTCCTGTTTTTGCTTTGTTTTTGCTTGCCACGTGTTTCCTGTTTGTTTGTTTGTAAGAGTGATGCCCCGTTGTGTTTGTGTAGCTTCTTGCTCTATTAATTGATGAATTTGTATGCCCAATTTTCGCCCCCCACAATACATCAATTTACAGTCTGCTCTGCGATCAACTGTACAGGGAAGACTTGTATTAGACTCCCTCCGGCAACGCTTTCTCTCAAAAGTTTTACCCTTCCCAGGTGAGTCCAATGAGGCCTGAGTCAGGTTAGTTTACAGGTCACCAAAACGGAGAAAAATAGGCCTGCAAAACATAAACCATTTATTTGAGCACAATAGCTTTCTTCGTTCAGAAATCTCCAGCCTTTCTCCTAAGAAACAACTTCCAAACCACATCAAAGAGCACCCAAAAACATGCCTCCCAAATACCACAATCTTCTCATTTTAACTCTTGTAAGAACTCTTTTATCTATCTATGAAATTCTACTTTTTGCCAAACAACCCGCACCCCAAAAAAAAAAAAAAAAATCCCTTGTGGAATGTAATGAGATACGTAATAATTAGCTTCCATATGAATTCTGGAAAAAGTAGTAGTCAAAGCTTATCTTCTGTTTCCACTGATTTACCAAAAGTCAAAAAGCCCGTGCTTGAAAGCAAAAAAAATCATAGTACCATGGGGCAGCAGAGGCTCTTTCCTCCCCCATTTGTCAAAATGGACTAAGAGTAACTGAGACTATCGACATAGAGAAACGAGCCTCCCATTGCAGAAACTACCTACGTACATCCCAACATTTCAGCAAAATGAAATCCTACCGTCATTTGACCCTTGTCCTAGTCTTGACACATTCGTCTGTCTTCTCTTGTTTTGCACTTGTTGCCCTTTTTGAAGGTGAATATGTCAAACTTTCTTGTCCTTCCAAGGGTGGAATCTATTGGACAACGGTCGGCGTTCTCGTGTTTTTCGGTTGAATCCCCTAAAGCAAACAACCCCTGCACACAATTTGGATAAATCAATTGTTCAATCAATGAATCCCCTAAAGCAAACAACCCCTGAACATAAAGGAAGGTGTGCACACCAATTGTTCAATCAATGAATGCTATGGAAGGATGCGTTGATCTAAGTAGCAACTTTCAGAGGTTAGTCTGAATTGAAAAAGAACTATCAAGTCAAATCTTTCCAAACCTTGTGGGGGAGAACAATTTTGTTCACCTTTACCAAAGGTGAGAGTAACCTTACCCGCATTTGGTAATAAGATATATTGTGGGTATCGCTTTGATGTTTAGAACCGCTAACTTTTTATAAATTAATTTTTTATGAAACAATGCAAAAATTCCACTCAATTGCATATCGGTAAGTGCTTGATCCAAAAATCCAATTCTTAGATCTAAAACTAGAGAGGGCGAAATCAGATTTTTTGGATCTAAGACTAGAGAGGGCAAAAAACCATGGGCATCTGGCCCTAGGGCCTTAAAACCTTAGATGGATTTAAGAGCCATTGTAATTTCTTGCAAGGAAACTGGATTTCTAAGACCCTCACACATAGTGCGGCAGACCTTTCCTTGATAAACTGGGACACAACATATGTAGCATCTCTTCTCTGACTAGACTGACTGAATCTAGTACCCAATAGCAATTTGTGGAACATCTACAGCCTAAAGATGAGGAACGGAACAGAAGGAAACAAACAGGTGCGGGCTTTAGTGGCTGCAATGATTTGGAGGGTGTAGAACTGCGATGACTTAATTTCAAGGATTATTCTAACCTTCGCCCAAAGGGTGTAGGATAATAAGTAAAAGGTGCATTGATATCCGATAAAAGTATATTGATATTTGTAAAAGTGTATTAATATCCGTAAAATAGCATTGATATCCAAACTTGTTTGGAATTATTAGCATATTATCCTACTCCTAATGGGCGGACATTAGCAAGACCGTAATTTCAATAGCTCCATTTCCGAATCCTATCTAATGACCTGCTCTTATATTTTGACTACAAGAAACCTATTTCATACCTTCCCCAAAACATTGCTGGATCTTCTCAGTTGATCCACCTGGTTTACCAAACAAAGAAGAGAAAAAATAAACACGTATTAGACATGTATAGAAAGCACTGAGCAGATTGATCTGAGCTTATGCACTCAATCATTTCTACCTCGCATCATATTTCTCAAGGAGGTTCCACAGTACAAAGTCTTCTTTGTGAGATTTCGTATCGATTCCCAGGGAACATTAATTGGGCTTCTACTTGATTCGTCATCAGCAAAAACCTGTATGAAAGTTACTGTAGCTTTAGTATGACAGCCTAAGCAGATATAATGATTGAAACTATATGGTGAACTGGAATAAACTCACCTCATTTGTTTGGAAGTATGTTCCATTCAGTGGAAAACTTCCTCTCACTGCTCTCTGCCAGGGTATCTGTTCATGGTCATATGAGTCAGGTTCATGGTTATATGACTCTCTCTCTCTCTCTCTCTCTCTCTCTCTCTCTCTCTCTCTCTCTCTATATATATATATATATATATATATATATATATATATATATATATAAAATTTCGTTTCAAATGAGGACCACCTCATTTTAGTTAAAATGCAGACCTCCCCATTTCTCCCCTTTCCCAATCGATTTTTGATTATCCAAGCCACTCAATGTGATTAGAACGTGATTTTAAGGGTACTGGCGAGAAATCAGCAAAAACAATTACCGGAAAGGGCTTCATCCAAACAGTTTTTTATTGAACGGTTCAATAAAAAACTACTCAAATCAAGCCCTTCCTGGTCCTTTTTTTTTTTTGCCGATTTTACGCAATTACTCTTAAAATCATGTTCTGAACACATTGAGCGGCTCAGATCATCGAAATTCAATCGGGAAAGAGGAGTACACATTTTAAGCACACACAAATGATACAAATGAATTTTTTATATTTCTCTGTAATTCGTAACACTAATTACAACTAGACAACTAGAAATGATCTATACATGTGACTTTTTCCCTCACCAGCAGGGTTCCAGAGACCATTTCTCTGTCTTGTTTGGCTGTTTTTTTGCACAAAGAGGATACATTGTTGAGTTCTGCTTTGCGAGACTTGCATTCATAGGAATCTGCACCTTCAACTATCGGGAGAATTTCATAAATAAAGTTGTAAAGTGGGTATAAGAAATCAGAGTATAAGATCTCAAAATATAAGGAACACAAGGCCATACTTCATCCTTCCCATCATTGATTCCAAAGATGCTGGTTCTAAAGTTTACAAATTGCAATGATTATCATTCTTGCACTGATGATATTCCAGATCATAACGAGCAGTCAAGCATTGATATAGATATGGTACAAGTCCTCATTAGTGGTCAACTTACATTTAGTGGACTCAGTGGATTATAAAGGATTTTTTGGATGAATTAAAATCGTACTTCTATTAGAGGTTGCACCTGTTGTCCATATAGCAAGTAGGTATGGATACGTGCAATCAGGTCCTTTGCTGTCTTGCTGCAATACCGCCAATTCCAAGTGAACTCAGGATTGATACAAAGATACAAATGCAAAAGACGGGTGAAGCTACATACCCTTACCAGAACAGGGTGCGAATTCGGAAGCTCGTAGCTGCACTAGAAAAGATATTATCAGAACAAACTGCAAGCGTCTACATTTATGCAAGTGCAAACAAACAAGTTAGGAAAATGTTATCCACACAAAGGGTCCGTTTGTTTGAAGGGACTAAGAGTGAAGCGATTTAAAATCTCATACATATGCGTAATCTCTTCGGAGCAGTAGTAATACCACACCCACATGGTCGTGTATATCCCATACTTTCTGGGTTATATACTCAAGGGACATTTAATCCGGGCTGTAAAAAGGATAACAAATATTGGAGACGTGGTTCCCTTGGATACATATGCAGGACAATTGGATGCTCTTATTGTGTCAAACAAACAGGCCCGGAGATTAGTGTCCTGCTGCCATTGTTATGCTCCAAGTTATTACAACAGAAATACTCTCCAGCTCCAGCATTGGGCATCAATCCATGTAACAGCACAAATTACGTTGTTTTTTTACACCACATTCACTAGTCCTATACAGTGATCACATTATTGGAATAAACAATTCTACTTTTGAATAGAATGTGCACTTACACAACGTGCTCTGTCCTCCTTTTCCCAAGTGCAGAAACTGAAGCAGCTTTCTGTGTTTTACCAATAGCTTTTTTACCAATAGCTTTTGATGTGTCAACCACCAAATCTTCAATATCTCTCTCACATGTTTGTTCGCAGTCAACCTTGCTTTCCACGAGACTATTGGAACATGATGTTCTTTTCTCTTGCAGTCCCGTTAGGGTATTCCTTCACAGAATATAAAGAATACATGATACATTAGCAAATATAAGAGGATTAAGAATCATACCTTTACATAGGATCTTGATGACAACCTTTGTATGATACTAATTAAGATAGTTTTACTAAGCCATCATTTGAAATCGCTATTAAAGTCTGTCTTTCTTCCTGAAAAAAGAACTATTTATCCCTACTGTAACATTCTATTTTTGGCTGCATTGGAAGATATCAAACGTTCTTAAACATAATAACTCCCCAGTGGACACTTGATCACATATCGCATATCTTGCCCAGTGTGGACTGTGGAAAGGGAATCTAATCGTTTATGTCATCCCCATGACTACTTGTCTCCAGTGATGCAACCAAGAATTTATGGTTGAGACTTGAGAGACATCATTTATTTGGTCGGGTACCAAACTAGATGTTCATATGTCCCTAGAAGGGCATAGACGGCCACCAAGTATCATAGAAAGAGAGCAAATAAACAAACTGCTAATAAACTAAACACCACATTCACTGCAAACCTTGCCGATTCACTTTTAAAGTGCTCGCATTCCACTCTCATTGGGCATGCATTGCAGTTTGGTTTTTTCTTTGTACAGAAGACCTGCAACACAACAATACATTGATGAAAAAATATACTTGAGAAAAATGTGATACTGGAACATGCGTTTAAAGTTGCGGCAGCATACTTTTCCAAAGGTAATCAGTTGATAATGAAGTTCGTACCTGCATTAGACAATTCATCAAATTAGTGTGGAGTTCTAGCTGATCTTTTAGTCAATGAGTGGTCCTTTGGGGCCTAGCACAAATCCACTAATGAGGACATTTTTTCTGCAAAAAGTGAAATTACATTGTTTCATGATCAAAGGCATCCTCCAATATTGGCCATAGATATTCATGAATGGAGTTCGCCTTAGGGAACCTGAAATGAGAATAACATCAGCATTCTGCTATGGTTTTCGGTAATTTTATGTATTAACTAATTGGTAAATGGTCCTTACTTTTTCAGAAGATGCATCTGAATTCCCTCTGGTAGTGGTTCAATGGGCACCCATCCCAGGCGAACTACTATCCGAACAACGTTGGTGTCAACCTTTTCAAGAAACAAATCAGGGCACGTCAATAGAACTTATGAACTACATTGAGGTTTTACATTGTAAAGGTGATAAGGTCTTACTGGAAATGCCAGATGCTTTAAAGTCAAAAGTTGTACGCATTCTACACTTTTTAATCCCAAACCTTGTATACTCATCAAGTATTTCCTACAGAAAAGGAGCTACTTAAAATCACATAATACATAGTGCAAACATATGGAACACAGTGCTCTAGTTATGTATTGCTCTCTACTAAATATTTTCAGTAACAATTCGTTTTCGCGTACTTTGCTTCGTCAGATTCAGCAGTTCTTAACCACTCCAGGTCAATGCCTTTTCGCTCACCAGCAATACGATCAAGGCACTTCTGAAGAAATCAGAAAGAACAACTGTTATAAGGCTACTTACTAATAGTCAAGTCAGACCATTATAAGGTTTTGTATTGTATGATGATAACTTCTAAACTTCAGTAACTTCTTGAAGCAGATGTCAGAGTACCTTGATCCGTTGAGCAAGTTTGTTGTTCATCCCTCTTTCTTTGATGACTTTAGATATCTCTCTAACACTCACAGATCTAACTTTATTCCACTCTACACAATCCAGGTTGACAGCAGAGGAGGCCTGGGTTCCCTTCAAGGCTTTACTAGTTGAAGAAGCGAAATTTTTCTGTGGTGGCTTGTTTTTGTCCACTATTCTACGGGGATATTTGGCAGCAAGGGACATGAAGGCAGAGCTGTAAGAAAACAAGATCACTTGTTTTCTATATTCTATTACCACGTAATTTATAATAAAGGTGTTGCTTATCGAATGAACATGAAGAGACAATACTTGACCGAGAAACATGAGTTCACCTTGACAAACTGTCATCCACATTTTGAGTCAGGAAAGCTCCAACAACTGAATCTACCACCGAACCCTTCCATGGTAAATAACGCCTGTCTCCTGCAAAGTTTAACTAGTGGTCAATAAAATGGTGAAAATTTGACGAGGCACAAAATGGAATCATTCAGCTTGGTTTGGCAATATCTGCATAAAAATATCTCTGTACACATTTGGACGTTTGTCTTTGTAGGATGTGTTCCAATTGCCTGTGTGCGAGCGCAAAATGGACTCATCACAGATTGGTTTGCCAAAATGTAGATGTATGATTCTCTACTTACACTGTTGTAATCCTATAAAAGGAAATCACAGGTTTATAATGTTTCTATTTATACTCCATTCTCGCTCCGAAATGGTTAAATTATGGAGAAAAAGGAAATCGCAGGTGTACTTAGATAATTGCCAAGGTCTCTGGGTGTTACTGTCACATTCCAATTGAAGTACTTTAGTATCCATTTGTGAGTGTCTATGTTCGTATCATTGCAGCTACAATGTCGAAGTCATACTGATTGACGACTGTTATATTATTCTATGGCCATGCATGGATGATAGGTTGTACGTCCATAGCTCTATGGACCACAATTAACTCAAATTTTCAAGATGCCTTAGTAGTGAAATGGTAGATACACGAGAATCAAAACCTCATGCTAATAGAATGTCAATGGATATCCAAAAAGCACTCGAATACCTATTTATCTTCCATTCCTGGGAGTGAATCACAGAATTTGCTACAAGCAGTAATTTCAAGTTTTGGGTTATTCTCAGAATGTAGATCTCTAGCCTCTTCACCATTTCATGAGTTGATACCATTTAGCTTTTTAAAATCTGACGCATTCATGTACACGGATAGTGCTAAAATGTGATAAACCATCTCTATTTTTTCCTTAATAGTAGTTCGTATGACATTCAATACTTCTAAATGTGAACCAAATATAGACAATGGCATCCAGAAATTTTCGTCAATCTAGTCACTAAAAAAGATTAATATTTGTAATTCTAACAACTATAAATCAAAAAAATTCTCCCAAACAGCTTTACAAGCATATTAAGAAAATTTACACGCAAAAATAAGAGTACACGATTGCCCTCACTTAGTTTTCATAGAGTAAGATCATTATGTAAGTATTTACTGCATTACTAGTAAATAGTAGGAGTATATTGCATTGTATAGTTTTTAATGCTAGTAAATACCTCTCTTTTTGTGTCCGTAATTAAGACATTATTTACCTCCATTATTTAGTCACGGAATTTACGCTTTAGACATTGCATTACTGATGGAAGAAAAAAATTCAGATTGAAATAACACTCTCCCAGGAAAATAGAGTAGAAAATATATATATATATATATATATATATATATATATATATATATATATATATATATATATGCTTCACAAGTTTAATTTGTCGTAACATTTTTTTCCACAAATTTAAAAGTCAGATCAATAAGATGAGAGGGCTGACTTAAAAGACAAGTTTTTAGGAGATTGAAATAAATTTAATTACGTAAGGAATTGAGCTGAAATAATTTGATGTTAGAAATCGTGAAGTGTGGTATTGGGATGTTCATCACTTTCATGGGGTTTATCAAACCTACAAATATATTCGTTCAATTTATTTTTGGGTTCTCATTCTTTCCCAATCCAGGGTCTTCAAGTCACCACCTTCCCATAGCCGTAGAGCCATCACTGGATGTAAAAAATAACATATCAGAAATCGCTCCATGCTCTTTTTAGCAATACCCATGGCAAGCCAGAGAATGAAAATCTCCATTTGCCCTCCCATGTATCGATTAGCAACCGAGCCAGTATTACCAGTTTTTGACAGATCAAAACTAAACAGTGAGAACTACCTTGAACTCGCCGCATCTGGGCAATAAATGATTCTACCCGTGGTCGAAGTAGTTTCCTTTCTTGTTGCAACCAACTCTCTCTAATTGCGAGTTTAACTTTCAAGTGATCTTTCATATTTGAAGTGCTTTCATTTACACCCAGTTCGGCACATCCATTGGACATTTCTGGATATTCGGCCCTCTGGACAGCAAAATCAATCAGTTCTTCTGGTTGCATGTCCCGTGAACCTGCAACAACAGAAACACTATCTTGTTTCAACTATGTAATGATAACTGCGAACAAGCAATGCAGATATAGGTTACTTTCACCAGAGTTCCTGTGACATGGTCTCAACTGATAATAACCGGTGCTCTACTTGTTGCCAAACTTGCCATGGTTATAACCTCTGCACATTCACCGAGGCTTAAACCACGACAATAGTTAACTAAGTTTTCTCCAGACAGACTTCAACTTGAGACCGCTGATGGTACAATACCGTCTTTTTTGTTCACGCCGGACTGCAAATTGCAGCATGCAGTAACTTTTCGCCTTCTCCTCTTATACACTTGAAGAGACTTGGTATCATACCCACTCCTATTTTCATTGAACGGAGTTGTCTGATCTTCTACTTCCAGGTTCTCCAGCGTAAAATCCAATGATCGCTTGCATGATTTTGCAGTAGATTGTTGAATTGGTTCAAATGCGGTTTCCACATCCATGCATAGTTTTCTCTTAGATGGTGCATAATCATGTGTGACTGATTCCAGCATCCTCTTTATGTTTGCTTCACCTAACACTCTAGGCCCGTATTTTCTATGATCTACCATCTTCTTGTACAAACATCTATTGTCATAGAATCTGGACGGCTCATCCCCTGCAATCAACAATATAATTTTAACTTCGCATGGTAAGTCATAGATCGATGAAACTAACATCGTATTGTATAGCTACTTAAAACTATAGCCAGCATGGAAGTGTTACGATCACAGGCAAACCTCAGCTCCGACACAGTTGGAGTTCTTACCATTTTTTCCACCCACATAAATGACTCATACATAAATTGGGCAAAGTTGCTCAATTATGCAATGACATCATGTTTCCTATTACGGTGCCATCAGACCAGTTAAGATACTGAATGGTACTTAAATAGAGGCAGGGAGAGGGGTAGGAATCTTGGGAATAAGAAGAAGATAAATGTTAGAACTTAGGGACGAACGTGTCATCTGTTTCTTCATTTCTGCTCGTATTTAACTATTTTTCATTTCTATGATCTAGTTGACGTGTATCATTAGGTTGAACAATCCAACGAACGCTGAACAACTCTGTAGGATTAACATACTAGAAAATCAGGATAGTTCATACGAGAGTGATGTTGAAAAGAATGTGCCACTAAGTAAAAGGAAAAATGAATCGATGACAAAATTGGAGAAATTCAACTTGCACAAAGGCGCTTCGGGATAACCCTTCAATTTGCCATCAGCAAAAACGGTCCACTATTAATATGAAAATAACTATTTCTGCACAAGTCTTGATAACTGATACTTCATGTGACCCTCATGTGGATGTTGATACCTTCAAGAACTCCATTTTCCACAACAAATATAATTGGTTGTACGTAGTGTAACATAATCGAAATCACTTTACTTCGTATTTCTGTATTAAATTAAACAGAGCCTTCCTTTATTTGTAGGAGTACACAATTTGGTCCTCGGGACACGTCAGGCACTTAAAAAAAGTATATATATAAATAGGACATACAATAGATTTAATTGAAGACATGGTCAAAATTAAGCGCGTACTGCCATTAGGATGAGCTTTTGCTGTTTCCAAGCCCTCGATCATTTTCCTTGAAGTTGAGCGAAGCCAGTACCGACCAGGGTCTGCATATTTACAAAGTAAAAGCTTCTTCGAGTACTGATCAATCAAGCTACTTGCAGTTTGAATAATTTGGAAAAGAGATAACTATGGGTTTTCTGCAACTTTCCAAGCCTCTAACAGCATTTTCGTATGCAGAGGCCATATAATACCATGTAACACATGGGTACAGCCCGTACAGGACATATAGTGGACAAGGTGCCAAACACTCTTCAAACGTAAATTTTGAATAAATGAAAGAGGCGCGGCACGTTAGGAACACTATTATTGATAGTCTAGAGCAGTTTTATTACATACAAAAGCCAAAAGAATGGGAGACCATCTGTCCCGCACCTCTCCAGTGAGTATCCTAAAGTTTTCAGAAATGTCGGGAACATGTTTCAACTTGGGAATGGATCTTCGCGGACTGGACTGTCCAGTTATGCCCCTTTGTGAACCCTTACCTAGCCCACTTTAATAATCGAACCCTTCAAGTTTTAGAGCTTGCGCAGTACGTCAACCACGCCAAAAATCAAGTTGATTAGATATCGATTAACATAATTTTGTATCACATTTACCTTGAGAAAATGGGTTAAACGGTTGTGATTCAGTGTTGCAATCTTTAATTTTCAATGTAAATGTGTTTCAAAATTATATCAAACGATATCTGATCAAGGTAATTTCTATTTTCGCTCGACGTGAATTTTTGCATGCTCGACTCGTTGAACTGTTCCAATCATTAAGATAGATGCTCCAGTTCATGCAAGCACAAACGCGAAATCTTAACCCAGTGGTGGCAGATATGTATACGGAAAAAAGATACAAAGATGAACCACAATATGAACATCTATCGACTCAATCTATATGTTAAAAGAGATACATCTAGAATTGTGCTCAATGCTTTACCATGACGTTAAAAGGATCCATGGTAGAATCAACGTCAAAAAAAAAAAAAAAAAAAAACCTTTAGTTATGTCTGTCTCAATTTATGTGATCAAAAAATCATCCAATCCTATCGCGTGACCAAAAAAAGAAAGGTTGTTGACTTCCTTCTTGTTCAAAACTTGACCAAACTCTCAAAAGGGTAGGTAAGAATTTAAAACTCAGGATACCTCACTTTAGGAAAAATTATTTGGTAGCCTTCGAACACACTGCCATGTGATGCCCAACAACTTATCCACCACCTGTGGAATCTAATACCAAATATATAGACTCCAAGTAAATGTGAGGTGAAAGTACGTAGACTCTCGCATTTGAGTGAGGTGAAAAAGGGTGTGCTGGGTATATGGGTGCGTGCAAGCAAGCTGGGCTTTGTAGTGTTTGCACTCGGCTCGTTTACTAGACAACTCTAAAATTTGACCTCAAGTTTACCTCTTTCGTAAATGAGCCGAACACTTAGCTAGCCAAGCCTATACAAAAGAGTCAAGTTTTTCTCAAAGTGAGGTGAGTCGAGTTTTAAAGTGTTGAGCTTAGCTCGTTTATTTCATGAGCCTAGAACTCAAGCTCGATTCAGTTACAAAATAAGCCGAGTCAAGCCTTAATGTGCTGAGTCTCGAGCAGCTCGGATGGTTTGCAACCCTATTTTGGTCACGGACAGCTGATTTTTCAATTGAGTAGTAAATTTTATAAGAGGACACTTGAGAATAGAAACCCCCCGTACAGTAATCTTCTTGTCGCAAATTGCTGGCGGATTGGGAAAGTGGATTTGGCCTCCTCCTCGCCCTTGTTGGATTTGGCCTCCTAGTCCTCGCCCTTGTTCGATTTGGCTCAGCCCTGGTAGGAGGTGTCTTTGCTATCCAAACGTCACCCTCGTCTTTTCCCATTGCACCCACCGGCCAGTACTGCAAACTTGTCAAATTTAGTACAGTACAGTACCTCTTTTCTTCTCAACGGAATCAAGAAGCAGCAAGAAAAAGTGCCGATCAACTCTAAACAATAGTAGTATCAGACGGCAAAGGCCAATTTGCATGCTACTCTGGTATAAATATATATAGTATATACAGAGAGAAGGGCAATTGAAAACACGTGACCCGTTTATCCCGTTCGTTTAAGGGTTTTGAAGAATTTTAAATTTTGAATCTTGATTACAGAAACTTTAAAATCATACTCAGGAATTAGCTCTAATTCTTTTTAGGAATTGTTATTGATTTTGTCACTCTTTTTTTATTAATGTCACTTCTCTGTAAGTATATTTTTAATATAAAAATAAACTTGTAAACGAGTGATATTAAAAAAAAAATATGAGTGACAAAATTATTTCTTTACGGAAAACAAAAAACAAAAAAAAAAAAAAAAAAAAAAAACGAAAAGAAAGACAAATCCCCTCCTTGTTCGGTTGCCCTTGTTTCGAGAAAAGGGTATGGCATCATCATCAGAGTGCTCTTAAACACGCCATTGCATGCATCAATGTGCTAGCACATGCCACGTACCCCCTTCTCTCCCAATCTACTCTCACCTTCATTGTCTTGTCAGTTTCATCACCCTCAGGCAGGAGAAATTTTTCAGCGTCGGATGGGTACGGGACACGTGGTGCCCAACACCAATCTCGGCCGTCTGATGAAGTTTTGGACGGTTTAAATCTGTTCGGTCGCCGATGAATATTTTAGTCATTTCACATTTTAAAATAGCCGAACAGATCTAAACCATCCAAAATTTCATTGGACGGCCGAGATGGTGCCGAGCACCACGTGTCCCGTGCCCACCCGGCAATGAAAAAGTTCTCGGCAGGCAGCTATATTGGGCCAGGGGCTTCGGCTGTCCCGAGTGTACGAGTTTTAAAAATTTTTATTATAGTAATTATTCTTATATAGTTATTTATAATTTTAGTTTAATTTAATAAAAAATAATCATTTTATATTTTTATTTCTCAAATTTTTTAATTAATAAAAAATAAACTCGTGATAGTTGAATTTGATGTAGTCTAAAAAATTATTTTAATAAAAATGTACAAATGTAATAAATTGAAAAATAAAAATTTTATGTTATAATAAATATGTTTTTTAATTAAAAAATATGTCTACTAAACCGATCTTTTAAAATTAAAATCCTAACTCTGCCACTTATCACCCTCCACCATTCCTCTCCATTTTGCAACTGCAAAATCAGACCAAACCCACTCTCACACTCCTCCCCACCCATGATTACACCCACATTGACAAGGCCCATATGCCTCCATTAAACCCACCCACCCTTCCTTCTACCAATCCAAATACATGCAACAGCGTGTCAAAAAAAAAAAAAAAAAAACATGCAACAGAACGTTTAGAGCCACGTTACTAAGATGGGACCAAGGATCTAGTGGCGGCAACCGTCACGACAAGAATTTTAAAAACTACAATTATTATATATAAAAAAAAATTATACCCAACTTATATAGTCTCGCTATCACTAGATTTTTTTAGTATACATTTCGCTACTGCTAGGATAAAATCCTGTTCCGTCCTTGCACCTTACCAAACCCCCACGGATGATTCAAGTTGTTCAATACTTCCTCCTTTCTAATATACTTATCACAGTTCTATTCTAACTAGATAAAAAAAAATTAGTTATATTTTTAAATTGGTAATAAATTTTATATCCAATATGGATCTTGTTTAATCGATTTTGATTTGTTCTATACTACAATATTTTCGAAATCACCTAAAACATTATAAATTACAAATATATTCAATTGAAATTGACACGAACTCCCAAGAAAGACAATTAATAGTCTCCGTCCGGTTCTTACTTTTCTTCTCTCTTTTTTTCTTCCTTCCCTCCCTCTCCCTAGCTAGTTCCTTCTCGTCCACCTCTGCATTGTCCTCCTCTATTTGGGCTCCACCGTCAGTTTTTTTTGGTGGTGGTGTTGCCGCAGGGGCGGGTGGGGGTGGGTTGCAGTTCGAGGCATTTGGTGGTGGTGGTCACGTCTGCCTAAGGGTCATCATTTAGTCCGAAGGCCTGCGACCCGCCCAAAGCCGGGTCGAGCGCATGAAACGGGCGGGCTAACCCAGCCCGTAGTTTCTAATGAACGGGCTTGGGCCTATGAATTTTTACTCGACCCCCCATAGGCCCAGCCCGTGAGCCCGTCCGTGGTACCCGCCCAAAAGCCAGCCCACAGGCCCGTCTATTAGCCCAAAATCCCACAAAACCCTTTCTTTTTTCCCTTGGTTTAGTTTCTGCCCAAGAAAATTTAAGCCCGCCTGGCTTTAGCCGGCCAGCCCGTCAATTAGACTAGCCCGTGGGCTGAGCTTGGGCTTCAATTTATGGTAGGTAGCTCGGTCCGCAAAAAAGAAAAAGCCCGGTCGGCCCGGCCCGCAGGCGGGCTTTGACAGTGACTTGGCAGGCTGGGCTGGGTTGGCCCGGTCCGGTCCGGTCCGATGATGACCTTTACGTCTGCCGTACGTGGTTGCATCCTACGGCTCGTGGTGGTGCCGTGGCACTGCTGTTCGTGGTCACATCTGCTTGGCGGCTTGGTGGTCTGAGGGTGGCAGATCTGTGATGTGGCAGCAGTGGTGTTTCTGCTAGGGTTAGGTTTTGGGGTTTTTTGCTGTTATTTTCTATTTTAGCTGTGTTTCCCCTATGTGGGTCTTCCTCACCCTGGGTGTCGTTTGGGTTAGCTTTTTTTTTTTTTTTTTTTTTGGGTAAGGTAAAATTTTTTAGGAACAACCACATTACACAAAGTAGGGGCATACCCCTATCCAACCAACTAAACAAGAAAACAGGAACATACTCCTGAAACTATCAAAACACGAGACAAAGGTAAAAAGAGGAAAAACCCTCAACAATTATACACTGCCAAACACTCTAGCTGGGATATTCCATAAAGCACAAAGAACTTTGTTAGAACCTAATGGCTTTACATTCCTCCAAGAACTAACACATGCTCGGATATCAGTTCGCACTTTAGTTTCCAATTGCTAACCAGAAATTCCATAGCCTTTGAAAATTCTAGCATTCCTTTCACCCCAAACATGGTACAGAAGAGCAGCAAGTGCAACTTTAGACATTAGGCAAGAAAATTGTGTCCCCTTATCAACTTGAATCATCCAGTCCATAATTTGGGGCAGCCTGTCAACAGGGCACTGAGGCATCAAATCCTTTTGCAAAGACTTCCAAAGATGAGAAGAGTAAGGGCACTGAAAGAAGAGGTGTTCATGGTTCTCTATAGCAGCAGAACATAAAACACACTGGTCAGCTATGGCCATCCCCCATTTAAGGAGTCTATCCTTTGTAGCAAGTCTCTCCAAGTTTGCAAGCCATTGGATAATGGACCAGCGTGGAACATGATGCTAAAACCAAATAATTGGACACCAATTAACTTGGGGATGCTGCCGTCTAACATTATTCCAAGCTGACTTGATAGAGAATTTGTTATTAGGGGTTAGGTTCCAAATAACGCTGTCCTCTTGGGAAGGGTGGGGAACAAAATGAGCAGGGGTAGCCCTCACAATGTCCCTAGTCACAGAATTTCTTCCTCTTGGCCATTGCCAAGACTAGTCAAAAATGATGGTGTCAACTTTAGCATGGAGATTCCTTCTCAGATTATAAACAACCCTGGAGCCAAATCTAGCAAAAAGAGGACCCAGAGGATGCCATTGCCAAGACTGGTTAGCTGTTTGTTGAACTCTCTCCCCCTAACGTAATGGTATTTCTTCTATCAATGGAACTCTTCTAATCTTTGGGGGAAAAAAAAAGAGTACCAGTAAGATTTATGACTAATATTTGAGTTATATCATTACAAAAAAGGGTAATCGAGTTATATATCTTTGGATAACCCGATCATTGAGGTCTACAAATTGAGGTCTTTGTACTTAACAACGGGCTCTAGATGTTGAGATTTTGACCCACTTTCGAGTTGCCCTTCTAATGTATAAACTCGAATGCTCAACCCTTCAAAGTTCTTGAATTTTAACATCAAACACCTTCCATTAGTGGTCTGTTAGGGTTTTGGATGTGACCATACAATGTGAATAGCACATAACTAATTAAGTCTCCGTTCTCGAAAGGAAAATAAGTACTTATTTTTTAAGAAGGCAATTTCAAACTCAAAAATTATGTGCTTACACAAATAATTTTTCTATCAATGTGGATCCTGTTTGATAGATCTCATTGAGATATTTAATATGGTGCAAAAAAAAATTGAAAAATTATTTTTCATTTACATTATTTTTGAGTTTGAAAATGTGAAATAAATACTTATTTTTTAAGAAGGTGTTCTGGAACGGGGTTTAAAGGAGTTAAAATACCCCTTTAACTTCTAAGGGTATCTCTTTTTGAATTTTTTCATCATCCGTTTATTGATAACCGAATGTTCAGGTCAGCTTGCGCGCACCTCAACTATTCTTGGGGTCCTGAAGTTGTCTAAAGAACAAACATTCAACGGACCCAAGGTTTAATTTCGAATGTTTGGCATTCACAAGATTCAAACTCATGACCTTTTGAGAGGTTAGCCCAATTTAGAATGTTTGGCATTTACTGGATTCAAACTCACGATCTTTTGAAAGACTAGCCCTTTAGTTACATTTTCATGCAATAATGACCAAACCCCTTGGGGTCAGTAACCTTCTTTCTTTCTTTTGATCCTAATTTTGTAGTTTCTAGATTCTTTTCATTGAGACGAAGATTAATTTAAAGAGAAAATTAAGCGAATCAACTAGAATCAATTCCCAAAAAAATTGTCAAAAACTGTATAAATTCCATAATTTAGGGAAAACACCCCCCTAGATTTTCAACAAAATATGGTAGTAGTACTATTTTAAGAATATGGTGATACGCGGATGATGGAATGGAGAATGAGATGCCATCAGTGTCTCTCCCTTTTGAGAACACTGGGTATCGAAGAATTAAGGACTGATTCTCTTCGTGAAGGACTAAGGACCGAATTTTTTGTTTCCTTCTTCGACTCTCAGTTTCACATTTGGAAATTCGCATCAGGAATCCTTATTGTAGATCTATACTCGCTCTTTCGAAGTTCCAGTTGAAAATTGATTTTTTTTTTTTGTACCGACTCAATATCAAAAACACTAGATTTTGAAGTTCCACATTCCGACGTAACGTTGGGGATCCGGCTTTTTTTCAAATAAAAATACTCCATACAACTCTGCAAATCTTCCCTTGCACGATTGAAATGGCTAGCAGCTATGAAACACCGACACATCTAGAGGTCAACGCATTGCAATGTCGGACACGAGGACACGTGGCGCGTCCCATAATTTAATTTAAATTTTTGAGAGGGACATGGCTGGGGACACCAATGGAGACAAGGCGAGGGTCAAAGTGTAATTTTTTAAAAAAATTAGGGGTCAAACTGTATTTTTAAAAAAATTGGAAGGTCAAATTGTAAATTTTCAAATGAGTTGTATTAAACTTATGGATGTCTTGTTTTGTTTGAAGGTATTGAAACAATGGAATTTTCGTTTTGTCCACATTTTGCCATTTAAACTCGGGAAAAAATTGTAAAACAAATATAAAAATATATACACGTAGCATGTCTCCCACCGTGTCCGTATCCCCAATTGTTTAGAATTCCGTGTCCGTATCCGTGTCTGTGCTACATAGGCTAGCAGCAATGCAGTAAAGGCCTTGATAGTAGCAATGCACGAAAGGTTACCACCCATCGATCGACATTTGAGAAGGCTAGAGATCTTTCACACAATTCTTTCCTATCTAGTAATCAGATTGCAAAGAGATATTCCTGTTTCTTGGGTCAAAGCAACAACTGCTTTAGACTCGTCGAGTAGGTCACCCATCCAAAAATTCAACTCGGTTGTACGTTCAGTAACGTGCAAAGCAAGCTTCTGAAACCCAGTTCACCTATCAATTTCCCAGCAAGCAAATATGAATAAACACGCCCTCATAAGCCACGCGTCAACAGAATGTCAAATTCTACAACCTACTACTACATAAAAACCAATCGACACAAACATGCTTCAGATTGCTAGAGTTTGGTCCATGCCCAGAATCACATGAAAAAGGAAACAGTCCAAAATAATACTCGTTGCATAAACCTCACATGCACATTCTTAACCACAATTAGATTTTCAAAGCATAATCGCTCAACAACGGTACTTAGTAGAGTTTGATTATACAGTTTCAAATGACACAGCAAATCACCCAAGTGCTTCGCTCAATAACGGTACTTAGTAGAGTAGTCTTTGGGTGCAATAACCAGCCCGCGACCCTTTCTGGCCCCACGGTACACTGTCTCAACGATGTCAATGAACTCCTGCTTGTCCTTCATAGCCCAGTTGATCTTGTTGTTGTTTCCAGTACCAAGATCAATCATTATGTGTTTGTTCCTGAAAAAGAACATTATGGTTGATGGGTCATACAGCTCATACATTGTATTGAAGTCAGGCACCTCTGTGATGTCCACCAAGTATATGACTGCAAAGTTTTTTATCGTCTCAGCAACTGAAGCCAGAACCTCGTCCATCTAAAATCCCAAACGAAAAAATATATATTTAGCAGATAACAAATTTGCAATGCAAAGAAATAAAGAAGGCAAAAATAAAAGCGAAGTGGAACTAAAAATGAGCTTATTACTTGGTAAAACATGAACACGAGTTTATCAGCTTACAAGTTGGAAGACAAGATTGCACAGAAATCTGTAGCGGCGTGTCAATCCAAGTCAACTTGGCCATTTGGGTAAATACTTAGGTACAACAATAAAGCCCAGTAGGTCAAACTGATCATACCATCGTGAACTATGAGGGTGATTTCAAAAGATGCGCCAGTTTCCCTACCATTGTAGTGTGAAATACTGTATTCTTGCAGTTAGGGGGAGTGCTAGAAAATCAAACAGGCATGCCATATTTCACAATCTGAAACTTCAACTTTTGCCTGAGCTTGGTGTCATTATTTTTAACTTCGCAAGGAATGCAACACACAAAACTTTTGACTTAAAAAAATGAACTGCAAAGAGAAAGGGGAATCGTTTCAATTGCCAAAAGCAACGCATGAAGAGAACCACAATACGCAACCATAGCTCTCTATTAGACAATACAGTTTTCCACCTCGAGATCTAAACCATCCAAGTCACTCAGAGAGATGCAGAAATGAAAGCTAATTCAAAGCAGTCCATATATTACTGGATGTGCAGAAGTTTCTCTCACGAAGACAGAGCAACGAGTCAGCCAGTATTCACACAGCACACATGAAAAAGAAAAACGCAGCAAGCATAGCACAAGGCAGTTTTGAAAGTCTAAGCATTAAGAGAGACCTTGTTCGGAAACTACATCAGAAAAAGTAGGTGCACTAGTGTGAAAGCGAATTCCGAAAAAATCTCAAACTACTAAAACTCGCCAGAGCGAGGATTGATAGTGGGACCACAAACACCTAGGAATGTGCATAAGACAAAGACCCCCTCCCTAAATCCCAAACTAAGACAAAGTCTCTCTAGACCAACTTGAGCGCAGCACTAAGAAAATCAAAAGCAATGTCAAAGGAGGAGAGTCTTCTGTAATAAGCACCCCTATGGAATCAGAGGAGTTTGCTCTGGGGGAAATACCTAATGGCGGAGAGCACCCAGTAATGTCCCAAATGAAGATTTCACAGGACTCGGCTCAGAAATCAGCTGTTCCACTAGAGAAAGCAAGATCCTTCAAATCTGCTCTATTGGGAGCAAGAGAAACTTCCAAAGAGGAGACTGAAAGAAGGATCACTAAATTCACAGATAGCGATGATGAGGACATGGACACTAAAGAAACCCTAAAACAAAGTCTATGATTAGGGTGGATTTTCCAAATGATCACCTGAAAAGAATTAAGAAGCAGTGGAAGGGTTGCCTCATCAAACTTCTGGGAAAGAACATTAGCATTAAGGTGTTAATGAAGCAGACTCAACATCTGTGGAACCTTGAAGGAGTATTTGACTAAATCGATCTAGGCCTTGGGTTGTATCCTATTAAATTAGAGTATAAAATTGATTATTTTCGGGTATACACTGGTGGCCCTTGGATTATCCAAGACCATTACCTTTTTGTTCGCAACAGGCATTGTGATTTCAAGGCAGATATGGCAGAGGGCATTAAAACTGCCGTTTGGATTCGACTCTCGTTGTTAACTATCGAATTCTATGATGAGGAAAGCCTCCTCGTTATTGTGACAAAATTTGGTGAACCCCTCAGTGGATAACAATACGATGGAATCCATTAGAGACAGTTATGCTTGGATATTTGTGTTGAACTGGATCTTAGTAAACCGCTGGAGCCATCTATTGTGGGAAAATATGGTTATTTGATAGAATATGGACACATCAAGGTTTTAAATAACAGTTTTGCGACACATACCAATAATGGTTGAGGTGTAACGGTTTCGGTAGTATCGAACGTTACGTAACGGGAATAGGGTGTAATGGTCGGAATTTGCAAAAATCATTAGCAACATTTATAAATACCAATGGGACACTATTTTTCTCTCATTGACTTGTTTTGTCACATTTCAACCATTATTGAGACGAGCAACATCACATTTTATCCATTTAACATTTTATACAAATTGAAATCTACACTAAGCCATTAAAAATGCATAATTTAGCTACTGCCATCTACTATTTGATCTAAAAAAAAAAAAAGCTACTGCCAGATATCACCTACTCCACAATTAATCTGTAAATTCCCATTAATATGTACATCCCCACTGCCCAAAGCATGTGGGAATCCTTCTTTTGCCCATAGGAACTTGGTATTTCTCTCTTTAATTTGTACTACTACTTTGTCTTTTCATCTTCTTCAAAAGCAAGCAAAGAACAAAGAAGGAAAGGGTTCTGGACACATTGGGTGAAAGTGAAAGCAATGAAGAAAATCACCTGGACCAACGATATTCCAGAAAAAGCCAAAAATATTGTCACACTTTGATTCTCTCTCACGCCTCTCTCGTTTTATCGACTTGACTGCACAAGACTTGGTGTCGGTACGCACAGCCACTTCACACCAGAGGTCCGGAGCCTAAAACCACTTTGTTTCTTTTTTAAGAGATGGAATTCAAGTAGCACAACTTATCTGTTATTGCTTTCATCTGTAGAAAATCATCACAGGCCAGTGTGGGGTGGTGGTTTCCGTCAAGACTCCTTCGGATCACTCCTCCTCCGCTCCGCTGCGTACCTGCACCAAGGCGCGAGGCGGTGGGCCGCCCCACGCCCCTCCGACGAGCAAGTCAATATACTGGAGAGGGAGAGTGTATTGTAGTAGGGTCTGAGATTGTGTACCTTTCTTAGGATGTATTCTCTCCTATTTATAGACAATACATGCTTGCTCTCCAAGTTAGGTGTGCACAGCACATGCCCATACCAGCCCCAACTCTGGAGTGTTTTAGAAGCTTCTAGAACCGACTAAAGGGATCTCTACGCAGCCCACGCCTGGGTTGAACTGACCCTCAATGCCCGACCGGCCCATTCGCCCGACCCGAAGGTTCGGTCCTTGGGCTCACGAACTGGGCCTTTGAAACCGGTGGGCCAAAACCTTCGGTCCGGTCCACCTCTTCTCGGCTCAACCCTCTACACGCTCATGGCCTAGGTCCAAACCGCGTACACGAGTCCAACCCGTC
The DNA here is from genome assembly GCA_025413875.1 of Rhododendron molle. NCBI lineage: Eukaryota > Viridiplantae > Streptophyta > Magnoliopsida > Ericales > Ericaceae > Rhododendron > Rhododendron molle. The sequence continues at coordinate 36,132,107 of CM046389.1, read as the reverse complement.
ACGCTCGTCTCCTAGCCCCGCCGAATCAACCTGCGGGCCAACCCGTGGCCAAGCTATATTCGGCCCACCACAGCCACCGAACCAGTCAGTAATAGCTCGAAAAATCCGTTACACCCCGCTACGTAACGGGAACCACCTGTTTCACCTGTGAGTTTAACCCCACACTCCTATACCGGTTTGTAACCGAAGCAGCCCTTTGAAAACCCATTACGAACTAGTCAAACTAGTACGTAACGGCCGTTTTTTTTTTTTTAATCTCTGGGACACATGCATCTAATTTGTTTCTCTTGTCGCGGTGTGGGGCACAAGAAGAAATAATTTAGTCTCACACCAATGCCGGAAAAGAGAACGCCACTGCAATTACGAACGCTAAAGCACCAGTTCAACCTGACAAGAAATTTGTATGGTTCAACCGTCTGGTAGACCAAGATGGGCCGGAAGCATAGATTCAAAAAAATGGCCGTTAAGTACCAGTTCGATTGGTTCGTAATGGATTTCCGAAGGGCCAATTGGGTACCGATATAGCGGTGTGAGGTGTAACAGATTTTTCGAGCCGTTACCGACCAGTTCGGTGGTCTGTGATGATTTTCTATACATGAAAACAAGAACAAATAAGTTCTGCTACCCGGATTCTATCTATTAAAGAAACACAGTGGTTTTAAGCTCCGACACCAAGTCTTGTGTAGTCAAGTCGATAAAATGAGACACCAAGTCTTGTGCAGTCAAGTCACTAAAACGAGAGAGAGCCAAGGTGAGAGAGAATAGAAATTTGATAATATTTTTGACTTTTTCCTAGAATATCGTCGATCTAGACTAGATGATTTTCTTCACTGCGCTCACTATCGCTCATTGTGTCTGGAGCTCTTCCCTTCTTTGCTCGCTTTTATGGCCTGTTTGGAAGCAGCAATGTAAGGGGGGATTATGATAGCCCCCTCCTAATACGTGGGCCCATGCTTATGGAGTGGTTTGGGACGTCCAAAACTAGGGTGTATATCTTTACACGGCCAATGCTTAATCCCCCCTAATACCCCTAAGGGGGCTTACATATGGCTAGGGTAGGAGCCGGCTATGTGTAATCCCCCCTTATAATACCCCTCCCTCTTCCATTCAATTACAAAACAACCTTATCCTCCCATTTTATACCTCATCCAAACCAACTATTATTTAATCCCCCGTCACATCAATATGGACCCACCTTTCTTACATAATACCCCCTCCTATTCAATCCCCCCTTCTTACATAATACTTCCAAACGTAATACCTCATCCAAACGAGCCCCTAAAGAAGATGAAAAGGCAAAGAAGCAGTACAAATTAGGGAGAGAAATACCAAGTTCCTATGGGGAGAAGAAGAATTCCCACGTGCTTTTAGCAGTGGGGAAGTGAGCATTAATTGTGGGGTTGGGTGGCATTTGGGAATAGTTTTTTCTTTTAAAATCAAATAGCTAGCAGTAGCTAAATTATGCATTTTAGTGTATTTTTAATGGCTTTATGTAGACTTCTTTATTTTATTTTTTTATAAGTAATGGCTTTATGTAGATGTCAATTTGTATAAAAGGTTTAATGGATTAAATGAGCTACTGCTTGTCTCAATAATGGTTAAAATGTGACAAAATACATCAATGAGAAAAAGATAATGTGTTTCATCTATGAAGCACCGACACCTCTAGAGGTCGAAATATTGTTGTGTCAGATACAGGGACACAGCGGGGACATGCCACGTGGCGTGTCCCATAATTTAATTTAAATTTTTTATGGGGACACGGGGGGACACTAATGGGGACACGACAGGGGCAGCTGTAATTTTTTTAAAAAAAAATTTCGGGGTCAAACTGAAATTTTTTTAAAAAAAATGGGTGTCAAACTGTAAATTTTTTTAAAAAAATTGGGGCCAAATTGTAATTTTTTAAAAATTTCTGGGTGTCAAACTATATTTATTTTAAATAAATATCCACGTGGCGTGTCCCCCGCTATGTTTGTGTCCCATTTTTTAAGAATTCCCGTGTCCGTGTCCGTGTCCGTGTCCGTCTCCGTCTCCGTGCATCATAGTGTCCCATTGAGATTTATAGATGTTGCTCATGATATTAGTAGATTCACGACTGTTACACCTGATTCCCGTTGTTATGTTCAATACAACCGAAACCAGTACACCTTAACCGTTACGTGTCGCAAAATCGTTATTTAAAACCTTGGACGGAAGAGATATGGCATATGGTGTTTGGATGGTTATGTCTAGAAGAAACAAAAGGCAACCCTACCCAATGGTCCTAGTAATGCAGGAGGCCTTGCCCATTATCGACAATCGGCCCATTATTGCACAGAAATGCCAGAGTGCAATGGCTACGACATCCAAAGCCCAATACCCCATGAGTGAAGAAGGGAGACCAAGGGAAAGGCACTTGAGAAGGCCAAAGGGGCAAAATAACGCATTCAAAATGTAGAATCCCTAAATTGGAAACCAAAAACCACAAACATTTGGAAAGCCCACCACTATAAAGTATAAACTGAGACAGTAGAGGATTGTGGAACCTGGGTTACTATGGAAAGCTGAACCATGGGTCAAATTTAGAAACCAAATTAAGGAGTATCTAGAAAGGTCTCACGAATCACGACCATCTTGGAAAGGAGCATGAGCGACATCGAAGTGGATCCAACTCTCTCACAGCCGTGTACTAGATTGATGAACGCCCCCCCGGAACATCCATATGAAGCATTAGTGGAGGATTCAAGAATGCTCATGGTTCCTCCCACGCCACAATCAGGCATATCTATCGCCAAGCGAACCAAAGCGCTGATAACTAAGTGAGGCTGAGGGCTGAGCAAGAAGATGAGCTTGTCGTCGCTGCAGCAGCACCTCCAGCAGAGCACCACTATGTACTGGAGCATGGGCTGGGCTTTGGCCACTTAAGGGTGTCAGGTTTACCCTCTGTTTGGATCCTAGGGAAAACGGAGGAAAAGAAAGGAAAATCAGAAATTTTCCTTAGCAATGGTTTGGTTCCTGATTTTGAAAGAAAAGAAAGGAGTCCATTAAGAAAAAGTCTAGAAACAGCTGGAGAAGAGAGAATGGAAGGGAAATGGAAGCAACTGACTTGGAGAGAAAGGCATATACACTTCATTACTTTACCCTCTGCTTTCCTCTTGAATCCAAACAAAAGAAAGTCATTTCCTCATAATTTTCTCTCTACAACCAAACAAGAGAAAGCAATCCACTTTCTTCAAATTTTCTCTCATTTTTCTTTTCTTTTCTTTTCCTCCCACAAATTCCAAACAATCCCTCTTAGTTTCCTGTTGGTTTGTTGTTTTCGAACATGGCTTCTTTGTCGGGTGTCTTTATTTCCGAAGCACCTACACATAATGATACCAGGGGTGCAGAGCGAGAATTGAGAGCTGGGGTCCTAGTGAAGAATTATTTATATGAATTAGGCAGAAGCACAAGGCTTAGCATCTTTTACGCTAGGTAATCGACCTGTCTTACAACTATTGATGACTTCCTTTAAGTTGAAATTGAACTTTAATTAAGTGATTATGTGGCAAATTTGTTGAATTGACATTAACTAAGTCCGATTCAGTCAGTGTTCTAAAAATCGGAATTAAACGCCGATTAATCGCTGGCGGGGCCTATCTGACTAATTCCTATGCGCCAATTAATTGCCGATTACTAGTTGTTAAGGCCGATTAATCGCCGGTTATTAGGTCTCGAAGCTCGAGGTTATTAGGTCTCGAAACTCAAAGTTCGCCTACCGCCCGACTAGCTAGCGACTTTTAGAACGTTGGATTCAGTACGCAAAGTAATAGATACAAAGAGTAATTATTCCATGTCCCTGGCACCGCCACTCTACTACACAAATATTCCATATGCTTTGTGGTGGAAACCACACAAATCTGTGGTGGAGAAAGAGTTTGGGGTAATACGTAGTAATATTGTTCCGATACAAACAGAGAGAGAGAGAGAGATAAACCTGCATGCAAGTTTCGTCCCAGTCGTGGCCGAATCGGATCATGACGAGGCGTTCTTCTTCGGCTAGGATCGCCTGGTCCACCGCCCATCCCGAGTGCAGGTGCGGCAGCAAGTACGACATCCTCTCTCTCTCTCTCTCTCTCTCTCTCTCTCTCTCTCTCTCCGGCAGCAGCGGGGTTGCGTGCGATCGGGATGAACAACAAAAACTAGTGAAGATAAATTTCTATACAGAATAGGAATAGATTTTCTTCCTGCACTAATTACCCTAACTTTCTACTTTCTTCTGTCTTTATATAGTTCTCCTGTTTTTGTATGGAATTGGAATATGTTCGCCCATATATATAGAAAGTATTTTACCGATCAAAGTTAGGGTAACTATTGACGGAACAGCAAATTGGTCTAAAATCCAAAAGAAAAGAAAAGGTCTAGATTTAGTCCAGCTCAAGTTTAAGTAATGTGTAAAATCTATTAATGAAATTGTTTTAGAGTTTAAGGTCCATGAAAAGACCAAATTGTCTTTAATGAGACAAGGGTCTTGTTTAGTTAACACAAAAAAATGTCTTTTTTCATTTAAATTGACTTTAGTGAGACAAGTGCCTTGTTTGACAAACACAAAAATGTCTTATTTTTTATTTTTTATTTTTTGACCGTTGATCGGCGTTGACCGGTGTATCTGTTCATTTTTACTATATCTGTTATTTTTTTTATTTTTTTGACCGTTGACCAGCGTTGACCGACGTATTTGTTCTTTTTTTTTTGTGTATCTGTTGATTTTTTTATTTTTTTGACCGTTGACCAGCGTTGATTGGCGTTGACGTTGACCGGTGTATCTGTTCATTTTTTGTGTATCTGTATGTTAAGTGGATGTTGTGGTGGTAAATGTGGTAGTGGAAGTGGAGATTGTGGATCTGTTTTGGTATATCTGATGTTGATATATATGTATCTGTTTTGGTGTATTGGTATATCTATATATGTTTTGTGTTGTATTGTATTATGTTGGTGTACTAGCGAATGCCCGTGCCTGAAGGCACGGCGCGATACGTTTTGAAGACAACTAAAGCTACGGATTGAGCAATGAGCAAAGGGAGGACATGTTGAAAAAACGGGTAGGAACAAAGTAAAATATGGTATATTTTTGTTGTTGCAAAACTTTGATATGCTAATTACTCATGCTTGCAGCACTTTGCAACAAAAAGTTTTATTTGTTAAGCCCCTACCCGTGTGTACATCACCACCAATGATAATCCCAATCACATATACCGAGTTAATTGCATTGATAGGATACACACTGAACTATATTAATCCAGACCGTAAAACTCAAAACCAATACCATGTTGCATTCATAGAATCCAATTTTAACATGCATAAAAAATCTAAAAATCTATATAAAGTCAAATCTGATACACAAATGTAGGAGGGAAAAAGTGTTCAACATAGGTCTTATTGTCTTGAAATTTGTCTTTCCATCTGCCTCCCAAGAGTTTTTGTACCAACGCATATCTACTTCATCCAAAAAGCACAATTAGGAACATGAATAATAGCCTAAAAAAATAATTAATGAGCAAGAATCCCTTCTTGTAAAAGTAAAATGATGACTAATAATAGTTACCTTAATTCTAGATCTCGTTTATTCGTCTCTCAACACCATCATGGTATGATCATGACTTTTGTAGATGTACTTGTGGATATACTTAACAGATTTTATTCCAGGACAAACTTCCACATTGATATGAGAATTATATTTTCTTGAAAGGTATGTATTGTATGGCACCACATCCCTTTTATCAATTTATTGACCCCTTACAGTACAGAGGGAGTAAAGTAATAATGGCATTGGTAGGCATACCCCATGCATAAAAATACGATTAACTTCTTGCTCATCATGAATCACCACAATTACATTTTTTTCTTGAAGACACGTAACCTTTGTACTGAAAAAATAAAACAAAGCAAATATGAATCAAATATATAAAGTCAGATTAAGCAATGCAATTGAGTAAACAGTTCTTACATTTTCTGCAAGTTACCGTGGAGCTGCATAAGAAAATGAAGAATTCACCAAATGCATAGGAAACAATTAATTTGATTATTACGACAAAGGTATATAATGAAACGGTTCAACTCACATGACCATAGATGCTTAGATTGTCCATGATTAGTTAAAGTCCCAAGAAGTTATCTAAGATTTGAAAGAGAGTAATAGTCAAAAGTTATCATGGGAATAACAACAGAAAACGTTTTAAAGAAATATATAGACTCCCATAATATTAAATGAGTGACAACAAAACAAAGAAAAAAAAAAACACAAAACTCTAGTTTGCGGTGTGTTTGGTTAACATCATAATATTTGTATTGATGCATATATGGTAACAATTAAAAGAGTGTTAGTAACAACACATGTTCTAAAAAAATGAAAATAAAGGTTTACAATTATTCCATGTGTTACTCTTGCAAAAAAAAAAAAAAAGGATGTTGCCGTTAAAAAAAGAAAGAAAAAAGAATAGGGCTTGCACTCTTTCTTTTCCTATGTCGGTAGATATTAAAAGACATAAAAAAAAATGCCCCTAGCCTCAAGTAAACACCCCAATTGCTTACAATTTTCTGTAAACATGTCTCTCATCATTCTCTTCTCTGTCATTTTGATTTTAGACTTTCTAGACATCTAGAGCCGGCTTCAAAACCAGTCCTATCTCCTTAATTTTAGAGTGTAAATATGGCTGATTTTCTTGTTCTCTTGTACAATAATACAAATCTTAGGAAAAAAAAAAGAAAAAAGAAAGGACATATACTCTCATACCTATTATGATTTATTGCGGACCCCGATGATGGCGCAAGAAATCCTATTTGGTATAACATTTGCATTTCCTTTCGTTACTGTTTACGTATTTCCTTTAGTACGTCAATTTTTTAGTACGTCAATTTTATTTATATGTTTTGACTCAAAATCCTGCAGATTTTTTGCGATAATAAAAAAATTCACAATTTTGAAATGTAGATATAAAAAGTCTTAAAACAATATTTTGTATAGTTAGCTCTTTTTGAATTTTTTTTTGTTTGGCATTTTGTAGTTAGCTGTATATAGCACGGGATTGTATAGATGTTCAACATTTTTGTTCAATTGGAAATCTCATAAAACCCGTGCTATGCACGATTTGGTTGATGGCAAATAAATTGAAAGTCGTAGAATATATGTCATAACCAAATGGATAGAATAAAAGTAAATTCATCATGTGGGGGCAATCATGATTAAACTTTTACCAAATCTTGTGTTATTGTGAGGGTAAAAAACAAAAAAAACTTCTTCATTTCAATCCTATAGAATGAACTTCTTCATTACCAATGCACTTTTGGATTGCTCGAATTGAAACCATCTCCCTCCTTGTATGTTCTCAAAAAAAAAAAAAAAGATTCAAACATTTTAGTCAGTACAGCCGTCACTCCGATTTGAACCGAGCGTAATCGAATTTTTTTGGAGTTGAACTTAACAAATAGAACTGGAAAAAAACGAAGTAAAAAGCCATACCTATGGTGAGAGAATTGGAGAGAGGGCAAGAGTCAGGGAGACGGAAAAGAGAACTGGAAAGAAAATGTTTAGGGTGAGAGAGAAAGAGAAAGAGAAAGAGAAACGATTAGGGAGAGAGAGGGAGATAAAAAAAAAAAAAAACACATGAAGAACTGGAAAAAAACGAAGTAAAGAGCCATACCTGTGGTGAGAGAATTGGAGAGATGGCGAGAGTTAGGGAGACGGAAAACGGAATTGGAAAGAAAATGTTTAGGGAGAGAGAGAGAAAGATAAATAATTAGGGAGAGAGAGGGAGATAAATTTGTTTCAACAATTTGTATTTTTCAGTCAACGGCAAATTTGCCTTACCCGATTTGTATTTCCATTATAGCACTCACCCAATCAACGACAACTTCATAAATCACCCATTTGTATTTTGGAAATACTCACCGAACCAACGGCAAGTCTTTACAATCAAGTCTTTAATTCCACCCAAGTCAAACACAATTGGCAATTTCGGAAATCAGTACAATCAACTACAATTGGTAATTTCGGAAATCATTACCATCCGCAATAGGTAAATTGGATAGAAAAAAAGTAAGTCATTACAATCGAAAATCAATCAACGGTAAGTCTTAATTTAACCAGGGGATAAATTAAGTCAATCAACTTTCTTAATTTAACCGAGAAAATCGGATCTCTATCAATCAACGGCAATCAGATCTTTAAGTTAATCAACGGCAATCGGATTGAAAATTAAGTTTTGTTTTTTTTACCCTCACAACAAATCAGCATATCAGGATTTTTTTTTTTTTTTGATTTGCCGATTACCAAAATGCGATGATGATAACCCTTAGATGGATTTGGTATTTACCAAGCTGCCATTTTGAACAACCAACGGTCTAGATTTATGTAGGGTATAAATCTAGACCGTTGATTGTCTTTTGGATTCAAACACTTCCCTGTCGTATTATATAGATGTATTTTGAAATATTTATATCTATTTTTTTGTATCTATTGTTGGTATATTTGTACTCTCTCCGTCCCTTTTTAAGTGTACTGTTTCGTAACTCCAACTTATTAAAAAGACATCGTTATTGTACCTTTCATATCAATTTTTTCCTCCACTTTTCATGCTTACACATTATTATTACACTTTTACTCACTAATTTTTCAAAATGAAATCTATTTTTAGGAACAAAATAGACAATTGAGCAACTTTTACCCACTAACTTTACAAAATAGACACTTATTAAGAAACAACCCAAAATGAGATACTGGACTCTAAATAAAAGGACGGAGGGAGTATTTATTTTGGTACATCTGCTGTTGATATAACTGTATCTATTTTGTGTAGGTGTATCTGTTGCGGTATATCTATTATATCTATTTTGGTATATTTGTATCTGTTTGTCTTAAGAAATAAAAAAAGACTTTTTTTTTATGGTGGTGACGATGGTTGTGGAGTGGTAGTGGTGGAGTGGTTATAGAGGTGCTGATGGGTGTGGTGGCATGGTGGGCGTGGTGGTGGAGTGGTGGTAGAAGTGGAGGTTATGGTGGCATGGTGGTGATGTCGTGGTGGTGGTGACATCGTGGTGGTTGAGTAGTCAAGGTGGTGGTGGAGGTGGTGGCGTGGTGGTGATGGAGCGGTGGTATAGGTGGTGGCAGAAGTGGAGGTTGTGGATCTGTTTTGGTATATCTATTGTTGATATATCTATATTTGTTTTGGTGTATTAGTATATCTGTATATGTTTTGTGTTGTGTTGGTGTATGTGTTTTGGTATATTTATATTTATTTTTGTGTATCTATTGTTGGTATATTTGTATCTATTTTGGTACATATGCTGTTGATATAACTGTATCTGTTTTGCGTTGGTGTATCTATTACGGATATGTCTGTAAGTGTTTTGTGTTGGTGTATATGTGTTGGTATATCTGTATCTTTTTTTTATTGGTGTATCTGTTTTGGTATATCTATATCTATTTTGGTGTATCTATTGTTGGTATATTTGTAGGTATATTTGTATTTATTTTTGTACATCTGCTGTTGATATATCTGTATGGAAATTTTTCATATTATTACCTGACTTTTCACGCAAATCACACATACACACTGACCTTAACGAAATGTCATATAAACACTTAACGTATTAAAAACACTCATCAATTAAACTCCTACCATCAACCTCCACCCAAAAATAAACAGAAAACATGTTTCTCTCTCCAATTTTGCAAAGAGAGAAGCCGGAGCAAACCCTAACAGATATTGTTAGTATATTTCGTATATTTGTATCTGTTTTGGTACATCTGTTGTTGATATATCTATATATGTTTTGTGTTGGTGTATTTGTTGTGGTATATCTATTGTATCTGTTTCGGTGTATCTGTATCTATTTTGTGTTGTGGTGGTGGTGGTGGACATGATTGTGGAACTGGAGTGGTGGTGGTGGAGTGGTTATGGAGGTGCTGATAGGGGGGTAGTGGTGTGGAGGTGGTGGTAGTGGAAGTGGAGGTTGTGGTGGCATGGTGGTGGTGGTGGTGGTGGCGTGGTGGTTGAGTGGTGAAGATGGCCGTGGAGGTGGAGGTGGTGGCATGGTGATGATGGAGTGGTGGCATGGTAGTGGTGGAAGTGGAGGTTGTGGTGGCATGGTGGTGGTGGAGGTGATGGTGGTAATGGTGGCGGCGGCGTCGTAGTGGTGGTGGAGGAAGTGGAGGTGGTGGCGTGGTGGTGGAAGTGGGGGTTATGATGGAAGTGGTGGTTGAGTGGTGGTGGTGGAGGTGGAAGAGATGGCTTGGTGGTTGAAATGGTGTGGAAGTGGAGGTTGTGGTGGCATGGTGGTGGAAGTGGTGGTAGAGTGGTGATGGTTGTGGTGGAGGTGGAGATGGTGGCGTGGTGGTGATGGAATGGTGGCATGGTGGTGGTGGCGGCGTGGGGGTAGAAATGGAGGTTGTGGTGGTGGTGGAAGTGGTGGTTGAATGGTGGTGATGGAGGTGGTGGCGTGGTCGTGATGGAGTGGTGGTGATGAAGGTGGTGGCGTGGTAGAGATGGAGTGGTGGTGGAAGTGGAGGTTATGGTGGCATGGTGGCAGTATTGGTGGTGTCGTGGTGGTAGTGGCAGCGGTGGTTGAGTGGTGGTGGCGGAGTGGTGGTACATAGAGGGTGTGGTGGAAGTGGAGGTTGTGGTGACATGTTGGTGGTGGTGGTGGTGGTGGTGGTGGAGGTGGAGGTGGTGGCGTGGTGGTAATGGAGTGGTGGTGGAAATGGAGGTTGTGGCGGCATGGTGGCGATGGTGGTGGCATCGTGGTAGTGGTGGAGGTAAAAATAAAAAATCAACAAATACACAAAAAATGATCAGATACACCAGTTAATGCCGGTCAACGCCTGTCACGATCAAAATAAAAAAAATTAAAAAATCAAAGATACACAAAAAATGAACAGATACGTCAGTCAGCGTCCAGTGACTTTCGATGGTATTTTTGAGGGACAGTGATACACCCACCCCACGCTCGCGGGGCTCATTTCGGCCACTGGACGGCCAATCCGAACCGTCCAAAAATTCTATTAAAAAAATCGAATGGGCCCACGCGAGAATCAACTGCATCCGATGTGTGTAGGTGCTCGATCCGAACTTCTAAAAATCAGATGATCCGAGCCGTTAAAAATGGAAGATTGGTTCGAACACCTACACATGTTGGATGCCGTTGATTCTCGCGTGGGCCCACTAGGTTTTTTTTTTATAGAATTTTTGGACGGTTCGGATTGGCCGCCCGGTGGCCGGAGTGGGCCTGGCAAACGTACGGTGGGTTGTGCGATGGGGGTGGTGCGGTGGGTGTTTCATTTTCAATTTTTGAGAGACCGAGTGTCAGTTGTCTAATTGTCCTGGAGACTATACGGGAAAAAGTAGATGGACTAATTGTGGCATAAACCCCTGGAGTATATCCTCCTACTCAATTTACTGAAATTGGTTTTCATTTTTTTGCCAATAATTTTTTTTTACTGCAATTTAAGAATTGGGCCATTGAATGATCCTATGTGCTTTTGCCTTTTAGTGTATCAAAGATTCAAAATTATAGGAATGAGTTAATATATGGAAGTTTATTCCAAATTATTTTGGCAGGGAAGAAAAAAAAAATAGTGTGATAAATTGAGTATGATCGGTTTGGAATCAAAATCACCAAAGTAAATCCACAAACCAAACCATTTAATGCGATTTCTAATTTTTTTTTACCCGGGATCGAACCATTCTTATTATAAAAAAAAACAAATCACATCATTCATTTTGAATTGATTTGGACTGGATTCGCAATTTTAGGGATTTTTGACACCCCCTAGCGTGCGAAATTGTGTAAATATCACCGGATTAATTGCAATTCTACCCTCATTCGTTCACACATATTTGACTTTCGTCCGTAACAAACATATAATCGGACTTTCTAGGAAGCCCTTGACTTGACAAACATTTTATGGAGACTTAAAGAATCGTCATCAGGTGTCACTCTCAATAAGTTTTCATCCAGCACTTATGATTTCATCCTCATTTTTTTATAACACCAAGACTGTCCCTATATACACATTATGTATCTATATAGCACCGAAAAAGGGGACCAATATATAATCCTACCTTCCGTCCCGTGATAATCCGGCAATTTCCAAATCTCTCTCTCTCTCTCTCTCTCTCTCTCTCTCTTATATAGGTTGCAAATTCCTAGAATGCTCTGCGCGACAGCGGGTTGCGTGTATAGGGATGAGCATGTACGGGATTGGTTTGGTTTTGTAGTAAACTAAGAACTAAACCATTACCTAATAGATTATGAATTTTGAGAACCAAACCAATTCACAAAATGTATAAAACCAAATTAATTCATGCCATTACAATACGGTTCGATATCAATTTTGAACCACGGTTTGCTTTAAATGCTATAATCTTCATAAACTATTTTTAATGCACTTAAATGGGTATATGCTCAGGGAGTTTAACATAAGTAATATTGTCTTGACCCCTAAAGTAAAGTTTCCAAAATCTCTTGGGCAATACCGGCCAATCAGTTTGTGCAATTTCTCGGTCAAAGTGATTACAAAAGTATTGGCAAACAGATGGAAGAGCATTTTACAGGAAGTTATCTCTCCGAATCAATCTGCATTTGTGCTTGGGCAACTAATTCAAGACAATATCTTAGTAGCACATGAGGCATTCCACGCTCTGAAACTGAAGAAGAAATGGTTAGATGGTTTCATGGCCCTTAAATTGGATTTCAACAGAGCCTACGACATAGTGGAATAGGATTTCGTTGAGGCTCTTATGGGGAAAATGGGCTTTCATTCCAAGTGGGTGCATTGGGTCATGCAGTGCATTTCTACAATCAATTTTTCAATAGTGGTGAACGGAAAGGCAAGAATTTAGATCAATCCAAGTAGGGGACTTCGGCAAGGATACCCATTGTCTCATTATCTGTTTGTGATAGTTAAAGATGTGTTGTCAAAGATGATTATCAAAGCCAAATGAAAAATCCTAGCTCGCCTAGGTTTATAGATTTGCTATTTTTAAATCTCAATCAACAATTTACCAATCAATAACTAAACAAATCACACAAACGAAAGCAACCAAACAACGAACGCAACGATATATGTGAAAAACCCTAAATGGGAAAAAACCACGGGAAGGAATCAAACACTATAAACATTGTGTAGTTACAAGTAATCTTACCCTACGATTTGAATCCTCAAAATCGAGTCTAAGACCTACTTGTCGAATCTACGTTCGCCACACCCAGTGCTTGACCGCCGCTGTCTTGAATCCACAAGCCTTCCATTTATCGGAAATCCACTAAAGGACTTTGACTTGCCTAGGAATCCACCTTGGGCTTTTCTGAAATAGGTTGGAGATGATATTGAAACCTCTTGGAGATGGATTTTGCGCTCAATGATCCATAGATCAATATGTACTCCAAGATACAAAAGCAAGAGCCCCTCTTGAAAGTTTCTTTGCTCCAAATAAAAAGTGCGACTTTTTTCATCTTCTTCGTGATCGACCCTAGGGATGAAAACACCTCCCTATTTATAGCCTTAGATGTCCACATATCCTTACATAGAAAAAGCCTCCCATATATAGTCTTGGAGATGCCGAGGGTTAAAAAAGTCTTCCAATATATTTACTGATCAATGGTAATTCAATCTTACCATGTGTCGCAAATCTTTCCGTGAGCACCAATTCCTTTCCTCCCAAGAACAATTCTTTCATTCTTTACTCATACGAAACACTCACTCTCAATTACATAAAAAGATTTCTTCCACTCTAATCCTATACAGACTCACTATGCTTAGAAAAGATAAAAAGAAATTACAACTCAATAATTAGGGATACAATTAAATGTGGTGTTTTTGTCTTGAAATTTGCCAACACAGAGAGACCATGACCCATGGTGCTAACACCAGGGATAGCAACTAGATCTGTGGTATCAAGCTCAATCGTCACTACACTCAACTCTCCCACATATTCTTTGCTGATGATGCTCCACTGTTTTTGAAGGTAGAGGTGCAGAACTGTGACAATATCAAAGCCATCCTAAAGGATTATGGGATAGCGTCAAGGAAGAGAATAAATTTTGACAAGTCAAGGTGTCTTTTTTTCCTACAATATGTGCGATAACGATAAACAACTCTTGAGCGACTTCTTCAATGAACCTTCAATGAAATGAGACACTAAATATCTGGGGTTGCCTACTTCTTGGGGGAGATTGAAATCTGAGGCGTATTCCCTTATTGTTGAGAAAACTCTTGGAGTTTTACAAGGATGGAAGCAGACGCGGATGTCAATGGGGGGCAATGAGATTATGATCAAGTCTGTTACACAGGCTATTCTGAGTTATGCAATGTTGTGTTTCTTGTTGCCCAAGAGTTTGCGTGATAAACTTAATTCCTATGTTTTGGATTTCTGGTGGAAAGGGGATGCTGAGACTAGGGGGATCCATTGGTGTAGGGAACAAAATGACAAGGGCAAAATCTGGCGGAGGTATGGGTTTTAAAAACTTCTGATCTATGAATGAGGCCCTTTTGGCTCGTCAAGGATGGAGATTGCTGTAGAACCCTCACTCTTATTGGGCAAGAATTCTTAAGGGCTTTTTTTCCCAATTGTTCTTTTCTTGAGGCTAAAAAGGGAAGCAGAGCTTCGTGTGCCTGGTTGAGTCTCTTGCAAGGGAGGGATCTGCTGAGTAAAGGTTTGAGGTGGCAGGTTCAGAATGGAGAATCCATAAGGTTCTGGGAGGGTAAGTGGGTTCCATCTTTAAAAAAATTCGCTTTAACTTCTGCTAGACCAGAGGAGTGCAATATCCAATGGGTGGTAGAGGTGATAGATCATGTTAAAGGCAGCTGGAATAGGGATTTGTTGGCTCAGATTGTGACAAAGGAGGAGCTGCAAGAAATCATTTCTATCCTCATCTCTCAATTCAAGCGAGGGGACTCTCTTGTTTGGCATCATATTAAGAATGGAAATTGCTCGATCGAGACTGGCTGCCATCTTGCTTTTCAGGCTTTTTCTCCTCAAGCGAATGGACCCTCTTCCTATTTTACCCCAAATAAGAAGCTTTGGGATGTAATTTGGCAACTAAACATTCCACACAAGATGCGTCATTTCTGGTGGAAGGCTAGTAGTAACAGTCTAGCCACAAAGGAGAACTTAATGAGAAGGAGATATGGTTCCTCTAAGACATGTCCAATCTTTGGAAGCTTTGACGAGTCCATTGAACATCTTCTGTTTGACTACCAATGGGTTCATGCAGTTTGGTTTGGGTGCAACTTAAATTTTAATGTGGGTCATGGCCATCCAAATTCTGTCCAAATGTGGACCTCTCAGCTAGTGGATGTTTTGAAGGGAGAGTAATTTTGATGAGTTTTCTGGGAAGAGTGGTGACTATTGTGTGGCATAAATGGAAGTCCAGAAATGATTTTGTTCTCAATTATAATCCTGTTGATCCTGAGAATACTATGAGGCGAGCCTTTGAGGCACTTCACGAGTTCTCGGACCTTAAGATCCCGGGTTTGGTCCACATGGACAACCAAACAGTTGAGGCCGTTTCTTCCCACTGGAGGGCTCCGGATCATGGAAGTTACAAGCTTAATTGTGATGTCGTAGTTCATTGTAATGATAGGAAGGGAGTTTGTGTTGTGGTTCTTAGAGATGAGGCAGGATCTCTACTGGATGGGCAAGTGCTTAATGTAGACATCTCCTCCCCTCTTCATGGTGAGTTGTTGGCAATTCGACTGCATGTGGGATGGTGAAAGCACTGGGCCTTAAAACAGCTCTTGTGGAATCAGACAATCAATTGGCCATAAAGCTAAGTGTCTCGGAGCTTGTTCCCCCTTAGGAAGTTGCAACGGTTGTGTTGGATATTAGGCAATTCTGCCTTGAAGAAGGGATTAGGTGTGCCTAGACAAAGAGGGAGGCTAATGGGCTAGCTCATAAAGTGGCGGGACAGGCTTTAAGAGGTCTTCTTCCAGTAAATTAGGTGCTGTCCCCTTCTGTTGTAATTTGTTATATTTTATCTAGGGATCTTTCCCCTCCTTTGTAGCCCTCTGGGTAAAGTTTTGATAATAAAAAAAATAAATAAACAAAAACTAGTGATGATAATTTTATACAGAATAGGAATAGATTTTCTTCCGTTATTAATTACCCTAACTTTCTATTTCTTCCGTCTTCATATTTAATAGGAATATGTTTTCCTGTATAGAAAGTTAGGGTAACTAGTGAAGGAATAGTAAAATGACAAAATTATGTGCTTTGGGGCAATTTAAGAATTGGGTTGTGGAAGTTGAATGATCGTATGTGCTTTTGCCATATCAAAATTATATATATATATATATATATATATATATATATATATATATATATATATATATATATATATATATATATATATATATATATATATATATATATATATATATATATAGCAGGGACTGAATTCGCAGTTTGAGAGATTTTTTGCACAACCCCTAGCATGGGAAATTGTGAACGTGTCACCAAATTAATTACAGTTTTACCCTCGTTCATTCATACATATTTGACTTTCGTCCATCGTGTTTCAAATATAACAAAATAACTAATACTCCTATATCATCGGACTTTCTAGGAAGGCCTTAACTGACAATCATAATATCCTGCTTTTTGCAAGCCCATGCGGCGAAGGCTGACCATTATTTCATATTTTATTTGGATTGAATTCTTTTTTTGGGGTGAGCAAAAAATCATCGATTTATAAATTCGGTCCAAACCAATCTAAACCACATAGTTTGGTTCGGTTTTTTAGTGGTGTAGTTTGGCTGTGATTTCAAAAAATCTCAAAATATATAAACCGTGTGCAATGGTTTGGTTTATGGATTTATATTAACGGTTCCTATTTCAATCCGAACTGTATTTATGTGTGTGTACTTGTATATATATTTATATATATCGATATCGATATATACACTATTTAGATACACCAAATAAAACTAGCCTAAGTGATAGTCAATTAATTTCCTAATCTAATACTCTAAGTCTATATTTGTATGTTGAAACTATATTTCTATTCTATCTAAACTTAACGTAATAAACATAAATTGGCAAATTGCATTCATCTTCTTTTTTTCCGTCAATAATAGGCACTCTTTGTTAGCCACAATTTTCTCTCTTAATAGTTCTTTACTTTACTATATATTTCTTACATAGGAAAAGAATTGGTTTTAATACTAATAATAATGATTGATTTAATATGTCTCCCAGTACTTAATTTAAATAGTTTATGAAGATAGATATCTTAGTTTCATGCGAACCGTGGTTCAATACCAGAATTGAACTATATTTTTATGGTTTAGATTGGTTTGGTTCTATGCATTCTATGAATTGGTTTGGTTCTCCAAATTCATAATTCTTAGATATTGGTTTGGTTCTTGGTTTAATATAAAATCGAACTAATCCGTACCTTGCTCACCCCTAATTCTTTTTGGGCTAGCTTATAGCCTTTAAAAGTGCGATGTTTTACTATTTTTTGTATTTTTTCAAATGAATCTCAATAACTTCTGGAATAACAATATCATAATTTCGCTATATCATACTTTCTTGTTTATAAATACACTAGCAGTGAGGCACACGCAATGCGTGTGCAACTCGAATTTTACATATTTGGTCAAAATACGATTAAACAAACAACAAACAGGAAGCTATTGCGCATATTTAATCAAAATTCAACTTGCACACATCGCGCGTTCCTCAACCTCTAGAAAATCCCAAGAGGAGAACAATATATAAACTAATTGGAAATTCTAAAGAGCAATCAAGTTTGTACTTTCTCTAATCCTAACCGACTTATACATGAAAAATTTGTTCTTTTGGGTAAAAAGAAAAAGACACAGCCAAACTCTATGAACTCAATATGGTCCAGGGAAGCCCCAATCAATTTTTAAATTTCTTACATTTGGTGTGGTGGTAAATTAATAATTCGGATTCGAATCAAACATGGAAGGCAACTCACTAAGCAAAAGGCCGGTCACTAAGCTTGTTCATTTGAAGTACTTTTTTTTGAGATGTTTCGATTACTTAAAAACTCTGCGCACGGTAGGGGTGTTAATCGAGCAAAATAAGCCAAGCATAGTATTGGTCATGCTTGGTTTGACTCCTTATTACATATGTTCAAGTTTGGCTTCAGCTTGAAACTTTTTGAGATTAATTATTTAAGCTCGGCTTAAGCTTGAATTTTTGTGTTTGTGATAAGCTTGGCTTAGCTTGTGAAATATGCAAGCCAATCTCAAGCTTTCAAGCATGAGCTTAAACTCATAAAGTTTCGAGCTTTCAAGCTAGACTCGTTAAAGTTCCAAAATGAAAGGGGCTAATTTAAGGCCGTAAAGAACTAGCATCATTAATTAATCTAGGAAAAAAAACACATAAACATAAAATTCAGTTATTGACTAAATTCATAGAAATAAAACCGTATAACCTTTAGATTTTCATATCTTACATAGGATATTTCCTATTTGGATGTAATGATACTGTAAAACTTGTGAAAATATCAATTTGAAAGGCCGATGCATATCTCATATTTTGGGACAATTATTAAATCCACCCTTATATATATTTGTAATATTTATGGAATAACATCTTTGTTCACGAGTCTATCGAGCCAAACACTCATATGTTCAAGCTTGGTTTGAATTCATAAACAAACAAAAAAACATCATTGAACTTGGCTTATATTTTTTTCAAACAAGTTTGAACAAGAAAAATTCGAGCGGAGCTCAAGCTGTTTGGTTCGTTTTGTAGCCCTAGCGCACAGTTCCCAATAAATTTTCTTTATCTCTTTTCACTTATTACATTTTAAAACCTCTCTCAAAACTCAAACCGAACTGGGTATGTTTGTTTTACTCATTACAACTATGTAAGGAGTAAAAGGAAGTACTATAAAGTATAAATTACTGTATAATAAAGAAGACAAAGTGAAATAGTACTACCTCTTAGAGAATCCCCAATGGGGATGTAAAACTTGGTTGTATACTTATAATAGCACAAGATGCAAAAAAAACCCCCTCCAATGGGGATGTAAAATACAACAAATCAGGTGGTAAAATATCAGAGATGGAAAAGGAGATGGATATTTCCATCCCCATTTAACTACAGCTATAATTGACAGGTGGAACCCAACTGAAAATACCATAATTTTGGACAACTGGAGGTTACCTGGTTTCGTCGGAAAGTCGTCAAAAATTTTAAGAACTCGCCGGAATCTGGTAGAACACGCCGGAATCCGGAGATGACCGTCTCCTACCCTGATTCTTGACGATCCATGGACGGCATTGATGCATGCCGCCGGCCTACCCCTCTGAAACTCTCACCGGCAGCCATTTCGGCTGTGATTTTCGTTCGGTTCAGAGGGAGGGAGAGGGGGGTTGGGTTCTTCAACCAGAGAGAGAGAGGAGCCATGGGTGTGGCCAAACGGTTTGGCCGTGGGTGGGGGTGTGTCTGTGTTGGTATAGAGGGAGAGAGAGAGAGAGAGAGAGAGAGAGAGAGAGAGAGAGAGAATAGGAGATGAGAAACATGAGAAAGGAAAAGAGTAAAGTTGGGTGTGGGTGTGGCTGTGTCAGCCGATCCAACCGTTGGCCCTTTTTTTTTTTTTGATTATAATCCGACTGTTGGCTTCCCAACGGATGAAAAAATTTGCAACGGTAAATTTTTTTCTCCTGCCTATAAATATGTGTGTTTTGAATAGGATTTTTCACAAAAAAAAAAAAAATTTCTCCATTCTCCACAAACACCCTCCAAAAAAAATAGTGTATCAATTATGGCAGATGGAAGTCGTAGTGCGAGAGGAAAATCGTTCACCTCCAATCAAGATGAAGCAATTTGTAATGCTTACTTGTGCGTGAGTCAAGACCCGATTGTCAGTACCAACTAAGCACGATCTAAATTATGGGATCGGGTTGCAAAAATATACACCGAATTCCCAGGAGGCGATGTACGTTCGGATGCTTCTATCAAGTCTCGATGGCAAGTCATCCAGCAGGCTTGCAACAAATATCGTGGAATTTTAAGGCAAATTCAAAGGCAACATCATAGTGGAATGACAGAACAAAATAAGGTATTATTATTTTGTTAATATTATTGTTTTGTTTTCATAAGAATTTATTTTTATAACAAAATGAGGAATTATTGTGCTTCTATCAAGTTTATGTTTTCATAAGAATTTTGTTAATATTATTATTTTGATAATTAATTAAATATTTTGTTAACATGTGTATAGATTGATCTAGCGAAGAGACATACAAAGATGAGAATAAACCTTTCGCCAAGTTGGATTGTTGCTGGGCAATCTTAGAACACAGTATGAAGTGGGCAGATTTAATCCCACCCCGGTCTTACCCAAGATCTTCACAAATGGATACGAGTTCGGTCCCTCTATCTCCTAATTTCTCTCAAAATCCAAACTTAGAGTCTTCTGATTTCTCTCAAGTTCCAAATACAGCGACTACATTGGAAGATAGCAATCCTACGAGTGGAGGTAGTGTTCAGTCTCCAAGAAAGAGGCCTCCTGGATGTAAAGCATCAAAGGCAAAATTATTGAAGACAAAAAGAACAAAAAAAGAGGAACATGAATGGATAAACTTGATAGAAAAGTTCAACCAAACTACATCTGACAATGAAGGTAGAAGAGCTGAAATGGAAGCAAGAAGAGTCGCAGCTTTGGAAAGGAGTACGGCAAATGATGAGAGGAGGGTGGCGCTTGAGGAGAGGAAGGTAGCAATGAAGGAAAAAGAGATGGAAGATAGGATTATGCAAATGGACTTGGATTTGGCTCAAGACCCCCAAATAAAGGCTTATTACCAGTATCACAAGGGCGAAATCTTGGCTAAATGGATGGCTAGCTTTAGTTCGAACGGTTATTTTCCTGATTTTCCCGATTATTGATTGTAGTTAATTTTTATTATCATATGTAATAGTTTTTAGCAATTATGACTTTAATGTAATCGTTCAGTACTATTTGATAATAAAATGCATTTTATTTAGCTAATGAAGTAGAAGACTCGAAAATGAAATACAACACTCGAAAATGAAATACAACACTCGAAAATGAAATACAAGACTCGAAAATGAAGTACAAGACTCAAAAATGAAATACAACACTTGAAAATGAAGTACAAGAACCATTTGAACCTCATTCTTCATCTCCATTACGGGCCCATAGGTGTTCAATAAGATCGTTGCGGAGCGAATGATGTGCCTCATTTGATCGAATCTTGCGGTTATTTTTAAAGAAATCAACCAATGTAGGTGTGACATCTCTCGACACTTGAATTGGGTTGGAAGAAAGAAGTTCAGTAATTTCATCACTAGCATCGTGATCACGCTGGTCTTCAATTATCATGTTATGCAAAATGACACATGTTTTCATGATGCAACCTAGATCCTCCTCATTCCAGAATCGCGCCGGTCCTTTCACAATTGCCCACCGTGCTTGGAGTACGCCAAATGCCCTTTCAACATTCTTGCGACATGCCTCCTGCATCCTCGCATAGTATTGCTTCTTTCTTCCTTGTGGTTGAGAAATGGTTTGGACGAGAGTCGCCCATTTTGGATAGATACCATCAGCAAGGTAGTACCCCATGTCGTACTGACTCCCATTAACAACAAATGGGCTGGAGGGGCACGGCCGGCACTGAGATCATCAAAGAGATGAGATTGATCAAGCACGTTGATATCGTTGAATGACCCAGGCATGCCAAAGAAAGCATGCCAAATCCACAAATCGTACGATGCAACTGCTTCAAGTACGATAGTTGGTTTTCCGCTGTGGCCACTGAAGAAGCCATGGTAAGCAGTTGGACATTTGTCCCACTGCCAATGCATACAATCCAAGCTGCCTAGCATTCTAAGAAAACCACGTTGATTGCCCACATGTAGGAGCCTTGCAGTATCTGCTTCATTCGGTTTTCTCAGGTATTCTGCTTCAAAAATGGAGATAACGACTCTATAGAAGCTTTGAAGAGAGTCAACTGTTGTATTTTCCCCAATCTTGAGATACTCATCAAGACTATCAGCAGGCGTCCCGTATGCCATCATCCTCGGAGCTGCTGTCATCTTTTGGATACCAGAAAGACCTGCAGCTCCCGTCGCATCATTCCTTTGGACAAAGGTCACGTCATGTTGTTGGAGTTTACCCAAGATCTTGTGAAATAAGGGTCGACTCATTCGAAAACGTTGTTGAAACAACTTTTCGTCGTAGAGCGGATACTCACAAAAGTAATCAGCATTGAGTCGTTGGTCGGCAGCAACTCTGTCACGGGGGATCCAGGATCGACCGCTTGTAGAACCAACATGACCTCCTTGTTGGCGTCTTCTTTGAAATTTTCGGTACTGCCTCATCATGATCAGTTGCGCCATTGCAATCTCATCATCATCGGAGGAAGATCCGTTAAATTCTCCTAGTAATATTCTTTGGGTTAAATTGCTCATGATGATTTTTTTTTTTGAAAGAGGAGAATGTATGTAGATTTGAGTGTGAGAATGAATAATGGGGAGGATAGGTCTATATATAGATGGTAATTAAATGGTGTAGTTGAGAGTAGATGTGAGTAAATGGTGTAGTTGGTGTAGTTGAGAGTAGATTGGAGTAAATGTTGTAGTTGAGAGTAGATTGGAGTAAATGCTGTAGTTGAGAATAGATTGGAGTAAATGCCGTAGTTGAGAGTAAATGCTGTAGTTGAGAGTAAATGATGTAGTTGAAAAGTTTTTAAAAAAAAATTTCGAACGGATTTTTTTTTTTTCGGAATAATTTTTTTTTTAAGTTCTCGATTACCGGATACCAAAATTATTTTTCAACATAAGTAGTACTTGAATTAGGGTTAAGAAAGTTAGGAAAAATTAAGGAGGACGGAAAGTTAGTTAATTATCCATCGTTTTTTTACATCTCGCCATTGGATAGGGGTGGGTTCTATTTTACATCCAACTAACTTTTAACCACTTTTTACATCTAAAATAACTATCCATCCCCTTCTATTTTACATCCCCATTGGGGATGCTCTTAAGAGGAGGCCGTGGCTTTAACTGCTCTCTCATGCATTGGTTTGTCATATGAGAAAATCTTATTTCCGGAGCAGTCGTAAACAAGAGTTTACAGTGCTCAATCGCGACTGTTTAAAAATATTTTGGATGGTCTGTATATTAATGAAATTTTTCCGGGGAAGAATTAAACTTTTCCTCGAAAAAGTTTCATTAAAATTCGAACCGTCCAAAACACTTTTGGACAGTCGCGATGGACTGCTACTGTAAACAAGTTGTTTCCGGCTGCTCCGGAAATAAGTATTTCTGTTGTCGTATAGTTAGAATAGATAGATATTGTACTTGCATGTCTTTTATTGCTCCAATGAAAAGACATTATCATAGTAAATTTTTTTTAAAGTTTTTTAACTACCCCTCTTTTTGTATTTTTTTTAAAGGGTATTAATTTGAGTACCTAAAGTTAGTCAATGCTTATTTTTCATGCATATATCTTAAACTAGTGGGAAGATAGCTCCCACGACAACCATATACAGCGACCCCTTGCGCTAGGGGCTCCTTCCTCTTCTACCATAATCCCTTGTGGTCAAGGGCCGGGAGTAACTCGATCTTTCCCCTCATTTACACAAGTCGGTTCAAAATCCCTCATTTACACAAGTCAGTTCAAAATCTGTCAAATTTAAGGAGACAACTAAGCAAATAAAAGCCTTCAAGGACAACAATAAGAAAATGAAGAAAAACCTCAAACACAACAACATATCCCCTAAAAAAAAAAATACAGAATGCAAGAAATAATGTGCAACAACGATATAAAAACATAGCCTCCAATTGTACACCAGGATATTTGCTTAAGCAACACGCTCAAGTTTAATGTCATCAAAGACATAAGTGGAGAAGAAGGTTAAGAAACTTCAATTTGCTTGCTCAAAACAACAAACAACCTTATTCGCCAAAAAGTGATGGTAAGGTGGCAAATTTTACTGCTCGCTATCATGGGAAAGGGCTCACGTACGTACGGCGTACTAACAGTGGCGGTCTCGGGGGTGCGTGAAGTCGCAAACCCCATATTTTGATATTTTGCTATGGTCCCATAATTTGAAAACCTGGTCCCATTACCCTTGAATTAGTCCTGCGACTCCTCCCTGCCTGTGGATGTGTGCCTAAATTAGATGCAAGACCTCCCAAGTCCAACATGAGGAGCTTGTTCATTTTGGTATTTGGGATTTTGGATTCTCTCGTTTTTAATAATTTTTTTCTCAATTATTACTCCATTTCTTTCTCTATTTCACTCTACTCATTACCCATAATCCAAATATCAAAACGAACAATCTTTCTATTTTTTTGCCTTTTAGTGGAAATGATTCACACTTTGTTTATAAAAAAATGCATTCTATTTTTTGCCTTTAGTGAAGAACTACACATAAAAATTTTACCAACCGATAAAAATAGGAGTACATTTACAAAAAAAAAAAAAGGGCATGAAAATTATTAAAAAAAGAAAAGAAGAAACCTTGATTTTTCGAATATTGCCACACAATTGAACGGGCCATGGATTTTGTGCGCCTTTGGAAATTGTGTGTTCCATCTTTTTTATTTTAACGGCAAAATTTTTTATTAATCTTGAAATTGATACAAGACTAAGAGCATCCACAATGGAATAATCAAAAGTAGATAATCAAATTACCACATCATCTTTTGGTTATCTATTTAAAGAGTTGCTAAATTTAGCAATATAGAGGTCCACAATGGCATAATCAAAATTGAATCATCAAAACTTGCTAAAACACCTTTCCAACTTATAAAAATCTAAAAATTGTGACATAGAAAATGAATTTTTTAAAAATAGTTTTCAAACAAATAAAAACAGGTTATTAGAAAAAAAAAGAAAATCGTTTTTTGAAAACTTTGATTTAAAAAAATAATTTTCGGGAATTTTTTTAAAAAAACAGTTTTTGAATAAAAAATGTTTTAATAAAAAAACTATTTTGAAATACACTGTTTTTTAAATAAAAAAACAGTTTTGGGAAAAACAGTTGAAAAAATAAGAACTGTTGTTAAAAGTATTTTTTTAGAAACATGTTGAAAATGGAAGAGAGAAAAGGTTTTTGTGTAATGATGATGTACTTGATTAAGGAAATGTGAGGATAACTAAATTTGATAATTATTTGCAAAAAGTTTCTTGATGATTTTAGTTATGACAATTTATGATAAAATGATCAAAAAACTAAAATCTTTCCACCGGTTGAAACGAAAAAAAATAAAGAAAAAAGAGGCCTTGTAGTGCACGTAGTGCTTTTGTGTGCATGTGAGCCTTGAAGAGTTTTGAACGTGGGGCACATAGGTGAATTGGGACTTGATGACTAAACATTACAGTGGGATAGAAAGTAGGAATAATTAGTTATCCGGCAGAGAAAAAAAATTTAGAGATGAGCACCTTATCAACTTGCAGAGCGGCTGCAAATCAGAACAGAGCAACTTGCCTATGGTTGACCATTTCCCTTGGCTATATAATCTGATGATGGTGTACTCTTGCATACATTGAGATTGAGAGCAATTTTGAGCAATCACATTCTCACAATTTTCCTCAACTTTCATTTCATTTTCATAATTCATAAAAGAACATTATGGATCAGTACAATTTTTTTTTCCCAGATAGTTGGTCGGTTGGAAATGATGTTGCGAATGATGTACCTTGTGGGGAGAGCAGCTCTTACGTTGGGCGTGATTACACAGCCGAATTTACGATTGACCAGGTTAGTTATTACTGTTGTTATTATACATATTTGTTGCTTATTTTTATTAATGTTGTACTTTTTTTGTAGCACAACTAAAAACGTAGAAAATTTAATTCTTTCACTTCATTCTATCTTCCCTATGTACCATGTGAAGTTCACAGAAATGGAAAAAGAAAAGAAAAAATCCAACGACTTTTTTTTAACTGTTATAAAATGTTTTGTGGTGCATGTTGATTGAAAAATATTTACTTAAAACTATATAATAAGACAATGTATGACGACCCGAAGTTTTACATTGCCCTAAAATTAATACATCTCCAATAATTACAAGTCCTCAAGATAAATATACATGGCGGGCCTAAAAACCTCCAAAACGATACAAATTTTCCATACAATCTCTAAAATTGAATATTGCACACTACCCACTACCTTAAATTAACGAATGCCTCAACCGAATGTGCAAATATCTTCTCATAAACAACCTCCGCCAGAAAGGTGATATAAGCCAAAATATGCAGATTAGAGCTATTCCAAAATTCCAAACTATACTTAATTGAACCGCATGCAACAAGGTGTTCTTTTGCACTTCTAAATGCAACCTCACTGAATAATTTATCTTGGGTTTTCTCTTCTTCGTACAATAAAGGCATCGCAGTAGATTCTCTAACTCTATATACATGATTTCAACCTTGCAGTAAGAGTTCTATCTCTCCTCCTTAAAGCCCATACACCTAAATCTACATAAATGGAGTAGACTTCAACCACCACATGTCTCTCTACCCTTCCAGGTGTCTTTCCCATAAAACTCAATCCATTCATGACATCCACCTACAAATCGGTACATATCAAAAGAGCACACCTCATGCTTTATTTTACTTTTTAATTTTGTCTAAAGTAAAATCAATATTTAGAAAAATATAAGATGTTACACAATGATACCCCTTCGTCCCTAAATAAATGTTCTGGCTCACAAATCTAGACCTTTAAAAATATGCAATCTTTTCTTTCTTTTTTTCAAACAGCAAAAAGCCCAATAAATTTCTAAGTAATACTCTCTCTTTTTTTAAAATCTAAAAATAATGATAATTTGAACCACTAAAATATGAGTCGTTACACTTCATGAGGAACCAGCTTAAAACAACTCTAGACAATGTAATTTCAATTCCTCTAATTAATAGAATGTATTTTATGGGTGTTGCATTTGTTACTTATTTTGTCATGTTTCAAGCATACCAGCTTCCCACATGTACACACCTTCACTTATATGCCACCTAAAACTTACATGCAATAATCAATATGTTTAATATACGGGATATTACATTGTGTTTATACGTATTCATTTTTTTGGTTATAGATATTTGAAACTAGAGCTGCCATGGTAGATTGGGGTACGGAGAGTTGGAAAGGAAAATGGTTTTGTGATTGTCATAAGTAAATCTGCTAGTATAAAGGGCAACAAGATGCCGAAGTGCATTCTTATTTATGAAAGGGAAGGATTGTACAGACCGCCACTGGAAGGGCATTCAATGCAAAGGAATATTGGAACTAAAAAATGTGATTGCTCTTTTAAGCTGTGAGGTGTACCACAACCTCCAGACGGTGTCATGTGGAGTTTGAAGATTGTTAAAGGTTTTCATAACCATGAACCAGCTGAAAGTTTTGAAGGACATGAGTACCCGTCAAGGCTAACCCCAATCCAGCAGCAATTAGTTCGTGACATGTCTAGCAGCACCGCGCCTCGAGAAATTCTTAATTTCATGAGATAACAAGACTCGCCAATTACTACAGGTATTAGGAGTATTTACAATATGAAGGCACTGTATAAGAAAGATCAACTGGGGGAGTCTATCTCCTATTGGGTACATCTTCAAAGAATTAAACGAAAAAAATACATTTATGACTATCTTATAAATGAACACACCAACGAAATCACAGATATTCTTTGAGTTCATCCTAGAAGCCTAGAGCTATCTGTCAATTTTCCGTCCGTGTTAATTATTGATGCGACGTACAAGAGTAATGAGTATCAGATTCCACTCTTGGAAGTTGTGGGTATCACATCCACAATGAAAACTTACTCTCTTATGTTTGCATATTTGAATAATGAGACGAAAGTGCGACTGATATGGGCGTTGGATACCTTAAAGAGATGGATGGTTGAAAAAGGGGCAGCGTTGCCATCAGTGGTTGTTTCAGATAGGGATCTGGCACTTCTTGGCGCCATTGAAATATGTTTCCCATTCGCACAGCACATCCTTTGTATTTGGCACATAAACCAGAGTGTAATGAAGAAGTGCAGCCCTATGCTTGGTACGAGGTGGGACAAGTTTCCGATGCATGGCAGTTGCTTATTCATTCATCGACACCGATGTCTTTGCAACAGAGGTGGAATGCCATGTGCGGAGAGTTTGAGCAATACTCCAATGCCATACAATACCTTTGGGATACATGGTTAGGTCCTTACAAAGAGCGATTTGTTGCAGCATATATAAACTAGTTCATGCACCTCGGGAGCAATTCAAGCCACAGGTAACTTTCCTATAGTCATTGTATATTTAC
This sequence comes from Rhododendron molle, assembly GCA_025413875.1. Taxonomy (NCBI): domain Eukaryota; kingdom Viridiplantae; phylum Streptophyta; class Magnoliopsida; order Ericales; family Ericaceae; genus Rhododendron; species Rhododendron molle. The sequence goes on along the minus strand of CM046389.1, from coordinate 36,103,837 downwards.
TGTCCTGCACTAAAGAATACTTTTATGTAACTTTTCCTATTTAACACAGTGTATTATTAAATTGCAGGGCGGAGTCTGCGCAAGCGAGGCTCAAACAATACTTGGGAGATAAAATAGAAAAGATGTTGAGCAGTCAGTTCGGGGATATTCAGGGTCGTTTCAGAAATCTCTCAACATTCCACGACACATACATCTACATGAAGCCATTTATAGTGAAATCAGAGGTCGCATTTCATTACAGGCAATGAACTTGATCCATAAGCAGGCACAACACACAGATAACGAAGCCGTCGTTTGCTTTTGTAAGATCAAAAGGACTCACAGATTGCCATGCTTTTACAATATTGCACTTTATCGTTCTGTGGACAGACCACTTCCGCTAAGCTCTATCCACCCTCATTGGAATACGTTGTCCATACACGCCCAGAGGCATACTGACGAAGGAGCACGAACCGACAGGGCAGCTCGGCTAATTGAAAGATTAAATGAAATGGATTCCGACAGTCGAGAATCTATGATAGACAGGTTTCTCGATATGGCAGATCCATCTCGTTGCACAGTTCAACCTCCGGCATACAACACAGAACACAGGGGTCGACCTACAGGCATAGATGAGCACAATAGAGGTTGCATACCTTCCTTCACAACATCCGACCACTTCAGGATCTCAGGCCTCATGTATTCCAATATCGCGAAGGAGCAATGGGAGGGATCACCTCGTTTTGAAATTTCCTCAGCAGTATTAGCGTTATATTTCCCACTGTGTTAACGTTCGACCCGACGGTCATTGTGGCTTCAGGGCGATAGCTGCGCAAATCTATGGTTCCGAAGGTGAATGGGCTCAAGTACGACAGGACCTTATCCAAGAGATTGAACAAAATTCGGTCCTGTACGCTCAGGTTTATCGAGAGCATAATTATGTATCCCAGGTGGTACAAAGATTTCGTTGCTTCCAGCCATCGGCACCAGAGGATCATTGGATGGATTCTATATCATTGGGACTTGTCATCGCATCAATGTACAACATTGTACTGCATACATTCGATATGACACTTGCCATTGAGCTCCCATCTGATTCCACTCGCAACGCGCACGCATATAGCTATTGGCCGTGTTTATGGCAATCACTTCGTGCAAATTTTCCTATACCGTCATTATCCTGTACCACCCATCATCATATGGTGGAGGCCAAATGCATCAAATGAAGCACACGGATGGGCTCATCCTTTTGAAGCCCGCCTTCAATTGTTGTACGAAGTAATGCAGATAGATCTGCCAGGACGACAACCACAATTTGGCGAAACTAGTGACTAAATTTATGCATTTATTTATGTTCATGTATTGGTTCTATATACTCAATTATAATTAAATGAAGTTTGATTTCAGTTTGCATTATTGACTGTTTAGAGAAATATAAAACAAATTTAAGTGAATTCAACATACATAATTTACTTGAAAACTCAAATATAGAAGTTTAAAAAAAATGAAGGACAAAAAAATAAAAACAAAGAATAATATATTGGGCTAAAAAAATCATTTAATTTAAACACATTATTTCATATTCAATATTAGACTTGTTTGATAAGTTTTGTTGAGTAGATTTCAACTATATAAAATTTATTTAAAAAAATATGCGATTTCAACCTCTTTAGATAGTTTATATGGTTAAAAAAATTAAGTATTCCAAATTTCAATCCGTTTGAACCGGTGGAAAGATTTTATTTTTTTGATCATTTTATCTTAAATGGTCATAATTAAATTTTGCCTATAGGACTCTCGTTGATTAAGCCTAAGAGATATTTGATTCTACGACTTTCTTAGGGGTTAATTAACGAGAGTCCTATAGCCAAAATTTAATTATGATTATTTAGGATAAAATAATTAGAAAACTAAAATTTTTCCACCGGTTCAAACGGATTAAAATTTGAAACATTTAATTTTTCAACTTCTTTAAACAGTGTAAACTATCACAAAAATATAGGCAAAATAGTTTTTCTGTTTTACATTATTTCACCATCAATATTAGGTTTGTTTGATAGGTTTCGTTGAGTAGATTTTAAAAATATAAAATTTATTAAAAAAAATATGTGAACAAAAAGTTATTAGCATTTAAAATTTTATAAAAAAATAAAATAAGAGAGAGAGAGAAAGAGAGAAGGTGGATGGGGTAAAACGGGAAACAGATGGGCTCGGTGTCAGACCCCCCCAGACATGAGGGGGACGATTAACAGCTCTCTTAGTAATGTAGAGTTGGTACAATTAAAATTGAATAATCAAAATTTGTCAAATCACCTTTTCAACTTATAAAAATCTAAAAAATGTGACATAGAAAATAATTTTTTTTTAAAATAGTTTTCAAACTAATAAAAACAAGTTATTAAAAAAATAATTTTTTGAAAACTTTGATTTAAAAAAACAGTTTTCGGGATTTTTTTTAAAAAGTTTTTTGAAAAAAAAGTTATTTTTTTCAAAAGAACAATTTTTGGAAAAAAGGTTTTAATAAAAAATTGTTTTGAAATAAACTGTTTTTGCAAAATAACAGTTTTGGGAAAAGCAGTTTTAATAAAAAAACAGTTTTGAAAAAAACAATTTTTGGGAAAAAATGAGAATTATTTTTAAAAGTATTTTCGTAGAAACATGTTGAAAATGAAAGTGATAGAAGATTTTTGTGTAATGATGATGTGCTTGATTGAGGAAATATGAGGGGAAAATAACAGCAAATGACGTGTTTTGATAATTAATACCTGCGAAGGATATTTTCAACATTAACAAATATTCTTAGCATGTCTTTGGCAGGTATTGATTATCAAAACACGTCCTTAGCTGTCATTTTCCAAAATATGTGAACAACTAAATTTGATTATTTGCAAAACGTTGCTAGTTTAGATTATCCAATGGCCAAAATTTGATGAATTGCTAAAAGGTTGTTAAGTTTAGTCATTCCAATATGAGCTTTTTTTGAGCAAATGTTGTTAACCTTAACAACATGTTGATTTGATTATATTTTGTGGATGCTCTAATTGAAGTAAAGAAATAACATCATACTCAAAGAGCAATCATCTACTCAATTCGAGATACAAACCTAAAATTGGCATGAAGCCAATCAAGAACATGTGGAGGGAAAAAACGAACAGTACCTAGAACAGCACTGGTTTGCAATAACTTCTCGTGGTGATCAATCGGAACCCTAACGCCCTCGCCTGAATCCTAATCTGCAAAACAGAAAAGGGGTGAGCGCACATCTGCCTCTCGTGGCAAAAGCCCTCTGATGCCTAAGTTAGTATCTCGTACCGTATGAAACCCTAATTATCAGTAGGAAAATATAGATGAATGCAACTTATTGCGTACCTTTTACGTCTAGGTTTACCTTGTATTTATAGATTCTCGTCTGCTTGTTCCCCAAGCATCCTTGTTGCCCTAGGTTTCCTATCTCGTATAGGAAACCTGGCTCTTGTAGGGATCTTTTTGCCCAATAAACCGAGATTCCTAACTCATAGGGACTCTGTTGTATATGAGACTCATTTCATAATAGGACTGTCTTGTCACTTCATCCTACCTGGATGTTGAGTACTCCTTCTAGAATACTCCTTCCGCCTTATCTCTTAAGGTTACGCTCTTGAGAAAACTCTATCTGTCCGATAACCTCGTTTACCGAATAGAATGCATCGTCTTAGTGGCATCTCGGCCTTTTGGGCCTTGATGCCGAACAGCTGATACCTTCTAAAGACTTCTCATGTCTTGGGTACTTCTCTGCCGAATAGACCCACCGTTTCGGTATCTAATCATAGTATTGGTGCTAATAACCATCCAACTTTCTGATCGGCATCTCTACAGTACTTTTCTCATTGCACGGAACCTCTCACATGTTCGGCTACTATTTTACTTGTTTGGGAATACCTCCCTACAGAACATTTATTGGGATAAAGTCCACCGAAAAGGCCGAAGCCCAAAACCCTATGGTCTAAAATTAGGTTCATAATCTTTCAAAATGTCTCGTGCGCTCGCTCTCAATCCTTGTACTACACATCCACTCTCAATCTTCACTCTCGCCAATTTCAATAGGTTGAAATGTATTTTAAAAATGTTTTCACGCTCGCGCACCTCGTTGACGCACACGAAATATGTAACATAGGTTCCAGCCCTCCAATCAAAACCCACCCGTGGTTTTCACGGTTAGGGTCGGGTTTGCACGTTGACAATTTTTTCCCCCAAACACACTCCTCTTCCGTAACCTCCCTTACGTAGCACAAAACCATACACATTTTCATTCTCTCTCTCTCTCTCTAAACCCTTCCAGATCCAAGGCAGGAAAATCAAATCATGTCGGCACCAGACTTGCTGTTCGGCCTGAGGAACAACTTCTACCTGGGCGCCTACCAAGCCGCCATCAACAACAGCGACGTCCCTAACCTCTCCCCCGACGACGCCGTCGAACGGGACTGCCTCGTCTACAGATCCTACATTGCCCTCGGCAGCTACCAGGTACTACACCACAGATCCACTATCCCAACCCCTATCCAGGATACCGTATCCCAACTTTGGCACTCCCGAATCCTCTTATTCGCGGCGACCACCGTTCTGATTTCGTTATCATATTAAAATGTTCGCATGGTTTTTTGATGGTTTTTAATTGCTAGGTTGTATATTTGGCAATTAGCTTACAAACCATTAGTATAAATTAAACTATAAGAGCGATCTCGTATGTTGTTGTGCTGTCGCCCCAATTTTCCCCGTGATCTGCACGAGTGCGTTCGAATTTCGTTCAATCTTTGTGATTCTTTGATTCGGTTCGGACTCACGATTTTTGGTGCAGCTTGTTATCAATGAGATCGATTCGTCAGCCGCGACGCCTCTCCAAGCGGTGAAGTTGCTAGCAATGTACCTCTCAAGTCCCACTAATAAGGTAGTTACGTGATGCTATCATTTGGTTGGTGTTTCTCTAGATCTGCCTTGATTCATTGCTACCTGTTGATTTGAAGTCAGTTATATAGCTGCATTGCGTAAGAAAGATTTGATTCAGTTCGTTTATTGCTTTTTGCGTGTAAAATTCCTTGAGTTTGCTGTTATGGCCGTTGTTGTGTTCTCATTTTTTTTAAAGAAGTTGTGTTAATATCTGCAAGGTACTATTTTTGGAAACAACGACACTCGTCCTTTTGATATCTTAATCAACCGTAGACGAAATAGCTCTCGAGAATCTTGAAACATTTCAGAACGTCCTTTAAATGTCTTCTTTTTCAAATTCATGGAGAATAAGTTGCCGAACTTGTTTAACCGAAAAAATCTTTGGAAATGCATATTGTAAAATTGATTCTGAAAGCAATGGTACCGTTATTTTGTATCTTGGTCTCCCTCTAAAGAAAAATGTTCCCCGGCCTCTTTGTTTATTCGAAATGGTGGGGGGGAATTACTGTTTGGCAATTAGAAGATTGAAAATCCAGCTGGATTTTTCTCATGCACTATTTGGTTTAGAGGGTGATTTTTGTATTTATCTAGTAGTAACTGATCACACGCGACGTTGATTTTTAGGCCGACGCACTTATAGCCTAGATATGGGATTTTGGATAAAAAGTTACAACTCTACGGATACACGCTTGAGTTTCTCTAATTGATTGAATAAAAATGCTGTGAAACATGAATTTGGGATGGTTTTATTAAATTGTCAGCAATGATATGGAGGTTACTTGTTTCATTAGCTTTCCGCTTGATGATAGCGGCGCTCTGGAATCCTGCAGGAAACTACAATTTCAAGTCTCCATGAGTGGTTGGGAGATCCAGCCATTGGAAACAATCCAATCTTACGGCTTATTGCTGGGATCATTTTCCTTCACGAACAAGACTATAATGAAGCTTTGAAACACACCAATGTTGGAGGAACAATGGACTTGTGAGTATTATGTTACTTCTCTATTACTAGTTTTTAAGCATATTCCTCATCCAAAAAATCACTCCTTGTTTGCAATGTATAATTGTTTGGTGCTACGGCCCTACGTGGTAGTGCCCCCTTAATCCTCTCTTTGCAGGGGTAACATTTTCCCTTTCTAGTTGTTGAATTGTTTGCACATTAACATGGAATAACAAAAATGGGTGAGTCAGTTATTGTTTTGCAAATGTGTATCAGGCCTAGTGCAGGTCTGCAGTTTTGAAGTATGCGTCAATATTATTAGTAAAGAATAAAAGAACTATACACTTTTAATATTACATTGTCATATGGAACTCTGGATGCTCTACTGGTCTTGTGTTCAAATACACGGTCAACAGGATGATGACATCATATATTTTCAATGTAGAGTGTTTGGATCAGTCATAGATTAAAAGAACTTCGTAAATGGATGATACAATCTCTGCCTACATCCCTTAAAGTTGGTCCCGTCATCCCTTTTGGGAATTCCAAGTAGTTAGAGTGCATGTCCCCTTAAAAAGTAGGATTTAATTGCGGACTAACCTGAAGAGATGAAGGGAGTATTAGTTTTCAAATATGTACATCCTGAGTGCTACTTTTAAGTTTGTATTAACTACCAAAAGTATGATGTTTCATTTGCACTACAGATTTTGCATTGTTAGTATCACAATATAGAGCTCAAGATACTCTACAAGCCTTATGTTGTTCAGATACTCGGTCAATAGGATGATGATGATGAGTTCTCTGATTTGGATCTAGTTGTCAGTATTCTATTGCATGGATTGGGTGGAACAAGGTGATGCATGTGGTGCTCTGGTGGTGGTGGATGTTGTTTCGGCGGAGGCAGTGATGTTGGTGGTCTGATGCAGCCAAGCAGCTGTGGTTGGTGGGTAGGGCGACTAGGATTTTCTTTTGTTTTTTTAAGTGTTTTGTTTTGGGGCTTGGCCCATTACGTGTGCGGGCTTGTCCCTTCCCTTTGGGTGTCTTGGGCTTGGCCCATTAGGTGTAGGCTTGGCCCAATGGGTGTTTCCTTGGCTGGCTTATTGCTAACCTCGGGTTTGGGTCTTGGATGGGCACAGGATTTTCTTAGCTTAGCTTAGGGATATGATGCCATCATTTCCTTGTTCCTTATAATCTTTGTAACAATTTCAAAGATTAATAAGAAATTTTGCCTTCCAAAAAATAATTGTCTCCAAACAATTGTGAGAATCTTGGTTTTCATCTCTTTACCTCGAGCAATGAGTATATTTAACTTCGAACCTTGTTGGATGAGATGATATTGGTGTTCCTTGTAATATGGATCTTATAGTGAATTTGATTATCAGTTGTGCTAGGCATTATTTTGATTAGAGATTGGCATATGGTTGTTACCTTAGTTGGAAGAAGCTGTGTGGGTGCAGGACCGGAAGCGTGAGGACATAAAAGAACTTATTGTGGGGAGCTTGTATAGATAATAATGTAATACTGTCATTATCGTTCTGGTCCCAGTATGCATGTTTTCATTGCATTAAGTACTTGAGAAAGTTTGTACTAATCATGTTTTTGGTATCTTATCTTTGCATTATATATTCTCTTGTTTGGTGGGTTTTTGTTGTTTGTCTCTTTTGGGTTTCATATACTGGAAAGGTTCTACCCTAGTTGTGAGCGCTCCTTTCTAAACAGGAGCAAGCTTCTTAGGAGATTTCGACTTAGGAGTGCGGGAGTGAAGTTCCGATGTTGATTTGTCACCCTGATGGAACGATACTACTTCTAGGTTTGTAACTACACTTGGATCTAATAGCGTATTTAGTACGGCCAGACTTGGGCTTAGGGTGGACAATTAGTAAGCTGCAATTTGTTGCATGTGTAAGCTGCAATTTGATTCTGAGGCGGAGAATCATTGTTAATAGGTGTTGCATGTGTAAAAGGGATGCAGAGACAGTGGATCATCTTCTCATACATTGCCCGGTAGCTTGGGAACTTTGGTCTGTGGTGTTTTCTTGGTTTGGTTTAAAATGGGCCATGTCAAGGAATGTTATGGAACTCTGAATTGCTTGGAATGGAGCTAGAGTGGGCAAGAGAAGGAAGCGTGTATGGGCCATGATCCCTCTGTTTGATGTGGACTATTTGACATGAAAGGAATTCGAGATGCTTTGAAGGGATTGAAAAGACTTTGTTTATAATCAAAAGCTTTGTGGTTAGTAGCTTGTATAGTTGGGACAAGGGAGATTGTAATCCTGCTATTGATCAGTTTTTAGATTGGTTCGAGCTTTTTTTTGTCAAGTAGGAGCGATGTATAGGGCTTTTTTGTGGTGGTGGCCTTTTTGTATACGGGCGGCATTCCCTTAATGCCATGTTTCTAATATAATTACTTACTTAAAAAAAAAAAAAAAAAAACTAAGCTGCTATTTGCACTACCTCTTAGGTGGCTACCATGAAGCGAAGTCCCACATAGCCTTGGTACGAAAATAATATGAAGTATATAAGTGTGAGGGCGGCATCCTCACTTGAACAACTAGCTTTTGGGGTTAAGTTCTACCCAAGACTGTGTAGCCTAGTATTAGAGCTAGGTGCCAGAGATGGGTATGGTGCATATCCCTAGCCAGCACGCGACCGGTGCTTCCAAGTGAGCATGTTGTGCGTGAGGGAGAGTGAAACAAATTCCCACATCGCCTACAACGCCTAGGCACCAAAATAATATGAAGTATATAAGCGTGATGGCACACTCACTTCAAGAGCTAGCTTTTGGAATTGAGTTCTACCCAAGACCGTGTAACAACTACCCCATAGCTGGGTCCAGTAATTACCAGACATGTGGGAGGGGGGAGTGTGGACTACATGTACGTTAGGAAAAATCCAATACACCCTCATTGGCAAAAAGTGGGAAGAAAACGGACTGTCCTTCGGATAAGCGAGAGATTTGAGGATTACATAGGATAAATTATTTGTGGTGGATAGTGTATACTATCCTCTCCCATGTTTGGTTGGGACCCGATAGAACTGTAATCTGCCGCTATTGTATAATCTGTATTTTTGTACGTTGTTAAAAAATTTCCCACTCTCCCACCATCCCATAGTTAAGTAGTGGAAGCAATTGTGGGATAAAAGGGTTCCATGGATTAGTAATCCACTCCCTCTTTTTTTATGGGATTTTTGCCACTAGGTACGGAAAACCACATGTTAATTCCCATTAAGGTAGGATGGAATACTTAATTACCACTATGTCCACTCTTCACAAAAATATATTTAGTATTAATGGAAGTGCCACCCTAGGGTACCCTAGGGTTTAGGTTTAGGCGCTTCCATAGAGCCTTAGGGTTTAGGTTTAGGCGCTTTCGTAGAGGTTTTAGGGTGCACTTTCCTATCATAGGATTTTAGCGGTTTAGGCACTTTCATAGGGTGCCCTAGGGTTTACACATTTTCATAGGGTACCCTAGGGTTTAGACACTTTCATAGAGTACCCTAGGGTTTAGGCACTTTTAGGGTTTAGGGTTTTAGGCACTTTCATAGGGTTTCGGTGTTTCATTAATTGGAGTTGGAGGTCACTTGGTGGGAATTGCTTTTTATTTTCTGAACCTACACGTAAATAGCCCTTTTTTTATGCAGCAACAAAACATGCCAAGTGACCAGTAGTTGAAAATCTTGAGATCAAAGAATTGACAAATGAGTCTTGAATTTTATTTGAATTGTATCTTGGTAGATTCAACATAACTCAGTTGAGAAAACACTTTTAGAGTTCTTAAATTATTCTTTTAAGTACTATTCACAACATCCAACCTAGCACTTTCAGTGTATATTGTGGCATTGCAGAACTATGCTTCAGATTGTAGATTCTTGGAGGACTTCTTAAGAATGAAGAATTTATGAGAATGAAGAATTTATGTCAGTTACTGCCCTTCATTAGCGAAACATAATAATATCTCAATCCAAAGTTTGTTTGAGACATTACATATCTGTTTAGCCCTCTATAGGATACAGATGCTTTGGCTTTGCAGAGTTAAGATTCCTCTTTCTTGGCCTTCCTCAATCAGTGCGGCCTGAGGGATCCAATACCTGGGCTTTCTTCTTTCTTCTTGCTGATGAGCTCCACCTATAACTCGAAATGTGATGCAAACGTAACTTAATGTGATTATTTACTTTATCAGTTTCTCACGCTTGATACGTCCCTTTTCTTTTGAAGGCATGCATTGAACGTTCAAATATTCCTTAAGATGCACAGATCAGATTATGCAGAGAAACAGTTGAGGGTCATGCAACAGATTGATGAGGACCATACACTAACTCAACTTGCAAGTGCATGGCTAAACTTGGCAGTGGTACGTTTATTCATGGTTTCTCCCTTCACCTGACGGATTTCCAGACTTTTGTATTTATATATTGTTCTGGAAATTAGGGTGGCTCCAAGATACAAGAAGCATATCTTATCTTCCAAGATTTCTCTGAGAAGTATCAGATGACAAGTTTGATCCTTAACGGAAAAGCTGTGTGCTGCATGCATATGGGGAATTTTGACGAAGCTGAGTCACTATTACTAGAAGCACTGAACAAGGCAAGTTTAAGTACTCGCCTCATTTGCCTTTTTTGAGGTCCTTAATGCTCTTACCTTGCGCTATGTTAAATGCAATCAGGCAAATATATCAGCCATGTGGGTGGGTGTGAGTGGACCCCCCTAAACCTAAAAAATTAGGATACATGGATGTAGATAATTACATGGGATTCAGGGATGAGGGAGTAAAATATCCTCCCATCATTGTGAGAGGGCTGCTAAATTTCTTTTTATCCAATTAGAGATGCTGCTTCACGAAAAGAAACAAGATGGTCCAAGTGCCCAATTTGGGTGCCGGAGGTAAACGTATCCCGTACGGTTAACCTTGATCATCTTGTGGACATTGGCACTGTATGGGGATTGAAGAGTCCATGTAAATGCCTTGTCGTTATTGAAGTGAGTGTATCATAATCATCAAACAAATTTTTATTTTTTTTAGGTGTTCTCTTATACGGAAACTATGAAATTGAAAACACTCGTGTTTCTCAATTTCATGCAGAGAATGTTTTAGATGTTTGAACTGAAGGATCATTTTGCGATTCTTAAAAAAGGGGGTTGTTATCAGTAAGCGCTCCAAGTATTATGTGATTTCTGGAAAACAAAAACAGAAAAGGAAAACAATACCAAACAAGCTAATTTGCCCTCTCCGGCCAAATCTTTATGATACCTAATCCTGAGGATGCTCCAAAATCTTTTTGATTGCTCGTTTGATAACTATGATCTTCGGCTAGGAGCTGAATCATTTTCTTGTGAAATGTATAAGATTGACCTGCTGCTTTTTTTCCCTCCTGTACAAAACAATGTTGTCTCATTCGCTAATTCATTGGAGGATGCTGAAGTTTTATTGAAAAATATTTGGCAAGGGATCTCAGAAGTAGATGGTTGATTGAGATTGATAGACAGAAACATGGGTATACTTAACAAGGCTTGAATCATCTTCCTCACTTTCTCGCATCTCTTCTTTCTTTGTTTCTTCCCTATGATGTGCTTATTTCTTGTATTGGTTGAGTTGTTCGGCTTGTTTATGTCGTGGACTCTTACAATTTATGTAGTGTCCCGTGGTTTGTACTTTGTAATTCATACATGATGGAAATGATCTCTCCTATCAATTGACAAAAAAAAAAGTAAAAATCACCTTCTCTTCTCTTTAACAACAGAAGAAAGTAGCATATATCTCGGCTAGTGTTTGTTTTTTTTCTTGTGCACATCTCAGGTAGTGGTTAGATTGACGGGATTTAGTCATATACCTTAATCCCAGCCAAAAAGTTCATCCTAAGGATAGAAATTCTTACACTTTTTCTCCCAAGTGATCAAATTACTTTGTTTGATATTGGTTGTCTACAATTGCTGCAAGTTGCCATTTAGAATCCACTTTTGTCACCAAATTCATGACACTGCATTGGAGAGACTTGCACATCTTTACATCTAGTGGTTATTTTGTTAATTGACACAGGATGCAAAGGATCCAGAGACACTGGCTAATCTGGTTGTGTGCAGCCTTCACCTTGGGAAATCATCTTCACGCTACTTGAAGTAAGTTATCTGCATATATCATTAGTTTACACGAGCTGCATTCAAAATTGTAGAAACGATATTTCTGAACTCTACTTGCTCTAACTGTGGTTGTTCAATTGGATTAACACTGTGTAACCTTTTCTGTATTAGATGAAAGTGACCTCATGGGCTTGCAAATCACCAAACTACCTATAACCACCACATTCCTGTGGTTAATCAGCCCCTTCTATGTTTTGACCTGTCCCTTCTGTTTGTTGCTATTTGTTCCCATAGCTTATGTACCTCGCTTATGGTTGTGTGAGATTTTAGCTGTTGGAAGTGAGACATGATGTGAATTGTGCTAAACAATCAGGTGAGTGCATCTTCGTTTATTGCTAAGCCCCGGTCAGAGCCGAACCTGGGCTTATGTACGGTTACCCCTTTCGACTCCAACCTCGGTTTAGTCTTCCTAAACGTGAGTCTGGGCCATTGTGTTCGGCCTACTACACCGCATATAGCACTTGAAAATATTCCTACGAATCTACCTAGAAAGCTCACAGGTTCAAGTCGACTCCATGCAAAGTGCCTAGCGAGGTTACCGAATCAGTTATTAATGGCCCGTATCCTCTTACCGGTATTAGCTATCCCATATCCTCTTACCGGTAATAGCTATGAATATCATGACTGCTTGAATTTTACGGTGTTTTTGCACGTTTTGCTCATCTTCAAGTCACTGAATGTAGAACCTAAAGTAAATTACCACCTATTGAATCAATGACTTCGAACGAAGTTAACATGGATGAATCAATGATTGCGAACGAAGTTAACGTGGTCGGTTCTTCACAGAGCTCGCCTGAGAAAACGGATTCATGTAACCGACCTCAATTATTTGGGCTGCAAAAACACTATGGGTACATCATTTGGTGTACACCAAATGTACACGAGTAACACGAGTGAGACCCATCTCGGGGTCCCACAAATGATCAGAGCCGTTCAATTTGTTTAACAGCGGTGCTACTTGTACAGATTTAATATCTGTACCAGCTCGTACAAAGTCCTTTTTGTGCCTGTTTTGGGCCAAAAAAAAATGATCGAAGCTGCTCATTTTGTTTAAAATACTTTGCTTATAATCCTTATAAAAAATAACCTCAATCCAGTATCGGTAAGGGCATTTACAGAACATCCAACTTTGATTTAAAATTCATGCCTGGATTCTGGGACACAGTTGACCAAATTGAGCTTATTTTTTTATAAGGACCATAAGCAAAGTATTTTAAACAAAATGAGAGGCTCCGATCATTTTTTTTGAGACCCAAAGCAGTCCCAATAAGAGGTTTGTATGTGCGGTACAGATTTTATGTATGTACTGTTATGAACATGTTTTTGAGAGCTCTTGTAAAAAATCAGCTCATTCAGATATTGCCAAGAGCTTGATCTATTTTCATCTTGGAATTCGTTGGGACAAGAATCGAATGAATTGATCAAGCCCCCGATATCTGAATGATTTTTTCAAAGGACCCTTCAAATAGTGTTTTAAAAAAGTTGAATGGCTCTAATCATGAGTGTGGGACCCCAACATGGGCCCCACGCAATGTGGTGTACATTTGTCTCGTAAGATACATAGTTGAAGCCCCGATGAATGGCTGCCGTAACTATAACAGTCCTAAGGTAGCAAAATTTATTGTCGGGTAAGTTCCGACCTGCACGAAAGGCGTACCGATCTGGGAATTCTCTCAGAGAGAGGCTCGGTGAAATAGACATGTCTGTGAAGATGCGACTCAGGTATATTCACAAGATTCGTATTGTGTGCCACGAGATTTTAACCACTCTAGTGAGTGGTTTTGCTAGCTTTTGTCTCTTATTTTAGCCGGAGGTACAATGTATGTACTACACATGCGTGTTAGTAAGATTTCTATTCAGCAATTATTATGGTCCTACGCGTTATGGATTCCCAATAGCTTGTGTAATTCATGGTACCGCTCATACAACGTCCGTAACCAAGTTGTTCCGGGGGTTGCTAAAAGTGAGTTCTTTTTGTTTCTGGAAATGATTATATTATGTAAACCTTGTTTTGCAGCCAGCTGAAACTGTCACATCCGGACCACATGCTTGTCAAACGCTCATCATCTGCTGAAGAAAGTTTTGACCGAGCAGTTCAAACAATTGCTTGATGAATGTTGGGGGAACTGAAATCCACTAGGCAACTGGTTTTTGTCAAATCTCAGGCCTTTTCAGATATGTTTTGTGGATGTTGTCTTAACAACTTCTTATTGGAAAAGAATCTGTGATGAGAATTTGCTGTCAGAGCCTCTTCATATACTAGAAGTGTATTTTTTTGTCCCTTTTCTCTCCTGAGCTTCGTGATTGTGAAGATATATAGAACAATGTTTGTTGGAGTCTCTTCTAAAGTTCCATTCAAAGTAAAGTTTTCATCTGTTTCTGGTGATTATACATGTATGTACCTTGAATGATATGTGACCTAGTCAGTTGCTTTCACGGTATTCAGCAAGCCATGTAAGTTTTGCTTTTCTTCAGAATGTTGGTAAATTTTTTGCATATCCAGTTCATTTCAAGGAATTTGGTGCGATATACTATTAGGAGCTTCTATTTGAATGATTTCTTTCCCAAAACACTCAACAGAATAAAGATCTTTGTATGCCATCCAAAACCCAAAGAGCTTACGTCGCAAAATAGAAGAAAGGAACAAGGCTTTCTTCCTGCGACAAGTGCTGATGACATTCAAAATGGGAAAACCAAAAGGAAAAACGAAGCGAGCGAAATTTTTTGCTAATCTCTCCGAAATGTTTTGGTAAGTTGATGCATTAACGGAATACAGGGCATGCTATGAAGCTCTCTCTAGGTGTTTTCAAAACAATTTTCTCCCAAGTTCAGATCATACCGATTCTTTGCTCTTGGTCCGTGATCTTGTGAAAGGAAAGACATCTGAATAGCTTTTGGATGCTATGTTAGAAAACATTAGTGCTTTAGGTTATTTGTTTTATAATGTCTGTATGACTAATCTTGAGCTATAACTTTGCTAGTTGTATTGTTATTTTGCTTATTTCGGTTTTGTATTATTAATATATGATTCTGGGTGTTTCTTTAAAATAAAATAAAATTTGCATTAACGAAACAAACTTAGCTGCAAATAAGGAGCATGAGCATATGCTTGAGAATCCACCATATCAAGCCAGCTCCACAGCTCACTGAGTGAAGGCGTCAAAGCCCAAGCTACAAAGCAGGGATACTCCGACACGAGTTTATCGAAATGCCTACGTATCGGATGAGGCAAAAAATTATCATATACTTAAATAGACATGTTGTCAAATTTGGATTCTTGAAGGACAATTTTGAGATACGTCGAAACTTTTGGAATACAACGGGAGTTAAAAATAAACTTTTTAGAGAATTAAATAATTATTATAGGGGGCAACCGGCCTGTAACTATAAAATATACTCAACAGATACAAAGATTGAGAATTCGACGCTTAACGGCTCTCCATGGACGACAGAAATGATCCTCCATCATGGGCCAGAACTTGGAACTACGTCCTCGATCTGATTTCAAGCCAAAGTAAAAAACAGATCACAGGAATGGATACGGTGATGGTTTCTGATGATGATTGTGCCAGAAGGCCCCCTGCACATGCCCGATCATCTATACGTGGTCGCTACCCTGACATTGTATGGGAGGGATGGGATGCTTCTCTGATTGAATCCAAGACTAAGGGAGTGCCAAAAGTTCGAAAGAGAAAGAGGAAGTCTAAGGCTGCTGCATTGAATCGAGAAGCTCTTTATGTGAGGCCGAGGCCTTGGAACTTGGTTTGTGGTCTGCGGCAACGTCAGTAAGGCAAATGCTCGGAAAAGAAATAGAGTACTACTATCTGATTGCTAAGGCTGTTGCAGCATTAACCTTACGAGGGATGGTTTGCTTTGATTTTCCTAACTGGCAGAAGCTACTCTCTCCTAAGCTGTATGAATCTGTTCACGACAGTGTTTAGCAGTATTGCCAAGTTTGTATTGAATGTTTTCGATCTGGAAGATTTCAAGAGAATATTTAACTTGGAGGTGCTCATTGATAGTTATACAAAGGTTCTGTCATAGCCTACGACAATTAGAGCCTGACCGTGGTGCTCTGATAGCCATTACTCTGAAAAGACGATAAATGTAAGAGAAGATCCTCCCAAGGGAACATGATGTTGGAGAGATATTGAAGCTTCATACCATTCTGTCTCATTACCCAGACTTTGAGCGCTGGGAGGTTCAGGGCTTGCTATGGGAATATGAAATTTATTCTTGCATTTGATGGAGCTTGTATTGGAAGAGATGAGGAAGTATGTGTGGCTAAAGGGACATCGTAAAATGCAGCTGATGTTGGAGTTCGTGAGTGACACAAAATCTCACGTTCTTGGTACTCTGAGTTTAGAAGCTTAGAAAGATGTCAAATTCGTGGAGCTGTTCGAGTATGTTACCAAACTGGATTTTAGGGGGTTTGAACACCTGAAGCTCTCTACATGGAGGATGTGGAACCACGTGCGTTTGCGATTAAATTGCTGGATGAGTTTGTTGGTGGCATCATGCATAATGGGCTAGCAATATTGAAAGAATTTTAACGCCTAGCTCTGTGGGCTCTTGCCCCTTTAGAAAGTGATGGCTTTGGAAGTTTTGATAGAGAAGTGACTGATGTTGTTGAGGCTGCTTATATTGAAAGAAGAATACAAGGTCATCGTTTCATCAATATAGAGAACTTTCTGTTTAGCCAATCACTGTCTGGAGTAGCTAACTAAGCCTATCCAGAGGATCCTTGATGGTAAAGGGCTTAGACGTAACATTGGAAAGCATTCGAAAGTTGAAGTTTCTTCGTGGAAAATTTACGATTAATCTGTAAAAGCTGCACCGGAAAATGGTGAACAAGCGAGTTGTGAGACTTGAGCATTTTGCTTTGGCAGTCATTGCCTGGAAACTGCAAAACGATCCTCCCAGTAAGATGGCTATGGGCACGGAAACTTCTCCCTCTCAGGCTAATGATGACGTCATAGGAAATGCTGAACGCCTTGAAGCTGTGAAGAACGGATCCGAGCCTGTAAAGAAAAGCTGGAAGTGTGATGGCTTGGTGCGTCTGCCAGAAGGATGTTATGAGGAAAAATATAAGAGAATAAACTAGTAAGAAAATAAATTCTATCCACCGCGGTATAAAATTCCACTTTCCCACCACCGTCTATTATGGGCCCTACTGAGCGTCTATTATTGCAATCTGAACCGTTCATATTGTAAGACCCGCAGTATAGTATTGTCATGCAAAAAATCGGCTTCATCGAAAGTCGATAGATATATCAATGTCCGATCAAAAAGTAGTGTATCTATTTTTGATACTCCTATCGATGTCCGATCAACTTTATTTTTTTGAATGGATACACTATTTTGTGGAGTCTATAAGATGAACAGTTCATGATCAGATCAACAATAAACACACAGTAGGACCGAAAAAGGCGGTGGTAGAAAAGTGGAGTTTTCCACCGCTGGTGGGAAGAATTTAATCTCAAAATATAAAGCAGTGATGTGTTATGAGTTGGAATAAGATTGAGCGGTAGAATTGGTGAAGGCCTTTGACACGGGATTGAGTTTGCCTGCAATCCATTTAGAAGCATGATATGAGAATGAGATTGACTTATACACGGCGACTCCGTATAAAAGTTAATCTCTATGGGAATATTCTAACTTGACAACCAGTTTCTTTCATTTTGTTATATGTTAGCGGTGGCCTTTGCATCTCCCTATGAGTAACTTCCGTGAGATTAGTTGTACTGTATTGCCTTTGTGTGTCTGTACCTCATTGCCTTGCTGTGTGATCATTATCCTCTAATCGTTGTTTCAGTTTTCTTGTTCTCTCCAAAAAAAAAAAAAAAAAAAAATTGAGAATTCGAGATCAATCATTCATAGATATAGACACAAGCACGTAAACCTTAGGACCAGTCGATCTCCAATTGATTTGCAGGTACCCTCTCTCTCTCTCTCTCTCTCTCACTTAGACACACACTCAAACGACTCACACTGTGAAATCACATAGCTATATCACTCCTCCGTTTGACTTTTGGAAAGTATTGAATGCGTGACGATGCTTCATATTAATTTTTGGCATTGACATGTGCTTTTAATACTTGGTATTATCAATTCAACTACTCTTGAGCTCGCCGAGAAGGTTACAACATAAAACTGGAGAGGTACAGAAGAAAGCGTTACGGAAAAAAAAAAGAGATAGAGAGGTACAAATGAAAGAGAGAAGCCGAGGACAGAGAGATCAGCAACAAAAATGCTATACCTGGCTGGCAATATTATTGAACTAATTGGACCTGTTCCAAGTAAATACTAATAACAAATGGCTGCTTTCTACAACTCTACCCCATGTATAGAAAACTAAATGGAAATGTAAAAAGAATTATACTAATCCCTTCACTTCAAAAACCCCTACCTTCTATGGGAGCGTGATAGAATGTTGGGGGCTAAAGCATGCTCGGTGAGGAGTCTGCGATTTTTGCGCTGTGTCTTGTTCCACAAGGAGAGCGATAAATGTTTTAACACGACGCCATGGGTAGAGTGGTTCAATATCCGTTCCGATGCAACTTCTGCCACCTCCACGCGACCTGCAAACTCTTTTCAAGATCAGTGTGTTGCGCAGTCCAGTTGAGTTCGCGCAGGATCTTTGTCGGATCACTGAAGACCTCGGCATAGTCACCGGGTCGGCGGGGAAGGAAATCAACTTTGATATTAACCCCTGTGGCCTTCTTACATGCCTCCACAAACTCGTTCACAGATCTTCCTGTGATCACAGAGACCCAAAATAACTAGTGTGAAACAATTTTTGAAAGGAAATCCAATGTATAGTAATTTTTTTCTGGCCAAAATCAGTGAATTTAATAAAACAAATTAATGCTATGTATTAATTTAAGTATTGGATCTTTAAATTTCTTTTAAATAAACTCTAGGGCCGGATAATCAAGCCACTGCGAGAGAAGTAGATAGCCGAGAGACACTACGCAGTACCTACATATTGGCTAGAGTATGTTAATCTGTGATTCTATTTGTTCTTTATTTTTGTGCTTGTGGGACCTATGTATTTGAAATAACTGCTTCTATTGGAAGAAAATAACGATCTTCATGGATGTTGAAAAACTAAATTACGCTCCTTCCTGTGTAAATAAGTGAGATGCTACGAAGCCCTAATACACACACAAACATGTGCAAGGGTATAGATAGACGACAAGTAACATTCGAATGAAAAAAAAAGGAAAATGGACACTTCGAGGGATGTGACAAAAAATGCATGTAAATCTTTTTCAAAATTCCCTGTTCAAAAAAAAAAAAACTTTTCCAAAATATGCAGTTATTCAAGTGAATATTGTTTTTCTCTGAAGACTAATACAACTTGCAGTTCTTAATTTCAATTGTTCATTATCAGGTTAAAACTTCCAGTTATTACCATTTCTTTCCTAAATACAATAATTCCCCCAATCCTCCACAAAAAGAAAAAAGAAAAAAAAGAAAAAAAAAAGCTTTTTAAAACTATGAATTGGCCCCCTCCCCTGTCCGTGTCCTCAAATTTTCTATGCTTCATAGGTAAGTCTAAACACATTACCTCTTCCGGTTCCAACATTGTAAATCCCAACTTTTCCGGGCTTTGCCTTCTCAAGCGCTTTCACGTGAGCATCAACGAGATCAGTAACATCAATGTAGTCCCGTATGCAAGTGCCATCCGTAGTCTTGTAGTCCGTTCCTGTTACCTGCATGGAACCCAAAATAAATAAAGATTAGCCAAGTCCAAGCATTGCATTATAACTGTTGTTGAGACATAGAAGAGCAGAGAGATTTAACTGGATGGACATCATCGTTTTTGCTTCTTTATAAAAAAAAGAGAGGACATTGTATAGTTCTACCACCTCAAGGAAGTTAGTAAATATACATGTTGGTTATGTCATTGACTTGCTCCCTCAGTGGCTCCGTCCCAAATAGTTTGTTCACTTTTTTCCAATTTTGGCTGCCCCTAAATTGTTAGGTCCATTTTGAGATGTTGATGACCCAATTCTGTGAAGTTTCATTTCTGCCTTTCCCTTTTCAATTAAAGTGAAAATTCAAAAGAAAAAGCCCAAGCATTTTAGCAATAATTGTATTCTATTAGAAAGCTGAATAATATGGGTTTTCCATTCTACAACAGTACTTCGCTTCGACTAGCTTTCTTAAAACATTTATGGGATATCTTCACCAAACAGAATTTCTGTAGATTTTAGAATCAGCACTATCTCCAGTTTTTTTAAAACTCTATTTGATGTAGACAAACAAAAAGGATGAACAAGAAAGAAAACTGAAGACCAGGAATATGAAAAGTTTGTCATCTTGTAATTTTTCCTCCTTTCAACTAAATTCCCCGAAGAAATTCATCTTTCTATTTGAACTATCGTTGTTCAAACCCAGCCAACATATCTAATTCCTTGTTAAAGACAATGGTACTGTGTACACCAGATTATATGCAGCAGGAAGGGGAAAAAAAAAAAAGCATGAGAAATCATCATATACCTTAAGCCCAGGAATAATCCCACGAGCTGCATCAAAACAAGCACCTGATATCCGTCCATGCTCTCGCAACTCCGGTCTGGGAGCTTCTCCTAATCTTCCCTCTGGATCTGAACCAATCACATTGAAGTATCTGAAATTATTCAGAAACAGAAAATGAGTCCAAAACTATCTTGGGTGCAATTACTCTTCTTCTGAATAAGACGACGCCAAAACATAAGAAACAAGAATATGTATCCCTGTCAGGTGTGACCTTTCTGGTTATAGAGGGACTCCATTATTGAACTTTATAAAGGGAAAGGTCTCATGTAGACTACATCAGGAGAGAAAAAAAAAAAGTAACAGCTCCAGAGACCCAGCGGAAAAACAGATGGAAAAAGGAAGGAGAAGGCATCAAAGTGTGGCGGAACCACAAGGTCAATCACTCTCACACGAGCTTTTCACAGCAAACATTTGTTAATGCAAACACACAAATCCCCACTCATTTCCAGTTAATTTTTGCATTGAGATATGGACATGACTAATACAAGACAGAAACACACTTGTGAGACAATCTAGCCATAAAGATAGACCTGGATAAAAAATAAGATGGCCAATTAACATATAACGGAATATGATAAAACAAATCTGGGATGTAGTACATGCTCAAACACCAACCTTAAAATCATGACAGCCATGTCAGAGTTCTTATGGAAATCAAGGATAATATCTTCTGCCATCTTCTTGGCTTTTCCATATGGATTAATGGGGAGCTACATCAACGCAACAGTCAGGGATCAGTAATTTTTCAGTACATCCCAACAACCTATTAACAAATTGACTGAAAAAAAAAAAAACAGTACCATGCCAACTGGCCCAACTCTATTCCCCAAGCACAGACTAAGTCAAATTTGTAGAAAACACAAACACAAACAGTTTTTAGAATCTTCACCTGTGGAGTTTCTTCTGTAATTGGCATCTGTTCAGGCTCTCCATATGTTGCACATGTGCTAGAATATATCAATATACTGACATCGTGTGCTGCCATTGCCTCTAATACTACCAAGGTATTTGATGTAATGTTGTGATAGTACCTGGATAAACACAACAATGTTTAACTTGTTGAAGTTTCCATGCTCCAAACAATTTCAACTACTTAAATAGGTCAGATTCTGATCTTCAACAAAGTGAAAAGATAATCCATAATAATCCTAAGCACTTCAATATTATTCTTCCACCGAATGCTAAACTCATGATTGTAGCGGGAAGGTAACTCTCTTTTTTAGCAACCCCAGATTAGTACTTTGTTTTCCTGTTTAAGGTTGTTAGGGTGAATTGTTCAATCAATCTATCAACCGGATAATAAAAAATTTCCAGACTTGCAGGGTTCAAAGGTTTTACTAACCCAATGGACTGAAAGCAGATTTTGACGAAGTTAATGTAGAAACTTAAAAACTTCCAGGTGAAAATTGTAGAAGTTTAATATCTCCGAGGAACTCAATGCTTTACTAGTAATCGCCACATTCAAAAAGTCCATGCAAATTCAACAAACATTTGAACCACCCTGGACCACCCAACACTTACTTTAGAGGATCAAGGGTGCTTTCTCCGACATATGCGACAGCTGCAAAATGCATCACAGCATCAAAAGCATTTTCTGAGAATATTTTTTTGACCTGAAACGTCGAATTAAGGAACCAAGATACACAACGAATGCTAAATGGTTTCCAAGCAATAAACACAAAAAATTTGCATCGTTAAAAGAGGAGTAACTAGGATACAGCTTCTGGATCCCCCAAGTCAGCATAAATAAACTGAAGCCGTCCAGGCTCTGGAAATAGTTCTTGTAGAACCTTGACTGCGCCAATGTTTCCACGAGACAGATTGTCCTGTCATACAAAGAATTTTTTTCTTTGAAAATCTCAATTCCATCTCAATAAAAGGCTGAGATGCTGGCAAAGAGCACATACATATTTTCAGAGAGAGAGGTACCACCATACCACTATAGTTACTCGGTGAGAATCCTTAAGAAGTCGGAGCGCAGCATGTGAACCAATATATCCAGCACCTCCAGTTACTAAGACATGAGTAACTCCTGGCTCGCGTCGGGAGAACTGTAATGGAAAACTATGAGAAAACAACAAAACCCACATTTGAAATTACAAGAAAGGTCCATGATGGTTGAGAGTCCATAAAAAACAAAAATTGAAGCCTTATGATAGCCACTTTAACTTAGCAAGAGTCAAAAATTTCATTTCCTTGCAGTCAAAATGAAGGGGAAAATATTATGAGCATGAGGTACATTTATCACTACGAATAATGAAAAGCAGATCATCTACTTAGTTCCAAGTACCACAGTCATGTTTTCAAGGTCCTGTGGTCAAACTGGGCATCGGCCGAATACTTCTCTTGATTTGATTTTTAGGGAGAGATTCCAGTACACTCACAAAATCACCACCATAGCTGACAGAGTTGATATGATTGACAAAAAATGGGAGTAATGCACTCCAAAAAGTTCAACAATTGAATACCTTGGGTGAACATTAGCAAGAGATGAGTTATAATCCGAGAAGCCGTAATTGCACATTATAAGAGTTTAAGAAAGCTGAGCCACAGTATGGGATGAGTCATGAGTCATTCGTGGTATTTATTACTCGGTTAATCTAAGATTTAACGAGGAATTCACATAAATTGTTTGCTATTTCCTTTGTAAAGCATTTGTTCCATAAAATCTTTCAAATTAATAGAAACTTTGCATACAGTGAATGATGCAATTTAACTTAGATCATTTGTAATTTGGCTACACCGCAACGCTAGATACTTGACATTCCCCACAATTATGATAAGTTGGTTTTAACGCAAAGGTGAGCAAACCAACAGAATTGATGTTAAAATCAATTCTATTGGTTTGTTTTGTTAACCAATAGATTTGGTTAAAAGTTATGAAACCGTTCTTTTCGACATGAAATTCCCCACACCTCTAATAAGTTGGTTTACATCAATTCTGTTGGCTTGTTAACCATTAGATTTGGTTAAAGGTTTTGAAACCGCTTCTTTTCAACAGGAAATACCTTTGTGTGATTTTCAATTGGGTTACACAATGAACTGAAAATAAGTACTATGATGACTTTGAGCTTGGATCCTTGATTATGAAAGAACTCAATAGACATATCAAAGAAAGAAAGAAAGAACTCCATAGACAAGAAAGCCCAATCTTTTAACATTCAGTTCTTCAACTTGCTCTCCACCAATTTCTCGTCCTCGGGACCCTTTTTCTGCTAACCAACCTCAGGCTCTCTGGACTTCACGAAAACCTTTTGGTTTAGCAACCATTAAGTTAAAGGCACCAACCTCCTAAAACAACCCCCATCCCAAATTACCTTGACTCCAATTTACAAAATGATGCCTGCGCTCCTCCCCAACATCATTAACCAAAGGGATTATCTTAAACTTAGGACCGACACGGAAAGTCTACAAATGGGCATAAAATAGAACAGGATGCTCGACAAGGTGCTTTTGATCAACGGCACAAAAGAGGAATTGAAACTCCTTTTAAAAGTAGCAGTCATCATGCCTCACACTTCCTCCTAGTAGCATGGAATTGATTCGTCATGTCTCACACTTCCTCCTAACCACCTCCTAGTAGCTTTGGAATAAACTCATCTTCGACCCATCTGGACCAAAAGCGTTATCACGATTGAACTCCTTCAGTTCACTAACAACCTCTTCTCTGTCAAATGCCTCTCCGAACAATCTATATCCTCAACAAAAACAGGCACGAAATCCAAACCATCTCATTCTCCAACCCCTCGACCTGAAAATAAATTGTGATAAAGCTCAGCATTAGCCCTCCATTGAAAGAACAGACTATTCCGATCACGTTCTGTTAACCACAATGCCCTTGACAATTGCCTCCAAGATATTTCGTCTAGCCAAGTGATTCTTCAAATCTCCATTTCCGCCTCGTCCCTACACAGTCCTTCTCTGAAAGCAAACCACTTGGCCTTGCTCCATTAATAATGCCAAAAACCTCTATAACTTTTAACTTTTGCCCCTCCAACCACTCTGACTCCTCTTCATTGCACCGTTTCATGTCCTCCTTTTCAGTCTTTTTCTTGGCGAGTAAACCTTGTTTTGGTATTTGTTAAATTTTCCAAAAAAAAAAAAAAAAAAAGACCTGCTTTTTCCTTTTTTTTTTTTTTTTTGTAGATTTTCTTTTGTTACTTAGGGATCATAATTTCGGGACGTTCCATCCTAGTTGGAGCAACGTTTTGACAAAGGAGCGAGGTTCTAGCAACTAAGCTTCAACCCATCTAACAGTTTTTGGATTTCAAAGGATGTTGTCATGAGGATACTTCGTCAAACATGGCATCTCAGTACAAGTTGATTATAAGGCATCACAAGTTTTACCGTACAAAGCTTAAGGGATATAGGAAAGGAAGCTCATTTTCTACGCATATTTAAGTCTAGTTCAGACTAAGAAGCAAAATAACGAAAAGAAAAGAAAGAAAGAGAACTTAACAAGCTGTAATAATAAGTTTGGCATGAGTATCTCACTTCACGACCATGAGGGTAAACAAAGCCAGGGCTGGCCCTGGGCATAGGCCCACCGGGCGACCGCCTTGGGCCTCCCGTTTTTAGCCCAATTATAGGGCCCCAAAATATGGGAATATATTAAATATAAGGGCAAATTTTTATAGTCGTCCCTCTAGTTTCAATTTCGTCCCTGTAGTTTGTTTTACGTTCCAAATTGGTAAAATCGTTAACACCGGTAATGAAACTAACAGAAAAATATGATTAAAAAATTAAGTGCTCCAATTTTCAATACGGTTGAACTAGTGTGAAAATCTTATTTTTTTGATCATTTTATCCTAGATGGCCATAATGAATTTTTGGCTCTAAGGACTTTCAACGAGCACCCAAAAACTTCTTATTTAATTTCAGGGCTCTCTTAGGGTGCTCATTGAAAGACCTTAGAGCCAAAAATCCATTATGACCATTCAAGATAAAATTATCAGAAAAATAAGAACTTTGCACCGGTTCAAACTGATTAAAAATTGGAACACTTAATTTTTTAACTATATGTTTTAATATATAAATGGTGTAAAAAAATAAGTGTTCCAATTTTCAATCCATTTAAACCGGTGCTGATATCTTATTTTTCTGATCATTATATCTTAAATGGTCATAATGGATTTTTGACTCTAAGGCCTTTCAATGAGCACCTTAAGAGAGCCCTGAAACTAAATAAGGAGTCTTTGGGTGCTCGTTGAAAGGCCTTAGAGCCAAAAATTCATTACGACTATCTAGGATAAAATGATCAAAAAAATAAGATTCTCGCACCAGTTCAACCGGATTGAAAATTGGAGCACTTAATTTTTTAATCATATTTTTCCGTTAATTTTATTAACGGTGTTAACGATTTTACTAATTTGGAACGTAAAACAAACTACAGGGACGAAATTGAGACAATTAAAACTAGAGAGACGAAATTGAGACAACCGTAAAACTAGAGGGACGACTACGAGAATTTGCCCTAAATATAATGTATGTCAAATAATTTACAAATGGTTGAGTACAGCCTGGTGGTAAGTTCTACACCCATTATTCATGAGGTCGAGAGTTCGATTCACGTTCCTTCATTTTTTTTCACGTACAATTGCTGCAGTTGTTCAAAAAAGGTTTCAAATTGCTGGAAATGAGATTGGAACCCGCGACCTCAAGGTATGGAAAAGATGTTCCACGCATGTGCCATTGAACCACAAGACACATTTGTTTTGCAGATTGAAAAGTTAGATTATATACACGAAAACTAGAGGCCCCATTTCCAAATCTCGCCTAGGGCCTCGAAAATCTCAAGGCCGGGCCTGAACAGAGCGACCATGTGTCAGTAGGAAACTCAGTGAAGATGCTATAATTTAAATAGAGGGATAAGGGAATTACTAGGCTTGGGCTGTTGAAACTTGGTGATTGTTTGAGCATAAGAATGCATAATGCTGTAAAGGCAGCAGCCAAAAGAATTTTTCCTACAACATTGCTCTTCTTCTTCGGGTCCACATAATCGATACCTACAAGAAGAAAAGGCCAAATAGACTTACAGAATGTCCTGCAAAAGATTATATCTAATTCATGATTTTAATAAACTCAACTAATTTGCTTTTTTATTTGTATGTGTGAAATGCACATATGCAGTAAAGTACTAGTTCCAGCTACAGAAACTTAATTATTAGCTGTAACCATTACACTCAGTAATGATTGACTGAGTGAAGTACGTTAATTTACATCACTGAGATACGTATAAAAACTGTACACAAAATCTGCCATGCAATCAGCAGCTACAAAGTAAACACTATGCAATGACCAAATTCCAATACTAATATGCATACATACAACAATGATATGTATGTCGAAAAAGAGAGGATGAAGGGCGAGGAAAATATACTTCTAGATTCTCTCTCTTGCTTTCAACCCATAAATTCAATTGATTCAAAAAATAGGCTTTTATTTCTCTAAAATTAAACTTAATAACGCTACCAGAGAAAAAAGTATTGATTACGAAAGTAAAAAGAAAATGAAAGGAACACATACCTCCTAAAGACATAGATCTTGTCGACCGTGGCTGCGTCCTTGTCCTACTAAAATTTAGCATTGGGAAGATCTCCTCCGTCTTCACTGATAATAGTTAATTTTAAATAACTCTCATGCCCGGACTCAGTGGTCAATTAAGGGCGCGAATCTGGTGCAGGTGCAACTTGTCTAATCTGCAGCAGTGTAAGAAAGTTTGAGTAATCCGTCAAAAGTCATAGGATTGCATTTGAGCCAATGACTCCCACCATATGATAGCCCAAGCACTAAGCCAAATAGGTCAAGCTAAAGTCCAGTGGGAGAGAATTTATTACCCCTAAAATAAACTACAACATCCACGGAAGGATGGGGGGTGGGGGGGAGGAGGGAGCCAAGTGCACAAGAAAAGTAAAATGTAGATAAAAAAAAAAAAAATTGAAAACTGAAACACAATCTTTTGCTTATTGAACAAACAACAGCTTGAAAAAGACAATTCCCACTTTTGAGTTCCAGATGCATAGAAACATCTAAAACAGACCACAAGGTCCACAACATAATACGAAGAAAGAGATAAATCAAAAATGCCCAAACAAAGTTTTAGCTATCTAAAATGACCCATTTAACAAAGTTGTTGATATAGCCTATTGTCTGTTTGTAAAGGCCAAAATGGAAGACGGAAGTAGAAATCAAGAAAAAAGAAAGGGTCGGCCTTTGAAGGATCACAATTCAAATAAGCAATTTATCTTCAAGCACCAGAACTCCAAAATTGAAACATCCAATTCAGACATTGAATAGATTCACACATAACTAAAAGAAATCAATGAGATTCCAAAATCTAATACCATCAACAAAACACCCACAAAAATCCAAACTTGAATTGCAAACAATTAGGTCAAAACCACACATAAAACATGTTTTCAAGAAAAATACACCCACATAACAATGTGATAAAATAGAAAAGCCACAAGGGATAACACAAGTAAACAGGAGAAACATAGCACGGTAAAGCATACAAATTGAAATAACCCAATCTAAATTTTAGCTATCTAAAATGATCCGCTTTACAAAGAAATTCAATTAGCACATCATGTCTTTGTGAGGCGAGCACGTAAGGAAAAAGGGCAAATCAGAAAAAAGAGCAAATCAGAAAAAAGGGCCTTTGGACCACCATCAAAATTACCATTCGGTTTGAGAATAAATCCAAGTCCAAACGTAGGATTGAGAAACGAAATCCATTTTAAAGAGCAAACCAGAAAACAAAAGAAATTCAAAAATCAAATAAAAACACCCACCGACAAACACCATCAAAAGCCCAACTCAAATTGCACAAAAAGGGTCTTACTTTATCAATAAAAACTGGGTATCTGAATAAAATCTTTGCAAACGTTCTACCTGGCATATAAAACATATTTTCAAGAATAATACACCCACATAATAATTTGATCAAACAGAAAAGCCCAAAGGGAGAACACAAGTATTGAAATAACCCATTCTAAATTTGAGCTATCTAAAATGACCCAATTAACAAAGAAATTCAATTAGCACATCGTCTCTTTGTGAGGCAAACATGTCAGACAAAATAAAAAAGGGGGAAAAGGGACAGCCTTGGACCACCATCAAAATTATCAATTCACCTTGAGAATAAATCTAAATCTAAATCCAAATCCAAATGTAGGATTGAG
This sequence comes from Rhododendron molle, assembly GCA_025413875.1. Taxonomy (NCBI): domain Eukaryota; kingdom Viridiplantae; phylum Streptophyta; class Magnoliopsida; order Ericales; family Ericaceae; genus Rhododendron; species Rhododendron molle. The sequence continues at coordinate 36,075,129 of CM046389.1, read as the reverse complement.
AAACGGAATCTATTTTCAAGAGCAAACCAGAAAAAAATTTCAAAAATCAAATAAAAATACCCATCTCAAATTGTACAAAAAAGGGTCAAACTTTACAAATAAAACAAGTGTATCTGAATAAAATCTTTGCAAAGCTATACCTGGCTCCCCATATAAAACATCAAATCTGTGCAAACGTATAGCTTCTTATTCCTATGTAGTATCTTAACAATAACAAGATCTGTAAACCAACTACAAGGCCAAGGAAAAGTCACGATTATTTAACATGATCACCACAGATGGAAATATTTAAAATTTTGACACGACCCACGACGACGATTCTAAAATGGAGAGAGAGAGAGAGAGAGAGAGAGAGAGAGAGCGTACAGAAGACGAGGGAAGAGCGTGGAGAGAGAGGAGTGGCGTTGGACCGAAGCACCTCTGGTCTTGTGAGTACGCCCCTTTTGAACGTGTATGGGAGAGAGAGAGAGAGAGAGAGCGACAGATATATTAAACTAGTACAGTTTGTAAATGTATGCGAAGACTTGTCTTCCGTCCCCGTGTTTTGTTAGGCGAAGGGAAAGGGGATTGGACCAGCGCACACCACCTTTCATTTCCTCGTTTCTCTCTTTTTGAAGGTTTGTTTGGGCCTTATGACACACGATAGATATGCCTCCTGAAAATGGCAAAAAGGTGTCGTGTCTTTTGGGATATTTCTTGGGGAGGGATTGTCACACTCACATTTTTATTATCTCCACTCGTTTGGAGTGCAAACTGTTAAAAAAAGAGGAGGGTAAATGGCTTTAAAAAATAAAGACCTTTAGTTTTGGCTCAATGGTCTTTTCCATTGGGTTCGAATCCTAAGAATGAGGTTATTTGTTCGAGCTGATGGAACAGCATTTGGCCCTTTGTAGTAATCTAACTTACTAATATCTTAACATCCGTCTAACAAAAATCGACAAAAACAGGTTAAAAAATGGGCATTTTTTTGTAGAATTCACTAATGTAGTAAAAAAACAGAGCATGCACAATAAAAAGAATAGTGCATATGGTCAAAGCGAGAGTGAAAATCAATCCCCTATTTCTTTCATTTAATCTTGATTAATTTCCTTTTCAATCCAGTAAAAGTTAGACCATTTATGTCGAGACTATATGGTCATTCTCTAAGGTTTGTGGGTCTTTCGGGTTCCGGAGGGGGTGCTTACGTGTGAATACCCGTGAGCTGGAGAGGCGCGATTGATTGATGGCTAGCTAGAGGGAGAAGAGGAAGAATCTCGTGGGGTGAGGAAGAGAGCAAGAGGTACAGAAGAAACAAAGGCAGCGTGTCCCTTTTGTTTTTCGTGGGGGTGTATGCCTTTTCCGGATTCAAATCGGTCAGGTCACCTTTTCTCTGGGGAAGAATGTTCTCCTTCCTCAGAATCAGTGCTCACGCCCTCTCTTTCCTTGAAAAGTCAGCTCCCTCAATCATTGGGAATGTCAGGGGTATTTATAGGGCACCTGGGCCTGGGACAGACCCAGGGCGGCGCTCCTATAAGAGATTAAGATCCCAACACGTGTCCCCTCTATACTTCCAGGCCTTGGATAAACTCGTTCTTCGGCGGAAAAACTCGAATTTTCACGGCGTTACCTCTATCCCAAGCCACAAGAAATTCCCCAATTCCCGTGGGAGCAAGGTCGCGACCAGCGGCAATCGTATGTTCTCCGCAGATTCCCTCCCGGGCCCTGCCTTTAGGCTCGGATGGAACCCCGGAAAGCCTTTTGCAAAATGAGCTCGTTAGATTCATTGATATTCAGTAGTCTGCGGGCTTTTCTCACGGTCCCATGCTGTCGGAACAATTTCAGCGCGCATCTGACTTTCCCGCGGGACCAGCGGGGTTCCGCGGGCATATCCGCAGGCATATCTTTCTATTCGCGGATATTGATGCTCCTACAACTCGTGGGGCCTCAGTGCAACCCTCCATTGTTTTAGGTGCATTTCGACCTCTTCGTGGGACCAACAGGGTCCTGCGACAGCTTACTCTTCCGCAGGAGTGATCCTCTAATTCTTTACATGTGTCGTCTTCCCATTGGATAGTCAACTGTTCTTCTTCAAATGAAGTTTTTTAACCAAGAGCTCCCTTCCGTGTGGGCCCTGTCGCCACGTGTCTGCGGGCCATTGGGTGGTCAAGGCTAACAACTTTTACCGTACCTACAAGGTTCTTGTAGAGACTCGCAAATTTATCATAATTTTGGATATCGTTTAATGCGTAAAATGATCGTATTATTAATTAAGTAGTACTTTTGTTTGTGGGGGTGTACGGATATATGTTTACGGTTGTGTATTGGACACTTGAAGAATGGTAAAATGTGAGTTTTGATGTTGTGATGATGTCTGGAAGTGTTGGTAACAAGTGAGGTTGATTCGGTAACCGTTACAAAAAAATTCATTTTATGTCCAGCTTGAACCAGTACTGGCTGTCGCTCAGTACCGGTACATGATGTCCAGAAGTTGTATTTTTGGCATTTTGAAGGCTCTTGAACCGGTACTGGGACACCCAGTACCAGTACATGCTGTGTTTTTCTGTAATTTTCAGCACGCATATCAGCCGCTTATAAATACCTCTTTTGTCATTTTTCACATCCAAACCCACGAAATAACCCTAGAAATACCTCCTCTCACCTACCCAACTCCAATCTCACCCAAAACTCTTGATTTCAACCTCAAATCTTCAAGATCGAGGGGTTTCCAACCTCAAAATCACTTGAATCTCGCATTTGGAGAACAAGGGATAAGTTTTGTGTTCTATCTCTCATCTTTGGGCTCTCACCCAAGTTTTTTTCTCTCTCCTCTTAATCACTTGTTGATCTTTGTTCATTTATCTTGTTTTTGGATTAGATTCACTTTAAATCTTGTATCTAAGCTCGGGTGGAGCTCATTTTTTGTGGTTTCAGGCGTATAGCTCTTGGTAGACCTAGGGTTTTGCTCAAAACCCACTTAGGTAGGGATTTGTCTCTTTCCTCTACATGTTTTGTGGTGATTATGTCTGATTTAGGTGTTATTTGCGATATATGGTCGAATAGAATGTTTTATGGCATAAGGATGGCATATTCTTTGATAGTGGTAATGTGGTAACGAGTGCCAGGGTCCATGAGCTATACGTGTCATATTAGATAATGTATGTGTGTGTGAAATGAGTTTATGGCATTTGTATCAATTGTAACGATAGTGTGGTTGTTGTTGTTGTGAGATGAATGGGGAATTTAGTGTGACGCAAGGGGTGGAAACACAATCTCGCAAGGGGTGGAGATTCGTTGGAAGAAGTGTGTGCGCGTGTGTGTGTACATATGGGTTTGTGATTGTGAATTGTTATGACATTTGCAAAAGGGTGTTGATGTGCATTATTTGGATTTGTCGTTTAATTAAATTCGCCTTTTTCGTGCTTATCATCTCATTGCATGTAGATTTTGTAGAGAATTTCCTACTGTGCTAGTGTAGCTCAGCAAAATCCTTCTTTTCAGGTTCGAACGCAGGGCAATAGGTTGCATGACATGGTGTATGTGGAAATGAAGACTTTTGGAAGCTAACATGACTTAGTTACTCATCGATCTTTGTATTAGTCTACTTTTGGATAGAGATGGTATTGTAACTAATTTATTTCGTTTGATCTTTTGACTAAAGTTTGTAATATTCGAAACTCCTTTGTACTTGTATTTAGCTTAATTTGGGCCGTGGTGCCAAAGATGTAATTGATGGAGACTTGTGAACTTTGTTTGTAAATAAGCAGGTGGAAAACTCATTTTGGGTATTATCTATTTTATGCGAGGATCTTTTATCGAAATGATTTATATATTTATGTTTAAAATTGAGGGCGTGACAGTTCTTATTTTTTAAGCACTTATTTCTCGTTTTACGAGATAAGTTATTCTCTCACAATACATCACCTTTAATTCAAAAAATTATTTAGTGGAACACACCCTAAGAAATTCCATGGGAGTATACTCTTGGTGGGAATGAGATTTTTCGTCATGAGTAAAACAGCTTGGCTTGAATCTAAAGCAACTATTGGGCAACTCTATAATAGAATTGTTGAGAAAAGTAAAACCCTAGGGTTTCCTGTCGATGTTTGCCCTGCGGTGGGAGTGGAAGGACATTTTTGTGGGGGAGGGTATGGCTATATGTTGCGAAATACGCTCTTGCAACTGATAATGTCATTGATGCTCGAATCGTAGATGTCAATAGACAAGTTCTCAATAGGAAAGCAATGGGGGAAGAGCTATTTTGGGCCATTAGAGGTCGTGGGATGCTAGTTTTGGAGTCATTCTAGCATGGAAAGTAAATTTGGTCCATGTTCCTTCAACTATGACTGTTTTTACTATTGCCAAGACATTAGACCAAAATGCTACCAATCTTATGCATAAGTGGCAACACATTGATCCCAAATTCCCCGAAGATCTATTCATTAGAATCATTATTAACAGGGTGAATTCTAGTGAAAATGGAAAGTGGACAATTCAAGCCTTTTTCAACTCCTTGTACATTGGAGGAATCAATAACTTGATTGAATGCTTCCCAGAGTTAGGTTTGACGGAAGAAGACTGCACTGAGATGAATTGGATCAAATCTGTCCTCTATTTTGCAGGTTTTTCTACTGACGAATCCCTCGATGTCCTTTTGGATAGGACTCCTCTTACCAAGCTATACTTCAAGGCAAAATCAGATTATGTTAAGGAGCCAATTTTGGTATTTGGATTGGAAGGGATTTGGAGAATGTTTAATGAAGATAAGGGACTGAAAATGATTTTGAGTTCGTGTGGTGGAAAGATGGATGAGATTGAGGAGATTGTAATCCCTTTCCCACACATAAAGGAAAATCTCTACAAAATCTAGCATTTGGTTAATTGGAATGAAGAATGGGAAGAGATATCACAAAGGCATATAAGTTGGAATAGAAGGCTTTACAGTTATATGGCGCGCTAAATTTCTAGATTTCCAAGGGCTACTGTGGGCTACCATAGCCCCAGGTGGATGGGGCGGCCCGAAAAATGTGTTTTGTCTTGAAAAATCGAAGAGTCGGCACCCGGATTTATGATTCACCACCTGAGAAACCATTTTGATTGAAAAATGATTTTTGAATTTGAAAACCAGAGATCGTATTGGGTTCGAAAGCCACGTTACGAGAGGGGGAATGGTTTTACGGCACTCCTTTTGTCCAATACAAGATCGGGCTCTACTAAACATTTGTGGAATTTATCAAAAATATTTTAATTCATTAAAAGCAAATGGCACGTATCCACAGGTATATCAAATAAAGCGTGCATGCATGTGCTAGTGTACAATAGATGATAATGAAATGTTGCAAAGTGAAAATGACAGCAAATCAACTATTGCCACTCACTACGCCAAATATTGCTTTTGCCGGCGGTATTATTACCGGCGGTAAAAAAACTGCCGTTAAAAGCAACTTTTACCTGCATTAGTAAAACCGCTGGAAATAATTACCAAAAACGGCGGTTTTTTTAATAATGCCGTTTTTATAAACTTTTACCGGCGGTTTTTTAAAATACCGCCGGAAAAAATAGAATATACGGTTTTTTTAATACCGGCGGTTTATTAATGCCGCTTATAATAATAATACCGACCCGTATAATATAAATATTATTATTTATCCTACATGACGCAATATGCGGATCAGCCCAATTAGTAGCACGCGCGCTATAGGATCCGGAGGTTCCGGGTTCGATTCCTGGGGGAACAAAAAAAATTAACCACTGATTTTATTGCCGGCGGTTTTTTACCGCCGTTTTTAGTATTGCCGGCGGTTTTCTAATGCCGCTTTTGTTTTTCCGACAATTGTATTTCCTGCGGTTTATTTCCGGCGGTTTTTGAACTTTTACCGGCGGTTTTGAGTATTACCGGCGGTTTTTAGACTATTAACGGCAGTTTTCTCATGCCGTTAATACTAAAATTTGGCGTAGTGACTGGAATCACTCCCGAGCGCTTGAGACTGCACTCCTAAGTGCTCAGAAGCTCTGCTGAATCACCCTGCAAACCTTGGTTAGAACAGATGCAATATGGTACTTGAAATAGGAACATAGAGTTGTCAATACACACTAATGCCTAGCAAAAGTTTTAAATAGCTAAGGCCATCCACAATTGTATAATAAAAAATGGATAATCAAAAGTTGACATATCAGCTTTGATTATTCGTTTAAGAGGCTGCTAAACTTAAAAATGTTGAGGTTCACAATGATCATCTCTAGTCGATAACCAAAATAACGGGTTAACTACAATTTCACACAATCTCTCTCTCCCCCTCTGTTTCCCGCCATTCACTTTCCTCCATTATGGTTTTTTTTTTGGGCAAAAAAATATCGAACATATGGTGTTCTTTCTAGTGTTATCTATCAAAACAACACCGAAACTTTTTTTTTCTTCCAATTCCTGTAGCCTATATCACAAATCCACCACTCTCTAAATCTTTCAAAAAAAATCAGATGTGTTCTTGAATTTGAAAAAGAATACAAGGTTCTTCCTTCTTTTTTCCTTTTTTTTTTTTTTGCAAGGTTCTTCATTTACTCTACCATAAGGGAGGAACAAAAAGGAATAACCACTTTTTAGTTGAAAAGGTAATTTTTTTTTGGGCTAAAAAGTGATTATTTCTCAAAATACTTGGGTAAAAATAATAAAAAAAAAACTTTTCCGATTCCTCTCGTCGAAACGAATCAATAACCCATAAAAATTTGGCGCAAAACTAAAAAATGTGAAAAAAATTCAAATAAAGACAATTTTCAGATTTAAGTTAAATTCATAAGAACGCAGCCTAAAATAGAAAAGGGAAAAAAGTGTGAAATATCTTAATCCGGCAACGATGGGTTAAATTGTAGATGATCAAGAAATATGAGCTTCACTTTTGGAGGGAAAGAAAGAGAAACAATTTGTGATTGAAGTGAAGAAGATATAGAGCAGGTGAAGAAGAGAAGAAGAAAATACTAGTTGAAATACGCGTGTATGTAATTTTGGAACCAATTAACTTATGTGGTGTGAGATTTACAAATTTTGATTATTGAAAAAGGTTGCTAGTTTTGGTTATCCAAAACCCAAAATTTGATTATTTCTAAGGATGTTGCTAAGTTTGATTATATCATTGTGAGCCATTTTTTGCACCAATATTGTTAACTTTAACAACAATTAGCTTTTGATTATACCACTGTGGATGGTCTAAGAACCGGCCCTAACCACCCAAACTTTGCTTCCTTGTAATTGAAAACAAACCCAACTGGGTTTTGGAATGACTAATGCACACCTAGTGCTTAAAAGAGCATTGAAAATGCAATATGCAAGAGAAAATGAGATTTCCTGCGATGGCATCACTCTTGAGCACTCAGAACCAGCCCTGAGCACTCAGGAGTGCGTTGCACCACAAGTCTTATTTTAAACAAAAGGTTAACACATCTTGACATGTTGTTTTCATTCTGTTTTCTGAAAATGAGATACTCTGAAAATGGTTGAAAATATTTGCCTTGAATAAAAAGTTGGAGAAGATGTGCCTTCATCCTCAGAAAATAAATTGTTTATGTCAACATGTCAAAGTGAAGTCATTGTAATTGTGAAAAATTTTCATTTCCCTTGAATATTCACCAGAAATATGAGAAATAGGGGTGAAACCAGTCCTAAGCGCTTGAGAGTGTTCTTGAGCAAGTTGAAAATCTATTTTACGACTCTTTTATCCTTATTTTTACACTAAGGCCACTCAACCACACATCCAGTGTGAGGAATTGGAGTGGGTCAGGTGACCTCCCTCAGAATAATAGCCCAATAGCCCTTTGATTGAAAAGCAGAAGAATTTCTACCTTCTTGGTTTGAACTAGAACCTTGCTTCGTGGATGGTTTTGATGGATGGAAAAACGCAAGAAGTCAGAATCAGATGTAATCCTCAACTTCTTGAATTTTTCTTGATGTATTTGGTATCTTTTTTTTGGATTTTTTTGGAAATGTTTGAGTGAGGATGACTTTTGAAGACAAGAGTGAAGTGTTGTTTTTTACTTTTGAAAACAAAGGGTCGGAGAGGGAGAATATTTCGTGTCCCTCTAATGCAGCATTGTGCTGTTTATACCGGGGGAGTAGAAAATAAGATTTATTTTGAAAATAAAAACAAAAATAAAATGAAAAATATTTTAGGGGGAAAATATCATCATTAGTCTTCAGCACTCTTATGATAGAGTGTTCAGCTGAGAACCCTCAAGTTTGAACGAATATAATGATGTATTTCTGAAAAGCTGAAAGCCAACGGCAGAACTGTGCATGGGCTTCAGTAGGCTGTAGCCCAGGTGGGTTTTGAAAAAAAAAATTATATGTAAAATTTCAGTCCATTCATGTTAGCCCAACCCATTTGTTTACAGCCAGCCCAATTGCCAAGCAAAAGAACACCATTTGTTTATAGCTAGCCCAATTGCCGAGCAAAAGAACACACGCCTCACAAGTCACAACCCCATGCGATCGTCACTCCCTCCCTTTTCATCCCCGTTCCGCCTGTAACACCCGAACAAGTGCACAAGAGTATCTCATCCCCGTTTACAGCTAGCCCATCCCCGTTTTGTGACTCGGTGAGTAATGAGTATCTCATTCTCAATCTCATCTGTTTGAATGTTTGATGTCTCCTCTATCAAAGCAAGACAATAATTTATGATATTTTTTTCTTTATTCAAAACCCTACAGTCTACACCGCATATTCTTTTGGAATTTAGAGAATGCACAAGAGTCCAAGACAATAGTTTATTCTCTTGCCCTTATTATTGTTGTTTATCCTCTAGTTGGCAATCCACTTGATAGTCTTGATTTGAAAATATTTATTAGTGCTTTGTAATTAGGGCTTTTTGATACTAAGTTTAGGGCTTTTTAATTTGTGTTTAATCTTATTAAAAATTGAAATGCAGGACCCCTGGACCAGTATATACTCCACACTGCTGTGTCCATTCGCTTGCGAGGTTTAATATTTGTCATTCTTCAAACGAAGAGTGAATATATCAAAAAGTGATGCTCCTTCTCTGTTCAATGTTGATACTTTAATTAACGATGAGCAACCTCCTCCTAAAATTCAAAGAGTTGAATTTGATGATACTTCTCTTGTACGGGATATGGGAACATCCTGTTAATCAACATGATGAGATTAGACGAGCTTATATCAAAGCAGGGCCATATCAACCTAATTTTCCGGAGTTTCCACGGACCAAGTTTAGAATTCAATATCGTCGATTTCAATCCTTTTGGTTCGGCAAATTTCCTTGGTTAGAGTATTCCCCAAAAAAAGATGCAGCATTTTGTTTTCCATGCTTCATTTTTGAAAAGAAGACAGCAAACCGTTCTACATTAACTGGTGAGGGGTTTACAAATTGGAAGGTGGTTTTCGATGCATGTAGGAGGTCCCAATTCACCACATTCCAATGCTGTGAATTATTGTGATGATTTAATGAATGTTGGTTGGCATATTGACAAAGCAATGAATGCACAATCTTCAGAAGAGATTCAGAAAAATAGGTTGCAACTTATGGCAACGATTGAGAGTATTCGATGGCTTACTTTGCAAGGATATGTGCTCTTAGAGGTCATGATGAATCTGTTGATTCAAAAAGCCAGGGTAATTTCATTGATTTGATAAAGTTTGAGGGAAAATTTGATGGTAATATTGCTGATGTTGTCTTAGAAAAAGCTCCAAAAAATGCAAAGTATACCTCACCATTGATTCAAAAGGAGATTTTGCATATTTTCGGTAACAAAGTGAGAAACAAGATTCGCGAGGAAATTGGGGATGCCAAATTTTGTATTTTGGTAGATGAAGCAAAGGATGCATCTAATAGAGAGCAAATGGTAATGTTTTGAGATTTGTTGATGTCCAAGGGTTTTTACGGGAGCGTTTTTTCCATATTGTGCATGTTAAAGACACCGCTACATTCACTCTGAAGAAAGAGATATCTGATGTCCTCACTCATTACAATTTGGACATTCACAATATGCGTGGTCAAGGGTATGATGGTGCTAGCAATATGCATGGTGCATGGAATGGATTACAAGCTTTATTTCTTAAAGATTGCCCGTATGCTTATTATATACATTGTTTTGCCCACCAACTACAACTAGCATTAGTTGCTGCCGCTGAAACTGAAAGCTCTATCTGGTTGTTCTTTTCAAAGTTGACTTCCATTGTCACTCTTGTTGATACTTCTCCAAAATGACATACCGAGTTACAATCTGCGCAAGCCATTGAAATTGAACACATGTTAAGTACCGGTGAACGTGAGACAGGTAGAGGGGCTAATCAGATTGGTACTTTGCATTTACCTGGAACAACTCGTTGGAGTTCTAATTTTGATTCTATTTGCAGCTTGGTTGACGTGTTTACTGCAACTATTAAAGTTCTTGAAATGATGTTTGAGAAGGGATCCTCTAACTCTATACGTGGGGAAGCTAAAGGTGCTTTACTTGCGATGAAGTCATTTGAGTTCATATTTAGTTCGCATTTGATGCATAGAATTATGGGAATCACTGATTTGCTTTGTCGAGCCTTGCAACACAAATCCCTTGACATCATAAATGCCATGGACTTGGTCTCTACTACAAAAACACTCCTTCACACCTTGAGAGAAGAAGGTTTTGACCCTCTTATGATGCATGTGAAATCAATTTGCACAGAGTACGATATTGATATGCCCAACATGAGTGCTCGTTACAAAACAGCTACGGGTCATACTTGTCAGCAAAAGGATGTCCTCACAGTTGAGCATCATTACCACATTGATATATTCAACGCTGTAATAGATTTGCAGTTGGCGGAGTTGAATGACAGATTCAACGAGGGGGTAGGGGAACTCCTTGTCCTTAGCACGGCTTTAGAACCTAAGGATGACTTTAAATCATTCAACGTTGATCATATTTGCACTCTTGCCGAGAAATTTTATCCTGATGATTTCACAAATCAAGAGAGACATTATTTGAGATTACAGTTGGAACATTATAAGCTTGATGTACCTCGTCAACAGAAATTCCAGAATATGACCACCATTTCTGAATTATGTCGAGGGTTAGTTGAGACAAAAAAGTCGGAGAGCTATCATTTGATCGAAAGGTTGATTCGCCTTGTTGCAACTCTTCCGGTTACCAAGGCAACAACGGAAAGAGCATTTTCTGCTATGAAGCATGTGAAAACTTATCTGCACAACAAAATGGAGGATGATTTTCTAGCGGATTCTATGATTATGTACATCGAAAGAGATTTTGTCCAAGACATCGACTCAGATTCGATAATAGATGATTTCTATTCTGTGAAACAGCGTAGGGTACAACTTCGATAGTGTACATTTTTTTGTACTTCTCTTTTATTTATTTTTGAACATTTACGTATTTATATATAAGTTTGTCTCTTTTTGGTTTATATATATGTCATTCGGGTTAGCCCAGGGTGGTTTTAATTCCTGGTTCCACCCTTGAGCTCAAGCATACATTGGGCAGCACAGTGGTCCTGAGTGCTCGGCAGTGGTCTTGAGCGCTCAGGACCTATTTTCAGCAAATTGTTTTGATTTTTTGAAGGTTCAAGAAGCAAGGTCCAAATTTAACCGAGGCTTGTTTTAATCCAAATTCATTATCGGGGGGCCACAAAGCCACAAATTAAGAAATTTTAAGAGGTTCAAATTGGAGTGTCTACAGTTGCATATATCAATTATAAAGGTCTTGATGTTGGAGTTAACAATACCAAAAGGAACACAGGCTATGCAGGGCATCTTAGGTATTTCAAGAACAACTTCAATAGATTGGTGCAAGTCAAGACCAAAGTTGATCTTGGAAATTCTTTAGGAATGAACAAAGCATTCCTCCTTTCTCGGCTTGGGGGAAGAATTGTGACTGCTTGGGGGAAGAATTGTCACTAGAGAGTTCTGGGCAGAAGAAATTAGTATACCATCATATAATGTTAAACTAGATGTTAGGGATTTCATGGGGTTTTTTTTTGGTAAATTAGGAATTTAATGTTGATTTTATTGTATCATATTTATTCTGAATAAAGTTTAGTTACTTGATTTACATATGTTTTCTGGCTTTTTTTTTTGCTTTGTAGAACTTTAGTTTTAAATGTTTCTTGCTAGTGCAAGGATGGAACTTCATGGTGTGTTCTATGTTTGCCTATCTTTCTCATACACAGATGTACATCAATCACTAGTTGGGTTGGGTTGGGTTGGGTGGGGTTGGGTTGGGTTGGATTCAACAGCCCACAACTACAAAAATACATATATATTGCTAGACCAAAATCACTAGTGTGGTTGATCGGTTTTAAAGATGAAAGGTGTTAAGTGATAACGAGTGAAAGATGAGGGGGTCTGAGTGATTTTTATCCAAATTTTAGCACAATTGAGAACAAGGATAAGAAATGAAATTGATTTTGACACTCCACTTTGTGTGAGATTACAAAACAAAAAGTGGAGTGCCACTGGCTAAAAGTGAAGTGCCAAAATCACATCCCATAATAAATGGGGCAATTTACCTCTAGGTTCAGAAAATAACAAGTAATTCCTACCAAGTTTCCTCTAATTAACAAAACGCGAAAATCCTATGAAAGTGCCTAAAATCCTAAATACTAAAAGTGTCTAACCCCTAGGGCACCCTATAAAAGTGCCTAAACTTCAGGGTACCCTATAAAAGTGCCTAAACCCCTAGGGCACCCTATGAAAGTGCCTAAACCGCTAAAACCCTATAATAGGAAAGTGCACCCTAAAACTCCTATGAAAGTGCCTAAACCTAAACCCTAGCGCTCTATGAAAGTGAGTAAACCTAAACCCTAAGGTACCTTAAACCCTATGGTATTCTAAAACCTAAAATCTTAAGGTACCCTAAAACCCTAGGGTACCCTAAAATCCTAGGGTACCCTAAGATTTTAGGGTACCCAAGGGTACTAGGGTACCCATTAGGGTACCATAAAATCTTAGCATGCCCTAAAACCCCAGGGTGACACTTCCATTAATGGTAAATGTATTTTTGTAAAAGTAGACTTAGTGGTAATTAAGTATTTCATCTATCCTTAATGGGAATTAAGTGTCACTTTTCTGTACTTAGAGGTAATTTTCTCTAATAAATGAAGGTATTCGCATTCAGAATGATATACAAACAACTCGACTTTCAAACACAATTACTTTTCTTGCAAATCATATCTAGGATGCAAATTTATGAATTCTCGATAGAGAAATTCTATAGAAATGTCTGAATTTCTAAGTCATAACCGATTTTGAATTAGGGACTGTTACGGAAATACAAATCTTCGTTGAACCAAATTTTATTAATTTCACTACTACTAGTCATGCCTGCAAGGCTGTAACCACACACACACACACACACACACACACACACACGTTTGTATACGTAAATGTAAAGCTACACTACCTATTTACCCAGGACCCTCGCCCCGAACTCTTTCCCGGAAATCCCTCTCCTCCCCTCCCTTTGTCTCTTTGTTTTCTTCTACGTGTAACACTTCTAGCCAATTCTCCCAACCACCACCAAGACGAAGTCTTCTTTTAAAAACCAAGACCCAATTCACTTCTGTACCTTTCCATTTTCCGCCAAGTACAGAGAGAGAGAAATACGGCAGAGATTTTCGAGAGAGAGATGCTAGTTCCCTCTTCCTCCTCCATTTCTCTTCTACCACCATTTTCCCCTACTGTCACAATTGAACTCACCCAATTCAAGTTCTAAAAAACAGCCCGTGAAATACCAGTCCCAAATAGCTAAACGGAAATGTCGGAGTGGAAAACAATGCGTTAACCTTTTAGCTCGTGTTCTAGAACTTTTGACTTAGAGGACCAGTTATGATTATGATAGTATTGGTTAATCTTAATTAGAAACTTTCTAATTTCATGTTCTCAACTCATATCCTAATAGAACTAGTATGTGGTTATGCATGCTCTAATTAAGCCTACGTTTCGTGATGTTAGTTTTGTTTTTTTTTTTTAAACCGGAAAGTCAATAGTTCGTAATGTTAGCTTATCTCTCGGGGTAAAAAGAAACATTGTCAGTTAATCTCATGCTTGGTGACCTCCTTGAATCCATGCTCTGACATAGAATATTTTAACTTGACAGAAATGATCAAAGGAAGTTTATATAATTTCTTTCAGTGTCGGAATTGATATGTGTCTTTTAAATGCTTAATGTTTTCACTAGTACGTGTATGCAGTTAGCAAATTCCTAATTGATGAGCTACTGGACTATAGAAAGAAAAGCAAGGAGAAAGGTTTAGGTCCTTATTTGTTTTCTATTTACTAGGTGTCAATGTTAGTCAATAATATTATCATTGTTTGTCATGGTAAATGCTAAAGTCTATGAGAACTTAGGACGGACTTAGGTTTACGAGGTGTTATACAATTAAAGGATTACGTAGTCGTTGATAAGTAAAGGATAAATGGGAAAGTTATTGAGTTATGGTATTGCGTATGAGCTTATTGAAAAGAGTGCTAACAAGGGGCCTGATATTGAAATGGGTGCTAACAGGGGCCTAGGATGTTTGAGAAACCTTGAGTATGGCATGGCTATGATTAATGTCACACCCCAAAATGAGAAGTGACCGGCCATGAACCACAAGACCAAAGCTTGTAGAACATGCAGCCTAAAAAGAAATTTTATAAAAACTCCCAAGTAAAGATCCACCAAACAGTCAACCATTTTAATTTATTCAGAACATTCACAACCAATAATTCCACAAAAAGAATGGGGCACAAACATCCCATGAACCAAATAGTATCCAGTGATCCAACGGTAATAAAAGAATCCGAATGTCTGACAAAATGTTTCAATGCGGAAGCGATAAAATAAAATACTAAGCTAGGATGAGACATCCTAAGGAGGTCAAACAAATGAAATACCCAAGTTACCACCAGAGTCCTTGCCTAACTGCCTGACTTGCCTAAAAAAAAGTTGGAATAAATCCGTCAGCTGACGAGCTCAGTGAGTAGTAAAGCATGTATAATAATACAGTTCCAAAACATGGCTAAAAATAGATTATCGCGTTAACATATTTTGGCATACGAAGGTGTGCATCAAATCAACAAATAAGGCCATAAATCATTTACCAAATAGTCTCAATGGTGATCACAATCCAAACTCCAACAACAATGGGGAACCACAACCAATACCAAATAGTACCAAATGCCAGTGAATAAATGTCTCAAAAATTGGTTCCAATATCAAAACTTAGAGTCACCACGAGTAGGCAGCCCGTGGAACTTTTTTCTAAGAATGATTCGGTCAATAACAACCGTTGAGCATTAGGGTCACCGGCCTAATTCGGTCTCTTCCCTAACGGCCAGAGTCACCCACACACATAGGATTAATTTCCCTGGACTTCCAAAATATGTTTCCATTCGATATCCACAAAGTTCTCACCAAAAAATTATTCGATCAACAAATGGTTTCACCGATACCTCATGCCAATTCGATATAATCAATATAAACATGTGTTTCCAATTTCAATAATAAATTTTCCAAAACAACAATTTAAGGGACACGGGGAAGTTCGAAAATACGTAACATGCTTAACCACTCACCTGGGTCCAAAAGTGATGCAACTCGAGTATGCAAAAGATGCTAACCTGAATAAAAGAACTGTATACGATCACCAAAAATCCCAAATATAATACCACCTAGACTAATAGAAAATTATAGTTTACTAATTAATCCTAGTGCTAAAGTCAATTAAGACCACCAGGAACACCCAACTCTATAACTTTCATGTGTAGTAAACTCCTTGATTCCCACGTGGACACCATGGCCGCACACCTCCTGCTCCGTAAAGAATTCACCCAAAACATATTACACTACCTGCACCGCCACACACCACTTCGCCCCACACACAGCACACCGCATGCCGCCACGCACAATCTCGACATCGATCTGGTCTCGCACCCACATCACAACACAACATCTCCACTACTCCACATAATCTCCCAGTAACTCCTTTGTTCAATAACTTTACTCTAATCCATGTACAACAAAGAATGGAAAAAGGGACAAGAATAAAGGAAACAAGTGCCGCTTACCCGATCACGAACCAGCAGAACTCAAACTTCTCTGCAGCTTTTGCCTTTCCAGACAAAGTTCTCTCAAACTTCTTATCTCTGGCATTCTCTCCAAATAAAAACCCTACACCGTGAAAATAACTCCTAATTTTCTAAAACTACCCACTACTCCCTATATTATAGCTAATTAGTAAATTAGAATAAGATAGAATGTAATATAATTTATAAAATTACCATTCGGTACCGCTATTTTTACCCAAAATCAATCTCATACCCCAAATATTACAATCGTGTCAACAATATCCATAGCGTGCACAAATAATTAATTAGAACCCAACCATATCACACATATAATAAATGGCGACATAATCAATTAAAAAAAATAAAAATGCTAGGCCTTAACAATTAACTTTTGAGAAACTGGATTGAAGTGCCAGGGGTGGTGTAGAGCAAGGGGTGGAATTTACCGTTTTCATTCTCTTTGTGTTAGAGCAAGGGGTGGAATTTACCGCAATGAATTCTACTCAGTAGATAACTTAGTGTCTTTCATTCGGGCACAAGTAGGGAGTTGAATCATGCCATGGCCATAGCTTGGTGGTTAAGGGTAGGACAGATCTCAAGGTAGAGATCCTAGATTTCATGTAAGTTAAAGAGTAGTAACTGTATTTAAGTTAAAGAGTAGTAACTGAAATATAGCGCTGTGAATAATTTGCGTTGCACTCTTTATCTTGTTATGTGTAAGTTATGGGTTTCGAGTAGATTTTAGTTATTGAGCGTCAATCGCTCGCGGTACTACATTGCCCTGGTCTTCAACCGCTAGGTACTGAAGACGGAACAGAAGAGCCATACAATCCGGCAGAGTTTAACCCTGCTGTGGACGAAGGCGAGGAGCCTCGGTTGCCGTGCGCTTAGTTGCTCTGACTAATGTAAATCGACTTTATTTTTGAGAGCTTCATGGTTTATTGGGGAAATTGTAATATTTTGACCAAATTTGAAAAATTAAATTAAATTCAATATGGTTGTAATATGGTGACATGTACTTTTGCAACGATGATGTAATAAATCTATGAATTTTCTTTCGGGAAAATTGTCTTTCAAAACTTTTTATTAATGTTCTGAAATTTGAGGTGTATATATATACTCACTCACACGACCCTTCTAATAAGGGCGACCTTATTCTTGTAAAATGTGGATTTCATGAGTTTGACATGGTTCTCGATTAAATTTTGATGATTCAGATCGTTCAATGTGTTTAAAACGTGGTTTTAAGGGTGCTTGCGAGAAATCGACAAAAAATATGATCGGGCCCGGTCATATTTTTTGCCGATTTTTTGTGTGTACCCCGAAATGTTTTAAAGACATTGAACGATTCGAATTATTGAAATTTGATCGGTATAGGGAAGGTCCGCATTTATTAAGTTAAGGTCGCCTTTATTAGAAGGGACTGATCAAGAAAGAAG
Source organism: Rhododendron molle (assembly GCA_025413875.1). Classification (NCBI taxonomy): domain Eukaryota; kingdom Viridiplantae; phylum Streptophyta; class Magnoliopsida; order Ericales; family Ericaceae; genus Rhododendron; species Rhododendron molle. The sequence continues at coordinate 36,057,664 of CM046389.1, read as the reverse complement.
AGGTCTGTATATATATACGGGGCGGTTCCGGGGACTACTTAGAAAACACCCAAACAAACACCCCATCTCAACCCTCCATCCCCCCCTTTTTTTTTTCTCTCTCTCTCTCTCTCTCTCTCTCTCTCTCTCTTCTATAACCCAACCCCAACCCCAGCACCGCACAACCCAGGGTCAAGCTCCTGTCCAGTTTTATTTTGCTCCAGTATAGTCCAGTTTTGGGCCGTTGTGGGCCCCTCCCGGGCCCACAACAATGATCGGAATCGTTTATTTTGTAGAGCTCGTCAAATATGTCATTCACGCCAAAAATCAGCTTCATCGAACATCAATAGGTATATTAACGAAATAGATTTGTACATGAAAAAAATGGGCAATTATTAATTTCAACTTAATTTTTGTCAATTCTTTTTTCTTGTACAAATATGTTTCATCATATACCTATTGATGTTCGATGAAGCTAATTTTTGACGTGAATGACATATTCAACGAGCTCTACAAAATGAACGATTCCGATTATTGTTGTGGGCCCGAGAGGGGCCCACAACGGCCCAAAACTGGACCATACTGGAGCAAAATAAAACTGGACAGGAGCTTGATCCCACAAGGCAACCCCAACACATAAGCCAAAGAAAAGCATGCTTCTGTCGAAGCAACCATTGAGTCGAACAGAGATCTACAATAGCGTGGAGACTTCTGTTAACTCTGACAGGGAGCACAGTAAATCACTGGCCGACAAAGAGGGGGACTATGCTGAAGCTTCTGAACTCTACAGACTACAGCTCTTCCTTAAAAAGTAGGTAAGGGTTCTTTTAAAATTTTTTGGATCCGCAGGTTAGGGTTTATTTGGCCCTTTTCCAAATTGTCTTGGTTTGCTTTACTATTTTTGTTGAAATTAGGGCCAATGATCGGTTGTGATTGTTTGGTATTAAAACCTAACGTAGATTACGGTAGCAACGAGAGAAATTTATCTATCTATTCTCCTTCTTTGGTCTCTTTGGCACTTCAAAGTATCCAGGTGTTTGCGTCGATTTGTTGTTACATTGCCGTTCTAGGGTTAGTTTTTTTTTTTGGAGTGTAGTACTTGGTTAGTTTGACATGAAGCAATTCTGAATTTTATTGTAGTATTTGTTTTTTGCTGTAGAAATCTAATTTTAGTATTTTCCATAAATTAGGACTGAGGACATCTCTCTTACCTTCTTTGCAGCGTAATCCAATGAGAAATACCTTCAACTGAGAGTTGCATTTATAGCAATATTCATTACATTAGTTCCTTTACTGTTAATCCAAGAATATTGAACGACCCATCCCTTTACCAAGTTTACCCAGTTTACTCGGCTTACCATCTGCCTTTCGTTGTTTTCCATAGTGGGTACTTGACACATGTTAAAAAGGAACAATGTTTGGATCATTTTATGGGCCCTCCAGTTTGCATTGCCAAATTGTTTCCGATTCTTCTATATTATACCGTTTTTCACCTTAGCAAATGCCAAACTCATTTGCAGAAAATAGGGTTATTACCCATGAATGAAAGTATTTCTCTAATCAAGTTTTAATTCAATAGGCACAATATTTTCGTGCGAAGCACAACAGCAACAGCAGCACTTTAGGCCGAATCCATAGGTAAGCGACTGGCCATTAGGAAAATACAAAACGGTCATCTACCAAACGAACAAACTTCAAAAAGATAATCTGTAATTTGCCCTTATTTTAAAACAATCTCCAAAATCAACCCAAATGACCAAAAATTAAATAATAAATGCTAAGTACATTTAATTATTAGCCCAACAAGCTAGACTGACTTTCCACCGCAAAAATGAGATTTCAGTGCCGTAATAAGATTTCGTTTGTTTTAGTGATGTGAAACCTAGAATTCTTTTAGGGTAATGACATATTTTTGTTTTGATGTGTTCGTGTATTATAAGTGGACAAAGGTTTTTTTGGAAACGCTATTGTTCTCTTTGCATTTGTTGACTGGTGTTTTATCAAATAGTAAGTGATCGTTTAATTGATTGAATTTATTTTTGACAGTTACAAATAATGTGATTTTTGTACTTACAGATTCATGGCTCTTTCTACACCATTTGTAAGGTTTTCGGTAAGGAAGAAGATGACCATTTCAATACCCATGGTAAAGTCTATTCAATTCTTGATGCAAATGGGAATGCAGAAGATGTAGCCTTCTCAAAAAGTAGGGGAACATGCCATCTTGAATACAAAAGAAAAAAAGAAGTTTCGTTCACAAATATGTTGGAGTCAATATATTTTATCCTTGGGTTATGTCGTGGAGTGGAATTACAATTTCCAGTTGAGTGCAAGATTGGATGACATTGTGTACCATCGTTTGTGCAGTACAAGGAAGGTACGTATTAGCAGAGTCTATTTTGTTATTGCATTCGTTTAATGATGCTACGCATTGTATTGGATTCTATTTTTATGTGGTTGTTTACGTCTTAGTTTTGCATTTTCTTTAGATATTTAAACGATAAAGTGTGAGCCGGCCTTAGAACAGACTTTCACACCAAAAGTGCGGTACTTTTATAATTGATATATGTGTTGTCTATCTGTTAAGCTGGATAAAAAAATGTAGGAAATCAAAAGTGGAAGACCCCTTGTCCTGTTTTTTAGGATTAGTAATTGCTCTTTCTTTCTGAAACTTCTCCTTTCTTTTTTAAAAAGAAGGTAATTTCAAACTCAAATATAACGAAAACGAAAAATATTTTTTTTTGATTTTTTGGGCACCGTTTAAAAGATCTCAATGAGATCTATCAAACAAGATCCATATTGGTAGAAAAATTATTTGCGAAAACACATAATTTTTGAGTTTGAAATTACCTTTCTTTTCTAAAACTTTTTTTTTTTCAAAAAAAAAAAAAAAAACTGGAACGCCACCTTATGCTTTGGAAAGCTTGTGTGTAAAATTGCAGAGAGTGGGTAAATTTGGTGAAAACCCGTATTAGATGATTTCACGTCATTGTTTTAGATGAGAATTTAAGGAAGGTTCATCATGATTTGTCTCAAACATCTGATCAATTCAGCTATGCAAATATTGACTCAGGTAACCATAACAAATTTACAACTGTATTTATTAACAAACTACTTTGCATTATTCAAACTTATTTACTTCTAAACTAATTCTTTGCTATTGTGAATTCAGATTATCTCTCAACATCGTGTGCGCCATCAACCCTCACAAATAGCAACTATGACTTTCAGTTTGCTCATCTTTGCAGTGAAGCCACTTCTATTAATCAGGTTTGTTTCACACATACAGTTATTTTTCTTCTCCAGGTTCAAAATTATCTATTTCAAAAACTCACAGTACAATCTAATATATGATAGGTATTTGCTCAGCAACTGGAACTATTTCCGAATAAACAATGGTAATACAAGCGTTCAATTCGTCATGGGAATGGAGAGCTGGCTGGCTTATTCCTACTGTGAATGACGACTTCTATTATCCATTGTTCAAAGATTTTCTGGAAGCTTTGGAACTATGTGATGGAGATTTGATTTTAGTTGGAGTAGTAGAACAAACCACGGTTTGAGTGCTGGTTCTAAATGCCAACGGACTAGATCGAGAAAATATATGAATGGCTTTGAAGAAGCCAAGCAATACCAAACTTCTGATCTATATGTGGAATTAAGTAGAACACAAAACTTTTAAAATATTTTATTTGAAGAAGTCAAAAAAAAGACTTCTTATGTCTGTACTATTTCCCTTCCCTCACAAACCCAAACTTTTTGACTATGTACTAATTATAATATCCCAACATTTTCAACGAATTCGAACATATAAACCAAAAAAAAAAAATTAAAATATACATGAAATATAAAACCAACGAACATAACCAAACATGTACACACGCTGCCAAAACTCTAGTACTCTTATAAATGTCCACGAATCGGACATGTTTACAAGCACATGCACTGGGTATTAATTGGTAGAACAAAGAATTAAACAGTGTAAAGGGGGGGGGTTTTTAAAAATCCAATAGCAAATACCCAAAAATAGAAAAATAGAGGCAAATCAGGGTGCTCTTAGGGTAGTTAGTAGCATGTGAATAGCAGGCGGATTGAGTGCTGATTATGATGTTCGGTTCCGTTACTTTGTGCCATATGCCATTTTAATTATTGTAATTTTACTTTGAATAATAAAATTATCTTTCTTTGCCGTTAAAAAAAAAAAAAAATAGAGGCAAATCACAAACCGCTCCTCCAATCCATCCCGTCTTTGAGAAAATAAAAATAGCTGCTAAACAATGCTCCGTTATTAGAGATGAAAGTTTTAATCAAAAAATCAAACCGACTACCCGAATCTAGACCATTTTTTCAAATTTGATCGGTCCTATAGATGTCACGGTTTGGTTTGATTTTAAAACTATGAAAAGTTCAATTATTGGTTCGGTTTTGTTTTTTTTTTTTGTTTTTTTTTTTGACAAAAACGAACCGACTGCATCGAGCTGAATCGATTTTGACACGTAAGTTAAATTCCAGCCGTTCGTTCATTATCGTAAACAGTACGACTATTGATCCCGACGGGAAGGATTTCGACAATGTACAGACAACATGTGGAACCCACTTTTAGGTCACACACAAATAATTGGTGCGATTTATTTATTTATTTTAAAATAACTTTTCAAGTAGTAACAAGAAAACCAGCTCAATCAAATATGAATAAAGATTGATTCAATGTTTCAACTTTTTCAAAATCGAAACTTAAGGTTCTGTTTGGAACTAGTGGAAAAGAAAAGAAAGGAAAGGAAAATAAAAGAGAAGGAAAATAAGAAAAAAATGAGAGGAAAAAATTACATTGGTTAAACCTCCGTCTGAACCGAACTGATTTCATCATCCCTAGAAGTTAGCACTAGGTTATACCTCCGTCGTTTGATGCGCTCTTTCATCCACAGAACCCTAAAAACTTCCACCTTCCGCCTCTCCACCATCACCACCATACCCCTCTCACTCTCTCTTTCCAACTCAAATCCTCCCGTTCGAAGCATGAACTCAGGAGGAGGGCGCATTTTCCAGCTTAAACTTGACCCACTTACCGGTAACTCAGAGTGGGTCGTCATCGATGAAGAAGACCAAGGATTATCTCCGCAGCAACAACCCATGTTGGCCACCACGTCGTACCTCGACATGCTTAACGACTCCCGGCGCAACAGAGCTTTTCGCCAAGCCATCGACAAGTCCATCACGAAACCTTGCCATGTTCTTGACATTGGGTACTTACTAGTCTACTGTAGTTCACTACTTCGTCATAAGTTGTCTCATTACTTCTTGGAGTTTTGAATTGTAGATAGATAGTAACATTTTTTTACTTTACTTATAATTAGGGCAGCAAATGAACCGTGGCTCGGCTCAAACTCGAGTTTTAGGCTCGTTTACTAAATAAGCCAAGCTCAACACTCAAAAGCTCGTCTTAGCTTGTTGGCACCCTTATAATGAACATCAACGATGAAAGAATTGAGAGTAAATGGAATAAAGGTCGCAGCTTCACCATGTTGTACCCTCTAGTTGGAAGGAGAGAGAAGAGAGAATCAAATCAAGTGTGTAAGTGATGCAGACCGGGTTGCGTCAACGTGGATGGACCGGTTGCGTCCACGTAGGCCTAAAAAGGCCTAAGAATCAACGTTGTTAGAATGGGCTGAATTTCGCACGGTCTAAAGGAATCGGCCCAAGGATCAATAGTCATCTTGCTATGCAAGATGATGCACGATGGATTTCGGGCGTTCGTCGCTGTTTAGGCCCCGAAAAGGCCAATTTTGCCGTTTATAGTAATATTTAGATCGCTAATAACTTTTGTTAGGAAACTCCGTTTTACTTGCCGTTTGTTTTGGCAACCTTTTATTTCTTTCTAGTTTCTGATTTATTAGTCAAATCAGAACTTTCCTTTTTTGGTAATTTTCGTATTTAGGGTTGATTAGCGGCCTTAAAGGTTTCCTAAGTTAATTAGGGTTTCTTTTACCCTATTTATATGCTTGTAAACCCTACGGCAGACTTTGGTTGTTATTGAATAAAGAAAAACGAGATTATTCTCAACTTTGATCGTTTAAAGAGGGAGTACCTCTGGGTCGATCTGTTATTCGTGTTTTCTCTTGCACGTTCGTGTTCGTGTCATTAGGCTACGCTGCATCAGTAAGACCATCTCCCAACCTTTTACTTAAAACCTTTTACTCAAGTTCAGTGATGCACTCTAGTAGACAAAATCAGTTGGTCTAAGCTGATTCATAGGATTGAGTAAAAGCTTCATAACTGGGACTCTGGGAGAGTATTAAATTTCAAAGCCACAAAGTGCCTTGGAATATTTGAGAAGATAAAGAGTCTCACTTGATTTGGGTAGTAAAACTCATTTCGATATGATTTTGTGTAAAGAATTGGAGAGGGTTTGAGGTTGTTTTTACGTCAATTTGAGTTTTGGTCAAGATTTGCGTTAAGTACTCTGAGATGGCCTAAGATTGAGCTAAATTGTACAAAATTTTGGTTATCAGTTATTTCTAATTCACTCTTATTAGTACTTGGGATTTTATGGGTGGTGGTTGCAATTGAGGATTGTTGACCCGTGCAATGTTGGTCTTTGTTTTTGAGTGTGTTCAGACTGATTGCCTTTTCCTATATCGTTATTGGTTAAGTACTTTGCAGTGCTGGTACTGGTTTGCTCTCAATGATGGTGGCACGAGCAATAGATCCTAGTAAGTCAACGATATATTCTACTTCTGAAGGTGCAGTGACGGCATGTGAGTCGTATCTTCCTATGGTGAAGCTGATGCGGAAAGTTTTGCGACTCAATGGTATGGAAAGAAAAGTACGTGTTATCAACAAGAGATCTGATGAACTAGAAATCGGGGTTGATATCTCTAAACGTGCAGACATTCTTGTGAGTATCACTCTTCTTTCTTGTTTCTGTTCTTCTTAAACACTTAATCAAACTTGCCCACCTTTTTATCTCACAAGTAAATAAGCATGTAGTGAAACCTTTAGGAAAACAGCACCTATCGAAAGAGTTCATATCCGAGATTGAGGTCACCAATGAAATCAACTAAAGAAAATATTTCTTTCTCTTTCACAAGCACCATTTGTGACACAATCGGGCTATCACCGTGACCAAGGTTTTAAAAGGCGTTGTTGGGGCTCGCCCGGGGCGTCTAGGCGAGGCGGGCGCAGGGAAAACACCCAGAGGCGTTGTTGTTTGGACTTTGTTCCTCAAAGGCGTACGCCTATTTTTTTGAGGCTCACGGAGGCGTACGCCTCGAGTGCCTTTCACGCCTCGACTGAAGAGGTGTATGCCTTAGGTGAAGATGATGACATTGATGAGGAAGACCTTAACTTGAGGCTTTGAGCAATTAGTTTACTTATAACTTAGATAATTTGGAAGTTACTTTAAGTTTTTGAACTTTATTGCATGGTTTTGAATCTCTTGATGAGGTTTAGATTAGACTTTGGAGTGGTTTTAGTCTATAAGAGGTTGGATTTATAAATGCTCCTTTTTTTATGCTTCAACATATATTTTTTTTATTGATTTTAGTACATTTTCCCGTATTTTTTGTATTTTGTAGAGTTATTTTTAATTTATTTTATTAATGTAATTATTTAAAATTAGAAAATCAAAAGGCTTACGCCCCAATGCCTTGGGGGTTATGCCTCGCCCCATGGAGAGTCAAGCGCCT